>JAUPFV010000004.1:93009859-94361793 GCA_036936605.1 Limnanthes douglasii subsp. nivea
ATTATCATACACCAGCATGCAGGGGCTACGTAAACTCTAACTAAAATCAGGCTTCAGAAACTAATGAGGACAAAACAGCCAATATTCTTAAGGTTTATATAGAGTGAAGTTTAAGATAAAGCAAAATTCAACTTTGGAATAAAAATCTTGGATACTTCGAATAGTTCAAGGGTCATGAGCATTTCACTAAAAACTATCAATTCTTGTAGTTATTAACTATGCATCTAAAGTTATCAAGAAATTTGGAAATTCTAGAATTTCTATAAATAAGAAAATCTAGAGAAGGAAACAAACATTCGGTTATTAAGTCCTAAAATTCGTGTATTCGAGATTACAGCTTTTAAAGTATAGTTCTAGTTGTTCATTTTTCATAATAATTAAGGTAGGTTAATTCTAACAGAAGTCAAAAGTATTTGAAAAATATTGTTAATTGTCCTTCGTTACATTCATTTTCTGCACTAATTCTAAACAAGATGTCTTCTCTGTCAAAAATGTTTTAGAGTTTTACCTCTCCAGGAACCTTAGCACAAACATTCCTAATCACACAAGGTAAAATATTATATACATTCATTGACCATTATAATACCAAAGTGTTATGTCATATAAGTAAACATAAGATTAACATACAAAGCATGACTGGAAATATTATAAACTCCACGACACAATTAAAAACTCATATAGATGTTAACTACATGGGAAAACTAGAAGTATCTCAACTTGATTATCAATAGGAAGTCTGAATAAAGATGATCCACATACCTCTTCATGCCAAAAATGTTGATAAACGAATCGAATCAAAATAGCTCCAATTTAGAGTATGTATGTGGGCCCTTTGTTCCTTGATTTTTAGATCCACACTCGTCTCTACCATTTGAAACAATACTCTCTTTTGCATCCTATGAAATCAGTTAATTCTTAGAGATAAATCCACATGCAGAAATGTTCGCATTATTCGTATCACATACTTTTAATGAGAGAATCAATATTTAGAAGAGAGAAAAAGCGAAAAAATGAATAAATATAGTAATAATTGATTAATCATTGACTCATTCCCCAAAAGGGATCAGATGGTGAATTTACATGTTTGCCATTAATAAATAGACTTTCTCACCTCACTCATTAACTCTTTGCAAATAAGTTCTAAGAGTATATCATTTAGCCCTCTCAATCCTTATGTATGCTTTAGTTTAGCCTTGGCCACCGAATACATTAACTTAGTCTATATTTTTAATACAATAAACCTTATTATTCTCTATATTTTCCTTCCCTTATCAGTAACCCCTCAGTCCTTGTGAAGATGTCTGAATGAGGACTGCCTAATGAAAGAGACTTTTCTTTTCTTTTGAGTTTCCTCAAATTCTTCGATTTTCGGGTTTCTTTGTATGACTTCTTGTAACTCTCCCCGAATCATTATTGTCTCACACTTTGATCGGGAGACTTCGTTACTTACGCTCCAAGAATAAATCTCTTCATGGAAATCCATCGGATTACGTTGTATGAGCTTGTTCAGATTTATGAACTCACCTCTGGTCATAGTGACCTCACCTAACCCATCATTCCATTTGATCTCGCGTGCTTTTACCTAGCCGTTATAATGTTAGAGATAGATTAGGTGATTGTGTCACTTCTAGCCACGTGTCGAATATCTATCAAGGCATGTCAGCGCATTTTTGAAACCGTTTGTGAAAAAAGGTAATGTGTCGAAGAGATCTTTGAAACATACTCTTCACCTTATGCTCAGTAGCAATCGTTACTCCACCATAAATACTTATCTCTTTCCATAGTTTTAAGTTTACATATTTTATTTATGCTCATCATAGTGTAGAGAGATAAACAACTTCCAAATTGAGTTATTTTTCAACATTTTATGCCTGAAGAGTTTATTAATCTTGAAAGATATAAACTTTGGAGGTGGTTCAATATTTCAAATAACAAGGGTGAACCTTCTTCTTCTCAAAATACTCGCAAATCTTCTCATTTCCTAACAATGGGCAATGAGAAAGAAAGGCTTACTGAGGAAAATAAATGAGATCAAGCTAAGAGGAAAAGATCTCCAGAGCCACCTGCGAAGTCTATCAGGGTTAAAATTTCTGCTTTTGCTGCAACTCCTGAGGTAACTCCTCAAGAATCCCCTCAAACTACTCCAGAAGTCAGTCCTCGGAGACCTTGTTCAAGAAATGTTCAACTGGAACAAGTTTTGAAATCTATCCTTGAAATTCAAGAGAAAAACTTGATTGGCGAGTATGACAGTGATCAAGAGAAGAACAACGTGATTGTGGTGAAGGCACAACCCCTACAAGCTGTCCCAACGGTGATTCTTCCCCCCTCCCCCCCTCCCCAACCCTTTTGCGCCAAATGAGGGAACATCCTCTCCTTGGTAAGAAAGGATAACTCTAAAGTGGTCTGGGTGAGGTACTTACTTACAAATTTTATTCTGTTTTACTTATTATAATTAGCCAGCTTAAGATATTTCCTTTTGAATAGCCATGAAGAGAATTTCCAAACCCTCTGAGGATGATGTTGCATCTGCAAAAAAAATATTCCAAAGCTAAGTCTTTGTGAAGGTTCCAATTGGAGCTAAAAAATTCACTGATGCTTCACGCCAATGAATTTGGCTAGAAGTCATCTTTGGAGAGATGATCCAGGATAGAAAAAATCCTTATCAAAACTCATGATATCCCCCCGGAGGATGCTATTCTCAAGTGTTTGGAAGGCTTAGACAATATAGTTTTTCTTCCCACACGAGCTCGGGCTCCCGGTTATCAAGATGCTGAGAAATCTGAAGGCAAAGATAAAAAAACCGAGGATGCTGGCTCGGAGAATGACGTCCAGAAGAGCAGAGAACTGAATTCCAAGGAGAATAACAGAACAAAATCCAAGAGGAGCGACTAACTGAATTCCAATATGAGCAACTAATTAACATCTGGGGAGGCCTTCAAGCTAGTGTCCGGGAAGAAAACCAAATCAATGTTGACTATAAAGCTTCGGTTGAGGTGAGGCCAGCTGGGAGAGCAGGGGATGTGAGGCTAAAGAGACTCTATGCTCAAGAGAAACAGAAGAAGATTGTCGATGGAAAAGAGGAAAAGGACAATATAACCTGTCCAAGTTTACCCCTATAAAAAAGTTGTTATAGTCGATACAGATTCTGGAGGAGAATTTGTCCTACAGAAAAAGAAACTTGTTGGTCAAGAAGAAATTCTTGAGGAAGGTGAACGTCTCTCCCCCGTCTTAGCTTATTTTATGTTTATAAAAACAGCTTCTTTGCGAACGAGATTAATTAGTTACTGTGTGCTGCTGGTCTCTTCGAAAGAAAAGGTAATCGCAAAGATCGTTATAAGATTGAAGTCCTCTAGAGAAGAGGTTTATTATCCTCATCCTTTCTTAAACAGAGCGGAACAAATGAAAATCTTAGTTTGTCCCTTAACAAATAAAATCGGACGTATAATAAAAATTTAGTGAACAAGTCAGACAAGTTGTCTAATTATGAGATGATATATCTCATTTTCAGTGTCCGACTAAAAACCTGATCACAAACCAAGTGCATGTGATTTGACGCGAGGGAATTTTGAGATGGTATGTATCTCAATGTGCTTTGTTCTTAAGTGGAACATTGGATTTAACGCGAGGGAAAATGTTCCAAATTATCACACCATATAACTAGAGAGCTAATCAGAGGAACGTAAAGTTCACAAAGCATAGATTAGAGCCAAATAAGTTCATAATGTAGGTTTTTCAAAGCCTTAAACTTTGAATCAGTGCTCGACGTGGCAACAACTTGCTACTTTTTCGAAGACCATGAAATTAGGGAGTCACCCAGAAAGACGCAATAACAACTCACATATCTCCTGTAATCTGCAAAGCTTACTAAGTTAGTATCATAAAACACAATAAAAACAAACTGAGAAGAGGGTTTTATATGAGTACCTATACGGTTTTGTACCAGATAAGTGACGCAAAATACGTTTAACTGCTTTTAAATGTATATATGTAGGTGCTTTAAGAAACCGTGACATTTTGTTAACCACAAATACAATATCAGGCCATGTGTTTAAAAATTATTGTACCGAGCCTAACAAAGTTCTATATAGTGTAGGGTCATGAAAGAAATCACCGGCACAGATGGAAAGAGACTGAGCAACACCCATTGGTATGTCATAAGGCTTGGAATTTATCATGTCAGTTGCAACAAGTAACTTCTCAACATATATATTCTCAGTTATGCAAAAACCATTATCATCCCTAACAATCTCCATTCCAAGGTATAAATGGAGGTTCCCCATGTTTTTCAGGGCAAAAAGCGAATTCAATTTGCTGGTAAAACCTTGCAACTCCTCTAGTTTATTAAAAGTGACAATTATATCATAAATGTATATTAAGATGATCATAATTACCTTGCTAGTAATATATAAAAATAATGAGTTGTCAGATTTAGCGTTTAGAAACCCCCTAATCAAGTAACACGTCTTTCAATTTTGAAAACGTAGCTTTTGGAGCCCGTTTAAGACCATCAATAGCCTTATGTAACTTTTATACATATTGAGGCTTCAATGGATCTACAAACCCTTAAGGTTGCAACATAAACACTGTCTTATTGAAAGCATTATTGATATCCAACTGGCGTATAACCCATTTTTTGGACACAACAATGCTCAGAAGAAATCAAATTATATATGATTTGATTACATGACTAAAGATTTCATCAAAATCAATGCTTGGAGATTGATGAAAATCTGTAGCAACTAACCTTGTTTTGTACCTGTCCAAAGAACCATTTATAGCATACTTTAGCTTGTAACCCATTTGGAACCTACAAAATTCATGTTAGGAACCTAAGGTACCAATTACCAAGTGTGATTTGGCTGTAACAATTAAAAATCAGCTTGTATATCCTTGAGCGAGTTAGGATCAAAATTATTCTATTTGAAACTTGTTGGTTCTCCAAGTGAGGTTGTGGTAGTTGTAGTTAGACTAGTATATATATGCTTAGGCCTAGACATGCCAATATTAGCCTTGGTAGTCATAGGATATGCAATTGCAGAAGGTACTAAATGGTTGGTTTGATAAAAAAATTATAAGATGATAAGCTTTACATATTATGGATGTAACTTGACAAGGTAAGATATGTTAAATATGTAACTGAATAGGTGTTTGGATGTTTTCTTGGCTATGAAGTAACTATTTGGAAGATGAACAGTGTTTAGTAAATGACGATACATGCTCTCTAAGTTTAGTGTTGTAGATAGATAGTGATTGCATATTTGTTAGTACTGATGTAACTGGTATGTGTTATGCAAGATCACTTGGAAAAGAAGCAGCTTGAGGAGAACTTTGGTATGGTTCAGGACAGTTTGTAGGTAAGTTTGTTTTTCCAGTAGAAGTAAATAGGTTATTGGTGTGCTTTATCGAACATTTATTACAACCAGACTCACTAGACAACTTAGGAAATAAGTTGAACCAATCAGACTTTGACATAGACACTAGAGAACTAGACTTTTTAGTATTAAAAAATTTCCATTAACAAGGAAACACATCCTCATTGAACCCAAAAATGCCTAGATATTATAACCTTACCAGTAGGAGTACACAATTGTCTCCCTTGTGTGTTGCAAAATACTCTAGAAACACATATTTCAAAGAATGAAAATTAAATTTATATTGTTGATAAGGTCTTATACAAGGATAACATGTAGAATCAAAAACTTTGAGATATGAATAGTGAGATTGTCTATGGTCATCAAGTTCTAGCAAGCCTAAACTTAATTTGCTGACAACGTCGTGCCCTGTTTGAGAACTCTCTCTTAATAAAATAAACTTCGGACGGCACCAAGCCAAAACAACCACATATGTTCAAGTAAATATAAGAGTAGCAAAATCTATACAACAATTGAAGTGAGGCCAGTCGAGCTTTGTTTTGTTCAAAATTTGTCTACCACTTATTATCATACACCAGCATGCAGGGGCTACGTAAACTCTAACTAAAATCAGGCTTCAGAAACTAATGAGGACAAAACAGCCAATATTCTTAAGGTTTATATAGAGTGAAGTTTAAGATAAAGCAAAATTCAACTTTGGAATAAAAATCTTGGATACTTCGAATAGTTCAAGGGTCATGAGCATTTCACTAAAAACTATCAATTCTTGTAGTTATTAACTATGCATCTAAAGTTATCAAGAAATTTGGAAATTCTAGAATTTCTATAAATAAGAAAATCTAGAGAAGGAAACAAACATTCGAGTTATTAAGTCCTAAAATTCGTGTATTCGAGATTACAGCTTTTAAAGTATAGTTCTAGTTGTTCATTTTTCATAATAATTAAGGTAGGTTAATTCTAACAGAAGTCAAAAGTATTTGAAAAATATTGTTAATTGTCCTTCGTTACATTCATTTTCTGCACTAATTCTAAACAAGATGTCTTCTCTGTCAAAAATGTTTTAGAGTTTTACCTCTCCAGGAACCTTAGCACAAACATTCCTAATCACACAAGGTAAAATATTATATACATTCATTGACCATTATAATACCAAAGTGTTATGTCATATAAGTAAACATAAGATTAACATACAAAGCATGACTGGAAATATTATAAACTCCACGACACAATTAAAAACTCATATAGATGTTAACTACATGGGAAAACTAGAAGTATCTCAACTTGATTATCAATAGGAAGTCTGAATAAAGATGATCCACATACCTCTTCATGCCAAAAATGTTGATAAACGAATCGAATCAAAATAGCTCCAATTTAGAGTATGTATGTGGGCCCTTTGTTCCTTGATTTTTAGATCCACACTCGTCTCTACCATTTGAAACAATACTCTCTTTTGCATCCTATGAAATCAGTTAATTCTTAGAGATAAATCCACATGCAGAAATGTTCGCATTATTCGTATCACATACTTTTAATGAGAGAATCAATATTTAGAAGAGAGAAAAAGCGAAAAAATGAATAAATATAGTAATAATTGATTAATCATTGACTCATTCCCCAAAAGGGATCAGATGGTGAATTTACATGTTTGCCATTAATAAATAGACTTTCTCACCTCACTCATTAACTCTTTGCAAATAAGTTCTAAGAGTATATCATTTAGCCCTCTCAATCCTTATGTATGCTTTAGTTTAGCCTTGGCCACCGAATACATTAACTTAGTCTATATTTTTAATACAATAAACCTTATTATTCTCTATATTTTCCTTCCCTTATCAGTAACCCCTCAGTCCTTGTGAAGATGTCTGAATGAGGACTGCCTAATGAAAGAGACTTTTCTTTTCTTTTGAGTTTCCTCAAATTCTTCGATTTTCGGGTTTCTTTGTATGACTTCTTGTAACTCTCCCCGAATCATTATTGTCTCACACTTTGATCGGGAGACTTCGTTACTTACGCTCCAAGAATAAATCTCTTCATGGAAATCCATCGGATTACGTTGTATGAGCTTGTTCAGATTTATGAACTCACCTCTGGTCATAGTGACCTCACCTAACCCATCATTCCATTTGATCTCGCGTGCTTTTACCTAGCCGTTATAATGTTAGAGATAGATTAGGTGATTGTGTCACTTCTAGCCACGTGTCGAATATCTATCAAGGCATGTCAGCGCATTTTTGAAACCGTTTGTGAAAAAAGGTAATGTGTCGAAGAGATCTTTGAAACATACTCTTCACCTTATGCTCAGTAGCAATCGTTACTCCACCATAAATACTTATCTCTTTCCATAGTTTTAAGTTTACATATTTTATTTATGCTCATCATAGTGTAGAGAGATAAACAACTTCCAAATTGAGTTATTTTTCAACATTTTATGCCTGAAGAGTTTATTAATCTTGAAAGATATAAACTTTGGAGGTGGTTCAATATTTCAAATAACAAGGGTGAACCTTCTTCTTCTCAAAATACTCGCAAATCTTCTCATTTCCTAACAATGGGCAATGAGAAAGAAAGGCTTACTGAGGAAAATAAATGAGATCAAGCTAAGAGGAAAAGATCTCCAGAGCCACCTGCGAAGTCTATCAGGGTTAAAATTTCTGCTTTTGCTGCAACTCCTGAGGTAACTCCTCAAGAATCCCCTCAAACTACTCCAGAAGTCAGTCCTCGGAGACCTTGTTCAAGAAATGTTCAACTGGAACAAGTTTTGAAATCTATCCTTGAAATTCAAGAGAAAAACTTGATTGGCGAGTATGACAGTGATCAAGAGAAGAACAACGTGATTGTGGTGAAGGCACAACCCCTACAAGCTGTCCCAACGGTGATTCTTCCCCCCTCCCCCCCTCCCCAACCCTTTTGCGCCAAATGAGGGAACATCCTCTCCTTGGTAAGAAAGGATAACTCTAAAGTGGTCTGGGTGAGGTACTTACTTACAAATTTTATTCTGTTTTACTTATTATAATTAGCCAGCTTAAGATATTTCCTTTTGAATAGCCATGAAGAGAATTTCCAAACCCTCTGAGGATGATGTTGCATCTGCAAAAAAAATATTCCAAAGCTAAGTCTTTGTGAAGGTTCCAATTGGAGCTAAAAAATTCACTGATGCTTCACGCCAATGAATTTGGCTAGAAGTCATCTTTGGAGAGATGATCCAGGATAGAAAAAATCCTTATCAAAACTCATGATATCCCCCCGGAGGATGCTATTCTCAAGTGTTTGGAAGGCTTAGACAATATAGTTTTTCTTCCCACACGAGCTCGGGCTCCCGGTTATCAAGATGCTGAGAAATCTGAAGGCAAAGATAAAAAAACCGAGGATGCTGGCTCGGAGAATGACGTCCAGAAGAGCAGAGAACTGAATTCCAAGGAGAATAACAGAACAAAATCCAAGAGGAGCGACTAACTGAATTCCAATATGAGCAACTAATTAACATCTGGGGAGGCCTTCAAGCTAGTGTCCGGGAAGAAAACCAAATCAATGTTGACTATAAAGCTTCGGTTGAGGTGAGGCCAGCTGGGAGAGCAGGGGATGTGAGGCTAAAGAGACTCTATGCTCAAGAGAAACAGAAGAAGATTGTCGATGGAAAAGAGGAAAAGGACAATATAACCTGTCCAAGTTTACCCCTATAAAAAAGTTGTTATAGTCGATACAGATTCTGGAGGAGAATTTGTCCTACAGAAAAAGAAACTTGTTGGTCAAGAAGAAATTCTTGAGGAAGGTGAACGTCTCTCCCCCGTCTTAGCTTATTTTATGTTTATAAAAACAGCTTCTTTGCGAACGAGATTAATTAGTTACTGTGTGCTGCTGGTCTCTTCGAAAGAAAAGGTAATCGCAAAGATCGTTATAAGATTGAAGTCCTCTAGAGAAGAGGTTTATTATCCTCATCCTTTCTTAAACAGAGCGGAACAAATGAAAATCTTAGTTTGTCCCTTAACAAATAAAATCGGACGTATAATAAAAATTTAGTGAACAAGTCAGACAAGTTGTCTAATTATGAGATGATATATCTCATTTTCAGTGTCCGACTAAAAACCTGATCACAAACCAAGTGCATGTGATTTGACGCGAGGGAATTTTGAGATGGTATGTATCTCAATGTGCTTTGTTCTTAAGTGGAACATTGGATTTAACGCGAGGGAAAATGTTCCAAATTATCACACCATATAACTAGAGAGCTAATCAGAGGAACGTAAAGTTCACAAAGCATAGATTAGAGCCAAATAAGTTCATAATGTAGGTTTTTCAAAGCCTTAAACTTTGAATCAGTGCTCGACGTGGCAACAACTTGCTACTTTTTCGAAGACCATGAAATTAGGGAGTCACCCAGAAAGACGCAATAACAACTCACATATCTCCTGTAATCTGCAAAGCTTACTAAGTTAGTATCATAAAACACAATAAAAACAAACTGAGAAGAGGGTTTTATATGAGTACCTATACGGTTTTGTACCAGATAAGTGACGCAAAATACGTTTAACTGCTTTTAAATGTATATATGTAGGTGCTTTAAGAAACCGTGACATTTTGTTAACCACAAATACAATATCAGGCCATGTGTTTAAAAATTATTGTACCGAGCCTAACAAAGTTCTATATAGTGTAGGGTCATGAAAGAAATCACCGGCACAGATGGAAAGAGACTGAGCAACACCCATTGGTATGTCATAAGGCTTGGAATTTATCATGTCAGTTGCAACAAGTAACTTCTCAACATATATATTCTCAGTTATGCAAAAACCATTATCATCCCTAACAATCTCCATTCCAAGGTATAAATGGAGGTTCCCCATGTTTTTCAGGGCAAAAAGCGAATTCAATTTGCTGGTAAAACCTTGCAACTCCTCTAGTTTATTAAAAGTGACAATTATATCATAAATGTATATTAAGATGATCATAATTACCTTGCTAGTAATATATAAAAATAATGAGTTGTCAGATTTAGCGTTTAGAAACCCCCTAATCAAGTAACACGTCTTTCAATTTTGAAAACGTAGCTTTTGGAGCCCGTTTAAGACCATCAATAGCCTTATGTAACTTTTATACATATTGAGGCTTCAATGGATCTACAAACCCTTAAGGTTGCAACATAAACACTGTCTTATTGAAAGCATTATTGATATCCAACTGGCGTATAACCCATTTTTTGGACACAACAATGCTCAGAAGAAATCAAATTATATATGATTTGATTACATGACTAAAGATTTCATCAAAATCAATGCTTGGAGATTGATGAAAATCTGTAGCAACTAACCTTGTTTTGTACCTGTCCAAAGAACCATTTATAGCATACTTTAGCTTGTAACCCATTTGGAACCTACAAAATTCATGTTAGGAACCTAAGGTACCAATTACCAAGTGTGATTTGGCTGTAACAATTAAAAATCAGCTTGTATATCCTTGAGCGAGTTAGGATCAAAATTATTCTATTTGAAACTTGTTGGTTCTCCAAGTGAGGTTGTGGTAGTTGTAGTTAGACTAGTATATATATGCTTAGGCCTAGACATGCCAATATTAGCCTTGGTAGTCATAGGATATGCAATTGCAGAAGGTACTAAATGGTTGGTTTGATAAAAAAATTATAAGATGATAAGCTTTACATATTATGGATGTAACTTGACAAGGTAAGATATGTTAAATATGTAACTGAATAGGTGTTTGGATGTTTTCTTGGCTATGAAGTAACTATTTGGAAGATGAACAGTGTTTAGTAAATGACGATACATGCTCTCTAAGTTTAGTGTTGTAGATAGATAGTGATTGCATATTTGTTAGTACTGATGTAACTGGTATGTGTTATGCAAGATCACTTGGAAAAGAAGCAGCTTGAGGAGAACTTTGGTATGGTTCAGGACAGTTTGTAGGTAAGTTTGTTTTTCCAGTAGAAGTAAATAGGTTATTGGTGTGCTTTATCGAACATTTATTACAACCAGACTCACTAGACAACTTAGGAAATAAGTTGAACCAATCAGACTTTGACATAGACACTAGAGAACTAGACTTTTTAGTATTAAAAAATTTCCATTAACAAGGAAACACATCCTCATTGAACCCAAAAATGCCTAGATATTATAACCTTACCAGTAGGAGTACACAATTGTCTCCCTTGTGTGTTGCAAAATACTCTAGAAACACATATTTCAAAGAATGAAAATTAAATTTATATTGTTGATAAGGTCTTATACAAGGATAACATGTAGAATCAAAAACTTTGAGATATGAATAGTGAGATTGTCTATGGTCATCAAGTTCTAGCAAGCCTAAACTTAATTTGCTGACAACGTCGTGCCCTGTTTGAGAACTCTCTCTTAATAAAATAAACTTCGGACGGCACCAAGCCAAAACAACCACATATGTTCAAGTAAATATAAGAGTAGCAAAATCTATACAACAATTGAAGTGAGGCCAGTCGAGCTTTGTTTTGTTCAAAATTTGTCTACCACTTATTATCATACACCAGCATGCAGGGGCTACGTAAACTCTAACTAAAATCAGGCTTCAGAAACTAATGAGGACAAAACAGCCAATATTCTTAAGGTTTATATAGAGTGAAGTTTAAGATAAAGCAAAATTCAACTTTGGAATAAAAATCTTGGATACTTCGAATAGTTCAAGGGTCATGAGCATTTCACTAAAAACTATCAATTCTTGTAGTTATTAACTATGCATCTAAAGTTATCAAGAAATTTGGAAATTCTAGAATTTCTATAAATAAGAAAATCTAGAGAAGGAAACAAACATTCGAGTTATTAAGTCCTAAAATTCGTGTATTCGAGATTACAGCTTTTAAAGTATAGTTCTAGTTGTTCATTTTTCATAATAATTAAGGTAGGTGAATTCTAACAGAAGTCAAAAGTATTTGAAAAATATTGTTAATTGTCCTTCGTTACATTCATTTTCTGCACTAATTCTAAACAAGATGTCTTCTCTGTCAAAAATGTTTTAGAGTTTTACCTCGAACCTTAGCACAAACATTCCTAATCACACAAGGTAAAATATTATATACATTCATTGACCATTATAATACCAAAGTGTTATGTCATATAAGTAAACATAAGATTAACATACAAAGCATGACTGGAAATATTATAAACTCCACGACACAATTAAAAACTCATATAGATGTTAACTACATGGGAAAACTAGAAGTATCTCAACTTGATTATCAATAGGAAGTCTGAATAAAGATGATCCACATACCTCTTCATGCCAAAAATGTTGATAAACGAATCGAATCAAAATAGCTCCAATTTAGAGTATGTATGTGGGCCCTTTGTTCCTTGATTTTTAGATCCACACTCGTCTCTACCATTTGAAACAATACTCTCTTTTGCATCCTATGAAATCAGTTAATTCTTAGAGATAAATCCACATGCAGAAATGTTCGCATTATTCGTATCACATACTTTTAATGAGAGAATCAATATTTAGAAGAGAGAAAAAGCGAAAAAATGAATAAATATAGTAATAATTGATTAATCATTGACTCATTCCCCAAAAGGGATCAGATGGTGAATTTACATGTTTGCCATTAATAAATAGACTTTCTCACCTCACTCATTAACTCTTTGCAAATAAGTTCTAAGAGTATATCATTTAGCCCTCTCAATCCTTATGTATGCTTTAGTTTAGCCTTGGCCACCGAATACATTAACTTAGTCTATATTTTTAATACAATAAACCTTATTATTCTCTATATTTTCCTTCCCTTATCAGTAACCCCTCAGTCCTTGTGAAGATGTCTGAATGAGGACTGCCTAATGAAAGAGACTTTTCTTTTCTTTTGAGTTTCCTCAAATTCTTCGATTTTCGGGTTTCTTTGTATGACTTCTTGTAACTCTCCCCGAATCATTATTGTCTCACACTTTGATCGGGAGACTTTGTTACTTACGCTCCAAGAATAAATCTCTTCATGGAAATCCATCGGATTACGTTGTATGAGCTTGTTCAGATTTATGAACTCACCTCTGGTCATAGTGACCTCACCTAACCCATCATTCCATTTGATCTCGCGTGCTTTTACCTAGCCGTTATAATGTTAGAGATAGATTAGGTGATTGTGTCACTTCTAGCCACGTGTCGAATATCTATCAAGGCATGTCAGCGCATTTTTGAAACCGTTTGTGAAAAAAGGTAATGTGTCGAAGAGATCTTTGAAACATACTCTTCACCTTATGCTCAGTAGCAATCGTTACTCCACCATAAATACTTATCTCTTTCCATAGTTTTAAGTTTACATATTTTATTTATGCTCATCATAGTGTAGAGAGATAAACAACTTCCAAATTGAGTTATTTTTCAACATTTTATGCCTGAAGAGTTTATTAATCTTGAAAGATATAAACTTTGGAGGTGGTTCAATATTTCAAATAACAAGGGTGAACCTTCTTCTTCTCAAAATACTCGCAAATCTTCTCATTTCCTAACAATGGGCAATGAGAAAGAAAGGCTTACTGAGGAAAATAAATGAGATCAAGCTAAGAGGAAAAGATCTCCAGAGCCACCTGCGAAGTCTATCAGGGTTAAAATTTCTGCTTTTGCTGCAACTCCTGAGGTAACTCCTCAAGAATCCCCTCAAACTACTCCAGAAGTCAGTCCTCGGAGACCTTGTTCAAGAAATGTTCAACTGGAACAAGTTTTGAAATCTATCCTTGAAATTCAAGAGAAAAACTTGATTGGCGAGTATGACAGTGATCAAGAGAAGAACAACGTGATTGTGGTGGAGGCACAACCCCTACAAGCTGTCCCAACGGTGATTCTTCCCCCCTCCCCCCCTCCCCAACCCTTTTGCGCCAAATGAGGGAACATCCTCTCCTTGGTAAGAAAGGATAACTCTAAAGTGGTCTGGGTGAGGTACTTACTTACAAATTTTATTCTGTTTTACTTATTATAATTAGCCAGCTTAAGATATTTCCTTTTGAATAGCCATGAAGAGAATTTCCAAACCCTCTGAGGATGATGTTGCATCTGCAAAAAAAATATTCCAAAGCTAAGTCTTTGTGAAGGTTCCAATTGGAGCTAAAAAATTCACTGATGCTTCACGCCAATGAATTTGGCTAGAAGTCATCTTTGGAGAGATGATCCAGGATAGAAAAAATCCTTATCAAAACTCATGATATCCCCCCGGAGGATGCTATTCTCAAGTGTTTGGAAGGCTTAGACAATATAGTTTTTCTTCCCACACGAGCTCGGGCTCCCGGTTATCAAGATGCTGAGAAATCTGAAGGCAAAGATAAAAAAACCGAGGATGCTGGCTCGGAGAATGACGTCCAGAAGAGCAGAGAACTGAATTCCAAGGAGAATAACAGAACAAAATCCAAGAGGAGCGACTAACTGAATTCCAATATGAGCAACTAATTAACATCTGGGGAGGCCTTCAAGCTAGTGTCCGGGAAGAAAACCAAATCAATGTTGACTATAAAGCTTCGGTTGAGGTGAGGCCAGCTGGGAGAGCAGGGGATGTGAGGCTAAAGAGACTCTATGCTCAAGAGAAACAGAAGAAGATTGTCGATGGAAAAGAGGAAAAGGACAATATAACCTGTCCAAGTTTACCCCTATAAAAAAGTTGTTATAGTCGATACAGATTCTGGAGGAGAATTTGTCCTACAGAAAAAGAAACTTGTTGGTCAAGAAGAAATTCTTGAGGAAGGTGAATGTCTCTCCCCCGTCTTAGCTTATTTTATGTTTATAAAAACAGCTTCTTTGCGAACGAGATTAATTAGTTACTGTGTGCTGCTGGTCTCTTCGAAAGAAAAGGTAATCGCAAAGATCGTTATAAGATTGAAGTCCTCTAGAGAAGAGGTGAAGTGAAGAAATTGACCACTAAGGTAACCAATTTGAAAAACGAGTTGTAGAACTTGAAGGATGAACTTGCCAAGGAGAAAACGACATCTACCGAATTGAAGAAAGTTGAGGACGAGCTTACTCAAGAGAAAAAGACATTTGTTGACCTCTTATCCATAATCACTTCCTTAAAGACTAAACTCTCTGAGGAAAAGAAAAGTTCAACAATGAGAGGGAGCGCTTTATTACTAAGTACATTGAAAGGAATACTAGTGTTGATAGTCTTTATAATTCTTTTCAGTTGACTAAGTCATATTTTGGGAAAGTTGTTAAAGATATCGAAAAACTTTCTAGAGCCAACGAATCTTTTAAAAAAACTTCAAAACTGAGAAGAAGAGATGTCTGGATGCGTATGCTGCCAGTATCACCTATCATCTTGAAGAAAGAGATGTTAACATGAAGCCCGCCCTGATGTTAGAGATGCGTGAATAGTTTCTTGATTTGAAGTTAGGTAGTCTTTGGTATCGTCTTATTGAGAGACACCGTCCGACAGGTATTTCTATGAAGCGACTCAAAAAATTCTTCCTTTGCATCTGGATCTTCAGGAGACAGTAAAGAAAATACCACCTCCGAATAGTGTTGTTAACCATTATAATATTTGTTTGTTGACCAACTATGGGCAGAAATTTATGGGACTTTGATTTGTATGATGATTCTCACATTATAAGGACTTTTGATTATATATTTTTGCTTGAATTTTTTTCCTATACTTCTTTTCCTCATACAAAGTCTTTCATATGAAAATGTTTTTACTTGAAAATATTTTGCCCATACTTCTCTTCTGAATAAATAGTTTCTTTATATGAAAATATTTAACTCTAATCAGCTTCAGTAAACAATCTTTCATATTGAAAAGTTTTATTTTTACCTATATTTTAGGTAAAGATCTTTTATATGAAAATGTTATACCAATGTTCAAAATGATGAATACTATGGCTTACTACTTATTGGGTATTTTTAGTTCAAAATAATGAACATCGTCATCCAGCGTTCTTTGGATGGCCCAGTAAGTTTAAAATGATGAATATCGAGAAAGAGCCTCTTTTAGTTCAAAATAATGAGCATTTTCATCCAACAATATTTGAAAAACCTCTGTAAGTTCAAAATAATGAACATCATCAACCCACATTCGTTGGAAAAAATTTATTGGTTCAAAATAATGAACACTTTCTTTGGAGTGTCTTTTGAGTCCAAAAAGATGGACATCTATTGAAGTTATTTTAAGATGGCAAATTAATTTTATACATAAATCGGATATTAGGACACCTCATTAAAACCTTCATACGCCACCAGGGTAAGAAAACATATGTCACCGATACTTACATAAACTCATAAAGAAAATATTTACATATTTAAACATTCACTCTAAATAAACTTTAGGTGCTCAATGTTCCAATGGTGGGGAAGATTTATTCCTTCTTTATCTTTGAGTCTGTACGTCCCTGGCTTGATCTTCTTTGTTACTGTGTATGGACCCTCCCAATTAGGAGCTAACTTTCTCAATCTTTTTTTCTTTCGTATGGAGGAAACATTTCCTCAAAACTTTGTCTCCGGCTTTGAATTCTCGTCTTCTAACTTTTGAAGCGTATCGACTTCTCATTAAAATCTGATAATGTAAAGATTTAGTTGTGCCCTTCTTCTCTTTTCCTCTACCAGATCTAACTTTGTGCGCTTTTCTTTGTCATTTGTTTCCTCGGAATATTCACTGAGCCTGAATGAAGGGAAAATTATTTATGATGGTACCACTGCATCTATCTCATAAATAAGTGCGAATGGTGACTCTTGCGTTGCGGTCTGGGGAATTTTTCTATAAGCCTGATGAGTCCGAATTCAGCATGCTCCCCGGAAGGGTAAATCAGTCTAAGTCTCTCCGAACACCGGACAGGCTACAGGGACATAAATCAGACAGACCATTTGGACCGGACAGATCACTTCGAACATTTGAACTTAAGGCAGTTCGAACTATGACTAAAGTACTAAAAAACCTAAACATTTCCTGACTAAGCTACCTGCCCTCCTGCTTAGAACTCATGGGTCTTTAAACATGACCCGGGTCCATTAAACATGACCCGAAAGCCCATAAGGGCCCAAACATCATACTATAAATACCCAACCACCAGCATTAACTATGGGTAATGAAAATTAACTGCTACCAAGCTGCTTAATTCTCTCTCCACCTTTAAACACTCACACACCACCGTTAAACACCCATACACCACCTTGAAACTCCACTTAAAATTACTAGCCTACCCTCAGGCGATTATTATCCATATCAAATTGGCGACCACAGTGGGAGGAGAGAGGTGCCTAAATCAAGCATTCAAAACCTGCCAAAGAATTATGTCCGTATGAATCCGGACAATCCAGAGCTCCCACCAGCTTTGCTCGAAGTGGTGGAAGAAAACGATGAGTATACTGTCCAAGAGTGCGACAGGTTAAAGCTTGAAATAGAAGCTCTGAGGGCTGAGAAGGCCAAGATGGGCATGAAAGAAAAATCCAAGGCATCGGTTGTTCATCACACCGACAACCCAAGAGAGCCTGAGGCTTCGAAAACTCATGTGAGTACCAAAAAGACACATGCCAGTTCTAAAAAGTCTCACAGGTCCAAGCCTGTGGAGAGCTCTAACTCAAGCTCAAAATCTTCGGGCAGCTCTTCGGACAGTGAGGGAAATGAAAAATCCTTGTCCTCTAGTAGCGATGAGGGTCGAACTAAGAAAAAGCAAAAGCAGGTTAAGAAATATTCAAGAAAAAAAGATCACCATGGAAGAATGAAAAGGCATATTGGAAAGGGGTCATCTCACCACCGGAGGTATATGGATAAGATGCTGATGGATCCCTTTGTTTTCCACGATGAGCCAGGTATCTTTGCAACTCCTAATGAGGATACTGTGTTCAGTCGTGGAAGGAATTGGAGGCAGTCTCCACTGTCTTCCAAAATCCTGTCCGGAAACCTCCCCAAGAGGTTTGACAGTACTAAGATGGAGAAGTACGATGGCAGTACCGATCCGGACAATCATCTGGAGCAATTCAAGAACTTCATGATGAACTTTGATGATGATGATAAACTTCTGTGTAGGGCATTCTCCCAATCTTTTACGGGGAGTGCTCTGAAATGGTACAACAGCCTGCCTCAGGGTTGTATTAAAGATTTTGATACGTTTTGGGTGGCCTTTCGAAGGCAGTTTGTGGGGAGTAAGGAGCTGAAGGGCAATGGAGACACAATAATCCATTGTGCCCAGGAGCCAAATGAGTCATTGAAGGAGTACATAAGTCGTTTTGTGAACACAAAGAATGGGTTGGCTGATTGCTTCGAGTAGGTGGCAATAGCATCCCTAAGACAAGGTTTGAACCCAGGCAACCTGGCTGATTCGGTGACCAGAAAGAAGGCCATGACCTGGGGAGGATTGCTAAATCAAGTTGGCAAGCAAATAAACGTTGATGAAACAAAGAAGACTAGGGTGCACAAACAGGTGAGATCCACCCCAGTGGCACCAACTCCAAATCAAAACCAGTCCGGGAATAAAGCAAGAGAAACCGGACAGGGGCATGGTAGAGCAAAAGCTCAGTCTCAGCCAGCTGCTCCTGCTCAAAGTCAGCAATCCAGAAACAAAAGAGGACCATGGGTTCAACCGGAGTGGTTTGCAGAACTCAAAGAAAGCGTGGCCACCATTTTCGATAAAACAAAAGATGAGGTACACTACTGGAGACCAGCAACCTTGCAGTCTCCCAGAGAGCATCATAATAACTCCTTTTGCCAATAGCATAATGATATTGGCCATACCACTGATGATTGCATAGCATTGAAACAAGAGGTTCAAAACTTGATTGAAAGGGGAAAGTTGGGTGCATACGTTAAAAGAAGAGGAGGCAACAGGCCTCACAACACTCACCGGGTTGGTCCAAGTAATGCTGCCCCGGAGGGGGCCATGGTAATAGTGGAAAGGTTTGATGTGGAATCTGAGTACTTGGATCCTGATCCAACACGAAATAGGGTGGGTGCGATAGAGGAGTGTTCTAGGACTGTCTCCGGGCTCATTAAATTCTTCGAGTCACTGACAATTTTCGGAGAGGACACTATGACAGCTCCTACTACTTCTTCAAGAAAGAGGCATGTTCATAATTTAGCCTCCCAGCTAGAAGGAGGCATGACATCTTATCAATCACCAAACTCATTCCCATTCATTGTCTTTGATGAGGATGATTTAAGAGACATTGATGGCCCCCATGAGGATGCTGTTGTCATAGGAGCATCTATAGGGGGCAATGAGATAAGGTGAATTCTGGTGGATACTGGAAGCTCTGCCAATATCCTTTTCCTAACCACTTACAAGAAAATGAAAAATCCAACTGTGATTCAAAAGTCAGACAGGTCAATCGTGGGCTTTACGGGCAGCTCAGCCGATGTGATCGGAGAGTTTGAAAAAGAAGTGTTATTGGGCAGGGGCTCTTTCAAGAAAATGGTTAGAATACTCTTCATCGTGGTGGATTGTCCCACGTGTTATAATGCTATTCTAGGGAGATCTTGGCTCTCTAGAATGCATGTAGTGGCTTCGACAGTCCATCAGTGTTTAAAGTATGCTATTCAGGGACAGGTTGGGGTTGTCCGGAGCAGCCAAAAGATTGCAAGAGAATGCTATGCCACTGCCTTGGCTCAACGAACGCTGTGGGCAGTCCGCATAGATGATCAATAGCAGTTTGAGGGCCTTTCTGGGGGTGAGGGTGAAATTGATGACCCCAGAGAGACCCCTGGAGTGTTAGTTCCAATTGAAGAAGTTGAAACGCACTTCTTGGAAGAAGGCAAGAGTGTCAAGGTAGGGTCCAAGATGCCACCAATGTTGAAAAAAGAGATGTTGAAATTCTTGAAAGACCATCAGCACGTTTTTGCTTGGTGCAATGCTGATGTTACTGGAGTTCCAGCAGAAGTAATATCCCATCACCTGTCCGTCCGGAGAGATGTGGCACCAGTGGTACAAAAGAGAAGAGCTTTTTCAAAAGAAAAGGCTGATGTCATAGTGCAAGAAGTTGACAGACTCACAAAGATGGGGCACATTAAAGAATCTCAATACCCTTTGTGGACTGCCAATCCTGTCCTGGTAAAAAAGAAAAATGGCAAATGGCGCATGTGCATTGACTTCACAGATCTTAATAGAGCTTGCCCGAAAGATTTGTATCCGGTTCCCCGGATAGATCAGTTAGTAGACTCTAGTTCTGGGAACAAGCTGCTCTCCTTTATGGATGCCTTCTCCGGGTACAATCAGATCCAAGTAGATCCAAAAGATCAAGAGCATACCACATTTGTCACTGATAGAGGTCTACATTGCTACAAGGTGAAGCCTTTTGGCTTGAAAAATGCTGGGGCTACTTATCAAAGGTTAGTCAACAAGGCATTTGCTGATCAAATTGGAAGAAATATGGAGGTTTACATTGACGATATGATGGTGAAAAGTGTGGATGAGCAATTGCACTTGTCCGATCTCCAAGAAACTTTTGCCAACTTGGCAAAATTGAATTTAAAACTAAACCCTGAAAAGTGTGTATTCGGAGTGCAGTCCGGGAAGTTCTTAGGGTATATCATAAGTGAGCATGGAATACAGCCCGACCCGGACCAACTCAATGCCTTATTCCCGATGGAGCCTCCCCGAAACATTAAAGAAGTACAACGATTAACAGGAAGGTTGGCTGCCTTGAACAGATTTATCTCGAGGTCATCAGACGGGTGTGCTCCTTTCTTTCAAACTTTGAAGGGTGCGAAGGGGTTCGAATGGACCCCACAATGTGGTGAGGCATTCAATGAAATTAAGAAACATCTTTCCTCTCCCAAAACTTTGTTCAAACCAGTTGACGGGGAGACTCTTATTGTGTATTTGGCCGTTTCAAGTTGTGCCATCAGTGCTGTGTTGGTAAGAGAGGTCGATGGTTGTCCCTATCCAGTGTACTACATCAGCAAAAGCTTAGAGGCGTTACTTGAAACTTGAAAAATTGGCATTGGCTCTGGTGATAGCTGCAAGAAAAATGAGGCCTTACTTTCAGGCTCATCCTATCGTCGTCCGGACATCTTTCCCTTTAAAGAATGTCCTTCAAAAAGCAGACGTTTCAAGCAGAATGACAAAGTGGTCAGTAGAGTTGGGGGACTTCGACATAGACTTTGCTCCCCGAACAGCAGTAAAAGCCCAAGTTGTGGCTGATTTTCTGGTTGAATTCCACTCCGATAGGGATTCAGAACAACCTACTGATTCAAAAGACAAGAAAGTGTGGATTGTCCGAACAGACGGAGGGTCTAGCACCATGGGATGTGGGGCAGGAATATGTCTCACTTCCCCATATGGGGACAACATGTACCAAGCTATTTGTTTTGCTTTCAGGGCGTCTAATAACGAGTCCGAATACGAAGCAGCTATAGCTGGGTTAAAGTTGGCCCACATCTATGGGGCTAAAAGGGTCAAGCTTCTAAGTGACTCCCAGTTACTTGTCCACCATGCCTTAGGCCAATCTGAGGCTAGAAAGGAGCAGTTGGTAAAATATTTACTCCTCCTCAAAAATGAAGCGCTAAAGTTTAAAGTTGTTGTCTATGAGCACATTCCCCGGGCAGAGAATGAGCTAGCAGACTCATTGGCAACAATAGCATATACGGAGTCCTACCCATGGATCCATGTGCTTGAAAGCCCTTCTATTCAACTTAGTGAGGGTGGAAAAGAGGAAATTTTTGAAATACAAGCGAGTCGACCTCAAGACTGGAGATCTCCTCTCATACAATATTTGTCCGATGGTATTATACCTTCAGATAAGTCACAAGCCAGAACATTGAAACACAAGGCTCGTGGTTTCATTATGTTGAGAGAAGTGTTGTACAAGAAATCTTATAGTAAACCTCTCCTACGTTGTTTAGGAGATCATGAGTCACAAGTGGTCCTCTCTGAATTGCATGATGGTGAGGGATCAGCCCATTGTGGGTTCAGAGCTTTAACAAGAAGAGTGTTACTCTCCGGATACTATTGGCCATCAATCATGAAAGATGCTAAGGAGCTGGTAAGAAGGTGTGACCCATGCCAGAGGTACAGCAATGAAATTCATGTGCCAGCCATTCCTTTGGAGTCCATTTCTGAGCCCATCCCTTTTGCTCGATGGGGATTGGACTTGGTTGGGCCTTTCCCTGTGGTGTCCGGAGGGCGTAAAACTATAATTGTGGCCATTGACTACTTCTCGAAGTGGATAGAAGCAGCTCCCCTGGCAGGGACAACATCAAAAGTTGTTATAAAATTCATTATGTCCAACATATGTTGCAGATTTGGTGTCCCACAGAAGATAACAACAGACAATGGGCCACATTTTGACAACAGAGAGATGGAAAGCTTCTGTGCCTCAAGGGGTATACAGCACTGCTTCTCTTCACCTTTTCACCCACAAGCCAATGGGCAGGTTGAAGTGGCTAATAGAACTATACTGTCCGGGTTAAAGAAAAATTTGGAAGGGGCTGCTGGGAAGTGGCCTAGTTATCTGCAAGAGGTCTTGTGGGCCTACCGGACAACACCTGGGGCTGCAACACAAGAATCTCCCTTTGCCTTGGTCTATGGAATGGATGCAGTAGCCACCATAGAGAAGACGCTTCCTTCCTTTCGTGTTCACAACTTCTCCGGACACGCTAATGAAATGGAAATTAGAAATCAGCTTGATTTGATAGAAGAAAGAAGGGTTAAAGCCCACCTTAGAATTGCACACTATCAGAGCCTGATGAGAATCAGGTTTGCTTCTAAAGTTAAAAGAAGAGATTTCCAGCCCGGGGACAAAGTATTGAGGAAGGTCTTCTTGCATACTAAGGAAAAGCTCTTCGGAAAGCTGGCACCTACCTGGGAGGGTCCATATTTTGTGGTTGAAAGAATCAAGCCTGGAACTTATTGGTTGGAAGACAAAGATGGCAGGGTTTTAACTCACCCTTGGAATATTGAGAACCTTCGAATGTATTTGGAATAAAACTTGTGTAAATATTTACTTGTTTAAACATCCATGTAAATATTTGGGGGCATACCTTCCCCTCTTCGGTGGCACGGAGAGCTTTCAATGAAATTTGATGCCTTCTTCAAATTTTTCTAAGTATTTTCAAAATTCTATCCCTTGTCATACTACCCAGACTGAAAGATCTAGGGGCTATTTAAATTCTAGCCGAAGAGTCTTAATACTCTCACAATGCAATAAAGCTACTTAAACTCCAGCTATTTAAAGAAAAACAAATAATGAAAGAAGATGATGGTTAAGCAAAATAAAAACATTCATTCAACAAACTTAAAATTGCCTTGGCCTTCCAAGGACTTTTGAACAAGTTAGGATACAGCACAAAAAATCTGTCCGAATAGTACGGACACCATCACAAAAAGAGTGCCTTGGCCTTCCAATGACTTTAGTTTGAATGAAAGATAAACAAAATAAACTATAAATTAAGGTTGAGCCTTTGAAGATGGCTCGCCCTCATCTGCTTTCTTGCCCTTGATGTCGCTCCTCTCTTCGACTATCTTTTTGCCCTTGGGATCAATCTCTTCTTCACCTGGGCTCTCTCCGGTTTCCTCTTCATTATCAGATGAGGACTCACCGGAATATCCCTCGTCAACCATAGTATAATATGGAAGGTCATCATCATCCACATAGCGCCATAAGTCCCCCAGTCTCCTCTTTGGGAATTTTTCGTGAAAAAGGAGAACCATATCAGACTTCACCCTTTGAACCATTAGATCTTCGCTTTGTATCATCTCCTTGGCATAGGCGTTGATCTTGGCCTTGATTGTGGCCTCTTGGTCCCTCACCAAAGCAGCCTTCTCTTCAGCAGCCCGAGTCACTGCATTTTCTAAAGCGATCTTGTCAGTGGTCAGGTTGGTGATGAGCTTCTCATTTGCTGCAGTTTCTCCCCTTGAGGTTGTCAGGTCATTCTCCATACCGGACAACTTATCCTGAAGATCTTTTATGGTCTGCTCTAGGGTGGCAACTTTTGTGTTGCTCTCATCATGACTCCTCTTCAGCTCCTCGTGCGCTTCCTTAAGTAAACCAGCATTGGTAGTGGCAATGCGGAGGTCTTCGGACAGCTTGTCCTTCTTAGACTTGAGGTCTTTAATGGTGTCTGCTTGGCTCCGGACTTGTCTTTCCAGTGTAAGAACTGGCTGCACATTACTAAGCAGAGAATGGGCAATAGTGTCCTTCTCACTAGAAACCATGAAAGTCTTACCATTAAAGTTGACCGTATTGGAGCTGCTCGGAGGGATATAGGGCCCTGCGAATTCGTCTCTGGGCAGGCCAAGAAAATATTCACCAAGTCCACCCAGACCGGTGATGTCCACTTCATCCAAATTAAGCTCTCCCCCCTCAACCTCATCAGTATGGAATTCCCTTGGAATCTCTTCTTGAAAGTTCCTTGGGATCTCTTCGGCCAGTGTCGGGTCAGTAGGGAAAGAGGGCTCCGGATCCCGGAGAGCAAGCTCATCTCCTTGGGAAGTCTTTTTCTTCTTGGCTTCCCTATCAGCACCTTCATTTGCTTGCTTGCGAGTCCTCTTGGATGCCCTTGGAGGTTTTGGGAGGTTCACTTCCTGCTTTTCGCTCTCCTGCTCCACCACTTGCAAAAGGGCTGCATCAATTTGAACTTGTGTTGGCCCCTCTGGATCTGTTGGGGCCTCCTTCTCAGTATCACCTGCCACCTTCTTGCCTTTTCTTCTGCCCTTCATTTTTCTTGGGGCTTTGGCCCGGGCAGGCAGGTAGAGTGTCCCATCCAGCTCGTGGGACCTTCTCAGCACAATATCTTCATTAGGCTGGGTGGTGAGCTCCTCCCAAGTTAGGTATCTCCGACCTGTTGTGTTCCACAGGTGGGACCTTGCTAGGTTTCCAGGGGTGAAAGCCTTGTGGAATCGATTCTCCCAGTTCTCTGCAGCCCATGCATTGATTTTGCCACATGTAGTCTGTCCGACCTTCAGGTAGTCCCCGAACTCCTTTGGCAGCTCTGTTAAAACAAAAGAGAAATTGGTTAGTACAAACTTAACTTAAAAAAAAGAAAAGAGAGATTCGGACAGAAACTTAAAGTAAAAACTTACGGTCACTCCTCCATCTACTCCTGAGAAGGCTTGGATTCTCTCCGGCCTTGATTTTCTTGCCGTTTTCCCATGAGCCACTGACAAACAAGAATTGGCTCCTCCATTTGCTCTCCGACTCCAGGAGATCATCAACAACTTTGAGATCGTTCCCCATGTTAAAATGGTAGAAGGGGAACTGATGATGCTTGCACAGGTTTGCCACTGCAGCGAACTCTTCCATAGGAAGAGGAATCCCTGATAACCTAGACGCCATAATACATGACATTAAGGTGAACCAACCATTGGGGCTTAGCTGTGTTGGGCAGAGCTTGACCAGGTGAAAGTAACGCACGATCTCCGGGTCTAGTGGGAACCTGAGCCCCCAGTTAAATAGCTTCGTAGAGAAGACTATCTCGTTTCGTTTACAGTCCATGGGGGTCTCCGGATCAATGGGGATCCTTATCTTCACGTTTTCAGGGATCCCCCATTTGGTGCGCATTCTACCCAGATCAGAGGTATAGATGAATGCATACTTGGTCTTATGCAGGGCCAAGAGGTACTTAAACTCGACTTTGTGGAAGCACGGCCCCACTCTCCCCTCAAGGCACTCCGGCAGGTCCGGTCGCCTCAGATACAAATTTTCCTTGCCCTTTTTGGCAGCAACAGCAGTGGTATCAGCCTGTCCGGAGGACTCGGACTCAAAGGGGATCTCTTCAGTAGAGTCCTCCATTCTCTCCTCCATAATTGTTGGGGGGACTTCTGTGGAAGTGGTTCGGGGAGGATTGAAGCTTGGCATAGCTTGCCCTCCGGACTGTTGACTGCCCGTATTTATCTGACTTCTCACCTCAAGTTGAGTTTCTGAGGTAGAAGATTCTCTGGGGGGGTACTGGGTTGCTGGCCTCCTGTCCGGACGGCCTCTCCCGGGGAGCTCTAAAGGGCACTCCAGACCCAGAGTCACTATTTTTTTCCCCCGATTTCGAGGGAGTATTTTTAGAAGTTAGCCCCTTGACTAACCGGCTTGGCCTCTTGATGACTAATTTCTCCGGAGAGTGGTCAGAGTCAGACCCCATGGCAATAAAAGATGATTTTTTCCTAACACTTGTAGCGGTGACTCCTGGTTCAACAGCAGGTATTGATTCCTGAACTGAGGAACCAGATACTATGGGAGAAAGGGTAGATTGAAAGAGCTTTCTGGGCTTGGTACCTTTTGAAGAGGATGAGCCTCTATCAGATTCTGCAACAGAGGAGGCTGGTTTCTCAACAGGCGACGACGGTAGCCCTGCTGCTAGTCGCTTTTCCTTCTCGACCCTTTGTGCTTTCTCCAACTCCGAAAGGTTGAGCCAACCGCCTTTGATCAATGCTGTTCTTGTTGTAAACATAAAACAGCCAAGGAAGTTTTTGTTCTAGAGAGATAAAGCTCTGGGTGAAATTGCAGAGTAAAATTTGAGAGAGATAGTAAAATAGTGAAAAATGAGTGTGAATTTATAGTAGATTTGAAGAAAAATGAGTTGATTCCTAGGAGAATCCGAAAAGTTGGGTAATGATTAAAAGACGGCGCTGATGTCACTATTGGCAATTAAAGAGATTACTTGTTAAAGAAGGTGGTGCGAAATTCGAGGTGAAAAAACGGCTGGAATGGCCAATCAGAAAGCGACACGTGTCCCACTAACTCTGGCAAAAACCGTTTGGAATTCGTAACGTTTGATCTGTCCGGGTATACCCACAGCTCTGTCCGGATTAAGAACCACTTCATTCATCGGACTGTTTTTCAGTTCTTTGACAAAGACACTTGCTCAAACACCTAAAAAAGGGGCTCCTGATGAGTCTGAATTCAGCATGCTCCCCGGAAGGGTAAATCAGTCTAAGTCTCTCCGAACACCGGACAGGCTACAGGGACATAAATCGGACAGACCATTTGGACCGGACAGATCACTTCGAACATTTGAACTTAAGGCAGTTCGAACTATGACTAAAGTACTAAAAAACCTAAACACTTCCTGACTAAGCTACCTGCCCTCCTGCTTAGAACTCATGGGTCTTTAAACATGACCCGGGTCCATTAAACATGACCGGAAAGCCCATAAGGGCCCAAACATCTTACTATAAATACCCAACCACCAGCATTAACTATGGGTAATGAAAATTAACTGCTACCAAGCTGCTTAATTCTCTCTCCACCTTTAAACACTCACACACCACCGTTAAACACCCATACACCACCTTGAAACTCAACTTAAAATTACTAGCCTACCCTCAGGCGATTATTATCCACATCAAAGCCCACAACACTTCTTGTAGATAATCTAGCCATTTTCCAGCCTTACCCTCCAAATTCTTTTTAAGCCCATCTACATCTGTCCGATTAGTCACCTCGACTTGGAAATTTTCTTGGGGGTGAAAAGGTACTGAGAAGCTTTGTTGTATCCCCTTAGATGCACAGAAGGCTTTCATCTCTTTGTTATCGAATTGTGGTCCTTTGTTCATTGTTATTTTCCTCGGAGACCCAAAGCGACAACATATGTTAGAGAAAATAAATGTGATCATATTCTTAGCTCTTGCGCTTTCCAAAGGCTCAGTTTCCACCCACTTAAAAAATAATCGACTACAACAATGATTGTGTATCAACCTCCAGCTGCCATCGGTAAAGGTCCTTTCAGTTCAATGCCCCGTCGGTCAAATGGTAAAGACTTAGGTCTTGATTCAAGGAGCACACGTAGTGCATGGATTACATTAGCAAATCTTTGGTAGGTATCGCATTTCTGCACTAATTCCTTAGCATCCGAGGAGAGGGTCGGCCAGTAATACCCACCAAGAAAGACTATTCGTATCAATGTTTTGTAACCACAATACATTGATCCTTCCCCGTCATGAAACTATGAAAGTATCATCTGTGACTCATCTTTTCCTAAACATCGGATTAAAGGCCGGCTAAAAGGATTTTTATATAGAACATCTCCGAGTACAACATACATGTATGCCTTGAATCGTATTCTTTTAGCCATCCCCTTATCAGCTGGTAATATATTATTCAAAAAAGATTCTTGGATCTCGCTCCTCTAGTCTTTTGCTATACCTGTAAAAATTTGGAAAGCTTCAGCACATCCTTCAACTGATTCAGATCCCTTTACAATAGAAGGGTTTTCTTGTATGATTATCCAAGGGCATTCCTATAAGTAAGAAGCTTTAGCCAAAGAATCAGATACTGAATTTCCAGCTCTGTGAATATGTTCGTATTTGACGCCCTTAAAAGTCAAAGTTAAAACCTTCATAGCCCTCAAATATTTCACTAAGTGATCTTTTCTTGCCTTCGACGGGCCAGATGCATGGTTTATGAGAAGTTGTGAATCACTTATCAGCCTTACTCTTTTAGCTCCACAAATTTTAGCAAGTCTTAAGCTTGCCAAAGCATCTTCGTACTTGGCTTCGTTATTTGATGCTTTAAACCCAAATCGTTTGGATTGATACATTGTGATTCCCTCCGGAGAAACCAATTGAACACCTACTCTACAACCATACGAGTTTGATCCCTTATCAGTTGAGATGGTCCAGTCTGCTCAAAGTTCTTCTTCATCGACTTCCATATCATTATGCTCAAAGTGAAATTTAACTAAGAAGTCAGCTAATGCTTGTGCTTTAATAGCAGTTCTTGGTTAAAATTTAATATCAAAATCCCCAGCCTCAACCGACCACTTAATCATTCTCCCCGACACATTAGGCCTTTGTAACATATTATTCAATGGAAAATATGTTCGTACAACAATTGAATAAGTCTGAAAGTAAGGCCTCATTTTTCCTTTGTAACATATTATTCAATGGAAAATATGTTCGTACAACAATTGAATAAGTCTGAAAGTAAGGCCTCATTTTTCGCAGGGATATAACTGTGCAAGGGCTAGCTTTGATAACCCGAGGTATCGTTTCTCAACATATATAAGACTTTTACTCACATAATATACCGGCCTCAGAACATTGCCCTCTTCTCGGATTAAAACCGCACGCACCGCGAAATCTGACACTGCCAAATAGATATATAACTCTTCCCCTGGATTTGGCTTTGTCAAGATTTCCAGTGAAGAAAGGTATTCTTTGATCTGATGAAAAGCATCCGAACATTCTTAAGTCCAGTCAAAACAATTTGATTTTCTTAGAACTTGGAAAAAAGGAGTGCATTTATCCGATGACCGTAATATAAACCTATTCAATGCTGCCAATCTTTCTATCAAGATCTGTACCTCTTTGATTATTTGTGGTGGGGTCATAGTACTCAGAGCCTTTAATTGTACCGGGTCGGCTTCCATACCCTGCTCACTAACTATGTAGCCTAAAAAATTTCTTGATCTTACCCCAAACGTGTATTTTTCTGGATTCAATTTCAGGTTTATCTTTCTCAAATTGGCAAATATTTCGTCTGAGTCAGCCAAATGGTTTTCATCCTTTGAGATTTTGACTAACATTTCATCAATGTAAACCTCAATATTTCTTCCAATTTGAGACTCAAAAGATTTGTTTATTAAACGTTGGTATATCGTACGGCATTCTTCAATATAAATGGTATTACATTGTAGCAGTGTAAACCTCTTCTGGTGATAAAAGTTGTACTTTCTTGATCTCTTGGATCCATTTGGATCTAATATACCCGTCATAAGCATCTATAAAAGATAACAACCGGTTCCTTGAAGTTGAATCAATTAATGATCTATTCTGGGCACAAGGAAAGGATCTTTTAGGCACGCTCTGTTTAAATCGGTGAAGTCCGCACACATTCGTCACTTGTCATTCTTCTTCTTTACTAGAACCAGATTAGCAGTCCATAAAAGATATTGTGACTCGCGTATGTGACCCACTTTAGTTAAACGATCCACCTCTGCCATTATAGCTTCAGTTTTTTCTTGAGAAAAAGATATCCTCTTCTGTATGATCGAACGAACATTGCTTTGTACCGTAAGCCTATAAGAGATGACGTTTACTGGAACCCCTGTGACATCCTCTGTACACTATGCAAACAAATGTAATTTGGTTGAAAGAAAATTGATTAAACTTTCTTTTACCTCCAGAGATAATCTCGTGCCAATTTTAAGGCTGTTTCCCGGAAATAAGATATGATCCTCAAAGCTATCATTTGGGACCATGAAACCCGGGGGCTTCATTTGGATCATCCACGAGATCAGACTCCGGGAGCCTTCCACTGATTGCTATTCTTTTTTATTCAACCCTCTTAACCTGTTTGGGGCCAACGTTGCTCGGTAACACTCTTTTTCCATCTTCTGGTTCCTTATTATTGTTCCCACATTGCTTCCCACTACGTACTTCAAATATTGATGGACAGTTGATAGCATGACATGAAATTTAGATAACCAAGACCTTCCGAAGATAGAATTATAAAATGTGGGAGCATCTACCACTACAAATAAGAATGCAACTACCTTCTTGAATGGTCCTCGACCCAATTCTACCATCCCCCCGAACTCTCGAACTACCTCAGTCGTAGCCCCGGTGAATCCGAATATCGTTCGATCGTATCGCAAGATTGTTGGTGGGTTTTTTATCTCGCTATAATTAGACATAATCATTATGTTAGCTGAACTACCTGTATCAATCAAAACAATTTGTATCTCATTTCCCACTATCTCACTCTCATAACTACTACATCCTCATGCGGACCGGCTACATCTCTCATGTCATCATCTTCGAAGTAGAGTATTGGAGATGGATATCTACACGGATGTGTTGAAGCGTCTACTTCCAGTTGTGTTGCTAGACTAAGGATGTGTCTCTTTCGGGAGTAATTTGATATTCCTACAACTGTATCTACCCCAAATAAATTAAGTGACTCAAAGAAAGCACATAATTCACTAACCTTTCTTCTTGTTATTGGTTCTTCTACCATGTTTATGTTGTTTCTGCACGGTTTTGGGTCTAAATACTCAGCAGAGGTATCGAATGCATCTATAGATTCTTTATCGATTCTTTTTTATATCATCCTCGTATCCTCTTGATTAGGAACAGCTTCTTGTTTGAGAGAAACTTTTGAATTCTTCTTCACAAAATTGATAAAATTCCCATTTTATATCAAGTATTGTACTTCTTATTTTAGCGCCACACAATATTTTGTATCATGCCTGATATCCTCATGATACTGACAATACTTGTTTTTTCTATGCTCCCTTGGAGTCTTCATTGGGAAAGGCTTAAAAAAGTGTACGTTCGAACATGCATTTTAAAAGATAGTAAATACACACTCAGTTAACTCAACATAATGAGCTCGTTGGACCCATTTGTTGGACATGGGCTGGATAAACTTTTGATTGTTGACTACAGGTGTGTACTGTTGAGTGTTGACTACCCTTTGAGGTTCTTGAATTATTACTTGTACTGGTGCTCGGGGTCAAACTATAGTTTTTGAATGCGATACTTGCTGTCGGATGTTCACTGGTGCCACACTGGCTCTTATCATGGTCGGATCTTGGCAGATTGGATTCAGATTAAATTGCGATATCGATTTTATCTCTGACGCTCTAGTTTCTTCAACTAAAATTCGCTTCTCTATCTTATCCAACAATGGTTTGAATGTCATAGCCTACGTCTCTGCGGTATTATCCTTCATCACACCTGGAAGCAAGCCCATTCGGAAGGCAGCTAGAGCCACTTTGTCTTCACAAAATTCCATATTTGTCTTAACTTAGATGAAACGCTTTGTATACTCTTTGAGACTCTCACCAACATTTTTCCTGCAGTAGATTATAGTTTCCCAATTTTCTCTGAACTTCTTGCTTCCATCACAATATTGTCAGAACATGCTCCAAGACATATCAAAATTCTTGATACACCCTTGAGGTAAACGATTATACCACTTCGACGCAGCATTCATGAAAGTTTGAGAGAAAGCCATGTATAATAACTTGTCATCTTCGTCGTAATTGATTAGGATATTCTTGAACAGTTCGATGTGGCTATTCGGATCTTGTGTGCCATCAAAATTTTCCAACTTAGATATGTCGAACCACTTTGGGAGATGCCCATAAAATATTACTGGAGATCGTGGAGATGACCTCCAACTATGTCCGACCTTATATGCGCTTCCCCCGGTTCTTCATTTCTTGTCGCATATAGACTTTCCTCGAATGGGAAAGTAAACTAATTATTGGCTCAATAATCCTGATTATAGATGTTAGATTGAATTTTCCTCTAAAGAGTTACATGTTCTTATCGAATTACATTTACTGCTTCGTCAGGCTCTTTGGAATATAACTTTCTCTTTTCGTGATCATGTTTTTTCTTCCTCGAACTCTTAATCATTCGACTAGTTCGATGGGAACTTTTGTGTACCCTCGAATCTCTCTGTTTCTGACCTGCTTTATGTCTAGAATTGGTATTCGATGATGAAAATTCATCTGAACTAAGAGAAGTATACTCACTAGATTCTGATGACTCATATCGTTGTTCAGATCTAGCTCGCTTTTTGCAGGATCGACGAATTTTTCTCCGATGCCTTTCTTCGGATCGATTGACATCATGGGCCTGATCTGCCATTGTATGATCTCGTCGGACATCTGATTTGATTCTACGAGAGCTGATTATTGCTTCATTTTCAATCTTTAGCCTTTCAATGTCCTCCAACAGCTATTTTCGTCTGGCAATCAAAACACATTTTTCGAGGAGCTCTTCATCATATCGATTATTGTTATTTTTTCATTTATCACTTGCTTTTCCATCACAGGATCTCCAGATGAGACTCTGATCAAAGTTTTTGTCAGATTTGCCTCTATCTCTCCACAAATTTTAGTTTCCATTGTTTTTTTTAGATTATTTTTGCGGTTTTGGAACGGTGATTCCGGGTACCACTCAGCTTTCCACATACGGCACCACTAGTGAACTCAGATAATTCTTAAAGATAAATCTAGATATATAAATATTAGTATGAGAATGTATGTCGAAGAAATGTCGTATTAGATACTTTTTGTGAGAGAATCAGTATTTAGTAGAGAGAGAAAGATACAAAAGGAATAAATGTAGTAATAATTGATTAATCATTGGCTCATTCTCCAAAAAGGGAATGTCCTTTTATAGTACAAGGATCAAATGGTGAATTTACATGTTTGATATTAATAAATAGACTTTCTCACCCCACTCATTTACTCTTTGCAAACAAGTTCTAAGGGTATATTATTTAGCCCCTCAATCCTTATGCTTGTTTTTAGTTTAGCCCTTGGCCACTAAATACATTAACTTAGTATTTATTATTCTCTATATTTTCCTTCCCTTATCAGCATAAACTTTTATTTTCCTACAATAATGTAACGATAGATCATACATGTAAATGCTTATTTAAATATAGAAAAACAATTTACAGAAGTTCCTACTTAGTTTTATTCACCAACTCACTACTTCTAACTTTTATGGCCTCATTAAAGAACTTTTATGTTTTTAACAAAATTATAGAACGGTAGTGTAAAGAAGATGATAATACAAAAAATATATGTTTCGTCTCAAATTCGAAGAAGGAGATGAGTTGGTGGTGAAAGGTTTTGGGATTTAAAGTTTCACATTTTAGGATGAATTGAGTCAATGATTTGGGTTTGGTTCTGTGTTTGTATTGAATTTGGGTCACACACCTAATTAATTAGGTGGTTATTTAATTTAGGTAATAAAAATGGTAAAAAAAAATAGGCGGGCTAATAAATTTGGTAAAAATTGGGATATGTAGTAAAATATTAAGCGGGCTTCAAACTGTAACCAGCCCATTGTGTCATAAATTATTTTTTCCATGACTTTAAAAATTAAAAATAAAATAAAATAAATTTGTTGTTAATTTGTTTCAACAAGACGCGTTGTGCAATCCTTTTTTGAGGGCGACCTTAGAATTCTAGACCTAAAAACCAAGATATACGCGTCCGTCCTCAAACACTTGTTGTCCATAGTTAGTAAAAATGACAGCTCAATCTAGTGTGACTGGAATAACTCTTAGAAGATTCAAAATAAAAACTTATGGTCTGTAAAGAATGGATCTTCTCCATCTTGGACTTGGAGGGAAAATTTAATTCGAGGAAACTTGCTAGCAAATTATATAGGGTGACGATTGGTAATGAGGAAAAATACCTCCTTGTGGTATAACTTATGGCTGCTCTTTACCTCTTTTGTAAACACTTTGGGCAAATATTACTCGTTGAAACCTCCAAGAGATCAACCATCTCATTCTCTTTCCTATTCCTCATAGTGGCAGTTATGTTAATGTGAATTGTTGGTCTGCCAAGAATTGGAATGTTATATTCACTATTAAAGATACTTATGATGCAAGATGTACTCCCACACTTATTTTTTGGTAGGAAAGGTTAGTTTGGAATAAGCATAATATTCCTTCATTCTTTTATCATTTGGCTTGCCATCTTGGGTAAGTTAATGACTCGAGACAAGCTCATTAACTAGAGTAGAAACTCCCCTCTTAATTATATGTTGTACAACTCAAGTGTTGACTTTATCAACCATAATTTTTTATGATCTTGCTTACACTCAAATTATCTGAACTACTTCCAGCTCCAAGATTGGGTTCATCATCCATGGTAGGGATTGACCTTCATGGTATAGGGAGCTTCGAACTGCAATCCTTCTAGATACCCCCGTTTATGGTGTGCCTATTTTGGTGGTATTATTTATCACATTTGGTGGGAGATGAACTCAAGAATTTTTTGATCTCCTCTCGTCATTGGATCTATAGTGTCGCACCATGTAATTTTTGACCTTCCATTTAGATTCTTTGGATCCAATGTGGTTTGACCGACGCAATCTTGTGCCTAGTTACTCACTTAATTTTTCGGTAGCATGTTCTTCTCCGTTTTTGTGGATGCTCCATGGTATTTTTTCTTGTGTTGGCTCTCCTCTCATAGGCTTCAGTTGGTTCTCTTAGCTTTGGCTCTCCTCTCATCTCCCCCTTCATTGCATTTTGCTCATATGTTTTACTTAATTTGGGAAAAAAGTTGTAGTCGATTGGTTTATTTTCGTTGGATTTCAACGCATAGTTTTTTATGTGTTTTCTAAACTTTTTTTTTATTTCCGGGTTTTGTCGAAATTTATTTATCTGTTAATTTTTTGTTATTTTTTTATAAGAAAATATAATATAAATAAATAAATTGGTTACAACTACTTCGAGGCATTCTCTGACCAAAAAACAAGTTAAACTATTATACACTCCTATGGGTATTCCCCGCAAATAGTGTATTGAAGTAAAGTACAAAATAACATTTTGAGTTAGAGCAGCAATCCGCAACATCGCAAGAACTGACAAGGCGCTCCTGAGTAAAAAATGAAGAGTAAAAAAAATTTGGATAAGACCTGCAAACAATAATTAAGTTAGATCTAAATTTTAACATGCCCAAGACACATGAGGATTTGATGGTCTAATCATTTGATAAGTATTACGAATTATAAATTTGTTATTCTAACTCAGAATCCAGCTCTTTATATCTTCCCTATCCTGCGCAATTTCGTAGACTCGATAATGTTTTGACGATATTGATCTATAAGAGAGATTTTGAAGAGTCGGGGGGTCGAATCAGAGGGAAGTGGATGTATGGTCCCGAATTCAGAATTTATAAAGCTTTGAAACGGTGGCTCTTCAATTTCTACTTTTAAAATCATAAATCACAATGTAATTTGGACTAAGCGACTTTTAAACCTGAGATTTTCATCACCGAATCAGACCATAAAAATAGAGGAAAATTGGAATAACTCTTTAAAAACGGAGGATAAAAACTGAAAACAAATATACTCAAGTTTTCGAAATATTTTTGTTATTTAATTGAATACTTCAATGCGGATCCATTATATATTATGTACTACAATACAAACAATCAATAATAACTTAAAATATTCTAATTTTAAAATATTCTCAGCTTATATCGATGAGCAATATTTTTATTTAATTTAACGTTTTATTTATTATCAAACTAAATAATAATAGTTGACTAATATAAAGGTAAATGTAAATGAGAAGTAAATTTTGATCGAAATAACTAGAAATTCAGTCATAATTGGATTGCATTTTAATGTTAAGATAGATTATTAAAATTGTGTGTTCGAGTTGATTTTTGAACTGATGATCAAATTTGTTTTGCTAAATATGCTGATTATATCTATATATTCCGGTAAATTTGCCTCCAAAGGGTAGCCGAGTTGGTTGAGTATGGCATTCTTATGACCAAAAAATCATGAGTTCGAGTCCTTCTACATACGCTTTCTCGGCTGAACTTGTCACCTTGTGTGGTTTACCTTATGGCGTTGGTTTGCAAGCTATCGCGTCAGACACAGAGTTTACCCTGTGCACACTCATTACACTCTGAGTACCGGCTGGGGGTTCCCTCCAAAAAATAATTCGGATCAATTCAAAATGATAGGGACGGAAGCGTGTAAATTTAATTTCAGAAGTATTCTGTGCCCACAATGTGAAATACAACAGACAAGTGGAAGTTATTGCAGAACATTAATATACAACTGAAATTATTAAGTGGTTTTCACCGTTTCAAAATAAAAGTCGCATTGTTCTTGTAGATGTAATTTTTAATAACAAAAACAAATTCCATCTATTTATCATTTTACGTATAAATGAAGTTATTGATTTAAATTAGAAATATGATTTAGTTAAATAATTAGAAAAAAAGTATGATAATAACAATAATAATATCATTTAATCTATTTCGTGACTACTGATGAAAGAAATATTTTCGGACTCGGTCGGGTGTGCGGTTTGGACGACAAACCGATAAAGAAAATGGATAAGTGAAGACCTTTGACGTGGACGGTCAATAAAAGACAACGACAAAGCCAACTGGATTCCTAAACTTAGAAAGGAACTTGTCATATTCAAAGAACAGCAAATAACTTAAAAAGAACGTGTATCGGTGTATGTATGCTCGTATTTTAATTAGTAGATCGGATATATACACGAAACATAACTGGTTTGATAATGGCGACAAGCTATCACATCCAATTTATTATTTCTTTTATATAAAAGATTTAAAAAAATATTTAATAAAAACTTTTATTATATCATTTTTATTATCTTCAATTTTATATTTTTATATCACTCCTCTTCATTCACCATACTTCCACAAGCGTATAATTCTTTTATTTTAAATTTGCTATATATTCTAAAACCTCTAAAATTGAATCCAAAAAATTCAAATTACTCAAACATTAATAACAATCTAACGGAGGAGGAAACACTTAAATTATGAAAGGTCGTGGGCATTAGACTATTTGCGGTTGCTTACGGAGGAAAACCATTAATGTATAGTGACGGATAGAGAGTCGGAATTACTGAAAACAATTGAGATCATATTTTTTTAAAGTGACACGTGATATGTAGAAGGCACGTATAGAACAATATTGTATCAAAGACTAATACATTTTTTACATACGAAATTGTATTCTATGGATTTCAAACTTTTTGGAATACAATTATTTATTCGTATACTATAAGAAAGTTGAACTCAAACATAAAATGTATGAAAAAAGAATACAATATATACCTCGGAGCCCTCGATTATGCTCAAACATGGCTCAACCTCCTTCTGTTTAATAGTTTATTTATGCTTATACTAACAAGTTCAAACATATTGGTAACAACACAACAAATCGGTAAGCCATAATAGTTATAATTTAATGAAATTATTATACTAATTTTACATTTTAAATGAATTTTTACAGTAACAAGTATTGGAGCAAGAAGTCTGCATGCCTCTTTGAAATGTTACCTTGGGACGGGCTTGCTTGTATTTGATGCATTTTAGGGAAGAGTGTATCATTTACTAGATATGTAACACATGAATATAAAATCATCATTCAAAAAAGTACGTTAATCTCTCAATTTGACTATGATGATTGGATATTCGAGGTTATTAGACATTTCGTGTCAGAATTTTCCCTCAAACTTATGAAAGCACAATACAAAAAGGCTAAAAAATAAAGAACGATAAAGCAGAGTACGTATATGTTATTATTGATAAGGGTGGAATTCGCCGATAAAAATAATGAGGGTTCAATTGTAGATAAAAGATACTTGGTGTAATTATTAATGTATTTAGGATCTTTCGGGGACCAATTTGTAAACATGGTACTTACCAAGAGGCCCATTAATTATGTAAACAGCCCACTAAAGATTGTAGTGGGTCCACCTTATTTTAGTATAAAAGATGATCCACTTTCTTGGTAGGTGCGACATTGAATATTATTCTATTCCATTTTCTCTCTCTCTACACTTTCTCTCTCTCTACACTTTCTCTCTCTAGTCACATCAAGCACAAGATCCGAAATATTCCCCCAAACATTTATTGACTCATCATTGGCGCCGTCTGTGGGAATCAGTGATACCAAAAAGGAATCTTTTTTCTTTGAAAATCACACTTTACGAGATGAACAACGAAGCTGTGATAGAGAGGGTTGGTAGAGAGGTGATCCGAGCCGTCTCGGTGTCAGAGGGCGAGGAAGCAACTGGTCGGGAACACCACGACCGAGGTCGGGACAAACGGTCGACCCTAATAATGACCCGAAAACAGCTTCTTGAAGACATTGCCAGACTAAACGCAGAAAGGGAGCGGGCACTAGACGAGAAAAGGGTCCGGGAAGGAAAAGGCAAGGAACCCCTTTTGGAGGATCATGAGGAGGCCGACCGTAATGTTGGGCCGCGCATCGAAGCCCGGCCTGTTAGGTATTATCGAGAGCCTCATCCCGAGGAAGGAAAAATTGCGAGAACTCGGCGGTACCCAGAGGATCATCGCGGCATGTCGGTTGACTACACCACGGATGATTCATCGGGCAGGGAGTATCGGCGACGGGAAAGGGTCCAGGGCACACGAAAGAATCGTTCCCGACGCCCCCGAGGACCCAGGACGGACTCCCCAAAATACAAGAAGGGTAGCACCGAGAAGCAAACCCCGGTGTCCTTTGAGAAGGAAGAAATGCCCGCCGCCAGCCGTGAAGAGCGGGCCCCGCTGCCCCCAGTGCCATGGCAACCGTCGAACAGCCAGAACCACGGTTACCGAACCAGCAGCCAGTTTATCAGCCCATGAGATGAGGGACTCCACGGAGTTCAGACAGAAGGACTTGGAGGAGGAGCGTGCGGGTTCGGAGTCAATTGGAGGGCATCTCCATTGTCCGACGAGATATTAGCGGGACAGCTCCCGAAGCGATTTGACATCTCTAAGCTAGAAAAGTACGATGGGAAGAAGGACCCCGATAATCATTTGGAAGACTTCAAAAACTTCATGCTGAGCTTTGACAATGATGACAAACTCATATGTAGAGCTTTCTCCATGACTTTCAGGGACCGAGCATCTAAGTGGTACAACCGTTTACCGCAGGGCTGCATCCGAAACTTCGGGATGTTTTGGACAATGTTTAGGCAACACTTTGTGGGAAGTAAAAGTTTCCGGGCCAACGGAGACACTATTATGAATTGTAGGCAGAAATTAGGGGAAAGCCTCAGAGAGTACACCAGACGATTCATCGACGCGAAGACCGACCTAGACCACTGCGAAGAGAATGTGGCCCTAACTGCGTTCCGTTTGGGTCTGCTCCCAGGACCAATGAAGCAAGCAGTGACGAAAAAACAAGCGTTCACGTTTTCCGCACTTCTAGCTCAAATAGAAAAACAGATATTGATCGAAGAAACTGAAGCATCTGAGCTGGCGGCGCAAATTCAGCAAAGTGCACAAGCATCGGTAGTGATAAGGCAGGGCACTCGGTCGGATTACGCTACGGCATTCCAACCGGTCAGCACAATACACCCGACCCCGCCTGTATCGGCCAAGCCTTCGGTCCTAACAAACCCAAAACCAAAGCAGACGAGTCAGACGACTTCACGACCTATGTCTAACAAATGGATCCGCCCTACATACTTCACAGACCTTACGGAGTGTCTATCGTCAATCTACGAGAAGACTAAGAAGAGCGGAATGTACCGAAGACCTTTCCCGATACCGACACCTCGGGAACAAAGGAATAACTGCTATTGTCGCTATCACGAGGACGTTGGGCATGATACTAAAGACTGCATTGCCTTGAAGAAAGAAATACAGATGCTCATAGAGCACGGAAACCTCCTAGAGTATGTTAAGAAGGCACATCAAAGTACGACCTCGAAGGAAGTCGTGATAATACCAAAACCCGAAACCACCATGGCAATTTCAGAAGTAACCGATCCTTTCGATGTTTCCATTGAGTACCTCGAACCCGAAGCAAGTCGCAACATCATCGGGATTATCGAGGAGGAAGCCGAGGAGAACGTCGGTAATGTACGAGGCCTTTGTAAATTTTTTGAATCCCTAACTATTTTTGGGGGAGATTCTATGGCAGGAGTTACACATTCGTCCAGGAAAAGGCACATCGTCAACCTAACCACTCAGTTGGAGGCCAGAACTTACTCCCAGTCCAGAAGCGTCCCGTCTCCGATTCTGTACTTCGACGACGACGACATGAGAGACATAGCCGGCCCCAATGAGGATGCCATCGTAATCGGGGCAGCCATTGCGGGGGAGGAGGATCGGCGCATCTTGGTGGATACCGGTAGTTCGGCCAACATAATCTTCGCATCCACTTTCGCCAAGTTTAGGACACCACCAGTGATTGCACGGTCCGACCGTACCATAGTGGGGTTCACAGGGTCAGCAGCCGACGTTATAGGAGAATTTTAGGGCGTAGTCCAATTAGGCCGTGGCCTATTCAAAAAAGAGGTTACGGTTTTATTCGTGGTAGTAGACGCGCCGGCTTCCCACAATGCCATTTTCGGCTGATCATGGATATCGCGAATGCATGCGGTGTCTTCTACAATCCACCAGTGTTTAAAATACGTGGTTGGAAACAATGTGGGAGTGGTCCGAAGCAGCCAGAAAGCAGCACGGGAATGTTACCGAGCACCATTGGCACCTAAAAAAGACCAAGAGATGATTTAAGCTCGAGAATAGCAATTAAAGGGGCTCACCCCGGAATCATTGCCCGTTGATGACCCCAGGGAAGCCCCAAGCCTTTTGACGACGGACGAAGAATGTGAGCAACACCAATTCGCTGCGGGGAAATCCTTGCGGATTGGGGTATGCCTCTTACCGACCTTCAGGGAAGAGCTACTGACTCTCCTATGGGAAAACCTAGATTTGTTCGTGTGGTGCTCAAGAGATGTCACCGGGGTCCCAGAATCTTTTTCTATTCACAAGTTAACTGTCAACAGAAACGCCAGACCGATCTCTCAAAAGCGTCGGGCTTTTTCCCCGGAAAAAGCAGACATTATCTTACGAGAAGTCGAGAGAATGATCAGCGTCGGTCATATCAAGGAAGCAAGTTACCCGTTGTGGACCTCAAATCCCGTTCTGGTCAAGAAGAAAAACGGGAAATGGAGAATGTGCGTGGATTTCACCGACCTTAATCGAGCATGCCTGAAGGACCCCTTCCCGATGCCGAGAATCGACCAGTTGGTAGATTCGACCTCGGGTAACAAATTGCTGTCATTTATGGATGCATACGCCGGTTATAATCAGATCAAATTACACGCTGTGGATTAGGAAAGTACCACATTCATCACGGGCCGAGGACTATACTGCTACAAAGTAATGCCCTTCGGGCTAAAAAATGTCGGCGCCACATACCAAAGGCTAGTTAACAAAACGTTCGAGGGTCAAATTGGGAGGAATATGGAGGTGTACATCGATGATATGTTGGTTAAAAGCGGTACGGATGAAGCCCACCTTACCGATCTGAGAGAAACCTTTGATAACCTGCGGGGAATAAATCTCAAGCTTAACCCGGAAAAATGCTCCTTCGGGGTCCGATCAGGAAAATATCTAGGTTTCTTCGTTAGCGAGAAAGGGATTGAAGCCGATCCCGTCCAACTACGAGCTCTGACCAATATGACTCCGCCCCGGAGCATCAAGGAAGTCCAGATCCTAACAGGACATCTGGCTGCCTTAAATCGATTTAATTCTCGGTCATCTGATAAGTGCGCTCCCTTTTTTCAGGTCTTGAGACAAGCCAAAAAAATTTCCTGGACTTCCGAATGTAACGAAGCGTTCTTGGGAATTAAACAATATCTGTCATCCCCGAACCTCTTGAGAAAGCCCGTCGCAGGCGAGACACTTTTTCTTTACGTTGCGGTTACTCACTTTGCGGTTAGTGCGGCTTTGATCAGTGAGTCAGGACCTGCCCCTACAGCGGTTTACTTTGTGAGCAAAAGCCTGCTAGACGCGGAGACTCGGTATTTGAAGTTGGAAAAAATGGTTCTCGCCTTAGTCACGGCAGCACGAAAAATGCGCCCGTACTTTCAAGCCCACCCTATCATAGTCCGAACCTCGTTCCCACTCAAGTACATCCTCCAGCGACCAGACATGTCCGGGAGAATGTCCAAATGGTCGGTCGAATTGGGCGATTTTGACATCGACTTCGAACCTCGGACCCGAACGACCAGATCAGGACGCGCCTTCCCAAGAAGTTGCACTGAACGAATGGACCGTCCGAACCGACGGGGGGGCTAACGTCAGTGGCTGTGGAGTAGGGATACAAATAGTTACTCCATCGGGCATTAGCATGCACTAAGCCGTTCGATTTGGTTTCCATACTTCGAACAATGAAGCTGAATACAAGGCTGCTCTGGCAGGGCTACGGTTAGCACAGGTATGTGGGGCAAAGCGGGTACGCCTCGTAAGCGATTCCCATCTTTTGATAACCCAAGCTTCGGGGATTGCGGAAGCTCGGAAAGAGCATCTGGTACAATACCTAGCAGCACTCAGAGTGCTAGCCGTCTCTTTTGACAAAGTCACCTACGAACATGTCCCGAGAAGCGAAAACGTAGCTGCAGATTCTTTGGCAACAATTTCCTGCTCCAGTAACTATCCTTGGGTGACCGAACAAGAAAGCCCGTCGATTATCAAACGTCACGAGTTAGATAACCGACCTGAAATTGCCTGTCAAATCTCTTCGGTAACAATCTCAGATTGGCGACGTGACATTATCGCATTCTTAGCTGAAGGTAGGTTGCCTAGCGATAACGCCTCAGCTCGGAAAGTACGCAACAAGGCTCGGGGTTACGTCCTTTTAGGTGAAGTACTATACAAGAAATCCTTCAGCCGCCCCCTGCTCCGATGCTTAGGGGCCCATGAATCACAAATAATTGTATCTGAGCTGCATGATGGTGAGGGTGCAGCACATTGCGGTTACAAAGCTTTGATTAGAAGGATTCTTCTCGCGGGGTTCTATTGGCCGACGATAACAGCAGATGCACGACTAATAGTCAAAACGTGCGATACGTGTCAACGATTCGCAAACGCGATAAACGTTCCCGTGGTTCCTCTAGAGTCCATATCCGAAGGTCTACCCTTTGACCGATGGGGAATTGAAGGAGAGTGAAACGTAGCAGAAGCTTAAAAGAGGGATAAAACCCTAATTTTGTTTTTTATTTAATCAAAATAGTCTGTCGACAAAATAAGGTATAGGATGCTTTATATAGCATCTATCCAAAACCCTAATATCAAATAAAGAAAATTACATAAATGTCTAGAAACTAAAACAAATAAATAAAATAACGTCTAAATATGAAAACTGATTTTTGAAGGTTTTAGAGGTCGAATTTGGGTATTAAACTTTGTGACAAGTCACAGTTTTGAAATCTTACGGTCTCGTCGAAATCTTCGATTTGAGTACCTATTTCACCTAATTCCGATACCTGACCAAGAAACCAGTTTGTCCGCAATCTTCGCTACATCATCCTTCCCCGGTTGGAAAGAATTCGACCTCGAAATCAAAACGTGGAAACATTGGACGAACTGCACTACGACATTCGGAAGTAAATGACTCAACTCCAATGCTATGGAAACCCCGAGTTATAGCATCCAAGTCAGCATCGAAAGAGTTACCATAAAGCTTGATAAGAAACTTGGCCCAACGAAATTCAAATTCTTCATCAATTTCCCAATAAACCTTGTTGAAGTGTTCAAATTTCTGCTTCTCCCTTTCAGCTTCCAGTCTTATTACGTCATCCTGGAAATTCCTAGCAAGTAATTCTGACTTCTGTAATTCAAAACGGGTAGACTCCCTCTCGTCAGTCAGATACCTCACCTATGCAACACTTTTCCTTCTGATAAATGAATGCTTTCATCTTCTAGTTCAGAGAACTTCCATTTCATGTTTAGAGCTTTTCATTCGTGCTATTTCAATCGTCCAATCATCTAAACTATAAGAACTATTGGCACCTTCTTTGAACAAACTTTCAATATTTTCCTTCACCTGGCTGTTCTCTTGCATAACAATACACATCCCGGATTCTAAGTCCCCTTCGGAATGCATCAAAGACTCACCCGCTTCATCTAGAAGTAATTGTTTCGTTTCAACTCGTCTTTTTCAGCCATCTTTAAACTGTCTAGTTTGAGTTCGTCATATTCTGCTGGCAACTCCTTACCTAGATCTAAGTCGTCAGATTCGATTTTTATATCCAGGTTAGAAGCGTGAAGTGTAATCCCATCGAAGTTCTCAACAATATTTACCACTGTTGGGCAGGCTTCTTTTCCACATTTAAGTTCTTCACTGATGCAAGTTTCCGCTTCCAACAACTCTTTCAGCTGCTTAAAAGTTTGCAAGATAACCTTGGCTCGCTTTGTCTGAGTAACTACATCTGTACTCTTTGAATTCTCCAAACTATCAGAAAATGCAAGTGCCCATATAGGAAATATGTTTCGATAGAGCGTGTAGTGTAACATACAGTTCCTCATGAAAACTCCAGTTATTTCCTGTTGAGGAAAATCACCATCTTCTAATTGCGAGTTGATAATAAATTTCGCTGCTCGGTGAAGAGGCCTTGCATCTCTTTCTGCCTGTCCTGTATGAATCAAACCCATCATAGCCCATGCCGTTTGCACCAAGTTCGATCTTGTCCCTTCGAGAGGAATGTATTTCTTCTGTGGACACGAAAGGTAGCTCTCTCCCCAACCACCGTCTTCTTTTTGTGTCTCGAGAAAGAAGTTAGTACCTCTACGCATAGCGGCAGAGTTGTCATAACTCTTGCCACCCGCCGCTAATCCTCCAAGTGCGAACCACGTACCATACATGAAGCAAACTCCCCAGTTTCCGTACCATGAACCATCAGCCATTTGTATAGTGTCAAAATAGTCTAAAGCTTTGCTTATGAAATTGTGGATCTCTCGTGTTCTATGACCCGGATATTGTTTTCCGAATAAAACCAGCGCTTGGATTGCAGAGGCAGTGCATTCAACGTATTCGTGCTCGATCACAATGTCCTCAAAGAATTCTGTAGGGTTTAGGAGGTCCAACCACTTTTGAGATCCAGCTGGTTCCCATGCGGCTAAACCACCTTTTTTACTCTGTAGAGAAAGAATAACATTGACAGCATCATACAACCGTTCAGGTTTCATCTTTTCACCAACAATATTCGGCGGCAAAAGCGAGAGTAGCAAGCAGCACTTTAGTCCTTCTGCAGTGCAATCAGAAACTTGCCACCCGTGGTCTTGATAGGAAAATGTCCATGACCCTTTAGAAATATGACGGTACATGCTCTTAAAATCGCCAGAAGGGTTATCTCTGACCTGAGACTCTTTTAAAAAGTAATGCCCTTTCTTAAGCACATCCGAGATCTCGTCGTTAAGGTTAGCAGCTAAAAGAGCTTGAATTGACAAACTAGTATCCCAAAGTTGGCTTCCAAAACTCTGCAACGTCATTCCATCTTCTGCAAGCCATAAGTAATCGACAATCCTAGCGACATGTTTTTTAAAACTATCTCCGTTTGGATCTTCGACCCAACAAGCAAGCATGCATAAAAACTTTTCCACGACTCCAATGGTAATATATCGACTATTTTCATCTTCGTAGTGGATGTGGTTTATAGTTGTTTGAAGAGCCTTCTCTCTGACAAATTTGTTAAGCGGCCAACACCTAAGGAGAGGTTCGCCAAATGTATAGAGTGTGACCCAAATTAGATCATGAGCCCAGTGATGGGGATAGTATAAATCCTCCTCTGCGCATAGATGGCGTACTTTGGTCCACTTAATTTCAGTGTAAGGCTGCAAGTAGAGTTCCTCTCTCAGTCGAAGAATAAGAGGTGTTATTGGACCGACAAATCTTTTGCCATATAAATACGACATTGGCATGTATACCAACGGACAGTAACACAACATTTTTCCTGGATGAAAGGGTAGGCACGAAGGGAGAATCCAAAACTCAGGGGGCATTGGGTTGGTTCCAGACCATTCAAACAGGCCGAGTAACGAAAGCCATGTTTTTCCCCAAGATGGTATGTAAGTGAGACCACCATGATCAAGAATCCATTTTCTGGCTCTAGCGCAGGCATTATCCTCACCACTATCGGCTTCTTCTCCAAGAATACGCATGCAAATATAGTTTAGCGCCGAGCTGAACATTGTGCTCTGTCCTTCTAAGTGAAATCCCCATCCTCCATCTTCATTCTGATGATTGAACATATACCGAACGATTTCTCTACGGTGCTCTAGACTTAATACAGCGTTTAGGTGTCCAGTAATATATAGACATAGTATCTGAATCCTCGCTAGATGAATCTCGACCATGCCTACCACACAACCCCCCATCACTTGAAGAAGCCTATCCCAATCGCCAGAGCATCTGAAAAGCTTTAAAGCTCTTAAATTATTTGCTCCGGTGCTTAGAGGCCCAAAACTTGTTCCGTTGTACAGCTCGTTCAAGCAACTCGTTTTCAGAGACGATGCAGCAACGCTAGGTCCAATAGGTTCGGCAGCGGCTCCTTCCGCGATTCCGTGAAGCCGTTTCACCGACAGCTCCTCAGGCCAATTCCTTTCTAAAGCACGAACTTGATCTTTCATTTTCACCCAAATCGTCGCGAATTCCATAAATATTCTATCCAGTAACTCAAAGGATGCAACACGGACTAAAATTTCGGCAGTGGTTATCCATGGCAAGATAACGACTGAGTGAGTGTTGTCAGGAGGTCTGGATGGCGGCAAGAACAGTGTTGAATAATCTCCAAAATTATCCGCTGTCGTTGAAAATTTGGATTCCAAATTTTTGTCTTTTTCAGTGGACCAAAAATTTTGTTTCAAAGGTTTTAATTTTCTAATCTTAATTTTTGATTTTCTTCTAGGATTAGAGAAAGAATTATTGTTTACCTTGTCGAAAGAAGATGCGATTTTTTCTGGTGTTATCTAAATATCATCGTATACATTATAAATCGGATCGTCTTCTTCTTCATCACCGTATACATCATAAATCGGATCTCCTAATTCCGACCAAGTTTCATCAGAAATTTCACCTTCGTTGTCAGTCTCATACTCATCAAAGAGTGGATGTTTGAGTATCGGCGACTCCTCCATGTCACCATCAAAGTCAGGAATGTTGACTTTCTGGGTCCGGCGAGCCAACTGGTGCGGCGACTCGGTCACATCTGTGCGAGCCAGCAGCTGATAGAATTCGTCGGTATATGTATCCACAGAACTAGGTTCCTGACGAAGATTCTGACGTCGCTGGTAGAGTTCCCGCTCGAAGTTGTAGGGAAGGAAAGCCTTGCGGAGTTTTCTTTTGAATTTCTCCCAACTCTGGACTTTATCCTTGCCTTCACGCACGCGGTTCTGCTTCACCTGCTGCCACCAAGCCTGTGCCCTACCGCGTAGGTGAATGGTGACTAATGCGACCCTTCTCTCCTCGGGAACTTCCTTGAAGTCCAGGACTTCTTCAATCTGGGATAACCAATCGATAAGTGCCTCTGCCTTAAGGCTGCCATCAAAGTCCGGGATGTCTATCTTGAAACCAAGCTCCCAGCGGCGTGGGTGAGAAGTAGTCTGGTCGATCCCCTCCCCAAAAGGGTTCACCATACCCTCAACCTCTGTGTTTTGTTGCTTGGCGGTAAGAACAGCCACTTGCCGGGTAAGATCGGCTACCTGACGGCGTAGGTCAGCATCTTCACGATCTTCTACATCACTTGTATCTCGGTACACTCTAGCGCCACCGCGACCGCTGGTTCTTGCTCGTACCATCGCGCAGGACTGCCTGTGTCTGATACCAAATGAAAGAGAGTGAAACGTAGCAGAAGCTTAAAAGAGGGATAAAACCCTAATTTTGTTTTTTATTTAATCAAAATAGTCTGCCGACAAAATAAGGTATAGGATGATTTATATAGCATCTATCCAAAACCCTAATATCAAATAAAGAAAATTACATAAATGTCTAGAAACTAAAACAAATAAATAAAATAACGTCTAAATATGAAAACTGATTTTTGAAGGTTTTAGAGGTCGAATTTGGGTATTAAACTTTGTGACAAGTCACAGTTTTGAAATCTTACGGTCTCGTCGAAATCTTCGATTTGAGTACCTATTTCACCTAATTCCGATACCTGACCAAGAAACCAGTTTGTCCGCAACCTTCGCTACATCAGGAATCGGCCTTGTCGGACCACTACCAATGACATCGGGTGGCAGACAGACGATAGTCGTGGCAGTAGACTATTTTTCCAAGTGGGTCGAAGCTGAACCTTTATCCGCCACCAAGACCAAAGATATCATCAAATTTATCTGGTCTAACATATGTTGTCGGTTCGGGGTACCACAGAGGTTAACTATGGATAACGGACCACAGTTCGACAGTGGGGAAATGAGAGCTTTCTGCACCACTCATAAGATCAGGCAATGTTACTCCGCTCCTTTCCATCCTCAAGCAAACGGGCAGGTCGAAGTCACCAATCGGACCATTTTGGACGGCCTCAGGAAAAATCTTGAAGGAAAGGCCAGAAAATGGCCCGACTACCTAAAAGAGGTGCTGTGGGCTTACCGAACCACCCCACGGACGGCTACCCAGGAATCACCTTATGCTCTGGTATACGGTATGGACGCGGTTACCCCTGCGGAATCCATTTTTCCATCTTTCAGGGTCGGTACCTATGAGGAGGAAGCAAACAACGACAGCAGACGGCTCGAACTCGATCTCATAGAAGAGAAGCGCAATCGCGCCCAGTTGAACTCTTTGCACTATCAGACCCTGATGAGAAGTCGGTACGCCTCTAAGGTACGCCTTCGGGAGTTTAAGGTCGGCGACAAGGTTTTGAGGCACGTCTTTCTTCACACCAAAGACAAAAGCCTCGGCAAACTCGCCCCAAATTGGGAAGGACCCTACGAAATCGTGGAGAAAATCAAGAGAGTGGGACATACCGCCTGCAAAACAGGCTCGGGCATCCTTTGAGGCTACCATGGAATATTGAACATCTAAAATTATATTTAGAATAGTGGTGAAATCTTTGTAATTTGTTTGACGTGGTCTGTAAAAACTTATTGGTCAGGGATGCACTATTTCCTACCTCGGTGGCGCGAGAAGGTTTTAACGAGGCATCATAAACACCCGATCACTTGATTATGTTAATCAAAATTTTCTTTTGCCTTCCAAATGTTGAAGTGTTACGAACTTGATTAGCTGACGAGCTGGTCAGCGTCTGTTCCCACTAATATTAATGGATCTACATGTTTAATTTTTCCTACCCTTTGGGAAAAGTTTCAATGTTACATTGATCTACAGAACCTTAATGGGTTTTTCAATTTTTACAACTGATCTACATGTTTAATTTTTCCGACCCTTTGGGAAAAGTTTCAATGTTACATTGATCTACAGAACCTTAATGGGTTTTTCAGTTTTTACAACTGATCTACATGTTTAATTTTCCCGACCCTTTGGGAAAAGTTTCAATGTTACATTGATCTACAGAACCTTAATTGGTTTTTCAGTTTTTACAACTGATCCACATTTTGCGATTCCCGATCCTATCAGGAATTTTCAATATTACATTGATCTACAGAACCTACTTTGGTTTTTCAGTTCCCGAATTGCTCCACATTTTACGATTCCCGATCCCATCAGGGTTTTTCTTTAAAAAAAATCTTATACTTAGGTCTTTTCACGGAGCCACTTTGTTTTGCCTAGGTAACAACATCTGAAATAATATAGCAAGAAAAGTCGACTGCGTATCAACATAAACATGATAAATTGAAGTGTTCATAGGGAATATTGTTAGGGGACCCCGCGGCCCCCAAAGATTATACAAAACAACACCAACTAAACAAAAAACACTGAAAGATTCAAATAATTAAGACAACAAACACAGCTTCTGGATCACTCGTCATCCTCCTCCTCGAACCCAGTATTGTCCGATTCATCTTCATCTTTACAGACGACTCCCTCAGGGCGGTCCCCTCTGGCACATCCAGCCACATTGTCCCAAGGTGAAGGTGCGGGAAGCGGTTATGAAACGACAGCACATACGCGGCCTTGGCGTCGGCAGTTTCTTTCTCCGACCACTTCCTACACCGGTTTGCGAAGGCGACGTTCGAAGTTCTTAGCTTTTGGACCTCCTGAGCCAAGGCAGCAGCACGATCTTCCGCGGCTTTCTTCGTCTCTTCTGCAGCCTTCTTCGCCTCCTCCGCGGCTATCTTTGCCTCTTCCGTGACACGTTCGGCTTCCGCGATCCGCCCCTCCGCCAACCCCTGAGCCGTCTTGGCCTTTTTTCACCTCCCCCATCAAGCTAACAATTTTTACCTCCGCGCGTCCTAGCTGCTGGCTCAGCTCGATCGCCCGACGCTCTTTCATCGCCGCCGGTATGAGAAAATTGTACAAGGATAAGGCCAGACCGTCCGATCCCTGCAGCGGGAATGTATGCGGACTTCCAAGCATTGTTAGCACCGGGTACTTTGTACCGCTCGACGAGGCCGCAGCTGGGTCCGACGTTTTCGATGGCTCGGCATCATCCGGAATCTCCACTACAAGGTCAGCCGTTAAACTACCTTTAGCACCACCGTCCTGATTCAACAGCTTCGGCACAGTGCCATCATCCGCGCCATCAACAGGCCCACTCTCTTTCTTGGAGTGCTTGGATTTCTTCGCCTTGGTCCCCTCCGCATCGGCTCGATTTTTCCTCTTCTGCACAGGAGCCTGGGCCTGGTCTGCCTCCCCACCTTCATGGACGGGTACCTCCTCCCAAATTACCACGCCCGCCTCTGCAGCCCCGGTGTTGTTCTCCCCGACCTCATCGTCTGACTTCGGGCGCTTGCTAGGCGTCTTGTTGCGTTTTAGGAGATACAACTGTGACCCAGGGGCGTCGGTTTTCGCGATCAGATCCTCCATACTCAGGAGCTGTCGCAATTGCTCAATGGTGAGCACTTCGGATGAGCAACGCCAGAGGTTACTCATGATTAGGTTGGTGTCTTTGAAGGTCCGGTGTATAGCTCGACCCCAATGCTTCCGAGCATAGTCTTTCAGCACTTCGAACGTGGCCTCAGCGGCTTTCGAGTGATCTTTCTTCAGCCCTTGCAAGAACTCCTTCGTCACTACACAAGGATCGGGCGTTAAAAAAAAAATTACCATCGGAGACCCAAGTTCGGAGCAGCCTCCTCGGGTTCTCCTTGCTGTAAGGCAGACCATTTTCCCAGCAACCACTTAAGAAAACGAAGCGGTGTTTCCAGCCTTTGTCTCCTTCGAGGAAGTCGTTGACTATCTTCCACTTGTTCGCCTGGGAATAGTAGAAGAATGGAGATTTAGGAGATTTGGACAGACCTGACATGGCTATATATTCCTCCATGGGCATAACCCGACCTGACAAACGTGAAGCCATGATGCATGACATCAGAGTATACTATGCGTTGGGCGTCAGTTGGGAGGGGCAGATCTGAAGGGTGCGGAAATAAAGGGCGATCTCGGGATCCAAGCGGAACCGCAAGCCCCAGTTAAATAGCTCTGTAAAAATCACTATCTCCCGCGATCGGACATGCACAGGAGTCTCCTCGGGAACCGAAAACCGAACAGTTACGCTCTCAATGATCCCCCAGTGAACCAGCAGCTCCTTATGCTCGGCCTCCGGAAAGTAGAGGTATTTACCCTCGAAAAGAGAAATGACATCTCTTGAAGGAAGCCAGCGGAAGTAGGTGGTAGTAATTACAGCCTCTACTTCCTCGGGAAGAGGGTCGTCAGGAGGGTTAGCAGCGCCCCCAGCAGCGGCAATACTGACCTCTGCGGGAAGAACATCCACCTCCGACTCTCCAATATTCGAGTTCGGGGCCTGGTCAGAGCTCTGGGCAGCAGCAGCAGTGGGATCCGACGACCGAACCCGGGAGCTTGTAGGGTCAGAAGTATTCCCAGAGTGAGCCCGATGAGCCGCGTCCAGTTCCTCTGGCGTCAGCCGACGCTTGGGTAGACCTAAAAACATTACGGCAGTGTTAAGACCAGTCCGGTACCCTTGAATTGAGGGAGTGAGCTGAACCATTTCAAGATAATTACCTCCTGTGGGAGACGCAGGGGGACTATTTTCGCCCATGGTCAAGAACCTGGTTTTATGAACGCGTCGGGGCGGGAGCGGAGGCGACGAAACGTACGAGTTAACAGACGACGGGGTCGGATTCTCCGACCGAACTACAGGGGAACGAGAGGAGTTGCTGCTAGAAGAGAGGACAACAGTTTCCGGAGATAGGCTAATCTCGGGGGACAGAGAGCCAGGTGGTTCGGGCAAAAGGAAGGAGTCGACAGGGATCGGGGTAGCTAAAACGGGGTCGTGAGGCTGCGGGACGGGAGTAAATGGTTTAGAATTAGATCCCCAAATAAAGCCAGCGCGTCGGTACTCTTCGGCTCGGTCTCCGATGCTCGCCCACTCTTTGAAACCAAACACAGGCTTTTTCTTTTTCTTGGTTGGTGGTTGCTTCGAGTATTTGGGTTTCATAAAACAAGCATTCCCTCTCTAGAAATGATCTGACAGCACTTTCTCTCTCTAGAATGCCTATGAGAGAAATCGAGAATTGTGGAGTATTTATAGGCGACGAAGAATGACCGGGGAATACCAACCGACTAAAGCACAGCGGGAAGGCGAAGAGTCTCCCTAAAAATTAGTCTGGCAAGGACGCAACCCATCAACGGGTGACACGTGTTGACCACCTTCTGACGAAGGCTTACCTAGGTTAGCCCCTTCGAACCAACTGATGAGATGGGCCTGCTTAACCTGATCCACCGCGAAGAGTCGGCCTATCACAGTGGGGTCAAGAATAGAAGCCCAAGAAGACGGGGGAACCGACCTGGCCGAAACTATGAATACCGGGCAAGAAATGTCTAGCAGAACCTGAGTATCGCCTTCGGATAAAGCTAGTTAAAAAGCGCTGCGGGAATGTCATCGAACGCCCATGGGACAGATCGGAACGGGCAACGTCGTGGAATGCCCGACGCTCTTGGAAAAGGGGTAATTCATCACAGGATAGGCCGTTGGCCCGAAGCACAGGAGACTGCGGTCGATAGGTTTAGGCTCGGCTATGAGTCTCCGCTCCTGACACTCCCGAAGACTGGGGGGCTACTGATAAGGGTGGAATTCGCCGATAAAAATAATGAGGGTTTATTAATGTATTTAGGATCTTTCGTGGACCAATTTGTAAACATGGTACTTACCAAGGGGGCCATTAATTATGTAAACAGCCCACTAAGGATTGTAGTGGGTCCACCTTATTTTAGTATAAAAGGTGACCCACTTTCTTGGTAGGTGCGACATTGAATATTATTCTATTCAATTCTCTCTCTCTACACTTTCTCTCTCTAGTCACATCAAGCACAAGATCCGAAATATTCCCCCAAACATTTATTGACTCATCAATTATAAGCACATACGATTTTCCTTGCGCGTGCGAGGTTGGTATACTAGTAATGCAACACCATATATTCGATGCAAGTATGATCGACAAGAGGTGGACAATTTTGAAATTATTGAAGTGTGTCAATATAAAGAAGACGATGGTTTATGGAAGAAATAATAGTGATCGGTTCTCAAATCCGTTGTTAAGATCACGAGCGTAGACTATATACCATTTGAAAAATTTGTGAAGTACTTCAACCTATAAGAACTGAAGTCATTCCACTTGTCGAGAAAGAAAAGACTAAAGTTCTAGATAGTAAACGCGCTAACGACAATTCAACCAAGAGGGATTTATGAGGATTCGAACACACAAAGCTAGGCGATAGTAGAAAAAACCCGGTCGTACTTATGTCACATTTTCTCGGCTACAATCGAAAGCACCGTTAGATGATTAGCTAGCCAAACAAAATGTATACCAAATATTCCAAAGATTACTAAGATTCGTAATAATCCTAAGAAAATCAAGCTTCCAAATGTTAAAATACAAAGTGATATGTCATTTTTTTCGTAACACTTCTCTAAATATTGCGTCTATTCATATATGATTACAAAAATGTAGGTTCGGATGGTCATTGTACTTTCAGAGCTATCACACATGAAATACATTATCACGAAAATATATGGGTGCATGCTAGGACTGCACTAAAAGAATAAATCTTATCAGACCTATCTTTGTATGAAAAACTTTACGGTGATCTTGAAACGGTTGATGTTGAACTACATAACCTAGATTCATATGTCCTAATTTCTCTTTTAAGAAACTAGATGACAATTTCGGACTTTATTTTAGTGATTGATAATGCATTTAAATATATAATTCCCGACAATATTACGTATACGTTTCTACTACTAAAAGGTGTTCCTCCCCTATTAGATAAAGAAAAGAGATTGGCATCACTCGTGTTCACAACAATCACTATATCAACATACGAGTACCTATCTACTGCTAGAGTTAATATATTATTTCATACTAGTATACTAATTGTTTTTTCTTAATAGGTTACCATATCTCCTGGTGTATCATTAGTGTTAGTTTACTCTTTATATATCGAATACATTTGCGAAGAAGCTAAGGGATGGTTCCCTGTGTTGCAAGGAAAGATTTCATTGTTTGTTTGTATCTAACCTCTAAAACTCTAACTACAAGATACCCATAAATGATGGATTTAATAATCGATTAAATCTTCAAGAATTTTTATTTTATTTTTGTTAACTTTCTACTAAATGTTTGTAAAATTCAATTTTGTGACATTTAATTCAAATTATATATTAATTGTATCGCTTCTTTTCTTTTTCTTTCTTACATGATTCCATTACACTACCCACTTTCTTAGAAATCAAAACAACTTGTTAATAAACCAAAAGGTTACAAAAATAATATCGTAAAACTTAAACAAGTACAACGATAATGTGAAAAACCGAACCTGAAACATAGATAAGATAACAAAACTTAAACTAAAAACAATGAGAAATCCTTATAAAACAAACATTCCGACCAACATTGTCTATTTGTCTCACCAATTCCATTTTCATGCCCTCTTTTCTTCTTCTTCTTCAAAATCCTTGTTAAAGGCTTTCTCGTATATAGCAGCCTCTCTATTGGTTGTGATGTGGTTCTAAACGCTATTCAGTCCGTCTTCGGTTAATGTTTCAATGACAATACTATTATACAGTTCAAATGCAGATTTTCGTTCTTTCGATCTAAGGTCGAAAACCCTATGTGTTCTTGGGTTCTTAAATATTTCCATATTTTTTTATCTCTGGTATACCGTGTGAGGGAGCATAATTAGTTACTAAGAAACATCAATCCTTTTTGTATTTTTATTTTTATAATGCAAACCCAAGTAAGGCTCTCAATATATAGAGAACTTAGAGGCCTATACAAGGAAACTTAATACACTGAATATTCTAACATTAATACACTAAATATTCTAACAATGGGTCACATCCAAGTTATTGTAATGTATGAAAATATTTGGCCACAATGAAACTGAATGCAAGAAAATGAACTTGAGCCTTCAATCTGATTAACAATCAAAGCATGGAAACAAAGAAGTCATTCAACAAACTATTGAAAATTCAACTAAAAACAAAGTCTCAACAGCTCCCCATCTCAAATCTGTGATTATTGATACAAAAAATGCAATGGAGATTATTGATCAGAAATACAATAAACTCAATACAAGCAGGAAGACAACAACCAATATTAGAGAGAAAAGTGAGTCAACTGCAAGCCTTGAGATCCCAAAAGACTCATCCTCAGGACCTGGTGAAAATGAGAAATATTTGAACAACGATCCTTAAATGATTGAAGCGTTGCATACTCTGGAAACAAGATCTTTGTTTGAAGTTAGAACAGAACCTGCTGAGCCTATTCATGAGATCACTTCTCCATCCAGAGACACAACAGGTAGCCTTCCATGTTCTCCTACACATGATTATAAAGACAATGATTATAAAGACAGTAAATTCACAAAAACTCAAGGCAAGAAAACAAGGAAAACAAAGAACTGGAATAACAAAGGCCCTTTATCATCCAAACTCCTATAACTCAAAAAGACTATTAAATCTAAACCAAATAAATGACTATCAAGATTATCAACTGGAACATTGGGGGACTGGGGAACAAGAAAACTATGATGAGACTAAGGTCTTTAAAGAGGTTTAAAAATCCCGCTCTAATGGTTATTCAAGAGTCATTGATTAACTCAACAAAGACTAAAAATGTGGCAAATAAGCTGAGTTACAGTCAATTCTTTTGGAATGTAAATAACAAGATTTGGATTTTGTAGAGACATGACTTCAAGTTCAATGTTTTAATTAATGAAGATTAGATAATTCATGCCAATGTCAATCACACTACTTTGAACAAAAAATTCAGATTGTCTGTGGTCTACGTTAAATGCAGCACAAGTTTAAGATTGGATCTATGGGACTTTCTTAGAAGGGTGAAATGACAATGCTACTGAATGGATAGTTTTTGGAGATTTCAACACCATGCTCAACGCTGATGAGCAACTTTCTTGTACCAGAACTTTCTTAAGAAGAATAGATGACTTCAGTAATGCTATTCTGGACTACAACCTAATTGATGGGGGCTATTCAGGATCTAAATATACCGGGACTAATGGCAGGAAATTTAAGAGATTGAATAGGGTTCTCTACAATAATCTTTAGATAAGATACTTTGACAATACTAAGGTGGTTCACTTGGCAAAGACATGCTCTGAGCACTCAGCCATCTGCATTATAATATCTTCTAATCAGGACACATTCAAACCTTCTTTTAAGTTCTTAAAGATATGGGTACAACACCCTGGATTCTTAGAAACAGTTGAGAAAAGGTGATCTGGTTTCATTCTTGGAAATTTTATACAAAGGTTCTGGCACAATTAAAAAGGTTTAAGGGGGATTTGAAAACTTGGAATAACAAGGACTTTGGAAATGTTTTTGATGCAATTAAGCAAGTTGAAGAGGAACTCTCTTTCAAGGAAATAAAGTACCAATCTACAAAGGATATTTCTGACTAGATTCTGCTGGACAGGGCAGAGAAAAATCACCTAAATCTGCTGGCAAGAGAATAGAGCTTCTCGGAACAAAAAAACTCATACTCTATGGCTGAAAGATAACGAAAAACACTACTTTCTTCCAAAATCTAGTTAAAAATAGAGCTAATAGGAATAAAATTCACAGAATATGAGATGGATATCAGTGATTGGAGGATCAAGATGCAATAGCCAACTCTACAATTTCATACTTCCAAACTCTCCTAACTGAATCTTCTAATATTACTAAATGCTATGATGCTTTTGATTTTATTCCTAAGTTGGTATCTGACTATGATAATATAATGTTAACAACTATTCTCTCTGATGATGAAATTTACAAGGTTGTCAACAGTCTAAATCCTAACAAAGTTGAAGGACCAGATATTTATAGAGAATGTTAGGCTATAATTTCGATCGATTTTTGTGCTGCTATCAAATAGATATTTAAAGGTGTTAGAATCCCTTATGGAATTCATGCTTCAGTGATTTTCCTCATTCCTAAAGTCATCTCAGCAAAAACTTGGAAGGATTTTCTGCCAATCAGTCTGACCACAATGTTGAATAGGATATACTCTAAAATCATCAACAACGTAATGGCCATTATCCTTCCTAATCTGATTTCTGAAGAGCAGAGAGCTTTTGTCAAAGACAGGAGCATCCATGAGAACATTCTGAGTGCGAAAGAACTATGTTACGATCTCAATCTTAAAACAAGGGAAAGTAATCTGATTTTGAAAATTGACATGGATAAGGCCTTTGATAGGTTGTCTCACAGGTTTATTCAGAACATTCTTAAATCTTTTAGTTTCAACTCTCAATTCATTGAGCTGATGGACAACAAAATTAATAACAACCATTTCTATTTGATTATTAATGGTATCACTAAAGGTTTCTTCAAGTCTAATCAGGTATCGAGACAAGGGGATCCTTTATCCCCCAGTCTATTCATACTGACTGAGGAGTTCTTTATAAGAGGTCTTAAGATGATCAATGAAGCTAGCAGTTCAATCAAGTACAAAACAAGAGGGAATCATGTCATACCTTACTTGGCCTTTGCTGATGGTCTCACAATCTTTTGAAATGAATCAGCTAGGGATGGCAATGGGTCGGGTTCAGACCGGGTTCAGGCCGACCCGCTTAGACTCGTTGTTTTTTACTCGAACCCAAACTCTGCCCGACCCGCAGCGGGTTTAATATTTGTGAACCCGAGCCCGCCCCGTTTATGTCCGCGAGTCAGCCCGGTCTGACCCGTAACCATTAGTTTTACTATTTGGGCTGGCCGAAACCGGTCCGATCCAAACCATCTCAAATTTGATTTTATTTTTAATTTAAAACAAAAGTTTAAGACATAATTTTTTAAACCAACGTATCTGAAACACGATAATAGAATAGAAAAAGATCCAAAGAACTTGAAAAGTTATAAATTAGGATTGGAAGTATATATAGGTCAAGTTCTTCAGAAATATATTTAAAATTTATGGAATTAGTTTATGGAAAGAGAATATAATTAATAAATATATTATTGACTCTAAAAGTAAAATAATAATTACTCAAAGACGATATATTATTGAAAAACATATAAATGCAGTCTTTTAGTAATTAGTAAGTATATTTTTTAGTTATACCTTTACAAATTTACAACAATTTTTAATGTATTTTTTATATATAGTTTATATTTGCGGGTCGGGTTGGACAAATTAAAAATACATACCCGACCGACCTGCATACGGGTCATAATTCGTATATCCATACCCGACCCGTTAAATGTTCGGGCTGGACAAAGCCCGACCGGATTAAGCCGGATCAGGCTGGTTTGGGCCGGCTCAGACCAACATTGCCACCCCTAGGATCAACTGCTTCTATCTCCAAAGTACCAGAGTTTCTTTCACAATACCAGAGCATCTCGGGTCAGCTTATAAACAAAAGAAAATCAAAGTTAATATTAGCTGAAAACATGAAAAAACACAGGATTAACATTGTTGAAAGGATACTGGGATAAATCATAGTTTTATGCCTTTCAAGTACTTGAGAGTAATGATGAGTAACACAATCAGATTAAGTCATTTTGATGGCCTGGTTTCTAAGATCAGAGAAAGAATAATTGAATGGGATGGTTGCAATTTATCCTTTAGTGAAAGACTTGTATTAATCCAGTCAATATTATATACTTTCCTTCTTTATCACATTCAGAAAACAATACTTCCTAAATCTGTAATAAGGAGGATTGAAACCCTTTACAATAAATTTCTTTGGGGCAACAAGATTGAAACTAAACCAATCAATTGGTCTTCATGGAGCAAGATATGTAAACCTTATGTTGAGGGGGGGGGGGAATCAATGTCAAGAAGCTGGAAACAATGCATGATATATATTCATACAAGCTATGGTTCATACTTAGAACTAACAAAACTCTCTGGGCAAAGCTAATGATTTATGCCTACTACAAAGGACACCATCATGTTTCTGCATATTCCTAAAAGGAAGTCAAAAGACTAGAATCTCAGGAATTGGAGATAAAGCTGATAAATACATCTTCTGGATACTAGGGTGTGGGAAGATTGACTTTTGGTTAGACAGGTGGTGTACTGAAAAGCCTCTTATATATTTCAATGCAACTGATAACAGAAACTGGTATGAGAGTACTAGGAATAACCAATTCTGTGTCAATGACAACTTGGATATTGACAAGTTGAGCACTACTGTCACTAGCCCTATCGTATCAAATATTCTTAAGCTCAAGCTCAACAACAATCCTGATAGAATTAAGTAGGCTATAACTCATATGGAAATTTCAACTCAAAATTGACATGGAATGCAATAAGAAACCAAGGAAACGAATCAAACCTGTACGGAAAGAGCTGGAATCCAGTAACTCCCAAGAAATGTTCTTTCTTTCTATAGAGAGCTCTACTGAATTGGTTCCCTTCTGAAGTCAATCTTCAGAAAAAAAAATTCCATTTAGCTTCAAAGTGCCAGTTCTGTTACAACGAAGAGAGTTCCAAACATGTCATGGTTCATTGCAAGTAGGCATGGACTGTGTGAAATCATTTCAGCGCCATTTTGGGACTAAATGTTACCAGGAACATGACTATTCACCATCTTATCCGCACTTGGTACTGGTCCTCAAAAAAGGTTTGCAGCATAAGAAATATTCTTTCCGCAATCATTGTTTGGGCAATCTGGAAAGTAAGGAACCACAAGAAGCACCAAGACATAAATACTTCACCAAACTCTCTAATTGACCAGGTTTTCTGCATTATAACTGGTCTGCCTAACGCTAATCTTCTTAAAATTCGTCATTCGGGTAATGATATCAGGATTCCAACTCAACTGGGATGCAATATTCATCACATTAAGATGATAGTTCCCATCTCTCTCAAATGGACTGCTCCAAAACTTAATCGATACAAATTGAATACTGATGGGGCATCTCTGTTATTTGGAGAAGCTGGTGGAGGCGGTGTGATAAGAAACCATGATGGAATCATTCTTCATGGTTTTGGCAGAATTTGTGGAAAGAACTCGGCAATTATTGCTGAAATTAGAGCTCTCATGGATGGTTTAGCTATGTAAAGCCCTAAATATCATAAATCTTGACATTGAAGTTGATTCAAGTATTATGGTCGACTTAATAGGCAGAGGAAGATCAATATGGTTGTTAGATCCCCTTGTATGCTACTGCATGAAGCTTATCACTTTATCTATGTCGATAAAGCATGTCGTTAGAGAACAGAACAAGGCTGCAGATTGGGTTGCAAAGAACACTCTGTAGTTGAGGAAAAACTCGGACTTCAATCATTCATCAGCTCCAAATTAGTTGCGAGCTATAATTTTCCTTGAAAATATCGGGTTTGGATATATCAGAAACGTTGATTAAGCTTCGTTGCCAGATAAAGATCTGTTGTGGAGATGAAGTTTGGTGAAGCTTCGTTTTGTTTGAGATAAATTATTCTTGTCAATGATTTTACTTGGTGTTTTTGGTTACCAAAAGAGATGATCGGTATTAGAGTCATTTGGTCCGGTGTCTGATTTGCCGCAAAATATTTCTTGAAAATCAATGCAATGCAGGAATAGAAAATTTTCAACTTTTACGTTTCCTTTGTATAATTTTGTTTCCTAACTTGTAAAAGTCCATGTACTTTGATATATATATATATATATATAATATGATATAAAAATACTGTTTCGGAACAAGCGATTACTCCCATGGCTAATAATAATTTTTAATATATAACATTCATTTTTGACCTTTTTGTTTTTTTAGGCGCTTTTTTTTCTTTAAAATATCTGATATTTGCTTTATCTGTCAGGTTGTAGACATTCGATGACCACCCATTTAAATAAATCCAAAGTGACGCGTTATCTTTTCACGCGTTATCCTCTCATTCCCTCGATTAGATTAGACAAACTATATTTACTTTTTGACCTAATCACAAATACGAAAAGTAATTAAACATATAAATATTTAAATAAATTATTTCGAACCAGACAAAAGAAAACCTTTTGTTTCAGATAGTGGGGTGTAAAAAACATATTTTCAGACACTTGAAATATTTCATCAGATCTTTTCTTTCATAATATTTTATAATAATAATTAATAAACATATTATTACACAAATTCAACAGTCACGTGTAATTAACCTTGAATTATTTATAATTAAAAAAATTAAACAACATTCTCCTGTAGCTGAACATTATTTCTCCTAAGAGGCGCATAATTACCAAGATAACCCTCAAGCTGATCGTCCAACGACGCTCTATCAATGTTCTGGTGATGGTACGATTTGCAAACGAAATATATGACCGTGGGAATAACCAGACTGAACAAGAACACAATCAGCAACACCACCAAACACAAAATCCCAATTCCGATTCTACCCCCCAAACCAATCGGCACTATCTCAACAACCGCAAAATACTCGAACACGGCGTCGATACCTCCAATGAAAATCAGCAGTAAAGCGAATATAAAAAATGAAATACCCTTTTTACCCTTGATCAACTCTTTGCTCTTCCCCATTGCTTTGAGGCCATAAAGATCTTCAAGAACAGAAACAACACTAGCCAATTGCCAGATAAGGATGATATAGACAATACCTATGAAGTAAATCAGGAACAAGATACATACAATGACGAGTCCAACAATCGGCGCAATCGGCGAAAGAGCTAGAGCCAAAACGATCAAAAATACTGCTACAACGTTGTAGACGAACACAATAATAAAGGTCCAAATGAAAGTGACGAGTAGTTTTTTCCAAACTTTGGGGACAACTTTCATGACTTTCCTATAAGAGATCTCTTTAGCTGTGTAAACACAAGCTATGGTGTAAACCACGGCAGATGTGGAGAGAAGAGAGAAAATCAAGAGGAAAATGAAATAAACAAACTTGAAAGTCCAATAGTAAACCCACTTTGAAGAAACTGACCCTGATAAGTTTGTATCGTTCGCGGCGTTGGTGAAAATTAAATCAGAGATTTGGATGTGAGCCAAGTAAATGAAAGTGAGAGGGAGGATTAAGGAAAGTGTGATTTGGGTGAAGATTTTCTTCCAGCTGAAAATGAGTTTGGTGGATTCTTTTATGATTCCAAAGAACCCTAGAAACTGCAGAGCCGCTTGTTCCGTCTCCATGTGAAAGATTTTTGGTTTGGCAAACTTCTTTTTTGCTTTGGTCTCTTGAATAAGTTTTTTGGTTAAGGAAGATCTGTGAGGCGGTCTATTGAAATATAGTGGTGGATGTGCCTCGTTGTGGACTTGCTCAGAAATATCCCATTTCCAAGACCTTGACTTGGGTAGGCCCTATCGGAACAAGACCGAGTCTGCCTTTGGCGATTTTTTTTTTAAGCAAAAGACTACTATATTACTTAATTGAAAAGTTTACAAAGATGTGTGGAGTCAAATTAGATTCAATAAACAACTTAAGAGAATTTTTCCAAGACTTACAAAACATAAAACATCGTAAGAGGTATACAAACATAATTTAGTTCGAAATCAACTCTCAAACGTTTTCTTCTCTTCCTCTTCAACCTTCTTTCTACTGCACTTGAGCCACACTTCAACCAACAAGCCATGCATTCAACGATTTCGAAACACCACCCGAATTTGAGCATAAAATACCCAAGCAATTCATCCAGATTAGCTTAGATACAAAAACCCCAAACCGATCTCACACATAAACCCTAGCTTTAGATTTAGATGAAATCCAGCAATCGATCACCAAATTGGCTCTATCCTGCGAACTAGAAACAATTCCATCCAAAGCAATCAAAATCTACATTGAGTTAGGAGCAATGTATCCAACACCCAAACTTTCAAGCAGCACAATGGCTAACAATGGAGCAGAGACATTAAAATGCGAGGAAGAAGCTTTCTCCTTGCATTTCAATGTCCACCTAGTTAACCAATCTGCAACACTATTCTGAACACAGAAGGTAAGATCATTTTTCTACAAACTTCAATTATTGACTTGAGGTACCAGAGATTCTTCTTCTTCTTTAGAATACTGATTAAAGTCATACAGTCAGTCTCTATATCAACGTTAACCCAGTTTTTCATTTTGCAGATAAGTAATCATTCCAGCAACGCTCTGGTTTCAGCAACCAGAGGCGTTTGCTTGACAAAAAAGCTACTTGTAGCACTGATGACAACTCCATCACTGTCTCAAAAAATTATTGCGCCACAAGCTTCGGCACTACTGAGGCAGGAAGCATCCACGTTGAGCTTCAACCTGCCAGGCACAGGAGCGACCCGTTTAAGATAAGTAGCACTCTTCTTTTCATTAATGTATGATAAACAACCCAAAGCTAAGCCAGCATCCTGTACATTTTTCCAGTGTTTGCTAGTCAGAACATTAGAGATATCCAGCTCTAAAATAACTTTGTTAATTAAGTTTATAGAAGCTGATATACTTATAGCACACCCTTTAAATTTAAAATTATTTCTGCTTTTCCAAATTGTCTAGTAAATTAATGCTGGCAAAAGATGAGTTATATGAACCTTAAGATTAGTAGACCAATACTAGTTATACACTAAATGCCTTAGAGTCATGAATCTTTCTATCCTAATATTAGAAATACTACTAAAGTGACTCCAAAGGCTCCAAGCATAAGAACAGTTAACAAAAGCTGTTGAATATCTTCACAGTTAGCACAAAATTGGCATTTTGATGCTAACTGTAAATGCCTAGTTTGTAAGACATAATCTATAGGAATAAAATATTTAATAAGTTTCCAGAGTAAGAACGAAAACTTCATTGGTTTAATAGTAGACCAAATATTCTTGTTGAAACTTGAAGATCTTTTGCATTTCCTAGTAGCATTCCATGTACACTTCAATTGAAATTATGATCTGGAGATAAATCCCAGGTCATAATGTCATTTTTGCCATTATCAATTTTGAAATTTCTGATATGGTTAACTCTCTCAATAAGAACAGCCTTTGTTAAAGCAACTAGATCCCAATCTCCAGCTTTCCAAAACGAGTTAACACTAGCCTCTATAAATCATATGTTTTCAGGGAGCCTATGATCCAGAATAGGCTTCCAATGGTGCCACTTTTCATACCAGAAATCCATGTTACCACTACCAAACAACCAATTGATGTTTTCCTCAACAACATCTTTAATGCCTACAAGTTGATTCCAGGTTAGTGATCATTTCTTCATAAAATTAGTTTTTAATGGGTGAGAGTTTCTATCATAGATATCATTAGTGCTTCTAGACCAAAGACTCTCCCTTTTACGATAAATAAACCACAGCTTTTGAGAGAAGGTACTCTAAATATCAGTAATTCTTCTGATATTTAGACCACCCTCTTCAAAAGGAAAGCAAATTTCGTCCCAAAAAGACCAATGAATAGCATGTTCATTTAATTTGGATCTCCATAAAAAAAACAATTAAACGTTTTTTCAATTCTTTTAATTACACTGCTAGGATTAACAAAATTTTGCATCCAGAAATATGTGATTGACATAAGGATAGTAGTAATCAAAGACAGCCTACCCCCATAGGATAGATATTTAGAATCCTAATCCATAATTTTAGAGTTAATTTTGTCAAGTAAAGGATCATAATTCTTTCATTTGTTATTATTATGCAAGGTGATACCCAAATAGCAAGTAGGGAGAAAGTTAGCACTAAAACCAGTGGAGCATCTTATATTACTAATCTTGCATCATTGAAGCTTAGTAGAGGTAATGATTTTTGTCTTTCCTTTGTTGATAGTTTGCCCTGAAACTAACTGATATCTGTCTAAAAAGTCACTCAAAATATCAATAGTTTTAGGAAGACAATTAGTATATATAATAATATCGTCACCGAATGCAGTACATGGAATAAGAATTTTAGTTCTAGAAGCATAGTGCATGAATTTATTAGAACGTAAAAGCATTTCAAGTCCTCTAATTAAAACCTCCTCTTCTAAAATAAAGAGGCTTGGAGACAAGGGATCCCCTTGTCTTAAGCCTCTTTTAGAATGAAAATAGCCATAGGAATTACCATTGATAAGAATAGAAAGATTAACATTTTTTATTAGCTTAAGAATCAGATTAATGAAACTATTAGAAAACCCAAATAAACTTAGAATTTTTAAAATAAAGGAGATGGACATTCTGTCAGAAGCCTTTTACATGTCCAATTGAATCATAATGTTCCCTTTACCTAGGCTTCCTAATAATATCATAAGCCATTTCCTTAGCAATTAAAATATTCTCGTGAATAGACTTGTTTCTAACAAATGCAGCCTGATTACTAGAAATAAGATGAGGAAGAACATTAGATAACCTAGTATTTATTAGTTTAGAGATCCTATTAAGCATAGTACATAAACTAATCAACCTATAGTGAATCCAATTAATAGGGTTAGGGCTCTTAGGGATCAAACAGATGCCAGTTGCAAAGACACCTAAAGGAATATTATTACCAAGAATAAAGGAGTTAATAGTAGTACATAGATCACTTTTAATAATACTCATACAGGTTTTAAAAAAGGAAATATTATAACCATCTAAACCTGTTGCATTGTTCATCTTCATATTATTAATTATCTCCCAAATTTCCTCTTCATTTGCAGGTTTCATAAGGAGTGTATTATCATCATTAGAGACCAAATTAAGGATAACCTCAAAGATTTCACTTCCCATCATAGCTTCCTCTTCACTTTTGTTGCTGTAAGAATCACAACAAAGATAAGAGGTAAAGTAATTAGTAGCAGACACACTAATACTATTATTGTCGTAATACCATATGCCATCATCTTTTATACCCTTGATTGCATTTTTCCTTTTTTTTATCGGCATAAGAATGATAAAATTTAGTATTACAGTCAGCTTCCTTAAGCCACGTATTAAACCATTGTTGTCTCCAAAAAACTTCCTCAGTCCTCAAAGCTTTTAAGTGGAAAGTAATAGCCTTCTTAAGATTAGAATTAGAGATAGAATCATTATCTCTTAAGTGAATAGCACTCATCTCTTCCACTTTGATTTCAGCCTCAGTAACATTCCTAAACACATTACCAAAATTATTATTATACCACATTTTCAAACAACTTTTGAGCCTTTTCAGCTTAAACCAGAACACTTCATTAGGCCTAGCATTAATGTTCACCTTCCAATTCTGCTCAACAGTTATGAGAAAAGAATCATCAGTAGACCAAGCATTTAAGTATTTAAAACTCTTTTTAGTATTATTACTATTATTACTGGTATGTGAGAAAGAAATGAGAAGAGGAGCATGGTCAGAACAAGTTCTGACCATGCTGATAACCTGAGTAAACTAAAGAGATTAGGCCAATTAGTGTTGAACATCACATGGTCTAATCTTTTCCATTTCATGTTTCTGTTCCAAGTATACTTGGAGCCAACCACACCAGCATCTTCAAGGTGGCAATAACTGATTACAGAGACAAAATCTTCAATACTATTTTGAGAGAGGGAGGTACAACCTATCTGCTCTTCCACGAAAGCCACGAAATTGAAGTCACCACAAGTAAGCCAAACTTTCTTATCAGTAGCATAACTCCTAAGCTTATCCCATAAAGCATTCCTCTGATTTCTATCACACTTTGTATAAACCACCGTAAGCAAAAACATACTATCCACCGAGGATAATTAACTTCCATGTGAATACACTACTCCTGATTGTCAATAATAGTAATTCTAATATCATTAGCCCACAAGACCCAAATTTTGTTAGTAATATTAGCAGAAAAATTAGAACACCCAAGCCTAGAAGCCACACCTTTTTCGATTTTCAACTTAGCCATAGGTTCATGAATGACCAAAATTTTAATTTTTTCCTTAAAAATAATATCATTAAGTCTACCAATTGTAGACTTATTATTAACTCCTCGAACATTCCAATTTAGGACTCTAATCATGATCAGAATCTGACTTGTGTTTCTTCTTGATCCCTGAAAAATGAAGGGATTTAAGAACCTTTTTCTTGGCTTTTTTTCTTTATTAACAACTTTAAGTTTCTTTTGCAGAATGTTAATGAAACCTTGTTCAGTGGGAGCGCAAACTTTACTGACATGAGAAGTGCAATCATTTCCAACATTACAATGTTTAGGTGAGCTCTTAAATTAAAGATGGTTGCTAAAATCTTGAGAGAGTTTAGATTCCACATCTTTATTCAGATTCTTCAAAGCATCTATCAGATCAATATCATCACTTATACTATTTTATTCATTTTCAGATATTTTCTGCACTTCTTGGGAATACTCAGCCTCAGTATCAACATCATTTACATCATTACCAGAGGAGCTCAGAACATCTTTACAAGTTTCCACATTACCGGATATCTTTGAAGATGTAGAATCCTTTTCAACAACTATAGATTTAACTCTAGGCTTGTTTCCTTGAATGTAATTAGGATTACAGTTCTTGTCTTTCACGCTACCCTTGTAAGCATTTATATTATCATTCAATACAACCTCAGTTTCTTTTTGTTCAATCAATTCTTCTTTATCATTTATTTTATCCAAAATTCTCTTAACTTTCAAACAGCTATTGATATCATGACCCAAGTGATAACATACTGAACAATAAGCAGGCAGATTTTTTATAAGAAATAGAGAGCCAACAACCATCGTTCTTTCCAAACCCTATCCAAATGCGCTTATGAATAACATACGACACATCGATTTCAACTTTCTTCAAGAAATTGAATCTTATACGACACTCCTATAGAAGACACAATATCAGTAAGAACCTTTTTGTTGTACAAAAATTCAGGGATCCTTTCAATCTTCAATCAAACTTAAGAGATAAGGCTTTCAAACTTAGTGTTGAAATCAGGATTCCACTTGAGAACCCGCATCATAGAACTCCCAATCGTCCAAACACTCCTTGCCCAAACTTTAACAACATTATCCTTTCTGTCAAACTCCATAATTATATACCTCGAATCCCATTTAACAATATTGCAATTTCTAGCAAACTTTCTTGAAACAAGAAACCGATCCATAACCAATTTCTTGGGCAAACCTGCAGAAAATTTCACCACTATAGAAATTTTAGACGAACTGATCAATAGATCCTTTCAATTTTTAGAATATTGTATGCTTATATGATCCGTTTTGCTAGTGACATTTTCCGGGAATATGTCATCTTTTATATCGGTATGGTTCTCCTTAACAACATTTGCATAGCTTTTGATGAAGTTACCCTTATTACCTCTGTCTTTGTTTCTTGAATCAAACTCGGGAAAATCATTTTCTTCAAACATAGTGTTATTGTAAATCTCCATGATGAAGATTGAGAATAATAACAAAGATCACAAGAACAAACCCCCGAAATCACTAAGAATATGATTTCATAGAAGCAGAGGAAGACTAACTATGAAGAAGAAGACTCCTTGAGAGAGAAAACCCATTCTCCAAAAAAATATTGCGTTTAGCGAAATTTAAAGCATGAAAATAAAAGAAAATGTATGGAAACCCCGAAAATCTCACAAAAATTGCTTCGGAACTGGTTTAAATGATAGTGAAACTGTCAAATTTACTAATGCAAACATAAAATAAATTTTATTTTTATTCGAATTTAAATATAATCTAATTTATTATTATTTTTAAAATGAAATAACCTTTAAAAAAATTAAACTAGTTATTCTGAAATTTTTGTTGTTCTATGAATTTTTTTTATAAAAAATATTTATAAATACAAACTCAACTATCTTGTTACCACATAACACCGAAAAATAGCATACCAATAGGTACATTAAGCCAACAAATAGACAAAAAGACTCTCACTATTGTTCAACGTCAATGAATATGTATTTTTCGATTCGTTTGTCGTTCAGACATCGATAAAACCTTACAAATACTAAAATCAAAACTTGTATGGTTGATTTTTCAAAGAAGTATCGTGGTTAATTTTTCAAAAAAATAGAACTGTTAATTTTCAAAGAAGTAGCATGGTTGACGTTTGAAAGAAGTAGTATGTTTATTTTCTCTTTACTCAACCCGTGTCGATTCATTTTTTTGCAGGAAATATGTCTCTGAAAGCATACTTCTACAGTTTATGAACATTGTTAGGGCCTTTTTTTATTCATTCAAGGTAACTTGTAATATCTTTTTACTTGCCATAACAAGTTTATGATCTTATCTATGATTTTTAAGTAGATCTGATGGTTTAATATACAAGAACTCACATGTTTGATTTTCCATAGAAGTAGTATGGTTGAATTTTCAAAGAAGTAACTTGTTTAATTTTTCAAAGATGTCGCATAGTTGATTTTTCAAAGAAGTAACATGATATATTTTCAAACGAATAGCATTATTAATCTTCAAAGAAGTACCATGGTTGACGTTTCAAATATTTATTGTCGCTTTAATCAACCCGTGTTGATTCATGTATTTGCAGAAAATATGTCTCTAAAAACATGCTTCTACAGTTTATGAAAATTGTTAGGGATTTTTATGTTCATTCAAGGTGACTTGTAATGTCTTTTTAATTAATATAACAAAATTATGAACTCATCTGGGCCTTTTAAGTAGATATAATGGTTTAATATACAAGAACTAACATATTTGATTTTCCAAAGAAGCAACATGATTGATTTTTTAAAGAATTAACATGTTTAATTTTTCAAACAATTTGCATGGTTGATTTTTCAAACAAATACCATTGTTAATTTTTTAAACAAATAAGATTTTTTTAATTTACAAAGAAGTAACATGGTTATTTTCTCATTAATCAACCTGTGTCGATTCATGTTTTTGCAGGAAATATGTCTCTGAAAGCATGCTTCTACAATTTATGAATATTGTTATGGTCTTTTCTGTTAATTATGGCAACTTATAATATATTTTTAATTAATATAACAAGTTTATGATCTCATCTGGGCCTTTTCAGTAGATATGATGGTTTAATATACAAGAACTCACGTGTTTGATTTTCCAAAGAAGTAGCATGGTTGATTTTTCAAAGAAGTAGCATGTTTAATTTTCCAAAGAACTCGCATGGTTGATGTTCCAAAGAAGTAACATGGTGGGTTTTTCAAACAAATAGCATTTTTAATTTTCAAAGAAGTAGCATGATTGGCGTTTCAAATAAGTAGCATGTTTATTTTCTCTTTAATCAACCCGTGTTGATTCATGTTTTTGTAAAAAATATATCTCTGAAAGCATGCCTCTATAGTTTATGAAGATTGTTATGGCCTTTTTTTTATTCATTGAAGGTAACTTATAATACATTTTTACTTACTATAACAAGTTTATGATCTCATCTGGGATTTTTAAGTAGATGATGGTTTAATATACAAGAACTCGCACAACTAATAGACTTAAAATCGAATGGTTTAATATACAAGAACTCGCACAGTTAAATTATAATGAAGAACTCTAATGTTTAAAATTCAATAAATTCGAATCGTTAAAAATATACAGAACTCTCTTGGATGGAAACATTAGGATCTAGCACATCTAATAGACTTAAAATCGCACAGTTTAATAAACAAAAACTTGCACGACTAGATTATAATGAAAAACTCACATGGTTGGAGTATAATGAAAAACTCTCATGTTTAAAAATGTATAGAACTCCCATGGTTAAAAATATGCAGAACTCTCATGGTTGAACTCGCATGTTACTGGTGAAATATTTTTTCAAAACAAATTCAAAAAATATCATCAATGGATCTAGTTTTGCTCGTCTTAAAAAAGGTCGATAGTACTTTCAGATTTTTTTCCCAAGCTACGGTTTAATAAATATGAACCTTTTAAAAGTAAAATAAAATAAATTAAGATAAATAAACTTTTGTCAAGAATTAAAAGTGGTGATGAAACATGGATATTTGAGGTATATTTAAAGAATTAGGTATTGAATGAGTGTTATTTAGTTGAGATGGGACTTAAGTAAGCATAAATGATAATTTAGGTATTAAATGACAGTATAGTTTATAAGTAGATACCTTTGGTGTTATTTCCTAAAATTTCAACTAGTTCTATTACTTTGAAGCTTGTTCTTCAAAAAAAATTAAACATTTTAAAAAAACACAACCTAAAATATGATTCAACAAGAGGATGAGATTTATATAGAAGAACCATGATCGCCGAATGAGGAGCTACACTTGTTGGAAAAGGTAAGATGGTTTTGTTTAGAAAATAAATATCTGACGGTGGTGCATTGATTTGAACCACCGGTCCTAAGAAGTGAACATTGGTTTGAACCCCTATTTCCACCAGTTATTTTAGTTTTTGTTTACCTACTTACTTAGTTTAATTTTTTTTTAATTTCAGTATTGTAGGGCACATATGCTACGAAGTGTTAAAATTACCTTTGGAACATACCAAATAATGGAATTTGGAATGCAAACTTATCATGCCTATGAAAACAAAGGAATCATGATCGAAAAATCTAGTCAAGCATAACATTTGATTGATGAAAACCAAGAGCGATTGCTCATGCAAAAGGAACGTGACCAGCTACAAGGAGAAATTAAGACTTTAAGATCTCAAAGAGAAGCTGCAATAACCCCCCAAGATCGAGTCTAGTTAAAAGTTCAAAGATCTGAAGGACTCAAAGGTGTTAATGAAGAAACTGTAAACCCAAATATTGAGTAGGTCCAAAAAACATCAGAAATTTCACTCACAAAAAAACTTATCTCTATTTTAAAAAATTGTGTAAAGCTAAAGACCGTTTGAGTTCATCGAAGACCAACAAGGATTCGATGTTTGAAACTATAGAGTCTTCTTCCGTTTCGATTAGTGACAATTATCATAAAAAAATCGTCGTGTTAAATATCATTCGAAAAAATATTATGATCGGAGTAATAAGTCGAGTAAAAGAAAACACTATAAGAATAAAGAGAATATTGAATATGAAGGAAGAATAAAAGGATCGAGACTCTACAATACAGACCACTAAGTGAGTGATCAATTTATTATCTAATCTGAATCAGAGATGTTTTCCACCACCAGTAAGAATCATCATTTTAGCCAAGAACATAATTGGAGGCCGTCCCTTTTTTCTGTGGATATCGTTTCTGGTCATCTTCCTAGACAATTTGATATATTAAAAATTGAGAATTTTAATGGGAGTAAGGATCCATACAACCACATTGAACAATTTGAAAATTTCATGATGAATTTCGAGGACGATGACGAGTTGTTCTGTCGTGATTTTTCTAAACTTTTCAAAGTTAGTGATTTGAATTGGTATAATTGGCTTCCTCAGGGATCAATCAAGAGTTTTGATATGTTTCGGATAGCTTTCCGAAGATAATTTTTGGAAAGTAAAGAAATAATAAAATAGGAACATAATAATTCCATGTTGTTAGTTGATTGGAGAAAGCTTGAAATAGTACATCAGGCTACTTGTAGAAACCAATAATGGTTTACAATATTTTTTTTGAACAAGTGACTATAGTTGCTTTTTGACCAGGGCTTCTTCCTAAAGAGTTGGTTGATATTGTAACAAAAAAGAAAGTAATGTCCTTTGGAACACTATTATCACGAGTTGTAAAACATATTATAGTGGAAGAAACGAAGAGGCTAAAGTTACCATATCAGCAAAAGAATAGTACTTTAGGGTTCAGAACAACAACAAGCACAAACAACTGACGGTTCTCATCTGAAGGATTCCAATCAGAATACTTTTACACCTAGATGGAACCATCATCCACAAGGTCAACAAAAACAGTACAGATCCAGGGAGAATCAATGGATCTGACCTAATCATTTTGCAGAATTAATAAAGGTTTTGTGCCATTTTTGACAAGACAAAAAATTATATGTAATTTTGAAGGCCATATTTTATTCAAACTCCGAGGGAAAATCGAAATACATAATTTTTTAAATACCAAAACAATGTGGGGAATGATACGAAGAAATGTATTTCTTTGAAGCAATAAATCAAAAATTTGATTGAGAATAGAAAATTAGCCACATTCGTCAAAGCGTAATTAGGTAATAGATCGCAGGCACTAATTACTACTCATAGTGCAATTCGAAAGCAAAATATGGAGGCGCCCCGTAAACAAAAAATCACTATGCTTATTTCTGGACCATACAATGAATTTGATGAAGATTCAAAGTATTTATACTCTGACCCCGATCGAGGTAAAATTATGATGATAAGTGAGCTTGGAAATAAAGGAGGAGTCAAAGGTTTGTGTCAATGTTTCAATTCATTAACCATCTTTGGAGGGGATACAATGTCTACCCCTACGGTTGTTCTTTAAAGAAACAAATAGTGAGTTTGACCAACCAATTAGAAGATAAAATGTAGTCTTATCTATACCAGAATCTGATGTCATTTATTGTGTTTGTTGGTAATAATTTAAGAGATGTTGTTGGACCACATGAGGATGTTGTGGTTACTGGGGCTGCAATTGAGTGAATGGAAATTTGAAGGATTTTGATTGACACGGGAAGCTGAACTAATATTCTATTATTATCCACCTCTAAGTAAATTAAAACCCCTCCAATTATAATTTTCTCCAAAAGAACCACAGTGGAGTTTATGAGGAACACTGCATATGTGGTAAGGGAGTTTGAAGGTGAAATCCTTCTTGGAAAAGGGTCATTTTAAGAAGATAGTAAGAGTACTTTTTTTATGGTGGTTGACAACCCAACCTCGTATAATGCTATCTCCGGTAGGTATTGGTTGTCAAAAATATATTCCATTGCTTTGACAGTGCATCAGTGTTTGAAATATGTTGTGGGAGGCCAGGTAGGAGCTGTTTGAAGTAGCCAAAGAGTGGTCGGATAATGTTATGTCACCACTTTGGATCTTACAACATTGTACAATTTGGAAACCAAAAATGACTAGCAATTACTAGAGTCTTCTGAAAATCTAGGAAGGTAGATGATCTAATGGGGACTCATAACGCATTTATTCCTCATGAAGATGTTGAGTTATATACCTTTGTTGATGGAAAATGGGTTAAGAAAAGAGATAGATTACCACCAGTAATGAGGAAACAAATTTTTTTATCAAATAAATTACATGTACTCTCTTGGTGTACCGAGAACGTAACAAGTGTTCCTGCAATCATCATTACCATAAATTAGCAATATGACCCGACATATGTCCTATTATACAAAACAAAGGGCTTTTTCTATGGAAAAATATGAACCTATTGTTGAAGAGGTAGATCGATTGACAAAAATAGGGTACATTCGGGAATCTTAATGCTCGTTATGGACAAAGAACCGATAGTTTTCAAAAACAAGAATGGAAAGGGGCATAGGTGTGTTGATTTTATAGACCTAAATAGAGCATTCTCGAAGGATCCATTTCTTGTCCCCCGAATTGATCAACTAATAGTATCTACTTCTCGTAATAAGTTGTTATCATTTATGGATGCATTTACAGGGTATAATCATATACAAATAGATCTGAAATACCAAGATAGCACCACCTTCATAACATGCATGGGCTTTTACTACTACAAGGTTATACTCTCCGGTTTAAAAAAATGTTTGAGCCACTTACCACCGTATGGTTAATAAAGCTTTTGCTAGCCGCCACGTTGAGTTTTACATTGATAATATGTTAGTAAAAAATATTATGCATAAGGATCATGTATCCGACCTCAAAGAAACATTATTCGATTTAGAAGCTATTAACTTGAAGTTGAACCCGAATAAATGTACATTTAGAGTACGATCTGGAAATTTATTGGGGTATGCTATCAGTTAAAAGGGCATCCAGTCTGATCCCATACAATTAAAGTCCCTACTTGCTATGGACCTTTCCAGATCTACCACGGAAGTTCAAATACTAACCGGAAGATTGGCTACTATAAATAAGTTTATATCAAGGTTATCTGATACGTGTGCACCCTTTTTCCAGGCTATAAGAAATTCTAAGGAATTCAAATGGACCTTGGAATACAATAAAACCTTCACTAAAATCAAAGAGCATTTATCATCTATGAAGAAATTAACCAAAACAATGATAAGTGAGAATTTGTATGTTTGGCAGTAGCTGATTATGCAGTGAGTGCATTTGTCCTCTATGAAGATGGATACTCTTGTTATCAGAAAAACCTAAACACCAATAAACCAAGATACTAAGTATTATTAATTCGGGAAGATTTTGAACATATCCTTATTACATCGTTCTTACCCATTAATTATACTACTTTTAGTCGTTACTCTCCTTATTTATTACACGTGATTAAGATATATAGACTAAGACTGTAACGTCTGCTAATTATCATCCTTGATCAATGGTCTTCATTGTAGTTCTTAAGTTGACCTTCATAAAATAATGGTACGTTATAATGACTGTTCGTTTTCAGACTCTCTGAGCAGAGCAGCTTCCATCAGTAGGCTCGGTCACTGTTGTGCTCGCCCGGTCTTGAATGAGTCGGGCTTGGCATCATATATTTTACCTTTAGAATTTCTACCCGTCTAGATTACATCCCATGCTCGCGCTTGGCTTCGAGTGCGCTCGGTCTTAAACCTGCTTTGCTTGGTTTAAACACTTATCTTTAGTGCGCTCGATCTTAGTCCTGCTCAACTTGGCTTAAACGCTTATCTCAAGTTCGCTTGGTCTTAGACCTGCTCTACTTGGTTTAAACGCTTATTTGCTCTTTCTTATTATTTTGAGTGTGTCTGTTCCTGGTATATCTTGGTTCTTCCTTGGTTTATCTTTTGCTCTGCTCTGCTTTGACTGATGCTTATCCTTTGTATTGGTTGTGGGTATCAACTACCTTATCAGGGTTCCCCCCTAGTCTAATTAGTAATTATATAATAGTTACTAAGTAGAATAAAAAATGATTATCATAAATATATGATAAATGTAGGTGACGTGTCACTCCTTGATGTGATAATATGTGTTGCGTAAGATTTAATTTTCTAACAGATTGATATTGGAAAAGGAACTATGCGTTTGAGTTTCTCAATATGTGATTTGACGGGTATCATTATTTGGTGACGGTTGATTGACATAGTACCGTTCCTTTGAGAGTTGTGATTTATTTTGAATAAATGCAAAATTCCTTGGAATTTTAACTTCATAAAGAAAAAGCTGCATTTTGAAAAGTAAAGAGAAATTTTAGGAGAAAGCATCCCGTTTTTGTTACTTTCATATCCGGCTGAATCTTTCTGCGATTTATTTAGACTTGGGAACGTCTCGTGTTGGCGTTCATTTTGCATGGATAAAGGATTATTGACACAGGTATGTGTACTGGTTGCATTTCTTCTTTAACTTGAACAAAGAGTTGTGTAGAAGGCCTAAGATAGTAGACACTTGTAGAGATTTGGGGGTTCTGGGTATATACTGTGTTTTTTTTATAAAAAATGACGGTTTTATCGAAATTAGCACCGCGTAGCATAGGTTAAGACCAAATTTTGATAACCACTGTTGGGTAATTGCAGTCGGTAAACCATGGCGCCCAAGAAAAGTATGAAGAAGAAAACCGTTGAAGTTAAATCGGAGTATGAGAAGATGGAGGTTTCAGAAGAGTATTTTGCAAAAATGACCCCGAAATATGGGTATGTGACGGACGATTCTATTATTGACTTTAGAAATAGATATGTGCTACCTGATGGCATTACTATTAGGGCACTGCGGGCAGAGGACCAATCTTATACCACTGATGAAGGGGAGGCTTGTTTGTATACCACTTTGTTTGACTAGGGCTTGCGGCTCCCGTTACCACCTTTAATTATGGATTTTTTGAGTTTTATCCGTATTTTCCCTACTCAGTTAACGACGAATGAATGGAAGACCTTGTTGAGTATAGTCCTGATTTTGCAATAGTTCAGAATACCCCTTTGCTTAGTTGATGTCTTAGCGGGGATTGAGGTATCTAAACTGGCACGTTGGCCGTTTTATTATCTGCAACTGAATGGAGCGAGACATATAGTAGATCTTCCAAACTCAAACAAAACTTTGAAGCATAGGTTCATCTATGTGTCCGGAAATTGGGAGCATAAGAGTGTCAAACTGAATCTCCAATTAGAAAGGCGTTGGAAAGCCAAGTGTAAGAACTTTAGGTATTGATTATGTAGAGTCGATCATATATATGTTATAGCTCTTTTGTGTGCTGGTGTAGTTGAGGAAAAGTACAAGGAGTGGTGTAAAGATGGTAGACTCAAGGGTTCAGTGAATCTCCTGGCGAAACTGTCTTCTACCGCGCACACTGCTTGGGGGGTATCGAGCCTACACAGGTGTTCTGTGTGATAAATTATTTAAAGTCTTGTTTGTGACGCGTTTCTGAGTTGTCCATTTCAAAAGACGGACAAGGTAGTCATGAGTGGCACTGAGGAAGAGGCGAATCTAGAGAGGATGCAAGCCCTGATGGAGAAGCGGAATGAGGAGGGAGATTACAGTAGGCTTGGTTTGTCAATCGCGCAGGGGCAGAAAGCACGAAAGGAGACTGGGTCATCGTTTACGCTTGAAGTTGCACAGAAGGGTGATGATACAGAAACTAAAAGCAAGGAATAAAAATTGTCGGTCATGGCCGAGGGCACGTGAATGGTGCTCCACAAACCCTTGAGGCTGAGAAGCCCTCTAGTAAGTCCCCGGAGGTGGTCGTTATAGAAGATAAAGTGTGGGGCCCGGAGAGAGGGGAGAAGGGAAAAAAATATCCCACCGCCGGTGGTGTAACAGATGAAAATGTTTGTACACGATCTGGGGTCAGGCGGTTCGTTAGTGAATGTTGTGGTGCCTGAAGATCCCCTCTCACAGAGGTCAGATATAGCCGAGGATGGGGCTCAACAGACCGAGCGGATGCCCTCAATTAAATTAGTGATGTCTGCGGCCTCGCAAATGATGATTGATCAACTGCGGCATGACTATGACCTATCTTTTTATGATACACTGCCAATAAATGAGATGTTGCAACGTCAAATGGATTTGGCGCTGGAGGTAAACAATTTAAACTTATATGCTCTTGTCATGAAGTTGTTTTTATTCACAGGAAATGATAGTCGTATTAAAGCCATTGGTTTGCGTTTTTACAGATACAATATAATTTACACGCCCTTGCATATCGGCGCATCTCTTCGGCCGATATCAGAATGGTGGAGAAGTGGAAACCGAAGCCTCTTTTTTTTGGCTCAGTTCGAGGCCTGACCATCGAACTAGCTCGGTTTAAGAACACCTATGGTGTAGCGAGGCAGCGGGCGGACAAAGCGTTGAAGGAGAATGAGGAGATGTTACGATAATTGGGTAAAGCATGTACTGAGAGGGATGTGGAGAATAAGCATAGCTTAGAGGCAATGAACAACACCACACTGCTATCTGCACAGAATAATGAACTGTTGAAAAAGAATAACACGCTGATCACTCAGAATTCCCAGTTGTTAGAACCGAATGTGCGTCAGGTGGGCAAGGTAGAGGAGCAGGCTTCAATGATGGATGATCTAACGGTAGAACTAGCTGGATTAAAAGTATAGATGGCTACACTTCAGAAAGAAAGATAGGAAAGGTGTGCTGAAATTTCAGAGCTGAAGAGGAAGGATGCTGCAGATTTAGAGGCAATGGAGTGGTAAGTAATGCAAGTGGCCATGGGTATGATCCACAAGGACAAATTGAAGCTTGTGGCTGAGCTGATGGTGCAGAATCCGTAAATGGATCTGGGTCCTCGTAAGAAGTTGCTTGCTGGTTTGGAGAAGGAGAAGCCAGGTTCCTTAGCGGAGGCTGCGTGCAAATATGCTAATCCTTAAGATTAAGTACTTGTAAAGACTTGCCAGTTTGCGGCCGATAAGGCCGTTTTCTTAGTGTTTATATTTATACTTTTTGGAATGGTTGCTCATGGATCATTAATGGTAGAACTTATTTATTGGAGCTTGTGTGTTTATACTTTTTGACTTGTTTACATCTTGAAATTTTTCTGTAAGATCGAGTATAGTGGGGCCCATTGTGTAACTTATGACTAGTAAATTAGCCATAGCTAAGTTTGCAAAGCGACCGGTTCAGCCATTTGGGCAACCTAGTAGGCTTGGAGTAGTTCGCTATGATAATACATAAGTGGATAATACACAGTATGGCCCGTTAACATAGCCCATTGAGCGTGGCCAATCAACCCGTTTGTCTTGTTTTAGATCTTGTCTAAGTAGGGCACAATATGGCCCCTGTTACGTAGACTTTTAGGCGTGGTCAGTGGCCCTACCACAGAGTTACATAAAATAAATATAAACAACACAAGGGCAAAAATGATAAATATATTTTATTGATAATATTGGATATGGATAGATGTCTCGTTAAAAAACCCTTCCGCACCCTCAAAAAAGAAAACGAGCGCATCTTGTTCTTACATCGTATGTGATATAACTTAAGGTGACTGATGTTTCAAGGATGTTTAAGGGCATTGCCCTCTACATCGGCAAGGCAGAACGCTTCATGTTGTCCATTAGTAATTATTGTGTATGATCCTTTCCAATTGGGGCCGAGTTTTCCTAACTTTTGGTCGCCTGCTCCATGGAAGAACTTTTTTCATGACGAGGTTGCCAATTTTGAAATTCTATGGTCGAATTTTAGAGTTAAAATGACCCCGCATCAAACTTATGTAGTGCTCCGCTCTTAGGCGCACTTGATCTCGCCGTTTTTTAATTAACTCAATATCCATTGCACACCCGGTGTCATTGTCTGTCTCTGAGTAGTTAGCTGCATGGTGAGTGGTAACTAGCATTTCTGCTGGTACGAAGGCCTCAGATCCGTACACAAGGGCGAAGGGAGTCTCACTTGTAGTGGTCGGGGGGTAGTACGATAAGCCTATAAAACTTTGGCCAGTTTGTCTGGCCATTACCTTTTGCCCATTCAACTTCTTTTTTATACCATCCAAGACAGTACGATTGGTTACCTCGACTTGTCCATTTTCTTGTGGGTAGTATGGGGTGGAAAAATATTAGGTGATACCGAATCTTTTGCAAAAAATAGAGAGCACAATGTTTTGGAACTGAGGCCCATTGTCCGCCATTAAAACCTGCCGGATACAAAAACGTGTGAGGATTTGGTGGTGTATGAAGTCGCATAACTCTTAAGACCGGGTTCGAGCCATTGCTTTGGCCTCTACCCACTTGGTAAAGTAATCAACCGCAACTACCAAAAATTATCGTCGGTCTGTAGCAATTGGTAAAGGTCTAACAAGGTCGATATCCTATTTGTCAAAGGGGCAAGGAATAGGGTTTGCTTACATGGGCTCGCTCGGCATATTGGCGGTGTTAGCGTATTGGTGGCAAACATGACATTGATGGACCAGATGCTCGACATCGGCTGCGTGTTCAGGCCAATAATACCCGACGAGAAAAAATCTGCGGATAAGACTGCGATGGCCGCATTGTGTCCCAGCTTCTCCTGCATGTAAATCATGAAGGACTGAAGTGACCTCTTCTCTATCTAAGCATCACAGCAGCGGCCTGGTCGTACTTTTGTGATATATTATGTTATCGATTAAACAGTACTTGGCCGCTTTTATCTATAAAGCACGAGCGAGGGCTTTATCTGTTGGTAGTGTTCCATGGGTGAAATACAGTAGAAAAGGACTTCGCCAATCTTGAGTGTTGTCAATCGAACATACCGAGGATGGCTGAAGGTAATGAGCGGTGCTAGGGAGCGCCCGAGTAACAGGGAGAGGGTGGTTGGCTGCCGCAACTACTTTCGGTAAGGTGTTAGCTTTAGAATTCTTGAGGAAAGGTATTTGTTAATATTGGACAGATTGGAAATCCGCTTCACACTTTTTGAGTATCGCGAGATAAGTTCGAGTTATCTTATTTTCTGCATAAAAATTTCCCTTAGCGTGGTTTATAACTAGCTGGGAGTCCGAGCATACATGAAGATTGGTGGCGCCGCAGATTTGTGCCAAACACATGCCCCCACTAACTGCCTCATATGCTTCATCGTTATTAGTTGCTGGAAAATTAAAACAGATTGTCTGTTTGATCTGATCTCCGGTTGGTGTACACAGAGGAATTCATGCGCCTCCCCCAGATTTAGATGAGGCCCCATCAGCTTCCAAGGTCCAAGTGTTCTTCTCGGTACAGGTGGTGAGGTCATCGTCTGGCGGCCGGGAGGCTGAGAGTTCTGTTAAAAAAGCGGTCACAACCTGGCACTTAATCGCCCTGCGCGGCTCGAATTTGATGTCATATTCACCCAACTCAATCGACCACTTAGTTAGTCGTCCTAAAATATTGGAGTTTGTAGTACGTTACGTAGAGGAGAATATGTACGGACGGTGATAGTATGACCTTGAAAGTATGGTCGCATCTTGCGAGCTGCCACTACCAAACCCAAAGCAAGTTTTTCAAGATCCATATATCGTGTCTTTATATCGGCTAATAGTTTACTAGTATAATAAATAGGGATATCACGCTGACAGCATGAGTAGAGATGGAAAAATATACATACAAAGAGTCACATGGTGCCGGAGCTGTGAGTATTTCGGGCGAGGTGAGGTAAAGGTTTAGGTTGGTGAACGCTATGTCGCATTCGTTGTTCCAATAAAATTTCTTTGCACCCCGTAATACACCAAAGAAAGGGTGACTTTTATCAGAGACCTTTGAAATGAAGCAGAATAGGGCCGCGAGGCGTCTGGTGAGGCACTAAACTTCTTTGATGTTAGACGGGGGCGTCATTTGTATCAACGCCTGCAATTAAGTAGGGTCGGCCTCTATCCATTTTTTTGCTTACCATGTAACCCAAAAAAATTCGTGCTTGAACATTAAAAGAGAATTTTAAGAGGTTCAACTTTAGGTTATACTTACATAATATTGTGAAAACGTTTCTTAATGCTTCTAAGTGTCAGTCGAGATCATTAGTTTTGACGATCATGTCGTCAATGTATGCCTCCATGTGATGGCATAAATGGTCTTTGAAAATCTGGTTGACGAGGCGCTGATATGTGGAGCCGACATTTTTTAGTCCGAAATACATGACTGTGTAGTAGTAAAGGCCGCGCTCAGTCTGGAAGGCAGTATGCTTCTCATCTCTTGGGAGCATTCAGATTTGATTGTAACCTGAGTACGCGTCCATGAATGACATATATTCACAGCCAGACTAAAATTCTACCAACTGTTCGATGCGAGGCAGAGAGAAAGCATCCTTGGGCACGCTTTATTCAAATCGGTAAAATCGACGCACATGCACCAGTCACCACCCTTATTTTTTTTCCAAGAATGTGATAACAATCCATACTGGATACTACATGTGCCGAATATGACCGGGCTTAAGTAATTTAGTGACTTTCGAAGCAGTTGTTGCTTCCTTTTCAATAGAGAAAGACCGACGCTTTTGTAGTACTGGTTTGGCATACCTGTCGATCGTTAACTCATGATATATGACAGATAGGTCGACCCATGTTACGTCCTCGGCAGTCCAGGCAAAAATATCCAAATTTTGATGTAATAAAATTACCCATAAATTTTTAAAACCTACCAATGCGAAGGACATGCCCGTCTGCTAGAATTTCGTCAATGACGCCCTCTGGCTCGATGTCCTGCTCCTCATTGTCCTAGGGGTCATCCATGAGATCGGGTGAGAGGGATTTTACTGGTGGTTCGACCTCCCCCTCGTCGGCTAGTTGTTATCTGATTGGCTTGCTTGGATCCACGATCACCGAGTAGCAGGTATGTGCCTTTTGTTGGCTGCAGCGGATAACACCTACAAAATTTCCAATGGGATATTTGACATATTGGCGGAACGTGCAAGGAGTTGCTTCCATTATATGAAACCATGGGTGTCCTATAATCACATGGTAAGGGCTCGGAGCATCCGAGATTAGAAAGATGGTTTTGAGTTCTTTTTTTTGTTGCTCCATGTCCTGCCTTTACAAGTAGCTCGACTTCTCCGACACATTGGAATGTTTTTCCTTTATACCCCGTTAGGGTGCGTTGTGTTGACTTATACTGAGGCACTCCCAGCATTTGGTCGTAGCTGGCTTTGAAAATAATATTGCCCGAGCTACCTCCATCTACCAATATCTTAGTCATCATTACCCCTCCGACATCCAGCGTTATTGTCAGGGCGCCCTCATGAGGGGTGGCTATACCTCGCATATCATCATCATTAAATATCAGGTTGGCTATTGGTTCCCGATAGCTACTGTAAGAGGAATTTCCTACAAAAAATACCTTCTAGTCCTCCCTTGACCTCTTCCTCGCGTGGTGATACGCCTCCGTTTAAGAACCCCCTCCAGATATGGTGAGCATTCATTATTGCTTCCTTGATTCATCAGTTTTATCCTCTTGTCGAGAAGTGAGCTTACTTTGTCGTGGTTCTTCTCATCTAGTATTATAACCCTTTAGTGTGTTGTCTTGAAATTTCGGTTCTTGTTTTCAGACAAACTGTATTAAGATGTCGTTGTCGACCAACCTTTGTATCTCTTCTTGTAGCTGCCAACAATCATTAGTCGCATGGCCGTGATCATTGTGATATGCGTAGAAATATCGGGTGGATCATTTATAGCTTGGGGCGGACATAGTCCTAGGGGATTGATATCATAGCCTGTCTTGGGTGCGGTCGTAAATGGTGGAAATCGATTTTTTGTGAGTTGGGTGAATTGTCGTGAAGGATTTTAATAGGCCGCGGGGCGTTGGTTGGTTATAAATCTCGTGGATTCTCTATGGGGATCTATCACTGCTTCTCAAAGATGCCCCTCGATACCCGTCAGCACTCCTTGATGACTCTCTACGATATCCCTTTTCGTTCCTTCTGTTATCATCCACATATATTTTGGTATCCAGAATAGTTTCCCCTAATAACTGAGGGACCTTAGTGACGTCATCTACTTTAATGAATTGGTCTGCTCGTGCCAGAAGGTCACCTATTTTGTCACATGGAAACATTATCAAATTAGCATATAACTTACCTTGCATGTCCAATCCTCGCTTTAAGGAGACGACCGCCATATTTTCTGCAAGATCGGGAAGTTTGTTCATGGCATGTACAAATCTCCTAATATACCTTTTAAGAGGCTTGCCCCTCTTTTGGTAAAGGTTCGTGATGGAATTAGGTTTCTGCTGTAGCTCATTCTTACATATGAATCTATTCCTGAATACGCTCCAAAGTCCTGCAAAATTACTTATTGTACCCTTAGGCATGCTACCGAACCACTCCATCACGTTACCTTTGAGGTTCATTAAAAGGGCCCTGCATAACATCGCATCGTTTGGGTTAAAAACTAGCATCATGTTTCTGAATTGTTCCAAATGTCTTTCTGGGTCTCCCGATCCGCCATACGCTTCCAAACGAAAGGGATCAAACTTCCTTGGGAGCCATGCGACAAGGATTTTCTCTACAAAGGACGACTCTTTAAGAACGATCAGCCATAGTCGGGCGTACGTGATCATATTGTTCATCCATTCCTTCTTTGTCATTTTTCAGGGATGCCTGCTTATGGCGTTTCCGTCTACTCCTTTCCCCCCATCCTTCATCATGCTTGTCTTTTTTGGAGGATCATTCTCTTATCACAACTCGGCTTACCTCGATAGCGGACATAGGAAGGCGCTGATGCTCGTCCGTTCGCAACTTCGTGGTCAAAGTGTTGATTGCTTCTTGTAACTCCGCCATGGTTGCCTTATTTGTTTGATATCTGACTTCTTAGTCTCGATTAGTCATACCTTGTGCCACTTGCATTGTCAGGATCTGCTGCTCCAAACGCCTAAATTAAGTTGCAACATTTAAAAAGCTGGGCTGAAGAGGTCGATCTGCAAGGTTGGTGACCACTTCCGTGATGGCTGGTGCAACTGGTGGGTCCACCGCAACCAAAAAGTTCCTCTGTAAGGTCTCTTCAAAGTTTTCCTGGACAGTTGGCAGTGGGAAAGTTGATCTCACGTTCGGTTTCGTTGCTTGATTAGGGTTAGCCATTGGGATGCGTCTTTCAGTAGGTTCAATATCGATCCCAAATCTTGTTACTACCAATGGTGACTAGATTTAAAAAAGGAGGAGGGTTTTTAGGTTCCCCACAAACAGCGCAAAAAATGTTATGAGAAAAACCTAAACACCAATAAACCAAGATAGTAAGTATTATTGATTCGGGAAGATTTTGAACATATCCCTATTACATCGTTCTTACCCTTTATTTATACTACTTTTAGTCGTTACTCTCCTTATATATTACACGTGATTAAGATATAAAGACTAAGACTGTAACATCTGCTGATTATCATCTTTGATCAGTGGTCTTCATTGTAGTCTTTAAGTTTACCTTCAAAAAACACTAGTACGTTATAATGACTGTCCGTTTTCAGACTCTCCGAGCAGAGCAGCTTCCATCGGTACGCTCGGTCAGTTTTGTGCTCGCCCGGTCTAGAATGAGTCAGGCTTGACATCCTATATTTTATCTTTCGAATTTATACCTGTGAAAATTACATCCCATGCTCGGGATCGGCTTCGAGTGTGCTCGGTCTTAGACCTGATCTGCTTGGTTTAAACATTTATCCCGAGCGCGCTCGGTCTTAGACCTGCTCTACTTTGCTTAAACACTTATCTCGAGTGTTATCGGTCTTAAACCTTCTCTTCTTGGTTTAAAGGCTTAGCTGGCTTTGCATCTAATAGTGGCGGCCCAAAAAATAAGACAATATTTTCAAGCCAATTTAATTACTTTTCGAACTTGTTTGCCACTGAAAAATATTTTACAAAGACGGGATTGAAGAGTTGAAAGATGGTCCGAGGGAGATTTTGTTAGATGAGGATTTGTTGGTAGGGGATTTTGTGATAGAAGAATACTTAAGAGTCAAATCTAGAGAGAGAAAGTGTTAAAGTAGTAGAGAGAGAAAGTCGTACTATATATCTCGAAATTCGTGAAGCGTGTTTGGTCCTTTTATAGTACAATTGTGGACCCCACACGCTTTAATTCGGGTTAATTACATCTTTTGGTCCCTGCTCTAAAATTCTTTCCTATTTTGGCTACATCTTTACAATTAACGCACTTTGGCCCTTATACATTTATTTCTATGCATTTTGGCCCTTATACATTTATTTCTACGCACTTTAGCCCTTATACATTTATTTCTATGCACTTTGGCCCTTATACATTTATTTCTATGCATTTTGGCCCTTGTACATTTATTCTCCTCATCAGTAGCCCCCCAGTCTTAGTAAAAAATTGTTTTGCTAAGACTGAATAATTCTTCTGATCGGCCAAAATCTCTTCGAACTTCACAGGTCCCTCAGGCCTAAAAGTTGCCTCTTCGAAAAATTGTTCCTTCGAACTTCGTGAATCCCTCGGGCATAAAAGTTGCTTCTTCGAAATATTGTTCCTTCGAACTCCGTGAATCCCTCGGGCATAAAAGTGAATTACTTAACAAAAGTCTCCTCGAATATCTACCAAGACTCCTTCGAGTTTCTGCTGTACCAAGTAGCCCCCCAATCCTTGCAACATTTTAAGCCAAATGTTCGTCGGACAATTATATACTTAAGCGAAAAATGTTGCTAGGATTGATGATGTCACTGCACAGATACCAATGTCAGCATGCGTTTGAAGAAACGGTACCTATTCTGTTGTCAGAAAACCCTTCCGCTTCCCATGACAACTTCTGACACAAGACTCTTCATCTTCTACTTTAGCTAAGCCGTCATACATTGCTCACCTATAAGGACCATCATACCCCTAGGCAAACAACATAAAAATGTCCCCGGGCTCCTTTCACCAAAGAAGCCCATTAATCTTCTATAAATACCAACCTCTTTCTTCATTAATGCAACTTCTGTTCAATTAACTCTAGAGAGATAAACTGGCGAACAAACCCCGTCGAATTCCTGAGTGGTTACTGATCAGCAAACGATTCGAAGAGAGGGTTGCTGCTGGTGAGGACGTTAGACCTCGTCCCCCTCCACTGACTACAACTTTTTTTGGTGCCTGGCCCCTTCGCATAATTCGACGGCCGTTATCCCTCAGGAAGTAGCTCGTCAAAGCTTACTCACCGAAACAAACCCGTCAAGAGAAATGGGCAAAGAAAAATCTCACAAGCACTCATCAGGTTCGAAGAGGAAAAAGTCCCATAGAGACAGGAAAAACTCTCACGAGCGAAAACGAGCCAGGGGGGCTTCCCTAACCACTCGAGAACCCACTGTCTCAATTAATGTTGAAGATCGCCCCCAAAAATCTCCAAGCCCGCGAAGGACTTCGAGGAGTCCCCCTCGGAACTCAGTTAGTCCCCCTCGAAGGCAAAACTTGGAACGCAATGTCGAAAATCCTCCTCGTAGGCAAAACCTAGAACACAATACTGGAAGTCCTCCTCGAAGGCCAAGTCTAGAACAAAGTATTAAAAGTCCTCCTCGAAGGCAAGACTTGCAACATAGCACCGAAAGCCCTCCTCGAAGACAAGGAACGGAAGTGTCTAGTCTGCCCTCCACACCATCCATGACCATCCATGGTACTCAATTCTCACCTTCAAGAACACTTATCACCGAAGAGGATATGCGGATTAGGCATGAAGAAACGTTAGACCCCATAGTTATGAAACCCTTCAACAAGTTCCTCGGACATAAAAAGTCTATTATCTCCTTGTCAGGCCCTGCAAATGGTGGAACTTTCTCTTCGGCAATATCCGAGGAACAAGCCCGCCGGATAGCGCCAAAATCGAAGGGAGATGTGACTTTGCCCTTAGAGTTAGACAATATTGCCGGCAATAATATTAGAGGCATTGAGAACAAGCACATGGTGGCCCTTGCCAATATCAAGTACAAGTACTTTTCGGAGGCTGAAGAGACAATGCTTAGGGCTCGATGGGGCATTCCTTCGTATATTAATATCAGATTTCCCTCCGAAGGAGAGACGCCCTTGTCTGTGAGGGATCACGAGGTGGTGGTCTACACAGAAATCATGAACTGGGGGCTAAGGTATCCCTTAGACCCCTTCTTTATTGAATACCTCTCAAAAATAGATCTTTGTCCCTCACAAGTTGGGCCCAACATGTGGTTCACATTAATGGCTTGCATAATGGCCTCAAGGATTTCAGGCCAAGAATTTTTGTTGGAACAAATCATTGGTCTAGCTGGTCTTGCTCGAAACCCTTACTTCCCCTTCTACTCAATGACATTCAACCAGGGGCAAAAGGTGTTAAAGGATCTCTTGGAAGCAGACAAAAAATGGAGGCAACAGTTCTTTTTTTTCTCTGGATGTTGGGAGACCGGCTCCCAAGCCACTCCTTCGAATCCACATAAGCTCTCCTTGAAATGGACTATGAAATGTAAGTACTCCTCGAATCATTATATGCCCTCAAACTTAAAATTTTTCTGTAAATTTCTCTAAGTGCATGATTCCTTCAAATCTCATAGCTGCCATGTCTTCGAACAGCATATTCTGTGTAACCGTTCTTCTCCTTTGTTATTTGCTGCAGTTATGACCGGAGTATCCAAACCCTACACCGACTACGTCGAAGGAGCTACCACTGTTTTCACTAACCTTCGCATGTGGGCAAAAGAACAGTGGGACAATCGTTTTCGCCGTTGCTTTGTCGATGAGAACTTGGCCAGAAGTCGACTCTGGAGGCTCGATCCTCTGGATCGTGTAAGTATGAGGAGCCTAATGACTCCACCTTCTGAACGAGAAGTGCTAGAGCGATGCAGCAAGCAGGATGTAACAATCTATCTACCCAAACGCTCTCGCTCGCAAAGTCACCTGGATGAATCTCCAGAAGATGAAGCCACACCACCTCAACCAACAAATCCCAAACCAATCACGACGACTCAAAAATCAAGCTCTTCGAAAAACATAGGGGCCTCGAACTCCAGTAACCTTCGAACAACTGAAGCCTGTCGAACAAATGAGACCCCTCGATCAAATGCTTCAACAATATCTACTCCTTCACCTGCTGCTACTATCCTTCCACCCAAGAAAGACAACAAGAAAAAGGATTTGAAGGGAAAGGGTATTCTGCTTGAGCCCATCGAAGAGCAATCTGAGGGAGGAGAAACTCCTGATAATAATGAAGGTACTAACTTTGACAGAGAAGTTCAAGATGGCGCAGTTGATGCTGAAAACAGAGGTGGCCTATCACCCAAGGAAACCTCCTACCAGTCTTTGCACTCTCCTCTGACTGAGGCGTCTCAACCAGCCTCCTTCGAAGGCAGTCCAAGGGTGGCCCCTATTTCTGCCCCTCGAACAAACCCCCCATTATTCGTTCATCCTGATGTGGCCTGTGGTAATTATTCTGAGTTCGATTCTGCAGATCTAGGATCTCCGTCGAGCTCCTTCGAGGTCCCCTTGGACGATGAGTTTTCAATGAATCTACGAAGACTGCTGCACACGTCAGTTAATCGAGGAAAGAAGATGCGCCATCTCGAGAAGCGCAAGAATCACTATAAGTTTAAAGCATCAGTTGCTGCCGCTAAGCTTGAAGAAGCCAAGAAGGAACATGCAGTTGTCGAAGGCCAAGCTGATGCCTTGTATGAACGTCTTTCTGCTGCTGAGCATTATATAACAGTAATAGAACATTGTTGCCAGGAAGAGAGGGACTTATACAAGAAAAAGACTGACACCCAAGAGCTGCTGATCTCTGAGTACAAGGCAGGGCGTCGCAAGGCATGCGATGCATTCGAGCAATGCAGTGAGGGTTTTAAAAAGGTAGTCGAAGAGCGCGACGATTTGAAAAGAAAGATTAGAAGTTTCCCAGCAGAGATCGAAGAGGCAAAGGAAAAAGGTGCAGATGCTTATGCTGCCAAATGTTCGAAGACTTTACAAGCTCGAGATGCTGCCACTCGAGCTGGCTTATTGACCCAAATATACACTGATCACCCTGACTATGAACTGGGTCCCTTCTGGAAGCTTGTCCCCCCAGAACTTCGGCCACCCCAAATAGTTGTTCAGTGAGAGTGACGACTCAGAAAATGAAGGGAGTGATAATTCGAAGAACGCCGACTAAGCGAGAGGGTCATAGGTAGTTTTTTGTATGGCCTAAAAGGCCTTTGTTTTTTTGTAATGGTTGGAAGTTGTTTGTGCTGTTTCAACAAGTACTTGAAATTTTAACTCATCAATGCATTTTTCTTCGAACTTATTATTGTACTAGCCCTTCGAACAATGAGCACTTGGATAAAGTCACAAATTCGTACGGCCTTCGACAGAATTTAATTTAGATAGATTTAGCAGGTGTCATATTTATCATTAGGCCTTCGAATGCCAACTTACTTGGCCTTCGACAAATTAACACTTAGAAAGATTCAACAAGTTTTATACTTGCACTAAGGTCGGCGAACAATTATAACTCAGACATTTTTAGTAAGTTTTCTATATACAAGAAAGCCTTCGAATTTCAACCCACCTGGTCTTCGAAAAATTATTACTTAGGCATTTTTACCAAGTTTTATATTTGCATCTAGGCCTTCGAACTCCAGCTTATGTGGCCTTCGAATCTAGTTCTTCGAACAATAATTACTTGAATATATGATTATGTGGCCTTCGAATTAGGCCTTCGAATTCCAACCTACGCGTCCTTCGGACAATAAGTAGGGTCTTCGAGAAAAAAGGAAAACAGAAAATAATTTATAAGGAAAAAACGTTCTTGATGTATTACTGGGGGTGGCTTCGAGGCACACCTCATAGTGATAAAAAATTATCCGAAGGTCCCAAATCATCATGGCTCAACTTAATGTAACCCTAAGAATAGTTTGAAAGTCCCAAATCATCGTGGCACATCGTCATGTGACCCGAAGAATAGTTTGAAAGTCCCAAATCATCGTGGCACATCTTAATGTGAATGTGGTTCAGAAAATCGGTCGAAGGACACCAATTCGAGGCACATGTTAATGTGACTCAAAAAATAGTGTAAGGGACAACACTTCGAGGCACATGTTAATGTGACTCAAAAAATAGTGTGAGGGACAACACTTCAAGGCACATGTTAATGTGACTCAAAAAATAGTGTGAGGGACAATACTTCGAGGCACATATTAATGTGACTCAAAAAATAGTGTGAGGGACAACACTTCGAGGCACATGTTAATGTGACTCAAAAAATAGTGTGAGGGACAATACTTCGAGGCACATATTAATGTGACTCAAAAAATAGTGTGAGGCAAAGAAACGTTGTATTAACAGGATCACCGAAACACCTCATTAAAACCTTCCTGTGCCTAACAGGGTAGGAAAGAGTGTGTCCTCACCAAAAGTTTTCTCGAGGTATACAAAGAAAATAAAAAGAAATACAATATTCTATCTGAGCTCTGCTAATCGAGGTACAACTTTAAATGCTCAATATTCCAAGGTAAGCGGAGATATCGTCCATCTTCATCTTTTAGCCGATATGTGCCTGGTTTAATCTTGTCGGTGACCTCATAGGGGCCTTCCCAATTAGGGCCTAGCTTCCCCAGACTCTTGTCCTTAGTGTGTAAGAAAATTTTCCGTAGGACCTTGTCTCCCACCTGAAAGTCCCTGTGGTTGACTTTGGATGCGTATCGACTCCTCATAAGAGTTTGATAATGAAGGGAAGTCAGTTGCGCCCGCTGTCTCTTTTCCTCCACCAAGTCCAAAGCCAATGTTTTATGCGCGTCATTCGTGTCTGCATCATAAGCTGCTATTCGATGTGAAGGGAAGAGGATCTCCGAAGGAACCACGACATCCATTCCATAAACTAAGTCAAAAGGGGACACAGCGGTGGCTGTTCGTGGGGTCGTTCGATATGCCCATAGTACTTCCTGTAAATAGTCGGGCCATTTCCCCGCCTTTCCTTCTAAGTTCTTCCTCAGCCCGTCGAGGATGGTGCGATTGGTTACTTCCACCTGGCCATTTGCCTGAGGATGAAATGGCGCCGAGAAACATTGTCGTATTCCCCTTGACACACAAAAATTGTGAAATTCTTTGTTATCAAATTGTGGACCATTGTCCGTCGTAATCTGCAATGGCATACCAAAACGACAACAGATATTAGACAAAACAAATTTGATCACATCCTTGGCTTTCGTGCCTGCAAGTGGCTCAGCCTCTACCCACTTAGAAAAATAAACAACGGCTACAATTATCGTCTGTCTGCCCCCAGAGGCCATAGGTAAAGGTCCAACCAAGTCAATGCCCCATCTATCAAAAGGAACCGCCTCTGGGATGCTTTCCATCAGTGCTCCTGGCTTGTGGATTATATTAGCGTACCGCTGGCACGTGTCACAACGCTTAACCAAATCTTTTGCATCGGCCAAAATAGTTGGCCGGTAATAACCTGCCAAGAATACTCGGCGAATCAGAGCTTTATATCCACAATGAGCGGATCCTTCGCCATCGTGTAACTCGGAGAGGATAATTTGTGATTCGGGTCCATTCAAGCACTTCAGTAATGGCCGACTCAGAGATTTTTTATACAACGACCCGTCCAACAAAATGTAACCGTAAGACTTAAATCTTACTTTTCTGGCTTCATATTTGTCGGTGGGTAAAATGTCATGAGCCAAAAAATCAATGATGACTGTTCTCCAATCAGGGGTAATCGCATGATTTTCCTCTGAGATATTCATCACATGGTCCTTAGTGATAGAGATCGACGGGCATGTCTGGGTCAAAACCCAAGGATAACCCTCGGTCCGAGAAGCAGAAGCAAGAGAATCCGGGATGGCATTCATTTCCCGTCGGACATGCTCGAACTTGACGCCTTCGAATCCCGACGCCAAATCTTTCACCAGTTTCAAGTATTGTACCAATGTTTCCTTCCTTGCCTCGGACTCTCCTAAAACCTGATTTATTACCAACTGAGAATCACTGACCAATTTTATCCGTCGAGCTCCGCATATCTGAGCTAACCGTAGGCCGGCTAAAGCTGCTTCGTACTCAGCCTCATTATTAGTGGCTTTGAAACCGAAACGGATGGCTTGGAACATGGCGACCCCTTGCGGGGATATTAACTGAAATCCTGCCCCGCAGCCTGAGATGTTTGACCCCCCATCCGTTCGTACTACCCATTCTTCCTCAGCGACTATATCAGATACCTCCTGTTCGTCCCTGTCAGAGTGAAATTCAACCAGAAAATCCGCTAAAACCTGTGCTTTTATCGCTGTGCGAGGCTCAAATGTTATGTCAAAGTCTCCCAACCTCAACGGACCATTTAGTCATTCTGCCAGAGACGTCTGGTCGCTGTAATAGACTTTTGAGGGGAAACGTCGTTCGGACCACAATTGGATGCGCTTGAAAATAAGGTCTCATCTTTCGCGCTGCTGTCACAAACGCCAAAGCCACCTTCTCCAAAGTAAGATACCGCTTTTCGGCATCTAGCAAACTCTTGCTGACATAATAAATTGGCCTTAGGAGAGCATCAGCTTCTCAGAGGAGCACGGAACTGACCGCACATGCGGATACCGCTATATACACAATCAACGTCTCCCCCACCAATGGTTTAGATAAAACTTCCGGCGAGGTTAGATACTCCTGAATTTGACGAAACGCCGTCGAACACTCTTCGGTCCAACAGAATTGCTTCGCATTCCGCAAAACTTTAAAGAATGGGGCACATTTGTCCGACGAGCGGGAAATGAATCGATTGAGGGCAGCCAATCGCCCTGTCAGGATTTGTACCTCTTTAATGTTTCGATGAGGGCTCATAGTGATCAACGCTCTTAATTGCTCCGGGTCCGCCTCAATACCTTTCTCACTGATCATGTAGCCAAGAAATTTACCCGACCGTACTCCAAAAATGCACTTTTCTGGATTGAGTTTTAGGTTAACCCTACGCAAGTTGTGGAATGTCTCCGTGAGGTCGGCAAAATGGTCGTCGTCTTTCTCACTTTTCACCAACATGTCGTTGATATAAGCTTCCATATTCCTCCCAATCTGCTCCTCGAAGGTCTTATTAACCAGTCGCTGATAAGTTGCCCCCGCGTTTTTTAACCCAAACGGCATGACCTTGTAGCAATATAGACCTCGCCCGGTAATAAAAGAAGTACTCTCCTCATCGTTAGCAGCCAGTCGGATTTGATTGTATCCTGAGTAAGCATCCATGAAAGATAGCAACCGATTTCCGGAGGTCGAGTCTACTAACTGATCAATGCGCGGGACAGGAAAAGGATCCTTAGGACAAACACGGTTTAAATCTGTGAAGTCGATACACATTCTCCACTTGCCATTCTTCTTCCTTACCAACACCGGATTCGATGCCCATAGGGGATAATGCGACTCGCGAATATGACCAATACTTAAAAGTCGTTCGACCTCCAACAAGATTGCTGAGGCCTTTTCCGGGGAGACAGGCCTCCTTTTTTGAACTATTGGTCGGACATCCGATCGCAAGGCGAGCTGGTGACATATAATCTCCGTTGGCACCCCCGTGACATCCTGTGCACACCAAGCAAACATATCGAGCCTGTCAGATAAAAAATTAATTAACTTTCCTCTAAATTCGGGGGAGAGATGAACCCCTATTTTCAGAACTTTCCCAGCCATGAACTCGTGTGTCGTAGAGTCCTCCTCCGGGACCTGAAATCCGGGGGCCTCGCTCGGATCATCACAAGGAATGACCTCGGAGGGTGGCCCCTTTAATTGCTATGCTGAGTCAGAGGGTCCCCCTCGAACTCCCTTAGAAGACAAGGCGATTTGGTAGCATTCTCGTGCCATCTTCTGGCTACTTCTGACCGTGCCAATATTGTTCCCGATTACATATTTTACACATTGATGCACCGTGGAGATGACGCCGTGCATCTGTGACGACCAAGAGCGACCTAGGATAGCATTATATGAGGTGGGCGCGTCGACCACAATGAAAAGTACCTCTACCTCTTTTTTGAACGGTCCACGACCCAACTCCACCATACATTGAAATTCTCCCACGACAACCGCCGTAGCACCAGTGAAACCTACTATCGTTCTGTCAGATCTTCGGATGACCGGTGGGTCAGAAATGCGGCGATAAGTACTCATAAACAAAATGTTCGCAGAGCTTCCTGTGTCGATAAGTATTTTCTGAACCTGATCCCCGGCAATGCCCGCCGCGATCACTACGGCGTCCTCATGAGGGCCTGCTACATTACGCATATCATCATCATCAAAACAAATAATAGGGGAAGGCGATCGATGTATTTGTGCGGAGACTCCAGCTTCGATCTGGGTGGTCAAATTCACCATGTGCCTCTTGCGCGAGCTGTTCGAATTCCCTGCGATGGTGTCTCCACCAAAGATTGCTAAAGACTCAAAAAATGCACACAGACTATCCACTTTCCCCCTTGGGATTGCTTCTTCGACCAAGTTCACATTGTTCCTCCCAGCTTTCGGGTCCAAATATTCCTGCTCGATGTCAAAATCATCAACCCCTTCGGAAATTACCATTGTTGTGTCAGTATTCTTTGAGACAGCTTTCACCACGGCATTCTTCTGGGAGTGCTTTTTGACATATTCCAATAGCATTCCATTTTCGATGAGAGCCTGCACCTCCTTCTTCAGGGCTATACAATCTTTGGTGTCGTGGCCCACATCCTCATGATACTTGCAATATTTATTAACGCTTCTGTTCTCCCTCGGTGTTTGTATAGGAAAGGGTTTCCTAAACGTGACCGAATTTTTAGCTTTATCAAATATTGCAGCGATATTTTCCGTCAACTCCGCATAGTAGTCGGGCCGAGTCCATTTGTTCGACATGTATCTTCCCCCTTGATTGTGGTTCGATTAATTGCTAAAATACTGCTGATTTGATTTTTGCCTTGGAGGATACTGACCCGTGCTTTTAGCCTGAACGGTCAGTCGAGGGCCCTGAGTGCTTGGTTCAACCCGTTGAAGCTGATTGTGGTCCAAATGCTCTCCGGACCCTTTTTCTGAGGCTTGGGTTTCTTCCACCAAGATTCTCTTCTCAACTTGATCCAGCAATGCTCCAAAAGTCATCGCTTGGCTTTCTGCCACCGTGTCTTTCAACAACCCGGGGAGCAATCCCATTCTGAATGCTGCAAGCGCCACCGAATCCCTATAGTATTCCATATCTGTCTTGGTTTTGACAAAACGATTGGTGTAGTTTTTGAGGCTCTCCCCCACTTTTTGTCGACAGTATATTATGGTGTCCCCGTTGGCCCGAAACTTCTTGCTTCCCACGAAGTGCTGTCTGAAAATGTTCCAGAACATGTCAAAGTTCTTAATGGACCCCTGAGGTAGCCTGTTGTACCACTTAGATGCCACTCCCTTAAAAGTTTGAGAGAATGCTCTACATAGGAGTTTATCATCGTCGTCAAAGTTTATCATGAAATTCTTAAATTGCTCGATATGGTTATCCGGATCTTGAGTCCCGTCGAATTTTTCAAGCTTCGAAATGTCAAAATGCTTCGGGAGATTCCCTACTAAGATCTCCGAAGACAGAGGAGAGGCTCTCCAATTGTGCCCTGTTCGATAAACATTGGACCTTAGATTATCATTGTTTGAGAAGTACAGACCCTCCTCGGAAAGCAAAGTGTATTGTTGCTGCCATTCCGAATTCCGAGGACCTAGATTATCCTTCCCTGGGCACTTCACCTGCTCATGAGAGCGATCATCTGCTCGGTCGTGGCGGCTCCTCTCCCGCGAGGATTTCCTCTCCGAACTCCTTCCCCTCCGGGCTCCATTTTGCCTTCGACCACGCTTTTTCTTCCTGTTGTACCTTCGAGGAGATGTTTCAGAAGTACTATACCGCGAATAGCCGCTCGAAGAAGTTGAGTCCGAACGGTACTTGTCTTTCTTCCTTGGAGACCGTCGCTCACGTCTCCGAGACCTGTCATCCCGTTTCTTGGGACGAGTTTCGACGTCCCGTTCCTCCCTTTGTTCGACGGGCTCTCTCCTTATCTCAGATCGAATATTTCTTTGGGCGGCTTCTTTCTCCGCCTTCAACTTTTCGATTTCCAGCAACAGTTCATTCCTCTGAGCCAAAAGAGCGGAGTCATCAAAATCATTTTCAACACGCCGACCTCCTTCTCCTTCGGACTCCAAGTCATTTCGAAAATCGTCCCCCTCCATGTTTTCCTCGCAGGGATCAACTAGATCGTCCCCCCGACCTTCCATGGTTCTCCTCGGAACAGGAATTATTTCTAGGGAGTGATGATCGTCGGAACGATTCTCGTTTCCCACAGACGGCGCCACTGAAGAGTTGAAAGATGGTCCGAGGGAGATTTTGTTAGATGAGGATTTGTTGGTAGGGGATTTTGTGATAGAAGAATACTTAAGAGTCAAATCTAGAGAGAGAAAGTGTTAAAGTAGTAGAGAGAGAAAGTCGTACTATATATCTCGAAATTCGTGAAGCGTGTGTGGTCCTTTTATAGTACAATTGTGGACCCCACACGCTTTAATTCGGGTTAATTACATCTTTTGGTCCCTGCTCTAAAATTCTTTCCTATTTTGGCTACATCTTTACAATTAACGCACTTTGGCCCTTATACATTTATTTCTATGCATTTTGGCCCTTATACATTTATTTCTACGCACTTTAGCCCTTATACATTTATTTCTATGCACTTTGGCCCTTATACATTTATTTCTATGCATTTTGGCCCTTGTACATTTATTCTCCTCATCAGGGATGTGTCTGGTCGAATGACTAAGTGGTAAATTGAATTAGAAGATTATGATATTGAATTTTCACCTTGAACTGCGATTAAGGCACAAGTTGTGGAACACTTGTTAGTTGATATATATTCTGAACGACCGCATATTGAATCAGATATTGAAAAATCCATTAATGAACGGATAGTACGAATAGATAAGGGGTCTAACATGTCAAACTGTAGAGCAAAAAATTGTTTACTATCTCCTTACAGAGATTCAATATACGAAGCAATAGGCTTTGGTTTCAAGGCATCAAACAATGAAGCATAATATGTGGCAATGTTAGCAGGATTAAGACTTGCCCAAACTTGTAGTCCTAAAAGATTTTGTTTGATAAGTGATTCACAATTACTTATACATCAGGACACAAGAAAATCCAAAGCTAGAAAAGATCATTTGATAAAATATTGGAAAGTATTAAGGGAGACGATGGTCTTCTTCAAATGTGTCGAGTATGAACAAGTACCCCGAGCTAAAAAATTGATGGTTGATTCCCTGACCACGATTGTTTACACTGAAGCATACCCATGGATCTTGATACAAGAGTGCCCTTTGATATTTCCCCCAATGGTGTAGCCGAGTTGGTTGAGTATGGCATGCTTGTGACCAAAGGTCATGAGTTCGAGTCCCTCTACATACGTTTTCTCGGCTGAGCCTGTCACCTTGTGTGGTTTACCTTCTGGCGTTGGTTTGCAGGCTATCGCGTCAGACTGAGGGTTTACCCTGTGCGCACTCATTGCACTCTGAGTAGCGGCTGCGGGTTCTCTCAAAAAAAAAGAGTGCCCTTCGATATCAATAAGCTATGAAATTGGAAAAAGTACTGAGAAAAGTTTCCAAGTTTCAACTACTACAAACAAATATTAGAGAAAATATTGAATAATTAACTACTATGGGGATTTTGCGTGTGGATATAATATTAGCTAAGAAACTAAAGTTTAAAGCATATGGTTTCGTAGTATTGACAAATCTCTTAGTAGGACTTTCTTACGATGCCTCGATGATAATGAATCGTAAATGATATTATCTGAATTAAATTATGGGAAGGGTTCTATCTATTGTGGTTATAAAACTTTAAGCAAAATGGTTCTATTGGCATGGTATTATTGTCCTTCCATTATATCAGATGCTAAAGAGCTAGTTTGATGGCGTGATCATTGTCAGAGATTTGCAAACACAATAAATATGCTAGCAGTGCCATTAAAATAAATATATGGAGTGTTGTTACCCTTGAACCGATGGGGGCTCAACTTAGTAGGACCTCTATCGATGACATCCGGGGGTCGTTATTATCATGGTAGTCTACTATTTTTCTAACTGGGTGGAAGCATAACCCCTCTCTGGTACTACATCTAAAGAATTCATAAAATTTATCCTCTCTAACATATATTGTAGATTTAAGGTCATAAGAAGTATAACAAGCGATAATGGCACTCAATTTGAGAATAGAGAAATGAAAGTTGTTTGTACATCCCGATCCCTAGGAATTCGACATTACTTGTCTTTACCTTTCCACCCTCAAGACAAATGGCAAGGCGAGGTTGTTAACAGGACTATCCTGATGGATTTGAAGAAAAATTTAGAAAGGACATCATGAAAATGACCAAATTATTTGCAAGAAGTATTATGGGCATATCTTACTACCCCAAAACTGTAACTCAAGAATCCTATTTTGCTTTGATATATGGGATGTATGCAGTAACATTGGTCAAATATACTCTCCCAATATTCTGAATTAAAAATTATTACAAAGAAGGAAATGATATAGCCAAGAGTGTTGTATCAGATTTGTTTGAAGAGAATAAAATTAGAACCCATTTAAGATCTATCTATTATCAAACCTTAATAGGAAGCAGATATGCATCTAAAGTTCAAAAATGAGAATTCAAATTAGGGGATATAGGTCTAAAGAAAGTCTTCTTAAATACCAAAGACAAAATGTTAGGAAAGGTGACGCCTACTTGGGAAGGGTTATATTTGTTTATTCAAAGAATCAAGTCTGGAACCTATCGGTTGGTGTATCAAGAGGGAAATATTTTGCAACACTCATGGAGCATTGAACATTTGAGGTTTTATCTTCAATAGTTGTAAAAATAAAGTTCATTTTAAGTTACCCATTTAAATAGTTGGGGCCATACTATTACCTACCATAGTAGCTCGAAGAGGTTTTAATGAGCTGCCCGAACTACCTAGAATTTATCACATTTGCCTTTTTATAATTCTTGTTATTTTATTTTATGCTTCGTATATCTTTGTGCTCATTTGGAAAGATTCCAGCATTAGTTTTTCACATTTAAAAGGTTCCAACATTAATTTTTCATAGTTAACTTTTTTGAAGGATGGCAATCCGAATATAAACATTGCGAATACCTTCGAATAGACACTTTCAAATGGATTGTTTAATTAATACAAGAATTATTGGATTAAATAATTTATTTATCATTGTGAATTCCTTCGAATAGAATACTTTCAAATGGGCTGTTTAATGCATTTGAAAAATAGCGGGATTAAATTTTCAAGAGTGGGTGAATTGACTATACATTCAAAATGAATTTTTTTGAAGGGAATAATACAAAGATGATTCAAGAATACTGCACTGAATTGACTATGATAACTACATTCTAAATTAGATATAGGTTTTACGAATCCAAACATTATATATTCTAATGTATTTGGATTATTTACCAGTTGTAAGGGCACAACTTAAAGGGCACGTTGTCGAAGGCTTCAATTGTCTTATTTCATTTTTTTTCAAAAGCCTCAAAGTTTATCCTGTCTAGAAGCCCCATTGGATAATCTTTATCATAAGATTTTTCCTCTATTGGTCGAACCAAGTGAGAAGTTGGTTGAGTTACTCAAAGAAGGATGGATTAGATTGAGACAGGGACAATTTTCGAATTGATACCCATTTTGTTTTTTTTCTTTCTATTTTCTCGCTGCTATATTTACTTCTCAAGTGTATCTTATTCTTATTTAAGATAAGAAGCTGTACATGTGTATCACCCTCTTTGACATTAGTATCAAGAGTTACTAGCAAGGGCTCATCGGCCTGCTCCATCGCGTCAACACCAACAGTGTTTTTATTCAAACCTTGCTTGTCTGCCATACCCTTCTTTACCCAATGGTTGGGGGATCTAGACCTTATCAAAAGAAATAAATTTCCATACATGGCTTCAATCCTATTAAGGATAGTTGTAGGTCGATGCGGAGTAGTAAGTTATTCTCAAGACAGATCCCATTTGGGATTGGTCCTCCATAGATGACTTCAAACTAGGTTATTAGAAGCAAAACATTTATGGAAGGCTTTTGACCAATTTTCCTGAGCCCATTGGTGCAGTTTCTTATACATGACCTTAGCAGCTTTGAAGTGCTACAGATGAGACTTCAATATTGCTACAAATAAAGAAGCAATAAGACACATATGAAGAACTACATGTGTTTTTCCAAAATATGGTGACCCGACTTGGGTTATCCTTCGAGGTAATCTTTTTCCCATTCTCCTACCAACCGCCGATGAAAAGAAACTACACTTTCCACAGTTTTTCAGCCTCTAAGAAGTCATTCAAGACCTTGTACTTATTAACCATGTTCAAGAAATAAAAAGGAGTCTAGGAATTTCTTGATAACCTAGCTATAGCCGCAAACGAATCCATAAGCATTCAAATTTTTGATAACCGAGATGCCATGATACATAATATCAGGGTAAACCAAGCATTTAGACTAGCCTATTTACTTAAGCAGCTCCATTATCTCTATACTACCTACTTAAAACTTAATTGTATTTCACCTTGTTACTCATATACCCTCTAAACATTATTAATCGCACCAGACAACCATCCAAATTCTAAATACTTACACAATCATTTATATACATGATATTTTAATAAAGAAGAGTTGGAATTTATAGAATGTTTGACCTTCGTGGCATTTTCCGGAGAGAAATATTAAACGAAGTTCAAAAGTTGAACGCATATAATGTTTCTTCAATGCGCACAATCTACAATACTAGGCAGAAAAACCAGATATTGGAGAAAGCTGGTTGGTCACAGTTGCAATACTTGTTAGGAGAGCTCAAAATACATAATTATTTCGAATGACATAATGAAGATGAAGGTTCTATCATTACTGATATATTTTTTGTGCATCCAGTTTGTGTGGATTTGTTATGGACATTTCCAATAGTGTTAATGATGGATAACACTTACAAGATAATATGGTATAAGATATTGTTGTCTGAGATTGTAGGTGTAACATCTACTAGTTCGACTTACTATGTTGCTTTTACATTTATATCTGGGAAGAAACTAAACAATTTAAAAATAGGTATTCAGATTGTTTGAAATCGTTGGTCGTAACTTACGGAATTGAAGAACCGTTCGTGATTTTAATGGATATATATTTGGTGTTGATGAATACTTTAGAGCTAGTGTTTCTGAAAATAACACGCATGTTATGTCGATGACACATAAACCAAAACACTCAGGGGAATACGAAAAAGTACTCAAATGAAAAAATAGAACATGATTTGTTTATATATGTGTGGAAAAGGATAGCATACGCGACATCAGAGTTTGAATTCGATCATGCTAGGATTGAGATGCAGTGTGACTACAGAAACTATCCTCAAGCAATCAAATACACTGAAAAGTATTGGCTTGATCGATGCACTGATAAATTTGTAGTTTGGAAAACTAACAAGTTCATGCATTTAGGACATGCCACAACTAACTAGGTGGAGAGTGCTCATTCTCACCTAAAGTGTTATATATGTACGATCAAGATTAACTTCGAGTTATTTTGGGGCAGGGTACATTCACTTGTTGAACGCAAACTTTGTGCAGTTAGATCCTCATTTGAAAAGAATCATTATATAGCACAACATAAATTTGAAGACAAAGTGTTCGGTTGAATCAGAGACAAGGTTTCTAACACTGCTTTAGAACTCGTTCTTATTAAATTAGAAAGTGCTAGAGATCATGAGAAATACGATGACATAGGAATGGTAGTTAAACATGATACAACACATAAAATTTGCATTTGTGCAATAAGATGTACGCATGGTATACTGTGCAATAAGATGGTACATTTTTACATTTAGAAGTTTTTTATGATCATTGGTAGATGTTAGATATAATGATACGTATAAACCTAAACACGATGAAGATTTTGGAAGAAAAAAAGGATAAACTTGTATATGATGTTATACTAACTCATGATGAAAGACGCATATATCACATTTGTAATAAATGGTTTGAATTTTTTTATCCAGAGACATCATACCTCTTAAAACCATTAGAGAAATAGAAACATCGTGGTCGTCTACTGATGTAGCCCAGAAAGTTCATACACAAACTTATTTATTTTATTCAAATATCTTATACTGTTTAAATCAAATCTAATTAGGCTTTGAACAGTACATCGTCCCTCGACTATCACGTTTGGTGGCAAATAATCCCTTGACTTTCAAATGTCCGTTGACAGTCCCTGGACTATCGCGTTTGGATAAAGTTAGTCCACCAGATCCTCTGATCCATGAGAGGCTGCCACGTGTCACCATAGTCCCCAGATTTTTGTATCACCACTAGTCCCTTGAGTTTAGTTTTCTGTAATTTTCTACATTTTGGGTTTGACATAAACTCAAGGGACTAGTGGTGATACAAAAATCTCAGGACTATGGTGACAGGTGGCAGCCTCTCATGGATTAGAGGATCTGGTGGACTAACTTTATCCAAACGCGATAGTCCAAGGACTGTCAACGGACATTTGAAAGTCAAGGGACTATCTGCCACCAAACGCGATAGTCGAGGGACGATTTACTGTTCAATGCCAATCTAATTATATTAAGATTTGATTTGATTTTATTTTAATACATTTATTTTATTTCCTTTTATTCTAATTTAGGGTTTTGCGAAGCTATTATATAAAGCCTCATATGCCTTAAGTTATTTTAAGTTTTTTGAATAATATATTTTTTATCTCTGAAAATTTCAATCTTTGTTACCCTTAGATTAGGGTTTCACCATGTTACCCTTGAATTAGAGTTTCATCTATTGTTGTCTCTTCGTCAATTTCCGTCGCGTCATCAGTATACATGCCAAACAGAAATTAGCAATTGATGATTCATCTACTAAACGAGGTAAATCAAATTGGGAACATGTTGATGATGCAGATAAAGCAGATGAAACTCCGGTGTCAAACCATCTTAAAACTTCCAATGTTACCGTCCATAAAGGATTTTCTAGTGGTCATATAGTCAGGGCACGTAAACCTACTTTACTTTGAATTCCTTTGATGGTGTCGCTATCTAGTACTTTTGGCCACCAAAATTGAACCTTAAACCCTTAAATTCAACCCTAAGGTTTCAAACGTAGCACTAAAGCATCAATTTTACCACATAATTAACCCAAATCAACGACAAGAAACCTAAAATCAACTACAAAGTAAAAAATATTCAAGAAACTAAATAGAAATTGAAAAAAAAACAGGAACACTCATCTTGGTGAAGGTAGAGGAGAGTTGGCTTTCTTCACCATCATGGAGGATGAGGATGCCGAAGGAGGAACAAATTGTTGAAGGATATCCGGATTTTCGCCGGAGTCTTTCATCAGATTTTAAAGAGAGAATGATTTTAAAGAGAGAATGAAAAAGAGGGAAAGTAGAGAAATGAAAAAGTCAAAGAGTGAGACTTGTTCTTAAGAGTGGGTGGATATTGTTTAAAGAAAACAACACCTTATATATTAGCTAGAAGATATTTTGGTCAAAAAATGGATGGGTTTTATATCAATTTTGGATGAACTTATAATTGGATGGGGTTAGACCCTATTTTAGTGAATTTAACTTGACCTTTATAATTTCTTAAAAAAATAAATTGATAACATATAAAATTATGTTTTATAAAGTTTACAAATTTATGGTATCGAATAATTTATAAAAAGAGCCATCAAAAACTAAAAATAATTATTAATAATCTAAAAATACCAAGATAAATGTTAACTATCAAACCCATGTTAACACATTGTTTCTCTATGTTCTTACTTTCTCATGTCCGCCCGTCAAAGAAACCCTGAAACGGTCATTTCTGAAGTAATTTATTTTTTAAATTCACTATTAAAGTCTATGAAATCGCTCCATCTAATCAATTTTGTTTGATGAATTGTTTATAGCTTTAATGTGTTTTTATTACGATTACTGTTACTTGGTACTTTGTGGTTGTCATTCAAAATCCATCCTATTAAATTCAACTTAAAAAAAAATATGATTTCTTTTTATTTTGTTTGGGTAACCAAATTTATTTGATGAATATTTTATGGATGTATGGTGTTTTTATTAAAACTTATTTGAAGTTTTTATCTAAAATTTATCATGTTAAAATTAATCTAAAATGTTGTTTTCATTTGATTTTGTTAGGTAACCAATTTTGTCTGATGAATTGTTTAAAACAGTAAGGTTTTTTTTTGTTAATATTCAAGTTACTTTGTGGTTTCTATATAAAAATTATCCTGTTAAAATTAATCTAAATATGATTTTATTTTAATTTTGTTAGGTTTGTATCAGAAAAACATGATTAACGTATATGTATTAAGACTACTTTCGAGTGAATTCTGTATTGAAATTATTTTGTGGTTGTTGTTTGTTTTAGGATCTGTTAGATTAGTTTTTTAAAATTTGATTTGATTTTAATTTTATTACGTTTGTATTATAATATCATGACGGTAATCTAAAATTTACGCAAAAGAGACTAAAAATTCATAAGATTTAGAGTAAAAGAGAAGAGATAAAAGGTTGGTCTCAGGTTGGTCTCATGATCCTTATATTTTCGAATCCAACAAAGAATCCATTATGAAACTCCTCAAAATAAATACATATCTACAAGGTAATTTCAGAGTTCAGAAATTGTGGGAGCTTATTCTTGAAATTATGAAGATGTATAAGAGTGACATATCCTAACACTATAATTAGACAATATAGCATATATTTTGAAACATTTCGCGTACCTTTTATAAAGTCATCGTTTAAAATATTGTGAAAAAATATAATCTCATGGACAAAATTTAAAAAAATTGAGTAAATTTTTTTTTACATTTACAAACGATCCAATCTTAGATAAATAAATAAAAAATTTAGAATGTAAGAAATTTAAAACATGAAGCTGATAATCGACATATCAATTTTTTTTTTTTAATTTGTATATAGAAAAATAAAATATGCAATCATATAAATATTCAAATTAGAGTTGAATTCACGACTTTTTTATGAATAATTATCTGAGTCTCAATTCTGGTCCAGATGAGATAAAGAATACCTACCAATATTTTATGACATAATAGTAAAACAATGAACTATGCTAAAATGCAAAACAATATTGAAATTTTATGAACAAAAAGCATAAATTAAATAATAACACCGAAGCCAAATCAAGTTTTAAAAAGTCAACTAGATCATAAAATTTAAATATAACAATTCTTTTAAAAACAACTTGATCATAATATTACCAATTTTATTACTCTTGTTTTTTTATAAGAGTAATAGTTTTATTACTCTTATTCCTCATAGGATTAACATGATTAGTTTTTATATTTCAAAATGAATAATAATATTTATTTTTGTTAATCTAAACAACTGAAAAACATTATTTTATAAAAATAAATAACATAATTGATTTTTAATAATCAAAATATATGGGAATGACAATCTTATTATTGTTATTCTTATTTAGAGTAAGAGTCTTATTACCTATATTTTTAATATGAGTAACATGATTAATTTTATTTTTAAATGAATAAAAATATTTATTTTCGTTAATCTAAACAGTTGAAAGAAATTCTTTTATAAAAAATTGAATAACATGATTAAATTTCGTTAATCGAAATACTTAGAAATAACAGTCGTATTACGGTTATTCTTGATATAGTAATAGTCTTATCATCGATATACCTAACAGGAATAACATGATTAATCTTTGTATTTTTAAATGAATAACAATATTTATTTTTGCTGATTTAAACTACTCAAATAAATTATTTTATTAAAAAATGAATAGCATTGTTGATTTTTATTAATCAAGACACCGAAAAATAACAGTCTTATTACTTTTATTATTAATAGAGTCAGAGTCTTATAACCGGTATTTTTCTAATATAAGCAACATGATTAATTTTTATATTTTTAAATAAATAAACTTATTTTCGTTAATCTAAACCATTAAAAAAACTTTATTTATAAAATAAATAAATAACATGATTGATTTCTGTTAATTGAAATAGATACGAATAAGAGTCTTATTAATGTTATTCTTAATACCTATTTTACTGGTGGTAGTTGTGGTGGTGGTAGTGGTGGTAATGGTCATGTTGGTGGTGGTGGTGGTAGTAGTCGTGGTAGTGGTCGTTGTGGTGATTATGTCGGTGGTAGTCTTCGTGGTCTTGGTGGTGGTGGTGGTAATGGTATTGATTGTGGTCGTGTTGGTCGTTGTAGTGATTGTGGTCGTGGTGGTCTTGAAGGTGGTGGTGGCCATTTTCGTTGCTGACGTCGTGGTGATGGTAGTCATCATCGCCGCCGTCGTCGTGGTGTTCGTGGTGGTGGTCATTGTGATGATGGTGGTAGTGGTAGTGGTGATCGTTATAGTGGTGGTGATGGTGATGGTGGTGGTGATGGTGATGGTGGTGGTGGTCGTGATTTTGGTGGTGATAGTGGTCGAGGTGGTCATGGTGATGATGTTCATGGTCGTGACGGTAGTGTTCGTGGTGATGGTGATGGTTGTCGTGTGGGTGGTGGTTGTGGTGGTTATTGTCGTCGTGGTCGTGATGGTGGTCATAGTGGTCGTGGTGATTGTGATGATGGTCGTGGTTGTTGTAGTGATTATGGTGGTTGTGGTGGTCGTGATCGTGGTTGTGATGGAGGTCGTGGTCGCGGTGAGTTAAACATGATTGTATTTTTTATAAGAATAAATCGATTAAACCTATTTTTTTATTGTAACATTTCTTTGTAATTCCAATAATTGTATATTCTTGTTGAAATTATGAAAGTTTGATGTATGTAATAAATATTTTAAAATATTTGGTGTACCCTTTAAGAACTCATCCATATTTATTATATATCATATATAAAATAGTTAAATAAAATTTCTCGAATAATTTTTTATTTTTTTAAATAGTGTGGTATACAAAAACATATTGTCATATACTTCAAATATTTTATTAGATAAATTTTTATGTTTTCTTTTGTTCACTAATATTTTGTAATAATAAACATATTATTACACATTTTACATATTGTCATATTATTTTGTAATATTTGGTTGAATTTAACTTTGATTTTGGATTTAAGTTGAGGAAGAGACCCTTTAGGCCTCCAAGAAACCTAAAGGGAAATCTTGAATTTCCGGCCTTGGGCCTAGCCCGGTATCTTGAGAAGTATCTCTTCTCTCTTCTCAGCCACACAATCTGAGTAACCCTATTTCGTCTCTCTTCGTCTCTCTAGGTAAATCGACAGCCACTTTCAACCAGTATCTTCTCAGATCTATCCACCACGGAAAATCAACCACCCAAATCTAGATCTGTTCTTCATCATGAAGAACGACACCATTTAAACCTTCAAAACAATACCACAAACACAAATTCTTGCAAAAATCTGGCCTCAAACCAAATAACAGAGGCTCGTTTTTTCGAAAACCCCGTTTTCGAACGAAATGAGTCTCTGATTAGCGATTCTTGCAAAGGAAAAATGGAGGTCTCTGCGCAACCAGCTCAACAACGAAGATCGTACGCAGAAGCAGTAAAGGTGGGAAAGGAGTCACTGCCTATCAACGCTGGATCTACAGGAGGTTTCAAGCACAACAATGTCGAAATAGGAGCAGAGGATGGATACACCTACGTAAGATTTTGCGAGAAAGATAAGTCTTTTCTGAACTCTTCATCTACTTATACATTAATAGCAAAATTTTCTTATGGATGTCCTTCTGCATCTGAGTTTAGGTCGTATATAGATTCATTAAAATTGATTGGTAATTACAGTATGTTCAAATGGGATTTTAGGCATGTATTTATTGAGTTTGAAAACATGAAAGATGTAAAAAGTTTTTGGAAACAAAATGTTAGATCTATGGGTCAATATATGTTTAGGGTTTTAAAGTGGTGTCCTGATTTTAACCCCAAGCGGGAGTCACCCTTGACTCCTGTTTGGGTTTCTTTCCCCAAACTGCCTGAGTTCATGTATAATATAGATACTATTGAAAACTTAGCAAGAGCAATAGGATTTCCTTTAAATACTTGGTTGCCTAGCAAGAATAGGGCTAGCTATAATAAATGTGAAGTCTGGACGGTCTTAGATGTATCTAGTGTTCTTCCTCAGAAAATATGGGTTTGTTTCGGGGATAAGGATGGGTATTGGCAGGATGTAGTCTATAGAAATATGCCTGGTTATTGTAGAAAATGCAGACATTTAGGACATAAGGATAATGCATGTAAATCTGAAGACTTAGAATTTAAGAAAGAACAAAATTTAAAAAAACTAGTAATAAAAACTAAGGATAAAAAGAACAATAACATCTGGATTCCTAAACCTATAAGTAATAAAGAAGCTGTTAATAATGTAATATCAGACATGAGTGAGTCACAAAATATTGATAATGTTACTGATAAAGCACTTATTAACACCATATTAACAAAAGTCCATGAACATGTTGAGAATTCTAATAATAATAGTCAGATTGCATGTGTATCTGAATATGTTGATTCTTTGTATGTTGATGTTACTGTGAATGGTCAATCTACATGTATAAAAGATAATGCATCTGATAAAGATAATCAAATTGAATCTGATAAATCTTTGAATGATGCATCTGATATAATGACTGATAAATTGAATGTTGTATCTGATGTTAGAACTGATATATCTTTGCAATTTGGAACATTTGATAGAGTTAATCAGTTTACATGTATAAAAGAGAATGCAACTGATAAAGATAATCAAATTGTATGTATTGAATCTGATAAATCTTTGAATGATGTAACTGATATTATAACTGATAACTTGAATGTTGCATCTGATGTTATGACAGTTAAATCTTTGCAATTTGGCACATTTGATAAAGATAATCATATTACATGCATTGAGTCTGATAAATCTTTGAATATAGCATCTAATAATAATGCTGATGAAACTTGTTTACTTAATGTTGCATCTGGTATTACAAATAATCAACCTATGCATTTAGAAAAAACTAGTATGGTTCTGAAAGATGACATTAGTTGTGCTGTTGAGAATGTTGAAATTGTAAATGAAACTAATGGTATTTCAGAAAAAGTTAAAACCAATGGTAACATTTCTTTATCATGTGATCATACTGATTTTGTTGTAGATGATGATGTTGTTTTTGTTGATAACAATTTAATTACATTTAAGCAATTGAATCCTGAAAATGTTACAAGTATGAATATTGAGAATGCTGTTGAGTCTATGGTTAAAAATAATCCTTTTAATGCATTAATAGAAGAAGATTTAGATGAATTATGTGAATCTGTTCCTAATAGAAAAAGATTAAGTCTTTCCCCCAATAAAGGAAATAAGTTGGATGGAAATTTAAGCTTACCTGTCTCACCAATGCAGAGGAAAAATAAGCCTTCTTTAAATAACTTGCTTAGAAGATCTTCTAGGAATAGGCTTGTTATTAAGACTAGTAACCCAAAAGGATCTATTGGACCCTCAAAATAACTGTCAATATGACTTTACAAATACTAAATTGGAATGCAAGAGGAATAGGTAATATTAAAACTATTAGAAGGATTAAAAATTTGACTAAAAAGCATTTTATTAGTGTTTTAGCACTGCAAGAACCTATGGTAGCAGTAGATAGAAGCCTAGAAATTTGTACCAAATTAGGTGTTAAGTGGGAAAAACCTACTTGTAATCGAGTTAAGCTTAATTGTGATGGATCATCCTTAAGTAATGGTGAATCATGCTATGGTTATATAATTAGAAATAACTTGGGAATGATTATAACTGCAAAAGGGAATGTTATAGGAAAATGTTCTCCTATTTGTGCTGAAATTGCTGGACTACTTAATGGTTTAACATACAGTAAAGAATCTGATCTAAAGCTAGTTGATATTGAAATTGATTGTCTAGCATTATTCAATATGCTTGCATCTGGATTAAGACCATGGTATTTAGATCAATGTATACTGTGTTGTAGACAATTGATAACCTCACATATGACCATCAAACACATTTATAGGGAACAAAATCTGGCAGCAGATTGGCTGTCCAAACATGCATTAAAAGTTAAGAGTAGTTTTTGCATTCAAACACAGCATGATTTCAATGAATTATATAGCATATTAAGGGCTGATGCCTTAGGTTTGGGAAATTTTCGCTATGCTTAGTATCTGTTTGTTCTTTATCTTGTTAACTAACTGTGTTTAAGCAAGTCGATAGACTTGACTAAGTATTTTGAATGCAGATTCAGGTTACCTACTTAGACTTGGACATTGTAGCTGAAAGATACACATGAGGGCAGCTGCATGAAGAAGCGAAGGCAGCTGAATGAAGATTGCTGAATGCAGACACACGAAGGCAGCTGAATGCAGACACACGAAGGCAGCTGAATGACAGACACATGAAGATAGTTGAATGCAGACACGAAGGAAGCTGAAGAAAGGATAAGTAATTAAAAGTTGAAGAAATTAACAAGTCTAGTAGACCTAGGTGCCTTACTTAGGTCGAATGTTTTATATCTTCTTTTTCATTGTATAATGTTATGAGCTATCAGCTCATAAACTAATTCTGTAACACATTTTTATCATTAATAAAAAGTTCTTTTCTTGGGAAAAAAAAAGAATAACGAATATCAACATTTTATATTTGTCTACCTTTTTTGTTATTAATATTCAATAATCGTAAAAAAATTCAAATAAAAACTTAACCAGAAATTTAAACTATTAAATACATAATTAAATATTTATCTCTTGTTATTCCTACATTTGTGGAGCACCATAAGGTAAATGAGAAGGCTTCAAATAGAAAACGTTTTAGTATTCAAATGCAACAACAAGTAAAGATTGATTCAATATTCTATTACGATAGTTAAAACTAGTAAATGTTTTTTATCCGAATCATTTTAGTTTGACCGGAGTTAGTTAGTTTGTAGATATTGATACTCCCTCTATTCTCTTTTAACTGTTGTTCGTTAAATTTACACAAATATTAAGAGTACTAGTTATTATTTCTCGACTCTATAAGCATCAGAAAGTCAATTCAATGCTCATGATGAGGGCAAAAGTATTCGAAAGACAACTCGGACAAAACTAGTATCCATGTATTTAAAATATATTTATTTATTTATTTACTCAAAATAAGTTTCGATAATTAGTAGATTATTTTAGTTAAATTTAATATTTACGGCCTATGGGCTCAATTATTTGGATTTGGCCTAGGATTTTGTTGGAATATGAGCCAAAACCATATATTTACCCATTAGGCTCACTAGCTGCATATAAATAATTTTTTTAACACATTTACGAGGAGGATAGAAAATAAAATTTTATATCAGACTTTTTTTTTAAACATTTACTTAAAGTGCTTTTCTATCTCTCTAATCACCATAAAAATTTAATTACCTCTAGTCACATTAGCAAAATAATTCTCCATACAAAATTTATCCTACAAAATTAAACAATAATAAATGTTTCATCTATTTTATATACAAATTAAAAATAAACGAATTCGATTAGTTTAAATATATTTAAAAGGCTAGACATTTAGTTTATAATTTTTTTTAAGACATGCATTAATATGGACGGAGGGACGTAATATATATAATGATTAAGGGTAGCAATACGTCACGAATATGTGGTATCACGCCAAAATTTGAATACGTGGTATCACGCTAAAATTTAAATGTGATCACGTAGAAATAACACGTCAAATACGCAGACGACACACACGCTAGATGCGTTAATAATAATGTAGCCCCAAACACGCCAATCAACTTTTTAGTATTTTTTTTTAATCAAAGTCTTTTTTATTAAACTTCAAAACATACAGACCCTAGTTTGCAATTTTACAACAACTTGAAAAATAATAAAAAAAATTCTGTCATCTTCAACCTTCCCTCTTCTGAGAAAACCCCAAATCGAAACCCTAAATCGCCAAACCCTAAATCAAACTCTTAGGTAACCAATCTCCAAGCTTTCTAACAACAAAATCGCCTTCAAGCTGGATGGAGCATCCTCTTCATTAAACTCAATATTCCTTTGAACCTTTAGAGCTTCCTTAGCCAACCAATCTGCTCCATTATTCTCTTCTCTATAAACATGCCTAACAACCATTCGAGAATCAATTAACCTCCTACAACAGCTTATAAGAGGTTCAAGATACCAGATTGAACAACCATGAAGAAGAAGATTGACAAGCACGGCTGAATCAACCTCTACATCAACGTTCTTCATATTCAAAAGTCTGCAAAGCTTCAACCCGTCGAACAATGCACGACATTCCGCAATCAGAGGAGTGGCTTTACCATAAAGCCTTCCAATACCCAGAATCAGACCACCATTGCTGTTTCTAATCAACGCACCACCACCAGCTTCATTCTCAAAGGTACAAGCTCCATCGATATTAATCTTGTATCTTCCATATTTAGGACATTTCCATTTAAGAAACATAGGTTTATTCATAGCAGTAATCTGATTCACACACCCAAAATTAGTACCTTCTTTCACAAAGCCAGCCCAGTGTTTTTTAGTTAAAATCCTAGCCTGATCGAGACTCGTGATGATGTAGATAACATGCTGGATAATAGTAGCAGCATTAGTAGATATGTTGCTGATCTTCTTCTTATTCCTAGCAGCCCACATACACCAAACCAGAATAGCAGGAAGGATAGAATATATGTTACATTTACCCTTTGCAGACCAATACCATTGCATAATAACATGAGGCAGTGTCATATATGGCTGAATATCTACCTTGAATAGAGTACTGAAATGTATCCAAACAGACCAGACCTGAGAACAATGTACTAAGGCATGCTGAGTAGTTTCTACATTATCACAATTTACACACTTAGAAGCAATCTGAAAACCCTTAGCCTGCATCACTGAATCGGTAGGAATCCAGTTGTGAAGAGCCCTCCAAAGGAAAAATGAACACTTTTTGGGAGTGATAGCATTCCATGTCATGTCATATATTCTTGACTTATTTCCTTTACATCTTGTATGATTCCAGGTCTCTTTAAATATAAACAATCCATCTTTAGAAAGAGACCAACAAAGAACATCCTTCTTATTAGTTAAACTAATCTCTTTGATCTTAGAAACCTCAGAGGCTGTGACAGTAGTAATCAATCTTTGCCAATCCCGGGAACCAGAAACCCAGAAATCCCTGACATAAACATTGCCACTGTCCCAGAGAAGTCTTCTAGTATTGTCACTGTCAATAATGATAAATGATTTGTTTGAACACCATTTATCATACCAAAAATTCATATCACCACAACCAGGCAACCAGAAAAGAAATTCCTCCGCACATTCTCTAATCCCAATCATTCTAGCCCAAGTTTTAGACCTTCTACTAGGAGAAATAGCAAGAGATGGGTGAATTCTGTCTCTGCAATAAACTGACATCATGTATCTAGCCCAGAATGATTGCTGACTTCTGAATTTAAACCACAACTTTAAAGCATAAACCCTCTGCACATCATTCAGACTTTTAAAATTTAAACCTCCTTCATTTAAAGGCTTACAAAGCTTCTCCCACTTTGCCCAACTAACAGCTTTTTTATCTTCTTTTGTCCCCCACAGGTACTTACTAAACAAGATTTCCAGTCTGTTAACAATACCAACAGGAAGCTTAGAATGCTGTAAAGTATAATTAGGAAAGGCTACCAAGATTGTCTGAATCAACAACATTCGACCAGCAAAGGAAAGGTGAAGTCTATCCCAGTCCATAATCCTGCATCTGACTTTATGGATTAAGTCTTCATAGTAAGCAATTCTAGTGTTAATTGTAATGGTAGCCCCCAAATATCTAAAAGGCAAGTTTGTATGCTTAATGTTCCAAATACTTTCAATAACAGAAACTTGATGTAAAGGCATTTTATTTGAAACAATGATTTTAGACTTAGCTTGATTGATCTCCTGGCCAGAAACAGTCTGATAATGATCCATTGTAGCCTTAATAGTCTTCATTGAATCAATGTCTCCACTCAAAAAAACCATGAAATCATCAGCAAAGGCCAGACAAGCCACATTCTGAGAACTTCTATTCTTAAAACGAAAATTAACATTATCATCAGAGACCTTCTTAACCATTCTAATCAAATATTCTTCTGCCATAATAAAAAGACTAGGGGAGAGTGGATCCCCTTGTCTTAAACCTTTAGTATTTGCAAAGAAGCCTGTTAACTCACCATTAACCAAAACTGAAGACCAAGTTTAAGTAACACAACTTTTAATAAGAGCTGAAACCTTTTCATTAAACCCAAACTGATTAAGAATCCTGAAAAGAAAACCATGGTTCAACTTGTCGAAAGCCTTTGTCATATCGGTCTTTATAATCACATTCCCTTTCTTTCTATTCATACTGATATCAAAGCAAAGCTCTTGGGCCATAAGAATTGAATCATGAATACACTTCCCTTTTACAAAACCACCCTGCTCGTCAGAAATCAATTTAGGCAGTACTTTAGCAATTCTGTTGTTAAGAAGTTTACTGATAATTCTAGAGAAAACTGTAGTTAAACTAATAGGACGAAAGTCCATCCATCTACAAGGATTCTCAACTTTAGGGATCAAACATATTGTTGTAGCTTTCACCCCTTTAGGAAGAACACAGCCACTGAAAAAAGCACCAACAGCCTTGCATAAATCATCTCCAATAATATCCCAACAAAGCTTATAAAACTCAGCAGTATACCCATCAGGGCCAGCAGCAGAAGATGATCTCAAGGACTTTACAACCCCATGAATCTCCTCAACATCAGGAATACAGGCCAATCTTTCATTATCCTCCTCAGTAATTAAAGAAGGAATAACATTCAACAGATCAAAATCACTATCAGCACTTATATCAGAAGCAAGAAGTGACTTGAAATAATCCACAGCAGATCCACCTATATCCTCTTTAGCAGACAACCATCTATCATTCACTTTAATTCTATCCACTCTGTTTTTCTTATTTCTTTTCTTAACAAAATTATGAAAAGCAGCAGTACTCCTATCAGCCTCTTTAAGCCATGAAACATGAGCTTTTTGTCTCCAATACATCTCTTCCCTATCTAAGAGCTTAGAATGATTCTGTTTAGCATCAATTAAGGCAGCCTTATTATCTTCACTATACTGAGTTTGCAGCTTCACTTCCATTATATTAATGTCCTCCTCAGATTTCTTAATGGCATCAAAGACATTACCAAAAGTGTTTTTATTCCAATTCCTCAAAGCAACTTTTAATCTTTGTTGCTTTAACCAAAAGTACATTACAGGATTCCTAACACCATCCAAATCAGCAGACCAACTCTCAACAACCATCCTCAAAAAATCAGAATGCATACCCCACATGTTAAGAAACTTAAAAGAAGACTTAACTCTATCCCTACTAGACGAAAGCTTCACCACCATAGGGCAATGATCTGAACAATTACGAGCCAAATGAGAAACTGTAGTGACATCAAAATATTCTAACCATGATGAGCTATACATAACACGATCCAAACGCTTCCACTTTCGACCATTAGACCATGTAAATTGAGATCCACTATAGCCTGCATCAATGAGACCACAGTCCATTATAAAATTGTTAAAGTCGTCCATAGCTCTTTGATTAAACATTGAACAGCCAATCTGCTCATGAACATTAGAGACAACATTAAAGTCACCAAACACAATCCAATTCTGAAGAGACACATCTAATCTTCTAATAGAATCCCACAACATTAACCTCTGATCACGAATACACTTAGCATACACAATTGAAACATGAAACTCCTTTTTAGCAACAGAATGAACCACTTTAAGATGGAGCAGCTGGTCAGTATCAAGAACAACCTGAACAGTATAATCCTGGTGCCAAAGCACCCAAATTTTATTATTTACATTGCAAGTGAAACCACTTAACTTTAACTTCTTTGCTAACACACTCAAATTATCCACCTTAACCAAAGGCTCCTGGATTGCAACAAAACTGACTTTATAAGAGATCAGCAAAGACTTTAACCTCTTAATAGTTTCTTTATTAGCCAGTCCCCTCGCATTCCAATTCAGCAAACTAATAGTCATAGATCAGATGATGGCCTATGGGCTCTTTTGAGCTTCATGATTTTTGAAGAAACTGGCCCTTTACCTTCCCAAAGTTTTGGCATCTTTAAAGTCTTTTGAGCATCCTTCTTTTTTAATCTTCCTTTATCTAATCTGTCTTTCACAGGAGAATTAGGTAAACTACCAACATGCTTTGGAGAGCTTTGAGTATTATCACTTAGAACATCAAACATGTTTCTTCTTTCCAAGATCTTTAAAGCATCGATCATCTCTTCCTCTTTAATAGTATTATCAGAACTTTCACCCTCTATATTCAAAGACAAATTTTTATCAGAATCACTCTCCAACACCTCCTTAACCACCACAGACTTTAGCTGACCAATACCACCTTTTCCAATAACAACAGAATCTGTTTCTTGCTCACAAGATTTAACAAAATTATCAGAGCTATTAATCTCATTAGAAGGTCGAGAACTTACATCAGATACACCCTCAAGAACCTTATCCATATTATTCCCCTCTTTTAAATTATTCTTCATACCTTCCCTTTCCAACAAAGTCTTCTTATAACGATCTTGCAAATAACCAGAACCAACATCATTCTTACCACCATCATAAATCACCCGATTCTGATCTAAAGAACAAGAAACCTGACCAGAGATCTTAGCATCATCCTTCACCAGCACAATATTTTCAGAATCCCCTTCTTGGGCCAACCATTTCTTACATTTATCAATGGAATGCCCGATATGCGCACAATGATTACAGTATTCTGGAATTTTGTCATAAACCAGATGAATCAAATAACTTTCAGAGTCCCCAAATTTAACCTGAATATTTTTAACCAACGGTTTGGAAACATCAATTTCAATCCAAGCTCTGCAGCAATTCTGTTGAACACGATTGATCGAAGGTACCCAAACTTTAAGAGGAGTACCTAAAACCTTTGATATTTCAGAGATCGTAGATCTGTTAAACAAAAACTCCTGTAAATTCGGAAAAGAAACCCACACCGGTGTAAATGGAGACTCTAAATTCAGATCGAAACCAGGTGTCCATTTCAAGAGTCGCATTGTTTTCTCTCCCAAGATCCAAACAGTCTTAGACCAGAGTCTCATTAGATCATCCAACTCAGTAAATTCAATAAAAATGTGTCTGAAATCCCAGACCGAGAGACTGAAAGAACCTTTGAAACGAAACTGAGTTAAAAATTTTCGCAAACTAGCCATAGATGGCTTCCCAGAAGCAAACTTAGCCACCAAAGTATGCTTAGAAATCTTTATCAACTTTTCTTTATCTTCAACCTTAAACGTGATAACAGGGCATTCACTAGATCGAATAACAGAAACATCATTATGAACAAACTCTGATTTTTTTGGCTTCAACACATCAGCATATGAACCTTTATTAATCAACAAAGTATCAGAAATCTTATCTTTTTCCAAGTCTTCAAAAACAGGATTTTGAATAACATTACACTCAACAGCCTTTTCTACATCATTAGCTCCTCTGTTTTTGACAAATTTTCCATCTGATCTTGATTCCATTATATTCCTAAGTATAGGAAATTCTTCATGGGAGATATTGATGCTTTTACTCATCTTCCAAAGGGGAAAGAAGAATCAAAGAGAAGAATCAAAAGGATGAAAAAAAAATTTTACTCTGTTCTTGAAGAACAGAGTTTCTTGGAGCCATTTCCATCACCATCTCATGTGAATATCAAGATTGTTCAACTTTTTAGTATATTTAATAGTAAAAATATTATTTTATAAACTAATTATTATATAAATGATATATTATAATTTTAAAATATTATAAACTATATGATTATAATTTTATTATTATTATTATTATTATTATTATTATTATTTGGTTATAAATATTATAAGTGTTGTTATTTTATAAACCAAAGTCACATATTATAATATTAATATATTATAAGTTATGTGATTATAATTTTATTATTATATATTATTATTATTATTATTATTATTATTTGGTTATAAATATTATAAGTGGTGGTATTATTATGATATTATTTACCAGTACAAGTGTTGTTATTATTTAATAAACCAAAATCATATATTATAATTTTAATATATTATAAGATTTGCGATTATAATTTTATTATTACGTCTTGATTATTTTGATTATGAATTGGTTATAAATATTATAAGTGTTGTTATTATTTTATAAACTAAAATTATATATTATAATTTTAAAATATTATGAAGTAGGTTATTATAATTTTATTATTACATTTTGAATATTATTATGGTTTAATTATTATAATAGTACAAGTGTTGTTATTATTTTATACACCAAAATCATATATTATAATTTTAAAATATTACAAGGTTGGTGATTATAATTTTTTATAATATGTTGATAATTATTATGATTTGGTTATAAATATTTCAAGTGTTGTTATTATTTTATAAACTAAATTCTTGTATTATAATTTTAAAATAGTATAAGGTATGTTATTATAATTTTCTTATTACACTTTGATTATTATTATGGTTTGAATATAAAAATTACAAGTGTTGTTGTATTTTGATACTCCCTCCGTCCCATTATATTCGACGTTGTAGACAAATATATTTGTCCCAATTTAATTGGCGTTCTCAAATTTCAAGATGATATTAATAGCTATATACCATTTATATCCTTCTTCTTATAATTAATTTACTTTAGTTTTGTCTTCCATACCTATTAATTATAAAGGTTATAAATGGAAATTAGGAACACTTTTTATAATTTCAAAATCAATGATGACCTTTCTTAATTAATGTGCATAAGGCTAAAACGGCTAATATATTGGGAGAGAGGGAGTATTATTTACTAGTACAAGTGTTGTTATTAGATTGAAAGTTAAATATTAAATATTATTTTATTTAATTGTTCACAATTTATACTCTTGCGGGTCATAAGTGGTACAAATATTTGCAAATTATACTACAAATTCTAAAAACTCTATTACAAACACATTCATCTTGATTTTTTTCAAATTCAAGATCTTTAGAGTCATTTGCCTCATTTTCATCTTCACTTTCACCTTCATCAAATATTTTGTTCAAATGCACCTTCATAATTATGTGGATATTTATCGAAGATGTCGTCTATATTCACTTCGTCTATAAACTCTCAATCTAGCGTTCTATTATCCGCCGCAGTCCAGTCCTTGATTGCCACAAGGACTCCAAGTGCTTTACCCGTCCATCTTGTTATCTTAGTCGTGTATTGCAACCTTGTTTGACTAAAAGCATACTCACTTGCAACTGTATATATAGGTATTGCAAAAATATGTTTAGCTAAAGTGTTAAGAATAGGAAACTCGTCAGTTTTGGCACTCCACCATTTTAAGATAGCAGCGCCCATCTGTCGGTATAATTTGTTAAATCAAACATATTACTCAAATATCTAGCCATCTCATTATCAGCTTGAGAGGTTTCTCTAAAATCCTCTATATCCAGCATCTTCAATTCTACATAGTTAGTACAGTTTCTCCCTCTACCCCTATTGTTATTACCCCTTACATAGCATACCTATTATACATTGTAAAAATATAATCGTATACTTCTTGAATATACACTTAAGGGTCAACGATTACATTTTCAGTAAATTGTAAGGCTTTATAAAAACATTTAATTATAAATTTAAATTGTGTTTTTCGTGAAAAAAGATAAAAAAAAATGCACTAAACAGAATAAGCCATCGGGATTTGATATAAATACTTTTCAAAATTTGCTTTCATGTCTGGCATCATGTATACACATACATTCTTATCTCTAAATTCATTCATATGAATAACAAGATTAGTAATCGAGAAAAAGGCGAAGTGAATGTTAGGAGTATATTGCGTAGAAAAGGTTTTAGTCGCATCTTTAAAAAGCGTTAAAAATTTTAACATACTAGCACAATAAACCCAATTTTGATTTTCAAGACTTCTATTCAGATAAGTTCTATTATAAAGCATAATGATCTCTTATATAAATACATAAGAACGTGCAAGCAACATATATGTAGAATTCCATCTACTTTTAACATCTAAAATAAGTTTTTATATGTTTCCCCAATACTAATAACAAGATTTTTAAATTATTTTTAGCACTCGAGGTCGTGAAATATAGGACCCCCGCTTTAATAACACTAATAAAATCTTTCACAATCATACTTATTCCATCTTTTGCAACTAATTGAAGTACATGACATAAACATCTAGTGTGCAACAATTTAGGAAACATATGATTGCAGTCATTTTAAGCAAATCAATAGCTATTATGTCCGCAGATGCATTGTCGAACGAAACAGACATAATTTTATTTTTGGTTACACTTAGCGGATGTACTATCAGAATTCATAGTAAAGTGATCCCATGTCTGAGATGTTATCTTGGAATACTTTGACCCTCCACTAGTACCAAAACCACCATTTTCGTGGGAGACTGATGTTTATAAAGTGAGGGGATTCTCTTGGAATACCATCCAATCGAATTGATATCGACCCTAACGGGTTCATAAATTTTAGTATTAGATCATCTTTTGCTACGTTTTGGAGCCATCTTAAAACTTAAAAATTGTTTGAAAAATAAATTTAAAACTAATACCAAACAATATCGCAAATTAATAAACGGTAACTTAAATTAAATAAATATCACCAATAAAAATAGTTTTTTTTTCTAAATTAAGAAATAGCAAGTAATAAAAACTAATGTCGAGACTAATATAACAACCAAATAAATGGAAAAATTATACAAAGCTATTAATTCAGCAATTAGAATGTTATTATTATCAAATTTGATTGATTTTATCGAATACAAATTTTGATCGAAAAAAAGAGTAACTATAAACTAAGTTGTATAAAAATAACTAGAATTACGAACTAAAGATTTTATAGAATCTGTAGGAGAAGTAGAGAGTAGTATTGAGAGGTGAGTGAGTGATGAATGTGTTTCTCCTCCAATTATTCTTCAACTATGATTTCTAATTATTTAATTTATATCAAGATAAGATGCGAACTATTTTAGTGGTAGTTTTCTCGGCCTATATTTGTTTTAGTGGTAGTTTTCTTAGCCTATATAGGATAAGCTGTGAACTGTTTAGTAAGAATTTTATTTTCTATATATATCAGGGAATGATGCGAATAGTCCAAATACCCATTATTCTTTAATGTTAGTTCGAAAATTTCATACATTTCATATTTCTTAAACAAAAAACTCTATATACACCAAAACATTACAAGGAATATATGTACATAAAAAAATTACAATGTCATACATAAAACTATTACTACTAGTACGAGTTGGTGTCACCATCATTTAGGAAAAAATAAAACATTTCCGCTCTGACGTCTCTTACCATATTTTTATAGTAATTCTCTTGCACATATCCTCGTTGGATAATATCTCTAGCGTATTGACAGATAAAAATACCACAGTCAATGGTGCCTGGTTTTTGTTGTGCAATTTTCTGTTATTTCTCACCTTCCACACTATCTTTGTAGCAAGTATGTATTCTTTATCCAGTAAATACTTAATTTGGTTATAATAATTTCTGTCAGAAATCAGCACAAATACTTATACTGTGGATGTCAAACAATTCGCAGCCTATCTTGGGAATTGTTTGGCAAACCAATCCAAAAGTGTTGCGAACAACTCTCAGGATATGCTGCGAATTGTATGCCAACGTATTAGAGTTTCAAACAAATCTCAAGACTTTTAGTTGCAAACAAATCTCAAGAAACCCTGAGATTTGTTTGCATTTAAAGACAACTGATTTAGGCACACTTCGCATGATATCCTGAGCATTGTTTTTAAAATGTGTTTAACACTAATTGTAGCAGTTAGGTATTTTACCAGCTGTGTCGGTGTCTTTGTTGCGTGAACCTGTGCTTTGAGTTTAGGCACTCATATTAACAAATATCAGTAGGTTTTAGTTTGTTGACTAAATTTTTATATTTCGGATCTCATTTCCATTAGATTATGCATTCAAGCAAGAATACATTACAACGAGAACATGCGAGGTTTTTGTAGTTTATAGCTAAACTTACCGTAGTCATGCCCGAAATCAGTACGCAGTTATATTTCACTCCTGGAACAGTTTTGCATGGAACTTTCCAATTTACTTCTTCGAGCAACATTCGAATCCAAGCGCCCACAACCTATAAAAAAAGTTGTTTATTAATGTCAAATATACGAGACTTGTTTGAAACATTTAAGAGAGTTGGTTGACGATTAGATACCTTTACGTCCAGCTCCAGTTCAAAAGGTAGCGCCAGCACATCAGTCATTTGCACACTAATTCTATAGGAAAACTTGGACATTGGTAAATTCCATACTACTAGATCGATGGAGTCTTCTCTTTCTTTAATTATCAGTATTTTGTGGTATTCATGGACATCGATCCGGTCAGTTGTCCATGCTCTCTTTGGCCAGTCAGTGAGAGTTACTTGTGGCGCTGGAGCTTCTATTATAATTATCTCTTCCTCTGGATGCTGTGTTGGTGTCAGTAGATTAAAATTAGGCTGCTATGTCTCTTCCCTTGACTTGAACATATAAAATAACAAAAATTAAAACAGAGTGAGTCAGGCATCATAATATTAACTTCCCCAAACAATTCATAGGCTAACATGCAAATTGTATGAGTTTCTAATTGAATATAATACCAAACAACTATCACGACAGCATGAGAATTGTTTGAATTTCCAATTAAATAGAATACCAAACAACTCTCGAGATAACATGTGAATTGTTTGAGTTTCCAATTAAATAGAATGTTGAACGATTCTCAGGATATCCTGAGATTTGTTTATCACTCGTAATATACATCCACACAAGTCTCATGGTATGCTGCAAAATCATTTAAAATAGCCCTTACCACACGTTCAGCGACAACCAATATCGTTGACTGCTTCGGCATAATCTCTAGACCGTGTCGGTAAAAATAATTTATGTCATCCTCCGACATATTCTCCAAATACTGTTGTATTACACCATCAAACTCAACATTATCAATTTCATTAAAAAAATGTCTGTGAAACTTGAGTGTAAATACCATTAATAGATGTATCTGGTGAACGTACTGTGTTATCGTTCTACTCTGGAGCTTGGCCTTCTATGTTTTGCGGTTGATTCGATACTGGTACTACAATTTCACCTTGGCTTAGCAATTCTGACTTTGCGTAGGCCATTGTTGGTTTTTGAGGTACATCTCTGTCTCACTTTTGGTCTTCAAACGGTGCTTCTCCCTAGATAAGTAGTTCCAGCTTCTTACAGGGATTGACAGATATTAACTCTTACGGAGCTACGTCTTGTGTTAGCCTTTCTCTCTTTGCCAATGCTATGTGTTGTTGTTTTTTTTCTTGATTCTGTTGATCTTGTTCTTCTTGTGAGTGTTTTTGTTGTTGTTGCTTACCTTAATTTTGTTGTTCTTCTTGTGGGTGTTATCTGTCAGCCTGTTGTTTCATACAAAATACAAAATAAAAAGGTGGAGGGGTTAAGCATACTGCAGTCTGAGTTGCAAACAAGTCGCATGATAACCTGCGAGTTGTTTGAGATCAGAATATCAAACAACTCGCATGATACCATGCGATCTGTATGATACCAAAATCAATAGAATATTGAACAAGTCTCAGGATATTCTCAAAATTGTTTGGATTATACAACAGTCATGAGATTTGTTTGAAAGTTATCTTAATGCGAGTTGTTTGAATATGTATACAATGAGAAAACCCCTGACTTTTCTAAATACATACAGTGATTTTGTTTGAATATGTATACAACAGTAAACATTAGTAGACATACAATTTCATCACAACAATATATTAAGATATTTTAATCTTAGTGTACTTTTGATCTACTTACATATTCACGTCTATGTTCGTCTGTACGTCCAGATTCTTCCGCTGTCACTTTCTTCTCACGAGCTCCTACCTCTTTAGCTCTGTTTTCGTGGCAGTCTATTTCCTCTGGCATGTGAGGTACGAGCTTTCGGTCATTCGTAAGAGAATCATGTCTTTCTCTCTCCTTTGAAGGACTCAGACCTGTCACTACCTTCTGTGTAGGAGGAGACCGGTCTATCTGTCTCTCCATGGTGTCCATCTTTGTCGATACCAACAAATCTTCCTGTCTTTGTTTAGATGACTCATCTGCCTCTTTTTTTAAAACCACAATTTCCACAGTACAATCGTTTGTATCGTCATTTTCGGGTACAACAGATGGTACCGGTACGGGTGAATGGTTCTCATCATCATCCTTCTCTTCCGGCAGTACTCCAGCATGTTTTTCAGCATTATACATTTGCCTATCCTGATTCAGGTCATTATCCTGAATTTCAACTGGCACAAATGCCTACAATTCAGTGGACGCTGCTTCTGCTGGCAATGCTGGTAGTCCAGGTCTCTTCTTCTTTGCAGGGCTTCCAATCTGGAAAATTGGCTGAGAGAGAGCATTACAGAGCTGTTGTGCTTCAAGCTCCGCTGTCTTAAATTTTAATTCTTCCAGCTAAAAAAGTAATAGCATGCGTATTATAACATATTCTGTGATGATTAAAGCGATTAAATCTACCTTTACGTAAGGTTCAATTTCATACTTACTTCTTTTGTTTGTTTGTCTATCTTCCGCTGCTACTTGTTCTTATTAGTGTACGTCTTCAAACGGTTCGATGTACCTTCAGTTCCAGACTTCTTTGGAGTAGCCCATCTGCGTTTGAGGATAAAATTATTGATCGTGTCACTCATACTATTGGTGCCCTCGTCCTCGACCTCCTATTGGGATGCCCCTATCGACGTTGGTGGAATCACTGGCCGTGGGACTGTTTGTGGTTGGGGTTTGACTGATATCCCCTGATTGGATTCTTTTTGATTCTGTGATACCCGTTTCCTTGTTTTTGGGGCTGCACTTTTCTTCCTTTTCTTTGGTCTTTCTTCTGGTGAAATCGGTTCAACATCTCCATCTCCACTACCTACTGCTCTTCTGAATGCTTTGCTTTCAGCCTCAGTAAGACATAGTGGACCTTCCAAAACCTACGAATGGAGGAACATGAAAGTAAATAGCTGCACGCGGTTTGTTTGTAAAATATCAAGTTATAGACTGACTGTTTGTTGCAAACAAATCGCATGATATCCTGATAGTTGTTTGGAACTCTATCAGCTTGGATTTCAAAAAACTCTCAGGATATCCTGAGAGTTGTTCTCAACTCTATCATCTATTTGGTTGCTAATATCTCTTAGGTTTTCCTAAGAATTGTTTGTAAATTACAAGCTACGAATTATTCGATACCACATTTTAATAGAATATCAAACAACTCTCAGGATATCCTGATATTTGTTTGATACCCAAATTCAATAGAATATCGAATAACTCTCGTGGTATCCTAAGAGTTGTTTGGTACTATGACAGAGAACAGTTGTCTGCAACTCTATTGCCTGATAGTTGTCTATATAACTATATAGATTATACCTCATCATCTTTCAGCAGAGGTATTCTTATGAGCAGCGACACGGTCGATGATAGGCACTCCAATCCCCACCATTTGAAAAACCTTGGGATCAAGGTCGATTTTACGACCTCTAGCTCGATTGTTGAATGCTCCATGATGAAGGGCTGCATCGGGACAAGTATTATCATTAAGATGCTCCATATATAACTAATATTTACACTGAATAAATCAATCTTACAATTAGAAGGGCGGCGCAGCCGACGACTCTATTAGGTTTTTTGATAGACTAGAGAAGCTTGAACGTTATTGATCCGGACAAGTCGTAATCATTTATTCTATTGAGGTCTTCTACAAAATAAAGCACACTCCAACCCATTACATCTCCATATACCGAGCAGAATAGGGTTAAGCACAAAAACAGTATCAACAGCCGTGCAACATCTTCCAACTCATGCTCCCCCCCTTTGCTGATGGCTATTTCTATACCTTCCTGTAAAACCCACGAAAACATGCTATGTTAGTAAAGTTCAGCATCCTGTTTATAAGATGAAGTCCATTTACAGGTACCTTTCAAATAGCGTTCGTGATGGTTTTAGTATTCGTCGGTCATATCTTCCTCGACGTTTCACCCATGAAGTATTTCTTCATCATCCTTGATTCGTTCTCCTCGCCGTTTACGTATCTGATGTGGAATACTCCGACTTTCGTTAACGGAATTTCCTCTGTGTCGTGCTTCACGCCGAATATGGCCTTCACATTATCCGTCGTTAGCTTCACAAACTTTGACCCAAGTTGGAAGGCGTCATTATCGACAGAGAACCTCTCCACAAGCCACTGAATGTTCGAATAGAACTTCTTCTTGGCAGCTCTGCCACATTCCGGAGGTCAAACGCCGTTTTCAAAAGCGTGTAGAAGGGTGTGTTTCTTGCAGCTTTGATGTGGGAACGGGTAATACGTTTCTCTTTCAACAGTTTGAGAAGGCTCACCAATCCTGACCTGTAATAGCTTGTTTTTGTTGTCATACTTCTTGCACTAACACAAATCATCATCTGCATGTGAATTGTTCCCACAAAGGACACTATCAGCTTGTAGTGTCACACAACTCGCATGACAAGCTGCGAATTGTTTATAGCTCTATCAGCCTGTATTTGCAAACAACTCGCATGACAGGCTGCGAATGGTTTGCAAATATAAGTTGGGAACTGTATGGTATATACATGCAATCAAGATGTGAATTTCTTTGAACTATAAACAGCGATGAAGCTGCAAATTGTGTGTATTCCTACGTGATGAAGATGCAAACTATACTACAACGCACATGTACAGGCTGCGAAGTGTTCTATTTTTTACATGCACGTTGCAGGGATCTGGGAAATATCGAAAGAACACCAAAATCAACAAAAAAAAACTACCTAATGCACATCTAACATACATCACAACTCTCACGAAAGTATTAACATTACATGCAACCTAACAAACCCCTGGGTTCGACGATAAACCCAGAAATTAACATACCAATTGTCATCACTAAATACTTGATTCCAGTCAAATAAGCAACGTCGATCGTCAAATAACAGAAACAAGTGGTTCGAAGTCATCAAAAACGCAAAAAAGAAGAAGACATTTTCCACGAGAATGTTGTACCTGATTACTGTAAAACACTGTTGCTTCACCGGTCTGCGACCACTTGACTGCAACTTGTCGAACATATGCTCGTTACTTGCTTGATGGAGTACAAGACGGTGACATGTCGAAATTCGGTGAAGGTTGGACGAACGACTGATTTTGGGTTAAGGCTGGAAGGGTTTGTGGTTGGAGAGAGAATCTAAGAAGTCGAACAGTTTTCTGGTGGTTTCTAAAAAATTAGACGTGTTTGAGTTGGTTTAGGGTGCTGATAAGGGAGGAAAAAGTGGATTTGAAGTGAAAATAGGTATATATAGTCGAGGATAATTTTGTCCAAAATTTAAATAGAGAGACTAAATGACACTATCCAAAATTTGAATACTAACAGATAATTAAATAGTTGAATGTGTATTTACTAGTATTTTTCTTTTAGTTAAATGGTACATGTTAATATATAAATATAAATGATAATATAGACTATAAATGCAAAAATGTGCATAAATAAAGATTTCAATTCCTATCTGCCCATTGTTTGATATCTTATTATCTTTTAAAGTTTTTATCTTTACTTTTTCTTACTGAGAAATTTTTTTATCCCACATAAAATTGAAGAAAAATATATTTATCAAATAAAATTGTTGAAAACATATTCTTATGTATGAATTGAATTCACTGTCGTACCCATCCTACAAGACTTAAGCCTTGCTTAAGTTGTTCGTTTTGACTTTTTCTTTTTTGGATTATGCTAACCGGTGTCCATAGGCACCGGTTAACCACCATTTAATACTTGCTTTTTATGTAATACTTACCTTATTCATATACTATAGTAATTAGTACGTAGATTACACAATTTCAAAGATAAAACTATCCCAAAATTATCCTTCCATATAGGGCATTTTTTAACATTAGATGTATAATAATTAATTGTTTAAATTATGATAATAAAGATATTATATTATTATTTTTAATTAACGAAGTTTATAATTAAATAATATTATATTACTATTTCTAGCTAAAATAATGTATAACTATTAAATAATATTTATAGATTTTATATTTTAAAAGTTACTTATATTTTTAAATTGTAAATTGAAGTATAAAAAGAGTTTCCAAAATATTTAAAATATCAGTTTTGGAAGGAGTATTGTTTTTTTGGATTTCCTTTTTAATAATAACATTTTTTAGATAGTTTTTAAATTCAGTTTTTTTAAAATTAAATATTTTTAAAAATAATTCAAATTTCCATTGTTTTTAACTAAATTAATTTTTTAAACCATTTTTTTATTTAAAAATTGAAAGTTTATTAAACACCGTTAGAAGTGTTTTTCCAAATCATATTTGAATTTTTTTAAATAGTTTTTAAAACAAACAAAACATACTTCTTTAAAATAATTATTTTCAAATTAAAATGTAACCAATAAACCTTCCACTTTTTTAATAAAAAAAAGGTCTTAAGAAGTTAATTTTGTTAAAAACCCGGAAATTCAATTGATTTTTTAAAATGTTTAATTAAAATTACATAATATTTATAATATAAAATTTATAAATATCATTTAATAATTATAAATATATTAATTAAAAAATAATATGATTTACCGATACATAATATTTTATCATTAGTTTTTGGTGAAAGAAAAGAAAATTGGGGTTCTAAATCCTTCCCCAATTCTGACGGTTTCTTCACGATTACTAGGTGGTTAAAGAACCACCCATAACCAAGATTCATTGGAAACTACAAGTATAGAAGCATTTGCCAATTTTTCCAAGAACTAATAGAAGACCATAAGAAATTAGCAATAGTTTTGTTCGATCTTCCTGAGATCAAGAAGACAATTGATTTTTCCGTTGGAAGAGTAGTAAAGAGGGGAAGACGACGATTGTAAGAGATTCGAAACGAATTATGGAGTTGAGTAAATGAATAAGCGATTTCGAGTATCACGGTTTAATCTTGCTTAGATTATACTATCAGTCATGGAAGAAGGTGAGTTTGTGCCTTCATCTTCGTTTTCAACACCAAGGTCAACAAAAGAAAATGTGAAGATTATGTCTAACCCGGCATACGAGGATACTTGTCAAAGAAAGGATGTAAGTAGTTACAATGATACCAAAAAAAGACTTTTGCAGAGCAATTGAAACCTGAAAAAAATCAAAGTTCTTCATAAAAACGTTAGTGTAATTCACCATGTGGATAGTACAGTGTTTTGTTTGGAAAAAAGTGATAAAGATGGCCTTTTGAAAGCTTCTAAACACTATTGTGGGTAAGTTTACCTTGGGAAACCAAAATATGAAATCATCAGATCATTTCTAATAAAATTCAACTTCACTAGTCCATTCAATATTGTGATTTACGATTATCGACATGTTTTCATTGAGTTCGATAATTATGAAGACCTGAAGAAGTTGTGGTCTCGGAATGTATGGAAGGTAGGAGAAAAGATTATGCGGTTACTTAAATGGAGTCCATCATTCGACCATAATGAAGAAAATCCTTTGACACCACTCTGGATTACATTAGCTAATCTGCCAGAATATATGTATAATGAAGCAATTGAAAATCTGGATTCCTAAGTTCAATCGAGTTAAATTCAATTGCGTTAAAATTTGGGTAGAAATAGACGTTTTTAAGGTAATGGTGAATGGAATCAATATAATGTTTGGTGAAGATGATGAGTTTGATCTGTAAATCATCTATGGGCCACATCCTCTATACTGCAATTACTGTAAACATATTGGACACAGTGGAAAGGAATGCAAGAAAAGGTCTAGTCATACACAAAGGTCTAGTCATACACAATTCAATCAAGAAATGAATCAACAAGCTCATGTAGACATAGACAAAACCATGGAATCCATTGATCAACAATTCAAGCATAGTACTACAAATTTAAAATTTACAGAATGAAGGCAATGGTGGTAGTAACAAAGAATCTACAGTCAGTACTAATATAACCAAAGATTCTTCGTCAGGAACAGAAGATAATGCAAAGGATCAAGGAAAAGAATCTGGAATGATTGAAGCACTACAGATCTTGGAGACTAGAGCTTTCTTTGAGATTGAAAAAGGGGAAGATCCTGAATCAATTCTCATTCGAAAGACAATTCTGGCAGCCTGCATTGCTCTTCTACAAAAGCTAACAGCGGGCCTGCAAGTATAAAAGATACCACTGTTAAAGAAACAAGAAAACTGGAGCTAAAGAAGAACAAAAAACTTAAAGAAATAAACAATAAGATTCGTACGCCATCCAAACGGGTGCAATTTAAAAGGAATGCTAATTCCTTAAATTGTAAGGGTTCAAATTTCTTTATGCTACTTCAGGGGGGAATCAACAGATGGAAGACAAGAAGCAGAAAGATGATTTAGTTAAAGGTGATAAGTTGAAGAAATGGAATCGAAGTTCTCTTCATATCTAGGCCATTGAAAGCATTAAAGTAAAGTTTGAATGATTGCTGTAAGGAATATTGGGTCCACATATTCCGCTTTTGTATATAAGTAAGAATACTCCAATCTCCACACTAGTGTGATATTGTCCGCTTTGTTGGTGGAGATATTTCTAACATGGTATCAGAGCAAGGTTGAAACTTGTGTTCTAAGCCATGCAATGGGTGTATTGAGTGAGGCGGAATGCATAGAGTGTATATGTTATTTCGCGGATCAAGTTTAAGGGAGAGTGTTAAGAGTGAGTAAAATTGATCCTTTATCCCACATCGCTTAGACCGAACAAGTACTTACAATATATAAGTGAATGAAATATCTCAACTAAAATGAGGCCTTTTGGAAGTGGACCAAAAGCAAAACCGTGCGGGCCAGTGGGCCCAAAGCGGACAATATCACACTATTGTGGAGATTGGAGTATTCTTACTGAATATACTGACCCAATATAACCAGTTCATGGTTGGAAGTTGAAAAGCTTTGGAAAGCTTTGGAAATTTTGATGATCGAAGGAAAATGGGAGTATTCTTAGCTGACCCAATATAACCAGTTCGTTCATGGTTGGAGCTTGAAAAGCTTTGGAAATTTTGATGATCGAAGGAAAATGGTTGCTTGTAGATTCTGTAGATTGTCCAAAAAAATAATAACATTTCGGAATAAGTACTTCTGGTCTATCACATTTCGGAATAAGTACTTCTGGTCTATCAGGAAGATAGAGAAGATGGAGATAAATCTTGGACTCATCAAATTCTATATTGAATTCTTAAGAAATTTGAGTTGGCTTTGGTGTAATCGTGTGGAAGAAGAAATCTGCAGCTACTAATGAAAGCTTGAAAAGACACGAGGAACAAATGCAAGAGCTTTTGGCCGAAAAAGCAGCACTGGAAAATGAGTTAAAGAGTTTATCGAGAAAAAATGAGACCACAGGTTGCACTGGAAAATGAGTTAAAGAGTTTATCCAGAAAAAAATGAGACCACAAATAGTACTGAGACCGCTGGGAATGTGTGTTGTCCAACTTGATTTACCAAAAATGTTTACCGGATCAATGTAACTATATTTGTGTTAAAAATAAACTCTCATTTACCGATTAAAAAAATTAAAAAATAATATGATATTTCTATCTATCATAATTTAGATAATTAATCATTATATTTTCAATATTCGAAACTGTTTTTACAATAGAAGGGTATCTTTATCTATAAAATTTTAGAATCTATATCGCTATATCGCAATTACTGTTGTAGGAAAACAAGATAATGACTATGGAAAAAGCTAGTATTAAATGCTAGTATTAACCGGTTGTTAATCGGGGTAAGAATAACCCTACTTTTTTAGTCGCCCTCTTTTCTGATATTTGTTATATCTTCAGGCGTAGACTTTCCATGACCACCCATTAATATAAATCCAAACTGGCGCGTTATCCTTTCATTTTCTTGATTAGATAATTTAATTTTGATTAAGCAAACTATACTTATTTTCTGGCTCAATCACAAATACCAAAAGTATAATTAACATATAAATATTTAAAATTAAATTATTATGAAATAAATAAAAAAATTATTTCAAAATAGACAAAAAATACCTTTTGTTTCAATAGTGTGTGGTATACAAAAACATATTGCCGCGCACACTTCGAATATATCATCAGATAATATTTTATAATAATAAACGTATTATTATACATTTTAAAATAACGTATATCTATATATTATCTCTAACTTTTTCGACATCGATCTTGTATAATCGTCAAGTTTTTCGAACCAACACTGAAAAAAGGAATTTACACAAAAACCTAATAAAACAATCACGTGTGTGCAATCAACCTTAATCATTTATAGCGAAAATAATTAAACAACATTCTCTTGTAGCTGAACGTTATTTCGCCCGAGACGATCATAATTACCAACATAACCCTCAAGCTGATCGCCCAACGACGATCTATCAATGTTCTGGCGATGGTACGATTTGCAAACGAAATATATGACCGTGGGAATAACAAGACTGAACAAGAACACAATCAGCAACACCACCAAACATAAGATCCCAATTACGATTCTACCCCCCAAACCAATCGGCACTATCGCAACAACCGCAAAATTCTGGAACACGGCGTCAATACCCCCAATGAAAATCAGCAGTAAAAGGAATATAAAAAACGAAACACCCATTTTGCCCTTGATCAACTCTTTGCTCTTCCTCATTGCTATGCGCCCATAAAGATCTTCAAGAACAGAAACAACACTAGCCAATTGCCAAATAAGGACGATATAAACAAAACCCAAGAAGTAAATCAGTATGAAGACAACTAATACGACTAATCCAGGAATGGGCGCAATCAACCTAAGAAGTATAGCCAATACGATAAAAACTGCTGGTATAACGCTGTAGACGAACAAAGTAATAAAGGTCCAAATGAAAGTGACGAGTAGTCTTTTCCAAACTTTGGGGACAACTTTCATGACTTTCTTATAAGAAATCTCTTTAGCCGTGTAAACACAGGCTACGGTGTAAACCACGGCAGATGTGGAGAGAAGAGAGAAAATCAAGAGGAAAATGAAATAAACAAAATTGAAAAGCAAAAAGTAAACAAGCTGCAAAGAAGTGGTGATGTTTTTGAAAATTAAATCAGAGATTTGGTTTTGAGCCAAGTAAATGAAAGTGAGAGGGAGGATTAAAGAAAGTGCGATTTGGGTGAAGATTTTCTTCCGAGTGAAAATGAGTTTGGTGGATTCTTTTATGATCCCAAAGAACCCCAAAACATGCAGAGCCTCTTGTTCCGTGTCCATGGGAGGGTTATTGTATTGGTTTATCAAACTTTTTTTTGGTTTGGTCTCTTGAATAATTTTTTTTGGATGAGGAAAGATTTGTGAGGCGGTCTATTGAAATAGAGTGGTGGATATGCCTCGTTGTGGACTTGCTCAGAAATATCCCATTTCCATGCCTTGACTTGGATTCGGGTAGGAACAAGACTTGTCTTTGTTTGCCGAATATAAAGGAGGAAAATACTGAGAAAGTGTATGGATCCCTCTGAAAATTACACAAAATTTGCTTTGGAACGCGTAAATTATAGTTTCTTAATCTGTTTTAGTCACTATAATTCTGTAATCTACTATTAATTAATAAAATTGGTAAACTGAAAACATGTAAAATAGTCTTTTTATAAAGTTTATTTTAAATAATTACAAAAAGTATGTGGTATCCAATAACTTATATAGAGAGAGTCAACAAAATATTATTTTGATATTGTTAGTTATGTTTTGAATAACATGATGGCAAGATCTAAAAGTCGGGCAAAAAAATCTATGTAAAATGTTTTATATTGTTGGTCATGTTTTATGGAAATAAGTATAAAAAGAACAAAAATGCTTCATTTTTTGTGGTTGGGAAGTGTGTACAAACGGAGAATGATAGAATAGTGATTTTTGGTTTAAACCGTGGTAGAAAGGATAAGTAAATATTTAAAAAAAATGATGACACTATAACTCATCATTATTCAATACTTTTCGGAAGCTGAAAAATAAAAAAAACAAAAAAAGATGTGAAGTATATTACCAAAAAAAGATTTGAAGAATACAATTCTATAACATTCGAAGCTAATGATATTGGAAGCCTAATGATAGGAAAGATATAAAATACTGAGGACTAGAGTATAATAATTAAAGTTTTACATCAATAATTATAAAAATGTAATATTTTAATCTAGTTATAAAGATGGGAGGTTAAAATGCAATTAATCCATTTTTGTAACTTGAGTTATTCTAAGTTTGTTCGTCTATATATAATGATCAAGGCTGAGCTTAATGAGAATAAGACTTTCATTTTGTGAGCTATCTTTTTTTGCTTAACTTTCTTTTTCTAAAATCGACTTCCCTCTTCATCTCTCTCTAGAACAAGATTTCATCCACACCAAATTGGCGACCACATTGGGAGTTGATTGATTGGTACCTTGATTTCTTGATAAAAACCAAAAGCAATTGATCTTTTAGTTCGAAAGGCAGTTGAGACGTTAAAATCTGATCTGCAAGGAGAAGAAGGTAAGGAAGATGAGTTAGTTCATGTTCGACATACTCAATCAGATATTGAAATGCAAATGGATCAGTTACTAGATAAAATCATGGCTCTAAATGAGAAGTGTGATCAAAGAGAACAAAATATTCAATAAGCTAAGCTGAAATCCGAGGAAAGGAAAATGGATGATAAGAATGATGTTAACAGCTAATCTGATCGATCTTGTACAGCTCGCCAGGTTTGAAGTGAGCAGAGGAAAACACATTTCGAATCTAATACATAACGTCATACTTCACGGAAAGAGAAAAAAGACAAGCAAATGTATATTGCGTCCAGTGAAGATGAGTTGAACAGTTCATGATCCGAGTATAAGAGGTACCAGGAGTCTTCGAAAGAAGAAAAAGGTCGGCCTCGAAATTCACGAAAAGAATACAAAGTAAGGAAAGATAATGTACCTCGTTGTTTGAGGGGAAGTAGAATGATGTGAAGGGAATACGTCTAATCAGTACACGAGAATAAATGATTGGAACTTGTATGCTATCGTGGGAACATAAAATGCTAATTAGTATGTGCAAGGAGTTGACTGAAGAAGTTCTCCATTGACAACTGAGATAAGGTCAATCACTCTTCTGAAGCGGTTCGATATCTCTAAGGTTGAAACGTTTATGTGATGCAATATTCTGATGACCACATCGAACAGTTTAAGAACTACATAATGAATTTCGAAGACAATGATAGGCTGGTATACAGAGCTTTCTCTCAAACATTCAAGGGTACAACTTTGAAATGGTACAGCAGGATTCCAAAAGGATCCATTTCCAATTTCAGAGATTTTTATACAGCCTTCCGACGATAATTTGTGGGAAGTAAAGAGATGCGGGAAAATAGAGACACAATAATATAATGCAAACACGTTGTAGAAGAAAAACTGAAGGACTATACCAAACGTCTTGTGTCAACAAAAGATGGATTAGATAATTGTGAAAAGTTGGTAGTTATAGATGCATTTCGACAAGGTTTGTTACCAGGAGATTTAGCAAATGAAATAACAAAAAGAAGAGCTTTGACTTTTGGAGCGCTGATGACTCAAGTTGAGGATCAAATTAAAGTGGAAGAGTTGACTAGAGTTCGAGGAGTGGTTGGATCCAGTCAAAAGAGTTCAGGGAAGGTGTCAAATAGTCATGGAAACTCTTCAAACTCAACCCAACCATCGCTTCCGAGGAACAAAAATAATTTTCCTCCTCGAACTAGAGGGTACCCAACTCAAGCGATAAGGTATCAATTTCAAAGACCGAGGCCTAATAAATGGACAAGGCTAGATTACTATGCTGATTTAATTGAAAACCTTGCTGCAATTTATGAAAAGGCAAAGGGATATGTGAGTTTTAAAAAACAGGCTCTAATAAATGGACTAAGAGAAGAGCGTAATAATAGGTTCTGTAAATATCATAACGACATATGGCATGATACTGTAGACTGTATAGCTTTATAGAAAGAGGTGTAAAATTTAATTGAAAATGGAAAGTTGTTAGCCTATGTTAAAAGGCAGAGTAGTGGATCAAAGGCTCTTGTTGCGTCCAATTCACACGCAACTGATCCAATTTCATAGGTAGAAAATCTAATGTTATGGATTCTAATAATTGATGATTTCGATGTTGCGTTGAAATATTTGGATACAAATCTGGATCGATTTATTTTTATGGCAGTGGATGAGCCAGTGAAACAAGGCGGAGTTCGCAGTTTATGTGAATATTTTGAGTCCTTGGAAATCTTCGAAGGAGATCCTATGACTCGCAACACTGACAACTTTAGAATGAGGTATGCAGTGAGTTTAGCTACTGAAGTAGAAGGAGGGATGTCTACACATTTGTATGGTAAGAAAGATGTTTATTTTATTTTTTTCGATGATGATGATTTGATAGACATTGTAGGCCCTCATGAAGATGCAGTAGTTATTGGAGTGGAAGTAGCTAGTGATAGTTCTAGATTTACTCGGACCTAATTATCGAATATCCTGTATAGTGTAATTGTGTCACGAGAATAAGTACAAAGTTTTAGAGAGATAAAATGGTCAAATTAAAGTACTAGTGATTAGAAAGTACCATTTTCCCAAAAATGGATATTTCCTTATATAGTGCTAGTGGTGGGGTCCACTGTCATATGCTATGTTTATACTAATTATATATTGGCCCTCATATCACCTAATATTACAAATAGGCCCTTATATGCCTTTATATTATCAATTAAGCCCCCTAATAATCTTGACATTTATGCCGTTATCGGTAGCCCCCTACTTTTACGGAGAGTCAAGCAAAAACTACTTGACTGCTGAGCCTTCTGGTCAGGAATCTGCATTAGTAACTTTTCAGGTGTTGTTTACCTTGTCGTCACCAACTCAAAATACCGACGCTGTGACCCATGTGTTATTTGTCGACCTTTCGTTACAGGGTCGACAAACTAAACTGTCGGTGTTCAACAATAGTTTGTCAGTTTGGTCGAAATACTCCTTTATTATATCTCGACGCGTCGATTTTAATCAGAATCGTAATCAAAATCTTTGGCCTAACTCTACAGGCCTTCGGTCAAGTTATCTTTTCCGAAGGCCCATTTTCTTTACCTATAGAACCGATTTTCTTTTTCGAAGGCCTTGGATCACAATGCAGTTCATCTACAACGGTTTTCTCTTTAGATATTTTGTTTGAAGTATGACTTCCCTCGTCAGCTGCGACAACTTTGTTTCTTTTTTTACCACATCCTTTTTGTGGTCCTTTGCCGACTGCAGGAGATTTATCCCCGCTTGCGACTGTGTTGCTAAGGATGATAGTGATTTCAAGCTCTGAGGGTAAAAACAACTCCTCCGACTTCACCCGTTTGCTAGGTGCCCGATCTCTCTTGGGTAAAAACACTTCAGAATCTGGGGCATCCATTCTCCTCACAGAGTCAGCAACATTAGGAGGAGTCCGCAACTGCTCGATACTTAGAATATCGTTGGAACAACGCCAATAATTGTTGTTGATGAGGTTGGTATTATTGAAGCATCGACGGAATTGCTGACCCTAGTTCTTTCTGGCAAAGGCTCGGAGTTTGGCAAAGATGTCTGAGGCTTCCTTGAGGTGAGATTTTCTCAGCTCCTGAATAGTTACCTTGCAAGCTTAAAGAATAAGGTCGGTTAGTAAAAAAAGGGAGATAAACCTTCAGGAGTCCATTTGTAAGTTAGGCGCATCGGGTTTTCTTTGTTATACGGTCAACCGTTTTCCCAAGCACTGCTGACGAAGACAAATAGATAATTTCATGATCTGTCAGCTTCCAATAAATTATTACTATCTTCTTTGGGTTGGCAAGAGAAGAGTAGAAGAAGGGCAGCTTGGGAGACTTCGACAATCCAGATATGCCTATATATTCCTCCATGGATATCGGGACTTCGGCTAATCGGGAGGCCATAATGGTGGACATTAAGGTGTACCAAGCGTCAGTAGTCAACTGGGTCGGGCAGATCTTAAGGATCTCAAAATATCTGACAATTTCGGGATCAAGAGGAAGTCGCAGACCCCAGTTGAAAAGCTCAGTGAAGAACACTATTTCTCGCGATTGCACTGACAATGAAGTTTCACCGGGCTTCAGAAATCGAATAGTTACATAGTTAGGAATCCCCCAGATCTTCTTTAAAATGACTGCTTTGTCAGTATTGTAGTACAGATACTTCCCGGTAAAAAGAGACATAATATGATCTTTAGACACGAGGATATGGTAGCCAGTCACGACATCGACGAGTTCAAGGGGTAAGGGTTCTTTTTCAGCCTCGCCGACCATAGGAGTAGTTTGAGCCTCTGGAATTGTCGGTGCAACGGGTTCAGAAACTTTGTTTTCAACCCTCATCAACGAAGATGCCTTCTTTGAAGGTTTATGAACGGGTTTCTCGACCGTCTTATCGTCGACCCTTGTCGACGCAGATGCCTTTGTTGAAGGTTTATGATTGGGTTTTTCAGCAGTCTTGTCTTCGACCCTCGTTGACACAGATAATTTTGAAGACTTAAGATTTGATTTTTCAGCCTCATCGCTTTGAATCTTCTTGGGCAAAGTTTTATCAGCAGATGCCAACCCTTTGAAAGAGGGAGTCGCAAGAACAATACACGAGCTACTCTTAACTCGAGTATGACCAGGAACTGGGACCTTGACCTTCTTAGAAGCAACCTCTTCGCGCTTTCTCCTTTATTCATCTTGTTGAACCACCCATTTAGGAATGGTCACGGAGTTGTGACTGGTTCGACGTCCTACAATGGTCGGAGTTAGTTGAACATATTCAGGAATGGTAGACAAAGAGCTAGAATCACCCATAATTAAGAAAGGAGTTTTGTTTGGTCGGTCAATAGGGTCTCTGGGTTTTAAAGGTGTAGGATGAGTTACAGCGTCGGGATTTCTGGTTTTCGAAGGGGTAGAGCGAATAGCAGCATCGGGTTTTTTGGTTGACGGGGAAACCCTCTGGATAGTTGAGGGGCTTGCTTTTGAAGAGGGTATGGACGAGCCCAGATTCTTGGGTTTTCAAAAAATTAGCGGTTCTGAACTCAACGGAGATATGGGACCTTTGTGAATTAACCCATCCTTGGTATTCGTCAGCTCTCTCAGTAATACTGAGATAATCAATCAAGCCAAAAACTGTTTTCTCAAGAGGTTCGGACTTTTTCTTTGGTTTCTTATGAGATGTGGGTCTTCTCATAAACAATATCAGAGATTCTCTCTCTAAGAAATGGAAAAAGCAAATTGTTTATCTCTCTAGAACTTAGGAAAAATATGAAAAAATGAAGAAGCAGGACTATTTATAGGTGAGCAAGCATAGTAACGGTTCATTCTATTGAGAAGCGCAATTGAAAAGAGCGTCGGGAAGATCAAGAGTCGCTTAACCAAAAAGTTAGTAAAACTATAGTCAAGTTCTCGGAAGACACGTGTCCACCCTGACAACTACAACAGACCTAGGGGCTAGCCTCATGATACATATGTTGGGTAGTTCAACAAGTGAAAAAGCACATACAAACGACAAATAGAGGAGTGACATGTGGACAACTAAAAAAATTGGTTCTATGGGTAAAGAAAATAGGCCTTCGAAAAAGATAACTTGACCCAAGGCCTGTAGAGTTGGGCCAAAGAGTTTGATTACGATTATGATTAAAATCGACGCGTTGAGATATAATAAAGCAATATTTCGACCAAACTGACAAACTATTGTTGAACATCGACAGTTTAGTTTGTCGACCCTGTAACGAAAGGTCGACAAATAAGACATGGGTCACAGCGTCGGTATTTTGAGTGGGTGACGACAATGTAAACAAAACCTGAAAAGTTACTAATGCAGATTCCTAACTAGAAGGCTCAGCAGTCAATTAGTTTTTGCTTGACTCTCCGTAAAACTAGGGGCTACCGATAAGGGCGTAAATGTCAAGATTATTAGGGGGCTTAATTTATAATATAAAGGCATATAAGAGCCTATTTGTAAAATTAGGTGATATAAGAAACAATACTTTTTCAATTTTAAGGGCGGAAATGTGTCGACCCTTCACCATCGTGCAGCTCATATAACACCATCTACGACTCCTCTTATCCCAAGCACTTTAGTAGAGGTCTACTTGCGGATTTTTCATAAAGTATATTTACCAATAACGCAAAACCTTGCGCCTTATACCGAACGTTTTTTGCCAATCTCTTGTCAGAGGGTAATACTTCCTTTGCTAAGAACTTTATAATGTTATTCCTCCAGTCAACGCTCAAAGCTGTTGAAATTTGACATGCCATCTCTGGTCGGTTTTCTAGGTCTTTTCGTTTCAAAATAGAATGATACTCTTGAGTCAGAATTCACGGGTATTCTCCAACGTATGTTGTAGTTTCCAGCGAATAAGAAATTGTATTATCCTCCCTGCGGACATGCTCGTAAGTAATCTTTTGGAAGGATGAAGCCAAAATTCTTAAAGTTGCTAAATATTGCACTAACTGCTCTTTTCTCGCCTTGAATTGCCCTGTTGCGTGATTAATCAGTAAATGTGAATACACTTAAGAGTCCAACGTTCGTGGCTCCTCAAATCTGTGGAAACCTTAAGCCTGCTAACACTACCTCATACTCAGTTTCGTTGTTCAAAGCCTTGAAGCCGAAGCGAATTTCCTGATGCATTGCAATCCTCGAAGGTGTAGAAATTTGGACACCGCCCCCGCAACCGTTAATATTTGATCCACCATCGGTTCTGATTATCCACTCATCTGAATCTTCTTCTGGCTCAACTGTTGTTTCCTCTGGTTTACTTAAGTGGAACTCTACTAAACAATTTGCTAGAGCTTGCCCTTTAATAACCATTTTTGGTTCAAAATATATATATATATATATATATATCAAAGTCACCCAGTTTTACCGACCATTTGGACAAATTCCCGGAAATATCAGATCGTTGTAACACACTCTTTAAAGGAAAATCAGTCCACACCATAATAGAGTGGCCTTGAAAATAAGGTCGCATTTTCTAGCAGCCGTCACCAAAGCCATTGCTAACTTCGCAAACTTCAAATATCGTTTTTCATCATCCTACAAACTTTTACTTACATTGTACACAGGTTTAGGAACCATATCCTCCTCTCGAACTAAAGCCACGCTTACCGCATGATCTGAAACCGCTATGTATAGAAATAAAATCTTCGGGGTAATGGTTTTGTCAATAGCGTTTGGGATGGAAAATAACTTTTGATATTGAAGAAAGCCCCGGTACACTCAGGTGTCTAATTAAAACTCTTAGCGTTCCTCAACACTTGGAAGAAAGGTGTGTATTTATCAGAGGATTGCGAGATGAATCTGTTCAGGGCTGTCAGTCGTCCAGTAAAGATCTGTACTTCTTTGATATTCCTTAGGAGTGTCATACTATTCAAAGCGTTTAGCTGAATTGGGTCTGCTTCTATTCTTTTCTCGCTGATCACGAAGCCTAGGAATTTTCCGGACCGAACTCCAAAGGATCATTTCTCTGGATTCAACTTGAGGTTTACTTTACCGAGATTCTTGAACGTTTCCTCAAGGTCGGCAAAATGGTTTTCATCAGTTTCACTTTTGACCAACATGTCATCGATGTAAACCTCAACATTTCGTCTGATCCGCCCTTCAAAAACTTTATTAACCAGCCTCTAATAAGTAGCCCCCGCGTTTTCAGACCGAAAGACGTAACCTTATAACAGTACAATCCTCTTCCTATGATGAACGTGGTATTTTCTTGATATCTTGGGTCTAATTTTATCTGATTGTACCCTGCGTAGGCGTCCATAAAGGATAACAACCTGTTCTCAGATGTCGAATCCACTAGCTGGTCAATCCTTGGCATGGAAAATGGGTCTTTAGGACAAGCTCTCTTAAGGTCCGTAAAGTCTATGCACATTCTTCATTTCCCGTTCTTCGTTTTTACAAAGACTGGATTTGCCGTCCACCGCAGATATTGGGACTCTCTGATGTGTCTAACCTTAGTTAACCTTTCAACCTATGAGATAATCACCTCTGCCTTGAGAAAAGGCTCGACGTTTTTGAATTATGGGTCAAACATTTGGATTTATAGACAATTGATGATAAATAACATTCTCACCAACCCTTGTAACATCCTCTGAACACCGTGCAGACAAATGTAACTTCTGTTTGAGAAAATAAATCAACTTTTTACGAAAAAGGGGGGATAAATTTACACCGATATTTCAGACTTTGCCTATATAAAATTCATAACTTTCGCAATTATCATCGGTAAGCAATAACCCTATGCTCTCCCTAGGATCATCTGCAGGCTCCGATCCAGGAGACGACCCCACTAATTTCTAATCTCTTCCGCCGACCATCCCCTTATCCAATTTTGCCGCTAACGCTGCTCGGTTACATTCTCTTGATGTTGTTTGGCTGCTTCTGACTATACCAACGTTGTTTTCGATCACATACTTCACACACTGGTGAATCGTAGAGGTTACAGCGTGCATCCTCGACAATCAATATCGACCAAAAATTGCGTTATGCGACGTAGGGGTATCTACCACTACAAATAGAACCGTTACTTCCTTTTTAAAAGGTCCCCGTCCCAACTGGACCACACCTTCAAACTCGTCGACACTTCTGCCGACGCTCCCGTGAAACCAATAATAGTCCGATCTGATTTAACGATTACCGACTACTTTTTAAACTTTGAAAAAGTTGAAAAATGATATTTTTTGAAATTCCAGTGTCCACCAATATCCTCTGAACTTCTTCATCAACGATTGCTACTACGATTACGACCGCATCTTCATAAGGTCCAGCAATGTCTCTCATATCATCATCATCGAAATACAGGATGTGAGACGGGTTCTGATATAAGTGTGGCGAAGTTCTTGCTTCTAACTGTGTAGCCAGATTGATCACATGCCTCTTCCAAGAAGAATTGGTGATCCTTGCCATCGAATCGCCACAAAAAATAGTGAGAGATTCAAAAAACTTGCACAAGTCACTCACTTTTTCTCGTGCTGCAGGGACTACTTATTCAATCACTCCGATCATATTTTTGTTTTTGTCTAGGTCTAAATATTCAGTGGATATGTCGAACAGGTCAGTGACCTCGGAGATCATCAGCGCAGTTTCCTGCTTTGGCAATGTCACTATTTGTTTAGACACCCACTTTGCTGAGCTTATTTTTTCACATATTATAACAACTTCCCATTGTCAATTAGCACCTGCACTTCTTTCTTTAGCGCGATGCAATCCTTTGTGTCGTGGCCTACATCCTCATGATACCGACAACATCGATTATTTCGACTCTCTCGAGGAATCGATCCGAAAAGGCTTCCGAAAATACATGATTTTCCTGGATTTGTCAAAAATAGTTGCAACACACTCAGTTAAATCTGCGTAGCGGTCAGGTCGAACCCATTTGTTTGATATGGGTTGGTATGAATTTTCTTGGTAATTATTTCGTACTTTCTACGTTAGAGTCCTCGATCCTTTTTTGTTCGACTGTTGTGCTGTTAGTGCCACATTAGTTATTGGTTGTGGTTGGGAAATCGAAGCTGTCTTTGGCAGATTTTTCTGATACGATACCACCGAATATTGTGTAGTTTAATGCATTTGCGTTGCCAATTCCGACGCTTCAGTCTCTTCAATTAGGATCTGCTTTTCTACCCGAGCTAACAAGGCAGGGGAAGTAAAAGCTTGTTTTTTCATTACAACTTGCTTAATTAAGCCACACAACAAACCTAACCTGTAACCCGTTAAAGCCACTCTCTCATCGCAATAATCAAAATCAGTTTTTGCAGTTACAAAGCGTCGGGTGTAGTCCCTCAAACTCTCCCCAACCCTTTGTCAAGAATTCACAATTGTGTCACCATTGGCTCGGAATTTTTTGCTTCCGATGAATTGTTGTCTGAACATCAACCAAAACATGCCAAAGTTTTGGATGCATCCCTAAGGCAACCGATTATACCATTTTGACGCTCGATCCTTAAACATCATCAAAAATGCTCGACAGATTAATTTATCATCATTGTCAAAACTTAGCATGAAGGTCTTGCATGATTCCAAATTTATATCAGGGTCTTTCTTTCCATCGTATTTTTCTAGCTTTGAAATATCAAATCGCTTCAGGAGATTTCCCAACATAATCTCATATGACAGAGGAGATGATCTTTAGTTATGTATGAATCCAAAAGCTTCACTACCTAACCCTTCTTCAAGTAGATTAGCGAATTGACTTTCTACCCTATAACCTAGGTTTAGCTCCCTGATGAAAATTAAAACTTCGGGACGTTTTCCTATTCTTTGTTAATTGCTATCAAACCTTCCTTTTCCATGGAGATGGGAGTCACTTTGTCGATGATATCCCCTTGAGGTTTGGTTATTTTTGCTCGGCGCGACTTACGTCTTCGAATTTCTCGTTCCCTAATCATTCTTTTATCCTTCCTGAAGCATCAGACCTCTGATCTGGAGAAGATGACTCATACATGTCTTCCTCAGTAGAATACTCATATCCGTGCTTGGCTCACAGCCTAGAATTTTTTCTCGAAACGTCATCGTGCTTTCGCACCCGAGCTCTACCTTTATAAAAATCAGCATCATCCTGATTAATGTCATGATTATCCTCTTTTCCATCTTCGCACGACCGTTCTCCTTGGCTATCTAGTCAATACTTTTTTTTATGCCAATGCCATCTTTTTCTCAACATTAACCTTAGCGATGACGTCCAATAACTGTTATCTGGTCATGATAAGGGTCAGCCGCTTTCCTCGATCTTGGTTACCCCGATCATTATCATATTGCTCCTCGGAGCGCCGATCCTTTGAATAAGAGATTTCCCTATCAGAGCCTCTCTCATTTTCATTTCTCTTTCGAGCCTCCTTATCCATTCCTCGAATTTTAAGTTTTTCCTCGGGTTAAGATTTTGGAGAACCTGATCTCCAGGTATCACTCGTTCCCACAGACGGCGCCAATTATAGTTCTAGATTTATCCGGGGCTGATTATTGAATATCGTGTATAGTGGAATTGTGTGAGGAGAATAAGTACCAAAGATTAGAAAGTACGATTTTCCCAAAAATGGATCTTTCCTTATATAGTGCTAGTGGTTGGCTCCACTGTCACATGCTATGTTTATACTAATTATATATTGGCCCTCATATTTACACTTATTTCTTATATCTCCTAATTTTACAAATAGGCCCTTATATGCCTTTGTATTATCAATTAATCCCCCTCATAATCTTGACACTTTATGCCCTTATCAGCTAGTATTAAAATCTGACACGTTCGGATAGATATGAAGGTCTGCGAATGTTGTTTTCAAGTCAACATATGATAGGATGCGTAATCTTCCTCGAATTTCTCAATCAGACCGTACTATAACTGGATTCACAGGTGTGACGACTCAAGTGCTAGGAGAATTTAAGGGTGAGGTGTGTTTGGGAAAGGGACCTTTTAGAAAGAAGGTTCAAGTTTTATTCATGGTGTTGGACTGTTCGACTAGTTATACTTTCATTTATGGGAGATCTTGGCTTTCAAGGATGTATGTAGCTGTATTTACAGTCCACCAATGTTTGAAGTATGTCATCGGAGATTACGTTGGGGTTGTCCGAAGTGATCAGAAGGTAGCGAGAGCATGTTATGCCACAACTCTTTGAATCCGAGGTTCGAGCACTGGTGATAAAATGGCTGAATAACAATCAAGAGGGTGAACTTGGAACTAGAAGATAGGGTTGATGGGAAACCTCGGGTTCCTTAACAGTAAGTGAAAGCATACAAAAGTATACTTTCCATGATGGGAAGGTACTTCAAATATGAACTTTACTGACCCTAGTTTTACGTTAGCAGTTGGTATAATTTTTATTTCATAATTTGGATGTTTTCGCTTGGAAAAGAGAAGATGTGGCAGGAGTCCTAATCAAGGTGATATGTCACAATTTATTTATAAATCCGAAGATCAAACTTGTTATTAAAAAACGTGTTTTTTTTCTTTTGAAAATTAGAGGCTATTGTGATTGAGGTGGATCATCTGTCAAGGGTCGGATATATATCGGACGCATAATATCCTTTATGGACAACAAACCTAGTGGTAGTTAAAAAGAAGAATGAGAAATGGAGAATGTGTGTTGACTTCACAAATTTGAATCTAGCTTGCCCTAAAGATCCATTTCCTGTTCCTCGAATAAACCAGTTGATTGATTGCACTTTATGAAATAAAGTTTTATCTTTTATGGATGCTTCTGTAGGGTACAATCAGATGCAGATGATACACAGGATCAAAAGAGTCATTTCTAGGTTTTATGACAAATATTTTCCTTGTTTCCAAGTATTACGAAGGCCAAAGGAGTTTGAGTGGACCTCGGAATGTGAAGTAGAGTTTTCATGCATTAAGGAGCTATTTTCATCACCAAAGATATTGTTTAAGCCTCAAATCAGAGAAAAACTCTTTTTATACATTGCAGTGTTAGATTTTGTCGTGAGTGCTGTGTTGATAAGTGAAGATTCAAGAATTTTGAAGCCAGTCTATTATGTTAGTAAGAGTTTGTTGGCAGCAGAAAAAAGATATTTGTAGCTTGAAAAGTTGGCCCTGGCGTTAGTGGTGGCTGCTAGGAAGATGCACCACTATTTTTAGGCTCATACCGTTATGGTTCGAACATTTTTCCTATTGAAAAATGTTTTACAGCGCCCTGACATTTCCGGGGAATGACTAAATGGTCAGTGGGGATGGGAAAATTTGATATCATTTTTGCATCTGGAACAACTATTAAGGCCTAAGCCTTACTTGAATTTCTTGTTGAGGTTTATTCAATTCGATGAGATGAAGAGATTGATAAGAAGTTCTTGCCAAGAAGTTCAATATGGTTTGTTCAAACTGATGGAGGTTCTAGCCTTTTAGGATCTAGTGCAGGAGTAAAACCGGTTGCTCCATTTGGGAAGGCAATATTTCAAGCCATTATATTCAGTTTTCATGCATTGAATCATGAAGTTGAATATGAAGTTGCATTGTCGAGTTTAAAGCTTACTAGAATTTGTGGGGAAACTTCAGTTTGTTTGGAGAAACATTCCCAATTAGTAGCGAGTCTGGTGGCCGGTGTTTCCAAAGCTAAAAAGGATCACTTAATTTTGTATCTTTGAGAGTTTTGAAATTTGACTCTTTTGTTTGACTACGTTATTATAGAACATATCTACCGAGAAGACAATACAGTTTCCGATTATTTTGCGAACGTTTCTTACACAGAAGAGTATCCTTGGATTTTATTATAGGAGAGTCCTTCGATTCTAACTGGATCAGAGCAGTGTAAATATGCTGAAGAAGTTTTTGTCACTCTAGATGTCATTCGAAGCGACTGGAGAACTGATATCCTAAATTTCTTGTTAAGAGAAACATTGCCTCAAGATGCGCAACTCACTAAAAAATTGAAGTATAAAGCTCACGACTATGTTATATTGGATGAGGGTGTTATACAAGAAATCTTTGAGTAGCCCATTGTTGCATTGTTTGAATAAACAAGAGTCTCAGGAAATTCTGCCAGAGTTACCTGATGGTGAGGGTTCAGCACATTGCAGGTTCAAGGCATTGACCCACCGAGTTTTGTTGGCAGGTTATTATTGGCCCTTGATTATCAACGATGCTAAAAGTTTGGTTCGAGACTGCGATACTTGTTAACAATTTCCAATTCTATTCACAAACCTGCAATTCCACTCATGTCCATTACCGAAACCATCCCTTTTGACAGATGGGGAATAGATTTGGTAGGACCATTATTATGGATTTTGGAGGCCGTCAAATGATTATTGTGGTAGTGGACTATTTTTTGAAGTGGGTAGAGGTTGAACCATTGTCTGGTATAAAATCCAAGGATCTTATTAAGTTCATTGTGAACAATATTTGTTGCCGTTTTGAGGTTCCTTGAAAACTCACTACAGCTAATGGTCCTCAATTTAACAAGAAATAGATTCTTTTTGTGTTTTGAGGGGTATTATATAGTGTTTTTCTACACATTTTCATCCCCAGACAAATTGTCAGGTGGAGGTAAAAAATAGATCTATTTTAGAAGGCTCGAAGAAGAATTTGACGGGGGCTACAAGGAAATGGCCTAACTATTTGTAAGAGGTGTTATGGGCTTATCGAACAACTCATAGAGAGGCCACTAAACAAAATTCTTTTTCCTTCGTGTATGGTACGGATGCTATTAGTCTTACCGAATCTACGTTACCTTCTTATAGAGTACTTCAATATTTTGAAGACCTGAATGACGAAGCAAAAAGAGTAGATTTGGAACTGATTGAGGAAAAACGAGTTATAGCGGATCTAAATACGATTCATTATCAAACTATGATGAGGAGTTGGTATAATTTGAAGGTAAAAAGAAGGGATTTCAAAGTTGGTGATACGTTCTTAAGGAAAATATTCCTCTATATAAAGGATAAATGCCTTGGAAAGATGGCCCCGAATTGAGAAGAACCTTATATGGTTGTGGAAAGAATAACACTGGGTTCTTATCGGCTTTGTGATGTGTATGGGAGGATGTTTCAACATCCTTAGAATATACAATATCTAAAATAGTATTGGAAATATTTATTTGTTTTTAAAAACTTTTTTAAATAATCAACACACTTTTTCCTACCATGTTGGTAACTAATCAAAGACTGATCATATTTGGAGTTGACCAAGATTAAATATTTTGAAGTTTTAAAAACACATTTTAAAGAAATAACCATATTCGAACTGCTAAGTTCTCTAAACGCACAATAATTTTTGAAGTGCTACGTTCTCTGAAAGCACTATAATTTTCAAAATGCTACGTTATCTAAAAACACTATACTTTTCAGAGTTCTACATTCTCTAAATGCACTATATTATTCGAAGTGTCATATTTTGTAAATGTATTATTTGTATTTAAGGTGTTAACATTCTTTAAACATACCAATGAAGTTCGAGGCTCTAGTATTTTCCCTTGAAAAGTTATAAGTTTAATTATGATAAATGTTACATTTTGAGGTGAACATGACTTGTTTTTATAAAATTATAAGTTTAAAATAAATAGAAATATAGGAGAAACAAAGTAAGATTGTATTCAAATTAATCCGATGATAACAAAATATGTTTTTGAATGTCAAGAAAAAAAAACATTCATCAAAGGCAAGGCATCTTACAACAATTAGATGATAGGCAAAACCAAAAAGGGAAAAAGAAAAATCATTTATCCTCGGAGTTTCCTTGAGATGACTCCCCTTGTTCAAAAGAACTTTCCTCTCACTCAGTTTCTATGGAGGAATCACTAGGAACGAGATCAAAAGCCTCACCGGTCCAATTCTCAATGGGAATCAATTCCTAGAAGTTTGACAGGTTAGCCTTCGGAAATGTGGCATGAATTTCACGAATAAAATTTTAGTCTTCTGCTCCTCGACGTTCTTAATTGCAGCCAACATATCGTTTCCACATTTATTTTCAGTAGCCTACACAACAATCTTTTTCTCCTCCTTGAACTGAGTTTTAAGAGCATCCATGTTTTGTGTCAGCTTCTTCTTTTCATCCTCGCTCTTGTTTAGAAATTCTTGAAGAGTAGAGTATATTTGTTTCTCCTTGGATAACTCTCGAATATGTTTGGATCTGAGCTATTCTATCTTATTTTTGTGAGAAGTGTTGAGCTCTTATATCTCATTCTTATGTCCAGATCTGAGGTGATTTTTGAGATGAATGATACCTCTGAGGAATTCCGATCTTGCAGCCTAGAATCCATAAAATTGGTCCTCCGTGATATTACTTAAGATTTCTCTCATTTTTTTCTCAGCTGCAATAATTTTCTTATGACAAACCATCTCCTTCATCATAGTCTCTAAGTGGCTTCAAGCATATTCGCGTCTTTGCACAACTTTTGTGATCCAGTTACAAGGCCGGTAAACAGTTGCAAAGCAAGTGCGACCTCTTCGGATGGCTCTTCAGTAGGTGTGAATCTTGGACTAATGTAGGGCATAAGAGTGGACGCTGAGGTGGCAAAGAGATTTCTAACCCAGCTAGTTCAGGAAGAACATGATAAGTTTTTTTTTACCAAAGTGTTGTAGTTGGTCTTGAATCTCTTGGATGTATGGATCTATATTTTTGTCAAGTTCTTGAGACTATTCTATGTTGATGAGAATATCAGGATCAAAGTGATCGTCTCCTCGCTCATTGCCTGCTGCAGTTTCTTATTGCTAATTTCCCTCCTCATTGTCATTGCTCTCGAAGCATCATCCTTTACATCAGCTTCAGTATTCTTCGAAGTGTTATCTTCAGTGTCAGCTTCGAAGTTTGATTGGGTGGCTTCAGAGTCAGCTTCTTCCTCACAAGCCTCGTTTATAAGTTGAGGTGGGTTGGAAGTCGAGGATGGTTCCCTTTTCTTTTTAATTAAGGGATTTCATGAGACTCTATGATTATCTCAACAAATTCCCGCAGGGGAGGAGAAGAGGGTGAAAGGTTTGATGCAATATTTTAGGTATAAGAAGGTGCAGTGTTTTCAGCATCGTCTATCATAACTATAAAGGTTTTTCTTTCAAGGCTTTGTGGAGGTGAGTTTTTGAATGAACTTGAAAGAGTTTTTCTTTCAAGGCTTTATAAGTTTTTTATGATCTCTTGAAATAGATGTGGTTTGGGTTACTTTACGGTTGATTCGAGGAGTGGAAATTGTAGAATGGATTCGAGGTGATGATGTAGTTGGTGATGGTGAAATTCGAGGCATTTTTTGTGTTTGAGTTTTTGATGATTGGGTTTCTTCTAGAATGGATGAACTTGAAAACGCGAGAGGAGTTTGATTTGGATCGAAATTACCGTAGTATATTGTCTCAATAGAGAATCGAGAAGCGTTGCTTATAAATCCAACTGCTCAATATTCTTAAGCCCTTTCACTTATGCCAAAGTATTCGTAAGCACCAAAGTGGGGTTTCTGTTTACCTAGGGAGGTTGGTGTTCTGAGTTTTCTGGCTCTTGAATTTTTGGTTTTTGGATGTTTTCTCATATACTGAATTGAGGTGAATTTAAGTTTTCCGGTGAAAGTAGCTTAGAGAATGAAAATTCAGATGAAGATAGCCAAAATATTTATGGTGAAAGTAGACCCTTTCTCTCTAAAAATATGTTTGTCAAACAAATAGTGATCCACAAGAGTATTTATAGAGGGAAAAAGGAAGAGAGTAATTAGAGAAGTAGAACAGGTGGAACAAACCATTGGGCAGAATACCAAACAGTTGCGTGAAAATAAGAGCTTGACATCTGCCTCATGACAAGCCTAGTGGTAGACCTAGTGCCTAGTGGATCATCACACTTTTGATTTTCACTTCAAACGTTAATGACCGTTATGACATTAGTTGTATATTCTCATATGAAAATATGTTAAACGTTAACAAAAGGTTGAATCGATTTCGAAGAAAATATATATGAAGGTATTCACGAACGCACATATATATTCGAAGTTCTATTAAGATTTTTTCTTATTCAAAGACAATATATGTTGTCAAGGGACTGGGCAACTGAAAGCAGATCGGACTTTGGCCAGAGGGATCTTTTTCTAGCTAATCATGGTTTCTGATGAAAAGTAGTTCTCATTTATTGACTTACATAAGAACTAGGGGGTTTACTTATAATGATATAAAATATTGAGAACTATAATGTAGTAATTAAAGTCTTATATGAACAATTGTAAAGATATATGAGAAATTTCACTCTAGCTATAAAGATAAGGAGTTAAAGTGCAATTAACCCATTTTTGTAATTACTTCAGTTATTCTAAGTATGTTCGCCTATATATAATGGTCAAGGCAGAACTTAATGAGGATGAGACTTTTATTTTGTGAACTATCTTCTTTTACTTAACTTTCTCTTTCTAAAATCAACTTCCAGTTCAGCTCTCTCTAGAACCATATTTCATTAACACCAGCAACGATGCTTGTAATTTACATGTTCATAGGTTTTTGTTTTTGTTTACATCTGGTGACAATCTGTCGGAATTCCTTGCACGATTCATCGACTACAAGTTTGAATCTTTATATAAGTATGGCTGGACACAACTTATCGTTGAAAAGTTTTTTTTCTCAATAAAAAAGAAAAGAGAACAAAAACCACAACACATGGTGAGATATGTTTCAATACTCATTGCAAGTAAATATATAGAATAAAAATAACATCAATAAGGTTATTAATATTACGTATATACTAATCACATACTTGTTTCTCTACAACCATTTTTCTTACTGCATACACTGGTCGGAATCCCTAAGATTGAATTCTCGTGATGTATCGAAAAGAAAAACTTCATTTAGACAACAATAAAAAATGAAGAGTTAATAGACGAGGTTATACTATCACATGTTAAAAAAAATCCACTTTAAATATATTTTACTAAATTAACATTATTCATGTTACATTTAACAACTATATTCTTTATTTTGTTGACGATTAGATTTTGATGTGTGAGCTAGTACTTAGTAGTATTGAAGCCTTTAATATTTAGAGAGGATATAACAACTAATAAAGAAATAGTGGAAGACAATGATGCCGATTTTTAAGGAGGCGATGGTAGTGAAAGATTTTGTTAAGCTGGAAAAAATAAAAATAAAAAATATTATTTCTTCTAAGAGAAATAGAAGACTAGTTGAGGATAAAGAAACTTAAGAAGAATATATTGAATATGAAATAAATTTCAATGACGATAATGTTGAAACTACAACATACAAAATCAAAACTAGAAGTCTTAGTGGAATGATGTCTTGCGAAATAAAACAGTTTGACCAAAGAAAATAAAAGTAAAAAGTACAAAAATAAAATTTAAAAGTGGATTAAAATTAGAAAAAAGAGTGATAAGATTCATGATCCCAAACACACTCTTAAAAATAGGTACTTTTACCAATCAACAATTTATTAAAAACCCTTTCCAATATAACCTTTTTAATAATTTCTACTAACATATAAAAAACCTTGAAAATGTCAATACAAAAAAGAAAGAATATTCGGAGTTATTTAACATATATTGTTAAAGGAAAAATCTAGAACAAATAACCTGCCAAAGTAGTAATTTGATTGATTCGAGAAGATAAAATTCTTTCTCTTTTACAAAATTCTTAGCATTCTAATTATACTATTCTAGGCTGTAACTCCTTTATTAAATACAAAGATTAAATAGGCCGTGAATGTCATTACACTAATTGTCACAAATTCCATTTAATCGTGGTCCTGGGATGTTTGACCGTTGACTCTTCTTTTATTACCGGCCTTTAATATAGTCTATAATACTAACTTTGTTTATCAATTGTCAACGTAACGGTTAGTTCCACAAGTTGTTGTGCTGGACATTTTTTGCGGTTTTGCCAGGATGATACCGAAGCTACAATGTTCGCTTAGGCCGGGTCTGATGCCAGTTTACTTCTGGCCGAGCGATGTCGCACACTATGTTCCTCGAGCGTGCTTGCCTTTGACCGAGCTCTATTTGATTATAGTCGGGCGCGGACAAGTCTTGGGTTTGCTTTGGTCGAGCGTGCGTGCTCTTAATCAGGATCTGCACGACATAAGTTTGAGCGCGCTCTGCCTCGTACATCTTCTGCTCGGATTTAAGCGCATCCTCCTCTTTTAAGGTCTTTCTTCTCTTTTAACTTTAAGCGGCCCTGCTGGGCTTCGATCTGTCCTGCTCTGTTGGTCTTTGCCTTACTCTGCTTTTCTTGGTTCTACTTTGTTCAGTTCCGTTTGGTTTTGATGTGTATTAGTTATGGGTGTCTATTCCCTTATCATATATCATACTACGCAAAATACTCTTGTTTTTCAAATTTATGTTATTCGTGTTATTTAAAAAAAATTAAAAACTGATACTAAATCATTAGAGAATTAAATATTTTGAAAAAGTTAAAAAAAGCTAAGAACGTAACTTAAAAAACAAATCAACCTCAACATACAAAATATGTATAATTATTTCAACTTTTTAAGTTTATATTTTACTACTATTATTTATTCTTTAAAATATGAATAAATAATACTATATATAAAAAAAAAGGTAAAATAAGAAATCAAAAATGAGAACAAAGAATAAATAATGTCTTTCGTTTTTGGACTTTAAGCCTCTAATAAGAAAAAACAAAGAAAATAAATCGAATTCGAAGTCGAAGTCATTGGTGCGATGAAATAAGAAGTTCAGACTTCTCAACTTTTAGATCCGATTAATAGAAATAGAGGACAACCAACTGAATTTCTCAGTGATGCAAACATCTAAAAGTTTAACTTTATTCTTCAAAAGAAACAATCAAATAAGAAATAAATCTAAACTTTTCTATATAATTTACTTATTAAAAAATAGTTATAAAAAAAGGCAGCCAACTGAATTTCTTAGTGATAACATAAAAAAAATTTAACTTTATCCTTCCAATGAAATAATCGCATGAGTAATAAATCTGAACTTTTCTATATCATACACTTATGAAATATTATATCATGTTTTATCAATATCATTTACTATGTAAAAAACAGGGTCATGATACGAAAAACTAATTTTACATTTGTTGTTATTTATAAATTTAATGCCCTGGTTTGGAATGATGAGATTGGTATGGAGGTAAATAAAATTTTATTTTCATACATATTAAACATATATTTAAATTAATAAGGGGTATTCTCCCAAAATAAGTACTAGCACGAGCAGGAGTACCACGAGCTTGGATTATGACAAGCAATGAAGAAAATGACGAGCTATACAGTGCTGGTGAGTTCGAAGAACAGCGTGGACGAACTTAAAGAAATAACGAGATCGAGGATAAATACGATATTAATGAGCTTAAAGGCATATCGAGCTCCTTATACGACCGAACTCGAAGGCAAATACAACATTGATGAACTCAAGAACAGGTTGAGCTCGAAGACATCAGGGAAAGAGTTGATCGACTGGATTGTGAACGCGATGAGCAGATGATCAAGATTGAGTGAGGACCTAAAGAGGATAAGTTGACCATGTGACCATTGAGCTCGAGCTCTGCAGACCTGATTGCGTTTAAAGTGAAGCTCAACTTGGCTTAAAGTAGATTAGACTTAGCGTTTTCTTACTTGTTATATAAACGCACGTTTTGACCCTTGAGTCAAACCGTGTTAGTTATTCATTCCACGATTATAGGGATATTGATGTTAGTGGGATAGTGGCGCTTAAAGCGCGAACATCTGTAACTGCCCACTAATCTTTGTATTATAAATAGGGAAAACCTATCTATGAATAAATGGATCTTTTTTGGCTTATCTTTTTCTTGACTAAAACACTGAAGGTTTTACTGTGGTAGAACTTGTTAGTTCCTTAACAAATTTGGCGCCGTCTGTGGGAACTCTTTAACTAATCATCATCGTAGTCACTAGGTCAGGAATCGAGAGAGACAATCAGGAAACTAGCGAGACAACAACACACCGGAGGAGAACCGTAAGTCAACCAATAGGGCGAGACATCCTCCATCCCGACCCCACAGTTCTTCAAGAGGTCAATCCTATGATACCCTAAGCAACGGTGGTGATAGAGGGACCGCCAATTCAACCAACTGTCGTTTCCAGGGAAGAAGTGCATCTCTATCAGCCAGAGAATGCATTAGGGGCTCGCAGAGCTGCGGAAGCCATACCAACGAATGACTCGGTGGTTCTCCAACTTGAACAACGAATCCAGAACCTTCAGAAGGAACAGTTGAAAATAACGTTTGAACGAGACGCAAGAGAACATGATATGCATGCCACAATGGCAGGTATGAACGACGTTATTCATGTTCTGACTGCTAGGATCAAGGGCACGATCAAAACTCACCAACCGTCAGGACCAGAGGCGAGCAAATTCAAAGGGACAGATTGTTCTTCCAAAATGACAAAGAGGAAGGTGAAGGCGAGAGCGGGGGAAACAATCGCAGCAGAGAACCGCGCGATGAGGTGAAACAGACGTCGACCAAGCGAGCTCGGGAGGATGAGGACCTTCTCTACAATAAAATCCTTCCAAATGTGTCGACCTACATATTGAAAGAATCGTCATTCTCTGAGAAGATCCTGGAAGCTCAACCCCCAAGGAAGTTCGAGCCATTCAGGATTGAAGCTTATAATGGAACGGGGGATCCGAAGAGATATCTAGAACAGTTCAGAAACATGATGATGGATTTCAATCCCGATGATGCGATGTTATGCCGAGCACTATCCATGACTTTGGATCCTTCTGTGATTTTATAGGACTTTGGAAAGCATTCAGAGAAAGGTTCGTTGTAACAAGGAGCTTAAGAGCGAGCGGGATTCGATCATGGATCTTTATCAACGCCGATGTGAGTCTCTTAAAATTTATGTTAGAAGATTTGTTCATTCCATGAATGCTTTGCTAGATTTAGCTGAAAAGATGGTGGTGGCTTCTCTGAAACGGGAGCTCAACAAAATAGGGGAACTATATGCAGATCTCATCAAGCTCCCAACTGAAAACATGGGAGACCTACTCGCAAGAGCAGATACTTTTATCAGATTGATGACGCCAGAAGAGGAGGGTCACTTGAGCGGCGCGAGTCGGATTTCAAAGATGGTGGATCAGAACGAAAAAATACTGAGGAGCAACCAAAGAAGGATTACTACCGAAGACCTCAACAGCTCGATCAACCAAATAGGCTCTTCACCCCATTGACGAAGGTCATTTCAGTGATTTATGATCGCACAAAGGGGCGTACGAGGTACCAAACTCCACAAACAATGAGCGCTCTTGGATTTAAGCGATCTAATCGGTATTACTGCGCATATCATCACGATCATGGACATTCGACGAATGAGTGCTGGCAATTAAAGGAAGAGATTCAGCGCCTGATAGATAATGGTGAGCTGATCCAATATATCAAACGATCTCTACTAGATCGACGTGAGGAAGATCGTCCTTTGAATACTGACAATCCAGCCACTGGAGAAGAACCAGAAGCAAACAAGCAACAATGGCTACTAACCATATCATGGGGAAGTTTGGTTGCAGGTCAAGGGTCTACTCAAAACAAACGAGCTAAAAATGAGTTCGACTTTATGAAATAGATTAAAATTATTATCAAAACTACAGGGACTCAGTAGTCGACCTCACATTTAATGATGATGACCTCAGAGGTATTAGTTTACCCCACGAGGACGCTTTAGCTATTCACTTGGACATTAGAGGGGTAATGGTAACACAAGTACTGGTTGATGGAGGAAGCTCGACAAATATTATCTTCAAAAGAAGCTTTGATCGTATGCAGAACGTGCCACCATACCGACCTACTCAGTGGACATTGGTTGGTTACGAAGGAAAATCTTCTCAATGTCTTGGGGAGGTGGAGCTGTTAGTTAAGGTCGGTCATGGAGCTACGAAGAAGGAACTGAAAACGTTATTCTTGATTTCCGATGCGTCGAGCCCTTACCATGCAATTATTGGACGACCATGGCTGCATAGGATGGAAGTGACGCCGTGCACATATCGACAATGCATTAAATATCTAGTAGGTAGTTTGACAGGAATAATTCGGGGCAGCCAAAGGACTGCGCAAACTTGTTATGCAATCGCGTCAGATCCATCCAAACCTATCCAATAGAAATTAAATGGCGAGGGAGGCATTACACCAACAACTTTAGATCTTACATCGCCAGATCCAGTAGAAGATCCACGAGAAAACGAGGATTCAGCTACTATAGATGCTACAACAGTGGATACAATCATAGCTGACAATAGAATACTTCGATTGGGAAACGATCCATGTACGGACTCAAAGGTACGCTTTGTTGCTTTATTAGCAAAAACTTTAGATGTGTTTTCTTGGGAGGAAACCAATGTTTTAGGAGTAATTCCTACAAACATAAGCCATGAATTGGCTATCAATCCTTGTGTCAAACCTGTACGATAGAAACGTAAGGCATTTCAGCTGAGAAACAGACTGCTATATTAGCTGAGCTCAACAAGCTCACTCGTTTGGGGCATATCGGAAAAGCAAGGTACCCGATCTGGATAGCCAATCCGGTTCTAGTAAAAAGAAGGACGGTCAATGGAGAATGTGCGTGGACTTTACCGATTTGAACCAAGCATACCCTAAAGATGTGTTCCCGTTGCCAAGGATAGATCAGCTGGTCGATTCGGATTCAGGTTGCAAATTTCTCTCCTTCATGGATGCGTACTCAGGATACAATCAGATCCGCATGCACCCGTCTGATCAGGAGCACACAACCTTTCAAACCGAACAGGGTCTCTATTGTTATACAGATATGCCTTTCGGGGGCTGATGAATGCGGGATCAACATATCAAAGGCTAGTAAATCACATCTTCCAAGATCATTTGAGGCAACATCTGGAGGCATATATTGATGATATGATTATTAAAACACATGAAGAAGTGCAACACCTTAATACTTTACAGGTCGTTTTTAATTTATTACGCAAGTTTAATCTTAAGCTTAACCCGGATAAGTGTTCTTTTGGTATTCCTAAAGGCAAGTTCCTGGGTTATGTGATAAGTCAGCAAGGTATTGAGGCAGATCCTGTTTAACTTAACATAATTCTGTAGATGGGACCACCAAAGAATGTAAAAGAAGTCCAGTGTCTTACAAGACGGTTAGCAGCTCTGTCGAGGTTCATTTCATGTGCATCAGACAAGAGTTATCACTTTCTTGAAGTATTACGGGGTTCTAAGAAGTTTGCATAGACAGAAGAGTGTGACAAAGTTTTTGTCGATCTTAAGCAGTACCTTACATCCCCTGAGATTTTGTTTGCTTCTACTTTTGAAGAGCCATTATTTATGTATTTGGCAATATTACGTTTTGTTGTTAGTTTGGTTCTCGTGCGCGATAAAAAAAGAAGACAACGCCCATTATATTACACGAGCAAAACACTAACAGATGCAGAGATAAGATATCTAAACCTCGAAAATCTTGCTTTGAGCTTAGTTGTCGCAGCTCGACGAATGAGGCCGTACTTTCAAGGGCATATTATTATCGTACAAACAATATATCATTTACGAATAGTATTGCAAAAACCCGATGTTTCTGGCAGGTTAACCAAATAGAGCATCAAGCTCGGCGAGTATGACATTCGTTTCGAACCACGCATAGCTATAAAGGGACAAGCAGTTGCAGACTTCTTAGCAGAGTTCAGCTCATCCAGAGAAGAACAAGATGAGATAAATAATGGGCAAGTGGTTGAGCTCAACCAACGGATCATTGAAGTCGATGGTGCATCTCACAACAGGAGGAGGTGCATGTATTATAATCAGAACTCCAAGTGGGGAGGAGGTCAAACAAGCGGTACACTTTAATTTTCCACTAACAATTAATGCTGCAGAATATGAGGTTGCCCTTTGTGGCATGAAGTTGGCTTTGATATATGGAGCTCGAAGTATCAAGATCCGATTTAACTCTCAGTTGGTGGTTAATCACGCACGGGGTCTTTATGATATCAGACAAGACGGTATCAAGGAGTATCTTGTGATACTTAAGGAGTATGAGTCTAAATTCACTAACGTGTCTTATGAACAGATCCCACGAAGGGATAGTTCAGCAGCTAATACTTTAGCTAAGGTTGCAGCTTCAGGAGACCATCCAACAATTTTACTCCAACAACTCCATGTGACAGATCTCATATCAGCAGCTACAACAGTCAATTCCATCACTAATGATGACGACTGGCGTACGTCATACCTCCAATAGTTGAACCAAGTAACATTACCTATAAGTAAAAGTGAGGCTCACGCATTGCAGATCAGAGCAACCAAATATTGTGTCCTTGACAATATTTTTTATAGGAAAAGCTCAACCAGACCTCTACTTTGCTGCCTTGACCGCGTTAAAGCTAGTTCTGTACTGGTTGATTTGCATTCAGGAGAAACATGGGCTCATTGTGGACACCGAACACTTATTCGTCGTTTTCTTCTTGTTGGGTACTATTGGCCTGAGCTAGCGAGTGATGCTGAGAATCTAGTATTACAATGTCATGAATGTCAAGAATATTCAAACACGCAGCACAAACCCAACCATATCCGTTTGATAAATGGGGAATAGATCTGGTGGATCATTTGCCAATGGCCACAGGCAAACGACAGTTCCTCGTTGTGGCAGTGGATTATTTTTCGAAATGGGTTGAGGCTAAAGGCCTCTTTAGAACACGCGCTCAAGAGGTATGTGATTTCATACATAATCAAATTCTAACCCGATATGGAATTCCACGGGTTATAATGACAGATAAGGGCCCTAAATTCCAAAATTTGATCTTTACCAACTTCTGCAAACGATATCGGATTCTCCATCATTTCTCCACCCCTTATTACCCTCAAGCAAACAGACAGGTCGAAGTGACTAATAGAACACTATTAGAAGGGCTAAAGAAGAAGTTGGAGGGAGCTAAAGGCAAATGGACGGACAAGTTAGCAGAGGTCCTATGGGCGTACAAAACAACCCCTCGCTCTACAACAAGCGATACAACATTTTCTTTGGTATACGGGGCGGAGGCATAATACCGAGCCATAGGATTGAGCACTACGAAGAGGAGGTAAATCTCATAGCTAGATCAATATCCCTGAATCTGATAGACGAACGACAAGATCAGGCTAGAGTCCGAGCAGAGCACTATCAAAGTCTTATGATGGGACGCTTTAATGCTCGTTTGAAGTCGCGTTCGTTTAAGGTGGAGGATTTAGTTTTAAAGAATGTGTTTCAGGTTCCGGTAGCGGAACAAGTGGCAAGCTAGGGCCAAACTGGGAAGCTCCATATTCAGTTATTTCAACAGGGCACCATGACGCGTACATATTAGCAGATGAAGATGGTTGAGCACTCAAGCATCCTTGGAATGTTAATCACCTAAAGTTGTATCGCCAAAATGTTTAAGATGTAAATATGTGCTCTTTTTCCTCTCTCATGGCGCAATGAGGTTTTTACTAAGGCATATAAGAACAATTCTTTGAATTTTTCAATATAAGTTATGCTTTCGCCAATGTGTGTTTGTGCAAATTTTATCATTATAGCTAGCGAATGAGTCAATGGCCACGCCATCTTTGGCTATGCAACAGACCACAATGAGTCTAGAATAAGTGCCTATAAACACGAACGAGCTGATTGTCCATGCCTAGGAGCTACGTAATGGCCATACTGTGCTTATACTTTGTACTGGGTATATTAGCGAACTGGTCAAACACAAAGTCTGAACAGACTACGCAATAGGGTTTGCAAGACCTCACCGTGATTATTATATTATAACACAAGTTGTCTAAGCTACGCAATGAGCCCTACTGAGCTCGGGGTTACAAAGATCTCCAGAAATCTCAGCAAACACATACTTCATAATTGACAACAAATATCTATAGCAATAACTAAGGTAAATCATGTATTAATTCAAACATGTGTTAAATAGATAAAACCAATATTTGTGGGCAGTACGACAAGTTTTAATGTTTAACAGGGAAAAACAAGAAAATTAATCCACCATAATAGTGGTGGAAAATATTACTTAAAACTACTGAGTGGAAGTCCTTTGAAAGGGTTAACAGAGGTATTAGTCTCTGTGTTCATCTGAGGGGCCATGATTGAGCACGGTGCTGCAGATTCTGCAAGGTGGGCAAGAGAACCTAGGTTCATACCAGGATTCAAGGCTATTAGTTCCGCAATAGCATTCTTGTTTTCCTTGGTAATCATCTTTGTTGCAACAGTAAATATTTGCATCTCCCTTTCTTCAGCAGCTACTTCTACATTTGCCTGCCACTGTTGCCGCACTCGTTCAAGCTGGGCATGCTCATCTTCCACTTCTTTGCTCAACTTGCTCACATCAGCAGTCAGAGCTGCAATACGGTGTGTTGGTTCCTCCACCATTTTCGCCTGGTTGTTGTTCCGATCTAGCAAGTTTGTGTTTTATGCCTGCAAATCGTTATTCATCTTTAACAAATTCTCGTTCTGGTTCAACACCAATTTATGACTTTTGGATACAGTGGCTAGCCTTTGATCACTTCACTTCACAGTCTCCTACAGGGAAGCAACTACCTTTTCCAACTTAGCTTTTTCTTCTAAGGCTTCATATTTGAAGGTTTTGGCTGAGCTATATGAATGCCTCAAACGGATGACCTCGAGCGTGCTGTGCTTAACTGAGCCAAAAACCATGACTTCGGGTTTCCATTTCTCCATGGCAACTATGTCAGCATGGGACATATTTGGATTGCTAAGTATAAACGAGCTATGATGCATCTGTATACAACCAAGAAAGTTACATGCAAGTTTTTTTAATTCTTTGACTTAACGTGTTCATAACTTGGCGAGTCTTACCTCGATCGATAGCTCGGTTTTACTTTATACAAGTTCTGCATTAAATATTTTATCATAATATGATAAGTCAGGGATCCTACAAAGTTGATCGAACATATAAGAGGAAGGGTGGGGAACTTGCACTTTTGAACGCTCTCCAACATGCATCCTTTATTGGCTGGACTCAGCTGCTTTGTCACCATTATTATTATTTTCAGTGGTTTCCACAGATGGTGCTCGATTTTCGATAGAGGAACTCAGCACCAGCTGTTGAGCTCTCTCTGTTTGAGCTGAGGGCGTTGTTTGCTTTTTTTTTAGCATCATCATCATTTCCTGCTTCAGTCTCCTCTAGGTCAATTATCTCCTCAACAGCTTGTACAGTTTGTTCTTCACCAACTCATGTTGTTGTTGGATTGAAAGAATGACCTCATTCCTTGGAAGTAGCTTCAGCACCATCCTCTTCATCTTTAAGCTGCAATCTCCTCGTGGTTAGGGGAACATCATCTACAATGACATTTTTCTTTTTCTTTTTCCGCGTATGTAGAGCGCCAGAAAGGGTCTCCTCATCTTCATCTTCTCTTTCGACTCGGATTTTAGAAGGTTGGGCAGCTTTGGGCTCCTTCGGTGCTTCTTTTTCATTCTGCTCGAAAAATTTTCCTTTGTTTTTTTACAGTATCATTCCCTTGTTCGCAAGAGGCAGCAGGAGCAGAGGATGAGTCCCCAATTTCACTATTTTTTTGGGTGACTTGAGGCACGGAAAACTAGACGCCAATGCTGTTATTCTCACGAATGTTTTTTCTCTAAAAGGGATCTGAGGCGATCTATGGTAGCTTCTGAACCGTTTATCATTATCACTTTTCCTTTTTCGGTGATGCTGAGCTTGGGGATTGACCACAATCCTGATTTCAAGTAGTTATACCGGGTGAACAGTCGCTTAGGATCTTGCTGCCAAGCTTCAAAAGCTAAACTACTAACTCTGATCAAAGGGTTCACGTAGTCTAGTGGTCTCCCTTCTTTCTACCAGCTCTGATTGGATAGCTCACCTAAAAATAAAGACATATATAATATTTTATTGGAGTTCGTGCAAATCTTTATATACTGTGAACTAGTGGTACTTACAGTTTTTCTTCCATTTTCTTTATAGTTGAAGGTTTAAGGTGGGGGTGTTATGTTCTCAGTAGTTACCCAACAGAAAGACGAAATAATTTTCCTGTTTCTGTCAGAGCTAGGGAGTTTAACAATTTTCTTAACCCCTTTGAAGTGGATGTAGAAGAAATGGGGTTTGGCCAATTTTGTTACATTGGTACCAGATAGTAGGTAGGCTAAGCATATTTCAGTATTTAGTAAGCGTGAGCTAAAGACTATGCTGAGCAACAGTCTCCAACCATTCGCAAACATTTGTGTAGTGCAGATACCGAGCAGACTGAAATAATCGCGAATAAGCTCGGGCAATGGTAGCCTCAACCCCCACCCAAATAAAATGGTGAAGATCCAGGTCTCTTTTTCCTATGTTTGATAGGGATGTTCGCCTAAACCGGGAGCCCTAATAGTCATATCCTCATGGATATTAGATCTGTCCCTGAGGATGGTGATTCCATCATCGTCTAAGTTAGTGTACTTAGGGGCTATCTTAGAAAAGTAGTTTTTTAAATCATCGTTGTCTTCATACAAGGACTCCGTAATTTTGTCGACTTTACTCTTCGTTGCCTTTTTTTTGTGCCATGGTTTTTCTACAAAGTGCAATTAGGTAAGGATATGAATCAAAATTACTATGATGGTGAGGGCATGCGATTTGATTTTGGGAAACGTCTATGAATAGAGGTTTTAAACCTTAAAACTAGGTTTCTCTCTAGTATTCAACATAAAATGGTTACCTGATAAATAAATGTGTTACCTGGGTAATAACGAAGAAGATGATAGCAAGGGCCTTGGTTGAAGATGAAGAGAGTTTTCCAGCAACGTTTAAAGCATTTTTTTTTAAAATTTGTGATTTTTTCTAGCGAAAGGGTATAGTAAGTGTTTAAGTGACTAAGCATTTTTCACATAGGCATGTGAATCGTGATGTCATCAGTTGATTCAAAAGTTACGCCAGAAACTGAATCGCCAAGATGTATTTTCAAAAAACGGCGATGTTGGAAACTATCACTTGCATCGACGACACGTGTCAGAAAGTGATAGACGTGAGATGGTTCAAATTATTATGTGGATAAGTAAGGAATTTAATTAATGTTTTAATTTACAGGCTTATTACTATTTAGTAACCCTATAAACTATGGCAAGCCCTGATAAGGGGGTATTCCCCCAAAATAAGTACGAGCACGAGCAGGAGTACCATGAGCTTGGATTATGACAAGCAATGAAGAAATGGACGAGCTATACAGTGCTGGCCAGCTCGAAAAATAGTGTGGACGAACTCAAAGAGAGAATGAGATCGAGGATGAATACGCCATTAATGAGCTTAAAGACATATAGAGCTTCTCATAAGCCCGAGCTCGAAGACAAATACAACATTGATGAACTCAAGAACAGGTTGAGCTCGAAGACATCAGGGAAAGAGTTGATCGACTGGATTGAGAATGCGATGAGCAGATGATAAAGATTGAGTGAGGACCTAAAGAGGATAAGTGGAGCATGTGACCAGTAAGCTCAAGCTCTGCAGACCTGATTGCATTGAAAGTGAAGCTCAGCTCGGCTTAAAGTAGATTAGACTTAGCGTTTTCTTACTTGTTATATAAACGCACGTTTTCACCCTTGAGTCAAACCGTGTTAGTTATTTGTTCCACGATTATAGGGATAGTGATGTTAGCGATCTGTAACTACCCACTAATCTGTGTATTATAAATAGGGAAGACCTATCTATGAATAAATTGATCTTCTTTGGCTTATCTCTTTCTTGACTAAAACACTAAAGGCTTTACTTTGGTAGAACTTGTTAGTTCCTTAACATAAATATGTTTAATAAGTATGAAATAATCCAAACCACAAACAAAAACGTCATTATCATATTTGAAATTTATAAAAATAATCAACATTGTTCTCCTAACAATGAAAGTAGGCTTAAAAACATGAAATTAACATTAAATCATAAACAATCAGTATGTAGATCTGTCGAAACTCAAAAAAACAAGAAAAGAAAATACAAAATAAACATAGATTTACATAAATAGAATATAAAGTTTATATAAAAAACATATAATTGAACAATAGTGGAAGAAAATCAAAACAAAAAACCTAGAAATTAAGATGTTTCGAAATTTAACTATATAAAAATGAATATTTTCACCCCCAAAAGTCTAAGATTATCAAACCAAAAAAATATTAGATACACGATAAGTGTGAAACTAATATATTACATGGATACAAAAAATAAATTAGATTACCAAACCAAAAAATGATTAGATTCATGATAAGAGTGATAATATTTTGGACTGCAAAATCTAAAATCTTGGTAAATTGAAATCTAAAATTTACACACAAATAATATTTATACCAAAAAAATCATTAAAAATATTTCTATACAAAAATATTTTATCAATATATGTAGTTTAATAAGGCTGGCTTTTGATAAATAGATAGAATTAAAATTTATTACCAGATTTACATATACAAGTATGATTTTTTTTTATTAATATTAAACTTTAATTATATATCATTTTTACCCACCTTTCAAAGTTTAAAACGAAAATGAAATAGAATAAATATTCCTAATTTTTTTCCGGAGGGAATCCGCAGCCGCTACTCAACGAGTGCGTATAGGATAAACCATTATTCTGATGCAATAGCTGGCGTTAGATAAACTATTATTCTTATGCAATAGCTTGCGAACCAAGGTCAGAAGGTAAACCAAGATGACAAGCTCAAATCATACAAATATTTCCGATTTGTATAGATTAGTATGTGATTTTGGGGATTTGTATAGATTAGTATGTGACTAATATTTAAAAATAATGTTATATTATAATTTGGTATCTCTATCAACATAAAATGGTAGAATGAACTCACTTTTACTCTTTGCTCTCCGACTTTGTATTAGAAGACCTTTAGATACAAATTAATGTAAAGTGGTCTAGTGTTCGTTATAACTTAGTTTATCAATAACCATTCAGAATCATATTTAGTCTCTAAATTTTAAATTGTTGGATTTTTGGATTTGACAAAATTTATACTTTATGAATTTGGCGAATTTATAAATTTAATATCTTTGATGGATATAAATTATGAATGAGTAAAAGTAATAAAAAAATGGTTATTGTTTAAGTTTTTTAAAAATAGAGGATAAATTTAATATTTAATATAAATAGTAAGGGCTAAGAATGAAATTTATTATAACTTGTAACCGATTTTGTTATTCACCCTATGTTCTATAAATATAAGAGCGAGTTAATAAATAAAAGATGATTGACATTTGATTACAAAATGTTTCTCTCTAAATAAACAAGTTATTTTATCTCTCTAAGATTACTTTTATTTTTCGATCTCTATAAAGAAAATCAAATACTTAACATTGGCAACCATGGTAGGAGTAATTATGAGGTACTTAGATAGAAAATCTAAAACCACAAAATTTGTGATTAAAATTACTGACTGAAGTTACAATGAAACCATAAATTAGAGTTGATCCCATAGTGTAGGTGGAAAACGAAGCGCTTGAATCAGGTTTACGTAGAAAATATAATCGAGGTGATAATCAAAATCCAGAACAACGTGAGAAATCTGATATTAGAAACCAGATGAATCAGTTATTAGAAAAGATATCTGTCTTGAACGATGAGTTTGTTCAACGAAAGCAAGAAATCCAATCAGCAAGGCTGAAATTCGAAGTATGACAAGTAGAAGAGGAGAATAGATTGGATAATTTCTCTAATGAATCTTACATAGCTCGACGAGTTCGAAATGATCGTAAGAAAACATATTTTTAGTCACACAAAGAGCATCATTCTTCAAGAAAGGAAAAGAAAATAAGCATCGATATATTTTGACTAGTTATAGTGAATTATCTAGTTTGAATTCTTAGGAGGATTCATTTAAACAAGGGATATATCAGAATTCTTCAAAGGGGGAGGTAATTCAACGCCAAAAATCGCGCAAAGAGCATAGATCGAAGAAGGATGGTAGGCCTATAAATGTGAGGGGAAACCCATTATAAGAGGGAAACACGTCTAACTAGTATGTCAATGTTGCGGACCAAAACCTATATGCAGTTATGAGAACAACTAGAGTTGATCAATATATGGAAGGATTGGATTGGAGGAATTCTCATTTGTCTGCTAAGATCATGTCGATACCTCTTCCTATGAGATTTGATATTTCAAAGGTTGAGAATTGTGATGGAACACGAGATCTTGACGCCATATTGAGAAGTTTAAAAATTATATGATGAACTTCGAGGATGGTGATAGATTGGTGTGTAGAGTTTCTCACAAACTTTTAAAGGAACTGCCATAAATTGGTACAATAGAATTTTGAGGGGATCCATAACTAACTTTATGATGTTTTACACTGCATTCTGAAGACAATTCATGGTTAGCAAAGATATGCAAACTAATGGTGATACAATAATATAATGTAAACATGCAGTAGAGGAGAAATTAAAAGATTATACTAGACGATTTGTGCTAACAAAGACAAAATTAGAAGATTGTGAAGAGCTTGTTGTTATGACAGCTTTTTAGGCAAGGATTATTTCCAGAGGATTTAGAAAATGAAACTACGAGGAGAATGGTATTGACGTTTGGAGTTTTAATGGCTCAAGCTGAAGAACAAATCAAGGTGGAAGAATCAACAAGATTTTGAGGTGGACCAAACTCCATTCAAAGAAATTTGGGGCATGCACCTACTGGTCAAGGATATCAGGGAATTTCCTCGACTTCCGAAGTACCATCTCATCTGAGAAAAAAATATTAATCTTCCACCACGAACATGAGGACCACATTCTTAACCAAGTAGTTGTCAACCTCATCGGGTGAGGCCTAACCAATTGATAAGGCTAGAATATTTTACAGATTTAACTAAAAAATATGGCAACCATCTTTGAAGAACCCAGGAATTATGTTAACTTTAGAAAATCATCTCAAATAAATAGGTTAAGGGAGGTAAGAAGTAATAAATTTTGTAAATACCACAACGACATTGGTCATGGTAGTACGGATTGTATAGCTTTAAAGAAATAAATTCAGATTTTGGTAGAAAATGGTAAATTGGCAAATTTTGTTAGGTGCTAGAATATTGGTCGAAATAATCCAAGTTCATCTACATAACATAATTTGAGCATACCATCAAAACTAGAAAATACGTTGATGCTAGTGGATTTGAAGCTAGAAAAACTCAATATAGAATCAGATAGAAAAATGGTTATCGTTGTGAACGAACCAATAGCTCGAGGGATGGTTCGTAGTTTGTGTGAGTATTTTGAAAATTTAGTCATATTGGAAGAGATACTATGTCAAGAAATACAAATAGCTCAAGGAAAATGCATGTAGTAAGTTTGACAACTCAGATAGAAGGTAAAATGTCTACCCATCTTTATGGGAGAAATATTACACCTTTTATTTTTTTTGACGAAGATGATCTGAGAGGTATTGTTGGACCTATAAAGAAGAAGTGGTGATCGATGCGGAAATAGCGGGAACATAGATCCAAAGAATATTAATAGATATGTAAAGTTCAGCAAATATGTTGTTTAAATGAACATATGATAAGATGTGTAATTCGCTTGCAATTCTACGATCTGATCGCACTATAATTGGATTTACAGAGGTAACTGCGCAAGTAATCGGGTAATTCAAGAGGGATGTTATATTGGGAAGGGATTCTTTCAGGAAAAAATTTCAAATCTTGTTTATGGTAGTTGAATGTCCGACCGGGTATAATTCAATCTTTGGGAGATCTTTGTTGTCAAGGAGGTATGGTATTGTTTCAAATTTCCACCAATATCTGAAATATGTGATTGGTGATCGTGTCAGATTAATTCGAAGTGATCATCAAGTGGCAATAGAATGTTATAGAAAAGCTTTATATTAAAAAATGATCATTTTTGGTGATCAAATGACTGAATAGCAATTAAGAGGGTTGACTTCAGATGAGGAATGTGTAGATGATATGAGAGAAACTCTGGGTCCTTTAGTAGTGGAAGAAAATGTTGAGGAGTATATGTTCCCAAATGGTAAAACTTTGCAAATAAAGACATTATTGTAACCTACTTTATAATACCAATTGTTGAAGTATTTGTCTTACAACTTTGAGGTTTTTGCTTTGAAAACCGAGGATGTAGTGGGGGTTCCATCCAAGGTAATATGTCACAACTTGGCTTTAAATCCAAAGGTCATGCTCATCAATTAAAAGAGGTGAGCTTTTCTTATAGAGAAATCAGAGACAATTGTGGCTGAAGTGGATTGTTTATCCAAGGTCAGACATATACGGGAAGCACAATACCCATTATGGATTGCAAATCCATTGTTAGTAAAAAAGAAGAACATAAATGTAAAATGTTTGTTGACTTTAAAAATTTAAACAAAGCATGTCCTAAAGATCCATTTCTTGTTCCAAAAAATTGATCAACTTGTTGATTCAATGTCATGGAATAAAATTCTCTCTTCCATGGATGCATTCACAAATTACAATCAGATTGAAATGAATCCAAAGGATCATGAGATTACTACATTTATTAATGATCGAGGATTGCATTATTATTGAGTTATACCATTTGGTCTTAAGAATGATGTTGAAATATATCAAAGATTGGTAAATACGGCTTTTGCTGCTCAAATTGAGAGTAATATGAAAGTTTATGTTAGTAAAAAAGTTCAACATATGGTGAACACTTACTAGATTTGGATAAAACGTTTTTAAATCTTAAGGTTATTCAGTTAAAGTTAAATCCAGAGAAATGCACCTTGGGTGTAAGGTCATGCAAGTTCTTGGGATATAATATAAGTGAAAATGAGATATAAGCCAAGCCTGATTATCAAAAGCTTTGGTATCAATAACTTCAACCCAGACAATCAAAGAAGTTCAAATTTTGACAGGGAGGTTGGCTGCTCTAAATAGATTCATCTCTCGATTTTCTGACAAATGTACTCATTTTTTCCAAGTTTTGCGTCGACCAAAGGAATTAATTTGGACACTAGAACGTGAAGTAGATTTTTTAAAGATTAAAGAGTATTTTTTATCACCTGTAATTTTATCCAAGTCTCGAATAAGAGAACATATATTCTTGTATGTAGCGATTTCGGATATTACTGTCAGTAATGTTTTGATAAGGGATGGAAGTTGAGCTTCTAAGCCAGATTATTATGTGAGCAAAGGTTTATTGGCGGCAAAAAATAGATACTTAATACTTGAGAAGTTGACTTCATCCTTGGTGGTGGCTGCTAGAAAAATGCCTCCTTATTTTCAAGCTCATAGAATTGTTGTTCAAACCTCTTTTCCATTGAAGAATGTGTTAAAACGATCGAATATTAATGGTAGAATAACTAAATAGTTGGTTGAGTTGGGGGATTTTGATATAAATTTCGCTCCTTGAACAACTATTAAGGCTCAAGTTTTAGCATGTTTTTTGGTTGAGTTTCAATCAAGCCAGTCCGATGAGGATATTGTTAACAAATTCTACATGGGTGGTTCGAACAGATGGAGGTTCTAGTATATTGGGATCAAGTGTGGGGTATAGTTGATTACTTTTTCTGGAGAAGCTATGTATTAGGCCATTCAATTTTGTTTTCATGCATTGAATAACAAAGCTGAGTACGAAGATGTTTTAGTTGGTTTAAGGCTTGCAAGTATTTGTGGGGCAAATACAGTTTGGTTAGAGACAAATTCACAGTTGGTAGCGAATCATATGACAGAGATATTTAAGGCTAAGAAAGATCAGTTATTTTTATATCTTCGAGAGCTTCGAGGGTTAACTCTTATGCTTGATGAAGTGGTTGTTGAACACATCAGTTGAGGGGATAACATAATTGCAGATTCTTTAGCAACCATTATATAATTGTAGATTCTTTAGAAACTATTGCATATAGATAAAATAAAGCTCATGGTTATATAGTATTGGATGAAGTGTTATATAAGAAGTCTTTGAGTATACTATTATTGCGATGTTTGGGTAAGAATGAGTCTCAAGAAGTTTTATCTGAACTGTATGATAGATAGGGTTCTTCTCATTGTGGATTCAAGGCTTTGTGACAAGTAGATTTGTTTTGGTAGGATATTATTGGCCTTCAATAAGAAGTCTTTGAGTAGGAATGAGAAGTTTTATATAAGATATCTTTGAGTAGAATTACATTCTAAAAAGCCTCGTGAATAAGCTCAAATCAGTAAATTTAAGAAAGAATGGGTAATCCAAACTGGTGGTGGATCTAGTACAATGGAATGTGGAGCTGAAATTTGCTTGGTTTCTCCTTATGGTGATTCCATGTACCAGGCTATACGATTTGGCTTCATAGCCTCCAACAACGAGTCTGAATATGAAGAAACCATATCTGGATTAAGGTTAGCACAGATATGTGGTACCAAGAGGGTCCAATTGATAAGTGATTCCCAGTTCTTCATTCATCAAGCGTTGAGGCAATCCGAAACTAGGAAAGAACACTTGATAAAATATCTGGAAGTGTTAAGGGATAGTTCATTTGAGTTTAAATGTGTCAAATACATACATGTTCTAAGATCTATAAAAAAAATTATGGCAGATTCATTAGCAATTATAGCTTAGTTTGAAGCATATCTTTGGATTCTTGTATAAGAATGTCCATCCATGGGTACAACCGCAGAAAATAAAGTATAAAGTCAGTGTATTTCTAGTTTTAAGGGGGGTTCTTTATAAAAAAATCTTTCAGCAGCCTTTTGTTACATTTCCTCGGATATGATGAATCTCAAAATGTTCTATCAGAATTACATGATGGAAAAGGGTCAACATATTATGGCTATAAAGTTTTGACTAGAAGAGTCTTGTTAGTTGGGTATTATAGGCCTGGTATTATGGCAGATGCTAAAAATCTGGTGAAACGATGTGACCATTTTCAAAGATATGAAAATGCAATCCATATGCCAGCAGTTCCCATTGAATCGGTATTCGAACCAATACCCTTTGAAAGATGGGGACTTGATCTGGTTGGACCCCTTCCAATGGCTTTTGGGGGTTGTCGAACCATTAGAGTAGCAATAGATTATTTCTCTAAATGGGTAAAAGTTGCTCTTTTATCTGGAACAATGTCTAAGGCAGTGATAAAGTTTATTCTCTACAACACAAGCTCATCACTACATATAATTTCCCTCAGTTTGATAACAAAGATATGGATGTGTTTTGCATCAAGAGGAATACAACATTTTTTCTCTTCTCCTTTTTATCCTCAAGCCAATTAGGAAAGTTAAAGTTGCAAATCGAACAATTTTAACGGGTTTGAAAAATAATTTAGAAAGAGCGACAGATTAATGGCCAAGCTATTTACAAGAGTATTATGGGCATACCAAACAACTCCTTATACAACCACTCAAGAGTCTCCATTAGCTCTAATTTATGGGATGGATGAAATTGAATTTATAGAAGCTACTCTTCCTTCCTTTAGAGTTCAAAATTATTCTGAAAGAAACAATGAGATGTTTGTGAGGGATCAGTTGGATTTAATTGAAGAAAAAAGAGTGAAACCGCATTTAAGGTCTGTACATTACCAAGACTTGATGAGGAGAATATTCACATCTAAACTAAAAAAAATAGACTTTCAAGTATGAGATAAAGTGTTAAGAAAAGTGTTAAGAACAGTGTTCTTACACACTAAAGAAAAGTACTTCGGAAAGCTGGATCTGAATTCGGAAGGGCAATACATTGTATGTGAAAGATTCAAGCAATGAACGTACCCTTGGAACATTGAGCATCTCATGTTATACTTCGAATAAACTCATCTTGTAAATATATACTTTGTTTTACTTCAATTTAAATATTTGGGGTATACTCTTTCCTACCCTGGTGGTGCGAGAAGGTTTTAATAAGGTGTTCAGATCTCAATCAATATACTATCCTTTGCCTTTTAAAATATTATTTAGTTATTATTGGATGAATTAAAGGCTTATTAAACACTTATTTCCTTCAAATAGATTACCTTTGAATGACTCGAATGGATTAAATACATATTAAACACTTATTTCCTTCAAATGGGTTACCTTTGAATGACTCGGATGAATTAAAGACCTCTTAAAAACTTATTGCCTTCAAATGGATTACCTTTGAATGAATCAGATGAATTAAAGGATTAGTAAACATTTATTACCTTCAAATGGATTACCTTTGAAAGACTATGATGAATTAAATGCTTATTAAAGACTTATTGCCTTCAAATGAGTTACCTTTGAATGGCTTGATCATATTTAATATATTGCTTTATTTTTAACATATTTAAGAAAGACCGGATATTAATGGAAGTACAAAAGTAAACATGGAAAAATACTAAGTGGATAACAAACAAAGATGATACAAAATAATGATATGGTCAGAAAAGATATCTGATCTATATTAAAAAAATGCGTTGTGTACAACAAGGGCTTGTGCCAACATGGCTATTAGAAAATCTGATCCTAAAATATAAAAATACCTTAAACATTTCAAGGAATTTGGTTCCCAAACACAAACTTAATAAAAATGATTAACCATAGGGCTCATTCCCTTCGGTATTCTTCTCAACTTTTCCGTCCCCTTGTTCTTCTTTCTCTTGTTCACCATTATCTGATTCTTCCTCAACCTCATCATCATTAGACTCAGAATCGTCCAAAGAAACGTTTAGTTTATCACCAAGCGACATAGTATGAAAGGGATTTCTTTATATGGCATGAACTTTCACAATTCCCCAAGAGACTATTTAGGGAAAGTTTCATGGAACAGTAGTACCATGTCTGATTCAATGGACTCATCTCTCCAGTCCAAATATTTTAATACACCATCAGCATAGGTGTTTATAGCATCTGATATTTCCTGGACAGTGTTTCCCTTGAGATCAGTGATTTCATCTTCTTTGTTCTTTAGAAGATCATCCATTTTTTTCTTCTCTTCTGATAAATTCTGAAAGCTAGTCTTATTATTTTCCTGCTTATCTTTCAGAAAGAAAATCTCTTTTTATAGATCAGCAAACTTGAGCTGCAACTGATTATATTCAGACGTAGAGTGAGCCAGCTCATCTTTAAGAGTTTTTGCTTTATTTTTAAACTTTCTACTTTATTTTTCTATGAACCAATAGTGTTTTGTAGAGATCGGTTTTCATTAAGAAGGGATTGGTTTTTGCTGAGAAGGGATGTAATGTCTTTGACTTGAGATCTAACTTGCCTCTCCAAGTCAACTATTGGCCTAATGTAGCTTAAACGATTCTACCCCAAGATGTGATGCTCACTAGATAATTCGAAAGACTCACCATCATGTTTCACATCATTGGAAGTGGTGGTAGTTTGGGGAAAAGCCTTATCATAATTATCCTTGTCAAATTCACTCCAATATAAGTTGCCAAGGTCATCCAAATTGACATCACTCTCAACGGAAGGGTGCTCAGCAGTAGGAAACTTTGGGGAGGAGGGGTCAATATGTACCTCTTCTTGATGAGGATCCCTTGTAGGAATATAAGATGAAAGCACTTTGGATCAGAGTATAATCTTCGAACCAACAGAAGTCTTCTTATTTTTTCATGCTTTCTTATTGCTACCCTCAGTGCTCTTTGTTTCACCCATTTTTTGCTGAACTGTGGAGGTTTTGAGGGATCTTGAATCTCCTCCACTGTAGCTGTCAGAGCTTTCAAGAGAGTTGCATCTATTTCATCTGAGTTCCCGATGCTTTCCAGCTCTGGGATTACTTGAGATGGTGCCCCCTCTTCAACGTCCTCTTTCTTCTTTTTATTTATATGTTTCTTGATCTTATCAGATGACTAGGAGCTCTGTTTCTAGCGGGTAGGAAAATCTTGACATCAGCCTCCTCAGTCCTCTTCAGAATATCAACAGATGGGGGAGGGATAGTGAATTTTTCCCATGAGTAAAAAAAACTACTCAAGTGATTTACTATGGAAGACAAGCTAATAATGATAATTAGAGAAGGCTACTAAAAATAGACGTTAGTTTTCTTTTTTAGCAATAGATGTCATTTCCAAGAAATAAACCGTTTGGTTTCTCCAGTAACTGTAAGAAATGTTTTATGAGAAAACTAACTGCTTAAAGTCGTGAAATTTCCATAAAAAGAGTTTTGATAACACACTTCGGATACGGTTTGGAAATCTTTTATAGTGTTAGCTCTCCTGAAATACTTCGGAAATAGCTAAAGGGCTATATGATGGGATAAAATATCTTTGGAAGTATATTGTGTTAATTCGGATTTTACTTAGAATGGTAATTCATACCTAAGAATCAAATCTTAATGACTAAGCAGTCACCTAAGTCAACCAGTGATTCAGCAGCATGTCTAGTATCTTGAAGTATGGGCGTGGGGATCGTAAAATGGACCCGAATAGGAGGATCCGACCCAAAGGCCCATGGATATGCAAAAAGAGTATAAATATCCCCACCAACTTCATTAAGAGGGTTAGATTGTTTCTAAAATATTAAATACAAGCAAACATCTCATTTCTCTCACTACTTTCTATCTAAACACGTAATACAAAGTAACCTACAAATTTCCCTCTTTGAACCTGAGAATATATTTACCATCATCAAATTCAATAATATTATATTGAGAAAGTACTTATAAGTTCAAGCATCTAAATATTCAAAGAAGCGCACACACCATTTGATCATAGTTTGAAATTTCAAAAAATAGTCAAAGATGAACATGACTCAATTAGAATATGTTAATGCAATATAAAGTTTAATATATGCAGTTTTATGTACTAGAGCGGATATATATTTTGTGGTAACTAAATTATGATAATTTATTAGTGATCCAAGTACGGAAAATTGGGTTATAATTGGAAGGGACTTGAGTTACTTGAAAAATAACTAAGACATGTATCTCTAATATTCTAACTTTCCTGGGGTACTTGAGGGATATATAGATGTAAGTTACATCACTATTTTCGCCAATAATAATTGACTTTGGGGTGGGTGCTCACGTTTTTAGGTGGTTTTATTTTTTGGGATCAAACAAACAAACATGTATATCTCATTCAACTATTAAATCTGAGTTCATGGTGTTAATCGTAATGGGTAAAGAGGCTGAATGGTCAAGATATCACTTGTTGGAGATATCATTCACCTCCAAATGGAATACGAAAGTATAAATACATTATGATTGTCAATAAATATTAGGTAGACTATACAATGGAAACTATAATGGAAAGTCTAAACATATTAATCTAAGATATAAGTATGTTAAACAATTAATTCAATGTTAAATTATATTAGTCACTTATGTATGTTCTAGTGAGAAATTAACAGATCTACATCTAGATGGATTGGACTAAGACTCTTAAAATGATATTTTGCAAACAGCCTTAGCCTAATTCAACTATAGATAGCCTAAAAATCGAATTTGCAATGCATACTAATAAATTATTTTTGAAATGTTCATCATATATATAAATTAGGTTTCATATGTGATGTGTGTGTCATATGTTGGTCATTATTGTTGAAAGATAAGATCAAATGAACTTTTAATACAATTCATTCTATGTATGACATGTGTTTGTAATGGTAACAAAAACATCGTAAAAATTATAGCTATGATAACTTAAGGGTGATGCCACCTCTCATGATATTATGAGTTCCTCTCAAATTATGAATTTTGAAATAGATATGGCGCACGACCAAACTATTGCTAAGTAAAATACGAACAAAATTATTAATGAAACATTTTGTGTGTAAGGTTGTCACTCGTCGGTTAGATCACATGGGAGGTAGGTTCAAAGTTGAGATTACCAATTTATTCTGATATAGCTTTGTCATCTTTACACTAACATGAAATTCAAATCAAAGATATTTTGCTTTCTGCGCAAAAAAAAAATCTCAAAAGAAAGTTAAGAGAGTTCGGTTAATCAAGTGAGGGGTTGTCGAAAATTTTGATTAAATGTGGTTGAACTGGAGAAGAGTTCAGATTATTCGAACCATTGGATTAACGAGAAGTTTTTTTAAAACTTCATGGCCATGACTAAAACACTATGGTGTCCTGGACCTTATGGTTATTAAACTATTTATGATACATAGTAACAATCATAAAAAATAGTTTTGTTTCTCATAGGAAAACAAGAATTTGCAAAGTGATCAATTAAATTCTGAAATTGTGTTTACAATAACAAATACGTGTGTATATATATAATTTTTAATATATATAATGTTTAATCCCATGTAATAATTACATATAATCCTTTAATAATTTCACTCTTCTAATATATTATATTCCGTCCCTTGTAATAGGTGCATATTATTCAATTAAATTAAACTTCTCTTATTAATTTGGAGAAAAGAATCAATCTAAGAAAAATATTTAAGAATTCATACCGAAACCGTGGGCTTTGAGAGTGTGCTAAAAAAATCCACAATAAATATAACAATAATAATAACTTTTTATGATAACTATCTTAATTACTATTTCCAGAATAGAATCTATATATAAATCTATATTATTCTTTTTTTTAATTAATATATCTATGTATAATATATTTATTCAATAAATATATTATTAATATTTATATATATCCAAAACTAAATGATCTATATATATATAATATAAATGAATATATAAATTTATATTATTGTTTTTAAAACAATATTTTATTTATATTACTCGATTTTTTCTTTAATAATTTATTTTTTAAGAAAAAAACAATTATAAAAAAAAATTAATTCCAAATTAAGTTTCGTTTACCCATACAATATCAAATAACATAAAGTATTATGACCAATTAAATTCAATTTTTTTCTTTTTATAAAATAAATATAGCTTTTATTATTTTGGACCAATCAAATTTATGTATTTATTTTATATAAGATAGAACTAATAATTGTTTTTTTAATAGCTTCGTAATCTCTTTACACACATATCATATATATATATATATAGGTTCCCGATTTAAATGATTTCTATTAGAGTAAAATCTATTTATTATTATTTGATACTAAATATATTATATACATAAAATACTGGGTGCCACGTAGCTCCGCCTATGATGGGGGACTAGTTAAAAAGCTCTTCGTCATGTCTTAATTTGGAATTTTGCTAGGAGTTGGAAAGTCCAACAAGTGGATGGGAACAATGCTCTTCTCCATGGAGCTTGTGAAGAGGATGTATACATGAAAGCACCTTAACATTTGTTGCATCCTAGAGATGATAAAGTTTGTAAGATGACAATATCCAAATATGTCTTAAAACAAGCATCTATGTAGTGGAATAGTGCTCTCACAAAATCTTTATTTTCTTTTGGTTTTACTTAATCTTCTTATGACGATTCGTTGTTGTCGAAGCTCAGGCTTCACGATTTCTTCAAATCTAAGCGAAAGAGGGGATGGCATAAATATATATCTCATGCCACTCCAACATTTTAATACACGGAAAGATGAATAATAAGGCTTTAGTATTTAAATACAAGAATATTCAAATATAGCAACAAATTTTCTAAAATTTGGTTCAGTTACGACAAACATGTAACTATTTTTTTTAATGGCTGGAATTAGTTAAATTTTATATATTATATATATACTACAGTAGAATAAGGGTTTAGTCTGCTTATAAACTATGACCCATATTTTACATTGTTGTCCTCGTAATTATGGTAGGATTTTATATATAGTCCAACCGAGTTAATCAGTCTTTAGTCCATAACATATAAATATCCTAAAATAGTAAGCAGTTTTATATTTATAAATGAAAACAGTAGCTTTCTTTTTTTTTCGGAGGGAACCCGCAGCTACTAGGGTAAACCCTCAGTCTGACGCAATAGCCTGCAAACCAACGCCAGAAGGTAAACCACACAAGGTGACAGACTCAACCGAGAAAGTGTATGTAGAGGGACTCGAACTCATGACCTTTTGGTCATAAGAATGTCATACTCAACCAACTCGGATACTCCTTTGGGGGCAAACGGTGGCTTTCTCTTTGTGTTTACAGTGGATTTTTTTTTCCATGTCTATGGTCTTGCCATGTGTACAATCTGCATGTGTAATTTATTTAAAAGCTTTTGGTGTTTTTTCCTTCTTTCAGTAGCCCACCCTCTAGCATTCTCTCTAATTTTATAAATCCTCTCGCTTTCTCTCTGGATCTTATAAATTCTTATTACTTAAATTTAAATTTTATGCTTCAACATCTCAAGGCAATATTTTTTTTCTCACTCTGTTTCGTTTATAATAAAAAAATATTATCTCTAAAAAAATTGTGATATTAGTAAAAGAAGAAATCGGTGTATGAATTCATAGAGAGGAAAGTAAAACACAAGGATTATTTCGATAAAAGAATAACAAAAAATTATATTTGACATTCATGAGAGATCTTTTAAAAATAGAGTTAAACTCTTCTAGAATAGCTATAATCAATGTGAAAACGAGAAAACAAAGTACACTTTCAAAAATAACTTACTTATTGTAGGGAGAATTGTTAAAAATTTAGCCTTTTCTCTCTAGACTAAATTTTATTCATTTTTTTCCTTTTTTTAGATTGAGGTTTTATTTTTTGGATTTTGTTTGAATCTTAATTGATTTATTTTGTTTTTGCAGTGATTTAAAAGTTGGTGTAGTTATCCTAATTTTCTGAAGAAGAAATTTGGATGCACACATTCGATTGAAGATCCATACCTCTCTCAAGGTACTATATCTCTTTCTTTATTTTTTATATGTTGGATTCTCATTTTGTAATACTTAAATATTTTTTTAGTTATAAATATTGACTTTCCTGAACTATGAGAAACTAATTTGATAAAAATGAGGGAAAATTAAATTTTAATAATATTTATACACGGGTATATAATATTTTATTATTATTTTGTTTTCTTTTATTATCTTGAGTTAGGATTAGATATTGAAGACAATATATTTTTCATATCAAACATTTAAAATAACATTTAATTTTTATTTATGATAGGGTCTTCTTTTAAATAGTTAATGTGCTAATAGATCTTTTCTCTTTTTTAGTAAGTATTTTTTTTATCTTTTTTATTTTTCAATTTCAGTTTTTTTATTTGTTAAGATTTTATATGGAATCATGCTATAATTATGGTTATGGATTATATATATAAAGCAAAATATTAGACTAGACATGAGTATAAATAATATAATTAAGGAATATCTCAAATACAAAAGAGTAAAAGTAATATATTTAAAGAATATATCAAAATGATTTCTAAACTCATTAAAATAGTATGGACCACTTACACTATTGTAACCTTCTGAATGCAAAATATATAATAACATTTTTTTGACCAAATATTGGTTGGATTCTTGTATTCAATTATAAAGAATGAATAAAATTATTGTTATAATTAATATCTTTTGGATAAAAGATCATCTACTGGTCAACAGAGAAAGAGAAATGAACGACTTCAACTCAACTAACATCTAACAAAAACGTGAACAAAAGAAATAATAAACTACTTTGTAGTCGAAACATAAGGTCCGTAGTATTTATGTTCTTGAGATTTGACATTAAATTTGGATTTAGTGGTAAGTTCAATGTTTTCGATTATAACATAATGTGATCAAAGTCATTCCTAGGTTTAGGAAAAAATATATATATATATATGAATATATAACTTTTATTAATTTGAGAATGTCATATGGTTACTATATAGATATAGATGATAATATAAACTATAAATGCAAAAACATGAATAAATAAAAATTTCAATTCGTATGTTACCCATTGTTTGATCTTTTGTTATTTTTTAAAGGTTTTGTCTTCACTTTATTTTTATAATTATTTTATAGTGAAACCAAATTTTACCCCACACATAAAATTAAGAAAAATATATATTCATCAAATAAAATTATCTAAAACTTATTCTCATGTTCCATAGGGTTAAGACCAATAACAAAGGGAGAACGATTATTAAGGTGTCCCGCTACTATACTAGCATAAGAAGAAGAAAGAAAAATATTCGGACGAGCCTTAGAATTTGCATTACCCAACGAAGAATGAGCCAACAGGGTGGGGATATTGGCATGGGCCAATTTATTAAGAAATTTTCTCCCCTTTGGGCCTTTCCCAGCATTACCAAAATTTCTTATAAGAGAGGTCTTATTGTTGGAACCCGGTCCAAGTAAACCTTTGGCATTACTTTTTACCGGCCCAACAAAATAAATAATTTGAGTTGGCCCACTTGAAGAATAAATCGGACCCGCTGGCCCAGCAACTCAGACACCATTTAGACTATTATTGTCTCACACATGCGACTTGGACCCCCTGGCCCAACAAGAAAACCTGATCCAGAATTAAATCCTTCCTTTATTCGAGCACCAGTTCCAGCTAAATTAATATTTGACTCAGACGAGCAATATGGGCCTCCTGACCCAACAAGAAATCCCATTGCTTGAATTAAATCCAATCTGATTGCAAATTCCAGTAGACAACGAATTAAATCCATTCTTTATTTGAGCACCAGTTCCAGCTAAACTATTATTTGACTCAGACGCGCGAAATGGACCCTCTGGCCCAGCAAGAAAACCCATGCCCGAATTAAATCCAGTGTGATTGTGAACTCCAGTAGACAACTTCCCACCCTTAACCGAGTCAGACCCAGTTTCCTTCATCGACACAAAAACCTTACCTTTCTCATACCCAGTAGATGGTATTCCAGTAGGGTTCGAAGACGATGCCGGTTAAACAAACGAGGGACGGTCGCTTAGCATTCCCGGTTCAAGGTCAGAAAAATTGCCCAACCGATTTAGCCCTAAATCGGAGCCAAGGAGACCCGATGATGGTGTAACTTATTTGGTACGGAAGGGGGAAGTAGTCGACCCAGGAAGAAGACCACTGTTAGGAGATCCGACGGCGAGTTCTTCTGTGAGGCTGATTCTGATCGACGACGAGAAACTTTGGATGGAGTCCCCCTGACCGGTAAACCGACTGCCATAATCAGAAGACGAAGTCGGAAGAGAGCTCGGAGGAGAAGATATATTCGACCGATGTTGTCCCACCTCTGTTCGAATCGGAGAGACCACCAGAGCTGACGAATTTCCTATGACTCTTGGAAGAGATTCGATACGGGGCAACGCAGGGGGAGGACTTGCCGCCTGCGGTTGATTCGCTCGCTCCAGAAATTCAAAAATAGTAAAGCTTGACAAATTAAGAACACTTGCCGACTTAAAAGCTCTGAAAAGAGAAGAGCTTAGCATCGTTGAATCACCGACCGATTTTTAAACTCCGGAAAAGAAATAGCTCGGGATGGACTGGACACCAGGAAGAGAGATTACATGGTAAACTACCATAACCAGAGAATAAAGCTTTGGTTTCAGGCCATCTGGCCTGAAACCACCGTTAGCAAACTTGCAAAAATGAAAAATAAAGTCGTTGGAGAAGTGAGAGTCTCTCTCTAGAATTTTTTGATATGGATTGCTTATCGGGGGTATTTCCTAACTCAACCTCTGATTTTTACCATTCTGAAAGCAATCGTTGAATCTATGTGGAGAAAATTCAGTCTCATGGATTTCAAGCCTCTCCCTGAAGGGTATTTTCTCTTCAAGTTTGGCTCCGAAGAGATGGCTAAGAAAGTATTGGAAATGCCCCCTGGAATTTTGGAGGTAACCTAATTATTCTCAAGAATTGGGCCCCCCTCTCCACCCTTCACAAGGACCTTCACAAGGAAGTCCTCATTTGGGAAAAGGTTTTCAATCTACCATTGGAATTATGGACTGCGGAAGGTTTTAGTAAAATCGGGTCGGTTATTGGTACTCCCTTATATGTGGATCGCCAAACGGAACGAATGGAAAAGCTTTGATTTTCTCGTATATGTATTATGATCTCGGCGGAGATGGAGCCGGAGCAATTGAATGACCAGCGGCTTGCCTCTCTCGAAGAAGGCGATGAAGTGGAAAGTGGCGAGGAGGTAGATTCTCCTCCTAAAAGGCATTGTCCCTTGATTGATAAAGACAAGGGTATTATGGATTTGGCCTCCGACAGTACCATCTACTAGAGATCTGTAAGTCTTCTATTTTATGAAAATAGCATCTTGGAACGTTCGGGGTCTAAATGACCCTCTTAGACAAAAAGACGTCACCGATTTTATTATTAGTAATAGTATATCTTTGTTAATCTTGGTAGAAACTAAAGTCCAAATGTTCAAAGTAGAATCTATAACTAGAAAGATGGTTCCCTTTTGGCATGTCCTTACTAACCACTCCGATCACCCGCTAGGTAGAATTTGGATTGTTTGGAACCCTACTGTGATAACTACTACTAAAGTTTCCCAATCACCGCAATTTATCCATTGTTTAGCTAATTGTCATAATAGCGCTGCATTGTTTCGTTTTACTGCTATTTACGCTTTTAATGAAGATTCAGAGAGAGTTCAACTCTGGAATGATTTGTCTACCATATCCATGGTAGATAAACATATTCCTTGGGTTTTTCTCGGAGACTTCAATGTCATCCACCACCCGGATGAGCGTTTAGGTTCCTCTGAGAACTGGACTTCGGTCATTGGCGACTTTAACTATTGTTGCTTCCGTAGTGAGCTTAGCGACCTTAGATCCTCTGGTTTCCATTATACGTGAATTAACAAGCAGCCTGAGAATCTCATTCTCTCCAAGCTTGACAGATTTCTTGTCAACCCGGTTTGGGATGACCTGTTCCCTATGTCCTCTGCCCATTTTGGGTTCCTGCGTACCTCTGACCATACCACGATCACGCTTAACCTTGGATTGCCTCGTCAAAATCGTAAAAAGCATTTCAAATTTTTTAACATGTAGCAAGCTCATCCGCAATTTAAAAATATTATTTCGTCAAATTGGAATCATCCTATTGCTTCCTCTAGGATGAGACTGGTTACCGAAAAACTTTTAAGATTGCAGACTGGACTTGTTGGTCTTAATCGTAAAGAGTTTAGTGACATTAGCTCCAGAGTTTTGATTGCTCAAAATAAATTATTTTTGGCGCAATCTAATCTGGTTAATGATCCTCTTAAACCAATTCTTCTCTCGGATGAAAGGGAAGCCTCAGCTTCCTTCATCTTTCTCAATCGAGCCGAAGAGTCCTTCCTTAAGCAAAAATCTAGATAAAATTGGATAAAGCTTGGGGATAAAAATACTAAATTTTTTCATAATAGTATAAAGGCCCGTCTTTTCCGTAATAAAATCATCTCTATTAACAAGAGTTTAGAGTGACTGTCTCAACTCCATCCAGTGTGGCCAATGTTTTTGTGAGATACTTTGAAAATTTTCTTGGTTTGAGACTCTCTGATGGTTATCCGAGTCTTGAAACTGTCTCCTCCCTTCTATCTTCTAAAGTTACCCCCTATGACCAGGTCTCAATGATCTGTGAGATCTCTTGTGAAGAGATCAAATCCGCTCTTTTCAGTATTGACAGCAATAAATCTTCGGGTCCTGATGGTTTCAACTTCTCCTTTTTTAAATCTAATTGGAGCATTGTTGGCCACGATATCTGTAATGGTTTCTTCGATTTCTTCTGTACCTCCTCTCTGGACCCATCTTGGAGCTCTACCTCTATTTATCTTATCCCCAAAAAGGACTCCCCCTCGGGGCCTGCCGATTTTAGACCCATTGCTCTTTGTAATGTTATTTACAAGATCATCTCTAAAATCTTAGCCAATAGATTTAAGGATTCTTTCCCCTATCTTATTGATAATTCCCAATCGGCCTTTGTGGCGGGTAGGAATATATCAGATAACATCTTTTTTATCTCAGGAGATTCTCCGCGGGTACCATTCTAATCATAGCAACAAAAGAGTCGCCCTCAAAATCGACTTAATGAAAGCATTTGATAATAGAAAATGACACCTCATTCTTGATATCCTTGTTGATATGAATTTCCCCGAGAAAATGATCACCTGGATCATTAAATGCATTTCCTCTCCGTCGTATTCTATTACCATTAACGAGATCTGTATGGCAATTTCAAAGGTCAGAAAGGATTGAGGCAATGAGATCCTCTCTCCCCCTTTCTCTTTGTCCTTGTTATGCAAGTCCTATCCTGCATTCTCAAGGAGAAAAGTAAGGATAAACAGTTTTGTTTCCATTGGAAATGTCAAAAGCTTAAAATAATTAACATCTGCTTTGCCGATGATCTCATGATCTTTTGCCATGGCAACATAACGTCCCTCTATCTTATTAAAGAGGCCCTTGATGAAGTCTATTCCCTTTCTGGTCTCAAAGTCAACCCATCCAAAAGTCACATTTATTTTTCGAGTATTGAAGATTCTCTTCGGGTAAACCTTCTTTCCATTTTGGGATTCCCGGAAGGCACTCTGCCCGTTAAATACTTAGGAGTTCCCCTTCTCACCAGTCGCCTCACCTATTCGGATTTTCGTCTTCTCCTCCACAAAATTACCTCTCGTATTAATTCTTGGACATATAGTCATCTCTCGTATGCCGGTAGACTTCAGCTTATTAAATTTGTCTTATTCGCTTGTCAAGTCTATTGGTCTTCCATTTTCATTCTCCCCTCTAGAATTCTCAAAGAACTGTCCCAAAATCTTCAGCGTTTTCTTTGGTCGGGTACTGCTATGAAAATCTATGGTGCCAAAGTTGCTTGGACTACAGTTACATTACCCTTGATGGAGGGCGGCCTTGGCATTCTAGATCTAAAAATCTGGAATCAGGGAGCTGCCCTCAAGCACCTTTGGTATATCATAAGTAATAACAATCATTCCATCTGGAGTGATTGGATTAAAATGGAAAAAATAAAAAATGGGAATTTTTGGACCACCCAGATCGGATCCTCATCCTCATGGATCTGGAGGAAAATTTTACGTCTTCGCTCTTTGGCTTATAATCTGTACAGGGTGGCCATCGAAAATGGCTCGAGCACTTCCTTCTGGTATGATCCTTGGCTCCTTGGCTCTTCTTTTGCATCTCACTATGGCGACAACACTATTTCGGACTCTAGGCTTGGGAAAAACCTAAAAGTTTCAGACATTATTAGCAATGGTCACTGGAATTGGCCTGCCAACTTTAGATCCGCGAGATGTCGGAGCCGTGCTAACCTGTTGGAGATCCACAACCTAATCTTCTCCCTCCCGTCTCCCATTATTGATTCCATCGACATCCCTTACTGGAAGGCGAAGGCTGGATGCAACTCATTTACAATCATAGATACTTACCTTGCCATTCGTCTGCCTAACCCTCATGTGGGTTTGGCCGGGTTAGTCTGGAATAAATTCAATATTCCTCGTCATTCCTTTATTTCTTGGCTCTCTCTTTTAGGCAAGCTTGCCACCAAAGACAAACTTATCAGTTGGGGTTACAATATCCCAACTGATTGTGCCTTGTGTTGCTCTGATCCTGAAACTATCTCTCATCTCCTCTTTGAGTGCAGTTTCGCCCAGAGTATCTGGACTTATGCTAGTAACAAACTAGGTTTTCCATTTTCGAGTAATTGCTGGCAGTCTTGGATTTCTGAAGCTTCCACTTGGTCTCAATCTCGTAACCATCGAATTTGGAATGCTTGCTTTGACGCGGTGATTTACCACGTCTGGATGGAGAGGAACTCAAGAGTCTTTGGTTCCCCTCCGTCCACCGCCTCCTTGGTTTCCTACCGTATCTTTTCAGATCTACGGTATAGATTCCAAAGTACCAAGACTAGCTGGCCGGTATGATATCTTTCTAATTTTTGCTATTTATTACAGGTCCTGTCCTGGCGTGTGCAGCTCGAGGAGATCTATTGTAGACGTTTGGCAGCTGACACGGATGATCATTTGTAGGAACAGTATTCTTCTACTTTACTCTGATCTACTATTTTCTATTTGATCGTACCTTATGTCATTTCATTTAGTCGCTCTCACTTTATGTGATGTTATTTCATTTAGTCTCTCTGAATATATGTGATTGTTTACTCGGGGTATGTCCTAGTTTTTCTTGTATAAATCCTATTTCAATTAATTAAAAATTTTATTTCAAAAAAAATTTATTCTCATGTATCAATTGGATTCACTACCATATCAATGGTACTACAAAAACTTGCTTACGTCGTTCATTTTGACCTTTTCTTTTATTAGTCACTCTCTTTTCTAAAAATATCTGATATTTGTTCCATCTTCCTGCATAGACTTTAGACTTTCCACGACCACGCATTTCTATAAATTCAAAGGGACGCGTTATCCTTTCATTCTTTTGATCAATAATCCAATTTAAGATTAGGCGAACTATATTTACTTTTTTGGTTTAATCACAAATACGAAAAGTATAATAGACATATAAATATTTGTAATCGATCATTATCGTGTAGATAAATAAATTATTTCGAATCAGACAAAAAAAAACTTTTGTTTTGAATAGTGCGTTATAAAAAACATATTGCCGCACACTTCAAATATTTCATAAGATAATATTTTATAATAATAAACGTATTATTACATATCCAAAAAGAAGGTATATCAATCATTTATATTTACATCGATCTTCTATGATTGTAAACTTTTTCAAACAAATACTTAAAGGAATTTACACTAAAACCTAATAAGACAATCAATTGTAATCAGCCTACATGATTTATAATTAAAATAATTAAACAACATTCTCTTGTAGCGGAACATTATTTCGTCTGGGAGGACCATAATTACCAAGATAACCCTCAAGCTGATCGGCCAACGACGATCTATCGATGTTCTGGCGATGGTACGATTTGCATACGAAATATATGACCGTGGGGATAACAAGATTGAACAAAAACACAATCAACAACACTACCAAACATAAAATCCCAATTACGATTCTACCCCCCAAACCAATCGGCACTCTCTCAGCAACCGCAAAAATCTGGAACACGGCGCCAATACCTCCCATGAAAATCAGCAGTACAAGGAATATAAAAAATGAAACACCCTTTTTGCCCTTGATCAACTCTTTGCTCTTCCTCATTGCTATGCGCCCATAAAGATCTTCAAGAACAGAAACAACACTAGCCAATTGCCAAATGAGGACGATATAAACAAAACCCAAGAAGTAAATCAGTAACACGACACCGATAATGACTAATCCAGGAATGGGCAAAATCGAGTAAAGAAGTAGAGCCAATACAATAAAAACTACTGCTACAACGCTGTAGACGAACAAAATAATAAAGGTCCAAATGAAAGTGACGAGTAGTTTTTTCCAAACTTTGGGGACAACTTTCATGACTTTCCTATAAGAGATCTCTTTAGCTGTGTAAACACAAGCTATGGTGTAAACCACGGCAGATGTGGAGAGAAGAGAGAAAATCAGGAGGAAAATGATATAAACAAACTGGAAAAGCAAAAAGTAAACAAGCTTTAAAGAAGTGGCGATGTTGTTGAAAATTAAATCAGAGATTTGGTTTTGAGCCAAGTAAATGAAAGTGAGAGGGAGGATTAAAGAAAGTGTGATTTGGGTGAAGATTTTCTTCCAACTGAATATGAGTTTGGTGGATTCGTTTAGGATCCCAACGAAGCCTAAAACATGCAGAGCCGCTTGTTCTCTCTCCATGGAAGAGATTTTGGTTTAACAAAGTTTCAACTTTCTTTTGCTTTGGTTTCTTAAAGAATTTTTGGACGAGGAAGGATTTGTGAGGAGGTCTATTGAAATATAGTGGTGAATATGCCTCATTGGGGACTTGCTCAGAAATATCCCATTTCCGTGCCTTGATTGGATTTGGGTAGGCCCTACGGGAACACCACTTGGTCCTTGTTTGTCGAAATTTCAATCCGTCTGGAAATCAGACAAAAGTTCAGACTTAAATTTTTAGATCTGATTATTAGAAATGGAGGACAACCAACTGAATTTTTTAGTGATGCAAATATCGAAAAGTTCAAATTTATCTTTTATGAGAATTGTTGAGGAAACCGAGAGTTGCAATCAATTCGCATCCTATCATGTGAATTGTTCAGGAAATCCTGAGAGTTGCAAACAATTCGCATCCTATCATGAGAATTGTTCAGGAAATCCTGAGAGTTGCAAACAATTCGCATCATATCATGAGAATTGTTCAGGAAATCCTGAGAGTTGCAAACAATTCGCATCCTATCATGAGAATTGTTCAGGAAATCCTGAGAGTTGCAAACAATTCGCATCCTATCATGAAAATTGTTCAGGAAATCCTGAGAGTTGCAAACAATTCGCATCATATCATGAGAATTGTTCAGGAAATCCTGAGAGTTGCAAACAATTCGCATCCTATTATGAAAATTGTTCAGGAAATCCTGAGAGTTGCAAACAATTCGCAACCTATCATGAGAATTGTTCAGGAAACCCAGAGTTGCAAACAATTCGCATCTTATCATGAGAATCGTTCAGGAAATCCTGAGAGTTGCAAACAATTCGCATCTTATCATGAGAATTGTTCAGAAAACCCAGAGTTGCAAACAATTCGCATCCTATCATGAGAATTGCAAACACCTTGAAGTACCAGCGCGTATATTTGGCCGAGGGTATTTTTGTCCAAATTTCAATTCGAGGTACCAAGTGACACTATCCAAAAAGCGGGTACCACTGGGTAATTACATAGTTGAGAATGTAACTTTATCATTAATAAATGATGGATATAAATTAAATTATCAATTTGTTGGGTTATGGTCTCCGCACACAAGGAAGTAATAAAGGATGGACTTTACAATGTTGGGCTTCACATTATAAAGACTATAAGTAAGGGGCTATGTTTAGAAATTTCATCATCATAAACCCTAATCAAACAGATGGCCGCTTCCTACAGTGCTTGGAAACATTTTTTTTCATAACTCGTTCTGTAAGGATCCCAATGCAATATACATAATTGCTGAAGAATGAAAATAAACAAAATAATGCTATATCGAAAATAGCAGGCAAACCCGTAAGTATTCTTGGTTTTTGTTTATTCATCATGTGAATCTTGAAAAGTGTTTCTCTTTATTTTTCCGCGCATTGTTAAATATTATCTGATGCGATTTCGAAGAATATATAACAATTGGAAAAATAGCGAGAATAACCCTTTTTGGATTCGATAAATCGAATTGTGTGTTAATAGATAAAGATGCATGTTTTTATTCATCGTAAAGAATTCATGCCATTAGGATTATGTGTTGATTGATCTGGTTAGGGCATGGATTTAGGGATTGTCTGAAAACCATGTTTATGTAAATTTGATAGTTTAAGAATGTTTTTGGTTAAATTAGGGTTCATTGATGTTCAGATTAAACCTGATCGGACTCAAACCGACCAGTAGTACAAAAAATGCATTGGCTGTCCAAGGAATTTAGTTTTTCAAAATCAAAAGTTACACAATATAACCTTAGGACTTATTCCCTTTGGATTTTTCTTCACCGCAATCCTTCTTGGGACCCTTGAGTTCAGCACTTGAACTCTCACATGTTTCTTCTTTATCGTCAATTGTGGAATCTATTCTACTAGAGTAGTTGCGCTTGTCACCATCTGCTAGAGTATGGAATGGGATGTCCTCATACTCTACATACTTCCATAAGGGACAAAGGTTTCTCTTAGGAAAGGTCTCATAGAACAACAGCATCATGTCGGATTTGATCTCATCATCTCTTTTTTCAAGGGAACCCACTATCCTGTTAGCCTACTTCTCTATGCAGGCGACGATAGCCTCTTCATGTTGGCATTCCAAGGCCTTATTCTCTTTAATCGTCTCTTGAGCAGTTCTCTTCAACTTGGTCTTCTCATCGCATAAAGTTTAGAAAGCACCATCCTTAGTGTTCAACTGCTCCTTCAAAGTTGTGAGATTTTGTGAGGAAGAAGTGTCCAGGCTGGAGTAATTGGTTTGGAGCTTGATATTGGCTACTTCCGATGCGGTCAGCTTGGCTGCCAAATATTCATTTTCCTTCTTCGGCACCTCTATGCTCTGCTGAGCACTCAGTAGAGTATCTGACAAGGTCTGTTTGTCAGTGGTAAGAGAATTGATAGTACCGGTTTGATTTCTTACCTACCTCTCTAGATCAAGTATTGGTCGGATGTAACCGAGGAGAGCATGACTCAAAGTATCTTGTTCTTTGGATATGGAGTATGACTTCTTATTGAATGTTACCATGTTGGAGGAGCTGGAGGAACGGTAAGGACCTGCAAATTCATATTTCTCTAGATCATTAGAGTAAATACTGATGTCTTGAAAGGCTTCAAGGTCCACTTCGTCATTGCCTCCACCAGAAATCTGTCTAGACTGAAGATCTGTTGGGATTTCTTTTTTCAAGGTAGGTTCAGCAGGAGCTGGGGGTGGAATTTATGTTGGGAGAAGGATTATCTCTGCCCATAGAGTAACCTTCTTTTTCTTGGCAGCTTTCTCATCACTGTTGGCTTTGCGTTTATTGTCTCTTTTAGGACGTCTTGGTGGGTTCTTTGACCCTCTGACTTCCTTTATAGTTTGAACCTCCACTGTCTTTAGCAAGGCCACATTAATACCACCTTGGTTCTCCAAAATATTCCCCTCTGTAGTTGTTTGAGCTAATTCTGTTGTAGCCTTTCTTTTCTTGTTCTTCATTTTCCTAGGGGCTTTGCCCTGGAAGGAAAATACAACTTGGCCTCTTTAGCTTATGTCCTCTTCAGGATCACGTCAACAGGGGGAGGGTGATTAGCTCTTCCCATGAAAGGTCTCTTCTTCCTGTGGTGTTCCACATGTGAGACCTCACAAAATTACCTGACTTGAAGCAATTATAGAAGACATTCTTTCAGTTCTCTGAAGCCCAAGCGTTTAGTTTTGCACAAGTATTTTGCCCTGCCTCTAGGTGGCCCGAGAACTCCTTCGGTATAAATGGGGAGAGATATCAATTAGTCAGAATAAAAAAAATGAAACTTAAGAAATGAAAAGGAAAAGAGAGAAGAATTTACTAGTGATTTTCCATCTACTAGTCAAGAGGCTGGGGTTTGTATCAGCCTTGATATTTTTGTCATTCTCCCAAGTCCCACTGATAAAGAGGAACTGCATCCTCTAGGGTTTTTTGGACTGCAGTAGGTCGTGCACCACTTTGAAATCATTCCCTATACTGTGATGATAGAAGGGGTTTTGGTGATTATTGCACAAGCTTGCTACAACAGTAAACTGTTCTATAGGGAGTGGGATTTTTGACACCCTGGATGCCATGATGCAGGCTATGAGAGTATACCAAGCGTTAGGGCTCAGCTGGCTGGGGCATAATTTGATTAGATAAAGTATCTCACAATTTTTGGGTCTAAGGGGAACCGAAGTCCCCTGTTCAGTACTTCGGTGTAGACCACCATCTCGTTCAACTTACTATCTATGGGGGTTTCTGGAGTGATTGAGATCCTCACTTTTACAGACTCTAGGATCCCCCATTTAGTTTGGATCCAACCCAGCTTGGCCGTGTTGGTGTAGATATAATTAATGTTCTGAAAAGTCAACAAGTATTTGACACTAACCTTTTTGAAACAGGGACCTACCTTGCCTTCTAGACTCTCCAGAAGAGCATCCGGATGAGTCATGCCAACCTTGGTTTTACCTTTTCGATCTGAGACTGTATCCCCTGTTTGACCGGACGCCTTGGTCTCGAAAAGAGCTTCCTCTATGTTGTCCTCCATGTTCTCTTCCATCACTGTGGAAGGTTGTTCAGCTGTTTTTGAGGCAGGCTGCTCTGGCTCCTTTATTGGTGGTTGTATAACTGGTTGTTCAGAAAGTTGTGCAGATGTCGCTTCTGAAGTTCTGATATCTGGTAGAGATTGATGTCCGGAGGATTTAATTTGTGAAACAACTTTTTTTGCCTCCGAACAGGAGGGTTTTGAAGATGTAGGCGTGAATTTGGTTTTTGTTTGACGTGTAATACGGCGAGGAGTTATCTTCTCTGGTGATTTCTCTGTGTCTGATTCCATTGTGATAAATGGTGAGGGTTTCCTAACACTAGAAACGGATTTTTCTTTGGGAATATGGTTTTGAGATTCTTGAACTGAAGAACCGGATTAGAGAGGTGAAAGGTCTGCTGGGAATGGAAGCTTTCTGGTTCAAGTGTTTCTTGAAGAAGATGACCTTTGATCGGCGTTCTGGTTTGACTGGTTACATTTCTCGCTTAGAGAAGCGGGAAGACCGACAGCAATACGTTTATCTCTCGCTACTTTTTTTGCTCTCTCTAATTCAGAGTTCAACCAACCTCCTTTAACTAAGGCGTTTATGGCTGTGAACATATATGTCTCGAGAACAATTTAAATATGAACTGAGTTTTCTCTCTAGAAAGATTTGAGTGTGGAAGACAGACAATGAAACGTTATAACAATGAAAACAACAGTTACCAAGGAGAAGATTAATAGAATTTTTGCAATGATTAAAGGTTGCACAACGTGTAAAAAATTGAAACCTAGGTAATTTTCTAGACCTAGTGGGTGCGATAATCTTGGAGAAAAAACGGTTGGGAGGTCGAACCAGATATTGACACATGTCCCACGTTTCAAGAAAAACTCTTAGAATTCTGAGAAAGGGAAATCAGTTCTGATAAAATTCGAACAAGATCACTTGTGAAAAGAAATTCCTCAATTCGAACAACATAAGCAGATAGGACAAGATTGGTGCTAGCTTTGTGAATTTTTAGCCCTTCAAAAGATTTTTCACAAGGCCTAAAAAGGGGCTACTAATGAGTTCGGAGATTTTGGTCACCATACCTAAGCAAATCCACTTATCCGAACCGGGACAATTCGGACCAAATCACACCACTAAATATCCGAATAGGACAAATGTATTAACTTTTGACTAAGCTGTTTGTAATCAACTTAAAACTAATGGATTTTTAAATTCGACCTGATTTCATGACCCGACCCAATAAGCCCACGGGTCAGTAATTAAAGTATAAATACTTCAACCACTCTCATTAATGAGGGTGATCAGAATTTAATATAAGTAGACAACTTAATTATCTCTCTACCCTACACACTAAACACAAAACACCCCAAAATTATTAAAACACTCTATAACATTTTACCAGTCTACCCTCAGTCCAAAATAAACCAAACCAATATATATACACACGTGGTCAATTAAAATTGTTAACACTCCTATAATTTAAGAGGTCTTTTATTCATTTTAAAACAAGGTTACAAGGGAATAAGAAAAATGTTAAAGAAACCAAGCCAAAATATTTAATACTTAAGACTGAGTGGAATAATATTAAAAAATTGGTAATTTGTCAAAACAAATTGGGCTAAGCTGGTGTGCGTTTCGGCAATATGTGAAATTTAATCCAATGATGATTAACTCCGTATAAGTATGGCATGAAGGTAATAAAGTTTCATCTCTGTATATTTTTAAACTCAAAGTTAACAAGAAGAACATAAATAACAAAAAATCACATAAAGACAAAATTTAACGTGGTTCGGAATTCGAAGGAAAAACTACATCCATAGAAAATAAAATTGATTTTGTATAGAAGAAAGATTATAACTCCTTAGTGTTTCTTTTAAAGTTATTTTCTAACTCCTTAGTGTTTCTTTTAAAGTTATTTTCTAACTTTACTTCTCTTTCGAAAACTCGGCAAAACTCTTGATTTATCTCCATTGATCTCACAATGCTCCAACTATTTTAGTTTCTTCACACTTCTCTTTCTTTATTTATAGAACCAAGAATAGGTGAATTATTTATTCAGGCTCACTATAGAATTTGGAAATTTGTTCCCACAAACCCACAAAGTATAGTGGCAGCAGCCACCCTAACATATGTATTGACTTGCTCTATGACATCTGCATCACTAGTATTATTATGAAAGTATTCAAAGTACATTCATACGAATGTATATGATCAACTACTGTGGATATTTTTTATTTATATTATTCTAATAAATTCGAGAAAAGTTCCTTCCATGAACAATAAAACTATATTCAAAAGCTTCGACATGTAATATTCATGATATCTAAGTTACAACAAGTAATATTCATGCAGTTATGTTCCAACAACTAAGTTCATGGACCGAGTTGCAATAGGTAGTGTTCTTACCCCAAGTTCTAATATATCTTTATTCACAAGTCTCGGTATAGCTCATTCTCTAAGGTTCCAACAAATGTCTCTACATCTACATCTTGACTGAGCTCATGTCTCTCATACTTAAGACTTCAAATCGTCCATGCACTTCAATCTCAGTAATTCATTCACTTAAGTATAATTGTTCATTCTTCATTTACTTTGCTTATACATCTAACAAAATATGTTAACTGCAATAATAAAAACCTTAATTATTGACTTATATACTTGATTTTAAATTAGTTATGGATCTAGATAAAGCTCCAAGTATAATGTTAGGGTTTTATCTAGTAACATGTACCAAACCTAGTAAAATTATTATGTTTCATTTAGTGTTTAGCTGAATCATCAAGTTAATATCACATTAATTTTTTAAATAACTTGCAGGTTTACCAGTATTTGTTAACAAAATATAATTAAGATGATCGACATGATGATTTTATCTTTGTACCTCTTCAAACATATATGATAGTCATAAATTTTTTATATGGATGTAGCTTAGTATAAGAGGGAACACGAAACTGAACATGTAGTGACATCCATTTAAATATATCAAAACACATATTGAGGATCATCTTGTATTATTATATCTTAAGTATCTACAGTAACACTCGCTTAATCATTATATATCATATTCTTATTGAATATCATATATATGTTTTTTATCATTTTAATATTCACAATTTTTGATAATTTGTAACCAAACTACTCATATTTATATCCAATAAAAAAACAAATGTTGGACTTTACATTCAGCTTACTACAACTAGCAACAACAATATGAACATAATAAACACATCCAAAAACACTCAAATGTAAAATATTGACTTCTTGTTCGCTTCATATCTCTTATGGTAACCTGAAAATCTTATAAAAATAATCCCTCATCTATGAAATAAACGATTGTGTTAATTGTATAATCTTGAACAAAGCCTCATTCTTTTATTTCTTTCGTTTATAGTCGTATTCATGCGCTCAACCACACCATTCTTTTGTGGTGTTCTTTAAAATATGTTTTCAATTCGAAGTATTTTATCATCATAAGTTTTTTATACCATTTATGTGTTCTCTACCATCATCAGATCTCAAACATTTTTTAACTTACATTTTTCAGTTTCAAGCATGGTTGTTCCCTTTCTAAAAGTTTCAAACAGATCATATTTATTTTCAAAACATTAAACCCAAAATTATATACACATCAATAAATAACATATTATTGAGATACACCTAAAAATATGGGTGAGATTCGGTTGGTTTTTTGATAAATATTTAATCCGAACCGAAATAATTCGGTTTATAAATTATTAAACCGATTTATTAAAAAAAATTGGTTTTTTTTTGTCTCGGTTTTTTCGGTTTCGTTCGTTTTTGGTTCGGTTTTTCGGTTTCAGCATTGGTTTGGTTCGGTGCGGTTCGGTTCGGTTCGGCGCGGCGCGGTTCGATTCATGTTAATTTTTTAATTTTTTTTAATTAGTAAAGAATTTAATTTTTTTATAAACCAATAATTTAATCTTTTCCATTTTATGTTTATAATTGAAGAATTCAGAAATAGCTCTAGGATAATTTTGTATTACGAGAATATTTTAGTGTCGAAATAGTATCAAGTTCTTTGTTAAGGAGCCTTTTTAGAGAGAGAAAGTTAAAGCAAGACTAAGTAGAGAGAGAAAGTAATATTATATTAATCACACACCTTATCCACTCGTGTGAGGTCCTTTTATAGTACAATAATGGGCCCCACACACAACTTAATTTCTACCTTATTACACATTTAGTCCCCACATTTCCTCACTTATTCATAATAACTACTTCTATTATTCTTTTTTACAATACTTCTCTAATAAGAATACATTCTTACAATTTTTCCTTACATCTTTTATTCTCCCTCATCAGTAGCCCCCCAGTCCTAGTAAAAATATTTTTACTGGGACTGTAAAGATATCCAACTTTCGTCTTATAGCTTCAATTCTCTTCGAAAATGCATTTCCTCAAATATTCCTTCTTCGAATAGCCTCCATTTTTTAACAGCTTTCCTCTTCGAATATCTTTTATTCCTTAAGTCTTCAAAAAACGTCTCTTCGAAAAATACCTCTTCAAGAAACTGTTCTTTGAAAAGGAAAAAATCTCTTCGAAAAATATATCTTCAAGAAACTGCTCTTCGAAAACTATCTACTCAAGAAATACCTCTAAAAAACTGTTCTCTGATAAGGAAAAATTCTCTTCGAAACTATAATCTCTTCGAAAACCTATCTCTCATGCTACTACCAGTAGCCCCCCCCCCCCAATCCTTGCAATATCTTAGTAAAGCTTTGAAGCAAACCTCTCTTTAATTGTGTTCATCGGAATTGACTGTCTCAACATGATAGAGTTTCCCACATTAGGCTAATAAATTGTAAGGATTGGACGCCTCGAATTTATCAGTACTGAATGGTATCCCTTTATCATGACGTCATAAATCGTAATTCCCTGTCACCAAATCTCTCTAGAGATCTTATTCTTGTTCCCAATGCTTTTCATCATTTGATTGTCTTTCCACCTTCTCTCTTGTTTTATGAACCAACAAAATCGCTCCTATGTTTCCCATAATGCCCCTAGGCAAACAAGAGAAAAAGTCCTCATGCCTTATTTACCCTAAAAGTCCATCTCTCTCTATAAATACTGACCCTCTTCCTTAACATTCCAAACTTTTCACTCTAAAAATTTCGAGAGAGAAAATTGGGCTTATAAACCTCGTCGGATTCTAGAGTGGCTTCTAATTAGTAAAAAATTCGAAGTGAGAGTTGCTGCTGGTGAATACGTTGAGCCTCAACCCCAACCAGCTGTCACTACGTTCTACGGTTCGTGGCCTCCACTGGAAAATTCTGCTGCTATCATACCCCTCGAAATATCTCAACAGAGTCGAATTCCCGATCTTAACACCGTCGATCTTATGGGTAAGGATAAACATCACAAACACTCATCTGGGAAGAGGAAAAGGCACCATAAGAAGAAATCTGAGGAGCGCAAGCGTGCTAAAGGAACTCCCTCGAAAACCCCAAATCCTCATTTGGCTGTAACAATTGAAAATCCTCCTCTAAAGACCGACAACTCAGGGTCGAGCCTTCCAGCCACTCCTTCAATAACAGCAACTGAGAGCCCTCGATTTTCTCCAGGAAGGAACACCGTAACCGAAGACGAGCTTCGAGAAATGCGAAACAAAGCCTTGGCTGCTAAAGGGAAAAGAATTGCCTCGGATATTGCTGAGCCATAAATCCAACCAATGTCTGCTGCAGAACAAAATAAGACCATTAACCTTCCCTTAGAATCTTCTAGTCAAGAGATTACTTCTCACCCAACAATTTCCAAAAAGAAAGCTCGTCGGATTGCCTCTAAGTCTAAGGGAGACATCACTCTTCCGTTAGAACTTGATGCCATCGCATGCAACAATATTCGAGGAATCGAAAACAAGCATATGGTGCCGCTGAACAACATACATTACAAGTATTTTTTACCCTCAGAAGAGCCCATACTGAGGACCCGGTGGTGCATGCCTTTGTACATTGACATTAGGTTCCCCTCGGAAGATGAGACTCCTTTATCAGTGAGGGTAATGAATTAGTTGTTTATACTGAAATTATGAATTGGGGGTTAAGGTTTCCCTTAGACCCATTTTTCATTTAGTACTTTTCCAAGATTGACCTCTGCCCTTCACAAGCCGGTCCAAACACATGGTTCACCCTTATGGCATGCATCATGGCTTCGAGGATTTCGGGCATCGAATTTTCCTTAGAAGATCTCATCAGATTATCTGGCTTAGCAAGGAATCCGTTTTTCCCATTTTATTCGTTGATGTTTGGCCGACGACAAAAGATTTTAAAAGACCTGCTAGAAGCTGATAAGAAATAGAGGCAACAATTCATCTACTTCTCAGGTCAATGGGAAATAGGGTCAGAATCGACTCCTTCAAATCCTCACAAGCTATCCCTCTTGTGGACCAACAAATGTGAGTTTACTAACTTCTTCACTTCCCTTTTCTCCTCGGATAATGATGTACTGACTTAAAATTCTTATAGCTATGACAGGTATTTGAAAACCATAATCATATTTATGTGGAGAGTGCCACCACTGTATTCACCAAACTTAGCGAATGGGCCAAAGAACATTGGGAAAACAGGTTCCGCATGTGCTTTATGAATAACAACTTAGCCATGAGGAGATTGTGGAGGTTGAACCCCCTTGACTGATTGACCCTGAAAGAGCTAATGACCCCTCCCCCACAACAAGAAGTCTTAGATCAAGTGACTAAAAAAGATATAGTCATCTATCTTCTGAAGCACTCGCGTGCAAAAAGTCACCTTGGTGAATCCGACGAGGAAGTTTCCATAAAAGACCTTCAGTCAGACACCGAAGGATTAATCACCAATCAGGAATCATCCTCCTCGGCCAACATTATGACAACCAGTTCAAGTTCTCCTCCAACGAAGTCTGTCTATCCTCACAAGAACAAAGATACGAAGACAAAAGAAAGAAAGAAAGAAAAAAGCTGTCATGGAGCCCATCCAAGAATTATCCGAGGACGACAAAACACAAGATGATGTTCAAGAAACTGCCCAAGACATTGAGCTCCAATAGATATCAAGTGAGCCAGAAAAAGAAATTAGAGATAATTCACCCAAGGAAAATTTAAGTCAGAGACCCAGCTCTCCTCTTACCCAGGCATCAAGTCCTGCTCCAATAAAAAATTCCCCTACATTGGCACCACTCCCGATTCCTCGAAGCGATCCTCATCAACATGTTGATCTTAATATTCTAACGGGTGAGTCGTCGGATTTTAACCCCACAACACTAGGCTCACCCACCAGCTCCTTCGAAGTTCATCTGCATAATGAATTCTCACTAAGTCTCCGCAGCCTTCTTTATACTTCGGTCAACATGGGAAAAATAATGCAGCATCTAGAAGACCGAAAAAATCATTATAAGTTCAAGGCATCTCTGGTCTCCTCGCAACTTGAAGAGGCAAAGAAACAATACGCCATTGTGGAGAGTCAAGCAGATGCACTTTATGTCATTATGCTCGAAAGATGCTGCCAGGAAGAAAGAGACCTCTACCAAAAGAAAACGGGGGCTCAAGAAAACGTTTGATAGAGCTCCAAAAAGCTCACCAGATAGCATGCAAAGGATTTCAAGATTGTTGTGACGATTAATTTTTTTTTATAAAGGACAGAGAAAAACTGGTGAAGAGAATTGAAGATTTTCCTAAACAAGTCAAGGAGGAGAAAGAAAAACCCGTAAACGCTTATGCGGCTAAGTTGACAGACAATCTCAACGCTCGAGATGCTACAATTGGAGCAACGCTGATAACTCAAATTTATGCAGAGCACCCCGAGTATGACTTAGGAAGCTTTTGGAAGCTTGTCTCCCCCGACCTTTGCCCTCCGAACATTGTGGTGAGTGATAGTGAAGCATCGGATTCGGAGGAGAGTGACTCCTCGGGAAATTCTGATTAGTTAAAAAATGTTAAGTCTGTTTGGAAATTTTTGTGTATAAGTCCTTGTAAGGCAATTTTTGTAACCCATCTGATTTTCTCCGAGGAGTATCGTCCTCGAATTTTTGTGTATGCCACTTCTTGAAATGAAAATCGTATAACTTGTTAATTTCCACATTTTTCATATAAAATAATATGTGCCAACTTGCGTTGAATGGTTGCTCTATACTGATTTTCATCGTAATATTCATTATATGGTGCGCTAAGGCTAGCTTAGAAAAATAATTCGAGGCACCAAAAAATATTTGTCACAAGAAGAACTATGTGAGGCAAAAAATATCGTTTCACAAAGAATAATCTGAGGCACAAGATATTGTCTCAGAAAGAATAGTTCGAGGCACAAAATATGGTCTCCAAAAGAATAGTTCGAGGCAAAAAATGTAGTTGTATTAATTAGCTCATAGTGGCACATCGTTAAAACCTTCCTGTTCCTAACAGGGTAGGAAATAATATGCTAAAATCTTCATTCCAGATACAATTTTAAATGTTCGATGTTCCATGGAAACCGCAGACATCGCCCTTCCTTGTCTTTTAATCTATATGTTCCTTGCTTTATTTTCTCTGTAACTTCATAAGGGCCCTCCCAATTCGGTACCAACTTTCCAAGACTCATCTCTTTAGTGTGCATAAAAACTTTGTGTAATACTTTGTCCCCCACCTTGAAATCTCTGTGCTTTACTTTAGAGGCATATCTACTCCTCATTAACGTTTGATAATGCAAGGACTTCAACTGTGCGCGTTGTCTTTTCTCTTCAACCAAATCCAATTCCAAGGCTCTGCTTTGGTCGTTCAAATCTTCTGTATAAGTTGCCACACGATATGATGGGAAAACAATCTCCGAAGGGACGACCGCATCCATACCATACACTAAGGCAAATGGAGATGTAGCAGTTGCAGTTCGAGGCGTTGTCCAATAAGCCCACAATACTTCTTGTAAATAATCAGGCCATCTTCTTGTATTTTCTTCCAAATTCTTTTTCAACCCATCCAAAATTGTTCGATTGGTCACTTCCACCTAACCGTTAGCCTGGGAATGAAATGGGGCAGATAAGCATTTTCGTATGCCCCTGGAAAGGCAAAAGCTTTTAAATTCTTTGTTATCGAATTGAGGTCCATTATCCGTTGTGATTTGTATCGGTACCCCAAAACGACAGCAAATATTCGAAACAACGAACTTGATAACATCTTTTACTTTTGTTCCTGCTAGAGGTTCCGCTTCCACCCACTTAGAAAAATAATCCACTGCTACGATTATAGTCTGTTTTCCACCATACGCCATTGGTATGGGCCCAACTAGGTCAATGCCCCACCTATCAAATGGAACTGCTTCTGAAATACTCTCCAAGAACACCCCAGGCTTGTGGATTATGTTTGCATAACGTCGACAGGTATCACACCGCTTTACCAAATCTTTCGCATCAGAAAAGATAGTCGGCTAATAATAACCAGCCAAAAACACTTGTCGAATTAACGCCTTATACCAACAATGGGCCGAACCTTCCCCATCGTGCAATTCTGATAGGACAAACTGCGACTCGTCAATGGCCAGATACCTCAGTAACGGCCTGCTCAAATATTTCTTATATAAAACTCCTCCCAATATGATATAACTGTGAGACTTGAACCTGATCCTCCTAGCCTCATACTTTTCAATGGGTAAACTATCTTTTTCCAAGAAGTCAATAATGTCTGACCTCCAATCATTTGTGATCACATTGCTTACTTCTTTAATGTTCATTGAATGCTCTGTATCGATCATAACCGAAGGGTGCTCCTGAATCAAGACCCATGGGTAACCCTCCGATCGTGAAGTTGTAGCCAAAGAATCTGGGACGACATTTGCCTCTCTTCGAACATGCTCGTATTGAAACCCATCGAGTTCAGCAACCAAATCTTTTAACATGCTCGTATTGAACCCCATCGAACATGCTCGTATAATTAATTTATACTAGTATTTGACTATTGTGTGGTTTATTTCTGCCTGAGGTAATCTGGTAAAGTGTTTAAAAGGTGTTTTGTGTTTAGTGTGAAGAGTATAGAGATAATTAAGCTGGCTACTAGTAATAAATTTTGATCACCCTCATTAATGAAAGTAGTTGGTGTATTTATACTTAATTACTGACACATGGGCTTTCTGGGTCGGGTTGTGAAACCGGGTCGAGTTTAAGGACCCATTAGTAATATAGCTTTAAGTTGATTAGCAACTAGCTTAGTCAATAATTAATACAGTTGTCATGTCCGGATTTTTAGTGTGGTGGTTTAGTCTGAATTGCCCTTCGAATTTAATCATGGCACAGTGACTGAAATCTCTGAACTCATCAGTAGCCCCTTTAGGTCTTGCAAAGGATCTTTGGAAGAGCTAAAACTCAAAAAACCATTATATATTTTTCCGAAATATGAGTTTTTCTTCAAGAGTGACGTTGTTCGTACTTTGTCAGAACTAACTTCTCATCTCAGAATTCTAAGAGTTTTTCTTGAATCATGGGACACGTGTCAAGCTTTAGTTCGACCTCCCAACCATTTTTTTCTACTAGATTGTCGCACCCACTAGGCTAGAAAGTTACATATGCATTAATTTTCACACTTTGCAGCTTTTAATCATTGCTAAAAATCGATCCAACTTCTCCTGGGTAACTGCTCTTTGTCACTGTTATATATAAACTTTTCTACCGTTTCATTGTCTTCAAAAATTACAAACATTCTTAGAAAGAGAGAGCTTAGTTCATCTTCAACCTTGTTTTTGATTCATATATGTTGACAGCCAGAAACGCCTTAGTAAAAGAAGGTTGGTTGAATTTGTCTGAATTAGAGAGAGTAATAGAAAGTAGCGAGAGACAATCACATTGCTGCTGGTCTTCCGACTTCTCCAAGCGAAAAAAACAATCAGCCACAACTGAATACTAATCAGAGATCGTCTTCTTAAAAAAAACCCTAAAGTTAAGAAAATTTCATTTATAGCAAATCTTTCACCTCTCCCATTTCGGTCCTCAGCCATAAGTCTCAAAATCCATTGCCCAAGGAGAAAATTGTTTCCAGTGTTAGAAAAACCTCTCCTTTCATTGCGATGGGATCAGACGCTGAAAAGTCTCCAGACAAATTAATTCCTCGCAGGGTTACGCATCAGTCTAACCCAGAATCCACACCCACATCTTCAAAGCCCTCCAGTTCTGAGGTAGCAAAGTCTGTACCGCAAGCTAAACCATCCGGGAAACAACCCCTAACAGACACCAGATTATCAGAAGCGTCATCTTCACAACCTTCTGAACAACTGTTTACAAAACCATCTAAACAGCCACCCTCAAAGGCATCAGAACAATATTCTTCAAAACCATCCGAACAGCCTTCCACAATGATGAAAGAAAATATGGAAGATAGCATAGAAGAAGCCTCTTTTGAGGATGAGGAGTCCGATCAGACAAGGGATACAACTTTAGACCGGAACTTGTTAGTCATTTTCTCACGCAAGTATACGCGGTCAAATAGTAGCAAGTAATAAGTAAGAAAGATCGTTCCCACGAAGACCAGGTATATATGACAAAAATCTACTTATGCAACAACGTATGATTATTAAACTAATACTTGAACTAGTAATAAAATTTAAGTAAATGAATATAACTAAGTAAATTAACTAACGAGTTATACTTATGCGAGAGAGAACATGGAACCCTAACTTCATTGTTTGTTTTACTCAGAGTATTAATATACTTAATCAATATGTATGATAACAACGATTACTAATCAGATAACACGAAATCAGAATACCCTACCTTTCAGTACACGTAAACCAAACCACTTAAACAACCACAAAAGAGATAGCAGTTAAGTAGACACCACTTGTATGACAATCCTATATGTCTATACGAATTGAGGTACAATTGGTTTTAAGCACAAGTTATCTATTTCGATTACATAGGGTAATATGATATGGTTAGTGACATATTACAAATCATGAACAATCACAATACGAATCATTCAAGAACCTATGCTAGCATGGCAAGTTCTAAACCCTTAAATCCACTTTCGCATTCATTAAAGATTAAAAAACTAGATGTTCGCGACGCATCTAACGATAAGCACAACCATACTAGGTAACCGATAAACGTATCTCACAAATCAATTAAGCAATAAAACCCTAAGTATTAATCAAACAAATCCGCTAGAGTTCCATGACAACGATTAGTTCATAATCAAACGAATCATCGTCATGGGCTCAAAAATTAACATAGCTCTAAGACGAATGTAAATAAACGAATAAGAGTTTAGAGAACATTAAGCCTGATAAGGAGATAATTCGCCGGAATAAATAATAAGGGGTTGATTATGAATATAAAATATTTGACATGGCTATTATTGTATTTACTTTCCATTAGAGGCAAATTTGAAAAGAATGTATATAATAAGGGACCAAAACAACAATAAAGCCAACCCACCAAGGACATTAATGGGATCACCTTACTTTACCAATAAAAGATGACCCACTTTCTTGGTAAGTGGGACATTCCATATTATTTTATTCCCTTTGCACTTTCTCTCTCTAGACTCTCTCTCTAGTCACATCAGAATCAAGATCCGAAATATTCCTTGGTAATTTATTCTCTCATCATTGGCACCGTCCGTGGGAACACGTGATACCAAAAAAGAATTTTTTTCTTTGAAAATCGTGATTGAAAAAAGGAATGACGAGGCTGTTGAGGAGAGGGTCGGGAGAGAAGTAGCCTGAGCCGTTTCGTTATCTGAGGGCGAAGGAGCCCCGAATCGGGAGCGCTACGTCCAGGGTCGGGAGAAACGATCGACCCTTATCATGACTCGAAGACAGCTTCTAGAAGAAATTGCCAGGCTAAACGCTGAAAGAGAGCGGGCGATAGACGAGAAAAGGGTTCGGGAAGGAAAAGGCAAAGACCCGCTCTTGGATGACCGCAGCGGAGGCAACCCGACTGTTGGACGTCGCATCGAAGCCCGACCTGTCATGTATCATCGGGAGCCTCATCCTGAGGAGGGGCAGAATACCAGAAAGCAGCGATACCCGGAGGATCACTGCGGAGCTTCCACCAATTACACTTCGGATGACTCATCGGGCCGGGAGTACCGACGACGGGAACGGGTAAGCAAGCGCGCACAGAAAAATCGTTACCGACGCCACCGAGGACCCTGGTCAGACTCTCCGAAGTACAAGAAAGGTAGCACCGAAAAATAAACTCCAGTGTCATTTGAGAAAGAAGAAATGCCCGCGGCCAGTCGTGAAGAGCGAGTGGCGCTACCTCAAGTGCAATGGCAACCTTCGAACAGCCAGAACCAGGGGTACCAAACCAGCAGCCAGTTTATCAATCCAGGGGATGAAGGACTCTACGGAGTTCAGACGAAAGGACTCGGAGGCGGAGCTTTCGGGTACGGTATGAATTGGCGAGCTTCACCATTGACCGATGAGATATTAGCGGAGCAGCTCCCGAAGAGATTTGATATTTCCAAATTAGAAAAGTACGACGGGAAGAAGGATCCGGATAATCACTTCGAGGCTTTCAAAAACTTCATGCTAAGCTTCGACATTGACGATAAGCTCTTGTGTAGGGAATTTTCGATGACCTTCCGAGATCGGGCGTCCAAATGGTACAATCGTTTACCACAAGGCTGCATCAAAAACTTCGGGATGTTCTGGACAATGTTTAGACAACGAGAAAAACGTGGCATTAACCGCATATCGCTTGGGCTTGCTCCCGGGACCTATGAAGCAAGCGATAACTAAGAAACAAGCGTTCACTTTTTCCGCCCTTCTGGCTCAGGTAGAAAAATAAATATTAATCGAAGAAACCGAGGCGTCCGAACTGGCTGCCCAAATTCAGCAGAGTGCGCAAGCAGCGGTCGTAATAAGACAAGGGACTCAATCTAGCTACGCTCGGACAGCCCAACCAGTTAGCACGATACACCCGACCCAGTCCTTACCTACCAAACCTTCGTCTCCACCGAGCCAAAAACCAAAGCAGACGAGTCAAACGGTTTCGCGACCCATATCTAACAAGTGGGTCCGACCTGCTTATTTCGTTGACCTAACAGAATGTGTATCATCAATCTACGAAAAAACTAAGAAAAGCGGGATGTATTGAAGTCCTTTCCCAATACCAACGCCTCGGGAACAGAGGAACAATCGTTATTGTCGCTATCACGAAGACGTGGGGCACGATACCAAGGATTACATTGCCCTCAAGAAAGAAATACAGATGCTCATAGAGCACGGTAACCTCCTGGAATATGTCAAGAAAGCCCAGCAGAGTGCAATTTCGAAAGAAGTCGTGGTAATCCCGAAGCCCAAAACCACCATGACCATTTTCGAGGTAACCGACCCTTTTGATGTATCCATTGAGTACCTTGACCCCGAGGCAAACCGCAACATCATCGGGATCATTGAAGAGGAAGCTGAGGAAAACGTCGGTAATGTGAGAAACCTTTGTGAATTCTTTGAATCTCTGACTATCTTCGGTGGAGATTCTATGGCAGGTACCACACACTCTTCCAGGAAGAGGCATATTGTGAATCTAACCACTCAATTAGAGGCTCGACCTTACCCCCACTCCAAAAGTGTCCCGTCACCGATCCTGTACTTCGACGACGACGACATGAGAGATATAGCCGGCCCTCACGAGGATGCCATCGTAATCGGGACGGCCATTACAGGGGAGGAAGTCAGACGCATCTTGGTGGACACAGGAAATTCGGCCAACAGAATCTTCGCGTCCACTTTCTCCAAATTTAGGACACCTCCGGTCATCACTCGGTCAGACCGTACCATTGTGGGATTTACGGGGTCGGCAGCTGACGTCATCGGAGAATTTGAGGGCGTCGTTCAGCTAGGTCGCGGCTCATTTAAGAAGGAGGTCACCGTTCTATTCGTGGTAGTAGACGCACCGGCTTCCCATAACGCAATTTTCGGCAGATCGTGGATATCGCGAATGCATGCGGTATCTTATACAATCCATCAGTGTTTGAAATACGTGGTCGAAAACTACGTAGGAATAGTCTGAAGCAACCAGAAAGCGGCGCGGGAGTGTTACCGAGCAGCATTGGCACTTAAAAAAGATCAAGAGATGGTTCAGGCACGGGAATAGCAGTTAAAGGGGCTCCCCCCGGGGTTATTACCTGTTGATGATCCTAGGGAAGCTCCAAGCTATCTGACTACCGACGAAGAATGTGAACAACACCCGTTTGCTGGAGGAAAAGTTTTGCAGATCGGGGTTTGTTTATCGCCAATCTTCAGAGAACAGTTATTGTCTTTGCTACGGGAAAATTTAGATCTATTCGCCTGGTGCTCAAGGGACGTAACCGGAGTCTCGGAGTCTTGTGTTATTCACCGGCTAATTGTCAACAAAAACGTCAGACCTGTCTCTCAAAAGCGTCGGATTTTTTCCCCGGAAAAGGAAGACATTATTTTACACGAAGTCGAAAGAATGATCAGCGTCGGGCACGTAAAGGAAGCAAGTTATCCGTTGTGGACGTCCAATCCTGTTCTGGTCAAGAAGAAAAACGGGAAGTGAAGAATGTGCGTGGACTTCACTGATCTCAATCGGGCATGCCCAAAGGACCCTTTCCCGATGCCAAGGATTGACCAATTGGTAGATTCGACTTCAGGAAATCGATTACTGTCATTCATGGATGCGTACGCCGGCTATAATCAGATCAAGTTGCACCCCGCAGATCAAGAAAACACAACGTTTATAACAGGCCGAGGTCTGTATTGCTACAAGGTCATGCCGTTCGGGCTGAAAAATGTCGGGGCAACGTACCAGAGGCTTGTTAATAAAACTTTTGAGGGCCAAATTGGGAGGAATATGGAGGTATACATTGACGACATGTTAGTCAAGAGCGGCACAGACGAAGACCACCTTTCCGATTTGCGAGAAACTTTTGATAACCCCAGGGGCATAAACCTCAAGCTCAACCCTGAAAAATGCTTCTTCGGGGTCAGGTCAGGCAAGTTTCTAGGTTTCTTTGTTAGCGAAAAAAGGACTGAAGCCGATCCCAGTCAACTCCGAGCTATCACCGACATGACCCCACCCAAGAACATCAAGGAAGTCCAGATCCTAACTGGGCGCTTGGCTGCTTTAAATCGTTTTATCTCTCGTTTATCTGATAAATACGCCCCCTTTTTCTAGGTCTTGAGACATGCCAAGAATTTTGTGTGGACACCCGAATGCAACAAAGCATTCTTAGGGATTAAGCGATATCTATCGTCCCCGAATCTTTTAACGAAGCCTCTAACAGACGAAACCCTTTTCCTTTACATTGCGGTTACAGATTTTGCAGTTAGCGCGGCTTTAATCAGTGAGTCAGGACCAGCCCCTACAGCGGTCTACTTTGTAAGCAAAAGCTTACTAGATGCGGAAACACGGTATTTACGGTTGGAGAAAATGGCTTTAGCCCTAGTGACCGCAGCACGAAAAATGCGTCCATATTTTCAAGCCCACCCTATCGTCGTCTGCACCTCTTTTCCGCTCAAGTACGTCCTCCAGCGACCGGACATGTCCGGGAGAACGTCTAAATAGTCGATCGAATTGGGCGATTTCGACATCAACTTTGAGCCACGGACAGCCGTCAAAGGCCAAGTTCTGGCTGATTTTTTAATCCAGTTCCACTCCGAGCGTCCGGATCAAGATGAACCCTCTGGAGAGGCCAAACCAAATGAGTGGACCATCCGCACCGACGGGGGGGCAAATGTCAATGGTTACGGCGCGGGCGTGCAGATAGTCACCCGAACAGGCATCAATATGCATCAGGCCATCCAGTTCGGTTTTCCCACCTCAAACAATGAAGCCGAATATGAAGCTACTCTGGCTGGACTACGGCTAGCACAAGTATGTGGAGCAAAGCAAGTACGCCTAGTTAGTGATTCCCAGCTTCTGATAAACCAAGCCTCGGGAGTTGCGAAAGCTAGGAAAGAGCATCTGGTCCAATACTTAGCAGCGCTAAGAGTGCTAGCTGCCTCGTTTGTCAAAATTACGTACGAACACGTCCCGAGAAGCGAGAACATGGTGGCAGACTCTTTAGCAGCGGCTTCCTATTCGAGCAATTATCCCTGGGTAACCGAGCAAGAAAGTCCATCCATCATCAAACGGCAGGAGCTTGATAACCGATCTGAAATCGCTTGCCAGGTTTCCTCGGTAACGATTTCGGATTGGCGGCGTGAAATCATAGTCTTCCTAGCCGAAGGTCGACTACCTAGCGATGGCGCTTCGGCTCGGAAAGTTCGCAACAAGGCTCATGGTTACACGTTATTAGGCGACATACTATACAAAAAGTCATTCAGCCGCCCATTGCTCAGATGTTTGGGGGTCCACGAGTCGCAGATAATTGTATCCGAACTACATGACGGAGAGGGTGTGGCTCATTGTGGTTACAAGACCTTGATTAGAAGAATTTTCCTCGCAGGATTTTATTACGGCAAATAGTGAAAACTTGCGACACTTGTCAAAGATTCGTGAACGCGATAAACGTACCCGCAACCCCTTTAGAGTCCATATCAGAGGGATTGCCCTTCGACCGATGGGGAATTGACCTTGTCGGACCGCTACCAATGGCATCTGGCGGGAGACAGACGATCGTGGTGGCGGTGGACTATTTTTCCAAATGGGTTGAAGCTGAGCTGTTATCCGCCACTAAGACCAAAGACATCATCAAATTTATTTGGTCCAACGTCTGTTGTCAGTTCGGGGTACCCCAGAGGTTGACCATGGATAACGGACCGCAATTCGACAGCGGAGAAATGAAAACTTTTTGCACAACTCACAGGATCAGACAATGTTTCTCTGCTCCGTTCCATCCTCAAGCGAATGGGCAGGTCGAAGTCACCAACCGAACCATTCTGGACGGACTCAAAAAGAACCTCGAAGGAAAGGCTGGTAAATGGCCGGACTATCTACAAGAAGTGTTATGGGCTTACCGAACCACCCCTCGCACGGCAACCCAGGAGTCACCTTATGCTTTGGTGTATGGTATGGACACGGTCACTCCGGCAGAATCCATTTTTCCATCTTTCAGAATCGGTACCTATGACGAAAACACAAACGAAGATGACAGACGACTCGCTCTCAACCTTATAGAAGAGAAACGAATTCGTGCTCAGTTGAACTCTTCGCACTATCAGACCCTGATGAGGAGCCGGTACGCATCTAAGGTACACTGTCGGGAATTTAAAGTCTGTGACAAGGTGTTGAGGCGCATTTTCCTGCACACCAAAGACAAAAGCCTCGGCAAGCTCGCCCCAAACTGGGAAGGACCATACAAAGTCATAGAAAAAATCAAGAACGGGACATATCGTTTGCAAAACAAGATCGGGCACTCGTTAAGACTGCCATGGAACATCGAACATCTGAAATTGTATTTAGAATAATTTTACTTGCCTGTAATTCGTTAAGCATTATTTGTAAGAACTTATTGGTCGGGGATTCACTATTTCCTACCTCGGTGGCACGAGAAGGTTTTAATGAGGCATCGTTAATACCCAACCCCCTTGATTGAGTTAATCAAAAAAATTCTTTGGCCTTCCAATCTTTGAAGTATTACAAACCTGGTCAGCTGACGAGCTGGTCGACGTTTGTTACTGCTAATCTTGATTGATCTACAGAACCTTCATAGGTTTTTCAGTGTTTACACTGATCTACATTTTCGATTTCCCGACCCTATGGGAAATGTTTCAATATTACATTGATCTACAGAGCCTTCATAGGCTTTTCAGTGTTTACACTGATCTACATTTTCAATTTCCCGACCCTATGGGAAATGTTTCAATTTTACATTGATCTACAGAGCCTTCATAGGTTTTTCAGTGTTTACACTGTACATTTTCAATTTCCCGACCCTATGGGAAATGTTTCAATTTTACATTGATCTACAGAGCCTTCATAGGTTTTTCAGTGGTTACACTGATCTACATTTTAAAGTTCCCGACCTTACGGGAAATATTTTAATTTTACATTGATCTACAGAACCTTCATAGGTTTTTCAGTGTTTGCACTGATCTACATTTTCAATTTTTCCGACCCTATGGGAGATATCTCAATCCTATATTGATCTGTCGAGCCTTAATATGTCTTTCGGTACTTACTTGACCTACATCTTAAATTTCCCGACCCTATGGGAAACGTTTCAACTTTGCATTGATCCATAGAGCCTTAAGAGGTTTTTTGGTTCCCGAATTGATCTACATTAAACCCTTAAACTTTCGTTGGGTTCTGACAATCACAAAACAATTATCAAATATAACATTCACAAGCATATGCAGGACGAGCGCAATAAACGAATAAAGGGAAAAGTTGATAGAGGACTCCGTAGCCCCCCAAAATTCATAGGTCTTTCAAAAAACGATAAACTACAAAAACATAAAAATAACGTCGGGAATCAAGCTTCTTCTTCCGCCGACTCAGGGTCCTCCGATTCATTATCTTCACTACAAACTCTTGCAGGGCGATCACCTTCGGGCACGTCCAACTACATTGACCCAAGGGAAAGTTCGGGGAAGCGGTTGTGAAAAGATAGCACATACGAAGATCTAGCATCGCCCATCTCATTCTCCGCCCACTTCTTGAATTTTTCAGCAAAAAGTGTGTTGGCTGCCTTCAAGTTGGTAATCTCCCATTCAAGGGCTGCGGCACGATCCTCCCCGGACTTCTTAGTCCGCTCCAAATCAGCCTTGGCCTCCTTGAGCTCCTTTTCTGCCAAATCCTGAGCCGCCTTAGCACCCTGCACTTCCTCTTGCAGACCGACCACTTTCGCCTCCATAACTGACAACTGTCGGTTCAGCTCCCTAGCCCGACGTTCCTTCAGAGCCAAAGGGACTAGCATGTTGTACAAGGACAGGGCAGCCCGTCGGTGATTTGCAACGGAAACAGGTGCGGACTACCAGGTACCGACAGCACCGGAAGCTTTGTTCCACTTGAGGAAGCTGCGCCATGTGTAGGAGCATCGGGTTGGCTAGCATCATCCGGAATCACCACTACGGGATCAACCACCGAGACACCCTTAGCCCCCTCATACTGGTCGAACAACTCCAGCACGGTGACATTGTCAGCACCAGCAACTGCCCCATTTTCCTTCTTGGAGCGCTTTGTCTTCTTCACCTGAACGCCCTCTGCATAGACCCGGGTTTTTCTTTTATGCACCAGCACCGGGGCCCGATCGGCCTCACCACTCTTAGAAACGTTTCCTCCTTCAGGCGCCCCGCCCCTGCCTCTTCAGCACCGGCATTGCTCTCCCCGACCTCGTCATCTGGTTTTGGGCGTTTGCTAGGCGCCTTGTTACGTTTTGGGAGATACAGCTGGGATCCTGGTGCATCTATCTTGGCGATCAGATCCTCCATGCTCGGGGGCTGTCGCAGTTTCTCAATAGTGAGCACCTCTGACGAATAGCGCCAGAGATTGCTCATGATTAAGTTGGTATCTTTGAAGCCCCGGTGCATCGTTCGACCCCAGTGCTGCCTGGCATAGTCTTTAAGCACCTGAAAAATGACTTCACCTGGTGATGAGTAGTCCTTCTTCAGCCCCTGCAAGAACTCCTTCGACACTGCACAAGGGATCGGTACAAATTAATATATATATATATATATATATATATATATATATATATATATATATATATATATATATCAAGGGATTACCATCGGGAACCCAAGTCCGAAGCAGTCGCCTCGGGTTCTCCTTGCTGTAAGGCGGCCATTTTCCCAGCAGCCGCTCAGAAAAACGAAGCGATGCTTCCAGCCCTTGTCTCCCTCAAGAAAATCATTGACTATCTTCCATTTGTTGGCCATGGAAGAATAAAAGAACGGGGACTTGGGAGATTTCGACAGCCCAAACATTGCAATATACTCTTCCATAGACATAACCCGACCCGACAGACGCGAAGCCATTATGCAGGACATCAAGGTGTACCACGCGTTGGGCGTCAGTTGAGAGGGGCAGATTTGGAGGGTGCGGAAGTGCAGTGCAATCTCGGGATCCAAAGGGAACCGGAGGCCCCAATTGAACAGCTCGGTGAAAACCACTATCTCCTGCGATTGAACGTGCACGGGGGTCTCCCCAGGGACGGGAAACCAAACAGTGATGCATTCTGGAATCCCCCAACGAATCAGCAGTTCTTTTTGCTCGGATGCGGGAAGTAGAGATACTTGCCTTCAAAGAGAGAGACGAAATTACTCGAAGGAAGCCATCAGAAGTAAGTGGTGGTGATGGCCGCCTCTACCTCCTCGGGAAGAGGATCCTCTGGAGGGGTAGCAGCATTACCAACAGCAGCAATGCTAACCTCCGCGGGTAGAATGTCCTCCGATTCCTCGATATTTTGTACCGGAGCTTGATCAGAGCTTAGGGCACCGGCAGCTTCCGGATCGGACGGTCGAACCCGAGAATCTGTGGGACCAGCACTACTACCGGTGCGTGCCAGATGAGCCTCGTCCTGTTGCCGACGAGCCCGCTCGGGGTCCAACTTTTCTGGCGTCAATCGCCGCTGATTAAGACCTAAAAAAGTTATTGCAGTATTAGTACCAGTTCGGTACCCTCGTATGGAGGGAGTGAGCTGAACCATTTCGAGATAATTACCTCCTGTGGGAGATGTTGGAGGGCTGGTTTCCCCCATAGTTAGGAACTTGGTTTTGAATGTGTGTCGGGGCGGTAAAGGAGGCGAAGTGGTGTAGAAATTGACGGATGACGGCGTCGGATGCTCTGATCGACCAACCGGAGAGCAAGGGGAACTACTGCTAGAGGTAATAACAACGGTTTCTGGAGTAAGAGCGGTCTCAGGAGTTAGGACGTCGGGTGGGTCGGGCGAAATGAACGATTCGGCAGGGATCGGGGTAGCAAGGACAGGATCGTGGGGCTGCAGAATGGGTGTGAACGGTTTGGAATTAGAACCCCAAATCAATCCAGCACGTCGGTATTCTTCAGCGCAGTCACCAATGCTAGCCCACTCTCTAAAACCGAACACGGGTTTTTTCTTTTTCTTAGTTGATTGCTGCTTCGGATGTCTGGGTTTCATAAAACAAGCATTCTCTCTCTAAAAAAGGTTGGACAACACTTTCTCTCTCTAGAATGCCTTTGAGAGAGATCAGAGTTTGTGAAGTATTTATAGGCAACATCACATGACCGGGGAATACCAATCGACAAAAAGCAGCGGGAAGGCGAAGAGACTCCCTAAGAAACGGTGCTGGCAAGCACGCGTCGTGTTAACAGTTGACACGTGTCGCCCGTCTTCTGACAAGAGCTCACCTAGGCTAGCTTCCTCAAACGAAGATGCAAGATGGGCCATCTCGACCCGGTTCGCCACAAAAGCCGGCCCGCCGTACTCAGCCCAGGAAAAAACCACCAAGAAGGCGCGGGAGCCGACCCAGTGAGATTCATGAGCCAAGTGAGGGCGCGGGTTAAGTGGAAGAAAACATCCGAACTTAGCCTTCTGACAAGAGTCGGAAGAACGAACAGCGGGAGGAAGAAGCCCTCCGCGAACCTGACCATGCGATAAGTCTTATAAGGGCCAGATACGCAGGAAAGAGGAAATCTGCCCGAGGCGGGGAACCATCAACCCAGTATACGGGGGACAGCGATTATCGTATTGAGGCTTTTTTATAAGTCTTCGCTCCCGATGCTTCCGAAGACTGGGGGGCTACTGATAAGGAGATAATTCGCCGGAATAAATAATAAGGGGTTGCTTATGAATATAACATACTTGACATGGCTATTATTGTATTTACTTTCCATTAGAGGCAAATTTGTAAACAATGTATTTAATAAGGGACCAAAACAAAGCCAACCCACCAAGAATATTAATGGGACCACCTTACTTTACTATAAAAGGTGACCCACTTTCTTGGTAGGTGGTACATTCCATATTATTCTATTCTCTTTGCACTTTCTCTCTCTAGACTCTCTCTCTAGTCACATCAGATTCAAGATCCGAAATATTCCTTGGTCATTTATTCTCTCATCAAAGCCGAACAGTAGCCGTAAGTATCGCCTGACGGAAACAATCCGTACTGCCGATCGGAAAACCACCGTAGCCGTCGCCTACCTCCTGCCGTTTGGTTGTATGTTGCCTCTGCCAAAAGAGAATCCAAAAAAAACAGATGTCACCTGCCTCCTGCCGAAAGAAATCCATCGAAACCGCAAATTCCGTCTCTTTTCTCCCTATTTAACTTTCGTCGTGCTATGTCGAAGACAATTTTGCCGTGAATCAATCGATGCACACCTTTTGATTTTTCTTCTTTGTCTTTTTCCAATCCCTTCCTTTGTCTATGTTCAGCGGGATAGACTAGTAATGTCTGTTCTCCTTTTCTCTCGCTTGTTTTGCCCGAAAACCCAAAGCGGCTTTGTATTCCCAAAGAAGCGGCTTTGTATTCCAAACGAAGTAGCAAATTCCAATGTTTCTTCTTTGTATTGTATTCTGCCGTAGTAAACGCAGACAGTAATAAATTTTCTTCTGTCTTCTTTGTTGTGTATTATGCAGTAAGAAAATCCAAATCGGCACTCTGAATGAAAACCCAAAACGGTCGTAAACCTAGTTAGTGCCGTAAATCGAGTCAGTCGGCCACTTGTAATTTTTCTTGCTTTGAATTGTTCTATTGATAATATTTGTCGAAACCCTAAAAACAATCAAATTACGAATCGTAAAATATTTATACTAAATAAAATAATATTTTTAATAATATAGCTAAATAAAACCTTAGCAATAGTCTAATATTTTTTTCTTAATTCAACATTAATTTCCTTCTGTGTTTTGCCTTAATATTTTTTTCTTAATTCAATGTTTTAAACAATATCTCAGGAAATATATTTTTTTTCTTTTTTTCAACATTAATATATTTTTTCAAGCATTAATATATTTATCTTCGGAGAAGAATGGGTCATAATATATTTTCTTAGCATTAATATATATATATATATATATATATATATATATATATATTCAACTGTTCCAAAATTGCTCTCAAATACATGAATTTTCCAGTTTTTTCAATTTCAACCCCAAATTTATTGATATTATCACAATTTACCCGCGACACAAGCGCCTTTAAGAATACTGGAAAACACGTTAAAACACAGCGAATACTTGAGAACCGGAGATAATTTTAAGAATAATGGAAGCGTCATAAATGACCAGAAATGCACTTATCAAACCCCTAAACTTAAATCGTTGCTTGTCCTCAAGCAATGCAAAATAGGTTTAACAATTGATGCATGAATGAAACTGAATTTAAATGAATGCAAGAATGCAATGATCCCGAACGAGTAATTGTAACTAATTCAACATAAATGCCTCAACAAATGTAATGACCTCGGAATGCGAAAGAACTAGGTACTCAATTGCTAGCAATACAAGCGTAGAAGCGTGCGTTTGTGCTCATACTCAATCGACATGTTTTTAGTACAAATTAATTGACCTTACTTGTTCTCATCATAATAATCACAAGATTATAAACAAAATACAACCTAGATTCTTCATAGTCAAGTTGCACATCCATATTTCCCCGGGGTTGTCAAAGATTTATTATGCTTTATTCTATATACAGACACACAAAGGCTTATTTGACCGTGCAATGGACGAGGTCCCCGAAAGACTTATACAATGATGCCCATGTAGCGAGCTTTAAGTTAGCGGATCCCAGACCGGAAAAGTCTTAGGTCACTAGGCACAAATTCCCCTAGAACTTAATAACTCGAGCATCAAAGGGCTCATCCTAGCCAATTTTGCCCTTTTTCATCCTTTTCTTTTTTTTCTTTTTTTTCTTTTTTTTCTTTTTTTTAAGTAATCGGGGATGAGTGTGTTTCGCTTCATCTCATTCCACCCCTAGACTACTCGTAATACGCAGCCCCCAGCGAGAGGACGTACGTCGACGAGCGGCTACTAGCCTTTGACGCCTAACTAAATATTACGCATATTTATCTTTTAACTCCCCCAAACTTATCTTTGTGCAATCCATGAGCTAATAAAGGATTAAGGTATGATTCTGAACCTAAGCAAGGATTATGTATAACAATACTCAAGTGTGTCTGTAACTAGCATAAAAACAATCGATGAGTCTACGTGTATTAATTGTGCTTCTACATCAAGCAAGCTAACTTACAAGCAACCTAATTAGATTTTATTCCTACTGTCATTCCAAACAATTTTCATCATTGGCTACTTAAGTAGAAACAACAACTCAAGGGATCAAAGACGCAAAATGCATGAACAAAATGTTATGCTAATAGACTAACTCGATCCTAAACACAGTCTATATAATCATGGCATGAATATGCAAATAAGCATGACTAACATGAATAACTACTATGATGAATGCAACTACAAGAAATTAAAAGATAAAAGAAAAACACTCCCCTATTCGTCCAACAGTGTTGATTATTGTTTGCTAGTGGGTTGCCTCCCACGAAGCGATTGTTTAACGTCGATAGCTCGACGATACCATTTAGAATCATATAGTGACGAGGCTGATGATAAATGCCTCTTGGTTCTCCATATCTCCATAGTAATGCTTGAGTCGTTGACCACTGACTTTGAATGCTTTGTCTGGTGATTCCTCATAGATTTTAACTGCTCATGCGGATATACTGTCTTGACTTTAAAAGGTCCAGACCATCTTGATTTAAGCTTCCCAAGCTTCATATCATGCCATTTCTTGACTTTTTTTCTTATACATCTTCTGATATCTGCTATAGTCCAACCAATGGATGATTTGAACTTCCTCAGAACTCTCAATAGATTTATTTCCTCACTACCTGAAAGGTTAGATGCAATTATAATAGGTAATGTAGATGACTCTCCTAAGAAAATATACCTGAGATGATCTGGTAGTGGTTAGAGTTCAAGTTTAGGAGCTTCTTCTAGAGAAGGTTTAAGCCTTTCCTGAGAATCCTTAAGATCAACCAATCCGAGCGACTCATATGGAATATTGAGCCTCTTTTGATACGGGGCTACCTGTAGTAGTTGAACACATTCAGATATTTCTTCTTCTTTGAAGTCAGATTTACCATGTAGAACTCTGCTAGAACATCTGAACTCGCAAATTGATCCAACTCATTACTGTGCAGAGAATTGATCATATCCAACCTGAAACATTCCTCATCCTCTGTTGGGGATTGCATAACCTTGAAAACGTTGAAAGTGACAGTCTGATCTTGCACTCTCATAGTGAGCTTCCCTTTCTGGAGATCAATCAAAGTTTTTCCCGTAGCCAAGAACGGTCTTCCCATGATTATGGGGATGTTTTTCTCCTCTTCGAAATCTAAGATAACGAAGTCAGCCGGAAAGATGAGCTTGTCTACCTTTACTAATACATCTTCTACGATACCACGAGGATATGTGATAGAGCATCAGCCAGTTGCAAAGAGATGTTAGTCGGTTTTGGCTCAAGTAGCCCAAGTTTCTCAAACACAGATAGGGGCATCAGATTTATGCTCGCTCCCAAGTCACATAAACATTTGCTAAAAGTTAAATTACCGATTGAACAAGGAATGGTGAAGCTTCCTGGATCTTTAAGCTTGGGAGGAAATTTTTGTTGTAAGATCGCACTGCATTCCTCAGTGAGCGCCACTGTCTCAAAATCACCAAGCTTTAGCTTTTTTGAAAGAATTCCCTTCATGAACTTGGCATAACTGGGCATTTTCTCTAATGCTTCAGCAAAGGGTATGTTGATGTGTAGCTTCTTGAATACCTCCAGAAATTTCCCAAACTGAGCATCTAGCTTTTGTTTCTACAACCTTTGCGGAAAAGGTGGAGGAGGGTAGATTGTAGGCTCAACAACTACTGAGATGGCTTTTTAGGTGGCTGATCTTGTCCAGAATTAACCTCAGACGAAGGCTGATTTTGAGCAGAATTTTTCAGAATGGGCTGATTTTGAGAAGAATCCACCTTTTGTTCAACTGTAGGATTCTCGATAACCTTTCCTGATCTCAAGGTGATAGCTTGGCATTGCTCATTGCCGTCCCGTTTACCTGGATTATGTTCTGTGCCACTAGGAAGAACTCTCTGAGGTTTAACGATCATGTTACTGCCCATTTTCCCAATCTGATTTTCTAAGGTCTTGTGAGATACCATGAGACTTTTAATCATTAGTTTCATCTCTTCGAATTCAGAGTCTCTCACAGAATGTTGAGAAGGGTCCGGATGTTGATTCTGAGGTTGCCTTGGGGTGTACTGTTGAGATTGATGTTGTTGATCTTGTTGCTGAAATCCAGGAGGAGCGTATGGCTTAGCACCATAATGCTGATTACCTTGTTGATTATTGCTCCAACTGAAGTTCGGATGATTTCTGTTGCTTGGGTGATAAGTGTTTGAGATTGGTTGTTGATTCTGCATATGAAAGTTACTCACAAATTGCACTGATTCAGTAGAGATCGGGCATTGCTGAGTGTCATGCCCTCCAGCACAAATCTCGCACACACTAGCTACCTGATGTACCCCTAGTTTAGTCAAAGAATCGATCTTCATGTTTAGAGCTTCAAGCTGAGCTGCTAAAGCAGTGGCAGTGTCTACGTTAAGAACACCAGCTACTTTATGTTGTGATTGTCTCTGAGAAGGGTTCTGGAATTCATTAGCAGCCATCATCTCAAGGAGCTCGTGAGCCTCCTCAGAGCTTTTTCTTAATAAGGCTCCCCCATATGCAGCATCGACCATGGGCCTTGTTTGCGCACCCAACCCATTGTAGAAGCAATTTATTACTAACCAATTAGGCATCCCATGATGATGACATTTTCTAAGCATATCCTTGTAACGCTCCCAAGCTTCACTTAAAGATTCACCATATGACTGAGAAAACTGAGTAATAGCATTCCTCATGGCGGCTGTTCTTACCATAGGGAAGAATTTTGAGAGAAATTTCTGCGCTAGTATATCCCAAGTAGTGATAGAGCCTGTTGGTAAAGAGTGTAACCAGCTCTTAGCTTTGTCCCTCAGAGAAAATGGGAAGAGTCTCAGTCTTATGGCATCATCTGAAACACCGTTGAACTTGAAAGTATCACAGATTTCAAAGAAGGTCATAATGTGCATATTAGGATCCTCAGATAAAGCTCCCCCAAACTGACAAGAATTCTGCATCATCTGAATAGTGTTGGGTTTAATCTCAAAATTATTCGTAGTGATATTGGGTCTGACGATGCTAGACTGAATATCCATGATCTTTGGTTGAGAGTACTCCATGAGTGCTTTTGGAGCTGGATCGTCCATTGTAGAATTAGTATTAGAATCTGAGACTAGTAACTCTGTTCCTTGGCTTGTTTCAAGCTCCTTTTGTACTAGTGCTCTAGTTTGAGACCGTGTTTGCATACACGCTCAAGTACTTGAAGCACAAGAAAACACACGAAAAGCAAGTAACTGAATCAAGTCAGTAGTTTTATAAGCAATAAAACTGTCAAATAACACCGAGTCCCCGGCAACGGCGCCAAAAACTTGTTAGTCCTTTTCTCACGCAAGTATATGCGGTCAAATAGTAGCAAGTAATAAGTAAGAAACATCGTTCACACGAAGACCATGTGTATATGACAAAAATTCACTTATGCAACAACGTATGATTATTAAACTAATGCTTGAACTAGTAATAAAATTTAAGTGAATGAATATAACTAAGTAAATTAACTAACGAGTTTTACTTATGCGAGAGAGAACATGGAACCCTAACTTCATTGTTTATTTTACTCAGAGTATTAATATACTTAATCAATATGTATGATAACAACGATTACTAATTAGATAACACGAAATCAGAATACGCTAACTTTCAGTACACCTAAACCAAACCACTTAAACAACCACAAAAGAGATGGCAGTTAAGCAGACACCATTTGCATGACAATCCTATATGTCTATACGAATTGAGGTACAATTGGTTTTAAGCACAAGTTATCTATTTCGATTACATAGGGTAATATGATATGGTTAGTGACATATTACGAATCATGAACAATCACAATACGAATCATTCAAGAACCTATGCTAGCATGGCAAGTTCTAAACCATTAAATCCACTTTCGCATTCATTAAAGATTAACAAACTAGATGTTTGCGACGCATCTAACGATAAGCACAACCATACTAGGTAACCGATAAACGTATCTCACAAATCAATTAAGCAATAAAACCCTAAGTATTAATCAAACAAATCCTCTAGAGTTCCATGACAACGATTAGTTCATAATCGAACGAATCATCATCATCATGGGCTCAAAAATTAACATAGCTCTAAGATGAATGTAAATAAACGAATAAGAGTTTAGAGAACGTTAAACCGAACAGTAGCCGTAAGTATCGCCTGACGGAAACAATCCGTACTGCCGATCGGAAAACCACCGTAGCCGTCGCCTACCTGCTGCCGTCTGGTTGTATGTTGCCCTTGCCGAAAGAGAATCCAAGAAAAACAACTGTCACCTTCCTCCTGCCAAAGAAAATCCACCGAAACCGTAAATTCCGTCTCCTTTCTCTCCGTTTAACTTTCATAGTTCTATGTCGAAAACAATTTTGCCGTGAATCAATCAGTGCACACCTTTTGATTTTTCTTCTTTGTCTTTTTCCGATCCCTTCCTTTGTCTATGTTCAGCATGATAGACCAGTAATGTCTGTCTCCTTTTCTCTCATTTGTTTAAGAAAACCCAAAGCAGCTTTGTATTCCCAAAGAAGTAGCAAATTCAAATTTTTCTTCTTTGTATTGTATTCTGTCGGCACTCCTGAATGAAAATACAAAACGGTCGTAAACCTAATCAGTGACGTAAATCAGTCAGTCGGCCACTTGTAATTTTTTTTATAATCTCTGTCGAAACCCTAAAAACAATCAAATTACGAATTGTAAAATATTTATGCTAAATAAAATAATATTTTAAATAATATCTCTAAATAAAACTTTAGCAATAGTCTAATATTTTTTTCTTAATTCAACATTTATTTCCTTTTGTGTTTTGTCTTAATATTTTTTTCTTAATTCATTATTTTAAACAATATCTCAGGAAATATTTTTTTTTTTCAACATTAATATATTTTTTCAAGCATTAATATATTTTTCTTTGGAAAAGCACGGGTCATAATATATTTTCTTAGCATTAATTTTTTTTTCAACTGTTCCAAAATTGTTCTCAAGTACATAAATTTTCCAGTTTTTCAATTTCAACCCCAAATTTATTAATATTATTACAATTTACCCGCGGCACAAGCGCCTTTAAGAATACTAAAAAACACGTGAAAACACAACGAATACTTGAGAATCGCGATAATTTTAAGAGTAATGGAAGCGTCATAAGTGACCAGAAATGCACTTATCAAACCCCTAACAGACACCAGATTATCAGAAGCGTCATCTGCACAACCTTCTGAACAACTGTTTACAAAACCATCCAAACAGCTACCCTCAAAGGCATCAAAACAACATTCTTTAAAACCATCCGAACAGCCTTCCACGGTAATGGAAGAAAATATGGAAGATAGCATATAAGAAGCCCATTTTGAGGATGAGGAGTTTGATCAGACAAGGGATACAACTTCAGACCGGAAAGGTAAAACTAAAGTAGGTATGACTCATCTGGATGCTCTTCCGGAGAGCTTAGAGGGTAAAGTGGGTCCCTGTTTCCAAAAGGTAAGTGTAAAATACTTGGTGGCCTTTCAAAATATTAATTAAGTGTATACCCACACAGGTGAGCTAGGTCAGAGTCATGCCGGAGTCTATAAAAGTGAGGATCCCAATCACTCCGGAGACCCCCATGGATTGCAAGCTAAACAAAGTAGTTGTCTATACTGAAGAATTGAACTGGGGAATTCGGTTACCCTTGGATCCGGAGATAGTCAAATATTTCCATCTGGTCAAGTTGTGTCCTAGCCAACTGAGCTCCCATGCTTGGTATACCCTTCTAGCCTGCATCATGGCGTCAAGGTTGTCCAAGATTCCATTACCGATGGAACAGTTTGCTGCTATGGCAAGCTTGTGCAAGAACCATCAGATCCTCTTCTACCATTACAACATGCGGAATGACTATAAGGTAGTGGATAATCTCTTGGAGTCCAAAAAACCGTGCAGGACGCAGTTCATCTTCATTAGTGGGACTTGGGAGAATGGCAGGAAGATCAAGGTTGACACAAACCCAAGCCTTTTAACCAGTCACTGGAAGAGCACTTGTGAGTTTCTCTTGCTTTTTGTTCATCTTTTAAGTTATAAGGTTTTAATTTAGACTAACTTATATTTCTTTCCAGTTCTTCCGAATGAGTTATTGGGTTACTTCCAAGATTCCACTACCGATGGAACAGTTTGCTGCTGTGGCAAGCTTGTGCAAGAACCATCAGATCCTCTTCTACCATTACAACATGCGGAATGACTATAAGGTAGTGGATAATCTCTTGGAGTCCAAAAAACCCTGGAGGACGCAGTTCATCTTCATTAGTGGGACTGGGGAGATTGGCAGGAAGATCAAGGTTGACACAAACCCAAGCCTTTTAACCAGTCACTGGAAGAGCACTAGAGGCACGACATGATACTTGCACCAAGCTAAATTCTTGGACTTCAGAGAACTGGGCAAATGTCTTCCACAATTGCTTCAAGTCAGGTAACTTTGTGAGGTCTCACCTGTGGAACACCACAGGTAGAAGAGATCTCACTTGGGAAGTATTAACTACTCATTCCCCTGTAAATGTGATCCTAAAGAGGACGGAGGCCAAGGATGCTAAGTTATATCTGCCCTACAGGTTCTAAAGCTCCCATAAAAATGAAGAACAGGAAGAAGAAGGCCACAACAGACCCAACTTAAACAACTACTGAGGGGACCGGTTCGGAGAACCAATGAGGCATTAATGCTGCTTTGCTGAAAGCAGTATAGGTAAATGTAAAGGAACTGGTGGGTCAAAGAACCCACCAAAGCCTCTAACGATGAAAAAGCTACCAAGAAAAAGAAGGTCACTCTGGGAGCAGAGATAATCCTTCACCCACCTGAAACCCATCCCCCAGCTCCTACCGATCCCACTTTATAGGAGGAAATTCCAACCGACCTTCACTCCGGACATATTGATGGTGATGGTAACAATAAGGTAGACGTTGAGGTCTTTCAAGACATTAATATTTATTTCAATGATCTATAGAAAGATGACTTTGCGGGTCCTTACTGTCCTCCCAGTTCTTCCAACGTGGTGACTCATAATGGGAAGAACTATGCTATATCTGGGAGCAAGACACCTTCAGTTATGCCCTCCTAGGCTATATCTGACCAGTATTTGATCTGGAGAGTCAAGTAACAGCTCAAACATGTACCATTAATTCTCTAACCATTGACAAGCAAAACTTGTCAAATGATCTCATCAGCGCTCAACAAAGCATAGAGGTATTTAAGAAGGATAAAGAAGAGTTAGTTGTCAAACTTCTCGCATTAGAAGTAGCCAACAGGGAGCTCCAAACTAAATACTCCAACCTGGAGACCTCTTCTTCAAAAGACCTCACAGCTTTGAAGGAGCAATTGAAAACTAAGGATGATACCATCCAGACTTCATCCGATGAGAAGATCAAGTTGGAGAGCATTGTTGAAGAGAAGATCAAAGAGAACGAGGTCTTGGAACACCAACAAAACAAGCCGTAGTTGCAGGTATAGAGAAGTATTCCTATGAGGTAATGGATTCTCTAGAGAAAATAGATGATGGGATCAAATCCGATATGGTCCTGTTGTTTCATGAGACCTTTCCCAAGAGGACTCTTGGTCTCCTGTGGAAATACGTAGACTACGATGGCATCTCATTCTATACCTTAGCAGATGGTGACAAGAATAACTACGTTAGTGGAGTTGATTCCACTGATGATGATGAAGAACATGTGAGAGTTCAAATGTTGAACTCAAGAGTCCTAAAAACGATGGTGGTGAAGAAAATTCTGAAGGGAACAAGCCTTACGGTTTTATTATGTTTTTATTTTTTTAAAATACTAAAATCCTTGGATGGTCAAGGCATTTTTTGTACTATTGATCGGTCATGTTTAATCATCACTTTTCCCTTTTGTTTAATATCTTGTTTAAATCTTCCATGGCTAATGTTTAAATAACCACTAATATTTCAGAAGTATTGAACAAAAGTATCTAATATCTTTGGTCACATGCGTTGAATAATTGTGATGAAGTATTAAATATATCTGATGGCTAAAAAGCATATGTGGTCCCCCATGTTTACCACTTGTATCAACTTGGTCCCCTTCCTTCAATCATGCATAGAACGCATCCTCATCCTTTTTTAATTTGCATTTTTAGTCCCCCCGCACATGTGAGGCTTGTGAGCTAGACACGTGGCATTAGTTTTTGTTGCAAGAATGGTCCCCCAATTATTCTTCCAAAATTGCCCCTTCTTGTTCCATCTCATCTTCCATGTCAGCTGCCCCCTCAGCTTTACCATTTACCTTAAGTTTTTACCGTTTAACTAAAAAACTTACCATTTACCCTAACTTAACCCAAACCCGAAACCCAATATAATTAGCTCAGCCCGTAACAATATAACCCGACCCGTTTCCCTTTACCTAAATTAATCAGACTCGTCGTCGTTCTCCTTCTCTCTTCTCTCTCTTTCCTCTCTCCATGGTTGCTATCATATTCTGTACTGGTTGCTAAAGAAAAATATAAAGAATTTATGAACGTTTGATTCGGTGTTTTTTCAGGCTGTTGAATCGACTCCAGTGTCAGAGACGAGCTCACCCATAATATCCGGAGAAATATTTTTTTTTAAAGAGTAAACACATGATTTTTATTCATTAGATCTGAGCAACCAATTACGAAGTTCATAACAGAAACAAACTCAAGAGCCAAGAACACTAAATCTACCAATTTGATTGACATAATACTTAGAATCTTGCAAACTCAAACGACTTGAACACTGATAGTCTTCGGTTTCTTAGGCTCCGGTGGTGGTAGTTTCTCCATAGTGACCGATAAAACTCCATCTTGACAAACTGCAGAAATCGAATCTGTATTTGCATTATCAGGCAAAACGAATTTCCTCATGAATTTGCCAATTCTCATTTCCATCCTCAAGTACTTAGCTCCTTTCTTTTCGTCTTCCTTTTTCCTCTCACCACTGATCACCAAAAGATTGTCATCCTCCACCTGCACTTTAATATCTCCAGATTTCAGTCCAGGCATATCGATCACGAAAACGTACGAGTTAGGATACTCCTTCACATCAGCAAGAGTAGCATCCATTGCTTTAGCGTCACGAACGTAAGTCTTCGTCGGAGCACAAGTGGATGATTTCTCGGCCTTGTTCAGATCCATCAGGTGCTGCATTATGGAGAAAATCGGAGAGTCTAAATCCATTACACGAAAACTCATTCTTCTATTCTGTGGATAAAGAAATTCTGGTTGATCATAAAAAGTTTGAGCTAGAGATGATATCCGGAGAATTACTAAAAAAAAATAAGTAGAGTAGATCGCTTCCTTCACTGGGTCGAGTCGGTGACCCAGAAACAGTGCTTCTATTTCGATCCCAAATCACTTTCTCTGATGAATCTTTCCCTTTCATTTTCTTTATCTCTAGAATAAATGTGGAAAAAAAACAATTTTCTTTTTTCGATCTACACAATAGATATTGGCAAAAGCTAATCTTTTCCGAGCAAATAAAATTGAAGTAATAAAAAATCTCCATTGAAAGGGATTGAAAGAAGAGAAAGGTTTAGGAGATGAGATTTTGAGTGTGGATATGAAGAATAACGGACATTTTATAGTTAGAGAGAGAAACTGCAAATGAAAACTAAGAGAGAGAAAGGGAAAATAAAATGAGAAGAAATTAATGCATTTAAGCCTTTGTCTTGTGTCAAATCATATAATGATAAGTCTCATTTAAGCCCCAATATAGTTTCAAGCCAATGGACTTTTCATATACAAAATATTCTGTCATTTACTACCAGACAGATACATCAGTCTCAAATACCCCAACTTTCAATCGCTATGTGTTAGGATAAAACCAAATAAAACTTGATTCAAATAAAACCCAATAATATTGTAGTTCTCGTCAATGGAAACGACGAGAAATCCTTTTGCATCTCCCTCTTCAGTTCATCAGTTGTATCCGATAACACTGTACTTTCAGATTTTTGGGTTGTAAGTATTTGGATTTTCAAAAATCAATTTTATCTGGGTTTGTTTGTTTCTTTGTTGTTCTGTTTGAAATGATGTTTGGTTGCCTAGAAAGTTTAAAATTAAATGTTTTTCAAACCAGTAGATGGAAGAGAATGGAAGAAGAAGACGAAAGAAAGATGGGTTCTTGAAAGAAAGATGACATGTAACAATCAGATTGGTAAATTAGGTTTGATTTGGGTAAATTGGGGTTTGATTTGTGTAATTTGGGGTCTGATTAGTGTAAACGGGTCAGGTTGGGTTATATTGTAGTGGGCTGGGCTTGGTTATATTGGGTTTTGGGTTGGGTTAATTAAATTAGGCTTCGACCCGGTCTGTTTATAAGTTAGTGGGTAAATGGTAAGTTTTTTAGGTAAATGGTAAAATTTGATGGTAAATGGTAAGTGTGACATGGCAGCTTACTTGGAATGCTAAGGGGCATTTTTGGCAAAAAAAATTAGGGGACCATTCTTGCAACAAAAATTGATGCCACATGTCAAGATCTCAGGCTTCACATGTGCGGGGGGACTAAAAATGCAAGTTAAAAAAAGGATGGGGATGAGTTCTATGCATGGTTGAAGGAAGGGGACCAAGTTGATACAAGTGGTAAACATGAGGGACTACGGGTGCTTTTTAGCCTATATCTGATCAACTCAAGAAAACTTGAGAATCAGGGTGTTGAATAATCAATTTATATCTGAATTGAAGCAAAATCACACCAGACTTTTGAAGAAGACATCATATATTATTAAAAAATCTGAACACCTCATTAAAACCTCTCTGCGCCACCAGGGTAAGAAAGAGTATGCCTCCTAATATTTACATTGGTATTTAACAAGTAAATATTTACAAAATAATTTTATTCTAAATATAACCTGAGATGCTCAATATTCTATGGATGCTTTAGAGCTCTCCCTTCTTTGTCTTGGAGTCTGTATGTCCCTGGCTTGACCTTTTCACAAACTATATAAGGGCCTTCCCAGTTTGGAGCTAGTTTACCGAACTGATTTTCCTTAGTATGTAAAAATATTTTTCTTAGAACTATGTCTCGTACTTGAAAATATCTTTTTTTAACTTTGGAAGCAAATTTGCTCCTCATCAAGCCTTGGTAGTGTGTTGTTCTCAGGTGTGCTTTAACCCTTTTTTCTTCTATTAAGTCTATTTGATTCCTAACTGCTACATCGTTAGCCTGTTCGGAATAGTGTTGAACTTTGTGTGATGGTAAAGTAGCCTCTATAGGAGTAATTGAATCCATCCCATATACCAAATCAAAAGGAGACTCTTGTGTGGCAGCCCGATGAGTAGTTATGTAGGCCCACAAAACTTCTTGTAAATAACTTGGCCACTTTCCTGTAGCTTCGTCTGAATTCTTCTTTAGTCCGGACAAGATGGTTCTATTTGCAACCTCAACTTGGCCATTCGTTTGAGGGTGGAAATGAGACGAAAAACAATGTTGAATCCCTCGAGAGGTACAAAAGGCTTTCATGTATTTATTATCAAACGGTGGCTCATTATCTGTAGTAATCTTCTGAGGAACCCCAAACCTACATCATATATTGGATAGGATAAATTTAATAACAGCCTTCAAAGTGGTTCCAACCAAAGGAGTTGCCTCTATCAACTTAGAGAAATAGTCAATGGCGACTATAATAGTTTTACATCCACCGGATGCCATAGGAAGAGGTCCAACTAAATCTATCCCCCATCTAGCAAAGGAAATTGGTTTAGATATAGACTCCATAGGTATTGCTGGCACATGAATTTCATTCCCATATTTTTTACAAGGATCACATTTCTTCACCATTTCTTTAGCATCTGCCATTATGGTTGGCCAGTAGTATCCGACTAACAAAACTCTTCGGGTGAGGGCCATATAGCCACAGTGTGCTCAGCCTTCCCCATCATGTAATTCAGATAATACAACTTGGGATTCTTCAAACCCTAAACATCGTAGGAGAGGCTTGCTGAAAGATATTTTTAAAAGAACTTCTCTTATTATCAAGAAACCACGAGCCTTGCACTTAATCTTTTTTACCACAACTTTATCTGAAGGCAATATCCCATCGGAAATGTATTGGAGGAGAGCGTATCTCCAATCTATAGGTTGAATAACAAGTATGTTCATGTTTTCTTCATCCTTTTTCTTCTGATCTATCTGTATAGATGGACATTATTTTACAAGAATCCAGTGGTAAGATTCAGAATAGGCAATAGTTGCCAAGGATTCTGCCAAAGTGTTTTCTGATCTGGGAATATGCTCATAGCAACTATCTTTAAAGTTGGCTGCCACTTTTTTCAACATGAGAAAATACTTGACCAGTTGTTCCTTCTTGGCTTCAGACTACCCTTGAGCATGGTGATTAAGTAATTGAGAATCACTCATTAATCGGAATCTCTTAGCCCCACATAGGAGAGCTAGCTTAAGACCGGCAATGGCTGCTTCATACTCAGACTCATTGTTGGAAGCGCTGAATCTAAAACATATAACTTGATACATTTTATCACCATATGGGGAGGTTAAACAAATTACAGCTCCACAACCCATAGTATTTGATCCACCATCAGTTTGAACTACCCATTCTTTTTTCAAATAATTTCCTGACTTCTGTCCAGATGATCTGTCAACATGAAACTTTACCATGAAGTCAGCCACTGGTTGGGCTTTAATTGTTGTTCGAGAGGCAAAGTTAATATCGAAATCACCCAATTCCACCGACCACTTTGTCATTATGCTTGATACATCAGCTTTTTAAGAACATTTTCAAAGGGGAAGACATTCGGACAACAATATAATGAGTTTAGAAGTAGGGTCTCATTTTTCTTGCTGCAATTACTAAGGACAGTGCCAACTTCTCCAACCTCAAGTATCTTCTTTCAGCATCCAGTAGACTCTTACTGATGTAGTACACCGGACGAGGATAATTTTCCACTTCCCTTACTAGCACAACACTTATAGCATATTCTGATACAATTATATACACATTAAGTTTTTTAGCCCGAACAGGTTTGAAAAGAGTTTTGGGTGAGGACAAATGTTTCTTTATTTCAATAAACGCCTGGTCGCATTGTGGGGACCATAGAAGTCTTTAACATTCCTCAATACTTGGAAAAATGGAGCGCACTTGTCTGATGATCTTGAAATAAACCTACTCAAAGCAGCCAACCTTCCTGTGATCTTTTGAACTTCCTTAACATTCCGAGGAGGGTCCATTGCTAATAGGGCATTAATTTGATCTAGATCAGGCTGGATTCCCATTGCACTTATTATGTACCCGAGAATTTTCCAGATCGGACCCCAAATACACATTTCTCAGGGTTTAACTTTAAATTCACAATTTCTAAATTGGAAAATATCTCTTGAAGGTTAGATATGTGTGAGTCTTCCTCCAAAATTTTAACCATTATATCATCTATGTACACTTACATGTTCCTACCAATCTAATTAGCAAAGGCTTTATTAACCAGCCTCTGATAAGTGGCCCCATCATTCTTCAACCCGAAGAGCATCACCTTTTAACAATGAAGACCTCTGTCTGTGATAAAAGTAGTGTGATCTTGATCCTTTGGATCCACTTGTATCTGGTTGTACCCCGAGAAGGCATCCATGAAGGATAGTAGCTTGTTTCCAGATGTAGAATCCACCCACTGATTTATCCGAGGAACGAGATAAAGATCCTTAGGGCATGCCCTATTGAGGTTAGTGAAATCAATACACATACGTCAGTTGTCATTTTTTTTCTTGACTAACACAGGATTGGAAGTCCACAAAGGGTACTGGGATTCTTTAATGTGGCCCATCTTGGTTAACCGGTCAACTTTTTGAACAATAACATCTGTTTTCTCCTTAGAAAAAGCTCTCCTCTTTTGTACAACTGGTGCAACATCACTCCGGATGTACAACTTGTGCGAAATAACATTCGTTGGTACTCCGGTAACATCATTGTTACACGATGCAAACACATGTTGATTATTCATCAAAATTTACAACAACTGATGCTTCAACTCTGATACCAATTTAGAACCAATCTTAACATTCTTGCCCTCTACGAGGCAGTGGGTTTCAAAATTTTCAATAGGTATCATAATACTGGGAGCCTCCATGGGATCATCAATCTCACTTTCCTCAGTAGAAGGCTCCAGTAGCTGCTAATCCCTGTTAATCCTGATTTTCCTTAGAGTTTTAGGAGCAAGAGTTGTTGCATAGCACTCCCTGGATATCTTTTGACTACTCTGGACAACACCTACTTGTCCCTGAACAGCATACTTCAAGCACTGATGGACTGTAGAGGCCAAAACATGCATTCTGGAAAGCCAAGACCTTCCAAAAATCGCATTATACGATGTTAGGAAATCTACCACAACAAATAGTACTCTCACCATCTTTTTAAGGGCCCCTTTCCCAACAATACTTCCTCTTCAAACTCCCCAATTACATCTGTAGAACTCCCTGTGAAGCCTACAATGGTTATGTTCGAACGTTGAAGAACTGCTGGATTTCTCATTTGCTTGTATGAGCTTAAAAATAGGATATTTACCAAACTGCCCTATCAATCAGAATTCGCTGTATATCATTTCCCTCTATAGAAGCCCCAATGACCACTGCATCCTCACGAGGTCCTGCAATATCCCTTAGGTCATCCTCATCAAAGACTATAAATGGGAATGGGGATTGGCACTGATGGAAAGACATTACACCTTCTAACTAGGTGGCCAAATTATGGACATGCCTCTTCCTTGATGAAGTGGTAGGTGCAGTCACAGTATCTCCTCCAAATATGGTTAATAATTCGAAGAAGTTGATTAGTCCGAAAACTGTCTTAGTTTTCTATGTTATCACACCGCCTTATTTCGATCTGGAACTGGATCCAGATAGTCATAGTCTACATCAGATCTTTCAAGGATCACCATGGCACCCTCTTGGGCAGATGTCCCAGGATTGTTTGAAGGATTCGTCCGGAGAGCATTATTTTGTGTGTTATCCGGTCTATTTCCATTTTGTTTTTTAACATAAGCTCCCAACTTGCCCCTCTCAATAAATTTTTAGACCTCCTGTTTCAACGCTATGCAATCATGAGTATCATGGCCTACATCATTGTGATATTGGCAAAAACGAGTGTTTCGAAAGTGTACTTCGTTCTTGTTCTTATCATAGATTGTGGCTACCTTCTCCCCCAATTCAGCGAACCACTCAGGCTGGACCCAGGTACCCCTCTTAATTTCGGTTTGTTAGCTCTGGGTATGGTTGGACTGATCTGCTTGGACCAGTTGGACCCTTGTCTGGTCTCCTTTTCTTTATAACCGGATTGGTTAGTGGCTGGAGGAGTTGTTGTTGTAGTGGTAGACCTCACCTGACGGTGCACTCTTTTTTTCTTTGTTTCTTCTACATTTATATGTTTTCCCACTTGGTTTAATAAACCACCCCTGGTCATAGCCTTCTTTCGAGTCACAGAATCAGCTAAATTCCCAGGATTCAAACCATGCATAAGGGAAGCAATTGTAACTTGCTCAAAGCCATCTGCTAGCCCATTCTTCGTATTCACAAAGCGACTTATGTAATCTTTCAGGGACTCATTTGGTTTCTGAGCATAATGGATAATGGTATCCTCATTACCCTTTAGTTCTTTACTTCCAACAAATTGCCTCTGGAAGGCAACCCAAAAAGTATCAAAATTTATAATACACCCCTAAGGGAGATTGATATACCATTTAAGGGCACTCCCTGTGCAAGTTTGGGAGAAAGCTCTACACAAAAGCTTGTCATCGTCGTCAAAGTTTATCATGAAGTTTTTGAACTGTTCCAGATGGTTGTCCGGATCTCGACTCCCATCGTATTTCTCCATCTTGGAGCTATCAAACCTTTTAGGAAGATGTCCGGAGAGTATTTTTGCGGACAAAGGCAATTGCCTCCAATTCTTACTGCGACTGAAAACAAAATTTTCATTAGGGGTTGCAAATATACCTGGTTCGGACTGAAAGGCAAAGGGATTAATCAGCAACTGATCAACATGCTTATGAGATTACCCTTTACCCTTGTGCCTTTTGAGCCTACCATGTTTGTCCTTCTTCCTCGAATGATTTTTAGTTAACCTCATCTTTAGTTAACATGCTTAGATCGATGTGTCTTCTTTGAGCTGAGGTAAGTCTTCAAAAATTGTTCATTTCCCCTAGGATTGTCAGGGTGATGAAGTACTGACGCTCCGGATTTCTCCTTAATACCTTTTTCTACTTGTTTTATTGCTCTCAACGCCTTTATTTCAGCCCTCAGCTGGTCTCGCTCCTCGATGGTATACTCCTTATTTTCCCTTGCACAATCCATCTCTGGGGTGGAGCATTCTGCCCATTCGGATCCATCCGAACTGCTTTACTTACTGGTTTTGAATGTAAAATTCAGGCACTGTCGCCTCCCACTATGGTCGTCAATTTGGTGTGGTTTATTTCTGCTTGAAGGTAATCTGGTAAAGTTTTTAAAAGTTATTTTGGTAATTAATGGTGTTGTGTTTAGTGTGAAAATTATAGAGATAATTAAGCTACCTACTAGTAATAAATTATGATCACCCTCATTATTGAAAGTAGTTGGGGTATTTATACTACTGACCTATGATCTTATTGGGTCGGGTTATGAAATCGGGTCGAGTTTAAGGACCCATTAGTAATATAGTTTTAAGTTGATTAGCAACTAGCTTAGTCAATAATTAATACATTTGTACTGTTCGGATTTTTAGTGTGGTGGTTTAGTCCGAATTGCCCTTCTGATTTAATAATGGCACAATGATTGAAATCTCCGAACTCATTAGACTATATGGATAAATTATGTATATAATACATTTTTTACTGTCCATGAAATTAACCAATTATGTCCAAGTACAATGCAAATCCGTAGGTGAAAAATGGTAGGGACTTGGGTTCCAACAGAGTACCCAATTCATGAATAAATTTGATATGTATGAGAATTAATGGCGTGATGAAGAATCATGTTGGCGCAATATATTTTTTATAACATTATACCATTATTATTTGACAACCATAAGATGGATAAGTACTATGGAAAAAGAGATCTAGAGCATCATATTTAACAATTAAATAGTGAGATGTTTTAGTATGGAGCAAATGACAAGATAAAGTGTTGAGCTTTTTCCATGACACTTTGAGGAAGCGTCATGTAGTACTTCAATAATCTCCCAAAATGGAGCATCATAAGCTATAGATACTTTAGAGGACATTTAGGAACCATTTTGTAGGCTTCAAGATGATTAAGGTAGATGAAGATAACATAATCCATTGCAAACAAATATCTAATGAAAATCTAAGAGATTCAACAAAGTATTTCATGGAAACAAAATCTAAACTACAATATTAGCAGGATTTGGTGGTCATATTTGTATTTAGGAAATGAGTTAGAAAAAATTCCCTCTCTAATGCACTAATGAATAAAAAGACTTTGAAATTCGCAAATCTACTAACTCGTGTGGACCAGTATATTAAAGTGGATGAAGTTGGCATAGTGAAGAAAACAATGGATACCAAAAATCTCACCGTATGTCTTTCGGCTAGCTAGACAGACATAGTAGCTCAGATCAACCAAAGAAGGATACACACTAATTACCAGCGTTGTTTCAACTTCGGCTAGGCTACGAACCAGTCAAACTCAATGTTACAAGGGGAAATCTAAAATGAATACGACTCCAATCGTAATAAGAGAACTGGCTACTTTACGAGAGGACTATTTACAGATCTAATTAAAAAACTAGTGGCAATCTGCAAAAAGATAAAAGATATTATCAAGTACAACCAGCGTCGGAAGTTGCATGGAGCAATGAAGCATATAAACAAAAATAAATCCTATAAATTTCATTGTAATATTGATTATTTTACTAGAGACTATTAGGATTTGCAGGATCAAGTCTAAATTTTAGTTGATGAAGGTAAACTCAATGAGTTATTTAATAAAAAAAATAGGAAGCAAAGCAAAGTTCTATGGAAAATTTAAAACAAGCTTCGATCTTATCTAGAGAATAAAGAGCATTAGATACAAATGCTATCACAGTGGCTAAAGAAGAAGAATGATACATGTATCCACATCCCAATAGATATATAATTGGTGTGATTATTAGAGACGATCTATGCTCCAAAGTTTACAAGAAAGTCAAGGAAAATATATGCAGATGAGATAGGTGTGGTGGGGCAAGGGCAGACGTCCCCACAATTGTAATGTAATACTTATTCTTTGTTACCATTTTTGGATGACGATTTAAGAGGAGTGACATCCTCGTACAATGATACGATATGAATAACGGTAGAGTTAGTTGGAGTAAAAATCAAAAGGGTGATGATTGACACTAAATTTTAGTGAGCACCTTGTATAAAAATACATATAAAAAGATGAAATAAGTGCAAATACTTACCCTAAATAAAAGAATCCTTACTAACTTCATAATAGAAAATATAGTGGTATTAATGAAGCTAATTATGGATGTTGCTCTCATCAAGAAAGAATATAAAAATAAGGTGAAAGGCATGTTCATAGTGGTAGCTACATCATCTTATAACATCATACTAGGGAGATAATGGCTCGATTAGATGCACATCGTAGTGTATATGATTCACGGATGCCTAAAATACCCAATTAATGATAAAATGGTCATCATCTGATAAAATTAGAAGACTTCCATGTAATGTTATGCATCATCACTAGCACTTAACTCATATGAACCAGAAGAAGAAGGGGCCATCTTTGGAGAAATGGATGACCCCGGAGAAGGGCCCCAGTTGGTGCAGCTAGGAAAGGGTGCATAAAATATGGTAATGGAAGCATGAAATACCTTGAAGATCGACCAAGTTATCCTAATTGATCTCATGTATAAAATTATAACATTTTTTAATAACTCGGATATGTTTGCATGAAGTATGTCGGATGTAACCAGAGTTCGAGCATAAGCCATATGTAACTGTTTTTGTATCAACATCAACTTTTCTCCTATCATAAAAAATGAGATCCTACTCTCAATAAAATTCAGATTTGGTCCTTAAAGAAGTAGATAGACTGACTGTTATATGACACATACAAGAATCTCATTATCTAATATGAACAACTAATCATGTGTTGGTCAAGATGAAGAATGATAAGTGGAGGATGTCTGTGAACTTCACATACTTAAATAAAGCATGTCTGAAAGACCCTTTTCTATTGTCGAGGACTAACCGGCTTGTAGCATCCATAAAAAACACTATCATTTATGGATACTTTCACATGACATAATCAAATACATATGCGAGAGGATAAGTAAGAACATTCAGCATTTATCAATAAAAGATGGCTAAATTATTACAAAGTAATGCCCTTCGGACTGAAGAACGCTAGAGTAACCTATCAAAGGCTAATGAACAAGATTTTCGCACCTCAATTGGGTCGTAAGATGGTTTTAAGTGACCAGCAACTAGCTTAGTCAGCATTTATTACGTGTGTCTTGTTTGGTTTTTTATAATAGTGGTCATGGTCCAAACTGCTTATCGGATTAAGTCAAGACAGAGTAGCTAAATTATGTGATCTCCTTAGTAGCCCCTTTAGTTTTTGCAAAGAACCTTTAGAAGAGCTAACTCTTAAAAATCAATACCAACATTCTATGATCTGGTGTTGTGTCCGAACTGTACACTTTTCCTTCAAGAGTGACTTTGTCAAAATTTTGGTGGAACTGATTTTTTAATTCAGAATTCTAAGAGTCTTTTTTCAATCGTGGGACACGTGTCGGGCTCTGGTTCGACCTTTCAGTTGTTTTTCTCCTAGATTCTCGTACCTACTAGGCTAGAAAGTTACCTAGGCTTTAACTTCCATAATTCGCAGGTTGTAATCATTACCCAAAGAGTTTTACCTTCTCCTAGGTAACTGCCATTTTTCACTACTATATATAAACTTCTTACTATTTCATTGTCTTCAAAAATTATAAACAATCCTAGTGAGAGAAATCTTAGTTCATCTTCAAATTCATGCGTGAGTCGTATATGTTCACAGGTAGAAACACTCTAGTAAAAGGAGGCTGGTTGAACTTGTCCGAGTTAGAGAAAGCGAGAAAAGTTGCAAGAGACGAACGCATTGCTGCTGGCCTCCCTGTTTCTCCGGGTGAAGGAAACAATCAACCACAAGTGAATACAGACCAGGGTTCGTCATCCTCAAAAGCTTCCAAGGTTAGAAAACTTCCCTTTGTTACAAGCCTTTCACCTCTTCCACCAGGGTCCTCTGTACAAGAGTCTGAAACCCTATCCCTAAGGAGAAAGTCGTATCTAGTATTAAAAAACCCTCTCATTTTAACGCAATGGGCTCAGATACAGAAAAGTCTCCTGAGAAATTAACCCCACGCCGAGTCACCCGTCAATCTAAATCGAAATCCACACCTACCTCTTTAAAACCCTCCAGTTTGGAGGCAATAAAACATGTTCCAAAATCCAAACCATCTAGACAGCAGCCCCTGGCAGAAGCCAGACCAGCCGAATAGTCATTCGAGCAGCCATCTGAATAGCCATCTGAACATCATTCCACTCTAATGGAAGAAAGCATGGAGGATAGCTTAGATGAAGCCCCCTTTGAGGCGTCTGGTCAAACGGAGGACACAACTGTAGATTGGAAGGGCAAGACTAAAGTAGGTATAACTCATCCAGATGCGCTTCTGGAGAGTCTGGAAGGTAGAGTGGGGCCAAACTTCAAGAAGGTTAGTGTGAAGTATTTGATATCCCTTCAAAATATAGCCTATGTATACACCCATACTACTGAACTGGGTCGTATGCGTACTAAGTGGGGAATCCCAGAGTCTGTGAAGGTGAGAATCTCAGTCACCCCTGAGACTCCGATGGACTGCAAACCCAATGAGCTGGTGGTCTATAAAGAGGTGCTGAACTGGGGACTCATGTTTCCTTTGGATCTATAGATAGTCAGGTACTTCCCCTTGACCAAGCTATGTCCCAACCTGCTGAGCCCCAACGCTTGGTATAACCTACTGGCTTGTATTATGGCATCCAGGCTCTCTAAGATTCCACTAACAATGGAACAGTTTGTTGTTGTGGAAAACTTGTGTAAGAATCATCACATCCCTTTTTACCACTACAACATGGGGAATGACTATAAGGTATAAATGATCTCCTGGAGTCATAAAAGCCGTGGAGGATGCAGTTCTTATTCATAAATGGGGCCTGGGAGAAGGGGAAAAAGATCAAGGTTGACTCAAACCCAAGCCAGTTGACGAGATGCTGGAAGAGTATTGGTGAGTCCTTTTTGTATCCTCTTTAATCTTTCAAGTATTAGATTACTATTTCGAACTGATTTATATCTCTTAGTAGTTTTATGAAGGATATTTTGAATTATGCTGAGGCAGGTCAGGATACATGTGCCAAACTGAACTTTTGGGCCTTGGAGAAATGGGGCAACGCTTTCCACAACTGCTTCACATCAGGGAACTTTGTGAGGTCTCATCTGTGGAACACCACAGGGAGAAGAGACCTCTCCTAGGAAGAGCTGACCACCCACCCCCTTGCAGATGTCATCCTAAGAAGGACAGAGGCTATAGATGCTAAGCTTTACCTGCCTTCCAGGGCCAAATCCCCAGTCATTTGAACAAGATGAAAAACAAGAAAAAGAAGAAAACCACAACAGACGCACCTTAAACAACCACTGAAGGGACCAGTTTGGAGAACCAAAGAGGCATTAATCATGCTCTACTAGAAACAGTAGAAGTTACCTAAGGCCAGCAGTGATGAAAAGGCTGTCAAGAAGAAGAAAGTTACTTTGGGATCAGAGATAATCCTTCGTCCTTATGAAATCCCTCATCTAGCTACTGCTGATCCTACCTTACAAGAGGAAATTCCACCCAATTTCTACTCCGAACACGCTACTGGTGATGGTAACAAAGAGGTAAATCTTGACGCTTTTCAAAACATAAATATATATTTTAATGACTTGGAAAAAGATGATTTCGCGGGGCCTTACCATCCTCCTAACTTGTCCAACATTGTAACCCATAATGGTGAGACTTACGAGATATTTAGCGAGCAAGATACCTTGAGTCATGCCCTCTTGGGTTACATTCGTCTAGTGCTTGATCTGGAAAGACAAGTGAATGATCAAACTGTTACCATCAACACCTTGACTACAGAAAATCAAAACTTGGCAAATGATCTTCTTAGCGCTCAGCAAAGCATAGAACTATTGAAGAAGGATAAAAAGGATTTAGCTGCCAAACTACTTAAGTCAAAAAATGCAAGACTTTACCACAGTTTTGAATGAGCAACTACAAACTAAGGACAATATTATCCAGACTTTATCCGATGACAAAGCCAAGTTGTAGAATACTGTTCAAGAGAAAACCGAAGAGAAAGCTTCCTTGGAACGTCAACAAGCTCAAGCAATAGCTGCAGGGATAGAGAAGTATGCTAGTGGAGTAGTGGATTCTCAGGAGAAGAGGGATGATGAAATCAAGTCCGACATGGTCTTACTGTTCCATGAGACCTTTCCTGAGAGGACCTTTGGTCCTTTGTGGAAATATATGGACTATGATTATCTCCATTGCCATACGATGGCTGATGGTGACAATCGCAACTACTCTGATGGGATAGACCCTGAAGATAATAAATAAGTGGGTGAGAGTTCAAGTGTTGAACTCAAAAATCCCAAAACGATGGTGGTGAAGAAAAGACCGAAGGGAACAAGCCCTAAGGTTACATTGTGTACTTTTTGCTTGAAAAACTAAATTCCTTGAATAGTCAAGGCAGTTTGTGTATCAGATATCGGTTCTAATCCGATCATATTTTAACATCATATTCCCCTTTGTTAAAAAATTATTTAAATCTTTCTGGCCAATGTTTAAATAGCCCTAAATATTTCAGATGTGTTGAACAAAATCATCAAACATCATCAACCACATGTGTTTAACGAATCTGATTATCTCAAGAATACTTGAGAGCCGGGGGTGTCTAATAAGTATTTAATATCCAAACTGAAACAGAATTGCACCAGACTTTTGAAGAAGGAATAATATATTATTGTAAAACCCGGACACCTCATTAAAACCTCATCGTGCCACCAAGGTAGGAAAGAGTATGCCCCCTAATATTTACATTGATGTTTAAAAAGTAAATATTTACAAAAGAGTTGTATTCTAAGTATAATATGAGGTGTTTAATGTATAATGGGTGTTTTAATGCTCTCCCTTCTTTGTCTTTGAGGATATATGTTCCTGATTTAACCTTCCCACAGACCATATAAGGGCCTTCCCAGTTCGGAGCCAGCTTACCGAACTGCTTTTCCTTGGTGTGTAAAAAGACTTTTCTTAAAACTTTGTCCCCTATTTGAAAATCCTTTCTTTTAACTTTGAGTACAAATCTGCTCCTCACCAAGCCTTGGTAATGCGATGTTCTAATCTGTGCTTTAACTCTTTTTTCTTCAATCAAATCCAACTGATTCCTAACCGCTATATTATTAGCCTGTTCAGAATAGTTCTGGACTTTGTGAGATGGAAAAGTAGCTTCTATGGGAGTAATTGCATACATCCCATATACCTGAGCAAAAGGAGACTCTTGTGTGGCAGCTCGAGGTGTAGTGCGGTAGGCCCATAATACTTCTTGTAAATAACTTGGCCACTTTCATGCAGCTTCTTCCAAACTTTTCTTTAATCCAGACAAGATTGTTCTATTCGCTACATCAACTTCGACATTCGTTTGAGGGTGGAAAGGAGAAGAAAAACAATTTTGAATCCCTCTAGAGGTACAAAAAGCTTTGATGTCTTTATTATCAAATTGTGGCTCGTTGTCTGTAGTAATCTTCCAAGGAACCCTAAATCTGCAGCATATGTTAGATAAAATAAATTTAATAACTGCCTTTGAAGTGGTTCCAGCCAAAGAAGTTGCCTCGATCCACTTAGAAAAAAGATCAATAGCGAATATGATTGTTCTACATCCACCAGATGCCATAGGAAGAGGCCCAACTAGATCCATATCCCATCTAGAAAATGGTATTGTTTCAGATATATATTCTATAGGAACTGCTGGCACATGAATTTTATTCTCATACTTTTGACAAAGATCACACTTTTTAACCATCTCAGTAGCTAACTGAAGGATAACTCACAGTAAAGCCTACAATAGTTATGCTCGATCATTGGATAACTGAAGGATTCTTCATGTATCTATAAGTAGCTAAAAATAACACATTTTTCGAACTACCAGTATCAGTAAGGATTTATCGTATGCCATTTCTCCCAACGGATGCTCCTATTACCATAGTATCTTCGTGTGGACCCGCTATATATCTTAAGTCGTCTTCATCAAAGACTGTGAAAGGAGCAGGAGTTTGGTAAAGATGTGCGGATGTTTTTCCTTCCAACTGAGTAGTCAAACTGTTGACATGTTTTTTTTTAACAACTTGAGGGTGTCGTGACAGTGCCTCCCCCAAATATAGTTAATGATTCAAAATTTTTTACCATATTGGAAACTGTGGCATAATCATCCACTATTACCCCCACTTGATTCTGATCTGGATCAAGATTAAAATATTCAATGTCCATACGAAATCTTTCAACAATCATCATGGCATCCTCATGTCTGGATGTCCCTGAAAGGGTTGATGAACTCGTATGGGTGTAATGGTATTGGATATAATGTTGTCCGGTCTACTTCCCCCTTGTATTTTAACAGAGGCATCCAATTTTCCTATATCAATGAGATTTTGAACTTCTTGCTTTAATGTTATACAATCATATGTGTCATGAACCACATCATTGTGATATTTACAAAAGTGAGTTCTTCGAGTCTCTCTAGGGGATTGTAGTGGAGTTGGCCTTCTAAAATGCACATCATTGTAAGTTTTATCATATATTGTTGCTACGCTTTATCTCAACTCAACAAACCATTCAGGCTGAATTGGACTCATTTTGTCTGGATCAATGTGATCTATGTTCGGATTTTTTTACTTGTAACTGCCAATATGTTAGGATTGAGTTGTCACTTGTGGAATTGAATTTGTAGCACCAGATATGTTCTGACAATGCAATCTACACTTCTTAGTTTCTTCAACTGTGATATGTTTCCCAACTTGATTTAACAGCCCTCTAAAATTCATTGCTTTCTTTCAGGGTATTGAATTAGCTAAATTGCTCGGGTTCAAACCTTGTTTTAAAGAGGTAATTGTCACATGTTCAAAACAATCAACGAGCCCCTTCTTGGTGTTCACAAACCTACTAATATACTCCTTCAAAGATTCGTTTTGTTCCTGAGAACAATGAATAATAGTATCACCATTCCTTTTAAGCTCATTGCTACCAACAAATTATCTCCGGAATGCCGCTCAGAACATGTCAAAATTCTTTATAGACCCTTGGGGGAGACTATTGTACCATTTAAGGGAACTTCCCTTAAAAGTTTGTGAGAAATCTCGATATAACAACTTGTTATCATCGTCAAAGTTCATCATAGATTTTTTGAATTGCTCGAGATGGTTATCCAGATCTTTACTTCCATCGTACTATTCTATTTTGGAGCTATCAAATCACTTGAGAAAATGTCCAGAGAGTATTTTCGAGGACAATGGTGATTGTCTCCAATTGTGGCTACGGCTAAATACAATATATTCATCGGGAGTAGCAAACATACATGGTTCAGATTGAATAACAAAGGGATAAAGCAATAGATGATCAATGTGATGATCACCTGAACCCTTTACTTTTCCATGATACTTGTTCTTTTTTATTATGTCAATTTTTTCTCTTTTTTTTGAATGTTTCTTGGTTATCCTCATCTTCTTCTTTAGGCGGCCCTCATCGTTACTGGATGAAGTGACTCTTCAAGGTTTGAGTCATTTGATGAACTATCAGAAGACTCTGAGGTTGTACTCGCAATTCATTTAGACCGATGTGTTTTTTAGAGTTGACATGAGTCTTTGTGGACAGCTCATTGTCACTAGGAGCATCTGTAGGATGGAGTCCGGACGCATGCGACTTTTCTTTCACTCATTTGCAGCTTGCTTTTGAGCCCTTAAAGCTTCAATTTCAGCCCTCAGTTGATCACGTTCATCTTGCATGAACTGTCTTTCATCTGAATTGTAACGAGGGATATTATCATGGGTCACACCCTCAACTCCTGAAAGTGGAGCATCAACCTTTGGAGGTGGAACACCCTGCATGTTAAAATCCATGCCTTAATGATATCCGAACTATCCTTTTTACTAAATCATTTTGAATTTTCTATTCAAGCATCGTCGCCTCCCATTGTGGTCGCCAATTTGGTGTGGATTATTTCTTGTCAAATGGTATTTTTGGTCTTTTCTTTGATGTAGTATTAACTTTTAAAGTAGAGTGTAAAGAGATAAAAGAGGTGTGTACTAATGATTAAGATTATTCGAAAAAGTCCAACCTATTAAATGAGGTTGGTTGGGGTATTTATACTCTTATTTTGTGACCCATGGGCTGTTCGGGTCTGATCTTGGACTCGGATCCATTTCAAGGTTTCCAAAGTCTAAAACCAAAACGGTTTAACACACAACTGAGTCATAATCCACTTAGGTTTATTGTTCATCAAAAATTTAGTGTAGAATATATCCGAATTACCCCTTCGGATTTTGTCTTAATGACCTAATAGCATCCGACCCTATCAGAGTGAATGAAGAATTTATAGTGGCTAATAGAATGAGAAGCAAAAATATCTATAAAAAGGTTTAAGTGGTTGAAAGTGACTGCTCTCTTTAGTATCTATAAAATAAAATCTTCCTTTAATTTTTTATCTAACTCGCTAAACCTTTGTCCAATATGTAGGAAGGTCAAAAGATATGACCTAACAATCCGTACAGGCAAAAATCGCTAGCAAAGATAGTCATTAATGAGCTATAGTCAACATAAAACAAATGTGATAATATCTAGAATAAAGTGATCTTAAGAATGGTGTAATCATGATCAATCAAATATTTTTTAGTTCACGAGAGAAGGGGGGTGGACATCCAAGACCCTAATGAAAAATTGAGAATTTTAAGGCTAATGCATCTCATTTGAAACTTGAAATTTGGCAGCTGAAACCTATCAATGAAAGCTTGGATTTCAGCATCCGAGACACGTTCCAACCCAAAGCTACGGGGTGGGGTTGACTTGCTACACTTTCCAACATGAGAAAAGTGCATGGATTCCAGAATAAGACTATTTGTATATGTCCGAAGCAAATCTATATCTAATAAGAACCTATCTCCCACATCACAACAACCACTCTAATTGATCTGTCAGGTCTGAGCAATATCTTTTTATAATATTTTACCTTAACAAAATAAGATATGTTTTTTCAATAAAGATTTTGATTAACGATGGTTTTAAAAAAGTAAATTAGGGACAATATCTTGCAGGCAAGTCATCGTTTATATAATATGTTCTATACATAACGGTTGATAACTAAATTAGTGTTGTAGTCATTGAATATACAAAAATTTGAGAGCTATTAGTGAAAAAAATTAGTAGTCAAGTTGATCATAATTTGGGTCGATAACTAACGAAAAAATGTAAAAAAGAAAGAAAAAGAACCTAATAATTTTTTACACTAGAAGTTAGGAATTACTTGTATATATTGTGAATAATTTACTCTCCTCTTTTTTTTTAATCTAAATTTGAAGGCTGTGTTTTGACTATGTAACTATATTAAACTTAGGATTAAAGAATATTAAAAAAATAAATATTGTTATTTACTATTCTAATAGAATCAAATTGAACTACATACTAGGATAGAAAAAATGATTAAAAAAGATCAACTACTATAGAAAATATGAGTCACTTTCCTAGTTTTCGAATTCGATTTACGTGTGTCCAAAATCATAAGACACGGTAGATAAATCAATTCTTTGTTATAAATAAAAAATATTTAATTTACATTTCTATTATTAATATTTTATTTATTTTTAAGATATATACACTCATATCACTCCGCGCCTCTTCATTTATGATAATAACTAATTTATATACATATAAAAAAGTTATTTATTTAAAAGTAAGACTATTTCATTATTACTAAAATACAAATATAAATTCATAAAAATATATATTATATGTGTAAAGAATATCTATACAATGTATTAAAATTATTTAAACATATTCGCATAATAAAATAAAATACTATTTAATATAATTATTTAATACAAGAACTGAATGAAGTACACAAAATCAAGATTATGAGCAAGAAGATGTGAATGCAAATATACTCAAAACTCCAAAAGAAAATGAGATCATAGAGGCAATTCAGTTTTTAGAGAAAGGTTACAATCTGGGACTGGAGAACATCAACTGATGAAAGAAATATGGGAAGTCTTCAAACTACGCCTACCCATAAGAAAAGAAAAGACGTATGGTCTTGTTTTAGATCTATTGCAGTTGATAACAACAAAGCTTGGATCACAATGGGATAATTCAATGTTATTCCGTCTCAGGATGAGCAGATAGGTTGCATCACTTTCTCTTACGAAATCAGTGAGGACTTTAAAGATATGATGAATGACACTGGGCTCATGGATGTTAGATATCAGGGTTCCAAAAATGGTATACTAACTGGATTTTTGAAAAAATGTTACACTAACTAGATTTCTGAAAATAGAGGAGTCCTACTGGCTGCAAAAATGCTACACTAACTCGATTTCTGAAGGTGACAAAAACACAAAGTTGTTTCATAACTATGTGAAGAAGAAAATGAAAAGGAACTTAATTACTAGCATAAAAGATAGGAACATATGGCTAATAAATTGAGATGAGATAGGGCAATCTGCAGCTAATTATTTCAAGGATCTACTCACTGATTCTCCTTACTCAAATATAGAGAAGGAAGATAAGCTTCTAAATTGATAAGGAATAATAAAAGACAAGGAGAAAAGTGTAAAGAAGAAACTTGATAGGAGAAAATAGCAAAGGAAAAATACCATAGGAGGAAAATGTATAGAAATAAGTGCCAAAGGGCTGAATTGTATTAATTGTAAAGAAGTAGGAAAAATAGGAAGAAGGCAAAGTGTAAGGACCAAAAGGTGTAATTAATCTAAATTAAAGCGTGTGGGGTCCGCAATAGTACTATAAAAGGACCACATACGCTTCACAAATCCCGAGATGAATAGTACGAGACTTTCTCTCTCTACACCATTTAGCAATTTGAACTTTCTCTCTCTAAAACAAACATTTAAGTATTTCTCTATCACAAAATCCTCTATCAACAATCTTCGCTTAGCAAAATCACCCCTGGACCACCTTTAGACTCTTCAGTGGCGCCGTCTGTGGGAATCAAAAATCGCTCGGTCGATAATCGCTTCCTGGAAATAATTCCTGTTCCGAGGAGGACCATGGGGGACCAAGGGGATGATTTGGTTAATCACTGTGAGGAAAACATGGAGGCGGATGAATTTCAGAACGATATGGAGTCCGAAGGAGAAGGAGGTCGGCGAGTTGAGAACGTTTTTGATGACTCCGCCCTCCTGGCTCAGAGGAATGAATTGTTGTTGGAAATCGAAAGGTTGAAAGCGGAAAAAAAAGCCGCACAGAGAAATCTTCGATCCGAGATAAGGAGAGAAGCTGTCATTGAAAAAGAGGAGCGCGACGTTGAAGTTCGTCCCAAAAATAAAGACGACAGATATCGGAGGCGTGAGCGACGGCCTCCGAGGAGGAGAGAAGAACACCGATCGGACTCGGCTGCCTCAAGCGATTACTCGCGCTATAGCACTTCTGAATCATCTCCTCGGAGATACCACCGGAGGAAAAAGCGTGATCATAGGCGAACTGATTTCCGAAGGGAAAGAAGTTCGGAGAGGAAATCCTCGAGGGAGAAAAGTCGCCACGACCGAATTGATGACCGATCTCATGAACAGGCAAAGTGCCCTAGTAAGAATGACATGGGCCCTCGAAATTCAGAGTGGCAACAGCAATACACTTTGCCCTCCGAGGAGGGGTTGTATTTTTCGAATAATGACAATCTGAGGTCCAACATTTATCGTACGGGACATAATTGGAGAGTCTCTCTCCTATCCTCGGGGATCTTAGTGGGGAACCTCCCAAAGCACTTTGACATTTCGAAGTTAGAAAAGTTCGATGGGACTCAGGATCCGGACAATCACATCGAGCAGTTCAAGAACTTTATGATCAATTTCGACGACGATGATAAGCTTCTATGCAGAGCATTCTCTCAAACTTTCAAGGGAGTGGCATCTAAGTGGTACAACAGGCTACCTCAGGGCTCTATAAAATTGTAAGGACTCGGTGGCGCTTGCAGCGTTCAGGATAGGTTTTCTCCCCGCGTTGTTAAAAGACACGGTGGCAGAAAGTCAGGCGATGACCTTCGGAGCATTGCTAGATCAAGTTGAGAAGAAAATCTTGGTGGAAGAAACCCAGGCTTCGGAGAAAGATTCAGGAGAGCAGTTGGACCATAATCAATTCCAAAGGACTGAGCCAAGCACCCAGGGCCCTTGATCGAACGTTCAGGCTAAAAGCGCGGGTCAGTATCCTCCAAGGCAAAAATCAAACCCGCAGTACTACGGCAATCAACAAAACTACAATCAAGGGGGAAGATTCATGTCAAACAAATGGGTTCGACCCGATTATTTCGCGGAGTTGACAGAAAATGTTGCTGCGATATTTGATAAGGCTAAATCTTCGGTCACGTTCAGGAAGCCTTTTCCCATACAGACACCGAGGGAAAGCAGAAGTGTCAACAAATATTGCAAGTATCATGAGGATGTAGGGCATGACACCAAAGATTGCATAGCTTTAAAGAATGAGGTGCAAGCTCTAATTGAGAATGGAATGCTGTTGGAGTACGTCAAGAAACACTCCCAGAAAAATGTCGTGGTAAAAGCTGTCTCGAAGAATACTGACACAGCCATGGTAATTTCCGAGGGGGTCGACGATTTTGACATCGAACAAGAGTATCTGGACCCCAAAGTGGGGAGGAACAATGTAAACCTGGAAGAGGAAGAAATTCTGAGGGGAAGGGTGGACAGTCTTTGTGCATTTTTCGATTCCCTGGCAATTTTCGGGGGAGACACAATCGCGGGAAATTCTAACAGCTCTCGCAAAAGGCACATGGTCAACTTGACCACCCAGATCGAAGCAGGAGTCTCCGCGCAAATGCATCGCTCGCCTTCTCCCATTATTTGTTTTGATGATGACGATATGCGTAATGTTGCAGGCCCTCATGAGGACGCTGTAGTGATCGCAGCGGGCATTGCTGGGGATCAGATTCAGAAAATACTCATCGACACAGGGAGCTCGGCGAATATCTTGTTTATGAGTACTTACCGCCGCATTTCTGACCCACCGGTCATCCGAAGGTCCGACAGGACAATAGTGGGTTTTACTGGTGCCACAGCAGTTGTAGTTGGAGAGTTTCAGTGTACAGTTGAGTTGGGTCGTGGACCATTTAAGAAAGAGGTGGAGGTACTTTTCATTGTGGTCGACGCACCGACCTCCTATAATGCTATCCTGGGACGCTCTTGGTTATCCCGGATGCATGGCGTAATTTCCACGGTGCATCAGTTCTTAAAGTATGTGATCGGAAACAATATTGGAACAGTCCGGAGCAGCCAGAAGATGGCACGAGAATACTACCAGGTAGCCCTGTCCTCCAAGGGGGTTCGAAGGGGGCCCTCCGACCCAGCATAGCAATTAAAGGGGCCTCCCCCCGAGGTCATCCTGTGCGATGATCCAAGGGAGGCCCCCGGATTTCAGGTCCCAGAGGAAGATTCTGCGACACACGAATTTGCGACTGGCAAAGTTCTGAAGATAGGGGTCCACCTCTCTTCAGAATTTAAAGAGAAATTAATTGCTTTCTTATCTGATAAACTTGATATGTTCGCTTGGTGTGCACAGGATGTAACTGGTGTGCCGGCGGAAATTATGTGTCACAAACTCGCGATACGATTGGATGTCCGACCTATAGTCCAGAAAAGAAGGCCTGTCTCCCCGGAAAAGGCCTCAGCGATCTTGTCGGAGGTCGAAAGGCTGCTGAGCATAGGTCATATTCGCGAGTCGCATTATCCCGTATGGGCGTCGAATCCAGTGTTGGTGAGAAAGAAAAATGGCAAGTGGAGAATGTGTATTGACTTTACGGATTTGAACAGAGCTTGTCCTAAGGATCCGTTTCCTGTGCCTCGCATTGATCAATTAGTGGACTCGACCTCCGGAAATCGATTGTTATCTTTTATGGACGCTTACTCAGGATACAACCAAATTCGATTGGCTGCCAACGATGAGGAAAGCACTTCTTTTATTACTGGGCGAGGTTTATATTGCTATAAGGTCATGCCGTTCGGATTAAAAAACGCGGGGGCAACTTATCAGCGCCTGGTCAATAAAAATTTTGAAGGACAGATTGGGCGAAACATGGAAGCTTATATCGACGATATGTTGGTCAAAAGTGAGCGAGACGAAGACCATTTTGCTGACCTAACAGAGACATTCCACAACTTGAGCAGAGTCAATCTCAAACTCAATCCGGAGAAGTGCATTTTCGGGGTAAGGCCAGGTAAATTCCTTGGGTACATGATCAGCAAAAAAGGCATCGAGGCTGACCCCGAGCAGCTAAAAGCTCTAATCGCCATGACTCCCCCCCGAAATATTAAAGAGGTGTAAATTCTGACAGGACGATTGGCTGCTCTGAATCGATTCATTTCTCGCTCGTCGGATAAGTGTGCCCCGTTCTTTAAAATATTGCGGAATGTGAAGCATTTCTGTTGGACTGAAGAATGTTCGACCGCTTTTCGTCGAATTCAAGAGTATTTGACCTCTCCGGAAATCTTATCTAAACCTGTGGTAGGGGAAACATTAATTGTCTACGTAGCCGTATCCGAATGCGCTGTCAGTGCCGTTCTCCTCCGCGAAGATGATTCTCTTCTAAGGCCAATTTATTATGTCAGTAAGAGTTTGCTGGACGCCGAGAAGCGATATCTTACTTTGGAGAAGGTAGCTTTAGCATTGCTGACGGCGGCACGGAAGATGAGACCTTATTTCCAAGCCCATCCAATTGTTTTTCGGACGACTTCTCCTCTGAAGAGTCTATTACAAAGACCTGACATCTCTGGCAGGATGACTAAGTGGTCCGTAGAGCTGGGAGACTTCGACATAACGTTCGAGCCTCGAACGGCGATAAAAGCACAAGTTTTAGCAGATTTTTTGGTTGAGTTCCATTCAGACAGAGAGGAGCAGGAGGTACATGAAATGGTTGACGAAGAAGAATGGGTGATACGAACGGATGGTGGGTCAAATATTTCAGGCAGTGGGGCAGGTGTCCAGTTGATATCCCCGCAAGGGGTAGCTATGTTCCAAGCCATTCGCTTCGGTTTCAAGGTTACGAATAATGAAGCTGAGTATGAAGCTGCTTTGGCGGGCCTACTGTTAGCTCAAATATATGGGGCTCGGCAAGTAAAATTGATCAGTGACTCTCAGTTGGTGATAAACCAAGCTTCCGGGAAGTCTGAGGCCAGGAAGGAATCACTGATACAGTATTTGAAGCTGATGAAAGGTTTGGCATCTGAATTCGAGGGAGTCAAGTTTGAGCATGTTCGAAGAGAATTAAATGCCGTCCCGGATTCTCTCGCCTCCGCTTCACGAACAGAAGGATATCCGTGGGTGTTGGTTCAGGCATGCCCTTCGATCTCAATTGGCGAAGAGCATGTAATGAATATCTCGGAGGAAAGCCATGTGATTACGCCTGATTGGAGAATAGTTCTCATTGAGTTTTTAGCTCATAACATTTTGCCCGTCGACAAATATGAAGCCAGAAAAGTTAGATTCAAGTCTCACGGTTACATTTTGCTGGGAGGATTGCTGTATAAAAGATCTCTGAGTCGGCCATTATTAAGGTGTTTGAGTGGGCCTGATTCACAAATTATCCTCTCCGAATTACACGACGGTGAAGGATCCGCTCATTGTGGATATAAGGCTTTAATCCGTAGGGTATTCTTGGCGGGCTATTATTGGCCAACTATCACGGCCGACGCAAAAGATTTGGTCAAACGCTGCGATACGTGCCAGCGCTATGCTAATGTAATTCACAAACCTGGGGTATTGATGGAAAGCGTCTCGGAGGCAGTTCCGTTTGACAGGTGGGGCATTGATTTGGTTGGGCCTCTACCCATGGATTCTGGGGGCAGACAGACGATAATTGTGGCCGTCGACTATTTTTCTAAGTGGGTGGAAGCTGAGCCGCTCGCGGGAACAAAGGCCAAAGACGTAATCAAGTTTGTTCTATCTAATATTTGTTGTCGTTTTGGCGTACCATTGCAGATTACCACGGACAATGGGCCTCAATTTGATAACAAAGAATTCCAGAGCTTTTGTGTATCAAGGGGCATACGACAATGTTTTTCGGCACCATTTCACCCTCAGGCAAATGGGCAGGTGGAAGCAACTAATCGCACCATCCTCGACGGTTTGAAAAAAGAACTTGGAAGGCAAAGCGGGGAAATGGCCCGACTATTTACAGGAGGTGTTGTGGGCGTACCGGACGACTCCCCGAACGGCCACCGTTGTGTCCCCATTTGCCTTAGTCTATGGGATGGATGCCGTGGTCCCTCCGGAGATCCTTTTCCCCTCACATCGAATAGCAACCTATGACTCGGGCACAAATGACCAGAGTAGAGCATTGGCTTTGGATTTGGTTGAGGAAAAGAGACAACGAGCACAGTTGACTTCTCTTCATTATCAGACTCTTATGAGGAGTCGCTATGCGTCCAAAGTAAAGCATCGAGATTTTCAGGTGGGAGACAAAGTTTTACGCAAAGTTTTCTTGCATACTAAAGATAAGAGCTTGGGAAAATTGGGCCCTAACTGGGAAGGCCCTTACGAGGTCACCGAAAGGATAAAACCAGGCACATATCGGTTAAAAGATAAAGAAGGGCGATACCTCCGTTTACCTTGGAATATTGAGCATTTAAAACTATATCTTGAGTAGCAGAGCCAGTTGGCATTGTATTTCTTTTTTCCTCTATCTGTATCCCCTGGAACAAATTTTGGTGAGGACACACTCTTTCCTACCCTGTTAGGCACAGGAAGGTTTTAATGAGGTGTTTCGATGAGCCCCTTAAATACAAAGATCTCTTTGCCTTAACTATTTTTTTTGAGTCACAGTAACATGTGCCTCGAATTGTTGTCCCCTCGCACTATTTTTTGAGTCACAGTAACATGTGCCTCGAATTGTTGTCCCCTCGCACTATTTTTCGGGTCACAGTAAAATGCGCCTCGATTAGTTGTCTCTTCGAATTATTCTATGGGGTCACAATAATGTATGCCCCCAGTTTTATTTTATGTATTATCGGGTCACATTAAGGAGTGCCTCAAAGTATTGAGACCTTCGAACTATTCTTCGAGTCACATTAAGGTGTGCCTTGATGTTTTGGGACCTTCGAACTATTCTTCGAGTCACATTAAGGTGTGCCTTGATGTTTTGGGACCTTCAAACTATTCTTCGGATCACACTATAGTGTGCCTCGAATCCACTCTCACTCAGTTGTGAATCCAACTATCATCTCCTTAAAAATTTTCGACGACCCCATAATAGTTCGAAGGCCTTATTGCAAACATAACACTTATGAATTTATCCAAGTAATAATTATTCGAAGGCCAATGAAATTGGAGTTCGAAGGCCTTATTGCAAACATAACACTTATGAATTTATCCAAGTAATAATTGTTCGAAGGCCAATGAGATTGGAGTTCGAAGGCCTCATTGCAAGCATAATTGTTCGAAGGCCAATGAAATTGTTCGAAGGCCAACGAAATTGGAGTTCGAAGGCCTTGTTGCAAACATAATGTGTGTGATTTAACTCACTAATAATCTTTCGAAGGACAATGTAGTTGGATGTTTGCAGAACTTGTTCCAAACATAATATATATAGAAGTGACAAATATTCATTGCTCTTACAAAAATTGACCTATCTAACATAATTAAAACAGCACAACATGTTCAGGTCATTACAAAAAGAGGCCCTATTGGGCCATGCACAAAAAAAAAACTGAATCCTTAAGTACTCTTACTCAATCTCCATTTTTTGAGGAATCACTCCCCTCACCCTCTGAGTCTTCACTTTCACTGACGACTATTTGGGGAGGGCGAAGTTCCGAGGGGATGAGCTTCCAAAAAGGCCCCAAGTTATATTCGGGATGCTCAACATATATTTGGGTCAACAAGCCAGCTCGAGTAGCAGCATCCCGAGCCTGCAAATTCTTCGAACATGTTGCTGCATAAGCATCCACAGCCTTATCCTTCGCCTCCTCGACCTCTACAGGGAAACCTTTGATCTGTCTCTGCAACTGATCACGCTCTGCAACTACCTTTTGAAGAGCCTCAGTACATTGGTTGAACCCATCGCAAGCCAAGCGATGCCCCTTTTTATATTCAGCTATCATTAGCTCTTGAGAATCAGTCTTTTTTCTTATATAAATCCCTCTCTTTTTGAAAACACCTCTCTAGCATTGTCACATAATTCTCAGAGGCAGAAAAATGCTCGTACAAGGCATCAGCTTGGCCCTCGATCACTACATATTGCTTCTTGGCCTCCTCGAGCTGAGAGGCAACCAAAGACGACTTGAACTTGTAATATTTTCTGCGTTTCTCCAGATGGCACATCTTCTTTCCTCTGTTTACTGAGGTGTGCAGCAATCTCCGAAGAGATAGTGAGAACTCATCATCCAAAGGAATATCGAAGGAGCTCGAGGGAGATCCTAGTGCTGCATCGTCAAATTCTGAAAATCTACCTCCAACAATTTCTGGATCGAGGAGTTGAGGTGGGTTGCTTCGAGGCATGAGGACAGGCGCCAACTTTGGGCTGTGTTCAAAGGAAGCTGGATGAGAAGCCTCAGTAAGAGGCGAGCGTCGGGACTGTTGAGAATGTTCTCTGGAAGAATGGCCACCCTTGTTATCTGAATCACTTGCAACCTCATAGACCTCTTTCTCCAGGCTGGCCTCTTCATGATGGTCAGGAGTTTCTCCCCCCTCTGATCGTTCTTCGATGGGCTCGAGAAGGATGCCCTTACCCTTATCTCTTTTCTTGACCTCCTTCCTCGAAGGAGCAGGGGGAGAAGGATTAATGTTGGTTGACGTTTCCTTGGCATCCTTCCTCGAAGGAGCAGAGGGGGGAGGATCAATTTTAGTTGAAGTAGCAATAATAGGTGGAGGGGGTTGAGAGTTCGACCCCCCAGCATTGTTCGAAGGAGGCTGGTGAACATTAAGAGGCCTTTCGGAGTTCAATTGTTGGGTTGCTGGTACTTCATCTTCTGGAGGTTCTCCCAGGTGGCTCTGTGAACGGGAGCGTTTGGGCAAGTAAATTACAACATATTTTTGGCTGCACCGGTCCAGCACTTCTCGCTCCGAGGGCGGAGTCATTAACCCCCTCATACTAATCTGATCGAGGGGATTGAGCCTCCAGAGTCGACTCCTAGCCAAATTGTTGTCAGTAAAGCAAAATCGGAATCGATTGTCCCACTGATCCTTTGCCCACAAGCGAAGGTTAGTAAATACAGTGGTGGCTCCCTCGACATAGTCAGTGAAGGGTTTGGACACCCCAGTCATAGCTATAACAAGTAATTAAACATCAAAACAACATACCAGCACAAGTTCGAGGGAGCATGTTTATTCGAAGACGTTATGTTTTCGAAGAACTTGTGAGAAAGCATAAAATTAGAAGGTCTAAATTCGAAGAGTAAATGTTGGGAATACTTACACTTCATTGTCCACTTCAGAGAAAGCTTGTGAGGATTTGAAGGAGTGGCTTCTGATCCGGTCTCCCAGCAACCAGAGAAAAAGAGAAACTGTTGCCTCCATTTTTTATCGGCCTCCAATAGATCTTTCAATATTTTCTGCCCTCGATTGAATGTCAATGAATAGAAGGGGAAGTAAGGATTTCGGGCCAGACCGGAAAGGCCAATGAGTTTCTCCAACGAAAATTCTTGACCCGAGATTCTCGAGGCCATGATACAGGCCGTCAACGTAAACCACATGTTGGGCCCAACCTGTGAGGGGCAGAGGTCTATCCTCGACAAATACTCGATGAAGAACGGATCTAAGGGGTATCTTAACCCCCAGTTCATGATTTCCGTGTACACCACCAACTCATTGTCCCTCACAGATAAGGGTGTCTCTCCTTCGGAGGGGAATCTAATATTAACATAGGAAGGGATGCCCCAACGAGTCCTTAGCATTGTTTCCTCCTCTCTCGAAAAATATTTGTACTTAATGTTGGCAAGGGCCACCGTATGTTTGTTTTCGATGCCCCGAATGTTATTGCCAGCAATGTTATCTAACTCTAAAGGCAATGTGATGTCCCCTTTCGACTTTGGAGCAATCCGACGAGCTTGCTCTTCGGACATCGGTGTGGATGAAGGCGTTGCCAGGTTTGAAGGACCCAAGGAGGGGATGGCTGGCAAGTTTGGTTCGAGGGGCTTGTTGAGGGGCCTTGTGATTCTGGGTTCTAAAGTCTCCTCATGTCTAATGCGCATATCTTCCTCGGTAATAAGCGTCCTCGAAGGGGAGAACTGAGTTCCATGAATGGTCATGGATGGAGTGGAAGGCAGACTAGACACATCTGTTCCCTGTCTTCGAGGAGGGCTAGTCGAAGTACGTCGAGGGTCTGTGGTTCGAAGAGGGCTAACAGAGGTTCGAGGGGGGCTCCTTGAAGTCCTTCGAGGACTCGCAGATCTTTGGGGGAGGTTTTCAACGTTTGTTGGGATAGTTGGTTCTCGAATAACTAGGGGAGCTTCTCTGGCCCGTTTTCGATCATGCGAGCTTTTTCGGTCTTTATGGGACTTCTTTCTTTTCCCAGACGAGTGCTTATGTTGTCTATCTTTTCCCATCTATTCGGGGGGGGGGGGGGGTTCGATTCACTAAGCAGGCTTCGTTGAGCGACTTCGCGGGGTATAATTGCGGTCGAATCGTTCGAAGGAGGCCAGGCACCAAAAAAGGTAGTCGTCGACGGTGGAGGATGAGGCCTCACGTCTTCACCGGCAGCAATCCTTTCTTCGAACCGCTTACTAATTAATAACCACTCAGGAATTCGACGGGGCTTATTCGCCAGCTTTATCTCTCTAGAATTAATTGAACAAAAGTTGAATTTATGAGGTGAGAGGGTTGGTATTTATAGGCACATATGGGCTTTCCTGACACACCAGGCCTAGGGACATTTTTATGATGTTTGCTTAGGGACATAATGGTCCACATAGGTGGGAATTGTTCTGATACTAGCCATGGAGGATGGCGAAGAGTTGTTATGTCAGACAAAGTCAGGAGAAGAGGAACCGTTTTCTGACACAAATGTCAGAAGAATTGGTAGCGTTTCCAAAGTATTATGTTGACACTGGTGCTCGGTAAGTGACGTCAGAAACACGTTTAATCCTAGCATCCCTTTTTTCGCCTGAGTATGAAATCATTCGGGGACTGATTCATCCAAAGTGGTGCAAGGATTGGGGGGGCTACTAGGATAATGGAAACAGTTCGAGGGGATACTTTTCGAAGAGTTAACTGGTGGCTTCAATAGGTTCGAGGAAGCTCTGAGGAACGTTCGAAGGAGTTGAGTTCGATCTCAATAAGTCAGTAGTTCGAGGAACATTATATAAATTTTGAAGAAGCACTGTTGGAATTCGAAGAGCTACCTGTGAAGTCCGGAGAGGAAATGGGTTTTGTCGGTCAGGAGGATTATTCAGTCTTAGTAAAATAACTTTTACTAAGACTGGGGGGCTACTGATAAGGAAGAATAAAAGACAAGGAGAAAAGTGTAAAGAAGAAACTTGATAGGAGAAAATAGCAAAGGAAAAATACCATAGGAGGAAAATGTATAGAAATAAGTGCCAAATGGCTGAATTGTATTAATTGTAAAGAAGTAGGCAAAATAGGAAGAATGCAAAGTTTAAGGACCAAAAGGTGTAATTAATCCAAATTAAAGCGTGTGGGGTCCGCAATAGTACTATAAAAGGACCACACACGCTTCACAAATCCCGAGATGAATAGTACGAGACTTTCTCTCTCTACACCATTTAGCAATTTGAACTTTCTCTCTCTAAAACAAACATTTAAGTATTTCTCTATCACAAAATCCTCTATCAACAATCTTCGCTTAGCAAAATCACCCCTGGACCACCTTTAGACTCTTCATAAATGACTCTATATTTGATTGTATACCTAAGGTTATTAGTTATGCTGACAATATTATGCTATTGAGTGACCCTAGTGAGCAGGAAATTCATTCTATTATTTTATCAATAAACACAGCAAGTGCTTCTGGGATGGATGGATTCAATGAGAGTTTTTTAAAAGCTGCTGAGAGATTATCAAAGATGACTTGTTATCTGCAATGGATGATTTTATCAAAGGAAATAGGATTCTTAATGTTATCTCTAATGTCCAAGCGGCTTACATAGCTAACTTTTCCATTCATGACAATATATTGATTACAAAGGAATTAATATATTACCTCAACATAAATAAAAAAGATTGCAATCTCATGATCTAGGTGGATATATTGAAAGCTTTGGACAAATTATCCTTCAGTTTCATTCTCAAAGTCCTAACTTGTTTTGGTTTCTCAAACAACTTTGTTAACTTAATAAAGAATCTTATTACATCTGTTCATGTCTCTATGATGATTAATGGAAAAGTGTATGATTACTTTCAAACCAACAGAGGCCTGAGACAGGGTGAGTCCTTATCTCTAAGCTTGTTCATTCTTGCTGAAGAAGTGATGATCAGAGGTCTAAATAAGCTTTTTACTGATAATAGTTATATGAAGTTTAAATCTAGAAGCATCCTTACAATCCTTACTCTTTTATTTGCTGATGATATTTAACTCTTTACTAACACTCTTGAAACCTCAATTGAAAATCTAGGCAAGTTATATCAAAACATATCTGGTCAGATGATCAATAGCAAGAAAACTAAAGTCATCCTCCCTAACAAAACCAGTGCTACCAAATTTGAAGACATTGTTAAGCTCTTTGTTTCTAATCCTAGTACACTCCCCACTGATTATCTTGGTATTACATTAAACAACAATAACAGTCCTAAAAATATGACTTTTTTATTAATAAAATCACTTTAAAAATCAAAGATTGGGTAGGCAGGAAGTTGTCATTTGGTGGCAGAATTACCTTGATTAATTAAGCTCTTATGATTATTCCTAATTACTGGATTCAAGGTTGCTCCATCCTAAAACAATCATAAAAATGGAGAAAATTTTCAATAAATTCCTTTGGAATTCTACTACTAATGACAAAAGAGTGCACTGGACTTCATGGAATAACATCGGTAAGCCTTTTAATGATTAAACATCAAAAGAATTGATGATCTTCAAAAGACTTATGATTGCAAGCTTTGGTATAATTTCAGAAAAAACAAGTTATTATGCAACCTAATGAATGATATTTACTGTAAGACTTTGCATCCTTTTCAAATTTCTTACACTAAAGTAGGTTCAAACGTATGGAAAAGAATTAACATAATCAAGACGCTTGCTGAACCATACATTTAGTAGCAACTGGGCTATGGAAATATTGAGTTCTGGCTCGAAAACGGGTATGACTTTCCCCCTTTAATTAAGTTCAATGATAACTGCAATAATACAAGTTATAAGTATCAATCAATCAACAAGTATTAGAAAGATAATCAATAGAATACAAACAAATTAAATATTTTCCTGAATCAGTTTGTCATTGATATCATAACAAAGGAATTAATAAAGAATGAGGAGGATAAAATCCAGTGAAAGCTTTTGAAAGACTTCAACCTCAACACTAAGCTTACTTGGAACCAGGTCAGGATGAAACATAACAATTCCAATTTATTTGGTAAACTGTGGAATTCTGTTACGCCTACTAAATTTTCTTTCTTAACTTGGAAAATTCTTCATAGCTACATCTATGTTGATACTATTCTTAAAAGAAAGCATTTCTGTATTGTATCAAAATGCCATTTTTGTTCTAATGAGAAGTCTCTTAAACACTTTTTTGTAAATTGTCCATTTGCTTGGAGTCTATGGAATCATTATGCTTTCCTTTTTTACATTAGAATTGGTAATTTTATGACTATCCCTCACATAACTCGCTTTTGGCTCTGGTCTATTTCCAAGTCTGTTCACATAAGAACAATTCTACAAAATATTATTCTTTGGACAATTTGGAAAGTTAGAAACATTAAGAAGTTTAACAATAAAGATACTAGTCTTAGTTCTGCAATTCAGCATATTAACAATCTTATTGTAAGACTTGATTATGCTAACTCTCTTAAAGGGAAGCACTGGTTTAAAGATACTAAAAGCGCAAAAGATTTAGGTTGTACTCACTGCTATGATAACAAGAAACATATTTGCTACCTCAAATAGAATCCCCCAAGCAAAGACTCTCTCAATCTTAACACTGATGCATCACGTATTTGGAATATGAATGCTAGTGGAAGCAACATAATCAGAGATCATAACGGTACTATTATTCAAGCTGCGTCTTACCTTTATGGTAAAATATATCCAATCATGGCTGAAACTAGAGCACTTCTAAATGGTATGCTGCTGTGTAAGAGGTATGGATATACCAAAATTAAAACTCAAACTGACTATTTAAGTTTAGTGAATATGATTGCATCTGGTGTGTTCCCCTGACCTTTGTCTCAAACTCTTAAATGCTGTCGAAATCTTTTTGCATCTTCAATGTCATTTGCTCTCATTTCCAGGGTCCAAAACCAATCTGCGGATTGGTTGGCAATATGAACCCTCAAATGCAAATTAAAAACTGAGTTTAATGAGTCTAATGATCCTGCCCTTTTGAAAGCTATCACCTTCCTTGAAAGCCTTATTTTAGGCTACGTCAACATTGATGAGAATAGGTAATTGATTTGATGTTTGCTTATTATCTCTAAGAAGCTGCATGATTTGCTTGTCAAATAGGCCATCTTTTAATTTCGTTTTCCAGGAAGGTAACATCAAAGAGTTTGTGTTAGATGAAGAAGAAAGACTACAAATGAGAACAAAGAAAAATGATAGTTGATTGAGAAAAAACGAGGGTATGTGTTATTTAAAGATAGGCTAAGTGTGGGTTTTGTTACAAAGATGAAGATTGCGTCATTTAAGCGATCGATAAGGTTAAGATAGGGAGAAGCCGATTTCTGAATCGATTGTTAGTTGGATTTGATGCTGGTCTCGAATTGCTGCAGGAGATTTAGTAAGCTGATCTTCCGTCTTCTTCAAGAAATTTCAATCTCTTGAAGAATCTGGACTAATTGGAGCTTGAATCTTTAGGAAGATATTTTGGAGAAGCTAAGTTTCGTGAAATTTTAAATTTGACGAAATTTGTATTGTATTGCCTAAATTTGGACCAAAAATTTAGATTTGGCGCTACTCTAGACTATACGTCCTTAGTTTTGGACATGTATGCCCTTTTGTTTCATTAATAAAATAATGTTACTTTAGAAAAATATATGTAATTATTTTAAGAAAATTAAAAAGTATGATTACGTTTTATAGTAATAATTTTAGTTTTTCTTATAGATTTTCCATTTAGCATCAGTTTCTCTTATTTATTATAGGCTGGTTTTGGGCTTATTTAGAGGCCTTCAAACTATTTATCTTGAAGGTGAATGGATTGGGCTCAGCCAATAGTAAACATAGACTACCATTTCTCGCATTTTCCATCTACCGACTACCGTTCACAGTTTTCTTCAATCGCATTTCCTTCAACTATTCATCTCACTGGTCGGTTTTCCTCTCTTGCACCAGAAATCAGTTTAACGACGGATTCTTCGAGCTATGAGCTACAGAAGGTTTCTTAACTCTCTCTCTCTCTACACCCTATCTTTTCGATTGTAGTTTGATCCGCTGTAGTTACAAATTCGAGGACAAATTCCGTGTCTTTTTTGTTAGTTTTGCTAAATGAGTACTGCTTTACTCAATTTTATTCCTGATCTTCTCGAAATAGATTGCCGGAAAGATCTTTTGCCGCTTAATTGAATGAGAAACCTACACGGGCGTATGATTTGCTACAATATTTTACTTATGGTTTGATTTCTTATTCGGACTTCATTGTAGAAATCATCAGTCGAAGAATTTAGTAGGTGGGTCGACTTTTCTGTCGCATTAACTGCTAGATGATACACCTAGCTCTTCGTTCCATTTACTTAGAAGCTGTTGAGAAAACAGTGAGGTTGTAGACCTGAATCAGTCTATATATAATGTATTCTAGTCGCCATTTGGTTACTGGACGAGTGTTCGATTTTATTCCTGTATATATTAGTTTACGTTATTCTTAGTTTTGATGTGTGTTCCGATTTCTAATATCAAACTAGAAAAACAGTAAGAATTAAAATATAGTACTGGGTTCTAATTGCAATTTTACAGGGCCAAATATTAAGAACGGTGTGGAATCGAAGTTTACTCTATATCCGACCATATAATATCCGCTGAGACAATCGCTCTTTCCGTGGAACCAAAAGGACACCATCTAAGCCACCACCGCCGTCACAATTGTATTCGTTGTCTCCACCGGCACCAGCTTCAGTTTACTCGACTAGATTGAAACAGGAACTAGCAGTCCTCATTGAACTTCCTAAGGTCAGTTACTAAATCTTCGATCTCCTAATGGTTTTTTTAAAATTTCGTCAAGAAGAATTGGAAGTTACTTTCTAATGGTTAGGTGTGTGACTTAGTTTAATTGTTTCCATGAATTGGGTCACATGGTGTATGTTGTAGTGTATTGATAGGGCTTAGTTTGCTGTAAAATGTGTAGTCTTCTCTTCGGTGGTCGAGAAGTGCTTATCAGAGTATGCATTTAATTACTTGCGGATTCAGTACGTGTACTTATTAGCTTTGGTATGATCAATTTTGTTGATTGCATGAATTAATATAGCAAAAAAGTACCGCTGAGGCAGATTGAGCTCAGACTCTGGTAGACAAATTAACTAAATGGAAGAGCAAGTCTGTGCATGAATATAGTACAAATTATCTCTTGGTACCAATTGAAAATATTACATATGCTTCATCGCAGATTAATTACAAATAAGTTGTGTTTTTGTTTCCTCCTTAACTTTTGCTGGGTTTTATCTTTATGCTATTGTCTGCAGTTATCTGTTTCGATGTCTTGGTCAAGAATTTCGCGCAGAAGCCATATCTTGCCTTACTTAAAGAATTCATGTTGTACTTCTCAAGAGTCGAGGTTAATTCCAAACCTTTTATTTTCTCAAATGTAATGGTAATAGACTATTACTAATAGTCTAACTAGGAAAAGTTTCATTTTTTTAGTTAGATTGAGAATTCGAGGCTTCTTCTTTATGTTCATTGTTCTCTCTAAATATAATATATATCTGGTGAACCTTGTACTCTGCTGATAAAAAACATTGATATAGGACTGTACCTGATGTTCTAAAGTCAAGTTATAATGCTGTTAGAGGGGGAAGAACAAATGGAAGAAATCTCTCTGACCGTGCAGGCGATTCAATTCCGAGACATGATTTTAGGACAGGATTGTATAGTAATCCCTCCTTACCTAGGCAGTTGGGTTTGCATTCGTATGCGAGGTCATCATCTTTGCTTAACGTTCAGCGACATTATTCTTCTACCACTTCAGTAGAAAAGAAATCGCAGAGGATGCTTATATACCTAACGGCATTGGTGTTTGCAATGGTGGGAGGTAGTTATGCAGCTGTACCTTTGTATAGGAGATTCTGCCAAGCAACTGGATATGGAGGTACTATCCAGCGTCGTGAGGTACGATTGAATTTGTATCTTGGTCTTAATTTCCCAATTTTTATGTATATTTGTCACATTTACAAGACCTTGTTATCTTTAGAGTGTAGAAGAGAAAATTGCACGACATTCAAAAGATGGAACAGTGGCTTCGAGGTGTTGATTCTATCTGATACCTATTTTCGAACATAACATATTCCAGTTAGAAGAATATCTTTTGTTAGAATAGAGCCAAGCTTAAGCTCGAGTTAATTGAGCCATCTTGAGTCATCCAAGTTTGTGTAATTTTAGCCTCTATTATATGTTTATATTATAAAAAAATCTGGATTACATAAACATATTCTATGTATCATAATAACAGTAGTATAAAATTGGTACAACTTAATTTTCAAGCTCAACTTCTTATTAGCCAAATTTCAAAATCAACTTGGAACAACTTGTGTATATATTATTTCAGATTTGCGTCAACTTGAAAAAAGGCTTAGACATATCTTTGAAAATGCGTTTTTGTTTTACAAAATCGGGCTTGAGTTTTGTTCATTAGGCTCTATATAAGATTCAAACCTCAACTGAATTGAGCTTGGGCTTTATTATTTCAAAGGAGCTGACCGCAAACATAATGATTTAAACGAGCCCGACCTCTAGGAACTCTACTGAGCTGATCTCAGAGTATGACATGCTCAAGCTCGTCTCATTTTCCACCTTTGTGGAAATTGATACATGTATTACACAGAGGATGCTTCACCGTTGAATTTGTCATACTTCCCGCATATGGTCAGCAATTTAATAATATGTAACATAATATTGACTCCAAATACTTCAAGTAGGGGAATGAGTACTCAGATCTAGACTGTAGTACACACTGTCATATCCTACTAATTTTTTTCAAATTTTGATAAATTCATTCATGGTCTTGAAAACATTATTAAAAGTAATATTTTAGATTATAATGAATGTTCTTTTCCTTTTTCTTTAATGCATTGCCTTGAAGAGTTCTTTATATATTCCTCGCAGGGAGATAGTTGTGCAGTTCAATGCTGATGTTGCAGATGGAATGCAATGGAAATTTATTCCTACTCAAAGAGAGGTTCTTTTTTCTAAATCCCGTTGCACGTTTAGGTGATTCAGCTGCAATTGGATGTCCTTGTGTTGGGTCTTTTAAATAATTTGTTCGTCCCAATTTTCTATTGTCTTGTAGGTGAGGGTAAAACCCGGTGAAAGTGCGCTTGCTTTTTATACAGCTGAAAATAAAAGTTCAACCCCCATTACTGGGGTCTCCACATATAATGTTACTCCAATGAAGGTATCCGAGTTCAAGTATCTTATTTTTATATGACATTAGGGGCTGCTTGGCCCAACTGTCAAGCTTATAAGCTAGCTTAAAACAAGCAATAAAAAAGTTAGCTTTTGCGGGGAAAAAAGTGTACGTTGTTTGGTAGGCAACTCTTACGAATGGAAATAGAAATGTTAACTAAATAATGACGAGTTTTTGATGAAAACAACCTGTATAGACAGTCTGTTGAAACTATATGAAGATTTTTTTTTTCTGAAAAACTTGATACTTTTAGCTTACGGATTTTTCGATTTTATGTTCTTAGAAGCTTTTGGCGAGTTTTTCTATAAGCTTATAAAGTTGGACCTAGTTCGTAGTTCTTGATCGTATTTGAAAATAAGTTACGTTTTCTATATTATACAACTGTGAGAGATTATTTGTATGCTAACAAGGTAGTTCCTCAAACTTCCATCTTTTCTCAGGCTGCCGTTTACTTCAATAAAATACAATGCTTTTGCTTCGAGGAGCAGCGTCTTCTTCCTGGGGAACAAATTGATATGCCGGTAAGTACTAAATAGCATCTCTTATGTATATATATACATTTTTAAAATGGCTTATATGTTTAAAACCTGTGACGATCTTATTCGTAGGTCTTCTTCTATATCGACCCCGAGTTCGAGACAGATCCCCGAATGGATGGAATAAACAACATAATATTGTCTTATACATTCTTTAAGGTTTCTGATTAGACAGAGAGAAATGAACATTGAACTATCCAATTTCAAAAGAACCAAGTTAAACACAAGCTGATTTAACAGCAGCAACATTGCAATCTGTAGAGGTGGTCTTCTTTAAACAATACCATTCTTGTATACGAAATTCAGTTCTTCACTACTTTCTTTAAAATGTTGCAAATAAAATGTATACTTACTTTGGGAATTTAGCCGATATAAATTACTAACAACATTATCCCTGATATTAGTATTTTGTTTCTTAAAGATGAGTATGTATTCGTTTAAATTATAATTTGTTTGGGTGTTAAACTTGATGTAACTTAGGACGCTAACTTGAAATAAGCTCTAGTCTGGTTTTCCAGAAGAAGAAAAAAATCACTGGCGGTTTTTTTTTTTAATAAAAAATGTGAGATTTCAACAATAAAAACAGGAAAACAAAGCTGGAAAATAATTTAAAACATTTAAAAAAGTCAATTTGTTTTCTCTTCTGTAGGCCTTTACTTAAGTTTGTCACCCGATCCGAAGCTCCTATTTTTTATTTGGGCTAGGCTAAAATGAGACCTAGTTTCTTTATAGTGAGACTCCATATCCAAAAAGTTTCTGCAAATGTGAAATTTCCAAATTGCCCCCACATATAAAAACAATAATTTTTCCATCAACTCATTCTCTCTTCTTTTCCTCCTCTCTTTCCTCCCACTTCTCTCTCCAAAATTCAAAAAAAAAAACACAAACTTTAAATTTTGCAAACTCCCACCCAACATTAATTATCAAAAGTTAAACCCAATTACTCCGAGCATGGATTTAAGCGACTATAATGACAATTGGAGCTGCAACGCTGATGATTTTCTTTCGTCGGAGGAGGAGCCGCTTACTGATCACATGAAGAGTGTATCTGAGATAAAAATTAGTTTTTTTTATGCACAGAACAAATATTTGCGTTTTCGTGCCCTCAGATGTACACTTCCACGCAAGAACACGCGTGGAAGATGACACATCTTCGCATGCTTTTATGGTTGAATATTGGGTTTGTCTTGGTTTGACATGCTTTTTTGGTTGAATATTGGGTTTGTCTTGGTTTTACATGACTTTTTGGTTCAATATGGGGTTTGTCTTTATTATTTGACTTGTATTACATTTTTGTAATTAACGGGGGTCTCACTATAACCAACCCGGGTCTCACTATAAAAAAACGAGTCTCATTTTAGCCTAGCCTTTTTAATTTTGGATATTTTTTTACTGAACCATGTTATTATTGATATAGCTTTTTGAGAATTGAGAAGTCATTTAAAGTTATTAAAGTTTATTAGCATCGAATTTCGGAAGCAAAGCAAAAAATAGTAGTAGCGTCCCGTGAATAAATGCAATCATAATGATCATGTGTAAGTCCAGCATAATTTCACGTTACAACTTAAAAGTATTTTAATCGAACAAATGAAGTGTCCCGTGAAGAGCGGCTTCTTGAAACCGTGACATATGTAATTTGGTTGTTATTCTCTACAAACAAACCTATGGCGCTTTATACAGCTCAATTATTATTTATCCGCCACGTGCTTATTTTATGAAGTAACAACCATTATTTATCGACCACTATCTATGATACGATGGAACGTGGCACATAATAATGTTATTTGTATGTGGAGATGCAATGCAGGTGGTTTTATAGAAAGTTTTGGCTATAATGGGGTAAAAAAATTCTAAAAAATTGAGGGTTTTTGGATTTGTTTTTGGACCTGTTTGTCTCGAGTGACGTGGAGCTCCCGGGCTGGTGAAACTTTCTCATTCGTTGGGTGAGATCCTCTCACTCCGCCGGACCACCTATATTCACCCAGCGGGGATTAAAGGATATTTTCGGTAAGCTTTAAAATTGGTCAAATTTTTAGGACCGGTTATCCATTTGGGCCATAATTTAGCCAAAACCTTTATCGAACAGATATTCTCGCCAACTCAATTTTCAATTTTGACTTAAATAAGTTTCCATCTGAATAGTTACCTATACCAAATTTTAAAACTATTTCTAATCATTGTTCTCTTTTTTTTTCTTTCTTTCTTTTTTTCTCTAGAGGGACCCGCAGCCGCTACTCAGCGTGTAATGAGTGCGCAGAGGGTAAATCCTCAGTCTGACGCAATAGCCTGCAAACCAACAGGGTAAACCACACAAGGTGACAGACTCAGCCGAGAAAACGTATGTTGAGGGACTCGAATTCATGATCTTTGGTCACAAACACGCTTTACTCAACCAACTTGGCTACCCCTTTGGGCTTTTAATCACTATTCTTGTTAGAAATAATATGGTAAAATATTATATTTTGGGATACAAATAAACATTAGGTGGCTTTTTTTTATAGATTTAAGTGTGTTTGGTTTGCGCGGTTAAGTTTGTGTCACTATTTTTTTTAAGATATCAGTCGATAATTTTTGAAAAAAAATAAAACTATCAATAATTGTTTAAATTTTGTAAAAAATTACATGCAGCAGTGGTGTTTCTAATAATATTAATGAATATACAAAACTCGTGCAATTTCAACCACAAACTATATGTTTTTTAAATTTTAATTTAAAAAAATCAAAACACGTATTTTATATTTTAAAAACGGATAAAACAAAATTTATGAGTAAATATTTTAAAGATTTTTTTTATGTTTTAAAAGCGTACCATCTCACAAATCTTTATATGGACAATACTTACAAAATTACAAGGTACAAGTATTCATCGTTTGAATTTATATATGTAACTTTAACAAACTCGATATTTTGTGTTGTTTTTATTTATTTTTTTAGTTTTGAAAAAGTTTGAAAATCATATATGAACTTTGAATTGTCAAAAATCGGTAATTGAGGAAAATCAATCTATATTACCAAATGTCATTTTGACATGTCAAGAGATATTCTTGATGTGAGTTGTATGTATTTACTTTAATGAAATACACATGTTATGCAAATGACGTATAAACAAACTTACAAATGTGAAGATGTTCGATGTGAAGGTGAACAACTTCACATAGTTTATGAATTTTTCGAAGGTTGTCGTCAAATCCATAACTGGTAATGAGTTGATCACAAACTTAAAAAACGAGAGAAATGTTTAGGGCTTACCTAACCATCACTGTTTAAATTGTGATTGCATGGATAAATGGTGACAACTTTTGTCATCACGTCACAAACAAGATTCAGCATTGGGCAATACAATAACCAATCGGTAAGTTATTTGACTTACAAATTAAAAGAATACATGTCATTATTATATCTCAACTTTTTATATATTTTTGAACGTATTAGTGTTTAAACGTTATATCGTTCGAGTAACCTCAAATTTTTTTGGGTCAAAACCCATATATTGATTGATCTTCAACATTAAAAATTAGGTCTCGTTCCAAAAAAACCAAGTTATCTTATTAACAAGATTCGAATACTTGTCTATTTGTTCATGTCTGAAATTTAATATTATGAATGACTTTAAATATCATGTTGAAGACTTATAAATGGTATTAAAATATATATTAATCGTGAAATGTGTGGATGTATACTTAGTAAGACACACAACTTATCTTATGTATACAAAATAATTATGTTGGATAAAAATATCAAATAATTTCTACTAGATGTATACAATAAACATAAACAAGCCTCAAACATAATTACTCGTTCAGAAAATACGACCAAATATATTCTTACAAAAATAGTAATTAATTGGATATTCATGATTATATCATAAATAAGCTCACATTCATCCATTAAAGATAGAAAGAGGGCGGGTGGAAAGAAAAATGTTTAAAGAGAGAAATGGTGAAAAGGAAAAAAAATAAGAGAAAAAGTTGATGCTCTAACTTTCAAATTTCGAATAGTAATAATAAAGAAGAAATACATAAGAAAAGAAATATATAATCCAAGAGTCGAAAGGGTATTAAATTCTTAGAGACCATATGCCATCAATTTGGTTGTTGGCTTTGATGTGACATGGTTGTATCTCATTAATTCATACACGATAGGGACTAACTTTATCGAAATCGAATAGTCAAGAGACCTCCACTAGATAATTTTTAATAATGAACTATATGTATAAAAAATCGATAGTCGAAGGATGATATACGGTTTTAAGCCTTAATTACGGATAATTTTATAACATTAAAACCAAAAAAAAATTATTTTAAAGATTTTTATATTTTTTAATTTATGCATTATATGAACAAAGGTGAGATATGTACTGATTTATTTTAATATATTACATTGCATAATCTTTATATGTTATTATTAGGCTTCCCACCAATAAGAGACTCTTGCGGATTATCTTTAATATGTGGTAGTCTGTTTTACGTGTATATGTAAACCATATATGATGTATGGGTTCATCTACCCGCGCATCATGTGTTTTGGACTTCTTTCCACTTTCATATATGTTCATCATCTAATTCTGAATTGAAGTGTTGAAGGTTGCTTATAACCTTGATCATCGTCGTGAACTTTGCCTACTACCCATTCTCCATGCAAGAAGTTTTTGCTATAAATGTTATAAGTACTATGGAGCTATTTCCTTAATACTACATGTTTTTTATCGACCAATAAAAAGTGGCAATGGACCTTTCAAACTCCGAGAAAAGTTGGAAGAGGGGTTCCGTATGTATTAGCAAAGACTGAGAGACATACCAACCTTGTCGGTATACTACCACCACGAGATATTAGGTCTTTACAAGTAAACTTTATTGTTTATGTTTTTGCTTATATTGTATGCTCGAATCTTAATATATTAGATTTTCACATTGTATTTTTCCTCAAAAGCGCAAAACTAATATTTTATTGATTTGTAAGAGCCGGGAGACAAAAAAAAATTAGTGCTGGGAGAGAAATCTTAAACTTATTGTGGGAAGTCATATTTTGTTTGGCTAAAAAACTTTATTTCATTAGGGACTGGTCTTTAGAAGATGGGTATTTTCAAGTAACTCTCCGATGTTATGTCGGACTCGACTCTTGTTGCTTTGTTTGCTAAATACTAGAAAAAAATTTGATTAATGAGGAAATTGATTCTCAATCGAAGCATAAGAATGCTTCTTCAAAGAACAAAATTAAAACCTCTTAAGTGAAGGGAAAGTGAAAGAATCATATTGTCAAAAACACTAAATTCCTAAAAATGGCCCATGTGAATGACATAAAAAACACCGAATACGCTTATGAGTTACATCAATATATGGACGTGAATTCAACCCAAATGTTGGGTTTTTGAAAAATGGAAAAGTAGGTATAATCAAGTAGTTGTATTTCTTGGAATTGTTTTTAGAAAACCCGTGGTAGGGCTTCGAAGCCTGCCAAAACTTTTTCTGACCCTTTGTGGTACCCCAAACAAGAGAAAATGCTCTTTTAGAGTGTTTTGTCGTACGCCATGAGGAAAATATTTCTCATTATTCTATTATCTTAGAGGAAATTTTTACCTCTGCAGATATTTTAGAGGAAGATATCATTCAAAATAATTCCCCCATTCTTTTACTAGATGATATTCCTCAAGAGGCTTGAGTCTTTGATCTCCATAGAAACAAAACATCCACTTGTCCCTAAAGACCTCTAAATATAGAAGAAATCATCTCTCAAATATTACCGTATGTTCGGGGTCAATCTATGATGTTAGAGCATCCTATTATTGTTTTGGTAGTTCAAGATGTGGAGTTTAGAATTGATATAAGTAGTTATTTTTTCACTTTTGGTTATTCTTTAAGTAGTTTTTTGGAATAAATCTGAATTTTATGTTGCATACCATAATTAATTCCTTCGATATGATGACGATAGGACAACTAGAATGGAAGGAAGAAATTTCTAACATTCACTTATTATTTTTCATAATGGTCTAGCATTTAGAGGATCAGAAGAAAACTAAGTCAATATAGGCTTAGGTGGAAGAACAGTAATCACTTCTGTAAAAATATCATGGGGATTTGATGATGCGTTTCGAGCAACAAGTTGTTGCTAAAATATAAATAAATGATAACTGATTGGGAGAATAAAATTACCCAATTTGAGAGATTCAAAGTCCAGGTGATTGGGTACTATAGTAGAATCATCGTATTATGAGACAAAAATCCCAAATGGTTGGTTACCAAAATAAGACCCATTAGTTGAAAATGCAACGTGATATTTCTCATGTGGCGGGGATAAGGATCCAAAATGCATTGGATGTCACGAATACCCTACTGGATGATGAATGGGTTCAGTTTAACCCCAAAAATTAATAAATTTGGACTATAGGTTTGAGGACATCTATGAAGTGTGAGAGAAAGATATAAGCCAATATTGTCTTAGCGTATCATGAGGCATGGCCAAACATGAATCTTGGTTACTTTTGAGAGCTAGTACCAAACAAGCAGTGGTCTGATGAAGTTACGGTGGTCTCTTACATGTGTGTTTGATGATAAGAAATCTAAGTAAACAAGTAAATAAAATAAGGCATTTTCTAAAGAAATGAAGCAATTGTTTTTCTTTAAAAAATAGTGGTGGTACATTTGTTACTGCTTCATTCCGAAAAATAGGATAAAGAAGAAAATATCCAGTCTCCTAAACATATTGATGAAATAAAATATATTCCTCATCCAAGGGCTCTCCCAAAAATTTAAATAGAGGATAAGGTTTTCCACCTCTTAAGACGGTTGATGGACAAAAATAGGAGCCTACACTTAAGTCTTCTGATGATAAAGAATGGGTCATCCTCCCTAATGTACTGATGTAAAAAAAAGGGTTCTTCCATCCTGGGATACTGATGAAGAAACTGTAAACTGATGTAGAGTCGTTCTTCAACCGAAATATTAGAGTCTGTATTAATTTTTTATATATACGTTTTAAATACTCTAAGTACTTAAGTCCTTTTGTAAAGGTATGTTTTGTATGGACGGTGATTTTTATGTAGTCGCGATCTTTGTGTAATTTAATCCGTATTTATTTATTTTGTGTATTTTTAGAAATATTTTAAATATATTTTGCTTGCTTACTTTTAAATAACTCTTTTAGTTTTGGTTCATTTTTATTTATTCACTTTATGAGAATAAGAAATGTATTGTTTGGTTTGTTTCTCTCTACTATAAAAACCATATATGATCATAAAAATTTCATTTTCTTCATATATTCCATATATCTAAAGATAAAAATTTCATATATCTCTGTATATTTCATATATCTAATTTTACTTTTCCGATAACTGGGGATTCTGCAACAATGAAACTGGCCAAAATTCGTTTTTTATTGTGTTATGCCCCGAATCTAGCCGTAGTTTTCATTGAATATGAAATTAATCGAACTTCTAATATCAATCATGATCATTTTTATTATATCTCAACAATCTCGATGATAATTATTATTTGTATTGGTGGGGTCTTACTATCTTCTTAAATCATCATCGTTAAAATTGATAACGGGGTATAAACTCTTTAGGTATGAGCCAAAGTCTGGATGATGGTGTTTTCTGTGAAAAGTGTTTTCTCTAGTGATGGTGTCGACTACTTGTTAGTATGGATCATGATCTAAAAAATTATTACAAGCTTGGTAAATGCCCAAAGTTTCAACTAGCTAGAAGGTCGCAAATGAGGGCTCTGCTTAAGAAGGCTCGGCCCGAGATATAAGTCGTTGGAATATCGCATTGTTTCAAGATATTGACGAGGTTTGATCATTGGTAAAATTAATAATTTTACCATCGGAAATGAGATTTTATAATTTCTTCTTTAAGGCTATGCATTCTCTTAGTTTGATGATTATTCTCATTGTAGTACTTATAGAACTTGTTGTGATTTGTTTCACCTCTAGAGGTCCACATTTTCTCAAGTTTTTAAAAATAGAACATATTTTTTCTTAGATCGTAGTTAGTTGTCTCTATCGGTAGAATTATTTTCCATATTGTTCGACTATACTGATATCCAATTGAACTGTAATGCCTTTTTTGCCAAACTTTTGGCAAGATATAGTAATTTAAATTACCGTACTATACCAAAATTTTATTCAAACCATTGGTATTCTATATCAATCATGTGTTAATATCATATTATATCGATGTTATAAACGAAATATATAATTTAAATTTATTAACTATAAAAATAATATTAAAATATACATCTAATATAATAATATTATTTATACCTTAATTTTTTACTTAACTATAAACAAATATAACTTATAATATGGTTTTGTATTATTATCTTTTATTATAACTTAATTTTGATCACTTTATTTTTTTAAACATAATCATAAAAAAATAAACATACATCAAAAATATATTTATTATAACTTAATTTTGATCACTTTATTTTTTTAAATATAATCATAAGAAAATAAATATACAACAAAAATACACTTATAAACAAGTGTTTTGGTAAGTTATTAGTCACTTATTAAATTTTAAACTTATTATCATTTTTATTAATTAATTTATACTTTTAAAATTTTAATTTTTAAAAATAATTGTATTTATAAATTTTGAGTGGTTTAAATTCTAAGTTAACATATTTATATTTTATTTTCTTAGATCTTAAACTATATGAAAAATTATACTCAATTTTCATTTAAAAAAATTTATCCTGTATTTTTTTACTTGTGTTTTATTTTTGTTTTAGGATAGTAAATTGTACCAACCCAAATATTTTGGTGTACCAATGTTTTTTAATATACCTCATGTCTGAAGACCGATAAGAAAGATTTATTAAACTCTCGAAGAGTTTAAAAAATATAGCAAGTTTCTCATGTTTGCGACTTATCTCATGTTAGTCCTCATCATTCACTTGTGTAATAAACGGGTCCTTGAGCGTTATAAAAAAAATGCAATAAATTAGTTTTTTTACTCTAATCCTTTTTTCTGACCATTTTTACCATTTGACCTTCCACGTTAAACATTGACGTGGCGAGGTAACTAATTAAAGAAATTAATATTAATTATTGAAATAGTTTTATTTTCTAAACGGTCCACTTAATAACCCAGCTCACTCAATCATCATATTTGGTCCACCTAAGAACCCAACCCATTCAATAACCGAATCCGCCCCACCTAGTAATCCAACCCATTTTAATTCAAAAAAACAAATCACTTTTATTGAATTATAAACCCTTGGTATCAAACTCGTGCTACTATTAGTATTGTATTCATATATATACCATCAAAATATTTACTCATAAACTATGTAGGATTATATAGTTTGTTGAAGAATTGTCTCTCTCTTCGTTCTAGCTTTTGTTTAAATGTAATTTTTATGTAGTTAATTTATCATAAAAATGGTTGTTACTGATCCCATATGACTCAATCAAGTCATAAAAGATTATGGCATTTGTAAAAGTATATTGGTCAGTATAATTTAGTTTTGATTATTTTATGTTCCCAAATTGGCAACATCTTTCAAGATTTATATCGGGCTTATACCCAGAATAAGATTTAGATGATATAAGAATATTAGACCAAATATATATAATAAACAATGTTGTAGTAAAATATAGGTCTAAATTCTCCCTCATATGGGTTTTTTAATTTACAGATTCACATGAGACCAATAACATTCTGAAACTCCTAGAATTTTGTTAGCTGTTACTAATCTTTCAAATATCTTCACCCACCATAAGAGATGTGCCACAAAAATGTTCACTGTGAGAAACTCGGTTACCCAATAACGATGATAACAAAACCAAAACCTAACATATCTATGATTTAAGAAATATAAAATCACCAAGTGAAAATTTTCCAACAAAGAGCAATAGAAACCTTTGTATTAATCGGAGTGTGGATCCAAGAATACTAATATCTCAATAGAATATACACTTATATTCTGTTAGGGTGGCTATACATTTACTGTGTCGTGTTGGGAATATGGGGGTCCGGTCCGCATATTCCGCCTCCGTATATAAGTAATAACACAACCGATCTCAACACTAGTATGATATTGTCCGCTTTGGCACCCGAAGGCCCTCACGGCTTTGCATTTGGTCCACTACCAAAAGGCCTCATACTAGTTGAGGTATGTTCTTACTTATATACCGCTGATCTTTCCCATGTTTAACCGATGTGGGATGTGGGACTTTGGTCGCCACCCTAACAAATCCTCCTCTCGAACAAAGTACCACCTTAGCCTCCTATCAATTGACTTTCATCCGCCCACTCTAATCAGGTTGGAGACTACCTGACTCAGAGGCACTACGGATGTTACTACTCACCTCCTCTTAGACCACACTGTCTTGTTCCTTAGCGCCACTTCAATCAAGCCACACTGCTTGATGAGCCACGAGCACTCCGAACTAGGATCTCTAGAGCAGATCACCTTGATCATATGGCTACTGGTTCATCATGTTCGACCTCCGAGAATTTCACCACCATCGCGTTCCGTCTGGGCCTGACGCTCTGATACCACGTGTTGGGAATATGGGGGTCCGGTCCGCATATTCCGCCTCCGTATATAAGTAATAACACAACCGATCTCAACACTAGTATGATATTGTCCGCTTTGGCACCCGAAGGCCCTCACGGCTTTGCATTTGGTCCACTACCAAAAGGCCTCATACTAGTTGAGGTATGTTCTTACTTATATACTATTGATCATTCCCATGTTTAACCGATGTGGGATGTGGGACTTTGGTCGCCACTCTAACATATTCTTTAAAAATATAAAGCTATACATTTACTGAAAAGTATCAAGACATGGTTCCATAATTGATATCATCGTCACTATTTGAATAAGTTCGACACTCTTTGCTATATTGATAAATAGACAGTCTTTCAAATGGTAAGAAACTAGTCAGCCACATCTATGCAGATTCATTTTGTAAGCCTCTTGATCAATTAGTTCCAGATTTGTCATCACAAAGTCACTTAAACTTCATTGGGTTTTAGCCATATTCATGTTCTAATAAAAATAATATGCAAAAAATTCATGTTTATATATCACTATTTATAATACATCTACAAAAAATAGCAACATAGGCATGTAGTTTAGAACCCTATCGAAACATAGATAATAGCAGTTTAATTATCTTAAGAAAGGTAAAAGCAAACTGGAGCTCCTTCCCAACTCGAGTTGTGAATAAACACATATTCTCCCCTAATATTATTATTGGTGAGTGTAGAAGTGTCTTTTAATATCACATTTCTCAAATCTAATGCTTTAAGCGAAAAACGAGTTGGTTATTGGGTTTTAATTTCATATGGATTTTAAGTCGAAAATAATTAAGCCACAAATTGGTGACAAAATTATTTCACAAGCTTTATAGTTTTTCTCTACATTATTACAAAGATAAAATGGGTTTAGAAATTATTCATAGATAAGTGTAAGATCTTCTTATCGTGTTGCTAATGAACCTATACATTTAACTAAAAGCTACTCTCAACCATAAATTTTACTTTGTAAAATAGAAGGAAACACTTTCTATTTAAGTTAATCACCTCGATTACTATCATAAAAATACCAAGAAAAAAGAACAAAAAGAGACAATTCTTCAAAAAACTATATAATCTCACATCGGTTAGGAGTAACTATTTTGACGGTATATATATGAATACAATACAAACTACAGCACAAGCTCGATAATAGTAGATTTTAACTTAATAAAATTGATTTTAAGTCTTTTAATTAAAATGTAAAGGATTATAAGGTGAGTCAGGGACGTGGAAGGTCAAAAGGTAAAAATGGGCAAAAAAGGGTTAAGGTAAAAAAAACTAATTTATTATATTTTTATATATTGGTGACCGTTTATTACAAAAGTAAAGTAAAGGATGGAGACTAACTTGAGACAAGTCCCAAACATATGAGACAAGTTAATAACATGTTTTTTAACTATATAAAAAAATTATTCTTGATGAGTCCGGATTCTGCAACCTCTTCGAACAGGGACAGTTCGGACAAAGACCATCTAACTGGACAGGGCAGTTCGAACACCTCATCCATTGGACTGTTCGAACAAGGACTAAAGTACTTAAAAACCTAATCATTTCTTGACTAAGCTGCATGCTCTCCTACTAAGAGCTCATCGGTCCTTAAACTTGACCTGGGTCCATTAAACTTGACCTGGGTCCATTAAACATGACCTGAAAGCCCATAAGGCCCAGATGTAAGGGTATAAATACCCAACCACCAACATTAAATGAGGGTAATGAAAATTAAATACAACCAGGCTGCTTAATTCTCCCTCTACTCTCTACTCAAACATTAAATACTTACAAACTTCCACAAACTCTAAACAAAAATTACAAACTCACCCTCAGACAAAAATAAACCACACCAAATTGGCGATCACAGTGGGAGCACGACGGTGCCTGAATCAAGCATTCGAAACCAACAGGAAAAATCAGTCTGAATGAATCCGGACGCACCGGAAATACCACCAGCCTTGCTTGAAGTGGTGGGTGAAAATGATGAGTATACCATCGAGGAGCGTGATAGATTAAAGGGCGAGATAGAAGCTCTTATGGCAGAAAAGGCTAAGATGGGCATGAAAGATAAGTCAAAAGCGTCAGTTGCTCATCATACCGATAACCCTAGAGAGCATGAGCCTTCAAAGACTCATGTGAGTACCAAAAAGACTCATGCCAGCTCCAAAAAGTCTCACCGGTCTAAGCCAGTGGAGAGTTCTAACTCAGATTCAGAGTCTTCTGATAACTCTTCGGATGAGGAAGGAGTTGAAGAGTCCTTGTCCTCCAGCAGTGATGAGGGCTGATCCAAAAATAAGCAAAAGTTGATTAAAAAATATTCAAGAAAAAGGGATAGACATGGGAAATTGAAGAAGAATATAGGCAAAGGATCATTTCACAGCCGGAGGCATGTAGACCGGATGCTGATGGATCCCTTTGCCTTCCACGATGAACCAGGTATCTTTGCAACTCCCATTGAGGATACTGTGTTTAGTCGTGGCCGGAATTGAAGACAATCTCCAAGTGGTTGTCCGGAAACCTCCCTAAGAGGTTTGATAGCACTAAAATGGAGAAGTACGATGGCAGTACTGACCCGGACAACCACTTGGAGCAATTTAAAAACTTCATGATGAATTTTGATGATGACGACAAGTTACTCTGTAGAGCATTCTCCCAATCCTTTACGGGGAGTGCTCTAAAGTGGTATAACAGCCTACCTCAAGGCTGCATCAAGAATTTTGATACCTTTTGGGTGGCCTTTCGAAGGCAGTTTGTTGGGAGTAAAGAGTTGAAGGGTAATGGGGACACAATAATCCATTGTTCCCAAGAACCAAACGAATCATTGAAAGAATACATAATTCATTTTGTGAACACCAAAAATGGGTTGGTTGATTGCTTCGAGCAAGTAGCAATAGCATCCTTGAGACAGGGCTTAAACCCTGAAAATTTGGCTGATTCAGTGACTAGAAAGAAAGCCATGACATGGGGAGGTTTGCTGAATCAGGTCGGAAAGCAAATCAATGTTGATGAAACAAAGAAAACTAGGGTGCACAGGCAGGTGAGGTCTGCCCCGGTTGCACCAAACCCCAATCAAAATCAGTCCGGGAACAAGGCAAGGGAGACCGGACAGGCGCATAACAGGGCTAAAGCTCAATCTCAGCCAGCTGCACCTGCCCAGAGTCAACAATCTAGAAATAAAAGAGGGCCTTGGGTTCAACCGGAGTGGTTTGCAGAATTAAAAGAAAGTGTGACCACCATTTATGATAAAACAAAGGAAGAAGTGCACTATAGAAGACCGGCCACACTACAATCTCCTAAGGAACATCGTAACAACTCTTACTGCCAGTACCACAATGATACTGGCCATACCACTGAAGATTGTATAGCTTTGAAACAAGAAGTTCAGAACTTGATTGAAAGAGGAAAGCTGGGGGCATATGTCAAAAGAAGAGGAGGGAATAGGCCTGATAATGCTCATCGGGTTGGTCCAAGCAATGCTGCTCCGGAGGGAGCTATGGTTATAATCGAAAGATTTGATGTAGAATCAGAATACTTGGATCCTGATCCAACTCGAAATAGAGTGGGTGCTATTGAGGAATGTTGTAAAACGGTCTTCGGGCTCATTAAGTTTTTTGAGTCACTTACAATTTTCGGAGGGGATACTATGACAGCTCCTACTGCTTCTTTGAGGAAGAGGCACGTTCATACTTTAGCTACCCAGCTAGAAGGAGGCATGACCTCCTATCAATCACAAATTCCATTTCCCTTCATTGTTTTCGATGAAGATGACTTAAGGGATATAGTTGGCCCTCATGAAGATGTTGTTGTCATAGGAGCATCCATTGGGGGCAATGACATAAGACGAATCTTGGTGGATACTGGAAGCTCAGCCAATATCCTCTTCTTAACCACTTACAAAAAGATGAAAAATCCAGTCGTAATTCAGCGTTCGGACAGATCAATTGTGGGCTTCACTGGGAGCTCAGCAGATGTGATCGGGGAGTTCAAAGAGGAAGTTTTGTTGGGCAAGGGCCCTCTCAAGAAGATGGTCAGGATACTTTTTATTGTGGTGGATTGTCCCACTTGTTATAACGCTATTCTAGGGAGGTCTTGGCTCTCTAGGATGCATGCAGTGGCCTCGACAGTCCACCAATGTTTGAAATATGCTGTTCAAAGACAAGTGGGAGTTGTCTGAAGCAGTCAAAAGGTTGCAAGAGAGTGTTATGCTACAACACTGGCTCCACGAACGTTGGGGGCAGTTCGTATCAATGAAGAATAGCAGTTTGAGGGGCTTTCTGGGGGTGAGGGTGAAATTGATGACCCCAGAGAGACCCCTAGAGTATTAATACCGGTTGAAAAAGTTGAAACACATTCTTTAGAAGAAGGAAAAAGTGTTAAGATAGGGTCCAAAATGCCGCCCGAACTAAAGATTAAGATGTTAAAGTTTCTGAAAGACCATCAGCATGTTTTTGCCTGGTGCAACGCTGATGTTACAGGGGTTCCAGCAGATATTATATCACATCACCTATCCATCCGGAGAGACATAGCACTCGTGGTACAAAAGAGAAGGGCTTTTTCCAAGGAAAAGGCTGATGTTATTGTTCAAGAAGTTGACAGGCTCACAAAAATGAGGCATATAAAGGAGTCTCAATATCCTTTGTGGACTGCCAATCCGGTCTTGGTGAAAAAGAAAAATGGCAAGTGGCGCATGTGCATTGACTTCACAGAACTCAACAGGGCTTGCCCAAAAGATTTATATCCAGTTCCTCGGATTGATCAGCTAGTAGATTCCACTTCTGGGAATAAGCTACTATCCTTTATGGATGCTTTCTCCAGGTACGATCAGATTCAAGTAGATCCGAAGGATCATGAGCATACCACATTTGTCACTGACAGGGGTCTTCATTGCTACAAGGTGATGCCATTCGGATTGAAAAATGTTGGGGCTACTTATCAGAGATTGGTGAATAAGGCCTTTGCTGATCAAATTGGAAGAAATATGGAAGTATACATTGATAACATGATGGTAAAAAGTATGGATGAACAACTACACCTGGCAGACCTCCAAGAAGCTTTTTATAGCTTAATAAAATTGAATTTAAAGCTAAATCCAGAAAAATGTGTGTTCGGAGTGCAGTCCGGGAAATGCTTGGGTTATATAATAAGTGAGCAAGGGATACAGCCCGATCCGGACCAGCTTAATGCTTTGTTCCAAATGAAGCCTCCTCGAAATGTTAAAGAAGTATAACGGTTGACTGGGAGGTTGGCTGCTTTAAATCGATTCATCTCAAGGTCTTCGGACAGATGTGCCCCGTTTTTCCAAACTCTAAAGGGTACAAATGGATTTGACTGGACTTCACAGTGCGATGAGGCCTTCAATGAAATTAAGAAACATATGTCTTCCTCCAAGACTTTATTTAAACCTGTTGATGGAGAGACACTCTTCGTATACTTGGCAGTTTCAAGTTGTGCCATTAGTGTTGTATTGGTAAGAGAGGTGGATAATTACCCCCATCCGGTGTACTACATCAGCAAGAGCTTGATAGATACAGAAAATCGTTATTTGAAACTCGAAAAGTTAGTGTTAGCCTTGGTAATTGCTGCAAGGAAGATGAGGCATTATTTTCAGGCTCATCTTATTATCGTCCGGACATCTTTTCCCTTGAAGAATGTTCTCCAAAAGGCAGACATTTCAAGTAGAATGACTAAGTGGTCAGTGGAATTGGGGGACTTCGATATTGATTTTGCTCCTCGAACAGCAGTCAAAGCCCAAGCTGTGGCTAATTTTTAGTTGAATTTCATTCTGATAGGGATACGGAGCAGACTAGTGAGATGAAAGATAAAAAGGTCTGGGTTGTCCGGACGGATGATGGATCCAGCACTATGGGATGTGGTGCAGGGGTGTGCTTGACTTCTCCATATGGTGACAAAATGTACCAGTCTATATGTTTTTCTTTTAGGGCTTCCAACAATGAGTCTGAATACGAAGCAGCTATAGCTGGTTTAAAGTTAGCTTATATTTGTGGGGCCAAAAAGGTCAAGCTGATGAGTGATTCCCAGCTTCTTATCCACCATGCACAAGGTCAATCTGAGGCAAAAAAGGAGCAACTAGTGAAGTACTTAATTCTTCTTAAAATAAGGCTCTTAAGTTCAAAAGCATTGTTTATGAGCATATACCCCGGGCAGAAAATGAACTAGCAGATTCGTTGGCAACCATAGCATACACTGAGTCATATCCTTGGATCCATGTACTGGAGAGCCCTTTCATTCAACTTAATGTGGGTAAAGAGGAAGAAGTTTTTGAAGTACAGATGAAACAACCTTAAGATTGGAGATCTCCTCTCCTGCAGTACCTCTCCGATGGCATCTTGCCTCCGGATAAATCACTAGCAAGAAAAATGAAGCACAAGGCTCGTGGTTTTATCATACTAAGAGACGTTCTGTATAAAAAGTCTTACAGTAAACCTCTTTTGCGATGTTTGGGAGATGATGAGTCTCAAGTAGTCCTTTCCGAATTGCATGATGGTGAGGGATCGGCTCACTGTGGATTCAGGGCTCTAACACAGAGAGTTTTACTGGCTGGCTATTACTGGCCCTCTATAATGCAGGATGCTAAGGAGCTGGTGAGGAAGTGTGATCCATGCCAGAGATATAGCAATGAAATTCATGTCCCAGCCATCCTTTTAGAGTCAATTTCTGAGCCTATACCTTTTGCTCGATGGGGGTTGAATTTGGTGGGACCTCTTCCTATGGCGTCCGGAGGACGCAGAACTATAATTGTTGCTATAGATTACTTTTCGAAATGGATTGAAGCAGCCCCTCTGGCAGGAACAACATCAAAAGCTGTCATAAAATTCATTTTATCCAACATCTGTTGCAGATTTGGTGTTCCACAAAAGATAACAACAGACAATGGGCCACAGTTTGACAACAAGGAAATGGAGAGTTTATGTGCCTCAAAGGCTATACAACATTGTTTTTCTTCACCTTTCCACCCACAAGCGAATGGTCAAGTTGAAGTGGCTAACAGAACTATACTGTCCGGTTTAAAGAAAAATTTGGAAGGGGCTGCTGGGAAGTGGCCTAGCTATTTACAAGAGGTTTTGTGGGCCTACCAGACTACACCTGGGGCTGCAACACAAGAGTCACCTTTTGCCTTTGTATATGGGATGGATGCAATAGCCCCCATAGAAGCAACTCTCCCTTCATTTAGGGTTCACAACTTCTCCGAACACGCAAACGAAGTAGCAGTCAGAGGCCAGCTTGACCTAATAGAGGAAAGACGAGTTAAGGCTCACCTTAGAGCTGCACACTATCAAGGTTTAATGAGAAGCAGGTTTTCTTCTAGAGTTAAAAGAAGAGATTTCCAGCCGGGGACAAGGTATTGAGGAAAGTCTTCTTACACACTAAAGAAAAGCTGCTCGGAAAACTGGCCCCAACTTGGGAAAGACCTTATATGGTCATTGAAAGTCTTAAACCTGGAACATATTGGCTCGAAGACAAGGATGGAAGGGTTTTAAATCACCCTTGGAATATTGAACATCTCCGGATGTACTTGGAATAGAAGCTATGTAAATATTTACTTGTTTAAAAATCTATGTAAATATTTGGGGGCATACTCTTTCCTACCCTGGTGGCATGGGGAGGTTTTAATGAGGTGTCCGAGCTTTTTAATAAAATTTGATGCCTTCTTTAAAAAATTCGAAGTGTTCTTACTTTGTTTTTTGTCACACCATCCGGATTGAAGTAAAAGAATGATGACCACTTAAACATTTGTTATCGGAGAATTTAAACACTCTCACTTTAGACTGTTTATGAAATAACTAAGGGCTATATAAACACTAGCCACCAAAATTGAAACAAACTATGAAAGGATGCAAGAATTGTGTAAAACAAATATATTCATTGAAATAACTTAAGTGCCTTGGCCTTCCAAGGACTTTTAAATTGTCAAACAAAACAAAGGATCTATCCGGTCAGATACCGGACATAATAACAAAAATGCCTTGGCCTTCCAAGGACTTTAGTTTAGGTAACATGAAAAGTGAAAAGATAATTCATAATTTAAGACTGAGACTTTGAAGATGGCTCAGCCTCACTTGTATTCTTCTTATTCTTGGGATCGTCTTTCTCTTCATGAGGGCCCTCTCCGGTATTTTCTTCTTCGTCAGAGGAGGAAGCACTGGAATAATCATGCAAGTCTCCATCAGCCATGGTGTGGAAGGGAAGGTCTTCGTACTGTACATGAAGCCGCAAATCTCCCAGGTTCCTCTTCGGGAACTTCTCATGAAAGAGCAGGACCATGTCCGACCTCACCTTGGCATACATTTGCTCTTGAGTATCTATCACGTAGTTGGCATAAGCATCAATCTTGGCCTGAATTTTGGCCTCCTGCTCCTTTAGCAGATCAGCTTTCTCCTCTGCAGCCTTGGACACTGTGTTCTCAAGCGCAATCTTGTTATTTGTCAAGTTGTAGATGACTTGATCATTGGCCTTGGCCTCCTCTTTTGAAGAGGTGAGATCTTTCTTTAATCCGGACAACTTCTCCCGGAGCTCCTTGATAGTGTCTTCTAGAGTGGCAACTTTTGTGGTCCATCCTTCTTGGCTCTTCTTCAGCTCCTCTTTTTCTCCCTTTAGAATGTCAGCATGTTGAGTGGCAGTAAGAAGATCATCAGACAGTCTCTCTTTGTCAGACTTGAGGTCTTTGATAGTATCTGTCTGACTTCGAACTTGCTTCTCCAACACAAGCACTGGCTGAACACTACTTAATATGGAGTGAGCTATAATATCCCTTTCACTTGAAACAGTAAAAGTCTTACCATTAAAAGTGACGGTGTTCGAAGTACTCGGAGGGAGGTAAGGCCCAGCAAAATCATCTCTGGGGAGATTGGCAAAGTAGTCACCAAGTCCATCAAGACCGGTGATGCCAACCCCATCAATGCTAAGGTCTCCTCCTCCAACCTCGTCGGTTTGAAAATCACCAGGGATCTCCTCTGCTTGTGTTGGATCAGTAGGATCAACATGGGGAGAGGCTCCGGAGGCCGGAGAGAAAGTTCATCACCCCTGGAGGTCTTTTTCTTCTTAGCCTCCATGTCCTTGCTTTCAGCTCCCCGTTTTCGGTCTCTTTTGGGAGCCCTTGGGGGTTTTGGGGATCGAACCTCTTCCCTAACACTCTCCTGCTCTACCACTTCTAAGAGAGCAGCATCGATCTGGCTTGGGGCTGGCCCCTCAGGATTTGTTGGAACAACCTCATCCACCTCAGCAGGGTTAGCTTCACCTACCACCTTCTTGCCTTTCTTCTTCTTGCCTTTCATCTTACTCAGAGCCTTGACCCGGCCTGGCAAGTAAAGTGATCCATCCGGTTCATATGTTCTGTTGAGGACTACATCCGGAGGGGGTGGTGTGGTGAGTTCTTCCCAGGTCAAGTCCCTCCGGCCAGTAGTGTTCCAGAGGTGAGACCTTGCTAAGTTGCCTCCTGTGAAAGCATCGTGAAACCGGTTTCCCCACTTTTCAGCAGCCCAAGTGTTGATCTTGGTACAAGTGGTCTGCCCGGACTTTAGGTAGTCATTGAAGTCTTTGGGCAGTTCTGCTAAGAAAAAAAAGACAAGACCAATTAGTTTAAGCAAATTCGATAAAAGAAGAAATGAGAATATAAAGTAGGAGCCTTACGATCACTCCTCCATCTGCTGGTGAGGAGACTTGGATTGACTCCGGCTTTGGTTTTCCTCCCGTTCTCCCAAGCACCACTTACGAACAGGAATTGAGTCCTCCAATTTCTCTCTGACTCAAGCAAATCATCCACTACTTTATAATTATCACCCATGTTGAAGTGATAGAAGGGAATGTGGTGGTTTCTGCAGAAATTGGCCACAGCTGCAAACTCCTCCATTAGTAGAGGAATCCCGGAGAGCCTAGAGGCCATGATGCAGGCCATAAATGTGTACCAGGCGTTGGGGCTTAGTTGACTGGGACAGAGCTTGATAAGATGGAAATACCTAACTATTTCCGGATCCAAGGGGAACCTTAAACCCCAGTTAAAGAGCTCAGTGAAGATGACTATTTCACTGAGTTTGCAATCCATTGGGGTTTCGGGGTCTATGGGGATTCTTATCTTCACATTCTCCGGAATCCCCTACTTCGTACGCATCCGGCCCAACTCAGCTGTATGGATGAAAGCGTAATTGATCTTTTGCAAGGCAAGGAGATATTTAACATTGACCTTGTGGAAACAAGGTCCCACTTTTCCTTCAAGACACCCCGGCAGGTCCGGATGCCTTAAGCATAGCTTCTCCTTGCCTTTATCCTTTTGGGCAGCAACAGCACCACTAGTCTGTCCGGAAGGTTCGGACTCGAATGGAGCCTCTTCGATAGAGTCCTCCATTATTTCCTCCATGATTGAGGAAGGGTTTTCAGTTGTTATTGTGAGGGGGAGGTTTGGAGTTGGTGCAGCCTGACTTCCGGACTGATGAGCTTCAGCACTCTCCTGAACTCTAGCCTCCGGTTGGGGCTCTGATGTGGACGTCTCTCTTCGGGGGCTCGAACCAGTAGCCTCTGGACCAGACAACCTGTCTTTGGGTACCTTTATGGGTGTTTCTGACCCTGCACTGCTGTCCTTGGCGCCCGATTTCGAAGGGATGCATTTAGAAGCATGCCCTTTAACAAGCCGACCTTTTCTTCGATCAACCAGCTTGTTAGGAGAAGTATCAGCATCTGACCCCATGGCTAAGAACGGGGAAGGTTTTTTAAAATTGGTAACTGTTAAACCTGGCTCAACTGTGGGTTCTGACTCTTGAACCGAAGAACCTGAGATGATAGGGGAAAGACTGGATTGAAACAATCTCTTTGGTTTGACACCCTTTGTGGAGGAAGAACCATGGTCAGACTCTGTAGCTGAGATTGCTGGTTTGTCGATGGGGGAAGTGGGTAAGCCTGCTGTGATACGCCTTTACCTTTCAACTTTTTGTGCTTTTTCTAATTCAGATAGATTGAGCCACCCAACTTTGATCAGAGCGTTCCTAGCCGTGAATATAAACAACCTAAGTAAATAATTTGTGTTTGAGAGAGAGCTCTGAAAATTAGCAAAGTAAAAAATGAAAGTGATAGTAAAACAGTGGAAAAGTATCTTAATTTATAGTAAACCTCAAAAAGAAGTCTTGATTCCTAGGAGAATTCGAAAAAATTAGTAATGATTAAGAGACGGCGCTGATGTCACCCCCATTAATGAAGAGGTTGCTTTTTAGAGAAGGTGGGTGCGAAATTCAAGGTGAAAAAACGGCTAAAGCAACAAACCAAAGAGTGACACGTGTCCCACGAACTTTGGCAAAAAACCGTTTAGATTCAAAGAGCTTTTTTAGTCTGGATAAAACCATAACATAATTCGAAAGACCTGTCCGGATAAAACTGTCATTGACAACGGACTGTTTTTCAGGTTTTGACAAAGGTTATTTGAACAAACACCTAAAAAAGGGGCTACTGATGAGTCCGGATTCTGCTACCTCTTCGGACAGGGACAGTTCGGACAAAGACCATCTAACCGGACAGGACAGTTCGAACACCTCATCCATTGGACTGTTCGAACAAGGACTAAAGTACTTAAAAACCTAATCATTCTTGACTAAGCTGCCTGCTCTCCTACTAAGAGCTCATGGGTCCTTAAACTTGACCTGGGTCCATTAAACATGACCTAAAAGCCCATAAGGCCCAAATGTAAGGGTATAAATACCCAACCACCAACATTAAATGAGGGTAATGAAAATTAAATACAACCAGGCTGCTTAGTTCTCCCTCTACTCTCTACTCAAACATTAAATACTTACAAACTTCCACAAACTCTAAACAAAAATTACAAACCTACCCTCATACAAAAATAAACCACACCAATTCTAAATAAATTATTTCTTTTAAATTTATCCTTTATTTTCTTACTTGTGTTTTATTTTTGTTTTTGGATAATAAATTGTACCAAACCAAATATTTTGGTGTACCAATTTTTTTCCATACATATGAGGTCTAAATAGCGGTAAGAAATACTTACTAAACTCTTGAAGAGGTGCACAATACAAATCTAGGAGTAGTATATCCGTATTTATCTCTCATAAGAAGCTTATTTAATATATTCGGTGGATCCACATACAGAATCAGATCCACCATTGAAATCATCTCTCATTTGGCCATCAAGTCAGCACAATAATTAGTTTAGATGTAATCATGGTTGAATTCAAAGTTTGGATTATTCACGAAAATCTCTTTACAGACAATCAATGCATCTGAACCACAAAGCCTCATTATCGTCACCATATTTCACTAGAAAGTGTAACTTCAACGAGTCTGTCTCTACAAATAGTACATCATACTTACGGTCTAATTTCATATAGATTCTGAATTGTAACACATAAAGTTTCGCCTGAAAAGCTGACCTTACCAAGCTTAAACCTACGAATCCACCTAAAATTAGCCACATACATGCCAAAACACTCCCCATACGCTGGTTGTTAGATGATTTAACCACAAGCACCCATCCAGTTGAGTTTAACTCCTACAATTGGCTTCATCCGTTTCATCAGTGTATTTCACGAAGAAATTACAAGTCCCTCTCAACCTTTTTACCCAAGCTCGAATAAAATATTTGCTCGTGTTCCAAATCATAACACTTATTTCTACTATCAAACTTTGCTTCGCATTGGGTTTGAAAATCATGTTATTCCTATCCAACAACATATGATATACTATAGCCAATCAAATATTTTAATTTTTTAGGCTCCTGGATTTCCCTCGAAACCTTGATAATTTGCTTCATCATCTAAAATCTTTTACATCCGCTTGTTCATTTCTTGGTGTGCAAAAAACGTTTTCTCATTGTTCCTTGAAGTTTTGAAACTCTTATAGTAAGTGCTATAGACTGCATCATGCTATCTGATTGTTCAAATATTCTTTTAGAGAAAAATAGTGGATAAAACAATGTTTGGAGGACTAAATTCTTAGTTAAGTTGCTACAAATAATATAGAGAGAGAAGTTGCACAACTTACAGAGAGAAAGTCACAAGGAATAATTCTCTAATCATTTCTCAATCACCATTGCTCAAAAAAGGTGGTGTACTTTTATAGTACATTAGTTTTGTCCCACATGTCTAGTTAAATTACTAATTGTGGTCATTTTTCTCTAAAATTACAAATTATGATAAAGTAATCTTTTTATATTACATAATTGTCAATCATTCCTAATAGGTTTTTTTATGTTAGATTACTCATTTATTTTGCCAATTTCTCCTAATTACATAAATCTTCCCTTATTAGTAGTCTTTCAGTTTTTGTGAAGATATTTACGCAAAAACTATCGTTTTGTCAATACTTTTCTCATCGGACTATGCAATGCTTTCTTTAACCCTTCATCAGATTTTGAAAATCTTTAGTTAAGGATTTTTTCTTTAAATTTTGTCATTCTTCAGGTGCAAATAATTCTTCATCGGAATTTGAAAATCTTTAGTCAAAGAATTTGGCTTCGAATTTTTTCAATCTTCACGTGCAAAGAATTCTTTATCAGATTTTGAAAATATTTAGTCAAAGAATGTTTCTTCAAATTTTTTCAATCTTCATGTGCAAAACCAACACGTTTTTTCTAAGATTTTCCTCATCAATGACGTCATGAATCTCTGACACAACCAATGAACCGTTTTTATCCATGTCATATGTCGATTGGTATCGTTGTTACATGTTCGTTTCTCTAACACAAACATGACCATGAGCGGCGCACCTCAGGCACTCATTTCCTATTTTATAGGTATTTTCCCCTAGGATAACATCTCATGAGACCTATGGGATTTGAAGCTCGCTGAAGCCCACCCTTTCATTATAAATACTTCAACGTTCATCATTGATCTCATACAAAAACTTATATAGAGAGAACTCCTAAAAAAATTAGAGAGAGAAGTGGTTTATGCCCAAAAAATTTCCCATCTTAGATTGGTTAACTATCAGCCAAAAAGCCAAAGAGAGGCGAGCCACCGAATTGAATATCAAACCAGAGCCTCAACCACCTGTAGTTACGTACTATGGTATTTGGCCTCCATTCGATAGTTTTACCGACGTGATCATCCCTTCGAATATCTCCTCTCTGCCCCCAGTCACACTTGACCAATAATTGACAAGAGTGATTACAAAATTCTAATGGGAAAATATGTGGGGCCTTCCAAAGGCGAGGCTTCAAACCGGAAACGAGGCCCTAAACCCGTAGAAAATTCTCAAACTCAAACCTCATCAGATATTCCGGTAACTCCATCTTCTATACCTCAGGGAACTCCAAGAGCTACACCTGAAGCTCCCCCTCGGAAATTAACAAAAATTGTTGTGTCCTCTTCGGTGAAAAGGTCCATCGAACTTATCCAAGAAGCAGAGTCAAACACTTATGATTCTAAATATCATATTGCAAAATCCGACAATGCTGTCAATGAGAGAGCTATATTATCAGTCTTTGGTAAGAATGAACCAACAACCAAAAATCTTCAAGCTGTTGATGAGAGCTCTTCTCCAAAAAAGAAAGCCAAGTTAAAGAAAGATCTCACTTCACTTCTTCCATACATTGATGCCCTTGTCGAAAACAATCTTTGGGCTATTGAAAATAAACACATTATAACCTTGCATAAAGTAAAATACAAGTATTACGATATATCCAAAGAGGTTAAGTTGAGGACTCGGTGAAGGATCCTTTCTACGATCACCATTCGATTTCTGACTGTTGGGGAGACGCCTTTAATAATTAAGGATCACGAGATTATTGTATGTCTAGAGATCTTGAATTGGGAGCTCAGATTACATTTGGATCCTTTTTTCGTCGAGTACTTTATGATGTCCAACCTTTGTCTGACCCAAGCTAGACCCAACATGTGGTTTACCCTGATGGCTTGTATAATGGCCTCTAGAGTTTCAAAATTCTGGTTTTTGTTGGAGCAGTTTATTGGTCACTCTGGATTGGCCAAGAATCCATACTTTCTGTTTTATTCTTTAACCTTTGGCCATAAACAAAAAAATTTCGATAATCTTCTCATAGCGAATATGAAATGGAAGCAACGATTATTTTTTATCTCTGGTCTCTGGGAGACTGGGTCCGAGACCACAACTGACAATCGGCATAGGTTGTCCCCCAAATGGACGAACAAATGTATATTCTTATAGTCTTCTTTTATTTTCCCTCCCGTCTTTCTTCATTTTCTCTAACGTTTTATCTTGTTAAAAAAACAATGACAAGGGTGTCCAAGACATATGCAGAGTATGTGTTCGAAGCGACAATAATTTTTACTGAGTTGAGTAAATGGGCCAAGGCTTCTTGGTCCAATAGGTTTCATCTTTATTTGACTCTGACCAACCTTGCCAAAAGTTGTCTTTGGAGTGCCAACCCACCCCAATGTTTATCTTTACAAGAGCTCATGGTTCCTCCTACCCAAGAAGAGATGTTAACTAGACTAGAAGCTCAAGATATATTTATTTTCCTTCCCGCAAAAGCTAGAGCTAAAAGTCATAAAAAAAAGAAACAGGTGAATCTTCGAGGGAGGAAGAAGCTCGGAAGATATATGGTGTGGTAGTTTAAGATGTTGGTACTGAAGTAAAGAAGACAAATCTTATGGATCCCGAATGTTCCAAAAAACCTCAATGAGATCTTTCCAAGAAAAAACGTCAACAAAAATTGAAGAACGTTTAACAGGATGCTGAGGAGGTTGCTTCCCCGTAAAATAGGGTTGTTGATCATACTCTACCCTCCTCGAAAAATACTTTCATTTAATATGATTATTCCCAACTTCCACATAACGAGTTGGTTATTCATGATCACGAAGGTAACATTTTCCAAGAGGATACTTCTTCAATAGTTGTTTCATTTGAAAATTATTCCTCAACTGATACGTTCGATCTACTGATGTTTTCTTTCTTCGTATAGGGAAACTTTTTCGATCCTTGGTTATTCTTGGGAATAAGATGCAACTTTTAAGAGATTGGAAAATTTATTACAAGTTAGAAGCTTTACAATCGAAATCGAAAGTTGAAGAGTTTGAACATGAGCTTTCTATGCTTAAAAAACAAGCCGATGCGATTTATGAAAAGCTTGTTTGGGCATAGGATTATATCATGCTTTCTGAAAAATACTGTCAAGAGGAGAGGGATTTTTACACTAAACAAAACGCCATGAAATATGAATTCATCAAGGTTTATAAGGAGGGAAACACTAAAGCCTCGGAATATTTCGAACGATGTCTTAAAGATTTTGAAAGGGTTATGTGGGAGAAAAATGTCATTTTTAGCCCAAGCTGAGATTGACCAAAAAACTTCTCTTGAGGCATATGCTGCCAAGTGTGTCTCTAGATTGGATGCGAGGGATGCAAAATATAAATCTGGATTAATTATTGAAATTCACGAACGCTACCCTAAATTGAAGTTATGTAGTTTTTGGGAACTTGCTACCATCGAACATCGTCCTGCTGGAATTTCTTTAAGGGATGATGAAAGTTCTTCGGAGTCTTCTGAAAGTGATCCCCTCGCATATTCCTCAGGATAAATCAATTATCTGTTTGAAACCATGTTTCATAAAGTCCTTAATGTAAGGTAATTTCGTAAAATTCTCGTTATGTTTGAGGAAGTTTTGTTGAAGTCCTCATTATGTTTGAGCCAATTTTAATGAGGTCTTAATCATGTTCAAAACAAATTTGTACAAGTCTTCACCATATTCGAGGTGACTTTATAAATTCTTCGGATTTTTAGTTTTGTTGATTTTTATAAATGCTTTCAATAGTTGAAGACCAACTTTTGTTGGAAGACCCTTTAGGTACAAAGTTAATATTTAAAGACAAAATTTTGTTGGAAGACCCTTTAGGTCCAAAATTAATAGTTCCATACCAAATTTTTTTGGAAGACCCTTGAGGTCCAAAATTAATAGAGCGTATAAAATAACAAAAACTGTATATGTATGGATCGGTTTATAAAGCGTCTCGTTAAAACCTTCATGCGCCACTAGGTTGGGAAAGAGTATGCCACCGATATTTTACATACTATAACATATACTTTTTACATTCATTCTAGATACAATTTTAGATATTCGATATTCCATAGGTGTTGGAGATTTCTTCCTTATTTGTCCTTAATTCGATACGTTCATGGCTTTATCTTTTCCGTTACCTTATATGGGGCTTCCTAATTGGGTCCTAGTTTTCCAAGATTATTTTATTTTGTACGGTGAATTATCTTCTTTAAAACTTGGTTTCCTATTCTAAATTCTCTTCGTTTAACTTTGGAGACGTATCTGTTTCTCATCAATGTTTGGTAATGTAACGAATTTAATTGTGTTCGTCTCCTTTTTTTCCTCAATCAAATTCAATTCAATCACCCTATTTTCATCGTTGGAGTCCTTAGAATATGTAGCAACATGATATGATGGAAAAACTACCTCAGATGGTACCACTGCATTCATTCTATAAACAAATGCAAATGGAGATTCTAAGGTTTTTGTTCGAGGAGTAGTTTGATACGCCCAAAGGAAGTTTTGTAAATAATCTGGATATTTTCATGCTTATCCTTTCAAATTCTTCTTTAACCCATCAAGGATTGTTCGATTAGTAACCTCGAATTGATCATTTGCTCGAGGATGGAAAGGAGCCGAAAAACATTGTTGTATTCCTCAAGAAATGGAAAAATCTTTCATTTATTTATTATAAAATTGTAGTCCATTATCAGTAGAAATCTACATCGAAACCCCAAAACCACAACAAATATTCATGATGATGAACTTGATTACATCAATGGCTTTTGTTCCAACTAATGATTCCGTCTTTACCCACTTTGAGAAGTAATCTACTACAATAATTATTGTATGTCATCCTCTAGGTGTCATTGGTAATGGTTCGACCAGGCTAATGCCTCATCGGTCAAATGGTAATGCTTCAGATATGCTTTCAAGGGGACCCCAGTTTATAAATTATGTTGGCAAATTTTTTACAAGTATTACACATTTTAACTATCTATTTTGAGTCGAAGGAAACCGTAGGCCCATAATATCTCGCCAAAAAGACTCTTCGTATTAAAGCTTTATACCCGCAATATGCAGACCTTTCTTCATCATGCAATTCTGATAATATCATCTGTGATTCTTCTTTTCCCAAACAACGAAGTAAAGGTATGCTAAAAGATTTTTTGTATAAGATTCCTCTGAGGACCATATAACCATGAGACTTGAAACATATATTCTTAGAAAACAATCTATCAATGGGTAACACATTTTTGTTTAAAATTTCCCTGATATCGCGCCTTCAATAATTTTTTATTGTTTGAAATTTGAAAAGCTTCGTATATTGTTTCAATTGCATGCTCTGAAGTTTTTATAATTGAATGAATTTATTTTGTGATAATCCACAAGTACCCCTTAGAATACGTAGCGGTAGGAAAATAATCAAATACATAATTTTCTTCCCTTTGAATATGTTTGTATATGATATTTTCGTATACTAATGTTAAAGCCTTTAACACCCTCAAATATTTTACTAAATTATTTGATCTTGCCTTGGATTGGCCAGACACATAGTTAATAAGTAATTATGAATCACTTATTAGCCTAATTTTTTTAGCCCTGCATATTTGAGCAAGTCTCAATCCCGCCAAAGCGGGCTTCATACTCAACTTTATTACTCGATGCTTTAAACCAAAAATGGATAGCTTGATAGATAGTAATTCCCCCTAGAGAAGTCAATTGTACCCCATCCCCCGTAGCCTAATGCACTTGAACCCCCGTCTGCTCAGACCATCCACTTTGACTCAAATTTTTCCTCATCTACCTCTATATCCGACCATTCATAATGAAATTTGACCAGGACGTCTGTTAAGGCTTGCGTTTTTATTGAAGTCCTAGGATCAAATTCAATATCAAAATATCACAATTCAACTGACCATTTGGTCATTCTTCCTGATATATCAGGCCTTTGTAATATATTTTTAATAGAAAATATGTTCGTACGACGATAGAATGAGCCACAAAAATATGGCCTCATTTTATGAGTAGCAGTTGATGAGTGAATAGCTGTCAAAAGAATGTATTTAGGATCTTGGACCTGATATGACTAGAGAGAGAAAGTATAGAGAGATAAAGTAGAATCTGAGAAAGTAATATTCAATACCCCTTTTTTGGGCAAGTGGGTCATCCTTTTATAGTAAAATAAGGCGGACCCATTTAACCTATTAGTGGGCCGTTCATTGCATTTCAATGAAGCCCTTCTTATTATTACATTGTTGTAAATTAGTCCTTGAAGGACTTTTAATACCCGATTAATCCCATCAACTATTATCTACTGTATTTTTACCCCTATCGCTTGGGTCGGCGGATTCCGCCCTCATCAGTAGCCCCCCAGTCTTCGGGAACTTTTAGGAGCGGAGACTTATGAAAAGGCTATCGCCGATCGTCCGACCTCATCAACCAATTCTGATCCTGTCGGCTTCTACTTCCCGATGCTTGGGGTTACTTCCTCTGACATCTTCCCGCGCCTTGTCTTCTCGTTTTGTGGGCCTCTAATCCTAAGCTTCTCTTGATGGGCCCGGTCCTTTTGTCTGAGCCTGGTTGCGACGGCACACTTCTTTGCTGTGTTGTGGCGAGTGCTTACGTCAGGTTTCGTCAGAGCCGGGTCGACACGTGTCATGAGCTAATAGGCCATCCTCCTGCCAGGCTAAAACCCCTAGAGAGACTCTTCGTCTTCCCGCTGTGTTTCTGTCGATTGATATCCCCCGCTCTTCCAAACCTCCCTATAAATACCCCAAAGCCTTCTGTGTCTCTCAGAAGCTTTTTAGAGAGAGAAAACGCTGTCAGAGCATTTCTAGAGAGAGAGAGAACATTCGCCCGACCCTTCCTTGTCTTGGCTCTCGTTGTATGAAACCCGGACGTTCACAGAAAAACCCAACCAAGAAAAAAGGATCTGAGTGGAGTTTCGAACAGTGGTCTAGTATTGGCGATAGAGCAGAGGAATACCGACGCGCCGGTCTGATCTGGGGGTCCAACTCCAAACCTTTCGTTCCCGCTCCACTTCCTCACGACCCCGTGCTAGGTACCCCGATTCCCGCAGAAGTTTTCCTTGCTTCCGATCTTCCCGTTTCTACGACTCCCGAAGCAGGTCAATCTCCAGAGCCCATCGTCCTTTCCTCTAGCGACAGTTCTTCTCATTCCCCGGTAGTTCGTCCGGGAAATCCGACCCAATCTTCCACAAACTTGTCTGCACCCCGACGTGCTCGTAAATCCACTTTTCTGACTATGGGGGAAGACGAATTACTCCAGTACACGGAAGGAGGTAATAGTCCTGAAATGGTTCAGCTTACGCCCTCGATTAGAGGGTTTCGGACCGGTATTAACACTGCGGTCACTTTTTTAGGTCTGCCCAAAATGCAGCTAACACCCAAGCAGGTTGAAGAGGCTCACAAGGCCATGGCTCGCGGTATTCCCGATGCTTCTTCTTCCCAGGTCCGGCCATCTGATACAAACGCTGCTGCTGACCGCTGCTCTAACCCAGTTCCAACCCATGAAGCTGGAGAGCCCGAAATCGATATTGCTCCCGCGGGGGAGTGCGCTGCCGCAGCTTGCCACGCGGCTAATAACCAGGACGATCCCTGGCCCGAGGCGGTCAAAGCTGCTATTTCGACTAAGTACTTTGACTGGCTTTTGACCAGGGACGTGGTCTCTCTCTTCGAGGGGAAGTACCTCTACTTCCCTGAGTCCGATCATCAGGAGATGCTAATCCGCTGGGGAATCCCTGAGTGTGTCACCGTTCGATTCCCGACCCCGGGAGAGACGCCCGTTCACGTCAGACCCAGAGAGATCGTGGTGTTCACTGAATTGTTCAACTGGGGTCTGCGCTTTCCTCTGGACCCCGAGATTGTACTCTACTTCCGCACTCTTCAAATCTGCCCATCGCAGCTGACACCCAATGCATGGTACACCCTGATGTCCTGCATCATGGCTTCCCGCCTCTCTGGTCGAGCTATGCCGATGGAAGAGTATATCGCCATGTCGGGTCTGTCGAAATCCCCGAAGTCACCGTTCTTCTATTCCTCTCTTGGCAATAAATGGAAAATTGTCAACGACTTTTTAGAGGGGGACAAGGGGTGGAAGCATCGGTTTGTATTCTTGAGCGGGTGCTGGGAGAACGGGCTTCCGTACACCAAGGAGAACCCGAGGCAACTGCTGCGGACCTGGGTTCATGATGGTACTGCCGATATATATATATATATATATATATATATATATATATATATATATTTTTTAAACGTGTGTGATCTTTGCGTAGTGTCAAAGGACTGGCTACAGGGGGTGAAGAAGGACCATTCGTCAACCGCGGAAGATACGTTCGAAGTGCTGAAAAACTACGCCCGCCGGAATTGGGGTCGGGGCATGCATCGCACTTTCATGGATAAGAACTTGTTTATGAGCAACCTTTGGCGGTGCTCGTCCGAGGCTCTGTCTATCGAACAGCTGCGGACACCTCCAAGCTTAGACGAAGTGATGGCCCGCACCGGTCGTCCCGGGTACATACTGTACCTTCCCAAGCGCAATAAGGCACCCAGCAAACGCCCCAAGTCAGATGATGAAGGGGGGGAAACAGAAGCTAGAACCGAGGCAGGGTGCGACCCGACCAGGACGGCGGCGTCGGATGCGGAACGTCCCGAGGAGAGCCAAAATCCGACGGTAGCGCAGAAGAGGAAGACTCGTGCAGAAGCGGAGGGATCCAAGCCAAAGAAGGCCAAGGCTGCAGAAAAGGATCGGGTGACCATCCGTCCAGAGGTGATTGTTCCAAGGCCTGTTCTCTTGGATCACGTTGAAAGCGGGGATCGCCCTACAGCCGACGTTATCCCTATCGCGGACGACACTGAGACCCCGGAGGCCGCAGGACCTGATGCTTCGTCGTCGAGCGGTCCCAAATTCCCGGTGCTGACGACGATGGGAAGCCCGCACCCTTTTCCGCTTCGGAGCACGGATGGGCTAGCGTTGTCGCTCTACAGCTTGCTGGTACCAGCTGCCCTGAAAGAGCGCCGGGCTAAGGAGCTTGGTAAGAAGTTATCCGCGGCGGAGGCTAAGATTTCTAGACTGACCGCGCAGGTGAAGACTACCGAAGAGGCTCTGGTGGCGGCGGAAGGTCGGATTGCCGAGGCTGAGAGGCTAGCCACCGAAGCTAAGACGGCCGCGGAAACAGCAAAGCAGGCGATGGAGTCGGCGCAGAAAACTGCACAAACCGCGGAAGGCGCAGCGGTTGCCGCGGAGACGGCGAGGAAAGCCGCGGAAGACCGCGCCTCAGGCCTAGCATCGGAGGTTCAAAAGTTAAAGTCCTCGAACGTAGCCTTCCTCGATCGATGCAGACTATGGTCGGACCAAGATGCCGCAGCCGCCAAAGCCGCCTATGTTCTGTCACTCCACAACCGGTACCCGGACCTTCGTCTCGGTTCGCTATGGCTGGACGTACCGGAAAAGGATCGCCCCGAGGGAATTGTAGTGGAGGAGTCCGATGAGGCGGACGATGAAGAAGAAAACGAGGAAGACGGTGACGATGGTGACCAGTGATGCAGTTCTCTTTATTTCTGTTTTTCTTTTGTTGTTTTTGAAAATGTGTGGTAAACCTTCGGGGGCTACGGCCCCCCCAGATTTTGTATTGTACTATCTTATTTTGGGGGCCACGGGGCCCCCTTTGCGGATGATGATTTATTTTGCTAAGTTCAGTGTTGTAGGTTTAAATCTTTGATGTTTGGTTAGTTAATTTGCCATGCCCGGGAATTGTGACAACCAAAAAATGTAGGTCGGTAAGACAGCTTAATCAGGTCTGTAAATCGATTTTTCATCGAAGGTTAATCCAGAGGGTCTGGAAGGCTAAAACGTAGATCGGTAAAAACCGAAAAACTCTTTGAAAGTTCTGTAGATCGATTCATCATCGAAAATCTTTCCAAAAGGTCGGAAAAATCAAAATGTAGATCGGTAACAACCGAAAAACTCTTTGAGAGTTCTGTAGATCGAGTCATCATCGAAAATCTTTCCAAAAGGTCGGAAAAATCAAAATGTAGATCGGTAACAACCGAAAAACTCTTTGAGAGTTCTGTAGATCGAGTCATCATCGAAAATCTCTCCAACGGGTCGGAAAAATCAAAATGTAGATCGGTAAAAACCGAAAAACTCTTTGAGAGTTCTGGAAATCGACTTCAATAGAAACGATGGTGCCCAGCTCGTCAGCTGTCCACCGCCATATAACGAATTGATTTTTAAAAGGCAAAGAATTTTATAATCAATAATGCGGTTCGGGTTTTGATCGATGCCTCATTAAAACCTCCTTGTGCCACCAAGGTAGGAAAGAGTGCACCCCCGATCATTACAAATTTGACTAAAAACATAAAAGAATACGAAAATTAACCAAAAATTACAAACTATTCAAGATATAATTTCAGATGCTCGATATTCCACGGTAGCCTTAGGAGTTGTCCGAGACGGTTCTGTAGGCGGTACGTCCCGCTCCTGACTCTTTCGACTATTTCGTAAGGTCCCTCCCAGTTTGGTGCGAGTTTTCCGAGGCTCTTGTCTTTGGTGTGTAGAAAAACCCGTCGCAGAACCTTGTCTCCGACCTTGAACTCCCGACGACGGACTTTGGTGGCATACCGACTCCTCATTAAAGTCTGGTAGTGCAAAGAGTTTAAATGGGCGCGGTGGCGCTTTTCGTCAATGAGGTCGAGCTCTAGCCGTTGGGTAGCATCATTCGCCTCCGGCTGATAAGTGCCGACCCTGAAAGAGGGAAAAATGGATTCCGCGGGGGTGACCGCGTCCATGCCGTACACCAAGGCAAAGGGTGATTCCTGGGTTGCCGTGCGGGGTGTCGTTCTGTAAGCCCATAACACTTCCTGTAAGTAGTCGGGCCACTTGCCAGCCTTTCCCTCGAGATTCTTCCTGAGGCCATCCAGAACGGTCCGATTCGTGACTTCGACCTGGCCGTTCGCTTGCGGGTGAAAAGGAGCAGAGAAACACTGTCGGATATTATGCGTGGTGCAGAACGCTTTCATTTCCGCGCTATCAAACTGTGGTCCGTTGTCCATGGTTAACCGCTGCGGCACCCCGAACCTACAACAAATGTTTGCCCAGATAAATTTGATAATGTCCTTGGTTTTTGTGGCTGACAAGGGCTCAGCCTCGATCCATTTTGAAAAATAGTCGACCGCGACGACGATCGTTTGCCTTCCTCCCGATGCCATGGGTAACGGCCCGACGAGGTCGATTCCCCATCGGTCAAAGGGTAACCCTTCGGATATAGATTCCAGAGGCGTTGCGGGTATGTTGATCGCATTACCGAACCTTTGACACGTATCACAAGTTTTCACCATGAGTTTTGCGTCTGCTGTTATTGTAGGCCAATAGAATCCTGCGAGGAAAACTCTTCTAATCAAAGCCTTGTATCCGCAGTGCGCCGCGCCCTCCCCGTCGTGTAGCTCGGACAAAATTACTTGGGATTCATCGTAACCTAAACATCGAAGCAGAGGCCGGCTAAAGGATCTTTTGTACAGCACATCCCCCAAAAGAACGTATCCCCGCGCCTTGTTGCGCAATTTTCGAACCGAGGCCGCATCGTCGGGGAGCCGACCTCCAGCTAAAAACGCGATGATATTCTGCCGCCAATCTGAATTCGCCACTGGAGAGATCTGGCACGCAATTTCGGGTCGGTTATCAAGTTCATGCCTTTTAACAATGGACGGATTCTCCTGCTCTATTACCCAAGGATAACTGGTCGAGCAGGAAACTGTCGCCAAAGAGTCTGCCGTCATATTTTCACTTCGGTTGACATGCTCGTACGTGATCTTGTCGAAAGAAGCAGCCAAAATTCTCAAGGCCGCTAAGTACTGCACTAGGTGTTCCTTCCGAGCCTCCGCAATCCCCGAGGCTTGGTTTATCAAAAGTTGGGAGTCGCTTACAAGGCGCACTTGTCTCGCCCCGCAGACTTGCGCCAATCGTAAACCAGCCAAAGCCGCTTCATATTCTGCTTCATTGTTTGACGTGTGAAAGCCAAATCGGATGGCCTGGAACATGCTCAAACCCGAAGGAGTAACGATTTGAACTCCCGCGCCACAACCGCTAACGTTGGCTCCTCCATCGGTGCGGATAGTCCATTCGCCCTCCGCGGTCTCTTGCGAGGGTGTTTCTTGTTCGGGTCGGTCGGAGTGAAATTCGACCAAAAAATCGGCCAAGGCCTGACCCTTGATCGCGGTTCGGGGCTCGAATTCAATGTCGAAATCCCCCAGCTCTACCGACCACTTGGCTATTCTCCCGGACATATCTGGTCGTTGAAAAACGTATTTTAGTGGAAATGACGTGCGAACGACAATGTGGTGCGCTTGGAAGTACGGGCGCATCTTCCTCGCAGCCGTTACCAGAGCCAACGCCATTTTTTCGAGCTTTAAGTATCGAGTTTCGGCGTCAAGCAGACTTTTGCTTACATAGTATACAGCTGTCGGAGCTGGCCCTGATTCGCTGACCAGAGCTGCACTGACCGCGTAATCCGTAACCGCAACGTAGAGGAACAGAGTTTCGTGCGCAATGGGCTTGGTCAGACGGTTCGGGGACGATAGATACTCTTTGATCCCCAAAAATGCCTTGTCGCATTCATCAGTCCAAACGAAGTTTTTTACCTGTCGAAGGACCTGAAAAAACGGAGCACATTTGTCAGACGATCGAGAGATGAAACGATTCAACGCGGCTAGTCGCCCAGTCAATATCTGAACTTCTTTTACACTCCGAGGAGGAGTCATGTCGGCTAGGGCTCGGAGTTGGACAGGGTCGGCTTCGATGCCCTTCTCACTGACAAGGAACCCCAAAAATTTCCCTGACCGAACACCAAAAGAACACTTCTCCGGGTTTAGCTTAAGGTTTACCCTTCGTAAGTTATCAAAAGCCTCCCTGAGGTCGGTAAGGTGATCCACATCGGTCCCACTTTTGACCAACATGTCATCGATGTAGACCTCCATATTTCTCCCGATCTGGCCTTCAAACGTTCGGTTAACCAGTCTTTGGTATGTCGCGCCCGCGTTCTTTAGTCCGAAGGGCATTACTTTGTAGCAATATAGCCCTCGACCCGTGATGAATGTGGTATTCTCCTGATCTGCGGGGTGCAGCTTAATTTGATTATAACCGGCATAGGCGTCCATAAAGGATAGTAGTTTGTTACCCGAAGTCGAATCCACCAGTTGATCGATCCGTGGCATGGGGAAAGAGTCCTTCGGGCACGCCCGATTAAGATCGGTAAAATCTACACACATCCTCCATTTCCCGCTTTTCTTTTTGACAAGAACGGGGTTTGATATCCACAAAGGGTATCGCGCTTCTACGATATGTCCGATGCCGGTCATTCTTTCGACTTCCCGCAGAATTACCTCCGCTTTTTCGGGAGAGAAAGCCCGACGCTTCTGAATTATCGGTCTAACGTTCCTATTTATGGTCAACTTATGAATCGTAAACGACTCGGGTACTCCCGTAACGTCCCCGGAACACCATGCAAACAAATCAAGATTCTCTCGGAGTAAAGCCAGCATCAGTTCCCTTAAAGTCGGTAACATATCCACACCGACCCGCAGACCTTTCCCAGTTGCAAAATGATGCAACTCACACTCTTCGTCTGTTGTCAAAAGGCTTGGGGCCTCCCGAGGGTCGTCCACCGGCTGCGATCCTGGGGAGCTCTTCCTTAATTGCTATGCCTGGGAGGGGAACATCTCTTGGTCTTTCTTGGGTGCCAACGCAGCTCGGTAACACTCCCGGGCCGTTTTCTGGCTGCTTCACACTACTCCGATGTTATTTCCAACCACATACTTTACGCACTGATGTATGGTGGAAGTCACCGCGTGCATGCGCGATATCCAAGATCGTCCCAGAATAGCATTGTGCGAGGCCGGCGCGTCGACGACTATAAATAGCACCGTGACCTCTTTTTTAAACGGGTCGCGGCCTAGCTGCACCACACCCTCGAACTCTCCGACGACGTCTGCTGCCGTCCCTGTAAACCCGACGATGGTTCGGTCGGATCGCTCGAGTACTGGTCGTGTTCGGAATTTGGCAAAAGTTGAAGCGAAGATGATATTGGCTGAGCTCCCGGTATCTACCAAGATTCGCCGAACCTCTTCTCCCGCGATCGCTGCTCCGATCACAATAGCATCCTCATGAGGCCCGGCTAAGTCCCTCATATCGTCATCGTCAAAATGCAAAATTGGTGAAGGGGTACTTCTGGTTTGGAAGCAAGTTCTGGCTTCCAGCTGGGTGGTTAGGTTAACGATGTGTCTCTTCCTGGAGGAGTGCGTTATTCCTGCCATCGAATCCCCCCCGAAGATGGTCAGGGATTCGAATAGATCGCGCAGGCCTTGTACCTTACCGACGCGCCCGCCAATTTTTTCATCAACAACTCTGATATCGTCGGGATGCGGAGTTGGGGAAAGGATACGTCTGGTTTGGAAGCAAGCTCGGCTTCCCGTGCCAGAGGACTGGTCAATTTTTTCATCAACAACTCGCTCCTCCCTGAATGCACGCGGGCTTCCCATCATAGATTCTCCCCCGAAGGTTACCAATGATTCAAACACTTCACAGAGACCGAGCACAGCGTTGGTGCTTTCTCCCGCATCCTCCTCAATAACCCCGATGATGTTACGGTTGGCCTCGGGATCGAGGTATTCAATCGAAACGTCGAAACGATCGGTAACTTCTGAAATTGCCATGGTCGTTTCTGGCTTCGGTACGATAACCACCTCCTTAGATGCCGTTGCAAGTTGGGCCTTCTTGACGTACTCCAACAGATTCCCATGTTCAATAAGCATCTGTATTTCCTTCTTCAAGGCTATACAATCCTTCGTGTCATGACCGACGTCCTCATGGTAACGACAATAGCGGTTATTCCTTTGTTCCCAAGGCGTCGGGATAGGAAAAGGCTTTCGGTACATCCCGCTCCTCTTGGTCTTTTCGTAGATTGACGACACGCACTCTGTGAGGTCCGCAAAGTAGGCCGGTCGTATCCATTTGTTGGACATAGGTCGGGAAGTTTCCTGCCCATTTTGTCTTGGCCTAAGACCGGTCGGGGCGGGAGATTTAGTGACCGACGGCATGATCGGAGGTATCGTGCTAATTGGTTGGGCTACCCTAGCCTGGTCTGGTCTGGAACCCTGCTTTATCACGACCGATGCTTGGGCGCTCTGTTGGATCTGTGCCGCCACCTCGGAAGCTTCCGTTTCTTCGATCAGTATCTGCTTTTCTATTTGTGCCAATAATGCAGAAAAAGTGAACGCCTGCTTCTTCGTGACTGCCTGCTTCATTGGCCCTGGGAGTAGGCCTAATCGAAACGCCGTTAGGGCCACGTTCTCTTCACAATGGTCCAGATCGGTCTTCGCATCGATGAACCGCCTGGTATAGTTTTTTAGGCTTTCCCCTAGCTTCTGTCGACAGTTCATGATAGTGTCTCCATTAGCACGAAAACTCTTACTTCCTACGAAGTGCTGCCTAAACATTGCCCAGAAAGTCCCGAAGTTCCTGATGCACCCCTGCGGCAATCGGTTGTACCATTTCGAAGCCCTATCTTTGAATGTCATAGAAAAAGCCCTACATAAGAGCTTATCATCGTTGTCGAAACTCAGCATAAAGTTCTTAAAGGCTTCCAAATGGTTGTCCGGATCCGTTTTCCCGTCGTATTTCTCCAGTTTAGAAATGTCGAAACGCCTCGGGAGCGGTCCCGCTAATATCTCATCAGATAACGGGGAGGCTCTCCAGTTGACTCCGAGCTCAAAAGCTCCTCCCCCAAGACCCTCGGTCCTGACTTCATAGAGTCCCTCGGTTCTTGGGCCGACGAACTGGCTGCTTGTTCGGTATCCATGGTTTTGGCTGTTCGTCGGTTGCCAAGGAATTGGTGGCAACATTTCTCGCTCTCCGCGGCTGGCAACGTGCGTTCCTTCCTTTTCAAAGGACACAGGGGTCAGCTTATCGGTGCCGCCCTTTTTGTACCGCGAAGGGTCTGCCCTGGACCCTCGAATGCGCTGGGACCGATTCTTTCGCGTCCGTTGGGCTCTCTCCCGGCGCAGGTACTCCTCGCCGGACGAATCGTCTGAGGGATAGTCCGACGTCATGGCCCGATGGGTGTCTGGGTTCCGACGAACCTTGACGGCCTCTTCGTCATCGGGAGGTGAATCTCGGTAGTACCTGACAGGTCGGACCTCCACCCGCGAAGCTTGGCCGCGACCAGCCGCTCCCCGATCGTCCAGGGCGGGTTCTTTGCCCTTCCCCTCACGAACCCTTTTCTCGTCCAGTGCCCGCTCTCGCTCCTCTTCTAACCGGGCAATATCTTCGAGCAGCTGCTTTCGGGTCATAATCAGGGTCGACCGCTTATCCCGACCGCCGTTCCACTCCCGACCGGGAGCTCCCGCATCTTCCGACCCAGCAGCGGCTCGGACGACCTCTCTACCGTCCCTCTCTATCGCCGCTTCGCTATTCATCCCGTACAGTGTGATTTTCAAAGAACAGAAGATTCCTTTTCGGTATCACTGTTCCCACAGACGGCGCCAATGATGAGTGAATAGCTGTCAAAAGAATGTATTTAGGATCTTGGACCTGATATGACTAGAGAGAGAAAGTATAGAGAGATAAAGTAGAATCTGAGAAAGTAATATTCAATACCCCTTTTTTGGGCAAGTGGGTCATCCTTTTATAGTAAAATAAGGCGGACCCATTTAACCTATTAGTGGGCCGTTCATTGCATTTCAATGAAGCCCTTCTTATTATTACATTGTTGTAAATTAGTCCTTGAAGGACTTTTAATACCCGATTAATCCCATCAACTATTATCTACTGTATTTTTACCCCTATCGCTTGGGTCGGCGGATTCCGCCCTCATCAGCAGTTACTAATGCAATAAAAAAAATTCTAATTTTAAGTACCATTTCTCAGCATCTAAAATACTTTTATTGATGTAATACACCGGTATTGGGTGATTTTCTTCTTCTCCAATCAAAACAACACTTACAGCATAATCCGACACCGCTATATAAACATATAATTTTCCCCTGGATTTGGTTTTGTTAAGATTTATGGCAATGAGAGATATTCTTTAATTCGATAAAAGGCTTCAAAACATTCTTTTGTCCAGTCAAAATAATTTACATGTCTCAATACTTGGAAAAAAGGGCATTTATCTGATGAACAAGATATGAATCTATTTAGAGTTGTAAGTCGTCTTGTCAAAATATGATCTTCTTTGATATTTCGAGGAGGCCTCATCGCTTATCGATTGGTTGGGTTCATCACAAAATAAACTTTATATTCCTTTAATCAATTAGAATCATTCTTTCAAAACCTCTATAAATAACATTAGATATTATGCAAAGAAGGCATGAGAGACCGGGAGGCTTACCTATGAAGTCATATTGGACTGTATCTTCCACAACTACAATGATCCTGAATTATAAGAGATAAATGTTCTCTGCATATCACAAAAATATAAAGAGCCAACATATCCCATTGCCTGATACCTCGTTGCAATGTGAAAGACTCAATTAATTCTTTATTCCACATAATTTACATCGAATTTGACCTCATTGTGGTAATAATAAGTCATACCAATGTTGTTGGGAGCCTAAAGTGAATGATAATGTCCTCAATAAACTGTCAGCTAAGTTTTTCATACGCTTTGACTAGGTCGATCTTAACTGCCATATATCTACGTACCTTAGTGGTTATATGCGACTAATAGTCTACTTCATGCACCAAGACTATGTTATATGTAGTAGATCGATCGAGAAGAAAACTTGCCTGAATGGGTCCAATACGTGCGGCTAGCAAAGGTTATAATTTGTTAACCATTACCGATCTAGTAAATTTTACCAGAATATTGATCAAGCTTATCGGGAAAAACTCAACTAAATCTCTTCGGGTTTGCAACACTAGGATTAAGATGAACATTATACCATTTGGCTGAGTAGGGATATCTCATATTGTAATCGTGTTACAGACCATCTCACGAAAAGTTAGGTCAATCGTCTCTCAATATTTCTGACAAAATACATCTGACATACCGTCTAATCTTTGAGTTTTTGATGGGTTTGATCGGAACACAACCTCATGAATCGTCTCATCATAAAATTCTTTGGCTAGGAGATCTGATTCGACTTTCCCCAAGTGAGATATATATATATAAGGGAAAACAAACCAACAAACTTGAAATTTTTGGAATAAAATTTCTCGAAAAATAATCTTACCAACCTTTGAACCTCATAAAGATCTAAAATCCATTCCCTTGATCATTTTGCAAACGTATAGTTCTTAAAAATTTCTTTTTCGTATGGTTAAGAGGTGATAAATCTGTATGTTACACTCACCCGATCTTTTTAACTAGTCTTTTGAACGATGAAACCACAACATCTCCTCCTCTTTCAGAACAATTAAATACTTTTCTCTTAAATTCTTATTAAGTCTCAAAAAGGAATAATTATACAACATTTGATGCAAGAGTTTAATTCCCTTAATTCTCGCAAGAAATTATCTTTTTTGTCGATAAATTTTACAAAACATCTAATTTTTTACAAAACATCTCATCTTGAATGAATGATATATTTTCCTTTAAGTATGACTTAGATATGCCTCACATTTCTCGAATAAAATCCTAAAATTTATTGTTCAATACCAAGCCGCCTCGAATATGAAGTATTTAAACCTTCAAAATGGAGGACAACGGTACTTAGTTTTGAAATACTAAATAATTGATAATAGTAATTATTCAAATTGGTGATATGACAACTTTATTAAAGTCATCCTTAGTTGTCACATTCATACTGAGGTCAACCTGAAATCCAAATATTTTGTGATTTTTATGTTCTTGTTATTGTGTTTTTTGTTTTGGTATGGATCTTTTGTGAGGTTTTTTAAAAGAGTGTTAAGTGGTTTTTACTCGGGCAACATTTAGTGGTTCGAATGAGTTGTAAGTAATGTGATATAAGACACATTTGTTGGATTTATTTGGTAGTCTAATACATATCTTTTTATCGATTTTGATTTATTGCTCAAATCGGGCTAAAAGATCGTCGAATCAGATTTCACTTCATAATACTTTCAACTAAGAAATCGGAGAGGATATCCTGACTTCATGCAATATCAGGTTTGGCGAAATGTGATTACAATATAGTCGAGTTTTAGATTATAAATTTTTACTGAATAAAAAAAGTATTCCTAAAATTTTAAAGTCTTCAAAGAACTTTCATTTTCCACATACAACGTCAATCATGTTGAATATTAATTTGGTTCAAACACAACTCCAACATAACTTTAATAGTAAAAAATAACTACAAAATTTAAAATCTAAAAATAAAAATAATTTTTTTAATTTTAGTTTAAAATATTATCTATATTATTTTAAAAAAATTAAAAATATATCAAATTTTCGGTATTTAAACTTAAAGCTATATAACTAGTTGTATAAATAAACTTTTTAAATATTATTATAGATTATTAATTAACTTTTTATCTTATTTAAAATTTATTATAAAAAGTTGAAGAAAAGATAAAAACATAAATAGTACACGAATGTATTCGTAACTATTTGAAAGTTATTTATTTATATAATTTACTAAAAATGTATTCAAAGTTGACAAAGCCGAAGAAAAGTGGAGTAAAAAAATTGAAAAGAAAAAGGTAAGGCCAAAAGAGAAACGAAAGCAGAACGAGGACCAAGAGGAAGAGAAGACGGTAATCACGACGCATGAATTAATTATTAAATGGTACTTATTGTCAAATAGGCTAAATAGCTAAAAAGGAAAAATTCTACCAAAAGGACCAAAGCTAATTTGTTCCTCCTTCGGACAAAGAAAGCCTTAAGTTTCGAAAGTCGCTTTTCAACTCTTTCATTTAAAATTCTCTCTGCTTTCTTCTTCTCACGTCCATGGTGTAATAAGCCAAACATCTCTGTTTTCTTACAACATCACTAACAACACCTGTTTTTAAGAACAGAATCATCTCTTTCTTCGATTCCTAGCTTTTCACTCTGGGTTTTCTTTGCATGTCAAACCAAAAGACACATCTTTCTTCGATTCCTGAAAACCCGCATAAATTAGTTATTGTCTGAATTTCATGCATGTCGATTAAAACCAACATGGATCTCGAAAAATCCAGTTGCGGTTTAATCGTTGGTAGCTTGACCCGACCTTCGTGGGCGTTTCTTCTATTACTTTTCACCGTTTTAACCATTTTATTCCTCCAAATCTCGACGAATTCGGTTTTCCCAATCCGGATTTTCTCCGGGTCATCAAACCCCGACCCGAGAAGTTGTGCTGGGTTTTTTCAGCATCCACCGCCGAGGAGGGTCGTTATGTCGATAACAGATTTCGGTGGAGTCGGGGACGGACAGGTTTCGAATACCAAGGCGTTTCGAAACGCGGTGCAGTATATGCGGCGTTTCGTCGGCGTAGGTGGGGCACAGCTGAATGTACCTAGAGGGAGGTGGCTTACTGGAAGTTTCAATCTCACTAGTGATTTCACTTTGTTTCTTGAAGAAGGTGCTGTTATTTTGGGATCCCAGGTTAATATTATAATATGATATAACTTTTTTAATTTAGAATGAAAAAGTTTTGACCTTTAGTAGTGTAAGCAATTAGGTGTATATTTTTATAGATGGTGATGGAAGAAAAATCTTTGCTTGTTTGATTCCACGGGTTATGTATCCCAACTTTAATGAAGCTTATTTGTCTCTTTAGATTAAAGTTGGGTCAGGCATGTCATGGTTCTCATATGCTCATGAGTTCTTTTTCTCAAATACTAAAAGGAGGGATTAAAAGGTTTGATTTTTAATAAAGTGAAAAGCTGTGGACAGTTTATTTTTATTTCTTGCTCTGTCAAAAGTAGTTGATTCATTGTGTCTTTTGAATAAAGTTTGGTCATTTCTCAGTAAAAGTGAAGAAACTATTTACATTTTCTATTGAGTTTTGGATATGCTTGTGTGGTAGTAGTTGGAAGATTCTTATGGTTGGTTAGTAATCTTTTGTATACTCCTTTTTTTTTTGTTATTTAGGACATGAGTGAATGGCCGATTGTGGAGCCATTGCCTTCCTATGGACGAGGGAGAGAGAGACTTGGCGGAAGACACATTAGTCTTCTTCACGGAGATAGTCTCACCAATGTTGTTGTTACAGGTACTATACTACCACATTCTCACAGTTTGCTATCCCCCCCTATTAGTAGCTATTTCGGGTTCGATTTGATTATGTTTTGCTTTCTACTAGTAGAAGCAAACAGCTTTTAGTGACGCCGTTCTTCTGAGTTATACATTGGTTCCTTGATGACTGAGGAAATAAGTTCTCAGTCTGGAAGATAAATCGTGACTGTGTGATCAAGATCATGATTAACGGCTATAAAGGATTGTTCCTGGTCAGATGATTCTGATCAAGGTGGTCATATGGTTGTCTGACAGAATTAAAACAATATTTAGGGTTGTTTGGTGTCTAACTTGAAAACAAAAACAAAGTGCCGTCCGTCAATATATAATTACGATATCCAGTTGGTTAAGGAATTGTCGAATTATCCATCTTTACAATCAAGCCTTGGTTGGTTAAGGAATCGTTGAATTATCCATCTTCACAATCAAGCCTTGGTTCGACTTATATACTGTGATTGTTTCCCTCAGCTAAAGGATTAATGCCGTTCTGGTTTTGGTTAGAGGATTACTTATGAGCTAAGTTTCTTGAAAATGCAGGAGAAAACGGGACAATTGATGGTCAAGGGAAGATGTGGTGGGAATTATGGTGGAATAGAACATTGGTTCATACAAGAGGTCATCTTCTTGAAATCAAGAACTCAAAGAATATTCTCATCTCCAACCTCACATTCCTCAATTCCCCATTTTGGACTATACATCCTGTTTACTGCAGGTTTTTATTTTTTCGGCTTCATTTTCCTTCAACATAAAAATTTAGGGGTTGTTCGGTGCCATTAGGTCTTTTGCCTATTTTCGTTAATCAGCAAATTTTTTTTTTTTTTTTTACTTTATCGCCTTACAAAGCAAAGAATTATGTGTTGGGTTCATTAATAGGTTACTCATGTCGTAAAATGTTTTTTCTTTCGTTAGCAATGTGGTTATAAGAAACATGACGATTTTGGCTCCGCTTAATGCTCCTAATACCGATGGTATAGACCCTGGTACACGTCTAATCTCTGCTATCTGCTGCTTCCTTATATGATATTTTTCTAGGCTACTCTACTTATCATATCTTCGTACCCGTTCAGATTCGAGCACTAATGTTTGCATCGAAGACTGTTACATAGAAAGCGGAGACGATCTCGTAGCCATCAAGAGCGGCTGGGACCATTACGGCATCAAAATGGGCCGACCAAGTTCAAATATTATCGTCAAAAGAGTTTCAGGCACGACACCCACTTGTTCCGGTGTTGGAATCGGTAGCGAAATGTCCGGTGGTGTTTTTAATATAATCATCGAAGATATTCATGTTTGGGATTCAGCAGCGGGAGTAAGAATAAAAACCGATAAAGGTCGAGGAGGGTATATAGCAAATATCACCATTAATAACATAACGATGGAGAGAGTTAAGGTACCGATTCGGATTAGTAGAGGTGCAAACGATCACCCGGATGAAAATTGGGATCGAAATGCGATTCCTAAAATAAAAGGAATTTCGATTACAAATATCGTGAGTTTGAATTCAACAAAAGCTCCGGTTTTAGAAGGGGTCGAGGAAGCACTCTTCGAAGACATATGTTTCAAGAATGTTACCCTTTATGGTATTGCTTCCTCGTCCAAATGGCATTGTGAGTTTGTTTCTGGTTTTTCAAGTGATGTTTATCCTCTACCCTGTCCGGAATTACGCAAAAACAGCTCTTCTTCTTGGTGTTCATGATATCAAGCTTGTCTGAATCATTTTAGAAACTCAGCAGTATATTTTAAGCTGACTTCTATAGATAGAGTGTACTGCAAGAAAATCGAGATTCATGCTATTTGCAGAAGTAGGATACATTTACATATAGGATTTGCGCTCTCGACGTTCTTATGTATTCTCGAATCTTCATATACAAAATATGTAGAAATAGTAATCCATGTGCAAATCTTGAGAGAACTTTAATAGGAGAAGGTTAAGTTATGCAGGAAATATAGTAAAGTCTCATTTCATTGTTTGAATTTTCGCAGAATTTCGAAGACCTAAAGTGAATCACGAACATATTTTCGATGCATTTAGCCATAATACTCTCAAATATTCATCATATTAACAAGAAAATCAAATGAAATTTCGAAGTTTCTTAAGGTGAATTATTAGATTCATCATAATACATAATACAAGCTGAAGAAAAAAGGAATAGAGTGAACTAGAGTTGGGCTCTTCTTTCACCATTTCCAGAAAACATTCGAACCACACTTGTATTTGTCCTTTCCTTCACATTCTAAAGCCAGATCTTCACTGAGGAACTTAACTTTCTGCAAAAAGTTATAAAAAAAATTGTTTAACCAAAACTACAAATAAAAATTGCTTCTTTTATATATTAATCAACTAGAAAGGAAAAGAGAGAACCTTTTGCTTTGCAAGATCTTGGCAACCAGTGAAGTTTTCTGGGAACTTGCAGGTACCAAATTGAACTGTGTTAGCTCTAGCAAAATTTGCTCCACTTGTAGCCAACCTCTTCTTATCATTCAATTCCTAAATACCGAAAAAACCAAACTTTAAATCCAACCGGTTCAAAAGGTTATAATAAAAAAGAGATTTTGAAAATGAAAGTAAAAACAGCACCTTGTTAGCTTTGCTCTTTTCAAGGTACTCTTCAATGACACCAGCATTAGCAGAAGAATTTGTAGCAGCAGCTAAAACAGTAGCTGCCAAACAGAACATAGCAGCTCTTCTTCCATTAGTGGCTTCAGTGGATTCAGAAACCTTAACTTGTTGAGCTCTAATTACAGGCATTTTCTTGTGGGTAGATACTCCAACTGAAGAAGAACCTCCAAGTTTTGCACTAAGCTCAGATGATCCATTGCTAGAAATTGCATAGTTGCATGCTAGTACACTAGAATTCATAATGGTTGCCATACCAAAATAGTTTGTTTTTTTAAAAAAATTGTTTATGTGATAAAAAGATTAATATTTTTGAGTTGGGTTATTAGGGAATTGTAGAAGTTTTGATAAGGAAAGTGATGATGTGGAGATGGAAGGTTGTGGTTGGAGTGTGGATAAGGTGAGATTGCCTCACTCTTATTGGCAAATGTTTTTTTCTTTTCTTTTCTTGAACCTCTATCTTCTACTTGGACCTACTCTGAAATCCAAACTTGTGGTTTCAACAAAAAATTGATTGAAAATGTTGATTGCAGGAATATTGATAGTTTGATGTTAATTCTAAGAAAGCATCCAGCAAATTCAACTTATATTTGTTGCTTCCTAAAAAATTTGATTGTTTTCTGAATTAGTTATATGGTGTTCAGTTACTAAATTAAGATTGGATTTATATTACGTATTTAACTCATTTTAAATTATTATATTTGTAATCTACTATAGTTATTTAAACATATTTCATGAAACTGGAAGAAAAAATATAATTATTAAAAAAATGCTTTACCAAACTCAGACGTATATCCCACGGCATTATTTAGGTAAATTTAAAGTATTAACCTATTATATAAAAGATGAATTTGGTTATCTGGATATTAAAAAATAAAATTGATTTGTTTTATTTATTTTAGTAATTTTTTTACGGAATTAACTTTTTAAAAAATTATAAAATAAGTCTATGACAATTACTAAAACTAGTATATAACATAACAGTAAATATTTTCTATAATTTTCGAGTAAGACAGGATATTAGTAAATGCTCATAGTGGGAACATCAAATTAAAAACATAAATATTATATAGAGAAAAATTGTAAAGCTAATGAATATAGTGTAATTTGTTCATCAATTAATGATGTATGAGTTGTATTTATATAAAAAAAAATCATTATATTATTAGCCTTTTAATCTTTGCGAACTACTTGAGGAAGGACTATGAGTACCATTTTTTCCTTCCACGTGTTTAAAGAGGTTTGCTTTGACATAGTCCATATTGTGAGTCGTTTGGAGGACCATGCTTTGATTAAGCTAAAATAATTTTTTATTAGAAGTGTAGCTGTTGAGCTAAAATAGGTTTTTATTAGAAGTGTAGCTGACTTGGTCGAACACATGTTTGATTAAGGACGTCGAGGTCCAGCTTGAAAGACTTAGAAATGCGTTGAAATGTTCTTCGAGAGGGTTCGAAGGCTAGTTTGTTGTCTCGACCAGACTTAAGATCAACGACCCAAATTTGTTAGACAATGAGGTCGGTCATTTACTTGTTTGTAGTTGTTGGAGTCCATTTAATATAGATGTGATAATAGAGTCTTGTTTGTAATCAATAGATTGTTCTAGTTTCTTTAAATTCAAAATTATGTTCGTTGGTCGAATTGTCCATAGTTGATGGAGGTGTTGAACTTTTATGCCTGGCTTGAGAAAATACTGGTCCATAGCTTTGTTCCCTTGATTTCCCTAGTATAAAGGTTATTCATGTACGGATATGTCTACGTTAGACTAGGCTTTTCAGAATTCATAATTGTTGATGGCACTAGAGTCGCCTAAGTATATCCAATCATGTGATCATTTACCTCCCTACACGTTACAATGATTAAAAAGCAAAAAGATAAAATACCAAAAGTCTATATATAGGTAAACTTAACCTCATTATCACATTCATCTCTTACACAAAGTATTTAAAGAGAGAAATATAATTTTGATAGTTTAGTCTTATCCTTCGTTGTGAATTAATTTATCATTAACTGTCTCCCCTATTTGTGTCACTGCCAAACATGTTGTTCTATCTTACCTAGTTGTCCAAACATGTTTGAGCGTCCTGAGAAATCCTTGAACTCATGCCTTTCAGACTAGTTCTTGTAATATATCTCTTATTTTTGTACTTCAGCATAAGTAGTTACGGGGGTAGACAATGATGTGGATAATATAAAAGCCTTTTATTTTGGAGAGGAAGTAGAATTTTTCTTTAAATCCTTGGTTGAAGACCTAAATAACATACAATCCCCCTGAAAGATGTAGGTGTGAGCAATTTTAATATAGTTGATAAACCTAGAAATCTTGTCGGATCCTCTAAAAATTCTACATTATTAAAGTTAAGAGAATTCTGACCCCCCCCCCCCATGGTCCTCATTCTAATGATCATCGATTTAAATCATGAAGCTCTAATAATACAATTGGCATTCTTTTGCTTTAAGGATAGACACGTTGAGGTAACTGTAGTTGAGTTAGTTGTAGCCAAGGTATATCAAGGTGAATTAGTCACTCCAATCTTTGGACTTCGTCGACTTTAGAAAGGTAAAAGGATCATGAATGCCAATTTATGTTTGGCTCAACCCGAAACCATTTCCATTATTCATATGAAGGTTAACAAGACTATGATGGATAACCTGACTTTATATCTGTTATGCATGTCCTGACCCTAATTGTATCCTCGGATTTTAACTCAAATACAAAATTCCACCTTCTGTTGAGGTTTGAATACCGGTGCCCAGTGAGACTCATGCCTCAACTATGAACTAGCTCTTACTTTTGTCTTACCAACCACTTCTTGTTTTCCATCGTCCATTCTTATGTTCGAACTTTCACTCCTCATTTATGAAGATAAAATGTTTCTTTCATTGTTTTTATGAATCTAGGAAGTAACACATCACATTGTTTAAGCCCCATAACGACCAGTTAATAAAAAGGAAACAGATTCCGAGATTCACTCGACAAACAGCTATTAATTCTTCCATATTGACCTCGACACATATGGAGCAACCAACTCGGATAAAAATGACTCTTTACACCTCAAAACTTATACATGTATGAATTTTGGGTTAGAAATAATTAGGGAGGGTCAACCAAACACCACTGATCTAAGAAAAAGTACGGGCCTAAGTCATGGCTATCATGACTCAACCATCGACCAAACTTTATCTATATGCCAAGACCAAGTATACAAAGTGTTCATAAGCATCCGGGGCTAATCCAACTTCAAAGTGGCTAAAGGTGTAAGCTTTTTAGAAGATATGGTCGAAAATGAATAAAATATTAAAGAGGCTTTCATTGGTGCCCAACTATCCACCGACAATGAATATATTATCGAGGGGCCAATCCCATCTGAAAGCTATGAGTCTATTGAATAATTTTTTGAACATTCCATAAAAATAGATAAGATTGAAGTTGAACTTTCCATTGTAATGAAAGTGATGGTTGATTATTAAAGTAAATGGGAGAAGAAAAATAAGGTTCAGGAGAAGGCAACCACCCAACTAAAAAAAATCATTAAGCTGAGGTCCGCCTCTTAAATAAGGAAAAGAAAGAATTGAAAAAAAAATCTTGAAGGAGAGTAACGAGGCTAAAACTAAATCTCTCTCGGCAACTATGAAATTTACTTTAAGGATTATTAAATAGCATGTTGAGCGTATCAAAAGTGAGATGGTTTTGGAGATTTATAAAGTGCTATTGAGTTGCCTTTATGAGGGTTTTGACACTATGTTCCAAAATGATATGAAGAGATAAACTTGTTGTTGTATATCTTGTTCTCAGTCATTCGTTATGGCCCCTCCGTCACCAAGCTTGAAGTCGAAAAATAGTAGACACATGATCCGCCAGAGAAGAAAAATAATGTCGAAGCTACTAAGACAAATTGGTCTTGATCTATTTGCTTTAACTTATCTTGTTTTCTACTTTTTGAACTTTAGCCCTTCAAAATGCTAAGGTGATTATGTTGTGTTGTTAGTTTTTATATTTTGAACCAAAAATCGTCGGGATCCAAGTTTATATGTTTTATTTTGAAATATATTTAGATTGTTGAGGCTTCAACTATTTTTCATTGTATTTTGTAGCTTTAAATTTTCTTTATACATTTTTTTATACAAGGTCTCAAGGTGATCAATATTTTCGATAGAGGTTGAATGTTAAATGTTTAAATAATTTAATCCCTTGGAATTTTAATATTGGTATCTTGATAATACTTATGAGTGGTATGGTTCTGAACCTCCCCTGGGCCTTGTTAGTGAATTTTTGGGACCATACTAGCTGGATTCAATTGTTAGACTTCAATATTTTATGGACTAATAAGATCTATGAATGGATTGGTGTAATATATTTTTTGGGGTCATACCAACATAAGTCATATGTTGGATTTTAATGTGTGATGGTTTAACATGACATATGAGTAGCATGATGTCTTACCTCTTTTGGGCTCTGCCAATGAACGTTGTCTATTGGAATTTAAAAGAAAAAACCAATTGTATGTTTACCTCATCCTCGATACACTTAGTTATTCTAGCAGACTAATACTTATTTACGGACTCTATTTTTCCTTAATGAATGTTTTGACCATCAACTGTTTCAATTAGGCAGAAGTATGGAGAGTATCGAAACAATAAATTCTTTGGAGTCGTGTCGGCTTAGTTAAAGTAACTAGGTATCTGAACATAAAAAAAAAGGGTCAAGCTATATATACCCAATTCGGGTTTAAGTATACCCAATTCTGAGTATATCCAAAGATGATCTAAGTATACCCAAATTTTGACAAAAATACCATTTTCTAGGTATATAAGGTTTTTTTTTACTAATATTATCCACCTCATTTTTTCTCTTACACTCTCTAACTTCTCTCTAAAACCTTCAAGTTCTCTCTAATTTATCCGGCGAACTAAAATCCGGCGAACTAAAATATAAAAACTTAGTCTTAGTATCAAAATTTAGAGTTATGGTTGAATTAGGTAAAGAAATCAGAATTTTAGGGTGTTTGGAGGCCATTTTCCGGCCGGAATTCGACCGGAAAATGACCATTTGCGAAGGCTGAGCGTACCATAAATACAGGGGGGCGTACCGGCCCCTGTACCGACCGGTACAGAGGGGGTGTACCGGTCGGTACAGACCCTCTGTACCGACCGTACAGGGGGTACGCACCGGCTGGTACGCCCCCCTGTACCGACCGGTACACCCCCTCTGTACCTATGGTACGCTCAGCCTTCGCAAATGGCCATTTTCCGGCCGAATTTCGGCCGGAAAATGGCTTCCAAACATCCGAAAATTATGATTTTTTTAGTAATTAAATTTTTAATTTTTTTAAAAAAAAACTTCAAAAAAACAAGTTTTGATTTTGTGTTTTCATTAGAAGAAGTTTAAAAAATTAAAAAGAGTTTGAATGTTCTTGAGGCAACTTTGAATGTTCAAGAACAATTTGAAGAATTTCACAAAATTGTAGTAATATGAGGTTTGATCTAGTAGAGAGTTGTGTTTTTTTGGGTATACATAACCAAATAGATTGTTTTGTGAATTGAGTGTATCTAGGATATACTTAGTGTTTTTTTACTTAGTGGCAATTCGGATATTAAATGAAATTTCAAGGGTTTTTTCGTCCTAAAAAAGTCAAACAAAAGTCAACTGTGTTTTTTGGGTATACTTAAATCACATTTGGGTATATATAGCCATACCCTAAAAAAAACTCAAGGGGAATAATAAACATAGGTCACAACCATCTAGTCATGCCAAACCTCAAAATTTTGACTTCACACACCAACCACTCATAATTCGAGACTTTATAGTTTGGTTATGCCAAACCTCAAGGAGATTGGATTTGTACACCAACTAGTTAAATTAAAATTTTGGTACTTTGATCAGGCTAAAATCTTAGAAATTCAACTTCAATCGATCGACAATACAGTCATACCAACACTAAGAAGTTCAACTTACAAATCAAACAGTCAAACCAAAGTTTGGTAGATCAGTCACATTTTCTGACGATTCGACTCTTTAAATCCTATATGATAAGGGGAATATTTGTTGGGCTAAAGGTTTCGTTATGCGCCAGTTGTAGGCATTACAGGTTGCAGGACAAACCTAAGCTTTGCATGGCTAACTATATACTAATTTTCTAATAAAACTTAAATGCAAGGCCTGAATAGTTTTTTCCATCTCATCGTAAAAATACCCAGCAAATATTGGTTAAGGAAGAACTTCAAATTTGGAGCAATTGGCAATAGAAATCTCAAATGAAGATTGGTTGAGAAAATCACTAGGCTCAGATTGTTTGTCAAGGTCCAACGGTTTCCAAGGCAAGGTTTGTTACCAATAACAATGGGCATACAATCATGAAGTGAAAAAAGATGTGACATGTGATCCATCAGGAATGAACTTGTCGATTATCGTTGGGGTAAAATTCAAAGCGTTGGCATACTTAGCCCCAACCTTGGGAAGATCCTCAAAACTTCCTATCAGCAATGGTTTTTTTTTGGCTTAGTGTTTATAGTCATGACCTAAGAAACATGATCTCTGACAGCTTCTGTGAGGCTATATGTATCCTAAAGTTTAGATTGGTGTACACTTAATTTATCTGCAGAGAAATCATGTGACATAAGATCAGGCATGGTTTGGGCAGGGAAAGACGACTTCAAACCATCCCTTTTGGAACGATACCGTCGCCAGCCCCGAGCTTTTCTTCTTCTTTACTTTCTTTCTAGGAGCATCAGAGTTTGAGAGCTGTCTTACATGCTTGTTAAGATCTTAAACTCGAGATGAAAATTTGATATACTTACATATGGCATCTGCGAGCTTTGAGGTGTCGAATATTTTGACTGCGCTCTTGTCATCGAGATTCAACTATTTGTCCATGTCTCAAAACTTTAAAATGATCAGATTGGGAGTGAAGAAGCACTGGTGAAATGGATGATTCAAGTGGACTTTAGCCCAATCATTCAGTAGCATAAGTTGTGTCTTTCCCTTGTTGTCAAACGTATTAAATAGCCTCAAGTACTCTACAAGGAAAGAGTTAGAAATGGAGTTTATTTCTAGGTATAAGGGCTTTCTATCCAAGTGGAGGCAACAGTCTGAAGTATGGAAATTTTATATGTGCTCCTCCAAGAGTCTAAGGATCCTCTTTTTGAACTAATAGAGATCTCATTCTCTCGTGTACCCCGTGTGAATATGAAATGGTTCATACATGCCGCTTTAGACTCCACTAAGTTTATTACCACCTTCACGTAATCCCACATGGTAATATAGTAAAACGATGGTTGATATAATTTTTTCTTTGAGAAATTAATTGTTTCGTCGTCAAAGGAACTCCCGATAAGCCGGAGGCGATTATAAAAGATATCACACTCCTCCAAACATTTATATTTACTTGACTCGGTGAAGATCAATTCGATTAAAAAAGTTTCTAATACTTGGATGGGGAAATTGGAAAGGCCAATTAAATATTTATGTAAAGAAGACTAGATCGTCTGAATTTATGGAAAAGGGGAAAGGGGTTCCCCTACTACTAATAACCTTATATTTACATTCACAAGAATTTTCCACCGAGTCTGCATCTCTGAAAGGTTGTTGGAGTGTGTATATACATATATAGTGTTTCAAATAACAGAGTGGTTAGCATCATTTAGTTCAAAGGTCAGACCAAGTAACTTCAATCTTAGGGGCTATCAGGCAGGTTTAGGGCCCCAGCTTCATGAAGCTTTAGACTGTGAGGGTGTTATGGAGAGTTCAGAGTCTCCTGCTCCATTACTTTTTCTAGGCCTGCAAAGAACTTTCACCTCCAGTCTAAGGAGAATTTCGAAGGTTATTTTATTCAAGTTCTTTCTCGTTTTTGGAGGTGTCGTAGTTATTGGTGTTTCCCAATCTTCTTACTTTCTACCACGCATTCTACTGCATAGTTAGTGAGGACCATACTCGAAGAAATTTATGGCTGCGATGGGGGATTTCGAGGACTAACCAGAAGGATCGCTCTTGGTGTTGCATTATTTGAAGGGCACATGACGGTCATGGGATCATCCCTCAACTGAACAACTTCGATTAGGTGGTTGACAATTTAAGGACCAGAGTTCAATGATAACGTCAATTTATTCTCTATTACACCTTTTTCATTTTCAAAAGCAGTAACCATAGGTTCATTATTTCTAGGGGACCTAACTCCAAAGGCATGTTTAAATTCTCTAGGTAGTATAGTTATTTAAATAGATTCATGTTTGTGCCTACCATAACTAAAACAAGGATAAAGATAAGAATATACTTTTAGAAAAGATGGAGGAATGACAGAGCTTCTCTTTCTATGTTTGAGAGTATCTCTCTAAAAGCGTGAGAAGTGAGGTTGAGGTGCACCGCTATTTATAAAAGGAAAAACTCGCCACTCTATCCTATGTAGTAATCATGACGAGGGCTTCAGAGAGTTCAATCGTTGAAGATTCACCGAGCACGCATCGTAAATTTATAGAAATTGTTTGTTCCAACGTATGAACATGAGTGATACGTGTCAGAAATGCATTGCCCAAGTTCTGAAAAAGCATGAAATTAAATATTCAAAGCATTTCAAATTATCTTGGACGATAAACTTTGAAGTAACCACTTCGAGGAGGACCTACATTGAATCTCATACCTCAAAGTGAACCAACTCGACCACCAGAAGATCTATTTTGGATATAAGAGGACTATCAATACAAAACCTTCGAATCTTGCTATGGGGTTTCTCTTATTCATGTCTCGACCACTTTGGCAGGAACAAGGGTGCTACTCATAAGGGATATATTAGTTGGGCTAAAGGTCTTGTTATAGGCCAGTTTTAGGCCTTACAAGTTGTAGGAGAAACCTTATATCTACATGGAATGTTGTGTACTAATAGACCAATAGAGCTCAAAGACCCACATTGGTCACTATAATTTAACATGTCATCCTCTTGGGAAGAGGTGGACATTTATTATTTTAACTTGGCATTTTATTATTCGCTCTCTAGTAGCGTTCTCTCTATATTTATTACTTGTCCATTCTAGGTGAGCCAATTTTGGACTCATTATTATCTGTCGTAAAATGATATCACATCCACATTGCATTCGCAAAAACTATTATTGGTGTTTTCAAAAACAATCACAGGGTATTTTTATAATAAAAGAGGACATAATTAAATTTTGAATGAGTTGTAGTTATTACACTTTATGCTTGGTCTATGGTCCCATTTCGATAACCCAAGTCCAAATACACCCGAATCTCATTACCATGTAAAAAACCTATAGTTATTACACTTTATTGCACCAGAATATATAAAATAAACTTCGGTTTAATACCTCATTTGTTCGACCTACCCTTCAGATAATGTGGTCATTAGTAGTAGCCCATTTATTCCTCGTAAAAATCCTTCTGGAGGATTTATGTTTGAAACCATATCTGATTTTACGTTGGAACCTCTTCAGATTAAACTTTGTTTGAGAATTAAAACTTGGAACCTCTTCCGTTTAAACTATAAATACTTAGCAGTTTTTACCAGTTCTGGTTGATTTGAAGAAATCTTTGAGAGATAATCTTGAACTAATTTATGACACCGTTATAATGTACATATATACGTGATTGTAATGGTGGTTATTTGGAACCTTACTTATGTCCGCGTGTCACGGATATAATAGGTCAACGACCTTCCCTCTGAATGGTAAAGTATGAATATTTTGAAACGATTCCACTTTTATAGAAAGAGTAACAGTTGGAGACTCTTTAATTTCCCAAGACTTATATATATTGGGCTTGCGAGAAAGGGTTATTAGGCTTCTCTATGAATAATTTTCACTCATCTGAATTTCCACCACTACAATTTCCAGTTCTTAGTCCGGTAACCACCGTCAAACACTTCCCCGATGATATTTTATATCTAGATTTGCATGTTTAGTGTTGCCTAAGCTTTGAAAAAATCTAGACAAGTTTTTGGTCTTCCATAACCCGAAAGAACAATGATCATCACATAAACATTTGACTATGGAGGCATATTCCCTAACAACGGACACTTTATTTCAGTTGATCCTCCATTATCTACCGCTCAGTCATTTACTTAAAGAACTCATTCTTCGAGGCTGATACGGTCCCAAGGAGAAACTAGCAACAAATACCAATCACGATTCATAATAATAGATTCAGATACTAAAGTCCTAAAGAAGAGAAGGTGAAAGCTTCAAAATCCAAACATGTAAAAAACAAAAAAGTAGAGGTGGAGTCACCTCCTTTTGTGGTAGGGTGTGTGGGGGCCAACTTTCAAAAAGTCAACAACAAATACTTTATTTATCTCCATGAAATCTCATATAATTATTATTCGGAGAAATAAGTAGGCACGCTTCAAGCCAAGTGGGGAATCCCAGAGGTGGTAGACATAAGGTTACCAAAAACTAAAGAGACACGACTGAGTTGCGAAGTAAAAGATTTGGTCCTCTACCCCAAAGTGCTGAATTGAGGCTTTAGTTTCTGATGGACCCCGAAACAGTCAGGTACTTTGATCTGGTTAGCCTATGTCGAAGCCAAGCCAACCTTAATTCTTGGTTTACCGTAATTTCATGTATCATGGCGTCGAGGTTATTAAAAATTAATTTGATGGAGCAATTTGTTGCTATTGTCGGGTTGTCGAGGGATCCTCGGGTCCATTTCTACTTTCTTACTGTTCGGAATAAGTATAAAGTAGTAAGTGATTTGCTAAAGGTAGATAAAATACAAAAGTTTTGGTTCGTCTTTATAAGTGGCTTTTGTGAGAACACTAAAATATATTTTCTGGAAGAGAAATCTGAGCCACATTCAAATGGTGTGGAAACCTTTAGGTGATTTCTTGAGTATTGTTTTTAACTTTAACTTATTTTATCCTTCATCATTTGTAACTTAAATTTATTATCTTTGCAGCTATACAGACGTCTCAACAACAACACTTAGAAGCTGCCAAAGTGACATTTAAAAGTTACACTAGTGGACCGTGGAGAACTGATCAAACACATTCCATAATTTCTTTACTTCGAACAACCTGGTTTGGAGTCACCTCTCGCAGGCTCAAGCAAAACTTAACTTGCCATGGGAGGACTTCATTACATCACCACCTTCATCGAATATCCTTTACCAAATAAAATCTAGTGAAGGCAAAGTCTATCTTCCGACCAGGAAGAGAACTCCAAGACACAGGGTAGGGAAGGGTGAGTTAGTGGACCAGGCTTAAATAAATTGGTCGCTATCATTGTGGAAGAGAATCAATCCTATGAGTCATTAAAAAAACCGTTGAGGCTGGCGTTGAACTTATAAAAATACCTGAAAAACCTACAACTATTAAAAGGAAGAAACACAAAGCGCATGAAAATTATACAAGAGGGAAAACATAATATTGAGAAGAATTGGAAGAACGAAAAGAAAAAAGACACAGTCTAGCTTGGAAATTTTCTACACCAAAACTCAAGTTACACCTCCTTCAATGCTTGAAAAGAATACTTCCTTCGTTTTGGCAGAAAATGAACAGGCTAGTGAAGGTCAGAGACCGATACATAGTATGGAGGCTGGACGTTGAGAACTTCAGACAACAATTTTCGAATCCGGATGATTCTACTGATGGTGTACCCTTTCAGCCTGAGAGCAGGGACACATTTACTCATACTTTATTGGGCTTCGTGAAGCCTATTCCTGAGTTAAAAAGGAAAATAATAAAACACAAGAAATTTATTAGCCTCTTCAAAAACGAATATGAGCTTTACAAAATAGCTTTTGAGGAGTAAAAGAAGCGTGTTGATGATTATGACAACCAAGTTGTGCAGCCTGACGAAGAGCTCAAGATTGCTCATGAAGCCAAAATTGTTTATTTTTAAGCGTCCAGGCCAGAAGAAGTCCGAAAATACTAGGATCGATAAAAACAAGTTAAGGATGCAAGAGATATTTTACAAAAAAAAACTTTAGATGAGTAGAAGATAGCTTCCAAGAAATTCAATGAGGAGATATTTGCATTTAAAATTCAAGCTGCAAAGGACCAGGAAGATGCGGTGAAGTGTTATTGATAAGTGTTTAAAGTCCATACTGAAGCGAGACGATTCGATCAAGTCTGACATGGTCTTGGACTTTCATAAAGCGTTCCCACATGTGAAACTCGAATTTTTTGAAACGTGGTACCTAAATATTTAAGGCATGTTGGTATCATTTTTGAAGATAAATTGTGCATTAATTTGGCTACATAGGGTGATGATAGCGCCTCTGAAAACGAAGATGAAGACTCTGAATGGATGAGCTTTGATGAGGACCACTAATGCTAAAAAGGCTAAGTTCGGAGGCAATTGAATTTATCTTTATTTTACAAGTTTCTTGTATTATCTTCTTCTTTTTTATAAGTCTGTGGTATTCCCAAGGATGGTATTTTGTAGTCGTATTCCAAATCTATGAATGGATCACTTCTTTTTTATTCTTTGTCTTTAATCAAATTTATTATTTATCACATAGCATATTCAGAGTCTTCTTAATTTAATACAATCAACCCCCAACTATACATCAAACCAATACTTCAATCCAGACCACGATTCTTTCAAATCCAGACACCTTGACCAACTAATATTGGACATTTTTAATTGTGATCAACTAGTATTAGAACCTGTACACTTTACCAACTAGTGTTGGAACCTTTACATTTTACCAACTAGTGTTGGAACTTTTACACTTTACCAACTAGTGTTAGAACCTTTACATTTGATCAACTAGTGTTGGAACCTTTAATTGTGGTACCAAATATATGTGAATTACAAAAATAAGAGAAATATCATAAAATAAAAAATGAGTTATAAAATTTAAGTTGTTTTGGACACCTCATTAAAACCTCCCTGAGCCACTAAGGTAAGAATGAGTGTGTCATCAGACATTTATATGAGAAAATTAAAAAAAATGTACAAAGTTTTTTTGTAATTCTATAAGATAAAATCTTAAGTGCTCAATATTACATGGATGTCAAAGAGGGTTATCTTCTCGATCTTTCAATCGATAAGTTCCATGCTTAACTCTCTTAATAACCTAATCTGTCCCTTTCTAATTTGATGCTAACTTCCCTAATCTTTAATTTTTAGTGTGTAAGAAGACCTGTTTTAAAACTCTATCCCTTACTCTGAATTCTCTCCCTCAGACCTGGGATACATACTTGTTTCTCATTATGGTCTGATAATGAAGAGGTCTTAAATGCGTCATTGTTCTCTTTTCTTCAATTAAATCTAGTTCAACTATTTTGCCCATATCACGATCTTCTTCGGAGTAAGTTATGATTCATAAAGATAGGAGAGTAGACTTAGCTGGTGTTACCTCATCCATCATATAAACCAATGCAGAATGGTATTCATGCGTTGTTATTCGGGTTGTAGTACAGTAAGCTTACAACACTTCTTGTAAATAGCTTGGCCACTTTTTGGTTGCCCCTTCTAAATTTTTTCTCAAGCCATCGAGGATGATTCTGTTAATTTATTCTACTGATCCGATATCGTGAGGGTGAAAATGTGATGAGAAGAAATATTGAATTCTCTAAGAAGAACAAAATGATTTCATGAACCTATTTCCAAATTGAGGGTCATTATATGTTGTGACAGTTCTTGGATTCTGCATCTGCAACATAAATTAGAAAGTTGATAAACTTAATAATTTCTTTGGACGTAATTTCAAATAGAAGATTTGCTTCCGCCTATTTGTAAAAATAATCAATAATTACAATAATGGTTTGACGTTTCTGGATGTCATTGATGACGATAAAAGTAGCCTGGGGGTAGGCTGGTAATTTCAAGTGGAGTTTTAAGGCGGCGTGAGGGTGTTTAACAGTGTTTAAAGGTGTTTCACAGTGTTTAAAGGTGTTTCACAGTGTTTAAAGGTGTTTCACAGTGTTTTAAGGGTGGAGAGAGAATTGTGCAGCTTGGCAGCAGTTAATTTTTCTTACCCCTAGTTAATGCTGGTGGTTGGGTATTTATAGTGTGAAATTTGGGCCCTTATGGGCTTTCGGGTCAAGTTTAATGGACCCGGGTCATGTTTAAAGACCCATAAGTTTTAAGCAGATGTGCAGGTAGCTTAGTCAGATAGTGTTTAGGTTTTTTAGTACTTTAGTCATAGTTCGAACTGCCTTAGGTTTATAGTGTTCGAAATCATCTGTCCGGTCAACAAGTCCTGTCCGAATTTCCGGGGAGATTTACTTTAGACTACCCTTCCGGGGAGCACTTCGAATTCGGACTCATCAGGGGACTACCCTTCCGGGGAGCACTTCGAATTCGGACTCATCAGGAGCCCCTTTTTTAGGTTTTTGAACAAGTGTCTTTGTCAAAGAACTGAAAAACAGTCCGACAAAGGAAGTGATCTTCCAATTCGGAGAGAGTTGAGGACAGATCCGGACAAGGCAATCGTTTCGAATTCCAAACGGTTCTGTGTCAGAGTTAGTGGGACATGTGTCACACTTTGGTTGGTTTCTTTTAGCCGTTTTCTTACCTTGAAAGTTGTACCACTATCTCGAACAAGTTACCTCTTTAAATGCTTTTGATGACGTCAGCGCCGTTTTTTAATCATTGCCCAACTTTTCGGATTCTCCTAGGAATCAAACCCTTTTTTACATTTACTATAAATTCCATTCATCTTTCACAGTCTCACTATTACTTTCACTCTGTCATTTTACTCAAAGCTTCATCTCTCTAAAATCTCAAGATTTCCTTAGTTGTTTTATGTTCACAGCAAGAACAGCTCTAATCAAGGGTGGCTGGCTTAATCTCTCAGAATTAGAGAAAGCTCAAAGGGTTGAAAAAGAGAAAAGGCTTGCAGCAGGGCTTCCAGCGTCGCCTGTCGAGAAACCAGCCCCTTCAATCGAAGAGTCTGATAGAGGTTCGTCTTCTTCGAAAGGTACAAAACCTAGAAAACTCTTTCGATCAACACTTTCTCCCATCGTATCTGACTCTTCAGTTCAAGAGTCGATCCCTATCGTTGAACCAGGGGTCACCGTCACAAGTGTCAGGAAGAAATCCACTTTCCTTGCTATGGGGTCCGATTCCGATCATTCTCCAGACAAACTAATCATGAAAAGACCAAGCAGATTGGTTAAGGGACTCTCTTCAAAAAATACCAGCGAGTCAGGGTCCGGGGCAGCTGTTAGGACTCTCCGGGAAAGGCCGGTTGGTCCGGAGGCTAGCAGTCCACTACCTCCCAAGGAAACCTCGACCTCAGAAACTCAAACTGAGGTGAGAACTCAAAAACATACATCGAGCCAGCAGTCCGGAGGATCAGCTGTGCCAAGCTTCATCCCTCCTCGGGCTGTTTCTGCAGAAGCTCCCCCAACAGTTATGGAGGAGAGGATGGAAGACTCCACTGAGGAGGTCAGGTTTGGGTCCGAGTCTTCCGGACAAGCTGAAACTGCTATAGTTGTTGCCAAGAAGGGCAAAGAGGACTTGTATCTGAGGCATCCGGATCTGCCGGAGAGCCTTGAAGGGAGAGTAGGGCCCTGCTTTCATAAGGTAGAGTTCAAGTACCTTCTAGCTCTGTTAAAGACCAAGTATGCGTTTATCCATACTAGAGATTTGGGACGGTTTCGCACTAAGTGGGGGATCCCTGAAAACGTTAAAATCCGAATTCCCATCGATCCGGAGACCCCAATGGACTGTAAAAGGAACGAGATAGTCTTCTTTACGGAGCTATTCAACTGGGGACTCAGGTTCCCACTGGATCCAGAGATAGTGCGCTATTTTCACCTAGTCAAGCTATGTCCATCACAGCTAAGCCCTAACGGATGGTACACTTTGATGTCATGCATTATGGCATCTAGGTTGTCCGGAATTCCTCTTCCAATGGAAGAGTTCGCTGCTGTTGCTAGTTTGTGCAAACACCATCAGTTCCCTTTCTATCACTTTAATATGGGGAATGACTTGAAAGCCGTCGATGATCTCCTGGAGTCGGAGAGTAAGTGGAGGAGCCAGTTTTTGTTTGTAAGTGGCTCATGGGAGAATGGCAATAAAATCAAGGTCTGGGAGAATCCTAGCCTTCTTCGAAGTAGATGGAGGACCGATCGTAAGTTTTCCTTTAAGTTTCTGTTCGAATTTCTCTTTTCATTAACTTTATGCTAACTAGCTACTTTCTTGTTTCATTAGAGCTGCCAAAAGAATTTGGAGACTACCTAAAAGTCGGACAGGTCACCTGTGGCAAGATAAATGCATGGGCCGCAGAGAACTGGGAGAACCGGTTTCACAAGGCTTTTACCCCTGGGAATTTAGCGAGATCCCATCTGTGGAACACCACAGGCCGGAGGGATCTATCCTGGGAGGAGTTCTCCACCCCACCTGATGAGGATGTAGTTCTGAGAAGGTCTCATGAGTTAGATGGGACCCTCTTCCTTCCTGTCCGGGCCAAAGCCCCCAGTAAAATGAAGGGCAAGAAGAAGAAAAGCAGGAAAGCGGTAGAGGATGCTGAGAAAGAGGTCCCAACAGGTTCAGAGGTGCCAGCTCAGGCTCAAGTCGATGCAAACCTTCTACAGGTGGTAGAACAGGAGAGCGAGCAACAAAGAGCGAAGTCCCCAAAACCCTCAAGGGCTTCTAAACGGACTCGTAAGCAAGCGAGTGACAGTGCTGATAGGGAGGTCAAAAAGAAGAAGATTTCCCAAGGAGAGGAGCTTGCTCTCCGAGACCCGGAGCCCACTTTCCCAACTGATCCAACCTTAGCCGAAGAGATCCCAGGGAATCTTAATGAAGGGATTCCAATGGAATTTCACACTGATGAAGTGGATAGGGGAGAGATTAATATGGATGAAGTGGACGTCACCGGTCTGGGCCCCCTAGGTGATTACTTCCTTGGCCTGTCAATAGATGAGTTCGCAGGGCCATATGTTCCTCCCAGTAGTTCCAACACAGTAAACTTCAATGGTAAAACTTTCTTGGTCTCCAGCGAGAGGGATGTTATAGCTCATTCCCTCCTTAGCAACGTACAACCAGTACTCACCCTGGAAAGGCAAGTCCGGAGTCAGGCAGAAACCATCAAAGAACTTAAGTCTGAGAAGGAGAAACTGTCCGATGACCTCAGGACTGCCACTACTAAGGTTGACTTGCTTAAGGAGTCAAACGAACAGCTAAAGGAGAATCAAGAGAAAAGCAACACAAAAGTTGCTTCTTTAGAAGAGACCGTGAAAGATCTCCGGGCTAAGCTACCCGGATTGGAGAAGGACTTAACAGCCTCAAGAGGGGAGACTGCAGCACAGGAGAAGCTTGTTACCAACCTAACTACTGACAAACTTGCTTTAGAGAATGCAGTGACTCAGGCTGTTGAGGAGAAAACCGCTTTGGTGAAGGATCAAGAGGCCATGATCAAGGCCAAAATTAACGCTTATGCCAGGGAGATGATACGGAGTGAAGAATTAATGGTTGAGAAAGTGAAGTCCGACATGGTCCTCTTGTTTCACGAGAAGTTCCCGAAGAGGAGACTAGGGGACTTATGGCGTTATGTGGACGACGATGATCTCCCCTACTGGACCATGGTTGATGAAGGGTACACTGATATATCCTCGTCTGGTGACGAAGAGGAAACCGGAGAGAGTCCGGGTGAAGAAGAGGTTGACCCCAAAGGCAAGAAGGTCATTGAGGAAAAAAGCGACATCAAGGGCAAGAAAACAAATGAGGGTGAGCCATCTTCAAAGGCTCCTCCTTAATTTATAATCTGTTTTGTTTATCTTTTACTTGAACCAAAGTCCTTGGAAGGCCAAGGCACCTTTTTTGTGATGTTGTCCGAATTATTCGGACAGATTTTTGTTCTGCACCCAAACTTGTTTAAAAAGTCCTTGGAAGGCCAAGGCAATTTTAAGTTGTTGAATGAATGTTTTTGTTTTGCTCAACCATTCTCTTCTTTCATAATCTGTTTAAATAGTTGGAATTTAAGTAGTCTTGAGTTATTGTGTTGTGAGAGTGTTTAGTTTCTCTGGCTAGAATTTAAGTAGCCCTTAGACCTTTCAGTCCGGATAGTATGACAATCAACAGAATTTTGCAAAAACTTAGAAAATTTATTCAAGAAAGCTCCAAGTTTCATTTAAAGCTCTCCGTGGCGCCGGAGAGAGGTAGTGGTATGCCCCCAAATATTTACATGGATGTTTAAACAAGTAAATATTTACATAAGTTTATTCCAAATACATTCGAAGGTGTTCAATATTCCAAGGGTGAGTTAAAACCCTGCCATCTTTGTCTTCTAACCAGTACGTTCCAGGCTTGATTCTTTCAACCACAGTATAGGGACCCTCCCAAGTTGGGGCCAGCTTTCCGAAGAGCTTCTCCTTGGTATGCAAGAAAACTTTCCTCAATACCTTATCTCCTGGTTGAAAGTCCCTTCTTTTAACTTTAGAAGCAAACCTGCTTCTCATCAAGCCTTGATAGTGTGCCACTCTAAGATGAGCTTTTACTCGCCTTTCTTCAATTAAATCAAGTTGATTTCTAACTGCCATTTCATTAGCCTGTCCGGAGAAGTTGTGGACTCGAAAGGAGGGAAGTGTCTTCTCTATGGGGGCTACTGCATCCATCCCATAGACCAAGGCAAAAGGTGATTCTTGTGTTGCAGCCCCAGGTGTTGTCCGGTAGGCCCACAAGACTTCTTGTAAATAACTAGGCCACTTCCCAGCAGCCCCTTCCAAATTTTTCTTTAAACCAGACAGTATTGTTCTATTAGCCACTTCAACTTGCCCATTGGCCTGTGGGTGGAAAGGTGAAGAAAAGCAGTGCTGAATACCCCTTGAGGCACAGAAGCTCTCCATTTCTCTGTTGTCAAACTGTGGCCCATTGTCTGTTGTTATTCTCTGGGGGACACCAAATCTGCAACATATGTTGGATAGAATGAATTTTATAACAGCCTTTGATGTTGTCCCTGCCAAGGGGGCTGCTTCTATCCACTTCGAAAAGTAGTCAATGGCTACGATTATGGTTTTACGCCCTCCGGACGCCATAGGTAGAGGCCCAACCAAGTCCAATCCCCATCGAGCAAAAGGGATGGGTTCAGAAATTGATTCCAAAGGAATAGCTGGTACATGAATTTCATTGCTGTACCTCTGGCACGGGTCACATCTTCTTACCAGCTCCTTAGCATCTTTCATTATTGATGGCCAATAGTATCCGGAGAGAAGCACTCTTCTCGTTAATGCTCTAAACCCACAATGGGCTGACCCCTCACCATCGTGTAATTCGGAGAGAACCATTTGTGACTCATGATCCCCTAAACAGCGTAGGAGAGGTTTACTATAAGATTTCTTGTACAAGACTTCTCTAATCATGATGAAACCACGAGCCCTGTGCTTTAACGTTCTGGCTTGTGATTTATCCAAAGGTACGATGCCATCGGACAGATATTGTATAAGAGGAGACCTCCAATCCTGAGGCTGATTTACTTGTATTTCAAAGACTTCCTCTTTCTCCCCTTTATCAAGTTGAATAGAAGGGCTTTCAAGCACATGGATCCATGGATAGGACTCCATGTATGCTATTGTTGCCAACGAGTCTGCTAGCTCATTCTCTGCTCGGGGAATATGCTCATAGACAACAGCTTTAAACTTCATTGCCTCATTTTTCAAGAGAAGTAAATATTTGATCAATTGTTCCTTTCTAGCTTCTGATAGGCCCAAAGCATGGTGGACAAGCAATTGGGAGTCACTTAGCAGCTTGACCCTTTTTGCTCCACAGATGTAAGCCAACTTCAACCCAGCTATAGCTGCTTCGTATTCGGACTCATTATTGGACGCCCTGAAAGCAAAACAAATAGCTTGGAACATGTTGTCCCCATAGGGGGAAGTGAGACATATTCCTGCCCCAGATCCTATGGCACTGGACCCTCCGTCTGTTCGGACAATCCACACTTTTTTGTCTTTTGAATCAGCAGGTTGTTCTGAGTCCCTATCAGAATGGAATTCGACCAGAAAATCAGCCACAGCTTGAGCTTTTACTGCTGTTCGAGGAGCAAAGTCTATGTCGAAGTCCCCCAACTCTACTGACCACTTTGTCATTCGGCTTGAAATGTCTGCTTTTTGAAGGACATTCTTTAAAGGGAAAGATGTCCGGACAATAATAGGATGAGCCTGAAAATAAGGCCTCATCTTTCTTGCAGCTATCACCAAGGCCAATGCTAGTTTTTCAAGTTTCAAATAACGCTTCTCAGCATCAATCAAGCTTTTGCTGATATAGTACACTGGGTGAGGATACCCATCAACCTCCCTTACTAACACAGCACTAATGGCACAACTTGAAACAGCCAGATATACGAAGAGAGTCTCCTCATCAATTGGTTTGAACAAAGTCTTGGGAGAGGACAGATGCTTCTTAATTTCATTGAATGCCTCATCACACTGTGATGTCCACTCAAACCCTTTTGCACCCTTCAAGGTTTGAAAGAATGGAGCACATCTGTCCGAAGACCTGGAGATGAATCTGTTCAAGGCTGCTAACCTCCCCGTTAACCGCTGTACTTCTTTAACGTTTCGAGGAGGCTCCATTTGGAACAAAGCATTGAGTTGGTCCGGGTCGGGCTGTATCCCATGCTCACTTATAATATACCCTAAGAACTTCCCGGACTGTACTCCGAAGACACACTTTTCAGGATTTAACTTTAAATTCACCTTGGCCAGGTTGGCAAAAGTCTCTTGGAGGTCGGACAAGTGCAGCTGCTCATCCACACTTTTCACCATCATATCGTCAATGTAAACCTCCATATTTCTTCCAATTTGATCAGCAAATGCCTTATTGACTAACCTTTGATAAGTAGCCCCAGCATTTTTCAAGCCAAAGGGCATCACCTTATAGCAGTGCAGACCCCTATCAGTAACAAAAGTGGTATGCTCTTGATCTTTTGGATCCACCTGGATCTGATTATACCCGGAGAAAGCATCCATGAAGGAGAGCAACTTGTTCCCAGAAGTAGAGTCTACTAACTGATCTATCCGGGGAACCGGATACAAGTCTTTTGGGCAAGCTCGATTGAGATCTGTGAAGTCAATGCACATTCGCCATTTACCGTTTTTCTTTTTTACCAAGACTGGATTGGCAGTCCACAAAGGGTACTGAGATTCTTTAATGTGCCTCATCTTCGTGAGTCTGTCAACCTCTTGTACAATGACATCAGCCTTTTCTTTTGAGAAGGCTCTCCTCTTTTGCACTACTGGCGCCACGTCTCTCCGGACAGATAGGTGATGGGAAATCACCTCTGATCGAACTCCAGTAACATCAGCGTTGCACCAAGCAAAAACATGCTGATGGTCTTTTAAGAATTTCAACATACCTTCTTTCAACATTGGTGGCATTTTGGACCCTATCTTGACAATTTTTCCTTCTTCCAAGCAATGTGTTTCAACCTCTTCAACCGGGATCAACACTCCGGGGGTCTCTCTGGGGTCATCAATTTCACCCTCACCCCCAGAAAGGCCCTCAAACTGCTATTGGTCATTTATTCGGACTGCCCCCAGTGTTCGTGGAGCCAAGGCAGTGGCATAGCATTCTCTTGCAATTTTTTGACTGCTCCAGACAACCCCAACTTGCCCCTGAACAGCATATTTTAGACACTGATGGACTGTCGAAGCCACTGCATGCATCCTAGAGAGCCAAGATCTCCCTAGAATAGCATTGTAGCAAGTGGGACAATCCACCACAATGAAAAGTATTCTGACTGTTTTCTTGAAGGGGCCTCTGCCCAACAATACTTCTTCTTCGAACTCACCGATTACATCAGCTGAGCTGCCCGTGAAGCCTACTATCGATCTGTCTGACTTTTGAATCACAGCTGGATTTTTCATTTTCTTGTAAGTATCTAGGAAAAGGATATTGGCAGAGCTCCCAGTATCTACCAAGATTCGCCTTATCTCATTGCCCCCTATTGATGCTCCTATAACAACAGCATCTTCATGAGGGCCAGCAATGTCTCTCAAATCATCCCCATCAAAGACAATGAATGGGAACAAACTTGACGATTGATATGAGGTCATGCCCCCTTCTAGCTGGGTAGCCAAATTATGAACATGCTTTTTTCTTGATGAAGTGGTAGGAGCCGTTACAGTGTCCCCTCCAAAAATTGTCAAGGATTCAAAGAACTCAATGAGCCCGGAGACCGACCTGGAACGCTCCTCTATCGCACCCACTCTGTTTCTTGTTGGGTCAGGATCCAAGTATTCGGATTCCACATCAAACCTTCCAATGATTACCATAGCCCCCTCTGGGGCAGCATTAACCGGACCAGCCCGGTGAGTGTTATCAGGCCTGTTGCCTCCTCTTCTTTTAACATATGCACCCAATTTCCCTCTTTCGATCAGGTTTTGAACCTCTTGTTTCAATGCTATGCAATCATCAGTAGTATGGCCAATATCATTGTGATATTGACAAAAAGAACTGTTTCGATGTTCTATGGGAGACTGCAAGGTTGCTGGTCTCCGGTAGTGTACTCCATCTTTTGTTTTATCGAAAATGGTTGCCACACTTTCTTTGAGTTCTGCAAACCATTCCGGTTGGACCCATGGTCCCCTTTTGTTTCTAGACTGTTGGCTTTGTGCAGGAGCAGCTGGTTGAGACTGAGCTTTTCCCCTTCCATGCCCCTGTCCGGTTTCTCTAGCTTTGTTTCCGGACTGGTTTTGATTTGGAGTTGGTGCTACCGGGGTGGATCTCACCTGTCTGTGCACCCTGGTCTTCTTTGTTTCATCAACATTTATTTGTTTGCCAACTTGATTTAGCAATCCCCCCCAGGTCATGGCCTTCTTTCTGGTTACTGAATCGGCCAGGTTGCCCGGGTTCAAACCTTGTCTCAGAGAGGCTATTGCCACTTGTTCAAAGCAATCAGCCAGCCCGTTTTTTGTGTTCACAAAACGACTTATGTACTCCTTTAATGATTCGTTTGGTTCCTGGGCACAATGGATTATGGTATCTCCATTACCCTTTAGCTCCTTACTCCCCACAAATTGCCTTCGAAAGGCCACCCAAAAAGTATCAAAGTCTCTGATACAACCCTGAGGAAGGCTGTTGTACCACTTCAGAGCACTCCCCGTGAAGGATTGGGAGAATGCCCTGCAGAGTAGTTTATCATCATCATCAAAGTTCATCATGAAGTTCTTGAATTGCTCCAGATGATTGTCTGGATCAGTACTGCCATCGTACTTCTCCATCTTGGTGCTATCAAACCTCTTGGGGAGGTTTCCGGACAGTATTTTGGAAGACAATGGCGATTGCCTCCAGTTCCTCCCACGACTGAACGCAGTATCCTCATTAGGTGTTGCAAAGATACCTGGCTCATCATGGAAGGCAAAAGGATCCACCAGCATCCGGTCTATATGCCTCCGGTTGTGAGATGATCCTTTTCCAATGTGCCTTTTCATTCTTCCATGGTGATCTCTTTTTCTGGAATACTTTTTAACTTGCTTCTGTTTTTTCCTGGTTCGCCCCTCATCACTACTGGAGGACAAGGATTTTTCATTTCCCTCACTATCCGAAGAGCTGTCCGAAGATTCTGAACTTGAGTCAGAACTCTCCACAGGCTTGGACCGGTGAGACTTTTTAGAACTGGCATGTGTCTTTTTAGTGCTCACATGAGTTTTTGAAGCCTCATGCTCTCGAGGGTTATCAGAGCGATGAGCAACTGATGCTTTGGACTTTTCCTTCATGCTCATCTTGGCCTTCTCAGCCCTCATAGCTTCTATTTCGACCCTCAACCTGTCACGCTCTTGGACAGTATATTCATCGTTCTCTTCCACCACTTCGAGCAAAGCTGGTGGAAGCTCTGGATTATCCGGATTCATTCGGACAGAATTTCCTTACTTGGTTTTGAATGCTTGATTCAGGTACCGTCGCCTCCCACTGTGGTCGCCAATTTGATGAGGATAAAAGTAGCCTGGGGGTAGGCTGGTAATTTCAAGTGGAGTTTTAAGGCAGCGTGAGGGTGTTTAACAGTGTTTAAAGGTGTTTCACAGTGTTTAAAGGTGTTTCACAGTGTTTAAAGGTGTTTCACAGTGTTTTAAGGGTGGAGAGAGAATTGTGCAGCTTGGCAGCAGTTAATTTTTCTTACCCCTAGTTAATGCTGGTGGTTGGGTATTTATAGTGTGAAATTTGGGCCCTTATGGGCTTTCGGGTCAAGTTTAATGGACCCGGGTCATGTTTAAAGACCCACAAGTTTTAAGCAGATGTGCAGGTAGCTTAGTCAGATAGTGTTTAGGTTTTTTAGTACTTTAGTCATAGTTCGAACTGCCTTAGGTTTATAGTGTTCGAAATCATCTGTCCGGTCAACAAGTCCTGTCCGAATTTCCGGGGAGATTTACTTTGGACTACCCTTCCGGGGAGCACTTCGAATTCGGACTCATCAGGGGACTACCCTTCCGGGGAGCACTTCGAATTCGGACTCATCAGTCATAAGTAAAATTTCAACCATATCAAGCCCTTATCTATCAAAAGGTAGTGTCGCGGATACTAACTCAAGTGGTACAGCTGGCATGTGTATTGTTTTTACAAATTGCTGATAGTGATCACATCGCTAAACTAATTCTTTAGCATCTGCCATAACAGAAGGCCAATAGTACACAACCAGCAAAACCTGTATTGTAAATGTTATATATCTATAATGCACAGATTCCTCCACATCGTGCAACTTATATAACATCATATCTTATTCGTCAGTTATAAGGTATCGTGATAGTGGTAGACTCAGAGAATTTTTATAGAGAATATCCCCAACTGTGAAACCATATACTTTGAAACTTAGTCTTTTTGCTAATGATTTATCAATTGGTATAGTCCCTTTACTTATAAATTCTTTAATCTCATATCTCAAATCATCCTTTATGGTGGTCAAGATTTGGAATGCTTCTTCGGTGCGTAACTTATGTTCATAACTTGTCATTATAGAAGGATGATTTTGTATCATAATCTATGAATACCCTTTAGTATATGCAATGGTAGCTAAAGAATCATTCATCGGATTGTCAGCTTAGGGAACGTGCTTGTACTCAATATGTTTAAATAAAGTTATTATATCTCCCAATTCCTTATAGTATTTTACCAAATGATATTTGATTGCTTTGGATTAACCTGGGGCATACTTAATAAGAAGTTGTGAATCACTTATTAGGCGAACCTTTTTAGCACCACAAATTTTTACAAGCCTTATCATAACCAATGATGATTTGTACCCTACGTCGTTATTTAACACTTCACAACCAAAGTGTATTGCTTGATGCATTGAATCTTCAAAGGGAGGAACCAAGTAAACTTCTACTCTATAGCCTGAAATACTTGAACCTCCATCAATTCGAACTACCCATTCATTCAGAGGTTTATCAATATTTGGCCTAGGCTTTGGTCGCTCGGAGTAGAACTCTACTAGAAAATCAGCCAAATCTTGGGCCTTAATTGTTGTTGGAGGAGAAAATTTGATATCATAATCTCCTAATTTTATAAACCATTTAGTCATCTGATTTGAGACGTCTGGTTTTTGTAATACATTCTTAAGTGAAAAGAAAGTTCGAACAATAATCGAATTATCTTGGAAATATGGCCTTATTTTTTGAGCTACAACTATTATAGCTAAATCTATTTTTTCCATCTTTAAGTATATATTTTCAACATCTAATAATTTTTAACTTATATGATAAAGGGGGCGCATATAACCTTCAAATTCTCCAACCAAAATCGCACTTACTACATAATCTAACACATCTAATTAGATATACAATCTTTCTCCCACAAGTGGTTTGGGTGATGTCTCCGGAGATGATAAATTATCCTTTATTTTTGCAAAGGATTTGTCACACTCCAAAGTCCAATTGAACTTGTTTGCGTTTCTCAATACTTGGAAAATGATGCACATTAATTTGAAGACCTTGATATAACTTTATTTGAAGTTTCTAACCTTCTAGTTAAACTTTATAATTTTTCTATGGACCTCAAAGGATTCATGACAACTATAGCGTTCAGTTTCGGATTAGCTTGTATGCCTTTTTCAATCACAATATAACCCAAGAATTTTCCAGACTACACACAAAATGTACACTTTTTAGTTCAATTTTAAGTTGTTGGCTGTTAGATAAAACATTTCTTTTAGGTCGGAGAAATGATCTTCATCTTTCTTACTTATCACTATGTCATTAATATAAACCTCGATATCTCTTTGTATATGGCTAGAGAATGTCTTATTTACTAAGCGCTGAGAAGTAACCCCAACATTTTTCAAACCAAATGATATTAGTTTGTAACAATGGAGGCCCCTACTTGTTATAAATGTGGTGGTGTCTTGATCTCTCATATTTATATGTATCTAGTTATATCCCGCAAAAGCGTTCATGAATAATAAGAGTTTATTAACTGAATTCAAGTTTATCAATTGGTCAAGACAAGTCTAGTTTAGATCTGTGAAGTCAAAACCCATGCGCCAGTTCCCATTTTTATTTTTAACGAGTATTGGATATGCCCTCATTTCATGAACTGATTCATCTATGCAACAATTGCATCGGACTTTTTAGTAGAAAAGGCTCTTCTTTTTTGGATAGCGGGGCATACGTTGGGCTGTATGGCGAGTTTGTGGCAAATAATACTTGTAGGGACGCCTGTTACATCATCGATACGCCGGAAAAAAAAATAGTGGTAACTGATCCCTAATCTTCACATTTTTTCCATTTGAAAAATTATATACCTCAATCTCCTCATCTGGTATTACCAAACTGGGAGACCTTCGAGTCATCTACAGTCTGTGACTCTGAAGTGGACTTAGATAATAGTTATTATTATTATTATTTCTGCATTCTGGAGCGTCTTATGAGATATAGTTGTAACGCAGCATTCTCTAGCTACCCTTTGGATGTTGCGGACAACCCCAACCTGGCCCCCAATAGCATATTTCAAACACTGATGGACAATCAATGTAAAATCGTGCATGCTTGATAACCAATACCTGCCAAAAATAGAATTATACCAAGTAGAGCCATCCAAAACTATAAAAATACTCTCACTATCTTTTTAAAGGCTACTATGTCGAGCAGAGCATCGCCTTCGAGTTCCCTGATTATATTCGCAATTATCCCTATAAACCTTATTATTTTTGTTATTTGATCGGAGTATAACGGGAGGGTTTTTTATTTGTTTGTATGTAGACATGAATGAAATGTTTGATGAACTACATGTATCAACCAGGATCCTTCAGATTTTGGTTTTCTTGATTGATACTCTGATCACCACAGCATCCTCATGTGGCCCACCAACATTTATCAAATCATCACCGTCAAACACAATAAATGGCATCGGATCTTGGTAAAGATGAGATAACAATTTTCCTTCAAAATGAGTTGCCAAACTCACACCATCCCTCTTTTGTGAGGAACCTGAAGGCCCTGATATCGTATCCTTACTAAAAATAGTTAATGACTAAAAAAACATACACAAATCCTTAACCTTTCCTACCTTTTCGGTTCATCAGTCACCATGATACTGCTTCGGTCAGGACCGGGGCCAAGATACTCAGAATCCACATCAAACTTATTATAAGGTCGAGCCATATCATTTTCATGCTTGAGACAAATTTTATTACCTCCCTTTGAACCATAGCTTGACCAATAACTGGAGTTTGCGACCAACCTCTTGTATGTTCTTTGATAAACGTAGTTAGTTTTCCATTTTCGATTAAGGTTTGGATATCTCGCTTCAACGCAATACAATCTCATGTATCATGTCCCACGTCGTTGTGATACTTATAAAACCGTGTATCTTGATTATTCTTTGGACTCTAGATTAGGACGGTTCTTTAAACTAAAAAAATCATGGTCTTGTCAAAAATAGTAGCATTGCTCTCTGACAACTTTTCATAACGATCGGGTTGGACCTATTAATTTATCCTAAATCTGTAATGCTGATTTTGTGGGTATTGGTTTACCTTGGGACGAGGTATATTCTGATTTAGGTCCTTTGAAATTGGTGGATGTCTAGGCCTTTTGTTGCTGATAACCTGAAAAGGTAGTTTGTGAAACCTGTCTCTGCAAGGAATCAATTTTAATCTCTTCGACTCTAACCACCTTGATTGTTTCTCGACCTGTGCTAACAAACCCCCAAAGGACATGGATTTTTTCTTAGTCATATTATCAACTAATTATTCGGAAGAAGCCGATGTCTAAAAAAAGCTATAAACATTTGATCAAATCTTCCATCCAAGTTATTCTTAGTTTGTCTGAAGCGTTTAGTGTAATTTTCAAACTTTCCTCAATCAACTAGAGGCACTGAATTATTGTGTCACCATTTCCTTTTATTTCTGTCTCTCACGCGCTACCTTCGGAAAGCAGTCCATAGCATATCAAAATTCTTGATAAAACCCTACGGAAGCCAATTATACCATTTTAAAGCGTTATCTTTAAAATTTTGATATAAATCCCAACACAACAACTTATCATCGTCGTAATTTATCATAACGTTTTTGAACTGCTCGAGATGGTTATCTGGATCCTTACTCCCATTAAATATTTCCATCTTGAATATGTCAAAAAGTTTGGTAGATGTTCTTAGAAGGTTTCTACAAAAAGAAAAGAAAATTGCCTCCAATTGTGTCTCTGATTATATTGGTGACCCTGATTAGTTGTCGTAAAGGTACCATGTTCGTACTGAATCGCAAATTGATTATATGGTTCCCCGAACCTCCTATCCTTATTTTGGTCCTCATTTTTTTTTTACCTTTTTGAGGTGCTTGTTTATCCGAGAAAGTATGTTTTTTGCTCGACCTTTGCTCCCACTCTCGATTTTGATGCGGACATAAATGTCTTTTTAGTTAGTGTTTATCACCATGATTTCTTCTCTTTTTACGAAGGTGAGCCCTATTCGGAGATAACGAAGACTCATTGGACTCAGACACATAATATTGACTAGAGTCTGGATGACTGTAGCAATAATGTATGTTCCATTTTCAAGAAAATGTGGCTTTTGCATGATCGACCTCTTTGACATTTTCCTTAATTATGTTGAGCATCTGAGTCTACAGCTTATTTCTTGTAGCCCTCTTGTCTTTCGAGTTTTGACTTCCGATTGGATCTTACCTAATGAGGTTATCATTGCTTTTTTGGGATCTTGTAGCCCTCTTGTCTTTCGAGTTTTGACTTCCGATTGGATCTTACCTAATGAGGTTATCATTGCTTTTTTGGGATCTTAAACATGCTTCTGGTCATTAGACACCTCTTCGTTCCATCGTGACTTTTTTTATCATCTGAACATGATCCATCTACATTTTAAAATCCGGTATACTTCGAAGATAAACTCAAAATTAAAAGTGTTTAAAGTTCTTATTTTGATGTAAAAAAAAGCGGAAGATATTATCATAATAAAAGAAGAAACAATTAAATTTTAAAAGTACTTTGTATAATTATAAATTGAGATAGAAATGGAACATTTCAATAACCCCAAGTCCAAATACACGCTAAATAAGCCAAGTTCAAACTTCAAGAAAACTAATATAGATCTAATTACCGACTTCCAAGGCACAAACATGAGGATGTATGCGCCACCCTGAACAATACAGGAACCAGCTTGCTAGAAGCAAATTATTGCATAAGAAGCTAAAAAACAGTGACACAATTATGGGTCTAATTACAAACGTAAGAAACAAAAAACAAATATCTGCTACTGTGCACATATTTTAACTCTTGGAAGACCAAAATAATAAAGCACTTCTGTGGATATTTGCCATTTAGCACCCACACATTCCACATTGAAAGTTTTAAGCACTAACTATATTATTTTAAAACGGCAATCGACCAACAGCAGCAAAACACCAGCATTGATAAAAGCATTAAATATTGCGAAATGCAGCCCTGAGCTGACAGAAAACAAGTTAACCCCGTGTCCTTCACCACAGGCTTAAAGAAAGGCATCCTTCTCTAGCAGCTTTACAACATCCTGCTGGTTGTTGAGCTTAGCAACATCAATGGGAGTCTTTCCATCCATGTTTTGCAAAGTACTGTAATAAGAAAAGGTACTTTTAGGGGCTTAAAAAGGAGATGCTTTTTCAAAAATGCATGAGCCGGTTAATTGCTTACACTGCTGCCCCGTTTTCCAGGAGAAGGGATACACATTCTTTCCTGCCGTATCCAGCTGCATAATGTAGAGCCGTGTTCTTATTTTTATCCACAGCATTCACGTTTGCTCCAGCCTCCAGAAGTATTTGAGCACATTTCACCTGATTTAAAACACAGTTGTATGATCAGCTAGCATTCGTGGTTTAGACAAACTTCACCATAACACAGGGTGCAACTATGTTTCAGAATATCTTTACTGTGTGAATAAGTAATTTTCTAGCCAATTTAGAATCATACATGTAATTTTAATTGTACTGGTAATTTGGTTGCGGCGATTATAGATTAAGATTTTTCATATGCCAGTAAAGTAGACCAGCAATATTGATACAATAATATTTCATTTTTTCATTTTTCCTATACGTAACAATTAAATGAATAATCTCCCTCTCTATTTCCAAATATGCATGGCACGAGAGCCTCAGAAGAAGAGACTAGCATACCTCCCCATATCCACATGCAAAATGCAAAGCTGTCCTTCCCTCAGAATCTTCTTCATCTTTGTCAGCACCACCAGCAAGAGCCGTTTTCAAACCCTAATTTGTTAAAGGAGAAAAGGCATACATTGAGAAAAGGAACTCTTACAGCAACCAAATCTTGATGGACAATGACCCACACGTTAGTAATTTCCAATCCTGGTCATTGCTTTGTAAGCAGCGGACCAGATGCATTAGTAGACATGTAGCGAATCAGTCAAGGACTAATCTGATCCTTTCTTGCAACGAACCAGATGCAGTACCACACAGTATACATACTTAAATTAGAAAATGAATTCAGTATAGTTTTCAGAGCTAAGAGTAACGAATTACAAGTTCAATTGTATACTAGCTGGAAAAAAATAAACAAGACTAGCAGTGTACTAAATTCTTCTTCATTAGTCTGTACTTTATAGTTTGAACATCTAATCTCAAAACTGGAGAACGAATGAATAAACTAAGTGAACACTTTTAGCAAAATATGAGTAATCCGACTTTCCCAGCCCTTGAAAATCTAACAAGTCTAAAATACTTCCACAAAAACTGAAAAATCAATAACTTTTAAAGGAAAACAATCTTCTAATATTCAGAAGTGACACCGGTTCAACTAGACCTTAGATCATAACATCACCAAAATGCAACTATATTGTTGCAAGTGTCAAAGCCTAGCAAGCGGTTTTATTTGGAATTATCAAAGAGGTACATGCTAGTTGACTTAAGTGGGTTAAATTGATCAATGTCGAGTTCAGAAGTTTCAATGCTATAGTGTAAGTCAATTAAGAATCAGATAGTTAGATCAATGATTCCTCATTAGACCACATCCTGACCCAAATAATAAGGCAAGTTAGAGCACCTCAGCATCGCCAACACTAGCACTGTGATGAACAATAGACTCATCCTCAGTTTCTCCTTCTTCGGTTTCATCTGGTGCAGAGGCCTCAGTAGAAGCAGCTGCGTCACCAGAAACAGCGAGACCCATTGCTTCACCCAACTTTTGCAACACCTCTTTGTCATTCCAGTACCTAACACATGAGGCTTCTATATTCAATAACTGAAAGATCAAACAAATAATGCATGCTCTGATGTTCTGAGTACCAACCAAAACTGAAGGCAGATGTATATATATATAAGAAAGCTACATGGTTAATATAACATTATTTATCACTCACTTCATCATAGCAGCAGGACCACCAGACTCGATCTCGTCAAGAACAGGCTTCAACGATGGATCTTCCTTTATGCGTGCCATTCTTTCCTCGAGCTGCTCTTTCTGTTGTGGATTTGACAGACTCTCGAGCATTGTAGACATCGATGGATCCTAAGGAAAGAAAACTTTGAGTATACCCATCTTCAAGATGAAAGAGTTTTCATTAAGCAAATACAAATGCTACCTGCACTAGTGCACTACCAAGGTGCTCAGCCATCGACATAAATTGGGGATTTTCCATAACCTGTTGCATTGTAGCAAAATACTGTTCTGAATCAAATTGAGGAGTGCCCTCGTCAGCTGACACACCGTGAAAGGTTTTCTGCAGCTGCTCGGCCATCTGGTTGAATGAAGGATCTCGTGCTATCTGCTCAGCCAGTTGCTTGATGCTAGGATCCTAATTTTACCAAATTTCAAAATCAATATGAAGTCAGCAAAGTTCTGAGTAGAAAAACTTCAGCATCGATATGACTAGTGACTACATCACGGTTAGCATAAAAGAATGACCTTCCTTGTGTTACCCGGTTAGGCCCTTTTGGACATCCACAAGTAAGAATAAACAAGGGCTACAAAAGTCGACTTTTCTCAAAAACCTCACCCATAAAATCCAACAGCAAACAAGATCCTTACAAAGGATGTATCAATCCGATACCACAGGTACTAAGTACTTCAATCTACTATATTTCAGTACTTGAACCTCCTCAGAATAGCCAACTATTGAGGTATTTAAACATCAGAACACACCAATAATAAGCCTACTACATCATGATTTACAAACATGACAGGTAGAAAGTGCTTAAAAGTCTACAAGGACTTAAGATCATTAATGAATGAAAAACCACACCAGGTTGAATTTCAAAATGAAACCTTTAGTTGAAATAATAACTCTGCAGGATGATGAATAACATACATTAAGCAAATTAGTCATGGCTGAAAAGTCAAATGGACTGGCACCAAACCCAGGTCCTGGTGGCACTGGAGCTCCTGCAGATGCTTCTGCGCCTTTTTTCGCATCTGGGAAAGGACATACAAGTGAAAGAAAATCAATGCAACATCTTTCATTCTCATAAAGAATAAAAATCCTCCGAAACTCAGTTCTGAAAACAAACCCAAGGAATCAAATTCATTAACTCAAAATAAAACTACTACAACACCTTATAACAGTCAAATATCTTAACATAAGAAAACAAACAAAATGATGAAAACCCCCAATCTCTAATTATCAAAGCAAAGTAATTCTCAGATTCATCAAGTGGATAAACCCAAAACAAAGTAATTCTCGGATTGACTGATTAAGTCAATACCTACAAAAAAAATACAAACCTTATAAACTAGTACCAATTTCAAGAGGTAAAATCAAGCATGCATGAAGAACACAAATCTGATTTACATAGCTGGTAAGATCCAGATATCAATAACAGACAAATCACAGACTAAATCTGAGATGCCCTGAAATGAATAAAAAGAAAACCATACCAGAAGGAACACCTTTCTGTGAATTGGAAGCCATGATAGAAGCTGTATCGAAACAGAGAAAAGTAAATCAGTAGAAGAAAAAACGATAGTAGTAATTAATTGAGCAGACTTGTCCTCAAACCTGGAAAGAACGAGTGAAGATTGGATCAATAGAGATGTAAAGTAAAGACCTTTCTCTGTTGCTCTTCTCTCGAGTGAGAAGAAGAAAAATGGTTGAAGATAAAATTGATTTTCAGTGTTCTCTCACCACTAAAAAAAATCTATCGCGATGCGGCAACCAAGCAAGCTAAGGATAGAATACAGACGGCGTGACTCGGTGGATTTTAGACTTCAATTACTCTTTTGCCCTTTGAAGCCTTCGTATTTTACATCCATAGGATTATAGAGATATTAGTATTTTATTATACTCTGATATTGTTCTATAAAGTCTAATGATTTGAGTGTAAATCCATATTGATAAATTTGTCTCCGTTCTCCAATTAAATCTTTCATTTAGTTAAAGGGAAATGTCACATTAAGTACTTTCTCACCAAACTTATTATCATATTATATCCGAATTTTGTTTTATGCCTATTAAATATCTATCTCTAACAAACTAATTCTCTTTTAGTATCCAGCTAATATTTTCATTTCTGAAATACCCTCAACATTTGGGTCAGTCTATTTTCGAACCAAAATTCTTTTATCTGTATTTCTTCTACGTAGCTCGGTTCCCGAGAAAATAAAAGAAAACAGAGCTTTTCATTATCGTCTTCTTACTAATTATTATTAAATTTTGAGATCTGGGTTTTGTTTATACTTCACTAATAAACAAATTTTCATTTTATTACAGTACCAAATAATGAACAGGACCAAGAACAAGTGGATTAGACGTTAACAGAGCACCACCGTCTACGACGGAGCCACAAGAAAACAGATTGACGGCTCTCTCCTCTTCTCCGTGGAAGAGTGCGGCGTCGTCTTTACAACTTGAATTCAGAATCAGAACGGGTGTGAGTGGAGTAGAGAAACCTGGTCTGTAATGGTGTTTTGTTCTTACATGTCGTTGGGTTGAAGACAATACTTGTACTACGACGCTAGATGTTCCTTGACTATGACGCTAGATGTTCCTTGACTATGACGCTAGATGAGTTGCACTTGCTAACATCACGCGAGATTTTCGTCTAATATAACGCTAGATTAGTTGCACTTGCATAAATCATGCGAGATGTTCGTGTAATATGACGTTAGATGAGTTGAACTTGTCCAAAGCACTTGCCAACATGTCGTTAGGTTGAAGACGATACTTGTAATACGACGCTAGATGTTCCTTGACTATGACGCTAGATGTTCCTTGATTATGACGCTAGATGTTCCTTGACTATGACGCTAGATGCATTGCACTTGCCAACATCACGCGAGATGTTCGTCTAATATGACGCTAGACGAGTTGTACTTACCTAAATAACGCGAGATGTTCCTTGACTATGACGCTAGATGTGTTGCACTTGTCTAAAGCACTTGCCAACATGTCGTTAGGCTGAAGACGATACCTATACTACGACGCTAGATGTTCCTAAACTATGACGCTAGATGTTCCTTTACTATGACGCTAGATGTTCCTTGACTATGACGCTAGATGTTCCTTGACTATGACGCTAGATGCGTTGCACTTGCCAACATCGCGCGAGATGTTCGTCTAATATGACGCTAGACGAGTTGTACTTGCCTAAATAACGCGAGATGTTCCTTGACTATGACGCTAGATGCGTTGCACTTGCCAATATCACGCGAGACGCGAGATACGGTTCTAAAACAGCAAACTCATCTTCCAATCTAGCACCCATGATACGCGAGATGCACGCTACAACTACTGTCAACATGATGCATTAAAACACTGTACCAGACGCGAGACACACGCTAAAACTACTGTAAACCACCTAAAAACTCTCCAAGGTTCAGTTCCGGACGCGAGACACATTCTAAAACTACTGTAAACACCTAAAAACTACCCAGGTTTCAGTTTCAGACGCGAGACACATTCTAAAACTACTGTAAACCACCTAAAAACTACCCAGGTTGAAATCGGTAATGAACCTAGGTTTAGCTACTGATTCATGAAGGTTGAGGATTGAGTTTTAAGGAACTTATTCGATCGAGTCATGTCAAAGCCCGAATTTATTTGCTTAATTGAGTTTTGAATAGAAGGAGAATGACATAAATCAATCTGGATTCAAAGCTCTGCTCAACCTGAATTCTTGAATCCAGGAAAATCCAAAGATATGAGAGAGAGAAAAAAACACAGTATCGGTATATATTGAATAAATCGAAGGAGAGAGAATGAGATTAGTATTTATAATAACCTACTTTGTCTTTCTTCTAGTATTGGGGCTAATTATTGGCGTCTTACTACTAGTGTAAGGGTCTCATATTTGGGTACTTATTTGGGATTACATACTTGAAAAGGTATTTAGTGGCACTTTTCTCTTAATTAAAATAACAAGGATTTATATTAATGTTATGGTCATTTATGATTAACTCTACCAACAATTTAATTATTATTGGTCAAAAAATCTAACTTAGTATTCCACGGTAACAAGTCGAAATGAATGCGTGTATAGTTAATTTCGTAAGCCATTTTGTGTACCTTTTTTTAAAATTCAGACTCTAATCTATATTTATGCGATAATAATATTTACCATCGATAATATTTTTGTTTGCGGTCCAAAAGAAAATATTTCACTTTATCTTTTTTTTCGATTCTATAATCCTAAGCATATAATCTTCTTCTTTTTCTGTAAATTAGATTTCATAAATTATAATTTAAGTTATACTATCAATTTTGGAGAGAAAAATGAAACAGTTTTTTTAATTAAATTAAGGGAAATTATACCAAAGGTACCTACTCAACTATTTTATTGTCATCTAGTACCCAAGGTTTGATCAATTGTCACTTAAGACTCAATTCAACTACCTAATTATCACATAGTACCTAACTTTATTTTAATACCCTAACTACCCTCACCATTCATTAACAGCAACGTAACCAAAATTTCTCTTTCCTTCTCTTTCCTACTTTTTCTTTAATTTTATATTTAAAAGATCTGTATCTTTCGAACCGTAACTCGAAAAAAATAAATGAAAGTACCATCACTTTTGTTTTTTTAAAATGAACAAAACTAGATCCATTGATGATATTTTTTGATTTTTTTAAAAAATAAAATTTCACCAGTAACAATTCGCATCTTATCATGAGAATCGTTCAGAAATCCTAAGAGTTGCAAGCAATTCGCATTTTATCATGAGAATCGTTCTGAAATTCTGAGAGTTTGCAAGCAATTCGCATCCTGAGAATTGTACCAGGTTTTTTTTGCAAGCAATTCGCATCTTATCATGAGAATCGTTCAGAAATCCTGAGATTTGCAAGCAATTCGCATCTTATCATGAGAATCGTTCAGAAATCCTGAGAGTTACGAGCAATTTGCATCTTATCATGAGAATCGTTCAGAAATCCTGAGAGTTTGCAAGCAATTCGCATCCTGAAGAATTATACCGGTTTTTTTTTCTTTTTTTTTCAAGTAATTCGCATCTTATCATGAGAATCGTTCAGAAATCCTGAGAGTTGCAAGCAATTCACATCTTATCATGAGAATCATTTAGAAATCCTGAGAGTTTGCAAGCAATTCGCATCGTGAGAATTTGCAAGCAATTCGCATCTTGAGAATTTGCAAGCAATTCGCATCTTGAGAATTGTACCAGGTTTGTTTTTTTACCAGCGCGCCTATATTTGGTCGGGGGTATTTTTGTCCAAATTTCAGTTGGAGGTACCAAGTGACACTATCAAAAAAACGGGTAGCGCCGGGTAATTATATAGTTGAGAAGGTATTTACTGGTACTTTTCTCTTAAATTAATAATAATTTTTTGTATTCGAATTGGATATGTATTGCATGAGTATTGAGATATTTTTTAAAAAAATTAATAAAAAAGAAATTTAATGTTTAAATATAAAATGATATTTTTCAAAATATATGGCAATTCAATGATATTTTTAATTGAATTAAAGAAAAATACTCACTGATATATACCAAAATTATATATTAATTATGTAAATGAGATGGGTATTAAGTAAACATAAATGATAGTTGGGGTATTTTTTTTGGTGAAAAAAAAAACTTAAATTAATTGAAATAAAGGTTCATACATAATCCTGGGGCATACCCCGAGGTGGTACATTACTATAATAAAGTTGATAACAAGAGAAGTGAAATATTGAGATACGGTTCAGAGACCCATTGCCTCGAACAAGGTATGACATCATGGGTAAACCGCGCATGATAAAAAAGCTGATAGGGGGGAGGTGAGGGTGACTTGGTGGCATAGGCAGACTCCCAGATCAGTCAGCGTCCATGCTCCAATCGGGGGAGGAGATCACCTGAAATAATGAAAGTATAAATTAAGTTAGAAGATAACCAGCTACAGCGGCCAGACAATCTTGGTACCACTAAATCTGTATCGAAGATCCAATAAGATATGGTAAATGATTGAGGATGCAAGGGCCGGAGCAGATCCAAAAATTCTTGAATTTCGCTCCTTCCAAACGTGATACACGACCGCGTTGAAACACGTTCACCACATACAGTGGTCACGTTTGATTGGTCATCTTGAAGCCTCGAGAATCCAAGATTGCCAGCTCGAGGAAAGGAATGGGAAGCCAAGTTTATTACTTGACACATTCCAGATACTCTGAGCGAAACTACAGTCAAAGAGTAAGTGAGATATAGAATCCGAGTCAGAGGAGCAGAGAGGGCATTCAGTTGGGGTGTTGTACCCCCAACTAAAGAGCTTGTCTCTGGTGACAAGTTTGCCCTTAATAGCTAAATAGGTGATAAAGGTGTGGCGCGGAATGTTGTATTTATTCCATACTAACCCCGCCCACCCCGTAGATGGGGCAGGCTCACGAATAGCATTGTACGTGTCTTTGATGGTGAAGATGAGACATCCTTCCTTTGTTGTCCAGAAATGAACATCCTTCGAGAGAACGTTTGGCTGGGGAAGAGCGAAGATTAGGCTGCTGAGTTCGGCCAATTGATTCCGACTACGAGCTCTAGCTAGTCTCAGATTGGCTGGCCAGTTCCATTCTCCATTTGTAATTATATCCGAGACCTTGAGGTTATTTCCCATTCGAGAGTCAGAGATTACATCAGAGCCATAGTGGACAGCCAAAGAGGAGGAAAGAAACCAAGGGTCGTGCCAGAAGGATGTAGTCAGACCATTTCCAATTGCAACCCTGAATAAATTACAAGCCAAAGGTCGAAGACGGAGGATTTTCCTCCATATCCAAGAGGGAGAGGATTCGTAGGATATCTCCCAAAAACTTTTATTTTTAATCTTTTCCGATTTAATTCATTCACACCGAGCGAATGGGATTTATTACTTACTATGAACCAAAGGTGTTTAAGGACGGCCGCCTGATTCCAGGTTTTTAAATCCAGAATCCCAAGACCGCCCTCTGCATAAGGAGTGGTAATTGTAGACCATGCCACCTTGGCCCCATGGGATTTCAAAATAGAACCAGACCAGAGGAATCGTCGAAGGTACTGAGAAAGTTCTTTTATTATTCTAGACGGAAGAATAAATATCGAAGACCAGTATACCTGACCCGCAAATAGTACAAATTTAATTAATTGAAGCCGACCCGCATAAGAGAGGTGTTTAGCTGTCCAAGATTAAATTCTAGAGGTTATTTTGTGGAGCAAAGGGCGGCAGTCCGTATGGGTTAATCTACCTGTGAGGAGAGGGACTCCTAGGTATTTAACCGGAAGGTTACCTTCAGGGAAATTCAAAATAGGCAAAAGGTCTAATCTTAGGTGGTTGTCAATGCCGGATATAAAGATGTGGCTTTTAGACGGATTGACTTTAAGACCTGAGAGGAGAAAGAGGTCATCCAGAGCTTCCTTAATGAGATTGAGAGAGAGGCTATCACCATGACAAAAAATCATCAGATCATCTGCGAAGCAGAGGTTGATGATTTTTTGCTTGTGGCATTTCCAATGATAACGAAAATTCTCATTTAGACTTTTTTCTCTGAGTGTACCAGAGAGCACTTGCATTACCAGGACAAAGAGGAGGGGGGAAAGAGGATCACCTTGTCTCATGCCTTTTTTTCCCTTTGAAATTTCCGTGGAGGTCTCCATTAATAATAATGGAGTGGGAGGGGGAGGATATACATTTGATTATCCAAGAAATAATTTTTTCCGGAAAATGCATCGCAACAAGAACGTCTAGAATGAGGTGCCAACGAACATTATCAAAGACTTTCATTAAATCAATTTTCAGGGCAATTCGTTTGCCCTTCCCGTTGATATGATATCCTTTAAGAAGCTCTTGGGAGAGGAGAATATTGTCAGATATATTCCTACCCGGGACGAAGGCAGATTGAGAGGAGTCGATAAGGTAAGGAAAAGAGACTTTGATTCTATTCGCCAGAATTTTGGAGATGATTTTATAGACCACGTTACATAATGCGATTGGTCTAAAGTCAGTAGGCGAAGAAGGAGAGTCTTTTTTAGGGATGAGAGCAATAGAAGTAGAGTTCCAAGAGTCACTCAGGGTGTCAGAGAGAAAGAAGTCTTGAACCCCTTTACAGATGTCGGGGCCGACGATATCCCAGGATGATTTAAAGAAGCTAGAGTTAAAGCCATCAGGGCCCGGAAATTTATCGCTATCAATACTGTGCAAAGCGGATTTAATTTCCGCACAAGTAATTTCACGAATCATAAAATATCCGTCAGCTGGTTTGACTTTGGAATGGATAAGAGATAAGACTTTTTCAAGCCCGGGATAGTTAGCCGTGTGGTTGGTACCAAGAGTCTTTTTAAAGAAATTAACAAAGACTTGTGCCACTTTTATCGAGGAGGAAATAGTGCCGCCTTGGTCGTTCGAGATCGAGATGATTTTATTGCGGAAAAGGTGGGCTTTAATACTTTTATGGAAAAATTTGGTGTTCCTATCGCCCAGCTGAATCCAATTTTCTCTCGATTTCTGCTTCAAGAAATATTCTTCAGCTCGACTTAGAAAAATGAAAGTAGTCGAAGCCTCCAATTCATTTCTGACTAGACTGGAATTTAGGGGATCAGAGGCTAATCTAGACTGAGCCTCGAACAAGTCTTTTTGAGCTTTTTCTGCTCTGGAAGAAATGTCGCTGAACTCTTTACGGTTTAGTGAAGCAAGGGTGGTTTGCAATCGCTTGAGTTTATCAGAGACCAACATCATTCCAGAGGAAGAAGTAGGGGAATTCCAGCAATTGGTGACTAAATCCTTGTAAAGGGGGTGAGATTGCCACATGTTAAAGAAACGAAAAGGCTTTTTCCGTCTAGGGCGGGGGAGACCAAGATTGAGAGTAACAGTGGCGTGGTCGGAGGTGCGAAAATAACATATGAGGGCATGGGACATAGGGAAAAGGTTATCCCAGTCAGGGCTGACCAAAACACAGTCAATTTTGGAAAGTATAGGGTGGGCTGGTTGTTTGTTGATCCAGGTAAAAGGAAAACCAGAAGATCTGAGGTCACTGAGTTCACACCGGTAGCAACAGTTGTTGAAGTCATCAATTGCTGAGGACCAAGACTCAGAGGAACCTAGTCGCTCATCCGGGTGGCGGATAGCATTAAAATCCCCGAGAGAGACCCAGGGGACTAGGATGTCTTGGTTGGAGATGTCTATAAGGTCATTCCAGAGCGAAATGCGATCTTGAGCTTCGTTGAAAGTATAGATCGCAGTAAGCTTGAAGGTGGCTTTATAGTTATGACAAGAGGCCATAGAGTGTATGAACTGAGGGGATTGAGAAATCCTGGTAATTGTAATTACACTAGGGTTCCAAGTGATCCAAATTCTACCTAACGGGTGAGCCTCATGGTTAGTGACCACATACCAGAACGGGACCATTCTTCTGATTATCGAATCGACATTCAGAAGTTGAACTTTAGTTTCTACTAGAACAATCAATGATATATGATTACTAATAATAAAATCAGTGACATCCTTTTGCCAATCGGCTCATTAAGACCGCGCACATTCCAAGAAGCAATATTCATAATTAGGAGACTTACAAATAGTTAGTTGGTGGTCCTGTCGGAGGACAATACTGTTTTGTCCTTGTCCTTGGCTACGTCCATACACATCCTTTTGGGGGGGGGGGGGGTAAAGGGATTTTCGGATGGGCCAATTTATATTTCCTTCATTTTGGGCCTTTTCCGGCGTTCCCAAAGTTGCGAATAATAGAGAAATTGGTTTTTGGGCCGCTATTTCCAAGAAGGCCTTTACCATTGTTTTTACAGGCCTAGAAATAGAAATAATTTGGGTAGGCCCAACTAATTTGGCAATTCGGTTCGAACCAGAGAGGCCCTGTGGACCCGAATAGCTAGAGTGGATCCCTTGGCCCACAGGAGCAGAAGATAGGCCCAGCTCAGTTTCTTTATTCTTGGGCTTTACTGACCGAAATCCGGACCCGCTTTCTAGACTTAATGGCGGTCTATTCACCGATTTAGACTGGCTTCGAGAAACAGAGAAGGGAGATCGGTGTCCCTTATTCACAGAGACAGAAACGGACCATCTTCCGGTTTCCTTTTCGATTTCCATTCTGAATTCTCTTCTGGTGTCGGAGTTATCCATGTTGCCGACGGTGGTGTCACAGTGGACAGATGAAAGCCCATTCGAGGACTTCAACTGGCTTCGAGGAGCATCAGGGGAAGAAGGGTCTCCCCCTATCCCAGTGACGTATACCGGTGCCTGATACAGAGCTCGAGCCGATTTCACCATCCCGGTGACGTAGACCGGTGCCTGAGAAAGAACTCGAGTCGATTTCCTTTCTGATACCAGTGGAGCCCAATAAACCGCCTCCAGAATGCTTACCGGTCTTCTCTGCCGGTTCCGTCTCCGTCACAGCCAACCAGACTCCCGATTTGACGCTCCCGGAGTCGATCTATTCTTCTCAGCCGTCGAGAGAGAGGAATGAGAGGAAGAAGGTATTGCAGGTTTGGTATTCAGGCCAGTCGGCCTGAAACCAGCTAAAAAACCAAAGATAGGAGCAATCATCGGGCACCTTTGTAAAAATATTACCGTTGAAAAGTAGAGAGAAGGAGACCTTCTCTCTCTACTGTCCGCCCCTTCTCAAGTTGGGGTATTAGATAACACTAATTATTAGATAGTAGATCATAACTGCAAAAAAAATGAAACATGTATATTAAATTTAATATTTAAATATACAAATATTATTTTCAAAATATATGGTATCCACTAATGATTATCAAATATTTTGTAATCTATTAATGGTTTTAATATATATTATAAATATTTTTTAATCTAATTAATTAATAACAATATTATTAGACGGAAAAATGAAAATATTTTTAAAATAAGAAATTAAAAAATCAAAATCAATATTTAAATTTAGAATGATATTTTTCAAAATATATTGTATCCAATAATTAGTAAATATTTTGTATTTTTGTTTTGTTATTTATAATTAATCTATGGTTTTGGTATATGTTAGTATTTTTTTAATTTAATTAGTAATAGTAGTATAAATTTTGTAAAAAAAAGATAAAAATATTTAAAAAAAAAGAGATTGAAAGATCAAATTTAATATATAAATATAGAATAAAAATGTTCAAATATATATTATATATATTAGCAAATAATATATAATTTTGGTCTTACAAAATACAAATACTAATATTAATAACTTTATTTTTAAGTTCGATAAATAATATTAAATAATTTATTATTTTATATATTATTATTTTAACTGGTACCCTTTGGGTATTATCCAGTGGATCGGGTTCGAGTTGGATATCCCTCAGATATTTGTTAGACCCATAACCCATTCCAAACCCGGCGGTTAGTAAATTTTCAAACCCACGATCGATCCATAAAAAAAAATTAAATTCATAACCCATCCGGATTGGCTCAGATCCGATACCCACGGACTCCATATAAATAATCATAATTTAGTCATTTACACAAATATATAAAAAAAACTTTTTAAAAAATAAAAGAAATATGCATTTATCTTTTTAGAAATATAATTAATATTATTGGTTGAATTAATAAAACTTGACATGTTTAAAATAATTATTTAATTGACATTGCATTGTAATTTAAAATAATATTTATAATATTTTGTAAAAACGAATATTATTTAGGAAGAGAGGAGATAACAGTTATTTTACCAAACTATTTGTTAAAAAATAGTCAGAAAACTTGAAAAACACGTGTATATATTTATTTATATATATTATTTTAATAATATTATTATTTAAATCTTTTGAGACTTTAATTTGAAAATATTATTGTTTTTTTTCTTACAATAAACAAAACTAGATTCACCATTTGTTTTAGAAATAAATGGTGAGTCCAACTAATCATTTCTCCCACAGCTAGCATTTTATTCATTATCATCTAGCATTTAGTATGTCATTCATCCTTTTCTGAAAGATGCATAAGACCTATATAAAACACAAAATTGTTTTCTTTCTCTAAACAACCTTTAATCATAAACTTATAAACATATTTCAATTCTAATTATACTTCTAATTCTTTTTGTTGTATCTTTACGATCACGGTTTATAGTCCGATTCTATTACTCGAATATACTCTTCTAAAACTTAAAATTTGTAAACTTCATAAAGAAATTGTCAAAACTTTAAGACTAAGAGATAAAAAAAAATGGAAAAAAAGAAAATAAACAAACTTAACATGTGTTTAATGGATATACCTAATTAAGAGGAAAATAGTCATATATAATCAATAAAGGTATTAGGTGTATCTACAAAGATATGTAGTATGCAGTAACTAACAAAATTAGTTGGGTTTTAGATAGTAATAAATGATAGTTGGGATATTAAATATAAAATATGTTTGCTTTTCAATTGTTATTGGTGGTGTGGATTATTTTTGTCTAAGAGTAATTTGGTCAAGCGTTTTTTGTTGTGCTTCAAAGGTATTTAATGTTTAAGTGGTTTGTAGTGAGAGATTTGAGCTGCGTGTTTGTATTAAATGTTCATTACCCTCATTAATGAAAGTGGTTGGGTATTTATACCCTTAATGGGCCTCGTGGGTTTTCGGGTCAAACTCATGAAACCGGGTCGAGTTCAAAAACTCATTAGTTTATTAAGCAGATTACCAATTAGCTTAGTCAAAATGTGATTAGCTTTTAATACTTTTGTCCAGTTTCGGATGGTTCAGTGGGTGGTTTTTGTCCGAATTGCCCCTGTCCGGTTTCTACAGTGAGTGGTGAATAAATCCGGACTCATCAATTGGTACTTAACCCTTATTATCATCGATTAGTTACTACTTAAGACTCATCCAATAATTTTATTATGGGCTACTATAAAAAAAACAAGCTAGTTATTGTTATTTAGGCTATATTTTCTCCCAAAATCATAATCATATACCAAAACATCAAACGTGTACCTTTTTTATCATTTGTCGTGAGTTAACAAACAAATTTTAAAAAATAATATATGTTTTTTTAAAACTACGAGCCTAGTTAATAGTGGCCTCGCATTTAGCATTTAACATTCTTATTTTACCTTGGTTTGACATCTAGCATTTAGCCTTTAGCATTTTAATTTTACCATGGTCCCGCATCTGACATTTAGGTCTTGCATTTTCATTATATCATTACCTTACATCTCACAACTCGTATTTTCGTTTCACTCAAGTATCACATTTGACATCTAACATTTTTGTTTTATCTCTCATCTAGCAAAATACTATATGTAAGATATGAGACACAGGAAACGGAACACATGACACAATATTTTGTCTTTCTCACAAAGACATAGTAAAATCTACCTAACATACATAATCATTTTTTTTTCTTCAAATGATCTTTATATCTAAACTTATAAACACATTCTAATTCTTGTTTTTTATCACTTTGATCTTAGTTTGGTTTACATTTTGAATCCATTACTTAAATCTCATCTTCAAACTTCTAATTCGTCAATTTCACAAAAATATGTCAATTATACAACTTTGTGTTTATGTGATTCGTTAATTGCATAATGTTTTTGTTTATATGATTTGTTTGTATTTTTCTAGTGGAATTGATATAGGTTGAAAATCAATTAAAACAAAGCAGATATAAACCTTACGCTATGGTAAAAATTCAAAAACAAATATCAATTAAACAAAAACTAATCCAAAACTTAGGGCATAAGATGATTTAAACACCATATATCCAAAACCATAATCCGCACATATAGAAATTAAATGTTTTGATATATATATATATATATTATAAAATTAGTTTTTGGGCTTCTAAACAATAAAATTTAGGGACCAAACTTCGTGACAGGTATTATCACGCTTTTAAAACTTATTATCAGTGAAAAATGGATGGAAGCTGACCCAGAGCAGTTAAAATCTGCAGTATTCATGAAATCGCCTTGAACTATCAAAGAATTAAAAAAATTGACATGAAGGTTAGCAACACTTAACAAATTTATTTATAGATTTTCTGATAAATGTCACCCTTTCTTTCAAGTGTTACGAAGACCAAAAGATTTTGAGTGGAATTCGGATTGTGAAGCAGTGTTTTCAAGCATGAATGATTTTTTCTCATCATCAGAAATATTATCTAAACCTCAAAGTAGAAAACAACTCTTTTTATACATTGCGGTATCTGATTTTGCAGTAAGCACAATATTTATAAGTGAGGATTCAAGAATTTTGAAGTCGGTGTATTATGTCAGCAAGAGTTTAGTGGCAGTTGGAAAAGAGGTCTTTGAAGCTCGAGAAATTGGCATTTGCGTTGGCATTGGGAAAGCTGCTAGGAAAATACGTCCTTATTTTCAAGCCCATACTATTGACGGTCGAACTTCATTTCCATTTAAGAATGTTTTACAACGTTCTGATATTTCAGGGAGGATAACTAAGTGGTCAGTAGAATTGGGAGATTTTGACATCACATTTTCTCCTCGAACGATAATTAAAGTAGAAGCTTTGGCAGATTTCCTTGTTGAGTTTCACTCAAGCATATCAGATGAAGAGGTTAGCGAGGATGTCTTTCCAGTCAATTTGATGTGGATCATTCGAACCGATGTAGGTTATAGCATTTTAGGATGCAATGCTGGAGTTTAATTGGTTGCTCCATCTGGAGAAACGATACTCCAATCTATTAAATTTGGTTTTCATGCGTTGAATAATGAAGTTGAGTATAAAGTTGCATTAGCATGATTGAGACTAGCAAAGATATGTGGTGCAACCTCATTACAATTAGGGACAGATTCTCAGTTGGTAACAAATCATGTGTCTGGAGTTTCGAAGCCAAAAAAAATCATTTAATTTACCTTCAAGATCTTTGAAGTCTTATTCTTTTGTCTGATCATGTTGCGGTGGAACATATAAACTGAGGAAATAACACGGTTGTTGATTCTCTAGCAATAGTTGCATACAATGAAGACTATCCTTGGATTTTATTATAAGAAATTCCATCTATTTCAACCCATTTAGAGCATATTAAGCATATCAAGGAAGTTTTTGTTGCCCCAGATACAGTCCGAAGTGATTGGAAAAATGACATTTTGATTTTTTTATTAGAGAAGAGTTGTCTGAATATATGAAATTAGCCAAGAAATCGCGAGGCAAAACATTTGGTTATATAGTATTATATGGCATTTTGTGTAAGAAAGCGTTGAGTATGCCATTATTGTTATGCTTGAGCAGATAAGAATCACATGAAGTTTTATCAAAATTACATGGTGGAGAAGGTTCAGCGTATTGTGGGTTTAAGGAATTATCTCGTCGAGCTTTGTTAGCAGGGTTTTATTGGCCTTCTATTATGGACGATGCCAAGAATTTGGTTCGAAGCTGTGATAATTGTCAAAGGTTTGCAAACTCTATTCATAAACCAACAGTTTCATTTATGTCCATTACCAAAGCCGTTCTATTTGATAGATGAGGAATAAATTTGGTGGGAGCTTTGCTGATGGCCTCAAGAGGACGACAAATGATAATTGTTGCAGTGGATTATTTTACGAAGTGGGCAGAAGCAGAATCATTGTCTGGAACAAAAGCTAAGGATGTGATTAAGTTCATTGTAAACAATATTTGTTGTCATTTTGGAGTGGCTCGAAAAATTACTAAATACAACGATCCTCAATTTAATAATAAAAAAATGGTTTCGTTTTGCGCTTCGAATGGGATCAAACAATATTTTTCTATACCATTTTATCCCCAAGCAAATGGACAAGTAAAGGTGACAAAGATATATATATTTTAGAATGATTGAAGAAGAAATTTGATATGAGCACTATGAAAATGGCCTAATTATTTTCATGAGGTATTATAGGCTTATCGAACCACTACTACGGAGGCTACTAAAAAGACTCATTTTGGTTTGGCATATGAAACAGATGTTATTAGTCCCATGGAATATACTTTGTCTTCTTTTAGGATAACCCAATGTTCCAAAGACTTCAACATCCATGAAATATACAACATCTAAAATTGTACTGAGAGTGACTGTGTTGTATTTTAAAATTGTCTTCTTTGATTAATTAACATACTATTTCCTACCCTGTTGGCCCAGGAAGGTTTTAACAAGGCGCTATGTGCATATTCAAAGCTAATTGATAAGGGAGTAATTTTCCGGTCTTAATAGAAAAGGAGTTAATTGCAAAAAGGAGAAGAGAAATATGCCCATTATTGTATTTATTGTTTATTAGACAACTAGTTGTAAATAAAGTAGTTTGTAAAGGACTAATAGTGAAATAATATAAGACCACCAAGGACATAAATGGGACCCACCTTCCCCACTATAAAAGGAAACCCATTTATTCTTGGTAGGTGGATAATTCTTTAATATATTCTCTCTCTACTTTCTCTCTCTACATTTTGAGTTATAGTCACATCAGGTCCAAGATCCTATATTCCTCTTTCTTGTCATTTATTCTCTCATCGTCAATAAATGCATTTTTGGCCAATGGTTATTTACAAGTGTTTGTTTAAACTATTTTGGTAACTGATCAAAGAATGATAATCTTTGAGGTTGACCAATAGTAGAATATTCTGAAGTGTTGAATACACATTTCGAAGAAGCAACCATAATCGAAGTGTTACGTTCGTTAAACACACTATAATATTCGAACTGCTACGTTCATTAAACACACTATATTATTCGAAGTGCTACGTTGATTAAACGCATTATATTATTCGAAGTGCTACGTCCATTAAACGCACTATAATATTCGAAGTATTACGTATTGTAATGTTATCTAAAATACCATATTGTATTTTCACTTCCAATAACTAAATAACAGTCAAATGCAAATATAAATTGAAGAAAATAAAGGATAAACAAAGATTTTTGGCATTCAATCTAATTCGATGAGCACAATGTAATTTATTAGATACCAAGTGAAAAAACATCTATTAAAACAAAATATTATAGTGTTTTATGACATGTACAAAAAATAGATAGTAAAATTACTTGTCCTCAAAGCTCTCTTCGGAATCTTCCCGTTAATCTTCCTCTTTGGATGACGAGCTTGGAAAAAGGTCAAAAGCCTCGCTAGGATGCCCTTCGATGGGAATTTCACTCCAAAAGCTGGAAAGATTAATTTTATATGTGGCATGGATTTCACGAATAAGTGTAATGACTTTTTGTTCTTCGCCATTTTTTATAGCAACCATCATGTCTTTTGCACACTCATTTTCAGCAGGAGTGACAACAAGTTGTTTCCACTTATCGAATTGTGATTTGGGAGTGGTCATGTCATCTGTCAGTCTTTTCTTTTCTACCTCACTATTGCTAAGAGAAACTTGAAGTTTATCGAAATTTTTCTTCTTTACAGCTAACTCTTCAAGATGCTTAGTCTTGAGTTGGTCTATTTCATCCTGATGAGAAGTGTTGAGATCTTCTTTTTCATTTTGATGCACTTCTCCGAGATACTTCTTAACATGAATGAGTCATATGAGGAATTCAGATATGGTCATCTGAAATTCATGAAATTGATCCCTTACAAGGTTTCCAAAGATGCCCATTATCTTTTTCTCAGCTGTAGCAATATTTTTATAGTGAACCATGTCTTTAACCATGTGTCTTAATTGACTTCGAGATTATTCAATTTCTTGAGTGAGTTTTTGCGTTACAGCATCGAGATCAGTAAAAGTTTTATGAGTGGTTAAAACATCTTTAGATGACTCCGCAGGAGGAAGCACCGTTGGGCTGAGTCGAGGAATAAGAGCTAAAGAGGTTGTAGGAGCAATGACGTCAGGAGATGCGGCTTCGGAGGTAACAGGTGCAGATATTCTACCAAGATTATACAGATGATCTTAAATCTCATGAACAATGTGATCCTCGTCTTTAGCAAGCTCTTGTGATTCGTCAAAGTTAATAAAGCTATCAGGATTGAAGTGGTCATCGCTTCGGTCATCTTCTACAGCCACAATTTCCCTTTGCTGATTGGTGACGTCTTTAACACTTGCTTTATTTTCTTTTTACTGAATTCGTTTATTCTCTGCAACTACAGCTTCCTCGTCAACGGACAATACATTTTCGACAATATCCACAGCTTTCATTTTCCCTTTCTTTTGGGGATTTGTTCTAGTGGTGCTTTTCTTTTTCGAAAGAGCATCTATTTTTTTCTTTTTTGAAGAAGGTTTATTTTTATTTCTTCTTCAATGGTGGAGATATTCCTTTCTTTTGTTTTCCTTTTCGAACCTCTTGGCTTCGTATCTACTGAAGGTCTAGCACCAAGTTTGCCTTCTTTTTTTGGATGAGATGGCTATCCGATCTATTGCGAATTTGTAAGAACACTTAGCAGTCACGATGAACCAACCTTCTAACAGCATGTAAAAGGTTGGGTTGCTCCATCAAATTTTCAGGAGGAAGAGCTCCAAACTTGATCGGAAATAGGTGACTTTTAAGAAAATTGATAGATTCGGAAGTTGTGTGGAAAACATTATTCCATTCCTTTTCAACCTAGGCAGGAAGTTTAATGAAGATCACTTTTGCTTTCTCTCGATGAAGTGCATAGCACCTAGAAATTTCTGTTCAGAATAAGGAAGTTGATAACAAATAAGGATAACATAAGTTGAAAATATAATTTAGAGAAATAAAATTAAAATACTTACGATTACTTCTTCAAACGAGGTTCAGTCTAAATGGTTTGGCTTCAGATATTTCTTTGCTATTCTCCGATGCCCTATAGATGAAGACGGATTTTTGCTTCCAAAATTTGTCTGCCACCAGTAGGTCATCGATTATCTTTAAATCATCATTTATGGTGAGATAATAAAATGGAAGTATTGTTCCCTTTGACAATTTGGTTAGAGAAATGAAGTCCTCGATGCATATCGGAATTTTGGACAAGCGGGAGGCCATGATTGATGAGTCCGGTTTCATTTACCACTTCGGACAGGGTCAGTTCGAACAATGTCTACCTAACCGGACAGGGACAGTTCGGACACCATCATCCATTGGACTGTTCGAACAGAACTAAAGTACTTAAAACCTAATAACTTCTTGACTAAGCTGCCTGTTCTCCTACTTAGAACTCATGGGTCCTTAAACTCGACCCGGGTCCATTAAACACAACCCGAAAGCCCATAAGGCCCAGATATAAGGGTATAAATACCCAACCACCAACATTAAATGAGGGTAATGAAAATTAAATAAAACCAGGCTGCTTAATTCTCCCTCTACACTCTACCCAAACATTAAATACTCACAAACTTCCACAAAACTCTAAACAAAAATTACAAACTTACCCTCAGACAAAAACAAACCACACCAAATTGGCGACCACAGTGGGAGCACGAAGGTGCCTGAATCTAGCATTCAAAACCATCATAAAAAATCAGTCCGAATGAATACGAACGCACCGGAAGTACCACCAGCTTTGCTTGAAGTGCTGGGTGAAAATGATGAATATACCATCGATGAACGTGATAGATTGAAGGGCGAGATAGAGACTCTGAGGGAAGAGAAGGAAAAGATGGGCATAAAATAGAAGTCAAAGGCATCGGTTGCTCATCATACCGACAACCCTAGAGAGGATGAGCCTTCAAAGACCCATGTGAGTACCAAGAAGACTCATGCTAGCTCCAAAAAGTCTCACCGGTCCAAGCCAGTGGAGAGCTCCGACTCAGATTCAGAATCTTCTGATAGTTTCTCGGGCGAGGATGGAGTTGAAGAGTCCTTATCCTCTAGTAGTGATGAGGGCCGATCTAAAAAGAAACAAAAGTTGATTAAAAAGTATTCAAGAAAAATGGATAGACATGGGAAGTTAAAGACGAATATAGGCAAAGGATCATCTCATAGCCGGAGACACGTAGACCGGATGTTGGTAGATCCTTTTGCCTTCCATGATGAACCAGGTATCTTTGTAACTCCCAATGAGGATACCGTTTTTAGTCGTTGCCGGAATTGGAGACAATCTCCATTGTCTTCCACGATCCTGTCTGGAAACCTTCATAAAAGGTTCGATAATACGAAAATAGAAAAATACAATGGCAGTAAAGATCCGGATAATCACTTGGAACAATTCAAAAACTTCATGATGAATTTCAATGATGACGACAAGTTACTCTGTAGAGAATTCTCCGAATCCTTTACGGGGAGTGCTCTGAAGTGGTATAACAGCCTACCATAAGGTTGCATTATAAATTTCGATACCTTTTGGGTGGCCTTTCGAATGCAGTTCTTTGGAAGTAAGGAATTGAAGGGCAATGGGGACACAATTATCTATTGCGCCCAAGAACCAAACGAATCACTGAAAGAATACATAAGTCATTTTGTAAACACCAAAAACGGGTTAGCTGATTGCTTTGAGCAAGTAGCCATAACATCTTTAAGGCATGGCTTAAACCCTGGAAATTTGGCTGATTCAGTGACTAGAAAGAAAGCCATGACTTGGGGAGGTCTGCTGAATCAGGTCAGAAAGCAAATTAACGTTGATGAAACAAAGAAAAATAGGGTGCACGGGCAGGTGAAGTCTGCCACAGTTGCACCTAACCCCAACCAAAATTAGTCCGGGAACAAGACAAGGGAAACCGGACAGAGTCATAACAGAGCTAAAGCTCAGTCTCAGCGAGCTGCGCCTGCCTAGAGTCAACAATCTAGAAATAATAGAGGGACTTGGGTTCAACCAGAGTGGTTTTCTGAGTTGAAAGAAAGTATGGCCACCATTTATGACAAAACGAAGGAAGAAGTACACTATAGAAGGCCGGCTGCACTACAATCTCCTAGGGAACATCGTAACAATTCCTTCTGTCAGTACCATAATGATACTGGCCATACTATCGACGATTGTATTGCTTTAAAGCAAGAAGTCCAGAATTTAATTGAAAGAGGAAAGCTGGGGGCATATGTCAAAAGAAGAGGAGGAAATAGGCCTGATAATGCTCATCGGCCTGGTCCAAATAATGCAGGCACTTCCGCTCCGGAGGGAGCTATGGTTATAATCGAAAGATTTGATGTAGAGTCGGAATACTTGGATCCTGATCTAACTCGAAACAGAGTGGGTGCCATTGGGGAACATTGTAAAACAGTCTTCGGGCTTATTAACCTTTTTGAGTCACTCACAATTTTCGGAGGGGATACTATGACAACACCCACTGCTTCTTCAAGAAAGAGGCACGTTCATACTTTAGCTACCCAGCTGGAAGGAGGCATGACCTCTTATCAATCACAGATTCCATTTCCCTTCATTGTTTTTGATGAAGATAACTTGAGGGATATAGCTGGCCCCAATGAAGATGCTGTTGTCATAGGAGCATCCATTAGAGGCAATGACATAAGACGAATCTTGGTGGATACTGGGAGTTCAGCCAATAGCCTCTTTTTAACCTCTTACAAAAAGATGAAAAACCCAGCTATAATTCAGTGTTCGGACAGATCAATTGTGGGTTTCACTGGAAGCTCAGCAGATGTGATCGGGGAGTTCGAAGAGGAAGTTTGGTTGGGCAAAGGCCTTTTTAAGAAGATGGTTAGAGTACTTTTTATTGTGATGGATTGTCCCACTTGTTATAATGCTATTTTAAGGAGTTCTTGGCTCTCTGGGATGCATGCAGTGGCCTCAACAGTCCACCAATGTTTGAAATATGCTGTTCAAGGACAAGTGGGAGTTGTTCGGAGTAGTCAAAAGATTGCAAGAGAGTGTTATGCCACAACACTGGCTCCACGGACACTGGGGACAGTTCGTATCAATGAAGAATAGCAGTTTGAGGGGCTTTCTGGGGGTGAGGGTGAAATTGATGACCCCAGAGAGACCCATGGAGTATTAATACCGGTTGAAGAAGTTGAAACACATTCTTTGGAATAGGGAAAAGATGTTAAGATAGGGTCCAAAATGTCATCCGAACTGAAGAGTAAAATGTTGAAGTTTCTAAAAGACCATCAACGTATTTTTGCTTGGTGCAATGCTGATGTTACCGGGGTTCCAGCAGATATTATATCACATCACCTATCCATCCGGAGAGACATAGCGTATGTGGTACAAAAAAGAAGAGCTTTTTTCAAAGAAAAGGCTGATGTCATAGTTCAAGAGGTCGATAGGCTTACTAAAATGGGGCATATAAAGGAGTCTCAGTATCCTTTATGGACAACCAATCCGGTCTTGGTGAAAAATAAGAATGGCAAGTGGCGTATGTGGATTGACTTCACAGATCTCAATAGGGCTTGCCCAAAAGATTTATACCCGGTCCCCCGGATTGATCAGCTGGTGGATTCCACTTCTGGGAATAAGCTACTGTCTTTCATGGATGCTTTCTCCGGGTACAATCAGATTCAAGTAGATCCAAAGGATCAGGAGCATACCATGTTTGTCACTGACAGGGGTCTTCATTGTTACAAGGTGATGCCATTTGGGTTAAAAAATGCCGGGGCTACATATCAAAGGTTAGTGAACAAAGCCTTTGCTGATCAAATTGGAAGAAATATGGAGGTGTACATTGATGACATAATGGTAAAAAGTGTGGATGAAGAACTACACTTGGCAGATCTCCAAGAAACTTTTGCTAACTTAGTAAAAGTAAATTTGAAACTAAATCCTGAGAAGTGTGTGTTCAGAGTGCAGTCCGGGAAATTCCTGGGGTATATAATAAGTGAGCAAGGGATACAACCCGATCCGAACCAACTTAATGCTTTATTCCAAATGGAGCCTCCTCGGAATATTAAAGAAGTACAACAGTTGACTGGGAGGTTGGTTGTTTTAAATCGATTTATCTCGAGGTCTTCAGACAGATGTGCCCCGTTTTTTCAAACTTTAAAGGGTGCAAAGGGATTTGACTGGACTTCACAGTGTGATGAGGCCTTCAATGAGATAAAGAAACATCTGTCCTCCCCCAAGACTTTATTTAAACCTGTTGATGGAGAGACACTCTTGGCAGTTTCCAGTTGTGCCATCAGTGCTGTATTGGTAAGAGAGGTGGATAATTACCCCCGTCCAGTGTACTACATCAGCAAGAGCTTGATAGATGCATAAAAACGCTATTTAAAGTTCGAAAGGTTAGCATTAGCCTTGGTAATTGCTGCAAGGAAGATGAGGCCTTATTTTCAGGCTCATCCTATTATCGTCCGGACATCCTATCCCTTGAAAAATATTCTTCAAAAGGCAGACATTTCAAGTAGAATGACTAAGTGGTCAGTGGAGTTGGGGGACTTCGATATTGATTTTGCTCCTCGAACAACAATCAAAGCCCAAGTTGTGGCTGATTTCTTAGTTGAATTCCACTCGGATAGGGATACAGAGCAAACAACTGAAATGAAAGATAAAAAGGTATGGGTTGTCCGGACGGATGGTGGATCAAGTACTATGGGATGTGGTGCAGGGGTATGCTTGACCTCTCCGTATGGTGACAAAATGTACCAAGCTATATGTTTTGCTTTTAGGGCTTCCAACAATGAGTCTGAATACGAAGCTGCTATAGCTGGTTTAAAATTAGCTCATATTTGTGGGGCCAAAATGGTCAAGCTGGTGAGTGATTCCCAGCTTCTTAGTCACCATACACAAGGTCAATCTGAGGCAAAAAAGGAGCAACTAGTGAAGTACTTACTTCTTCTTAAAAATGAGGCACTTAAGTTCAAAAGCATCGTTTATGAGCACATACCCCGAACAAAAAATGAACTAGCAGATTCCTTGGCAACCATAGCCTATACTGAGTCATACCCTTGGAACCATGTGCTAGAGTGCCCTTCTATTCAACTCAATATGGGTAAGGAGGAAGAAATTTTTGATGTACTCAAGATTGGAGGTTTCCTCTCCTGCAGTATCTCTCCGATGGTATACTGCCTCCGGAGAAGTCGATAGCAAGAAAAGTAAAGTACAAGGCTCGTGCTTTCATCATACTAATAGATGTTCTTTATAAGAAGTCTTACAGTAAACCCTTTTTACAATATTTGGGGGATGATTAATCTCAAATAGTCCTCTCTGAATTACATGATGGTGAAGGATCAGCTCACTGTGGATTCAGGGCTCTAACAAGAAGAGTTTTATTGGCTGGCTATTACTTGCCATCTATAATGCAAGATGCTAAGGAGCTGGTGAAAAGGTGTGACCCATGCCAGAGGTACATCAATGAAATTCATGTCCCAGCCATCCCTTTAGAGTCGATTTCTGAGCCTATACCTTTTGCTCGATGGGGGTCGGATCTGGTGGGACCTCTTCCTGTGGCATCCAGAGGACGCCGGACAATAATTGTTGCTATTGATTATTTTTCGAAGTGGATCGAAGCAGCCCCACTGGCAGGAACAACATCAAAAGCTGTCATAAAATTCATTTTATCCAATATCTGTTGTAGATTTGGAATTCTACAGAAGATAACAACAGACAATGGGCCACAATTCGACAACAAGGAAATGGAGAGTTTTTGTGCCTCGAGGGGTATACAACATTGTTTCTCTTCACCTTTCCACCCACAAGCAAATGGTCAGGTTAAAGTGGCTAACAGAACTATACTGTCCGGTTTAAAGAAATATTTAGAATGGGCTGCTGGAAAATGGCCTAGTTATTTATAAGAGGTTTTGTGGGCCTACCGGACTACACCTGGGGCTGCGACACAAAAGTCACCTTTTGCCTTGGTCTATGGGATGGATGCTATAGCTCCCATAGAAGCAACTCACCCTTCATTTCGAGTTCACAATTTCTCCGAACACGCTAATAAAGTGGCAATCAGAGGTCAGCTCGACTTAATAGAAGAAAGAAGAGTTAAAGCTCACCTTAGACCTGCACACTATCAAGGTTTGATGAGAAGCAGGTTTGCTTCCAGAGTTAAAAGAAGAGATTTTCAGCCGGGGGACAAGGTGTTAAGGAAAGTCTTCTTACACACTAAAGAGAAGCTGCTCGGCAAACTGGCCCCAACTTGGGAAGGACCTTATATGGTCATTGAAAGGCTTAAACGTGGAACATACTGGCTAGAAGACAATGATGGAAGGGTTTTGAATCACCCTTGGAACATTGAGCATCTCTGAATGTACTTGGAGTAGAAACTATGTAAATATTTACTTGTTTAAAAATCCATGTCAATATTTGGGGGCATACTCTTTCCTACCCTGGTGGCGCGAGGAGGTTTTAATGAGGTGTCCGGGCTTTTTTATAAAATTTGATGCCTTCTTAAAAATCCGGAGTGTTCTTACTCTGTTTCTTGTCACACCATCCGGATTGAATTAAAGGAATGATGACTACTTAAACATTTGTCACCGGAGAATTTAAACACTCTCGCTTTAGAATATTTATGAAATAACTAAGGGCTGTTTAAACACTAGCCACCAAAATTGAAACAAACTATGAAAGAATGTAAGAATTGTGCAAAATAAAGACATCCATTAAAATAACCGAAGTGCCTTGGCCATCCAAGGACTTTAAGTTTTCAAAACAAACAGATCTGTCTGAACAAACACCGGACACGATTACAGAAATGCCTTGGCCTTCCAAGGAATTTAGTTTAATCAAAACAAAAAAACACACACAAGAGATAATTGATATTCTAAGACTGAGCCTTTGAAGACGGTTCGACCTCACCTGTTTTCTTTTTCTTAGGGTCATCATTCCCCTCACCTGGAATCTCCTCGGTGTTCTCTTCTTCATCGGATGAGGATGCACTGGAGAAGTCAAACTTGTCACCCTCAGCCATTGTATGAAAGGGAAGGTCTGGATACTCTAAAAAACACCATAAGTCTTCCAAATTCCTCTTCGGGAACTTTTCGTGAAACAGCAAAACCATGTCTGACTTCACCTTGGCATACATCTCCTCTTGACTGTCTATCACATTGTTAGCATAAGCATCAATCTTGGCCTAAATTTTGGCCTCTTACTCCCTTAGCAGATCAGCTTTCTCCTCTGCAACCTTGGACACCGAATTCTCGAGCGCAATCTTGTCATTTGTCAAGTTATGGATGACTTGGTCCTTGGCCTTCGCCTCATCTTTTGAAGAGGTGAGATCTTTCTCTAATCCGGACAGCTTTTCCCGGAGATCTTTGATAGTATCTTCTAAGGTGGAAACCTTTGTGGTCAACCCCTCTTGACTCTTCTTTAGCTCCTCGTTTTCTCCCTTCAAAACATCAGCATTTTGGGTGGCAGTGAAGAGGTCGTTGGACAGTTTTTCCTTGTCAGAGTTAAGGGACGTAATGATTGTTGCCTGACCTCGTACTTGCTTCTCCAGGACCAACACTGGCTGAACGGTGCTCAGTATGGAGTGAGTTATAGCCTCTCTTTTACTTGAAACAGTGAAAGTTTTACCATTAAAGGTAACAGTGTTCGAAGTGCTTGGAGGGAGATAGGGCCCATCAAAATCATTTCTGGGGAGGTTTTCAAAGTACTCCCCGAGCCCCTCAAGCCCCGTAAGGTCAACACCATCAATAGTAAGGTCTCGTCCTCCAACCTCTCCAGTTCGAAAATCTCCAGGGATCTCCTCTGCTCTTGTTGGATCGATAGGGTCTACAGGAGGGAGAGACTTTGGAGGCCGGAGAGAAAGTTCATCACCCCTGGAGGTCTTTTTCTTCTTGGCCTCCCTCTCATTGCTTTCTGCTCCTCGTCTCCGGTCTCTCTTAGGAACCCTTGGGGGTATTGGAGATCCTTCTTCTTCCCTAGCACTCTCATGCTCTACCACTTCTAGGAGAGCAGCATCGATCTAGCTTGGAACTGGCCCCTCTGGGTTTGTTGGAGCAGTCTCCTCCACCTCGGCAGGATTAGCCTCACCTGTAACTTTCTTGCCTTTCCCTTTTTTGCCTTTCATCTTACTTGGGGCCTTGGCTCAACCTGGAAAGTACAGTGAACCGTCCGGTGCATGTGTTATTTTAAGGACTACATCTAGAGGGGGTGAAGTGGTAAGTTCTTCCCAAGTCAAGTCTCTCCGGCCAGTAGTGTTCCAGAGATGAGACCTTGGGAGAGATATCTGCATCTGACCCCATGACTATAAATGGGGAAGGCTTTTTGAAGCTGGTAACTGCTAGCCCTGGTTCAACAGTGGGCTCTGATTCTTGAACCGACGAGCCTGAAACAATAGGAGAAATGTTGGTTTGAAACAATCTCCTCGGTTTGGCACTTCTGGTAGAGGAGGAGCCCTGGTCAGGCTCTGTGGTTGAGATTACTGGTTTGTCGATGGGGGAAGTAGGTAGGCATGCAGCAATGCGCCTCTCCCGTTCAACTTTTGTGCCTTTTCTAGCTCTGATAGATTAAGTCACCCGCCTTTGATTAAAGCGTTCCTAGTCGTGAACATAAACTCACGACCAAAGAGAAGGATTTGTGTTTGAGAGAGAAAGCTCTGAAAATTAGCAAAGTGAATATGAAGATAATGGTAAAACAGTGGAGAAGTGATTAATTTATAGTAAACACCTAAAAAGGTGCTTTGATTCCTAGGAGAATTCGAAAGGATTAGCAATGATTAAGGAAACGAAGCTTATGTCATCTTTATTTAATGAAGAGGTTGCTTTTCAGAGAAGATGAGAGCGAAATTCTAGGTGAAAAAACGGCTAAAATAACGAACCAGAGAGAGACACGTGTCCCACGAACTCTGGCAAAAAACCGTTTAAATTCAAGAAACCTTTTTCAGTCCGGATAAAGCTATGACACAATTTGAAGGACCTGTCCGGATATAACTGTCACTAGCAATAGACTGTTTTTTAGGTCTTGCCAAAGGTTTTTGAGCACCACCTAAAAAAAGGGCTACTGATGAGTCCGGATTCATTCACCACTTCGGACAGGGTCAGTTCGAACAATGTCTACCTAACCGGACAGGGACAGTTCGGACACCATCATCCATTGGACTGTTCGAATAGAACTAAAGTACTTAAAACCTAATCACTTCTTGACTAAGCTGCATGTTCTCCTACTTAGCACTCATGGGTCCTTAAACTCGACACGGGTCCATTAAACACGACCTGAAAGCCCATAAGGCCCAGATATAAGGGTATAAATACCCAACCACCAACATTAAATGAGGGTAATAAAAATTAAATACAACCAGGCTGCTTAATTCTCCCTCTACACTCTACCCAAACATTAAATACTCACAAACTTCCACAAAACTCTAAACAAAAATTACAAACTTACCCTCAGACAAAAACAGACCACACCAATGATCACAAAAAGTAGTGTGAACCATTGATTTGGTGTCACCTGGGTTGGACACAGATCCAAAAGCTCAAAGTGGTCAACTATCATTGGGTCCAGCGGAAAATCGAAGACCTTAGTTGATGATTTATGGGTAGACCACTAGTTCGTCTTTTTTACAATATAAATGTGTTTCCTTTTTTTGGGGAAGATGAAGCGTAATGCTGTTCTCATTCCTATCGCTTCTTCTGGATCAACTGATTGGCTCTCATTGTAATATATATATAGGGAACATTTTTCAAAGCCAGTACGTAATGCGCTTCGAGAGGCCTCAAATTCTCACATATTGACGCACGCAGCTCGTCGGATTTTATGACATGAACTTTCTTTCTTCTCGATCTATAAGCTTTTTCTTTTGCAGCACTTTCAGATTCCGTCAAAGTTTCTTCTTCTGTTTCAGCTTCGTTATTTGAATGAGTAGCTTCAGATTCGAATTCTTTTTCAGATTCCTCGTCCATAAGTCGAGGAGGATTACTAGAGGGATTTTGTTGAGATGATGTCGTTGTCTCAATAATCTCCCTCAGGGGAGGAGAAGTGGTTGATGGATTCGAGGTGACATCAACATCATCTCCCATGGCTATCAATTTTTTTTTCTTGGAGTTCCAGAAGGGTAAATTTTTGGAAGATTGGTTGACGAATGAGTCTCTTCAGATTTCTTTGAGAAGGTTTTGCTCACTTCACGACTAATTCGAGATGATGATCCAGTAAGGGAAGGTGAGATTCAATGTGTTTTTGGTGTTCGAGTTTTGGATGATTGGATTTCTTATGTAAGAGGAGAATGTGAAAAACATGAGCTTTGGAAGGATCGAAGTTACCGTAGTATATGGTCTTTGTAAACAAACCAATAGGAGTGTTGCTTATTAATCTATTATTCATCTTCCCTTTCACTAATACAGAGGTAGTCGTAAGCTCCGAAGACGTTGTTATGTGATTTTGAAGATTTGGGTTTTTTGGGAATTATGGATTTAGATATTATGGGTTTTGGATACTTTCTTATAAACGAGTTGAAGATTGAACAAAAATTTTGAATTTTCCGGTGAAGGTAGTAATAGAATGAAGAAGTTGTTGAAGGTAGCAAAAGGATTTTGAACTTATGCAGTTTCTCTCTCAAGGAATTTTTTTTGTGAAACAAACAATGGGTTGCAACATTATTTATAAGAAGAGAAAAGAAGTATTGAGAAGTGGAAGAGGTGGACAGTGATTGGGCAGAATTTGAATCGATTACGTAAATAAGGATCTAACGTATGTCACGCTATGAGTCTAGTGGCATACCTACTGCCTAAGGTGTCATTATTTGCTAAGAAATAGACTTGGCATCTAGAGTGCCACTCTATACTTGGCTTCCAATTTGAATCATGATATGAGTAAAATATTTCTTGCTAAAATAATTCGATGTGTCTGAAGGAAGTTGAGATGGAATAACATATTTGAAGCACTTCGAATTATGGATACGGGGATTTTCTTCACCTCTGAATATGTTTGAGGCTAGTTAGTTCTCATTCATTTACTTACATAAGAACTAAGGGGAATATTGATAAGGAAATGGAACTTCGAGGACCTAAATGTAAAAAATAAAACTTCTTATAACAGACTGTAAAGTTAGAGAAAGATACTAGAACTTTGTATTTAAGTTGAAGACTAATATGTAATTATCCCTTTTATGTAACTGTTTCAGTTAGGAGCTAAGTCATTGCGCCTCTATATAAAGGTCAAAGCTGATCTAATAAAAGGGTTGGCTTTTTAAGATAAATCAGTCTTGCAATCTAACTGTCTCTCTCTAGAACCTATTTCTCTCTTTATACTCTAATTTCTCTCAATTTACTCAAACGATCCAAATTAATCAACTCACCAGCTTTTATATAAGCCTTCAAGCTCTCGGCTTTACCTTTAGCAAAGTCCAAACAATAAAACCAGGCAAATAAAAGCAGGAGTAAAACTAATATCAATAAATTAGAGCGATTAATGAATGATGTTATACATAATCGAATATAAATAGTTGGGTAGTCTTTTATAAGGCCAATGACTTAGTCCGTTTTCATAAGCATTGGATTATGTTCACTCTTAAAGATCATTGTAATCCAAACATGTTATAATAATATCACAATAATATCAAACTTTTAAAGTAGGATTTTTAAGTGTTAAAAATATGGTTAAGAATCTAATTGATGACGAGAAATTGATATTGATAACTTAAAAAATATCCAAAGGGCAAATACGTCCAAAATATTTCAAAAAGAGTCGCACAATAATTAGAGAGAGGTTAAAATATAACTTTTAGATGAAAAACTAACAAATTAGTAAAAGAATAACATTTGTTCATCATTCTAAGAAAATATACATTACCTTATACAGTAATGGCGGTAGGCCTTTTGTCCTACATAATTTGTCTAATTTTAGCTATTTTATGCCATTAATTCCTAATATTAAAAATATTTACTCCTTATAACATAGAATACCGTGAATGTTACACATATTGTTGGGTTTATATTACAAGTTAAATACCAGTCCAATATTTTATCGGTTCAACATGCGAGTCAGATAAATCCTACCTCTATGAATAGCTCCTCAGTCCTGGAAAAGATTCTTTGAGAGGTTTAACTTTGATGTTTATTCGGATCTTGTTTATGCCCTTGCTTCGAATTGCAAACAACTTTATGGTATAAAATTGTTTGGGTCAGATAACCTTGTCTCTAATTACCATATCTATGGAAATTATTAGTCTCGTAGTGGTTTATTCTTGTACACGTGCCGTGAAAGCATTCGATTTAGCAATAGACCCTCAATAATGAAGTGATAATAGTTGGTGAAGAGACCTTTCCACTCTCCAATATAAGTATATGTCGGGAGTGCAAAGATAACTAAGAGGTATTTCAACTCCTCAACTTAGATGTCCGTTAGGCCTTCGAAATCCCCTCTATAAATCTACCATTCCATTTCGTATTATTCTCACTTCTTTATGATTTTAGAGATAAAAAGAGAAACTCGTGTGCTTTTGCCATCATAAAATCTAATTTTTGATTTGATCAACACTATAAATACTTCTATAAGACAAATATTTGCCTTCTCTCACTCTTTGTTTTCATAAAATTCCTTCGAAGTTATCCGGAAAACTTGTTTGAGGTAAATTCATTATTCCCAAACTTAATTTCTTTATATGTTTTGCGAAAATTCCTTTTCATGGAGGTTGTTAATCTCTAAGAAAGCTAAGGAGATACTAATTTTTCAGAATGTAGATAAAGGACCTATTAATATTTGTTTTAAGTGTTTGATCACGAAGCCGACACATTGGGAAGAAAACAAACCGAATCGGTTAGCCTCTCGTCTTTTTCACACCATTCTACTTGTCATTTGATAAAAACATGTATCCTCCCAAACAAATTTTTTCTCGGTATGGACGACAACATGGTGGGTTTGAGACAGTTATCTATATACTCGATACCTACCTCGTAGTACAAAACTGATACATGAACCCCTCTCGCCTCCAAAACCTTTCATTACCTTTGTAGAAACGAAGACGCTCTCCCAATCAACATAAAATAAATTCAAGAGGCCCCGAATGACTCTGTGGACCATGATACTCCCCTGAAATAATTGGCTGGGTTCGGAGGGAAGGTTCTCATAAGATCTCATAGAGTTCATTCAAGTCAAGCTATATATTGGAGGAATCTTATATGCCTTACAAAACAATATTGGTTCTTACGGAAAATCGATATAAATGGATGATGAACCTGATGAAAAAATTGAGGGTCAAAATAGGCTTTAGGTCAAACTTATTAGTTTGAATGATAAATGAGATGATGTTGAGGGTCACTGAGTTATGAAACATGGTGTTGAGATCTGAAAGAAGAATAAAAATAAAAAATCAAAGCCAAAGAAAGAGAAAAAGAAAGAAGTTGAAGGCAAACGGCCCACTGAGATATTTGAGGTGCTCGAGAGTAACCTACACAAGTTTAACAAATGATACCTCATAACTATGTATAACATTAAGTACAATTACTTCTCTGAGACGGGCGAGTATAAACTTTGACAAATAGGGGGAATTCCAGAGTCACTTCATACTCATTTTTCTAAGGTTGGAGAGACGTCGTTGTCTATCAAGAAACATGAACTTGTAGTATATCTTGAATTAGGGACTTCAGTTTCCTTTAGATCGTGTTATCATTTGGCACTTCAAACTGGTGTACTTTTTCCCTAGTCAAGCTAGTCTACATATATTGTTCATTCTCATGTCTTGTATCATTACATTGAGGCTTACTTGTATCAAACTTTCCATGAAGCAGTTTGTGGGTTTTATTGCCGTTTCGAGGAACCCTCGTATACCTTTTTACTCGATCACCCTGGGGAATGAGTATAAGTGGTGGATAATCTCCTCGAAGTAGAGAAAACTTTGAAGCAACAATTATTTTTTTGTTAGTGATTGTTGGAAGAATGGAAATAAATTTCAAATAAAAAAACTCTAGTTGACCTCTGAGGAAGTTGAAGAGTACATTAAACATGCTCTTCTGTTAAACTAGTCTAAAGTTACTATAAACATTTCAATTTTTTTAATTTTCATGTTATATTATTTTATATGAATCTCTAGGTCCAAACAACAATATTTAAAATCTACTGAGAATACTTTCACCAAGGTGAGCAAGTGGGCCAGAGAAAATTGGTCAAAGGAATTACGTAATTGCTTTACTATAGTAAACATGGTTTCAAGCCATCTTTGGAGTATGAGCAAAAAAAGTACCATTTCTTTGGAACAGTTAAAGAATCCTCTTGATTCGGTTAAAGTTGTAAAGTAACTGGTTGCTCCTGATGCTCAATTTTTCCTTCCAACCGGAAAAAAGCTCCCAGTCATAAAGTGAACAATGAAGTTTTTGTTGGCCCGGAAAAAAATCCGAGAAAAGTGCTAAGGAGGAGAAGCAAGATATCTTGGCTGATTTGGAGGTCAATAAACCACTAAATGATATTATTGATCTTTCTACATTTAAGAGAAAAGGAAATGCATTTACTTTGAAGAATAATAAATCAACGCACATATCTACATATAAGAAGGCATTAAAAAAACTTTGGTTAAAAGGAATTCTGATGCTGGAAAAATAATTATCTCATCCTCGAATCAAATTGCGACTACTGCGCTGCCTGACCATTGTGATATTCAACCCTTATAAACCAATTAGTAACTCTTTGTGGGTAAAATCAACAAATTTTAGATGTACAATCCCCACGAGCTCAATCTCTATTTTTCTTGGAAAAGAAACAACATGGGTTGGACACTCAATCCTGAAGAGACTAGTGGCCAGTTCTTGTGGTTGGAAACTAACAAAGGTCGAATTCTCCAAGATCTGGGTCATTCCAACATCTTGAAACATATTAATTTACTTTATATCTTCATGAGGTTGTTGCTCTCATTACAAAACTTAAAAGGGAAGCGACACAAGAAAAAATGTATTTATAGAATACTAAAAACTTAATTGGGCGCCTTGAGAGTTCCAAATCGACCCTTGGAGAAACTGTTGCTTGTATCGATTAATGCATGAGAGTCTTCACTCGACGCAACGCTATAGTCAAATCTAAAATGGTCCTTGGTTTTTATAAAACCTTTCCGGATTTAGAGTTGGGCTCTTACTAGAATACGGTTTCATAATAGAATTGTCCTGAACATATTTCATTCGAAGATGAAGAGATGGTGTTTGAAGATGCATCCGAGGCATCCACAAATTTACAAGGTGAAGATGATGGTGGTTGATATGAAAATAGAGTTTTAAGGATTAATTTATAAATAATGTAAATTTAGGGATTTAATTGTAATTAATATAACATTTTTGTCCTTAAATTTATGACTGGAGTAAGTTTTAGAGGATATTTGTGACTTTGTATAATTTATAAGGACTAAACGGTGCTTAGTCCATTTTGTAACAGATTCAGTTTGAGACTAAGTCCTGGCTCCTCTATATAAAGGACCAGACTACTCTAATAAAGGGGTTGAACACTTTTACTTTGAAACTCATTTGTACTTGTGTTTTCTCTCTCTGAAAACTCTCTAACATTTTCTCCTCTAGAATTCTTCCTTAGCAATTTACTAAAGCAAAATCAAACCTCGTCAATAACGACCCTAAATCTGATAATAAAGACATAGAAGATTTTTGATCTTCCAAAGGTATTCATCATTGTTTTTAACACCATTCCACCCACAGGCCAATGATCAAGTAGAGGTTACGAACAAAACTATCTTCAATGGCTTAAAAAACTTAGAATAGACTACTGGAAAATGGCCAAATTATCTTCATGAGGTTTTGCGGGCCTACCAAACAACCCTCGTGAGCAATGAACTAGAAATTGATGTGGTTTATTTTCGTGTGAGGGTAAATTTATAATTTCTGTTTAGAGTTTTATGGAGTTTTGTAAGTATTTAATGCTTAGGTAGATTGTAGAGGGAGAATTAAGCAGCCTGGTTGTATTTAATTTTCATTACCCTCATTTAATGTTGGTGGTTGGGTATTTATACCCTTATATATGGGCCTTATGGGCTTTTGGGTCGTGTTTAATGGACCCGGGTCGAGTTTAAGGACCCATTAGTTCTAAGTAGGAGAACATGCAGCTTAGTCAAGACGTGATTAGGTTTTAAGTACTTTAGTTCTGTTCGAACAGTCCAATGGATGATGGTGTCCAAACTGCCCCTGTCCGGTTAGGTAGATATTGTCCGAACTGACCCTGTCCGAGGTGGTGACAGAATCCGGACTCATCAGTAGCCCCTTTTTTAGGTGGTGTTCAAAAACCTTTGGTAAGACCTAAAAAACAGTCTGTTGCTAGTGACAGTTACATCCGGACAGGTCCTTCGAATAATGTTATAGCTTTATCCGGACTAAAAAAGGTTCCTTGATTTTAAACGGTTTTTCGCCAGAGTTCGTGCGACACGTGTCACTCTCTGGTTCGTTATTTCTGCCGTTTTTTCACCTCGAATTTCGCTCCCACCTTCTCTGAAAAGAAACCTCTTCATTAAATGAAGATGACATCAGCACCGTTCCTTAATCATTGCAAATCCTTTCGAATTCTCCTAGGAATCAAAGCACATTTTTGGGTGTTTACTATAAATTAATAACTTATCCACTGTTGAACCATCATCTTCATATTTACTTTGCTAATTTTCAGAGCTTTCTCTCTCAAACACAAAATCTTCTCTTTGGTTGTGAGTTTATGTTCACAGCTAGGAACACTTTAATCAAAGGCGGGTGGCTTAATCTATCAGAGCTAGAAAAGGCACACAAAGTTGAACGGGAGAGGCGCATTGCTGCAGGCCTACCTACTTCCCCTATCGACAAACCAGTAATCTCAAACACAGAGCCTGACCAGGGCTCCTCCTCAACCAGAAGTGTCAAACCGAGGAGATTGTTTCAAACCAACCTTTCTCTTATTGTTTCAGGCTCGTCGGTTCAAGAATCAGAACCCACTGTTGAACCAGGGCAAGCAGTTACCAGCTTCAAAAAGCCTTCCCCATTTATCGCCATGGGGTCAGATGCAGATGTCTCTTCCAACAAACTAGTCGATCGAAGAAGAGGTCGGCTGGTAAAAGGGCAGGCTTCCAAAAGCACCCCTTCAAAGTCAGGGACCAAAGACAGCAATTCAGGGTCAGAGGCACCCATAAAAGTACCTATGGATAGGCTGTCCGGACCGGAGGCCACTAGCTTAAGACTCCGAAGAGAAACCACCACATTTGAGCCCCATCCGGAGGCCAGAGTCTAGGAAAGCACTGAAGCTCAACAATTCGGAGGTCAAACTGAGCCAACTTCTAACTCCCCCCTCCCAAAAACAACTGCAAACCCCTCCTCGGTAATGGAGGAAGTAATGGAGGATTTCATCAAAGAGGCTCCGTTCGAGTCCGAACCCTCCGGATAAACTAGTGATGCTGTTGCTGCCAAGAAAGATAAAGGCAAAGAGAAACTATGCCTTAGGCACCCAGAAGTACTAGAAATCCTTGAAGAAAAAGTGGGACCTTGTTTCCACAAGGTAAATGTTAAATATCTTCTTGCCTTACAAAAAAAATCAATTATGCTTTCATCCATACAGCCGAATTGGGCCGGATGCATACAAAGTGGGGGATTCCAGAGAACGTGAAAATAAGAATCCCTATAGACCCTGAAACCCCAATGGACTGCAAACTTAGTGAAATAGTTATCTTCACTGAGCTTTTTAACTGGGGTTTAAGGTTCCCCTTAGATCCGGAGATAGTTAGGTACTTCCACCTCATCAAACTTTGCCCCAGTCAACTGAGCCCCAACGCCTGGTACACTCTTATGGCCTGTATCATGGCCTCCAGGCTCTCTGGAATTCCTTTACCAATGAAGGAATTCGCAGCTGTGGCCAACCTCTGCAGAAACCACCACATTCCTTTCTATCACTTCAACATGGGTGATAATTATAAAGCAGTGGATGACCTGCTTGAGTCGGAGAGAAATTGGAGGACTCAATTCTTGTTCGTGAGCGGCGCTTGGGAGAATGGGAGGAGGATCAAAGCCGGAGTCAACCCGAGCCTCCTCACCAGTAGATGAAGAAGTGATCGTAAGAATCCCACCTTAAATTTTCATTTTTATATTTATCAAACTTGTTTAACTGACTAGTCTTGTCTCTTTTCTTGACAGAGCTGCCCAAAGACTTCAACGATTATTTAAAGGCCAGGCATACCACTTGTACCAAGATCAACACTTGGGCTGCTGAAAAGTGGGGAAACTGTTTTCATGACGCCTTTACCGGAGGCAACCTCTCAAGATCTCATCTCTGGAACACTACTAGCCGGAGAGACTTGACTTGGGAGGAACTTACCACTCCACCCCTCCGGATGTTGTCCTCAAAAGAACACATGCACCGGATGGGTCACTGTATTTGCCAGGTCGAGCCAAGGCCCCAAGTAAGATGAAAGGCAAAAAAGGGAAAGGCAAGAAGGCTGCGGGTGAGGCTAACCCTGCCGAGGTGGAGGAGAATGCTCCAACAAACCCAGAAGGGCCAGTTCCAAGCCAGATCGATGTTGTTTTGCTAGAAGTGGTAGAGCATGAGAGTGCTAGGGAAGAAGTAGGATCTCCAAAACCCCCAAGGGTTCCTAAGAGAGACCGGAAACGGGGAGCAGAAAGCAAGGAGAGGGAGGCCAAGAAGAAAAAGACCTCCAGGGGTGATGAGCTTTCTCTCCGGCCTCTAGAGCCTCTCCCTCCTGTTGACCCTAGTGATCCAACAAGAGCAGAAGAGATTCCTGGTGACTTCCGAACTGATGAAGTAGGAGAAGGAGACCTCAGCATTGACGACGTCGACATTACAGGGCCTGAGGGACTTGGGGACTACTTTGAAAATCTCCCCAGGGATGACTTTGTTGGGCCCTATCTCCCTCCAAGCACTTCGAACACCGTTACCTTCAATGGTAAAACTTTCACTGTTTCAAGTGAAAGAGAGGCTATAACTCACTCTATACTGAGTACCGTTCAGCCAATGTTGGTTCTGGAGAAGCAAGTACGAGGTCAGGCAGCAATCATTACTGCCCTTAATTCTGACAAGGAGAAATTATCCGAAGACCTCCTCATTGCCAACCAAAACGATGATGCTCTGAAGAGAGAAAATGAGGAGTTTAAGAAGAACCAAGAGGGTTGGGTCACCAAGGTAACTTCCCTAGAAGATACTATCAAAGGTCTCCGGGAAAAGCAATCCGAGTTGGAGAAAAATCTTACTTCTTCAAAAGAGGAAATGAAGTCCAAAGATCAAGTCATTCTTACTTTGACCAATGACAAGATCGCCCTCGAAGACTCGGTGTCCAATGCTATAGAGGAAAAAGCTGATCTGCTAAGGGAGCAAGAGGTAAAAATCCAGGCCAAGATTGATGTTTATGCCAACAATATGATTGACAGTCAAGAGGAGATGTATGCCAAGGTGAAGTCGGACATGGTCTTGCTTTTTCACGAGAAGTTTCCAAAGAGGAACATGGGAGACTTATGGTCTTTTGTAGAGTATCCATACCTTCCCTTTCATACAATGGCTGAGGGTGACAAGTTTGATTTCTCGAGTGCGTCCTCATCCGATGAAGAAGAGAACACCGGGGAGAGCCCAGGTGAGGAGAATGATGATCCCAAGAAGAAGAAAACAAGTGAGGCTGTCTTAAAATATCAATTATCCCTTGTTTTTTTATTTTGATTGAACTAAAGTCCTTGGAAGGCCAAGGCATTTTTGTAAATGTGTCCGGTGTTTGATCGGACAGATCTGTTTGTTTTGAAAACTCAAAGTCCTTGGATGGCCAAGGCAATTCGGTTATTTTAATAGATGTTTTGATTTTGCACAGCTCTTGCATTCTTTCATAGTTTATTTCAACTTTGGTGGCTAGTGTTTAAACACCCCTTAGTTATTTCATAAACATTCTAAAGCGAGAGTGTTTAAATTCTCCGATGACAAATGTTTAAGTAGTCATCATTCCTTTAATTAAACCGGCTGGTGTAAACAAAAATTTGACAAGAAACAAAGAAAGAACACTCCAAATTTTTAAGAAGGCATCAAATTTTATAAAAGAGCCCGAACACCTCATTAAAACCTCCCCGCGCCACCATGGTAGGAAAGAGTATGCCCCCAAATATTTATATGGATTTTTAAACAAGTAAATATTTACATAGTTTCTACTCCAAGTACATCCGGAGGTGCTCAATATTCTAAGGGTGATTCAAAACTTTTCCATCTTTGTCTTCTAGCCAGTATGTTCCAGGTTTAAGCCTATCAATGACCGTATAGGGCCCTTCCCAAGTTGGGGCCAGTTTGCCGAGCAGCTTCTCTTTAGTGTGTAAGAAGACTTTCCTTAACACCTTATCCCCCGGCTGAAAATATCTTCTTTTAACTCTGGAAGCAAACCTAATTCTCATCAATCCCTGATAGTGTTCAGCTCTAAGGTGAGCCTTAACTCTTCTCTCCTCTATCAAATCGAGTTGACTTCGGACAGCCCCCTCGTTAGTGTGTTCGCAGAAGTTATAAACTCGGAAGGAAGGGAGAGTTGCTTCTATGGGAGCTATATCATCCATCCCATAGACCAAGGCAAAATGTGACTCTTGTGTCGCAGCCCCAGGTGTAGTTCGGTAGGCCCATAAAACGTCTTGTAAATAACTAGACCACTTTCCAGCAGCCCCTTCTAAATTTTTCTTCAATCCGGACAGTATAGTTCGGTTAGCCACTTCAACCTCACCATTTGCTTGTGGGTGGAAAGGTGAAGAGAAACAATGCTGTATACCTCTAGAGGCACAGAAACTCTCCATTTCCTTGTTGTCGAATTATGGCGCATTGTCTGTTGTTATCTTTTGTGGAATGCCAAATCTGCAACAGATATTGGACAAAATGAATTTTATGACAGCTTTGGATGTTGTACCTGCCAGTGGGGCTGCTTCGATACACTTCGAAAAATAGTCAATAGCCAAAATTATTGTTCTGCGCCCTCCGGACGCCATAGGTAGAGGTCCCACCAAATCCAGCCCCCATCGAGCAAAGGGTATAGGCTCAGAAATTGACTCTAACGGGGTGGCTGGAACATGAATTTCGCTGTTATATCTCTGGCACGGGTCACACCTTCTTACTAGCTCCTTAGCATCTTGCATTGTAGTGGGCCAATAATAACCAGCCAACAAAACTCTCCTTGTTAGAGCCCTGAACCCACAGTGAGCTGATCCCTCACCATCATGTAATTCGGAGAGGACTATTTGAGATTCAGCAACCCCCAAACATCGTAAGAGGGGTTTACTGTAAGACTTTTTATAAAGAATATCTCTTAGAATGACAAAACCACGAGCTTTGTATTTCATTTTTCTTGCTATTGACTTATCCGGAGGCAAGATGCCACCGGAGAGATATTGAAGGAGAGGAAACCTCCAATCTTGGGGCTGTCCCATCTGTATATCGAAGCTTTCTTCCTCCTTACCCATATTGAGTTGAATGGAAGGGCACTCCAGCACATGGATCCAAGGGTATGATTCAGTATATGCTATGGTTGCCAATGAGTCTGCTAGCTCATTTTCTGTTCGAGGTATGTGCTCATAAACAACACTCTTGAACTTAAGTGCCACATCTTTGAGAAGAAGTAAGTATTTTATTAGCTGCTCTTTTTTGGCTTCGGATTGACCTTGTGCATGATGGATAAGAAGCTGGGAATCATTCATCAACTTGACCCTTTTGGCCCCACAAATATGAGCTAACTTTAAACCAGCTATAGCAGCTTCATATTCAGATTCATTGTTAGAAGCCCTAAAAGCAAAACATATAGCTTGGTACATTTTGTCACCATACGGAGAGGTAAAGCATATCCCTGCACCACATCCCATAGTACTTGATCCACCATCCGTCCGGACAACCCGGAATTTTTTATCTTTCATCTCAGTTGTTTGTTCTGTATCCATGTCTGTGTGGAATTCAACTAAGAAATCAGCCACAACTTGGGCTTTGATTGCTTTTCGAGGAGAAAAATCAATATCAAAGTCCCCCAGCTCCACCGACCACTTAGTCATTCTACTCGAAATATCAGCCTTTTATAACATATTTTTCAGGGGATAGGATGTCCGGACAATAATAGGATGAGCCTGAAAATAAGGCCTCATCTCTCTAACAGCAATCACCAGGGCTAGTGCTAACTTTTCCAGCTTCAGATAACGTTTTTCGGCATCTATCAAGCTCTTGCTGATATAATACACTGGACGGGGATAATTATCCACCTCTCTCACCAACACAGCACTTATGGGACAACTGGAAACTACCAAGTATACGAAGAGTGTTTCTCCATCAACAGGTTTAAATAAATTCTTGGGGGAGGACAGATGTTTTTTAACCTCATTGAAGGCTTCATCACATTGTGAGGTCCAGTCAAATCCCTTTGCACCTTTTAATTTTTGAAAAACGGGGCACACATGTCCGAAGACCTTAAAATGAACCGATTTAACGCAGCCAACCTCCCATTCAATCTTTGTACTTCTTTAATATTTCGAGGAGGCTCCATTTGGAACAAAGCATTAAGTTGGTCCGGATCGGGCTGTATCCCTTGCTCACTTATTATGTACCCTAGGAATTTTCCGGACTGGACTCCGAACACACACTTTTTTGAATTTAGTTTCAAATTCACTTTTACTAAGTTGGTAAAAGTTTCTTGGAGGTCTACCAAGTGTAGCTCTTCGTCCACACTTTTAACCATCATGTCATCGATGTATACTTCCATATTTCTTCCAATTTGATCAGCAAAAGCTTTGTTTACTAACCTCTGATAGGTAGCCCCAGCATTTTTAAACCCAAATGGCATCACCTTGTAACAATGAAGGCCCCTATCAGTGACAAACATAGTATGCTTCTGATCCTTCGGATCTACTTGAATCTGGTTATAACCGGAGAAGGCATCCATGAAAGATATTAGCTTATTTCCAGACGTAGAATCCACCAGCTGATCAATCCTTGGGACATGGTACAAATCCTTTGGGAAAGCCCTGTTGAGATCTGTGAAATCGATGCACATGCGCCACTTGCCATTTTTCTTTTTCACCAAGACCGGATTGACTGTCCATAAATGATACTGAGACTCCTTTATGTGCCCCATTTTAGTAAGCCTGTCGACCTCTTGAACGATGACATCAGCCTTCTCTTTGGAAAAAGCTCTTCTTTTCTATACCACGGGTACTATGTCTCTTCGGATGGACAAGTGGTGTGATATAATATCTGCTGGCACCCCGGTAACATCAGCATTGCACCAAGCAAAAACATGCTGATGGTCTTTTAGGAACTTCAACATTTTACCCTTCAGTTCGGAGGCCATTTTGGACCCTATCTTAACATTTTTTCCCTCTCCCAAAGAATGCGTTTCAACCTCTTCAACCGGTATTAAAACTCCAGGGGTATCTCTGGGGTCATCAATTTCACCCTCACCTTCAGAAAGCCCCTCAGACTGCTATTCTTCATTGATACGAACTGCCCCCAACGTCCGAGGGGCCAGTGTTGTTGCATAACACTCTCTTGCAATCTTTTGGCTGCTCCGAACAACTCCCACTTGTCATTGCACAACATATTTCAAACATTGGTGGACTGTTGAGGCCACTACATGCATCCTAGAGAGCCAAGACCTCCTTAGAATAGCATTGTAACAAGTGGGACAATCCACCACGATAAACAGTATGCTAACCATCTTCTTAAAAGGGCCCTTGCCCAACAAAACTTCCTCTTCGAACTCCCCGATCACATCTGCTGAGCTTCCAGTGAAACCCAAAATTGACCTGTTTGAACGTTGAATTACCGCAGGATTTTTTATCTTTTTGTAGGAAGTTAAAAATAGGATATTGGCTGAACTCTCAGTATCTATCAAAATTCATCTTATGTCATTGCCCCCAATGGATGATCCTATGATAACAACATCTTCATGAGGACCTCCTATATCCCTCAAGTCATCCTCATCGAACACAATGAAGGGAAATGGAATCTGTGATTGATAGGAAGTCATGCCTCCCTCCAGTTGGGTAGCTAATGTATGTACGTGCCTCTTCCTTAAAGAAGCAGTGGGTGCTGTCATGGTATCCCCTCCAAAAATTGTGAGTGATTTAAAAAAGTTAATGAACCCGGACACTGTTTTACAACGTTCCTCAATGGCACCCACTCTGTTTCGAGTTGGATCAGGGTCCAAATACTCCAACTCTATATCGAACCTCTCAACTATCATCATCGAAATTCATCATAAAATTTTTAAATTGTTCTAAGTGGTTGTCCAGATCTTTACTGCCATCGTATTTCTCCATTTTTGTACTATCGAACCTCTTAGGGAGGTTTCCGGACAGGATCTTGGAAGACAATAGAGATTGTCTCCAATTCCGGCCACGACTGAAAATGATATCCTCATTGGGAGTTGCAAAGATACCTGGTTCATCATGGAAGGCAAAAGGATCCACCAGCATCCGGTCTACGTGTCTCCGGCTATGAGATGATCCTTTGCCTATATTTCTCTTTAACTTCCCATGTCTATCCCTTTTTCTTGAATACTTTTTAATCAACTTTTGTTTCTTTTTAGATCGACCCTCATCGCTGCTGGAGGACAATGATTCTTCAACTCCATCTTCGTTCGAGGAGTTACTGGAAGACTCTGAGTCTGAATTAGAGCTCTCCACTGGCTTGGACCGGTGAGACTTTTTGGAGCTAGCATGAGTCTTCTTCGTACTCACATGGGTCTTCGAAGGCTCATGCTCTCTAGGGTTGTCAGTATGATGAGCAGCTGATGCCTTTAGCTTTTCTTTTATGCCCATCTTTGCCTTCTCTGCCCTCAGAGCTTCTATCTCACCTTTTAACCTATCACGCTCCTCGATGGTGTATTCAACATTTTCACCCACCACTTCAAGCAAAGAAACTTGTCGTCATCATCGAAATTCATCATGAAATTTTTGAATTGTTCCAAGTGGTTGTCTAGATCTTTACTACCATCGTATTTCTCCATTTTTGTACTATCGAACCTCTTAGGGAGGTTTCCGGACAGGATCTTGGAAGACAATGGAGATTGTCTCCAATTCCGGCCACGACTGAAAACGGTATCCTCATTGGGAGTTGCAAAGATACCTGGTTCATCATGGAAGGCAAAAGGATCCACCAGCATCCGGTCTACGTGTCTCCGGCTATGAGATGATCCTTTGCATATATTTCTCTTTAACTTCCCATGTATATCCCTTTTTCTTGAATACTTTTTAATCAACTTTTGTTTCTTTTTAGATCGACCCTCATCGCTGCTGGAGGACAAGGATTCTTCAACTCCATCTTCGTCCGATGAGCTACTGGAAGACTTTGAGTCTGAATCAGAGCTCTCCACTGGCTTGGACCGGTGAGACTTTTTGGAGCTAGCATGAGTCTTCTTCGTACTCACATGGGTCTTCGAAGGCTCATGCTCTCTAGGGTTGTCAGTATGATGAGCAGCTGATGCCTTTAACTTTTCTTTTATGCCCATCTTTGCCTTCTCTGCCCTCAGAGCTTCTATCTCACCTTTTAACCTATCACGCTCCTCGATGGTGTATTCTTCATTTTCACCCACCACTTCAAGCAAAAGATGGTGGTACTTCTGGTGCGTCCGGATTAATTCGGACTGGTTTTTCTGATGGTTTTGAATGCTAAATTCAGGTACCGTCGTGCTCCCACTGTGGTCGCCAATTTGATGTGGTTTATTTTTGTGTGAGAGTAAATTTTTAATTTCTGTTTAGAGTTTTATGGAGTTTTGTAAGTATTTAAAGCTTAGGTAGATTGTAGAGGGAGAATTAAGTACCATGGTTGTATTTAATTTTCATTACCCTCATTTAATGTTGGTGGTTGGGTATTTATACCCTTATATTTGGGCCTTATGGGCTTTGGGGTCGTGTTTCATGGATCCGGGTCGAGTTTAAGGACCCATTAGTTCTAAGTAGGAGAACAAGCAGCTTAGTCAAGAAGTAATTAGGTTTTAAGTACTTTAGTTCTGTTCGAACATTCCAATGGATGATGGTGTCCGAACTGCCCCTGTCCGGTTAGGTAGATATTGTCCGAACTGACCCTGTCCGAGGTGGTGACAGAATCCGGACTCATCAGAAATCATATTTTGTTTTGGTTTATGGGATGGACACAATAAATCCTGCCAAATCCAGACTTCCATAATTTAGAGTGAAAAATTCTAAGTTTAGAAATGATAAAGGGATAAGAGTCAAACTTGACTTGATTAAAGAGAAAAGAATAAATTCACCTATAATATCCATTCATTATCAAACTTTGATTGAGAAATAAATATGTGTTTCGAGTTCTTCGAAGGGAATTCAAAGTAGGAGATAAAGTTCTAAAGAAAGTTGTCTTGTAAACAATATATAAATGGTTTATGAAAGTTGGGGTAAAATTAAGAATGACCATATTCGATAACTTAAAGGGTAAAACTATGAACTTATTGTTTGGAAGACCAAGAAGGAAAACCATTTTGGTACCCCTAGAACATCAAATTTCTACGATTGTATTTGGAATGAGTGTGTAAAAATTGTATAAAATTAAATATGTATTAACCAATGACATTCTCTTTCCTACTCTGGTAGCGTAAGAAGGTTTTAACAAAATGTCTACAGATTCGACTGGTGAATATAAGTCATTTGTTGTTTATATTTTCTAACTTCATTTTCGATAGGTCTAGGAAAATTTAAACAAAAATATTACTTAAAAAGTTTCAATAGTAGTTGGTCATGTTTAAAAGGTTCCAACACTAGTTGGTTATGTTTAGAAGGTTTCAACACTAGTTGGTTATTATTCAAAGGTTTCAACACTACTTGGGCATGTCTAAAATATTCCCACATTAGTTTGTCACACTTAAAAACTCCAATACTAGTTGGTCAATACCGAGAGCTCGGTACTTTTGAATATAAAAAAAGCTTCTCGTAATTGGTTGGGGACTAATCATCCTCGACTAGGTAAAATCCAAAGACATGACATTATATGAAAACTTTATAAAATAACAAGAAAAAAATAAACAAAAATATTAGTATTTATAAAATCTGAATAATAACACAAAACACCATGGTTGTACAAGGATTTGGAGTTTAAAAAGGAATATAAAAAGGCAGTTACAATATTGAGAACACAAAAACAAAATTATTTAGATATATCCTCAGGGTCCCTTACGGACCGACTATCATGAGAGGTCTCTTTCTTGGACTCCCCACTTTTAGAGTCACCACCACTGATGAGGTTTGATTTTGCTTTAGTAAATTGCTAAGGAAAAATTCTATAGAGAGAAAATGTTAAAGAGTTTTTAGAGAGAGAAAACACAAGTACAAATGAGTTTCAAAGTAAAAGTGTTCAACGCCTTTATTAGAATAGTCTGGTCCTTTATATAGAGGACACAAGACTTAGTCTCAAACTGGATCTGTTACAAAAATGGACTAATTGCCGTTTAGTCCTTATAAATTATACAAAGTCACAAATATCCTCTAAAACTTACACCAGTCACAAATTAAGGATAAAATTTATATTAATTACAATTAAATCCATAAATTTACATTATTTAAAAATTAATCCTTAAAACTCTATTTCCTTATCAGAAGCCCTGTAGTTCTCATGTCAGTAAATGAGTGAGAACTAAAAAGTCTTCTAATCCGTTTTATCTTTGAATCTTTAACCTGTCATAAATAAAAAAACAATTGTTCAAAGCCATTAGCTTAAACTATTATTCGAAGCATGTATACAATATAAAATATTACAAACATATTTGAACCAAAGAATAAATTTCAATTGGCTAGCTTCGAATAACCTTTGTAGGTAAATATGGACCAATAAATTTGTAATCACTTTAAATCGATGTAATCGCTTTTCACTTCATATCGATGTAATTACTTTTTATGAAAATTATCCTCGAAGTATTATGTAGATAAATCATCTTCGAGTATAACCGTTACATTCATCATGACCCTAGTAATCTAGCCTGACAGATGTCGAACATCTAATCCACTCAACGATTCATATTCCAACCTATCACCATATGGGTCTCTCCATCTTCACACGTTTTCACTTACTTTAGTATAAATACAACATGTCTCTCATTCCAACTCTCCTCACACAAAACCGCTCTAGAGAGAAGTTAGAGTTTTTGGCTACCTTCATCCGCTCCTCCCCTATTCCCAGGTTTCTCACCGCAAAATTCAAATTTCCCGATCAACCTTCATCCTCTCCGATCAACCCTTACTTGGTTTATGAGAAAGAAACCAAGAACCAAAAATAGAAGGTCATTCTTTCCAAAACACCAGAATTCTCTGATACTGATAGTAACCTAGTGTTCCTTGAAAAAGGTTTGTTATATATACTACAAAGAAAGTCAAGCCTCTGCCCTTAAGAAGCAATGGGGAATGAGAGAAGACATAACCCTTCGTCTGCCAAAATAAGGAGAAGCTCCCCTCAACTACAAAAAGATGATGAACTAGTGGTATACCCAGAAATCATTAAATGAGGTCTTCGATTTCCACTAGATCCGATGATCGTGGAGAATTTCGAAGTCCTCAGTTTATGCCCTACTCAGGTGACACCGTATCAATGGTTCACCCTCATGTCATTAATCATGGCATCCCGTCTTTCCAAAATTCCCATCAGCATTAAAGACTTCATCTCACTGACTCAACTTTCAAAAGGTCTGAAGCTTCCATTCTATTACCTAACATTGATGGATGACCTCAAGATCATCGAAGATCTTCTGGAGGCTGATAAATTCTGGAAACAAAAATTAGTTTTAATATCTGGAGCTTGGGAAAATGGCAAAGCAATTTCCGAAGCCAACCCTTCAAAATTAACTCTTGTTTGAAGAAGCAATCGTAAGTTCTTCAAAAAATTTACATTTTAATTCAAAAAAATTATTTTATTATTTTTTAACATTTTATTTTGCTAATTTATACTAGAAATTTTGAGTGCTACTCAACACGTCGAGAAGCTGCTAAAGATATTTTCCAAAAACTCGCCGCCTGGGCTGAAAATGAATGGAATAATGCATTTCATACTGCCTTTCAGTCCATCAATTTCCTCCAATGCCACATGTTTCCGATCAAAGAAGGTGGGCTGCCTCCTCAAGATTTGTTTTCCGATCCAGATCCAAAACTCGTGTGCCAACGAATACCCCAGCCTGACTGTAAAGTCTTTCTTCCTATTTGAAACAGATCGGATAGCCATCTGCCAAAAAAGAAGAAAGAAAAAATCACCAAGAAAAAGAAAGGTAAAAAGGCAGTTAGCACATATGGTACTAACCCTTCCACGTCCTCGAAACCCAAACGTCGAAAATGCAAAGTTGCAGAATAAACTCTTTTGCCCATTGAAGAGGGAAAAGTTCAAGAACCATCATCAAAGAAAAAGAAAATATCTTCTGATTCATTCGAAAGAAAAAGAAACATAAGAAAATCACTTCGTACACTTTGGTTGATGAAGACGAAGATGCTGCTGCTGGAAACCAACAACACCCCCAAACTCTTCGACCGAAGAACATTCTAATAATGACAACCCTGTGATTCTCATTGATGACAATTCCCCTGCCGTTTATCATGCTCATACAAGCTTCGACCCAAATATGTTCATTGATTTCGAGAACACAGAAGCGCTCGCTGGCGAAGAAGATTATGTTATTCAAGTCATCCAAAATCACATGCTTGATTTTGCGAGGCCTACACCAGACAAAGTTCTTCCAGAAGTTACTCGTTCTTATAAACCCGTCACATCTCTGGATATGATTCACAAGCCTAGTACATCGGAATTTCGTATCCCTCCTCCAAATCCTGCAATTGCCATCGCTCTTTAACCATTTTCCGGTCTTGACGCTGCTGTAAAGACTATTTCTTCTCAAATCGGAGCTTCTCAAGACTATCTCAAATAGTTGGCCAAAGATATGGTTTACTATAAGGAATCTTATGAAGCTGAAAATAAATTTAGAGAGACTTTGCAAAACAATGTAGTTGAACAGTTTTATGGTTATGAGATGGCTAGATCCGAGCTGATAAAAGACGCTCTCTACATAAAAGATCATCTTCGAATCAAGCATATGGTTGATACAGAGTTGTTGACAAAATATCATGAAGAAAAAAATGAAGAAACTCAAAACTGAGCATGCTGTTGAACTGAATATCGAAAAATCCAACTCCACCACGCTTCGAAATCCTCTAACTCTTTGTGAAGCAAAAAACAAGAAGTTGACCGATGAAATAGAAAAACTAAAGATAAATTTTGAAGCAGAAAAAGCTACTGATGTAGCTGCTGCCGAAGCTGAGCTTTCAAAGGATATGCAAACAGCTATTCACGTCAGAAAAAAAGATGCAACCATCCTTCTTCTTCGAGAACTTCATGCTGCTTATCCAAAAATCAATCTTACAAATTTTTGGAATGATATTCCTGAAGAAAAACGTCCAAGCGAAGCTTTCGACCCTGTTCCCAGTTCATCATCTTCAGAAGACGAGTCATCCGAAGAAGAATCTTCTGACTAACTATATTTTCAGTCTTTTTTTTGTCTTTATCTACTTAAAATATCTTCTTTTTTTGTACTGTAACAACTTGATCTAAATGACAAAGAGTTTTTCTATGTTTCCATTCTCTTGCATATTATTTGATGTTAAATACAAAATGATTGCAAAATCTTAATAATATAAGCTTACCACCTCAAATACCGTAATAAAAATTAATGGGTATTATAATTCTTCGAAAAAATTGTATTTCTTCAAAAAGAGTTGAATATGTCGTTAAGCTTGATTAGCTCATCAAAATTCTCAGTGCGCTTTTAAACATTCACTTTGAAATATCAAATATGTAGTGTGGTTATAAAACATGGTTATCTCTTCGAAAAGTGTCATAAACACATCGGGATATTCTACTCTTAACTAATCTCAAAGGTGATCAATCTTTGATGATTTGTTAAGATAGTATCCAAATAAATGTAAACAACCATTGGCCAAAAAAATAACTTTATTGATAAAGTTGAATATGTACATGTACATGGCGCCTCGTTAAAACGTTCCTGGGCCAGCAGGGTATGAAAGAGTGCGCCATTCGAAACAAAAATTCCAAAGTACAAAAATACGTCTACTCTCAATAAAGCTTCAAGTGCTGAATATTCCATGGATGTTGTAGCGTTCTCCCCTCGAAATCACAAAGACGATAAGACCTCGACTTAATTCTTTCAACAACTATATAAGGCCCTTCTCAGTTTGGAGCCATTTTTCCGAGGCTCTTTTCCTTTGTGTGCAGGAAAACTTTTCGCAACACTTTATCACCTTCTTTAAATTCTCTTCTTTTCAACTTCGAATGATATTTACTTCTCATAAGAGTTTGATAATGAATTGTATTCAAATGAGCTCAAACCATTTTTTCCTCAGTAAGATCCAAATTTGCCCTTTAAAATTCGTCATTAACTCTTTCAGAATATTGATATATTCTAAAAGATGACATCGTAGATTCAATAGGGCTAACTGCATCCATACCATATGCTAAAGTAAAATGAGTCTCTTTTGTAGCCTCTCTTGAAGTTGTTCGATAAGCCCAAAGCACCTGTTATAAATAATTTGGCCATTTTCCTGCTGCCCCCGATAGATTCTTCTTCAAGCCATCTAAAATCATTCTATTTGTCACTCCACTTGTCCATTAGCTTGAGGATGAAAGGGCGTAAAAAACATTGTTGAATTCCTTTAGAAGTACATAATGCAGCCATTTCCCTATTGTTAAATTGAGTGCCATTATCTGTTGTAATTTTCTGATGAACCCCAAAACGACAACAAATATTATTCACAATAAATTTGATGACATCCTTTGCTTTTGTACCTGATAGTGGTTCTGCTTCTGCCCACTTCGTAAAATAATCCACCGCCATAATTATCATCTGCTTTCCCCCAAAAGCCATCGGCAAAGATCCCACCAGATCAATTCCCTACCTATCAAATGGTATTGCCTCAGATATAAACATAAGCGGCACTACTGGTCTGTGAATAGCATTAGCAAATCTCTGACAAGTATCACAGCCTCAGACTAAATTCTTAGCATCGTTCATGATTGTAGGCCAGTAAAACCCTACAACTAAAACTTGACATGATAACGCTTTGAACCCACAATGAGCTGACCCTTCACCATCATGCAATTCTGACAATATTTCTTGCAATTCTTGTTTGCCTAAACATCGTAGTAATGATTTGCTTAATGCCTTTTTATATAAAATTCCATCCATAACTATATATCCGAAAGATTTACCCCTTAACATTTTAGCCAATTGAGAATCATCTGGCAATAATCCTTGGGTAAAAAAATTAAGAATATCCGATCGCCAAGCGCGTCGGCTTTCATCAGTGACAAAAAATCCTTCTATAATTTTACATTGGCTAGATTGAGTAACAATTGAAGGATTTTCTTGTAGCAAAATCCAATGATATTCTTCCTCGTAGGCAACATTTGCTAAAGAATCAGCCACCATGTTACTTCCTCGCCCGATATATTCCACAACCACATTTTCAAACAGAAGCATTAAATTCTGAAGCTCCCGAATATATAAAATCAAACAATCTTTCCTTGCTTCAGAAAATCCACATACCTGATTTGTCAAAAACTGAGAATCCGTTTCCAAACGTACTGAACTCGCCCCAAATTTTTTTGTCTATCTCAGACCTGCCAAAGAAGCTTCGTACTCAGCTTCATTGTTTGAAGCATGAAAACCAAATTTAATTAATTGGACCATGGTTTCCCCCGTCGAAGCTATCAATTGAACCCCAACACTGCACCCTGAAAAACTGGATCCTTCATCCATTCGAACAACCCACTTCGAATCTAAAGGCAAAGCTTTTTTACTTTCTTCCTCATCTGATCAACTTGAGTGGAACTGAACAAAAAAAATCAGTCAGTGCCTCTGCCTTGATCGTTGTTCGAGGTGTAAATAAAATATCGTAATCCCCTAACTCCACTGACCATTTGGTCATCCTCCCCGAAATATCAGGTCGTTGTAATACATTTTTAAGGGGAATAAAGTTCGGACTTCTATAGTATGAGCTTGAAAATATGGACGCATCTTTCTAGCAGCAATCACCAATGCTAAAACCACTTTCTCCAACTTCATATATCTCTTTTCTGCTGCCACCAAACTTTTACTAATGTAATACACCGGCTTCGGAATCCCCGAATCTTCGCTAATTAACACTGCGCTGAGTGAAAAATCCGATATCGCTATGTACAAAAATAATTTCTCCTCATTTCGAAGCTTCGTTAAAATTGTTGGTGATGACAACATGTTTTTAGTGTTTGTGAATGCTGATTCGCATTCCGACGTCTATTCGAACCTGTTGGATCCTCGTAACACTTGAAAGAAAGGAAAATATTTGTCATAAAATCTTGAAATAAATCGATTAAATGCTGTTAACCTTCCTGACAAAATTTTCACTTCTTTGACTGATCGAGGTGAATTCATTATTATCCAAGCTTTTAACTGTTCTGGGTCGGCTTCTATTCCTTTTTCACTAATAATAAAACCCAAAAACTTCCCCGAACGAACTCCAAAGGTACACTTTTTAGGATTTAATTTCAACATAATCGCTCTTAAATTCAAAAAACCTTCCTCTAGATCATCAAGATGCACTTCGTCCCTTGAACTCTTCACTACCATATCGTCTATATATACTTCCATATTTTTTCCGATCTGCATAGCAAAAGCTTTATTCATCAATCTCTGATAAATGGCTCCAGCATTCTTCAATCCGAAGGGCATCACTCTATAACAATGCAAACCCCTATCAGTTATAAAATTCGTGCACTCTTGATCTTTTGGATCCATTTGGATCTGATTATACCCTGCGAAAGCATCCCATAAAAGTCAAAATTTTGTTGCCTGAAGTGGAATCAATCAACTGATCTATTCGAGGAACATGAAATGGATCTTTGGGGTAAGCTCTATTCAAATCTGTAAAATCCACACACATCCTCCATTTCCCATTCTTCTTTTTAACCACCACCGGATTCGCCGTCCACAAAGGGTACTGTGGTTCCCTTATATGTCCGACCTTAGACAACTGATCCATTTCTGCAACAATTACTTCCGCTTTTCCGAGGAAAACACTCTTCTTTTTTGAATTACCGGCTTAACCTTCGGATTTATAGCCAAGCTGTGTATAATTACCTCAATACGTACTCTTGTTACATCTTTTGTCTTCCAAGTGAAGACATCCACTTTTTGAGATAAGAAATCAAGCAGTTGTTGACGTAGAAAAAGGGTCAATAAAGCTCCAATCCGAAGCACTTTTCCTTCCGAAAAAGTAAACTCCTCTATTTTTTCACTCACTGTTAAAGACCCCGGGGTTTCCCTCGGATCGTCAACCTTTTCTTCCAAATTCGAGTGTACCCTCTCTAACTGCTATTCTCGCATCAAATCTTCACTGCTGGATCCTCAGACCCGAAGCTTTGTGCCATATCATTCTCTATCAACCTTTTGATCGCCTCGAACCACTCCAACTCTGTCTCTAACCACGTACTTAAAGCACTGATGAAATTTTGAAACCACCACGTACATTCTTGAAAGCCATAATCTTCCAAAAATAGCATTATAACTTGTGGGACAGTCCACCACCACAAAGAATACTTGGATCTTTTTCTTGAATGATCATTTCCCAAATTAACTTCACCCTCGAATTCTCTAACAACACGAGCTGTCACACATGTGAATCCGATAATTGTACGATCTGATTGAGTAATCCGATGTGGGTTTATCATCCTATCATAGGTGGACTTAAAAGGACATTAGCAGAACTGTCAGTGTTAATTAACACACATCGAATTTTGACGCCAGCCACCCCAGCTCCAATCACCACAGCATCTTCATGTGGTCCTGCAGTCCCTCTCAAATCATCTTCATCAAACAAAATGAAGGGAATATCTTTCTTTCCATACAAATTTGTTGACATCCTCCCTTCAATTTGAGTTGTCAAGTTGACAACATACCTTTTCCTCGAACTGTCTGAATTTCCAATCATTGAATTGCCCCCAAAAATTGCCAACGATTCAAAAAACTTGCACAATTCCCGAACATGCCCATTTTCCACAAAAGCAACCTCGACTGCCATCAGAAGCAACCTGTTTGGATGATTTTCAACATATTCATTAGAAGCATCGAATTACTCAATCTGTGAATCCATAATCATCAAGTTCTCAGTTGGCGGTGCAACCTTCGAAGTTAATGCGCCATTATGCTTCGATGCACTCCCATGTGACTTCACATAAGTCTGGAGCTTTCCATCCTCAATAAAATATTGGATTTTTTTCTTCAGAGCAATACAATCATTCATATCATGCACAATATCATGATGATACCTACAAAATTTATTATTCCTCTCCTCCCTCGGTCTACTGATAGGAGCTGGCTTCCTAAAGTTTACAGAATTCTTAGTCTTATCCCTTATGACAGAATCACTCTCTGTGAAATCAACATAGTACTCTGGCTTGACCCATATATTTGGCCTAGGCCTGTTGTAATTGTTAGATGGAGCGTGGTTCGAATAACCACCACTCCGAGGAGGCAAATCGATGTTATTCTGCCTCGACTGCTGATTATTACCATTACCATTGTTATTACCATTCAAGGACTGCCTATGATTATTGGCTGTCTGTCCTGAATTTTTCGGAGTATTAGCTGGTCCACCTTGGACTCCAATCGACTCCTCCACCTTGATCTGATCCTCAACTTGAGCCATCAACGCTCCAAAAGTCAAGGCCCTTCTCTTTGTCGTCTCATCAACCAAATCCCCTGACAATAATCCGTGGCGAAAAGCTTCAATCGCCACATTTTCCTCACAGTTGTCCAAACTAGCCTTGGTCAACACAAATCTCTTGGTATAGTCTTTCAATTTTTCTCCCGGTGCCTGCTTACTGAATAATCGTATCACCATTAGCTCTCATCTATTTGCTTCCCACAAACTGCCTTTGAAAAGCAGTATAAAAATCTCTAAAATTTGATATGGACCCCTTGGAATCCTGTTGTACCACTTGAGAGTTGTTCCCTTCATAGTTTGGGAAAAAGCACGACACACAAGCCGGTCCTCATCCTCGAAGTTCATCATATAATTTTTGAATTGTTCGATGTGGTCATCGGGATTCTGCATCCCATTGAACTTTTCAACATTCGAAATGTCAAAACGCTTCGGAAGCGTCATAGAACAAATTTCATCTGTTAATGGAGAATTTCTCCAATCAACGCCTTGAACGAATTTATCATTGGTTCCCATTGTGACATATAGATTCCTATCATTTTCAGCATACTTATTTGAAGGATTCCCTTCATGCCAAGTTGATCGAGGAGAATTCTTAGACTTACTCTCTTTTTTATACCTCCTCGAATAATATCTTTTTGATTCCTCTTTCAAAGAAACTCTATGCCTTTTAAATCTCGAGGTTGAACTTTCAACCTCCTCGTCACTGGAATTTATTAATTTCTATTTGTCTTTTTTATCATTTCGAGAAGAATATCGCTCTTTAGAAGGCACAAAATATGCTTTTTTGTGCTCATACTTAGCATGTCGATCATCAAAAGATCAATCTGACCGACCTTCCTCATCGGTATTTTCCATTTCTTGCCTAACTTCAGATTGATTCCTGCAAAAAGTATCTATTGTTCTCTCCGTTCTTATTTTTCATTCAAAGAATTAATTTTATCCAGGAATTGATTCATTCTTGTCTCAACATCAGATCGAACTTGGACCGAAGACGATCCATCACTTATATTCCCATCAGTTCCATTATTTTGCAAAGACATTTCTCACAGTTTCTATCACTGATTGAAGCGTAGGATTATTATCGAGATTTATCATATGAATTTTAATCAAGAAATACCACTAGATAATATCACTTTCGAACAGAATAAGCCATTGAGCTTTCTTATTCAGTCCTCAGTGAAGTCGCTAATTTGATGAGGTTTGATTTCGCTTTAGTAAATTGCTAAAGAATAATTATAGAGAGAGAAAATGTTAGAGAGTTTTTAGAGAGAGAAAACACAAGTACAAATTAGTTTCAAAGTAAAACTGTTCAACCCCTTTATTAGAGTAGTTTGGTCCTTTATATAGAGAAGCCAAGATTTAGTCTCAAACTGAATCTGTTACAAAAATGAACTAATTACCGCTTAGTCCTTATAAATTATTCAAAGTCACAAATATCCTCTAAAACTTACACCAGTCACAAATTAAGGACAAAAGTTATATTAATTACAATTAAATCTTTAATTTACATTATTTACAAATTAATCCATAAAACTATATTTCCATATCAGTTATCTATAGTGATTATTATCCGGACTCTAAATCTACAACATATGTTGGATAAAATAAATTTGATAACATCATTTGTTTTAGTTCCAGAAAAAGGCTCGGCCTCCACCCACTTAGAAAAATTATCAACGACCATTATGATGGTTTGTCATTCTCTAGTGGTCACATGCAACGGCCCAACTAAATCTAATCCCCATATATTAATAGAAAATATTTTGAAAAATAGTTTAAGTGGTACCAATGGCATATGTATAGTGTTGAAAACTCAGTGCTATGTATCACACCTTCTGAAGAGCTCTTTGGCATCAATCATGATGGAATGCAAAATAATACCCAACCAATAATAACCTTCTTGTCAATGCTTTTAATAAAACAATGACTCAATTCATCTCCATCATGTAGTTTAGATAGTACCATCGGTGAGTTATTCGTTATGAGACATCGTAATAATGGCCATATTAAAGAATTTATTTGTAGAGAGCGTCTCCAAAGACCGCAAAACCATGTTATTTAAATCTCAATTTTTAGCTAATATTTTATAAAGTTGGAAAGTCCCTCTAATAAAATATTCATTTAGATCATACTTCTAATATTTCTTGAGACTTGTTGAAATCTGCAATTATTCTTCTGTGTGTAGTTTATGTTTGGAAGCTATTGTTATCGAATGATATTCTTGTTCGACTATTCACAGATATCCTTCGAAATATGTTATAGTTGCTAGATAATCGGCAATATAATTTTATATTCGGTGAATGTGCTCATATTAAATGTATTTGAACAAGGTTGTCAGCTCTTTAGAATCCTTTAGATACTTCACTATATGGTATTTCCTAGGTTGTCTTTGAACAAGGGTGTCATTTGTGATATGAATTTATTAATTTGTCTTAGAGTACTGATTGGGTGAGAACTTATCATCTTTGACTATGAGGGTATCCATAAGTTTGATGTTTTCCAATACATAACTAAGTAACATACTTTCAATGTATTCCTTTTCTGACAAACCCATAATATATCAAGGATAATATCTTACGCTTTGGATCCCTAACAAAAAAGAAACATTTAGCGAAGGTTTTTATGTCACTTTTATCTGATAGAAAATTCTTAGTGGCATATAATAAAACTATACTTTTTATGACAATGATTATGTTACTGACATACATGACTAAATAAATCACTTTACTCCACACTTTGATGTACACAATCCTTAATAATATTCATCTCAAACCGAACGAGGTGATGGTTTCTATTATAATACAACTGACAAAATGTTTGTTTGAGCCATAAATGAATTTATTTAGTTTTCGCATAATCAACTTTAAATATTACCAAACAAAATTTTCAGATTATTTAATGTTTATCGTTTTCTCAATGTCTATATTGAGAAATATATTGTGTTAACATTCATCTGATGAAACTACAAATCAAAATGAACAATTAGAACTATTTTTTTATTAAATGAGTCATCTGATGAAACTGGAGAAAGTGTCTCAAAATAATCAATGCCTTCACGTTGAGTGTAACATATCACTTCAATACGTGTTTTATATATTTTTAATTTTATGGAAGCATCGCGTTTGATTTTAAATATTCATTTATAACTAATTATTTTCTTTCTTACAAGTAAGATGGTAAAATCTCATACTAAATTGTTTTTCGTCGATTTATACTCTTCATTCATATCTTCAATCCATATATTAGAGTTTGAACTCTTCACAACATCAAAGATAATTGGATCATCTTCAAATATGATTAAATCACCTTCTAGAATATTTGATGACTCTTTACATTAATAAAAAATGCCACATAATTTGAATGTAAAACAATTCTTCTTTCTATGGTGGCACAATGCGATGTAGGCCTTATATATCGCTGAATTTCTTGAGATTGTTGAGTTTGTTCATAAAAACAACATTAATTTTTTCTACTTGAGGTGGAAGATTCATATTTTTCCGAGTTAATAAATACCATATCCTATTATTGATAACCGATACACTAACTATAATCGAAGAATCAATGTTAGAGATTGAATGAATTCTAATTCTTCCCAAAAAAATCTTGTTATGTGATTCATTCCACCCAAAACTTGAATCTTATATAAATATAGTAGATCTCAATTTAATGCTTAGTGATAGAATAACATTTATAATTTCGTGAATTGTCTGGATTGGATAACCTAAAAATAACAACTAACTATTTTGGATTCTACCTTATGTTTGATCGGTCTATAAGGATTTTCTTCAATTGGGAATTTTCATACACGAAAATGCTTAAAGCTGGTATTTCTCCCTCTAAAATATTCACATGGTGTTTGAAATGATGTTATAGTAGGTACCCTATTAAGTGTTTGAGTTGCACACTTAAAAGCTTATCCAATAAGTGAAATGGTAGTGATGTATGAGCAATCATGCTCTTAGTTATTTCTTGTAATGTGCGGGTTTTGTTTCATTCAGGTACACCATTCATAGTGGGAAAATCCGACATGATGTATTGAGGAACAATATCATACTATTTTAGGTAAATAACAAACATGTTATGATATTTTTCACCAAAACCATCATACATTCCATAATATTCATCACCATGGTCTAATATGAAGACTTTAATCATTTTACCAAGTTGTAACTCAATCTCGGTCTTAACATATTCGAACATGCCAATGACTTCATATTTCTCACAAAACGAATATAGGTGGCCATCATAACAGTAATTTATGGATAAATGAAATATCTTTGGTCCTTCTATAAAGGTATATGAAAAAGGTTGTATATGTATGTATGGATTAATTTTAAGACATCTTTAGAATAAAAGGGTTCAATTTTTTCTGTTTGGTATGATTCATTTTGATACATCCATCACATGTCTTAAAGTCACTGTAATCAAGAGGGCCTAAAAGACTGTTAGCAACAATCTTGTTAATTTTCTTCGAGATATAACCTAAATGCATGTGTCACATAAAGGTTGAATTTGTAAGTAGTATTGTGTGATATATTCACGACTATATAATTGAAAATATTATTCAATCTATATACTTAAAACATTATTCAATTTATAGTTGCAAGTAATATAAATTATTCAATCTATACTGTGTGATATTTGCAAGGTATATTATTCAATTTATAGTTGAGTTTATTGCTTGGGTTTTAAACATTTATTCTTAATATTAATCAACAATCAATTTAACTAGATATGCATGATGCTAATGAATAATACTTAGTGAAAACAATGTTTTAATTAGATTTTACAACCACAATCGGAATAACAAAAAAATTAAAAGGAATTAATAGTTTGTTGTTATAAAAAATTTATACGTCATTGGATAATTTTTACTTTTCACATATGTATTTTACAAAAAAGTATAAAAAAAAATGAAAAACATTAAAATCATTATTATACTTAAGTATAACTTTTCTAGTATGTTGTATAATCTCACTTCCATTATTGTACTTATTCATATATCATTCATAACATTAATTTAATTATAACATATTATATATTAGTTTTGCTAACATATTAACTTAGAAATAGAAAGTAAATCATGCACTCGATACTTATATAGGTTCGAGATCTCAAGAACTTTGAATCCTCCATTTGAAATCCGAATAGGTATTAAAAAATAACTTTATATGAATCAAAATCTTTTGTTACGACAAAACTACAAATACAAAATGCATTGGCTCTAAACATAAGGTTGTACGAGTAAACAACAACCAACGTGGTTTATAAATATTACACACAGACACACCTATATATACTAGAAGAAGTAAGAGGAAGTCGATACACCTTTTATTTTTATTTTACCAAAATCAGACATTTGGAGGTGAACAAGAGGTTTAAGGTCTCTCCGATAACAAGAAAGCACCACAACTTAAGGAAAAAACCTTTTTTCTACTCATACATCAAACATTAACCTAAAAATTACAAGAAAATATGGTTAGTTTCTTGAAATCTCTCGTTACATCTCTCTTACAACTCGGCATGTTACAACTTTTGACTTACCCAACACTCCAAAATATCACTTATTATACCAAGGTCTAACTTGTAATTGATCGGTTTGTCAGTCCATCTAAAAAAACACGGAAAATAACTTATATCCATGTTCCGTATTAAACAAATAAATTAGGACAAGAATATTAGCAAGTTAGGCCAGTAATATTAAAACTTATTTTGTTCAACAAATTTCACCAAATAGTTAATCATTCTAGATCATCCAAAAAGAACATACGAGACATGTAAATAATGTACAATTATCCATCATCTAGGATCTCAAAAGTTTATTTAAAAATGTATCTTGATCTCTTATACATAAAAATTTGAATAATTTTACTTTATACCCTATAAGCAAGATTGTCATTGGTGGACTTTAAGCACTCAAATAGTTAATCAAATGATATTTATCCTTGATTTTATATTACTTGTTTACTAATCTAATTATTATTTTATTTTAATAATAAATAAAATACTCTCATTTTGTTTATTTTTGTTTATTACTAATTAAAAGATTAAATAATAAAAATAAGTTAATATGAAAAAAAACAGCTATATTTGAAGAGAAATAGAAAAAGGCAAGACTTGAAAAAACTATAAGAAATAGACAAAAATTAAGTTTGGACACATAATTGGAATCAAATAAGAAAATAAAATTTAGTTTTATATTATATAAATCATAATGATTTATTATTTAGTTTAAAAGAATAAAATATATATATTACTTTATTTGATGAGTGTTACAATTTTAGTTATTAAGCAGTATGGTTTTATTTTTAAGAAATAATGTTTCTCAAAATAATCTTCTTATTTTTTATGCACCCTTTTGATGTTTTTGATCAGTGTGTGAACCAAAAGAGTTAAAGTATATATTAACTTGATAACTATCTGAGCACAAAATTTATTCTACTTATTATATTTTATAAAATTTAATATTTTAGTTTCATACTTTACTAAATTTCAAATTGTAGTGGAAAAGATGAGCATCTTGACCAATATTTTCCTAAGATATCATAATCAAAAAACCGTATATCCGAATAGTTTTTTTGCTACATAAACTATCAACAACTAATACCGAAGCCCTGACCTGGGAGATAAAATTGATTTTTGCATCCATATATTTCCTCCTACTGAAAATAAATTATGAAATAAAACATAGAATAATAAAGTAAAAATTATCTTGATCCATTTCTTCTTTTCAATATCTAAAAATATGCCTTTTAGTCATTAGCATATAGGAGGTTGATACTTAGTTGCTCTTGAAAATTTATTTCATCTTATTCATTTAAAAAAATGAATTAAGGTTAATTAACTACAATATATATAACATAAATGAGCTAAAAAATTAGTATTTAATAGTCTAATATGCCCTTGAGCGTCTTATGGTCAATGGAAAATAAAAATCTGAAAAATTACGAGTGAACTAAATTTAAATTCTTATATTTCCATACTGAAAATTTCGAAACTTTTAAATCGAAACATCAAAACCGTGTCTAAACAAAGCCTTGCTCGTGAAAGAAAGTGTCAAGTTCTGGATATCTTATTTTAATATCGTAATATGATTCTTGACAATATCAGTTGACAATAATTTGTTTGTTATGGGTATAAATATCTAAGTTGCGTAACTCACAACATACATTCACAACTCATATCATACATACACACGTCTCATAACAACTTATTTTTTTGCTAATTCAGTTAGGTTAAAAATAAGAATGACCACTGGTATATAGCTTCGATAATCATATTCAAATACATGAAATATTTAAACATGAGAATCACCAAGAATAAAGGAAAATGGGGGGGGGGGGGGAAATCCTAATTTGATGAAGAAATTGTTGAGATTTGCATGGATCTTATGCAATCAACATCATCTATTTCTTTCATCAGATCTCAAACTAGAGGAACAATCAGAGTCTTCATGCTTCCGGTAGTCAACCATTGCCATACTAACACTCCTCACCCAATGTACAAACTTTATCAAATATTTTCTTTAGTTCCACATAACCTATAACCACGAAACATGAAATAACACCGATCAACTTAAAAACTTAACTGAAAATACAAGATACATATGGGGAGCCTGGAATTTTTATACTGTCTTTACTTGTAATCAATAATATTTGTACTACTTCTCTGCTACCAATAGGAGATGTAGATTTCCAATTACCATTTATGTAAGAAAAACTAAATTTTTAGAATTGGTTCAAATTCAAAATATTACATCATTATGGTTACGCTCAATGTAAAGTAATAGAATGTCATATTCATGACTTTATAAATTGTGCATTGGAATAATTATATTTGAAATGATAACGAAGATATTAAAAAAATGGATGTCCATATTTTACTAACCAAAGTATGCTAACAATTTGGGGACAATTGAGACGACATATACGTACGTACTGAAATAATTTCAACAATTTTAGATGGAAAAGAAATCATACATCACAATTCATTATATTACGAAACAAACAAACCTCCTATTTTTTCCACAGATATCCGTAGTACAACATCTTCTGAAATACCCCATTTATAACGCATGATTTCCATCATGCATTCTTCTAGGTATACATATATCTAAGATTAAAAATAAATTTATGAAAAAGCTTTTTTAAAAGAAACATTTCTCCTTCACGAAATTCTCTAAGAAGATATAGTAGTAGGTCTCTCAGAAGTTCACACGATATCAAACTTCAAGACTACATAAGTAGTATTAGCGGCATTATCTCGCTTATCCTTTATTTGAGCAGTAAATGATACTATTTATTTTGTAACATCTTGTGATTAAAAATGGGATGGTTGTCTGATTAGATTTCAACGCATGAGGCTTCTGATGCGCTAATGGATGCACTAATAATGGAACTACAAATATCTCCAAACTGACCAAATATTATGTGAGCTAGATTCCACGACTGAAATAGTAAGAGAATGTATAATATATAAACTCTCCCGAATTTTAACCCAAATAACATATTAAATATTTAAAAAATTAATAAATAATATTTGACTCTAAGATCGTACACATATTTTTTAAGGCATGTAAGAGACTGAACGGAACATATACTGATCCATATATCCTTTCGACCAAAATAATTCAACCAATTAATAATGACCAAAATAATTCAACCAATTAATAATGTTGATGTTTAAGTATGTAGTATAACACCGACATAAAAAATAAGGTTTATAAATATAAAATACTAGAGAAAAAAGAAAAAAGAAAAAATCTTTGTACTATGAAGATAAAAAAATACAAAATCCAAAATTCAATGTCGCTCTTATATATGGTGAATGAATTGATGTATGTCGTTGATTTAATGTTAATATTGACGACTTATAAATAGGCTAATCATGTCAAGCATTAAAAATAAAGCTCACAAATATACATGTCGTATATGCTATGGCAAAATTAAACATTAAAGTGTGACATTCTTTATTTATTCTACTAACACATAAATTTTATGAATTTATGTGTGGAAAAAATTCACCTCACTAATTGACTATTATTAATATGTAAATGAATATTTTGTATTTAATTAAAGATTAAAAAAAGGTTTGATAAAAACATATCACATTATGCAGTATTTGGTGTAGTAATCTTATTATCTATAATATATTTATATTTAAAATTTAATTTATAAAAACAACAATTTTAGTAACAAAAATTTTAAAATCTAAACTTTAATGGATAAAATATATGAATTCAGATTTTAATTTGATTAATAAACTTTATTGAGATCTAAAATAATAATTATATCTAAACTTTGTTAATAAAAACATTAATTTCAGTCACAAAGTTTTTTCAGAATCTAAAGTCTACTTTAGTTGATTCAAATTTTAATTTAATTAATGAAACATTACCGAACCATTTTTTAATATATTATGGTAAATAATAATTATATTTACATTTTAAATTATTAAAATTTCATAAATTTTCATTGATTTAGATTTATTTTTTTGAATTATGATTTGAATTAAATCCATAGTCCGGATGTGAAATCAAACTAAGCGGACGTGAAATCAAACTAAGTAAAAATATTTTCTTACTTAAACATGTTAAAATAGGGTTCAGAGAGTGAAAATAGTAATTATTTTTGTGGTCATGTACCACCGGTTCACGGGCTCTGAACCAGTGATACATGCCCATAAAACCGGTGGTCATACACAACCAACACCATCAGTGCACAGACCCAGAAGCGATGACGTTAGACCTCGGTAATGATATCTCTGAGGTCCCGCACCACCGGTTCTGGTGCTGGTGCGCATTCGCACCATCAGTTCTAAAACCATAACACACGTGAAGAGGGTAACCGTTCTTTGAATGTGAACATGCATGAAGAAGGTAACGTGACACTGCCTTTTAATTCAATTACAACCACTAACCTGCATGGACATAGAGATATCAATGGAAACGTGCATTTCAAAAGTAATGATTCTTTTAATAAGTATGTGCATATGGAAAGTAATGGTAAGGTGCATGGGAAAAAAATGTTACTGAGATCAAACATAATCATTCAACCAAGGTCAAATATTGGAACAACTCTAATTAATGGATTTAATGTGGGTAATGACAATTAGAGTACCCCATTCAACCAGTTTAATACTGGTAACGCCAGAGTTCCTTTTTATAAGAATAATCATCCCTTCACATTGCAAACAACACAAGATTCACCTAAAATGTTCTCCAGCCTATTCCAAGGTTCCCATTTGGAATCTAAAGGTTTGAAGCTCCAGTTTATCCCTCCTTCTTCAGATGATGTCGATATCATTTTTGATTCGACAGATGAAGTTCCGTTCGTCGAGACTTGGGGTCAGTGTCTCATCGGATGTTTCATCGGTAAGTTTCTGGGTAAGATTGCACTGGATAATATTGTGAAACAATGGGGAGTTAGCTGCAAAACTCGGTCTTATGGAAACATACCTTATATCACATATGGTAAGACTTTAATGCTTAAAAAAATCAATAAAGATGTAATGTTAACATATGATCTATTCACAAAAATTCCAACATGGGTGGTCCTCGTGAAACAGGTCTAAGCAAGATTTCATCAAAAATTGGTACGCCACTTTTTACAGATCAATTTACTTGTGAAAAAAGTCGCATGAAGTATGCTAGAATTCTAGTAGAAATTGACGTTAGCAAAAAACCAATCACAAGTTTTGGTATAAAGCTTTATTGTGGAAGAAGATATACTCAACCTGTTGTATATGAAAACTTTCCATTGTTTTGCTATGTGTGTCAGCGATTTGGACACAATCACTCTCTTTGTCCATCTATAGAGCATGGTAAAACTAACATCGAGAAGCAGAAAGAAACCACGACACAATCGTCCCGTATAGCCCAAAACTTGCGTCAGAACGTAAGTGACTTACCACCTGAATCCAAAGGTACTCCTATCACTTCTAAATCCCCTCGAAAAGTTACGATTAACCCCATCGCACGCCCCAAAACATATGAAATTCCCACACCCATTATTGGAGAAAAGATGAATCACACCTATAAAGAAAAGGTCTCTTCATGTGATACCATCTACTTGCCTAGCCGAATCAGCCTCCTAATTGACACTCCAATTACTCATGTTAATGATCGGGAACCCATATATGGCCATCCACAGGGTAAAAATAAAACCACACCTTCCACGAGTAACATAACTGATCCATCAACTGTCTCATGGCAAAAGGTACATAGTAAGAAATCTAAAAAATTTGCGAGGCGTGGAATGCCTATAAACTCCACGGTTTGTGTCATTCGAATCACTCTCATGACCTTGAAGATTTTATTCGCACTATATCCGCATTATCAACTAACTTGTTAGAATTTTTTGATTTATTGATGTATTTAGTTATTTATTTATTTATAAAGTCCATTAGTGACTTGTACTCTATGAGATTTTAGGGCTCTCTAAATGATTGTAAATTTTTACATCATATATATACAAATCCATATTTATCTAGAAAAAAAATGACGAATCATCACACTTAAAAAAGAAAAAGAAGATTTGGAGATGAAATTGATTATATTATAATTAAAAATTAAAAACCTATTAACACAAAGGGTATGGCTATATATACCCAAAACGAGTTTAAGTATACCCAAAAACAACAGTTGACTTTGGATTGACTTTTTTTTGACATTTTTACCCTCCATCAGAAAATTAATATCTAAACTGCCATTAAGTAAAAAAAACTACTAAGTGTATCCTGAGTATACCCAATTCACCAAAAGTCCTATTTCGCTATGTATACCCAAACAAACACTCTTCTTTGCTGAATTTACTATCCAAATAGTATAGTTTCTTAAAATTTTTGAAACCTAATTCAAACTTCCTAAGAAAATCAAGAACATTCAAACTAAAACACAAAATCGATCATGTCGGAAGCAGAACTAGGGATCAGCGTGGAGGAGTTGATGTCGCTGGAGAGAAGGAATGATGAATTTTCGCCGGAAAAAGAGATTGAGTCGCCGGAGAAGGAGCCATGGTCGCCGGAACCGCCACCACCGTCGCCGGCGAAGGTATTGAAGAACCAGGCGAACCATGCACCATCGGTTCCATATGCCGGAACCGATGGTGCATGGCCACGCAGCCGGTCGGTTCCACAGCCCCAGCACCACCGGTGCTGAGGCCAAGAACCGGTGGACCTGGGGCCTCAGTCCGCTCGGTTCTGAGGCCCCAGCACCACCGGTTCATGGCCTCAGCACCGGTGGTGCTAATGGCCGTGTCCGGCCGGTTCTGAGGCCTAGAACCACCGGTTTTAGGCCTCAGAACCTTGAATTTGCGCATTTTTTTTCGAAAAAAGGCCTGATTTTTTTTATGTTGTTAACTATACTTGAATGTTTATTGTGTTTTTTTGTTGTGTAACAGGGGACGGATGTCGCAAGTGGGACTGAGGCACCTTCCGCTACCGATTATAGTCATTTGTTCTTCACTACCGAGTTCTACACACACGACGCGTTGGTGAAATGGGTTACGAAGATCGGAAAACTTTATGGTATGGTTATCAACATAAGCCGGCGCGACAAAGTAAACAGCAGAAAAAATCCGAGAGTTTATTTCCAGTGTGAGAGGGGGGGGGGGGAAATATATTCCAAGGGTTGCAGAAAAAGACCGCAAACGGAAGTCTACAGGAACGAAAAAGATTGACTGCCCATTTGAGCTTCTCGGGTCAATGGTTGCCCCAGATCAATGGAAGTTAGAAGTAAAATGTGGTACTCATAACCATGACACTTCTATACATCTAGATGATCATTCTTTTGCTGGCCGTTTGAATGATGAAGAGATGGAGTATGTTGAACGAGCGACCTTCATTGGTACTAACCCCAGAGATATACTGAATGGTGTGAAGAAATTGAACGAAGATAATGTTTCTACCATGCGAACGATCTACAATGCACGACAAAAAAATCGGGTTCTAAAGAAGGCGGGTAGGTCACAACTTCAGTTCTTGTGGGGTGAGCTTAAGTCACATAATTATTATGAATGGCATAAATCTGGTGAAGACGATGGACAAATCATTACAGATTTGTTTTTTTCCCATCATGTCAGTGTTGACCTTTTGCGCACATTTCCGACAGTTTTGATTATGGATAGTACATATAAAGTGATACGGTATGGTATGCCATTTTTCGAGATAGTGGGTGTGACGTGTACTGGATTGACTTTCTGTGCGGCATTTGCCTTCATGTCGGGTGAGAAGTTAAACAACTTCAAATGGGTATTAGAGTGTTTGAAATCGTTGATTTCCGTTCATGGAATTGAAGAACCGCGGGTCATCCTAACCGATAGAGATTTAGCATTGATGAATGCTATAGAAGTGGTATTCCCAGAGACAACGCATATGTTATGTCGTTGGCACATTAACCAAAATGTTCAAGGGCAAACAAGAAAGCACTTCCGCGAGAAAAGTGATCATAAAGAATTTGTTAGTGCTTGGAAGAAGATTGCGTATAGTGAATCATGTATTATTGCATTAATTCATTCAAATTACCAACTTATAACGAAAAGCCAATAATCATTTCATAACTAAAATAAAACATCACAAACAAGCAACAACAACATATTCTAAACATTAGTACATAACTTGATATAGAACAGACAGTTAGTCAAAATCATAACCTCCATTGTCGCTGAGAATACGCACTGTTTCCTCCTTCATGGCAATTTGAGAATGAACGTATTGTGCCATTTCCAACGACATATAGTCTGTGATCATTAAGCCAAAGGAGTCGAACGCTTCATTCCTAACTTCTGGGGGCTCGTTAAACACCAAGAACATCAGTCCACTAGTTATAGACTTGTACCTAGTGGCTACCTCCTGACGAGTACGGGATCGAGGCATTTGTCTAGATGTAGACATTTCGCCGTACATGAAATACATCATACACAAAACTTCATCAAAGAACTCATCGGTATTATCGTCCGGCCGTTTGAACTTCACAGCTTTCGCAGCCTTGAGCAGATGAGCATCATCAAACACACTCCAACCCATTAAGATAAACTTCAACTACTTTAAAAGGAGAGTTTTGTGTGTTTGGTGTTGTAAGGTATGGTTCCTTATATAGAAGAATGAGAGTTTACATTGGCGGGAATTCTAGAGCGCGAAAAAAGAAATCGCGGGAAAAAAAACCGGGAAAAAAATTCCAAGACAAAATTGCGCACCATAGGTACTGTCTTCTGTGTACCTATGGTGCACAGTCTGGTGTACCATCGGTACAGTAGACTGTGTACCGATGGTCCCATGCACCGGTCGGTACGTAACGTGCCGGCCGGTGCATGGTACCATCGGTACATAGTCTAGTGTACCGATGGTACATCAGACCCTGTACCGATGGTACCATGTACCATCGGTACTGCCTCCTGTGTACCCATGGTGCACAGGCTACTGTACCATGGGTACGCAGTAGTGTGCACCATAGGTACCACTAACTGCGTACCCATGGTGCAATTTAACTTGTATTTTTTTTAAAAATATGTTTTCGGTTTATGGGGTTTTTTTTGACAAGTTTATACCCGAATGTTATTGTGTTTTGGTGTTATGGATTTTAAGTTTATACCCGAATGTTATTGTGTTACTATTATAATTTTAGTTTTTGACGAATTTAATATGAAGTGAAGTACAGAAAATCGAGAATTACTAGTATAATGTTATGGTGTTTTGGTGTTATGGTATGACTTATGTTAGATCAAGTTAAGTACAAAAAATCAATAAGAACAGTAAAAGCAGTAGATAGTAGAAGTCATAAGTCATATTACAAAGTAGATGTCATAAGTCATAATACAAAACAAGATACTGAAACAACTAAGAAGTCCACAGGAATGAAAGATCATAACAACGCTAGAACAAGTCCGATGATGAGGACGAACAACCATGGAGAGAATAGCTGCAGGACCTGATCTCTCCACCTCAGCGCACCCGCCTCCCCACGCTCGACGGGCATAGTAACAATGGAGCGAACGACGTCTAAAAGTCTATCGTCCGTGGTACGCGGTGGGGGAGTGATAGTATGCCAACCATACTCAGCCAGGTACCTCCAGTGACTGTCTATATGTGGCAATGGTAACTGTCAAACGATCCTCAGCAAGCAAGTGTTGACGCCAATCTAGCCATGCGCTCTCTCGCCACGTGTACCTCGCCAGATCTCCTTTCCTGTAACCCGGTCGTAGTACAAGTGGGAGTTGGGGCTCATCCTGAACCCGTCCGAACTGGCGCATAACCCGATCAGGCATGTAGCCCTCGACCGTGCTCATCATCCGCAAAGGATAAACAATAGTGCGGATCTCCTGGGCTGGAAACTGGACTCTAATGCCCTCGTATGGCTCAAATAGGACCTGTTACAAAGCATTACAACAATTAGATTGATTTAAAATCCTAACACTTAATATCAAAATTGTAATGGGAAACAAATATTTAAAAACTTACATCTGACTCCTTCTGATCAGCAAGGAGAGTACGAATGACCGATTTGGGGCGGATGTTTTGCCCAACAATCTGCTTCGGCAGCCACTTCACAATCCTAGGCTGCCTCGCTACGTGGTCAGCATTCTCGGAGGCACTAAACGCTGGGAAGTGGTCATAGATCCAACAATCAAGCATAGCTACAAAACCATAAAGGTTATGCTTCGATGCTTTCGAAGCATCACCTAAACCACGGAACAGGAATGCCAATGCACTCGTACCCCACGCTATGTCCCACAACCCAGAGTCCATATTGGCTAACCCGTAAGTGTAGTCAGCCTTCACGCTCTTCTGACTAGTATCCGCAAAAATAGTGCAACCAAATAAGAACATAAGGTATGCTCGTGATACCTGGCGGATAGTCGCATCATCAGTCTGCTCGATGTAGCGCCCCCTGGTGAAAGTCTCCCTCAGCCACTTTATCTTGAAGCCAACGCCTCTGGTGGACTGTATCTCTGTGCGGACCTCATCCACTGTCAGACCTAACATACTAGCGTAGTAGCTGTATGCCTCGTCACGTGGAGCCGTGACTACATCAAGTGTCCGACCAACTACATGGAGACCTGTAATGCAGCTGACATCATCGAGCGTAATCGTCATCTCTCCAAATGAGAAATGGAAAGTGTTGGTCTCCTGATGCCAACGCTCAACAAAAACCTCGTCTAAGACGGAATGTGTGAAGTACTGAGGCAGGTGGGCTATAAGAGGACCTAAAGGAGTCCGCGCCAAAAATCGCTGCACATCTGGCTGAGCAGTCAAGTCCTACATACGTAGCACATTATAATGTGCCTGTACGCCCAGTGTAGTGCGACCCTATAAATTAAAAACAAAGTCAGAACATAATAATAGAAAAACCTTAGAGTAGACGTTTAATAATTAGGTACTTACCTGTCCGATGAAGACGTGGTACGCCTCATGCTCCTTGTAGTCAGGAAATAGAGGGATCTTGTTGCATTTCAGAAATGCAAACGTCTTTCGTTGCTCCTCGGTGTGGATGGCATCTATGTGCTCCTCGTCAATCGTGTCCTGCTCAGGGTCCCCAGTGGCATCCACCCTGTCGCTAACAGGTGGTGGATGTGTAATAGTATGCGCAGGGGACGCAGCTCTGCGAGAAGGAGAGGGAGGTGGTGGATCACTAGCACCGGGAGGTGGTGATCTATGTGTATGCGATGACGACGTCTCTCGTCGTGAGGACCCTCCACCTCTGATATCAATCGCCTCAGTCGCTATGGCCTTTTCCTTCCTCTGGCCATGCTTGATTCGGCGCAAAGACCGATCAGTCCGTATCCGTTCCTCCTCCTCCCTAAGACGAATAGTCTCAGAGTCATCTGGAGTATCTCGTCCGCGCTTGGCATCGCGGACCCGCTCATCCTCAACCGCGCGAACAGTCTTAATACTCTTGTCTGGCGGTGGTGGACGTGACCCAGGGGGGTACGCCCTGGATCGTGGAAGACGTCGCTCCTCCACTGCGTCTGACCTACAAAAATACAAAACAAAGAAAGAAATTAATAACACTAACATATAAAATTTAAATCAACAACACTCCTATACGTATGGTGAAATTTGAAGTTTTTTTATTAAAAAAAATACCATACGAGAACTTTTGAAACCCAAAAATTAGAGTTTTTTTTAAAAAAATTAGGGTACCATAGGTACCAAAGAGGGTGAACCGAGTGGCACGAGAGCTAGTGCCGCTCGGTTTCGGCACTGTGTGCCGAACGACACAGGGCATTGTGCCGCTCGGCACACAGATGGTGTGCCGCTCGGTACACAGTTGGTGTACCGAGCGGCACACCATCACGCACCGATGGTGCGCCTTGGGCAGCACCATCGGTGCGTATGCCTAGTACGCTCGGTACTGGGCATACGCACCGATGGTGCTGCCCAAGGCGCACCACCGGTGCGGCGCCGGCCATTTTCCAGCCGGCGAGTTGGCTGGAAAATGGCCCAAATAATCATCCTAAACCTACCCTAAACCCTAATTCTCTACCTAATTCTATCCTAAACTCAAAATTAAACCCTAAATCTAACCAAAAACTAAAATTCATACCTAAAGCTAACAAAATTAAGTAACAAAATTAATTTGGGGACTTACGTAGGAGGCGGCGGAGGGTTTTTGTTCTTGACCATAATGAAGGAGGAGGAGGAGGAGGAGGAGTGGTGGTGGTGGTGGTGGTTCGCTGGAAAAATTAAGAGATAAGTGAGGTGAGATTCTAGAGAGAAGTGAGAGGTATGAGTGAAGTGAGAGAAAGTGTTGGTTTAAGTGGAGTAGATGAAGTTAGTAAAAAAAAAATGGCTTATATACCCACAAAAGGGCATTTTTGGAAAAAATTGGGTATACTTAGATCACCTTTAGGTATACTCAAAATTGGATATACTTAAACTCGTTTTGGGTATATATAGCTTGACCCTAACACAAATTAAATCATATCAATAGATGACATCTTACCAATCGAAAATTAAAACTGACAAAATAATCCGAAATCAGAAGGGAAGGCCTTTAAATCTGAAAATTAGAATAAAATGAAGAATACACTTAAGCATAAATTTAAGGGTTTAAACCAATTAGTAATATTTATTAAACAATAATCATTTGAAAAAAAGGTGAAATAGTTATGATACAGCAAATAAGTAATAAATATGTACTAAATGTATCAGAAAACGTCTTCTGCGGCCAGAATTCTGTCGTCGTCTCCGTTTCGCACATTATCCATTTTCGTCATTGCCAAGTTGCCAACTGCGTGGAAGAAGAGGACGACAATGGAACCTGCTATGTACTTTCCTAACAAACAATACCACACTTCACTATCTCCATTTCTAATCTCTTCTTCTATACGATACAACTCACTAGCTTCGTCATCTTTGCTAAACCGCTCGATCGCATTCACCAACGATAATCGGTACCGTAGTTGCTCTACAAGATTCGTGAAAGATAGAGTCGAAGTAGGAATCGAAAACGACGGAAATCGCGAACCGGAAGAGGATAGCAAAAACACCGAGACGATCGTATCGGCTTGTTTAGTAGGGTTAATTACAGGTATCGGTGTTGTTCTCTTCAACAACGGGGTTCATGTAATTCGAGATTACTTTTGGGATGGGATTCCTTACCGAGGTGCTTCGTGGTTAAGAGAGGAACCGTTTGAGTCCAGTTGGTTGCGAGTCATCTGTGCCCCCGCATGTGGAGGCTTGATAGTGAGCTTTTTGAATGTGATACGAGAAGAAGTCGATAGTGTTGACAACGACGACGATGACAACGATGATGCTTGGCTCGATCGAGTAAAGGCTGTTTTGCGGCCTTTATTGAAGACAGTAGCTGCTTGTGTCACCCTTGGGACTGGGAATTCTTTGGGGCCTGAAGGTCCCAGTGTGGAGATTGGAACTTCCGTAGCTAAGGGAGTCAATAATCTCTTTGGTAAAAGCCCCCGGACAAGATTGTCCCTGCTTGCTTCGGGCTCTGCTGCTGGACTGGCTTCTGGTTTGTGGAGTGATCCATATTACCTAGTATATTACCAAACTGTTATCACGTGATTCAGTTTTATCTTTGTTTTGTGTTGAACCAGTTACTAAATATGGCAAAACCATAAAGTTTTTGAGTTCAAGTAGTAGAAAAGTTGGTCAGTACAGTTGTTTTGTGCATTGTAGGTTTCAATGCAGCTGTTGCTGGGTGCTTCTTTGCAGTTGAGTCTGTGCTGTGGCCATCACCGGCTGACTCATCTGTATCTCTCACAAACACGACTTCCATGGTTATCCTTGGTGCAGTAATTGCTGCTGTTGTTTCCCAAGTAGGCCTTGGAACCGAACCTGCATTCAAGATCCCAGAATATGACTTCCGCTCTATCGGTGGTAATTCTTTCATTCCTTTCTCTTGTTAATCAAATTTTGTTTTGTTTATCATGCTACTGTGGCTTTAGTAATAATAGGTACTGTATATGGACTGTGAAGCTATTGACTTATAAAATAGAAACTGGTTAGAGGTAGATTTTATTAATGCTTTGAAGTTGAACCTAAACTCTGAAGACTTTATTCTAAGAGCTGATCTTGTTGTCAGAAATCCCGCTATATCTGCTTCTGGGTATGATATGTGGTTTGGTGTCAGTCGCCTTAACTAGATGTACATCCTACATGTTGGGGGCTGTTGATAATGTTCACAAGACCGCTGGAGTACCAAGGGCTGTGTTCCCTGTACTAGGTGGCTTAACTACTGGAATCATAGCCTTGATGTATCCTGAAATCCTCTACTGGGGTTTTCAGAATGTTGACATTTTATTGGAATCTCGGCCGTTTGTAAAAGGCCTCTCAGCTGATCTCTTGCTTCAGCTGGTTGGCGTGAAGATAGTTGCGACCTCACTGTGCCGAGCCTCTGGATTGGTTGGTGGCTATTATGCCCCATCCCTATTTATTGGTGCAGCAACAGGAATGGCGTATGGAAAATTTATTAATCTTGCCGTTGAGCAATTAAATCCAGCAATTCATCTTTCCATCCTGGAAGTGGCATCCCCGCAAGCATATGGTTTGGTAATGTCCCCAATACCTTGTTGTTATTTCACCTTTCTGTTAAGTGGCAAAGTAATATAAAGTTTTATGGTTTGGAATAATATATTTTTCTTTTGTTTCATCATCTCACTATATGGTAGTTTAATGTGTCTAATATGCTTACAAGTGCTCATTTCAACTAAGAATGCATTAACTTCAAGTTTTTTATTTATGGTGAGTACAATGTTAAGTGATGGTAATAGTAGCTTCTGACTAAAAACACAGAAGATAATTCTGAAATGCTTTTAAAATGAATGAAGCACAGTCTAGTGGACATGTCTCAATATTAAAATCCAAAAAGTATATGACAGCTATAAATGCTAAGGGGAACGTTATAGGCCATAGTTACGAGCCCTGAATTTATTATGCCCCTTCAATAGCCTGGTTGCAACTTTCATGACTTCTTTTGGGACATTGATGTAAAATTGAAAATATAAAAGGTCATGGAAATTATAAAGATGATAAAAGAAGTTCTAAAGAGGGTATCAGAAGGTAAATAACTACTGTAAGCATGGTGGAGAGATCCACAATTTCTAACACAATAGTTTAATATATAATGTATAGGTTGTTAAAAAATTTAGGGAAAGCTTCAAGAGTTAAGTGATTTTTCTTTTTTGTCCCTGTAGCAATTATATTGTCTAAATGAACTGATTAATTTATTAATTTTCTCATTGTCAATAGTAAAAATCTGATAACCCGGTAGTTGACTCTGTATTGCTAGACCAGAAGTTTTAATAATATACATTTTAGATAAGCGTTATAATGCATTTGGTTATTCATCATTGAAAATTTAAAAACTTCGACATTAGTCTCATATGAGCTCTATCACAGGTTGGAATGGCTGCTACTCTTGCTGGGGTGTGTCAAGTTCCTCTTACGGCAGTTTTACTGCTTTTCGAACTTACACGAGATTATTATATAGTTTTACCCTTACTGGGAGCTGTTGGTATGTCATCATGGATTACATCTGGACTAACAAAAAGAAGAGACGCTAAAGAAAGCAAAGACGTCAAAGAAAGAAGCAGCAGTAATACAGCACCATTACCTCAAACATCGTCCTCCGATCTAGTTGAGTTATCTTCCAGTTATAACGAGGAATCTTATGAGAATAACCTTTGTGAACTTGAGAGTTCTCTCTGCGTCGAGGATACCAATTCTCAAACTAAAGAGTTTAAGAACATTTTTGTTTCAGAAGCCATGAGAACGAGATATGTAACTGTATTTATGAGCACTTTACTAACCGAAGCAGTGGCACTCATGCTTGAAGAGAAGCAATCCTGTGCAATAATTGTTGATACGGATAACATTTTAGTCGGTCTATTGACCTTGGCGGACATTCAAGACTTCAGCAAAGTCACAACTAAAAAAAACGCTGGAGCTAAGGTACGGCTACAGTCTTCAGTCCATCACTCGAAATTAACATGTAGTAGTTTTGCTAGTCAGGAAAAAAAAAGTTTTAAATCAATAGAAATTATTTATGGTGAATTGAAAGAAAATGAAGGATGTGATCTAGAAACTAGAACTTTTGTTTTTGTAACTATACTTATCATTCTGACACATTGCACTCGACAAAAGGCCTAATAATGTCATTAACTTGCCTTTTTCTTTCCTTTTTGTTTTATACAGAAGCTTTTAGTATCTGAAATGTGTTCGCTACATGGTGAAAACTGCCGCGTACCATGGACCGCTACACCTAATATGGACCTTGTTTCTGCTCAAATGGTCATGAATAAGGTTGGTGTTAGTCACATTCCTGTTGTTCTAGAGAAGGATAAAGGTAACAGACCCCAACCTGTTGGCCTTTTAGATCGAGAATCTATCAGTCTAACATACAGGTACGTCTTCTGAAATCCACCTTCCTGCCTTCAAAAACTCTGTTTGTGTACTCAACTCTGGTTGACCACTAAGTTTGTGGATCAGTATTATTATCAATGCTTCTCGTATTTTTACTTTAAATGTCTTCATTTTTATTATTCAGAGTTCTAGCAGCCAGAGAATACCTCGAGTAATCACAGAATGGAGTTCTTTTTAACCAAACAGTTGTAAAGATTGACCGCAGTGCTTATATTCCTCAGCATTATACCCAGACAGATACAACACTTAATGCAATGGCTACAGAACTTGTGTTGTTCTGTCTCTACCTTGGTTGATCTTAATCCTAATTCCTAACCAGCAGAACCAATTGTTTTATGACATGAAACAAGAAACTTATTGGAAGGTTTTAATAGCGACCTCCATTGTGCCGATCTTAACATTTCATTGTGCATTACGAGGGCATTGAATTCAAGAGTATAGTTTCTTCCAACCAGTGTGTAATGCTCAAATGACACAATGTCAAGATAAAGGAACCAAACAACAGGTAGTCAGTTTGTCTTAAACATAAAGTTTGTATTAGTTTTCCATATGTTGCTTTACTTTTTCTGTGTAGATTTAGATGCAAGCTGTAAAAAACACACTTAGACTTGCTTACTATTAGAGCTACAAGATGTGAATATCTTTACAATACTACAAAATACTCTTTTGTCTTTTCATTTTCTGCGCGTGGTTTTAATCCAAAGAGAGATCCAGACAACCCAATAAAATACAAAACACAAAATAATTGCTGAAAACATACATTATGGTGGAGATATATCGAAATTGATTTGTTTCCTTTATGTTCAGATCACATAATTAATTTGTTTTCCTTACTGTCATTTCAGATTTAGACAAACGATGGTTTTTCAAATACAAAATATATTGGGTTAATTCTTGGCTATTTCTTACTAACATTTTTGTAAAAAAGAGAGTAACATTTTAGATGTTTGAAATTAGTTTCGTTGTTTCAATAATTTTTTAGTTTTGTTTTAGCTTTGTAGCGTTTCTCTTTTAGTCAACTTATAAATCTAATTAAAACATTAACAAAAAACACTATCGTGGGATAAAGTTGCATCGGATCCAACGAGAAATTAGAAATTTTAATTCTCTATCAAAGAGTCACAAAATATAAGGACTTGATTATAAATTTGCTTTAAAACTAAACATGGCGTCTAACGTCTTTCCATCCAAATTTCATGAAATCAAAACATAGCCTCCATGAGATAAAACATAGCCTCCAAGCCTAGCTCTTACCCCAATTTCCTTCAAGTCTCCATCAACAATCCGTTTGATTCGCAACCTAATACTCAGCCTTAACACTTCTCCTATCGTTGATTTCTTGGCTTTTCGACCTTGTTCCTGTAAAAAGAAAAGGAAAAGAAAGAGAACCAAAAGCTTACCTGCAAAACTAGGCATCATGTTGAGAAAAGTAACCCAAACCCAGACTCTTTAAAAAGATAATGTAAAAAAGCTTAATAGAAATTTTGAAAGAATTAAAATTTGGTTTCTCTTTACATTTCAGAGTCCATTTCGCAAGCCAAATTAGCATGATTTTGGACTATTAAGATGTGCTTGATAACCATGAAAGAAGCTAAAGAATTTCTACACATTTTCAAAAACAGATTGAGGAACCAAGGTGAGCTTCCATTCGCAAAAAGACTAATTACTAATTAGAGTCCGACAATCGAGACTCTATATTCACGTTAGTCCACTAATTTCTCTTACAAATCATTTATAACAATGTTATTTTTAAAAGATAATATTGTTATAGAAAGAACAAACGTGGTACATTTCAAATTTGAATTATAAAATACATTAAATAGTCTCAATTATCATATGAGACCTAACTAAAAACTAATTGCAGTATTTAGAAAATACACAGTACCAAATGGATATATTGGATTATACGAATATTTTTCACTTTCAATTACAATTACGTTCGACGATTCAAGATTTTTATTATTTTTAGATTTGATTTTTTATTTTTTAATTCTTTTTAAATTAATCAGACTCGAGTGGTGTTCATTAGCTTTTTAAACCTCAGTCATTTTTTAAAAAGCGAAACTATTTCCTCCATAAAATTTATTATTTTTTCCGTCTCAAATTTTTTAAAAAATATTCAACATTTGTTTTTTTTTTGTTTTAGTTTCCTTTCTAATTTATATTTTGATATCACTATGAACTATCCACCCTTTATTAAAAAAAACACATAATTAAGTCAAATTATAGCTAACATATATCATTTGACTTCTAAAATTAAACCTTAAAAACAAAAAAAACTCAAATTTCTTAAAAATTAATCATAGAACATGAAGATACCCAAACCAAAGATTCAACACCTTATAACATCACCAAATCAACTAACAAGATAATTTAATCTTGTAAAAATGGAAACAAACAAAAATCAGAGAGTCAGAAATAAAAAACAAGTTAATTTTTTTTAAGTATAAACAAATCAAAAACAGATTTCCAAAGTTTTAAAAAATTAATTCGATACTAAAAAAAAGCAAAAATCTGTTATTGGAACTCAATATACAGGGAAAAAATTAAAAAAAAACATAGTAAGAGAGTTCCGGGAACTGCAAATTTTTCTGCATATCGAGTTCGTGGCTAGTTTTTTTTGTTAAAAGAGTTGATGTATGTGCATTTATATTGATAGGATTAGCATTTATGGGTGGAAATATATATGGTAGGTAGAAGGTTGTTGGAAAAAATTAAGGTAGATATGGTGTTTGGGTGGTTGCTGGAGAAGAAGGTAAATATTGAGTATTTAGAGTAAAATTAAAAAAAAAGTAAATTAGTAATTTCCAATATAGAGGAAATTAGAAAGTGGAGTCTTTTTTGAAATATAGGGGAAATTAAAATCTTATTGAGAAAATAGGATTAGAATTCTTCAAACATTCGTCAAAGCCCTAATTACCGTATCCGTTTCACATTATAAATTTCGTCTCGCATTCCATCCAAGTAAGTTATTTGATTTTTTTTAAATTGATTAAATTTGGTTATTGCTAAGAATTCAACGTCTTGTTAGTTTTGAATGTTCAATTATAAGGAACTTAAAATATAAAAAACATGTATTTTCATGGAGTATGCTTGAATTTTAACAACTGATATTAAAAAGTGAATCACACCACACATTTTTTAGGTACGTCTAATTTGATTTCCTTTACCTTGGTTGTAATCATAGACATCCTTTACTTTGATTCCCTATAATGTGCTATCGGACATATTTGCCATTATACTTCTGAATAGAATATCTCATATATGAAACATTATACATTTACTTTGTCATTTTTGGCAAATGCTTTCTCAACTTCCATGAGAAACTCCGAGACATAGATATCATCTTTTAGGACAACCCACGAAGCATAGCTGGTATCCTTGAAGTATGAAGGCAAAACATAACCAGTTAGACCGTTCTGATTTTCCATACTTCTTTTTCCTTATCTAAATTTTCTTGAGTAAAGAGATATGGGTTAGGTTTCATTACTGCAATGTCATAATCCCAATGCTTCAAGAACCACTCAATATCTTCTTTTTTATTGATTAAAATTTGAACCATTTAACATTGGGGGTTTGTTCCCCATCGAATTTTAAACCATTGCATTAACTAGAACATATATAACACATTGTTCATAAGTAAACTTGACATATAGAAACTTAACATACTTGAAGATTCCTGATAACATACCATGATAATAAAGTACTGGAATGAAAATTATATTAACATGTGTTTATGAGGTGGAAAAACTACCATTGATCATTATTTTAACTATCCAAAGTACCGATGAAACCCCTTTGAGGGATGATTTTATCTACTTAAATTAAAATAATATTAATTTTTCTTAAGTACCGGTGAATCCATCAGGAGGGCTGTTTTCACCTACTAAAATAAAAATAAATACTAAGGATTAATTTTTTCCCAAGTACCGGTGAAACCTTTAAAATCACACACTTAAATTAAAAAAATCTTAAAAATCAATTTTTAGTAGAGTTTCTCGAGTTATGATTAACCAAATCCAAATGTAAACATTCCAAAGGGCCAAAAATATTTGTAATTAAATTAATCTCTTAAACCTTTTCAGATCATATGATCCTCAATGAGATTAATTAACTTTCTGAAGGATCGATTAAGTTATTCCATGATTTACCTATCAAAATCTGAAACCTTAGTCATGCATATCCATATAATCATTAAAGCATACAAACCATTTATTTTATTAATAGATACAAAATATAGCATTTCCAAACATCTATAACGTAAAATAACTAATTTTTTTATAAAGAACAATGTTTTCTGAAAAATGAATAATGGGTGTGAACAATGCTTGTAGAAAACACTATTTATCATTTTTTTAGATTTTTTAAAGGCCGCTAGTGTTGTCATTGGGCCAACCGTCCAACCAACAACCCCCTACTACATTGCAACATCAGTAGATTGTTATTTCTTGCAACTTGCAGCGTTGGCAACAACTAGCTAGCCACTATGAACAACACCGAACTTGAATTGACAATCTGGGTCTTGTCCGGCCTGACCCGAACAAATTCGACCTGACCTGGACAAATCCGACCTAACCCGACCGACTTTTATCTGGTCCGAATATAAATTGGACCGGGTACAGGTCTATAAATTATAACCCGCAAACGGAATTCATCGGGTTGGCTCTATTTTTTAAATTGTCCAAATTGGTCCGATCCGAAAATAAAATAAAATAAAAATAAAAATATACAAATAAAAAATAATATATAAAAATAAAAAATTATTTTAAAAATAAAATATGTTAAATGGTTGTAGATATTCTTTTCAACAAACCCACAACTTAGCTTTTACATTTAGATTGAAGCACTAGCCTCTTTGTGATCACCGACCACAACCACTAAATTAATTTAATATGTATGACGTCCATAAGCTAAGAATGGAAACTATTTTGGATGATATTTTGATGATCTTATAACTAAAATGGGTAACTATACAAAAAATGCATCTTTGTGATATAATTTTAATAAACGTGGTATTTTATTTTTTACAAAATATGTTTAAAAGGTGTAAATTAAAATATTTTATTTTTCTTCTTTAGAATATAATCTTATAATATGTATATATTTAATGATTGAATAAGTATTTCACATCAGACAACATAATACATATAGTATGATAATCATTCCTAAAAAAACAAATGCAATTATCTTCCAAATATGTAGGATACATATTATTTATATAATGAAACATCTAGTTGTATATGATACTACGATGATGACGGTATTTTCTAAAATATGCACTGCCTCCCATTATAAACGTCAATGAAGGTGAAAATTGACATATATGTGTTTTTAAAATTATTAATTTTTTATTTGTTTTTAGTTTTTATTTAAATATAGTAAAATTCACATTGAAAGTGTTAGTATTCACGAAATAGATTTTTTTTACAAAATTTATAAAATCATACACGCAAAAAATTGTATAATCTCTTACATTTGATTTTTGATCGAATAATTATTTCACAAGAATTGCTAAAAAATGCAGTTTTTATTCTGTGAAGTCGTTTTTTTCTCTCGTGATTTTCAATATTTATAAAAATTCCACTAGACAAAAATCCTAAAAAATCCTGCTATGTATTATTATAATCTTTCAAATATCATAGTTTTAACTAAACTAGATATGAATATAATCTTGAGAGTTTTTATCCAAATAATATAAGTATATTATTTAAAAGAGAAAATTAGACATAAATACCTATTCAAGTACCAAATACAAAAGTGGTATTCATTTTAAACTAGTTTCATAAAATATTTAGGAATAATAATTTGGACAAAAATACCCTCTAGGGTATAAAAGGAAGCAATTTGGTTACAACCCACTTTTTTCATCTCATAAGCCTAACTTTTGGGTTCCAATTCCCTCCATTTTCACTTTTCTAATTTTGAGGAGAGAGAAACACGAAACCCAAGAGTGAACAAAAAAACCACCTTCAACACAACCGTGAACCAACATTTTACTCGACGATATCAGTTCTGACTCCGGTAAACGGTTAAAAGCGGACGTTGCCGACGACTATACACATTCCGATATAGTTTCGGGCGGTGTTTGACCGTTAGAGGTTAGTTTCCTTGTTTCGATGAGTTTTTTTGGTCGGAAGAGACACTGTAACATCCGAGACTATTGTTTTGAGTATGTTTCGAAGTATTGTAATGGATAGTAGACAGTTCTTCGGCGACGTTTTTTCTTGATTTTGGAAGTTATATATAGATGAGTTTGTATGTTGTTGAGATACCGTTATTTTTTTCTGAAATTTTGTGTGTTAGTTAAGGGTTGAAGATGTTTGCGTGAGACTATAGGTGTTATGTTAGTGTCGATGTTGATATCAGAGAATATGCCGATGGAGCAGACAGTTGTTAGTTGATTGTTTGACAAGAATCGCAACCTCGCCGTGAAAGTGTACCCCTATCTAGCAATGTCTGTATTTTAGCAAGTATTGGCATCATATGCATGAAATGTTGTACATATCTAGCAATGTATGCAATATGTGTTGCAATGTCTAACAATTTCAGTATTGTGTTTACAGTAACATGTAACATGTCTAGCAATGTGGTACTGAATCTACCATATGTCTAGCAATGTGTACAAAGTTAGTTGATGTTGTTGTTTGGTTAGTGAAACCCGTGTGGTGTTTGGTTGGTAATGTCTAAGATTGTGAAAAGTTGTTTTGTGTTATGTTGGGATGATTGCGATACATACTACTTGGATATAAGGATTATGATTAAGTTGACTCGAAATTGCGATATATGTAGGCAAACATGATTAAGACGGGCGTATTCAACATGTCTGGCTTAGTCAGTATAAACAACCTTTTAAGACGGGATATAATTACAGCAGAACACATAGAAGCTGCAAGAGACACCATGTTCTATATGTTTCTGAAAACATCGTTCGACGTAAGGAACGAGATTCTGAAGTTGAAAAAGTTCCACAACCTGATCGAGGAAATTTGTAGTTTTTACGATGTGAAAATGAAGGCTTTCAAGATAGGTCGTAAGTATGTTAAGCTAACTCCAAAGGATGTGAAGGCCATATTTGGGCTGAAACACGGGAACGAGGAGATGCCTATGAATCAAACAGAAGCCTTTATCGGTCGGTTCGCTGATAAAGCTAAGAATGATTTGATGTTAATGAAGAAATAGATTTTGAGTCCCCGCACAAGGAGCGGGCCGAGAAACGATAAATCAGTGTCTAATGCATTGATAAAGGTGAACGAATTCTCGAACTTGTATTTGTTTTGAATTTTTGTTGCATCATATTAATATGATATTATGTTTTATATGTAATTAGAAATGTCATCATAATCTATCTAGCAATGTCATAATAAGAGTATTTGCTTTGAATTGCTGTTGCAGCATATTAGTATGTTGTTGTTTTTTTACATGTACTCAGCAATATCATCGTAGTCTATCTAGTAATATCATAATAGGAGTAACTGTTTTGATTTGTTGTTGCAGTATATGAGTATGATGTTATTTATTTTCTAGGAATCGATAGAGAAAGTAATAAGGGACGGAGGGGAGGACCAGGCGAAGAACGTTGCTCGTGTGTTGATACTTTCCATATGCTCGACACTGTTGTTTTCAGTGTCAGGCGATGTAGTCGGCTGGATAACAGTATTCTACATGGAGGATCTCGAGAAAATAAACAACTACGACTGGTCCAGAGCTATAGTTGAAAAGCTGCAGAAGTCACTGGACAAATGTATTAAGGCCAGGAATCCCGATAGAGTGACCGGATGCGTTGCTCTTCTATTTGTAAGGACGATTCCTTATGTTATTACGTTAGTTTTTAAAACCATATTTGAATGTTGTGTTATTTTGTATGCAGCCCTTTTTGATGGAGCACAGTTTCATCGACGTTGAAATACCAAGACCAAACATAATCCCTAGGTGTTATAAGTGGTGGGGATTGGAGGCGAACAAGTCAAATTTTGAAATGATCGAGATGGTCAGCCAACTTAGAGACGCGCAGGTATGATAAATATGATTTGGTAGCTGATGGTATTCCTACTAAGTATCTAGCAATGTTTGAATTTAACTTATCTAGCAATATATCATAGTATAACCTATCTAGCAGTGACATAGAAGCCCTAAATCGCAACCACTTGACTTTTATTATCTAGCAACTGCATATTCAAAGCAATCGCAATCACTTGAACCTGAGTAGGTAATAATAGTAATTCATAATTCACAACCATGATTAAATTGTTGTGAGGCAATCACATTTGCATATCTAAATGTCTATTATACTATCAAATTGTATTTGTTAGGTTATGGATGATGAGCTATCGTTGACAGAGGCTGAATGTCAAGCTTTTAGAGAAAATGAATTAGGGGGGAGGAACTCTGAAGGTGCTGCAGAAACCAGTGAGCCAAGGAGTCGGAAAAGAAAGAAGTCTGTTGCAAACAGAACTGTAAGAAGATAGAAGAAATAGTTCCATGATGAGGCTGGAACAAGTCGTAAAATAAGTTTGAACATTGAGATTGAGGACAACACAACACCGCCAGCAGCAGGAGAGAATTATGATGTTACGCTGCGTGAATTCATGACGAAGAAGAAGTCGACAGTCGGTGCAACAAAAATCAAAAGGTTGAAAAAGAAAGAGCACCGTATGTCGAGTATTCCAAGTTTCGGAAGACTGTCACAGTCGGTGTTACATGACAAGCGGGTGCTGAAAAAGCACAACAGGTTGCACCGATTGAAAGTTGAAAACAAAAAGTTGAAAATGGCGCTTGAACAGAGAATCCAACAAGTGAGTATTCGTATGCTTTTTACGGATAAAACATGTATAACAAATCACGTATACTATTTAACATGTTTGTTTGACACGAGTTGAAGGACTGAAAAAAGAGTTAAATCAGTTGAAAGCGAAGCTCAAAGTAGCAGAGGACACTATAGATGCTGATAATGCCAAAATTCTCAACACCTTATCAATGCCGTTTTGCCGTGAAGATAAAGAGGATACTGAACCTGTGGCTGCAAATATTAGCAAGAAAGTAATTAAGAAAACAGTTGTTTACCAATGTCGCAGGCATGGATTTGTGCCGAAGAGGAGCCTAGAAGATTCGAAGACCCCAATAATAACTAGCAAAGGATGTTGAGGTGGAGGAAACAACAGAAGAACATAAAGAGTTTGAGACAGTTGAGGCAAACGAGAATGAAGGATCTGAAGAGGTGAACTTAGAAGCAGCTGCAGGGTTGGTTGACTCTGAAACACCTGTTGAACCTAGGCCAGAGACTACGTTAGAGGATGGTATTGTTGTAGATGTCGTTGGGAAGCAGATAAGGCCTACCCTACTTGTGTATGATGCTAATAATGAGAAAGGGTATGTGGATGCAAAATTATCACCCTAACTCATATTTTCGGCGTACAAACTAAAGTTGTCTTAGCTGAACAGGGACACAAAGTTGGATCTAACGAGGTTGATGGACAAAAGTTAGTGGAGGATACACGTGAGCCGTTAAATAGAGGGTGCAACGATGAAACCAAAACTACGGAACAACAGGTGGAGAACCCAGAAAATATAAATGAATAAGGAAATGTAGAGACGGGTCAGAGTAAAGAAGAAGCTGACAAACATGACGTTGAAACCACTGTAGATTCAACCAAAGACATTGGAAAAGCACCTATTGGGGTGGAGAATGTAGCCCCAGAAGTCCTAGTGCCTGAACCTAGCGTTCAGGATGTGGTGGAGAATGTGGCTGAAGATGTAAGTGGATCTTATAATCGTTAAGATTCATCAATATTTAGTATTATGTTTTGGCATGTTTTGAAGTATTACAAGTCTAGGTTTGATAATGACTAAGATGGACTGTTGTTTTTTTAAAATGTTGTTTGACAATGTAAGAAAACTTTAAGACTTGAAATGTTTTTTTTGCATCATGATTTATTTTTATACGATAGATATATGTCGCAAAAATCGAAATCATTAAGAGACGATGTCTAGCAAACACTGGTTAAATTAATAGTAGCTGAATCAAATAAATTGCATGAAGTATATAGGTGCAATTGCAACCTTGTACCGGGTTGAGATTTTTCATGAAAATCTATATAGCTGTATCTAGCAATGTCAACTAGGTGTAAATCACAACCATTTTAATAACATATCTAGCAATGAGTCCTGCACTAAAATCGCAATGCATATGGGTAACTTCATTGTCTTACATTATTAGGGAATGCAAATAGCAAGGCTGGAAGGAAAGCGTCAATATACTATACCATGGTATTGAATAAGCAGCAAAGTGTGAACTACTATCACAACTAGTGTCTCCCGTCAAGGTTATTCCAATTCGTAACGAAGAACAGTAATCCGCAACAAAGACTAAAGTTATTACGCATGATGAAAAAGTAAAACAGGTCGGGGGAGATATATCTGAAAACCTGCAGATAGGGGCAGTTAAGTATGCAACACCCCTACAAGATAAAGTAGCATCTAACACACTAACTGTAATTTCTGTTATACCGTTGGCTAACGAATTTTTTGAAGACTGCACGCAATCCTTTTACGAAGAATGTGGCAATGCTGTAGAAAATTCAAATGAGAAGAGACGTACTTTTGGATCCATCGAGGAAGGTCAAACAAATCTCGATGTAAGTGGATCTTTTTCTTACCAACACCGACATAAGTAATGTTAGGGAATTAATTTGATACATTACAGGTGCACGCTGATGAGATCCCAAGGTGGAACTTACTTAGTCAGACGCAGGTGAGACAACCACAAGTTGCGTACGAAGATTGGCCGAAGCGTACAACTACGACGCAACTCATAGATATTAGTGAGTATAACAAGGTGTTAAAAATAAGCAGCGAATAAGAACAAGAAGATCCAGAAGTATGGTACTTGCCAATGTCGGAGTTCTCATATAGGATTTTCATTAGTGTGAGCGAGATAATGGAACTCCCGAACCAAACTGAAGTAGACTTCAAGGTAATATTCTGTTCAATCGCAGCAACAATGTTAACTTAAAGGTATCTAACAATGTTAAATTAATATATCTAGCAATGTCTAATTAGTCCACCTAGCAATGTTACAATAGATCTAGAAATGTCCAAGTATAGTATCCACCAGTAAGGAATCTAGCAATACCATCTACGTTGTCTACGTATACAGTGTTGTTTCTTGTTTTTAATCATTGTCATTTACATATTTTAAGCAATTAATTGTTAATTGATAGATCATAGATGCTTGGATATATAAGCTGCTCAAAGATGAAAATTGGAGAGTCTATATGAAAGGGTTTGATGATAAGTATTCATTTATGGTCAGCGCTATTCAAATATCTAGAACTGCAACTGTAAGTGCATAAGGTATTATTTATGTTATATTTCAACAATTTACTTCCTATAGTAATGTTAAAAAATTACAGGAAACACTGGCTATAAAGGAAGATATGTCAAACATTATGGATAATTTTTTTGAAACAATGAAACCACACACATATGTTGCCCTTGTTCCTCTTTGCACCGTTAACAAGCCCGACGTCAACCATTGGACGTTGCTCGTTATTGATATCGAGAATGGGACTGCTAGTAGCCACAACTCACTATTTCCATGGAGCAAACACATTCCAGATAAGACGAGAAATACAGCCGATTGCCTCATAATAAACTCTATGATATAAATATATTTATTTATATCTTGCAATAGCTACCAACCTAATGTTTGAATGAATGTTACAGAATCAGCAGTGTACGCTATTGCAAGTGTTTCTGGCCATATTTTTTTAGTGTATCTAGCAATATGATATTAGACTATATTTCCCGGTATCTAGCAATGTCTCATGAATGTATCTAGCAATGCCAGAAATTGTACCTAGCAATGATATAGTCGCCTAAATTGCAATGTAATAAGGGGTTCTTTGATTTTGCAGTTGGCCTATTGCATGAAAAAAAAATACATACCTGCTGTGAAGGTTGGATACAAAATCAAGACAATGAGAAATATCCCACAACAGGAAAATGACAACCTTGACTGTGGGATTTTTGTTTGTGAGTACGCGAAATACATCATTCAGAAATGATATGTTCCTAAAGAATATGGAAAAGATATGCAAGCTAAAAGAAGAGATGAAATATTTAAGCATTTCCTCAATGATTCAAACACAAACCGACGATCGTAGTGTTGGGAGAATTTTTTTTATGTAATTTTTTTTTTGGGATAAGTGTTGTGTAGTTCATTTAAAATTAGATGCTAGTATTAGAGGATTACTTGGAAATGTAGTAACAATCGTAATGTATCTGCTTGTGTTAAGGGTGTCAAAATTGTTGTGTAATTCATTTCTACCAATGTCATTTTTATAGTATTACTATCCATTAAGGATGAAAAAATATTTTGCAAACCGGTTATACAGCCACCTACAGTTGGCAATCAAAATGTAATTCAACATTGATGTATCTAGCAATGTCTAGATACGTGTATCTAACAATGTATTGTCAAGGTATCTAGAAATATACTGCCATTATTATTGTATGAAAAAATTTAAAAATTATTCTGCATCTAGTAATGTCCATATAACTTATCTAGCAATGTTATACTGCTGTATCTAGCAACGTCGTTATAACTTATCTAGCAATGTTATACTGTTGTATCTATCAATGCCCGTATAACGTATCTAGTAAGGTTTACTGATGTGTCTATCAATGTCCATGTAACTTATCTAGCAATGTTATACTGCTTATCTAGCAATGTCTTTATAAGATGTCTAGCAATGTTACGCTGCTGTATCTATCAACCTCGTTATAATGTATCTAGAAATATTTTGATGCTGCATCTAGCAATGTCGTTATAATGCATATAGCAATGTTGTGACGCTGTATCTATCAATGTCGTTATAACGTATCTAGCAATGTTCTGATACTGTATCTAGCAATATCGTTATAATGTATTTAGCAATGTTTTGCTCTGTATCTATAAATATCGTTATAAGGTATCTAGCAATGTTTTGATACTGTATCTAACAATATCGTTTTAAGCTATCTAGCAATGATATGCTGCTGTATCTATTAATGTCACATGTGGCTTATCTAGCAATGTAAAATCTTAGTAAATCACAATGATATACTTATATTGGACCAACTATATTAATGCATTGCTAGACAAATTTATTGGGAGACAAGTACATTAAATGAGATCAAAATGACTGTTAACTACATCCGTCCGTAATTAAACATATATGTTTTTATCCTATTTTTTAACTTGTTAGTTGAAAATACAAAGGTAGATGAGTTGAATCATTACATGCATTAACTAGATGTGTACAATCAAATGTCTGCAAATAATTGCATTTGCTAGATTGGACATAGCATCGGGCATTGCATTTCACTATAAGTAGGGGATGAGAGTTTAGGTTATTCATCTAACACCACTTTGCAAGAAATCATCTAACACTACTTTGCAAGAACACCACTTTTGAAAATGACCCCTTCTTCCCCAGTCACAGAAAGGTACTCATTGGACGACGACTGGTGTTCCAACTACTAGCTAGACAACAAGGCATACAAGCGTAGAACCATTTCTGAGTAAGCGTCAGACGACAAGGATGACTGCTCAGGTTGGTCGTCCAAGTGAGAAGAAAACTACGCTTCATGGGACTCATGGTCACTCGATGATGGCTACGAGTCTTACCCTGAACAACTTCCAAAACGGAAGCGACGAAGGGATAGCTGGGAGTCTGCTAACGGAGACGACGATGATGAAGATGAAGCCGGCGATGAGAAGTTGGAAGACAAAAAGGATGAAGAAGAAGAAGAATAAGAAGAAGAGGAGGAGAAAGCTGAAAGGTCTGATGAGGAGGAGGACGAAAACGATTCTGATTAGGTTTATGGCAGTTCAAGCAGTATCATTTTATTTTTAGTAGATTTTTTATGTTTTGATGGGCTATAAACAAAACCAACCCTCTGAGTAGTTCTATTTTTTGGGAGGGTTGTTGAATTGGGCAGTTGTACTGCCATGAATGATGTTCTAATCTTATTATGATGTTTGCTTTTTTTGTGATCTATATTAGTTTACATGTTGTTGCCATTTTAACAGTTTCACTAAATATTAGAGAGTAAGTGGTTTAATGAAGCAGTTGTAAAGGAAGTTAAAAAACACAATCGCAATGTAAGCACCAAAATTAACTAGTATATCACAATATCATGTAAGACATATATGACAGTGGCTTTCTAATTCCCCCCCAATATAACAGTTGGCTATCTCCAAATGTCATTCATGGGCCTACACCAATGTCATAATGGGGTTTTTAACTAGGGTATATAAAAAAATCTAGGAATGTCAATTAGTTTAGCTACCTATGTAAATGTATCTAGCAATGAGGTATAAAGCATATCTTGCATTGTGACCATTCTTTAATCTGACATATGAGTTTATCAAATCTAAATAAGGTGTATCTCTACCAATTTGATATTAACCTTTAAGTCGCAAGGATAATATGTTATATCTAGCAATGTTAGAATTGGATACCCATGTATTTCATGTTACTGGAATGTTCATCTCTGTAAAATGGAGTATCTAGCAAATTCATATCCACGTATCTAGCAATGTCATTTTAGACTTACAATCGCAAGGGTATTACACTGTATCCAGCAATGTAGCATGAGAAATTTAATTTTAATGCAACTACCAATGATATAACAAGTATCTAGCAATGTCACCATAGCCTATCTAGAAATGTCAAACAAGAGTAAAGAATATAATTAACGAGTCAAGGAGACGTTATATGTAGCAATGTTAACAGTTTTAAAACATACAAATCGCAAGATAACGAGTGTTTATCCAAGGATATAAAAAAAACAAAAGAAAACAAACTTAATTCTACAGGTTTGTTATATTCAGATGGAGCATTGCAGGACCTCCTGTTGTGTTCTGATTTGAAACAACGACCACACCGAGACTGGGTGGTGGTTACCTCTCATTTTGATGGAATACGTTTTTTTCTCGACCCTCCCGCTCGTCTTTTAACGTTCGGTGGATTAACCAATGGCTCTCCATCATTTTTATGGTAGTAGCTTCACCAAAATCTGTTATAGCCGGTATGTTAAAAGAATAACTGGACCTGAAATTTGCAGCAGTGAAGAAGGGCTCTACTAAAGTCATCGGATCTTCCATTAAAGATACTATTGCAGCAAATGCATGTGGGTATGGGAAACATTCTTGCTGCCAAGAACCATATGTACATTTGAAATCAAGGATGTTTACCACCATTACTGGGTCTGATAAATCCTAAAAAAATGGCAGAAGACTTGCGTACTAACCACGTTCGACCGCACTGTACATTCTCTTTAAATAGCTTGTCAAACTCGGGGCATAATTAGGTGTTCCAGCTTAGACCCTCTGATAAACGTCTAGACATCTGAGTCATAAGAAGAACTTTAATCCTGTCGACCAATTCCACTATAGGCAGATTGCACAATTTTTTTATCTGCGCGTTGAACGATTCCACAGCTGTTGATGCCATTGCCCCATACCATTTGCATTTGACGTATGCCTGAGCATACTTTTCCAGGTGGCAAATTGTTTAGAAATTTGGCGATACGATCACCCCTTGGTGCTGAAACTATGCTAATCGTTCGTTAAAAAGGTCCAATGTCGGGGCATAAGCACAACTCTTAAACATCACTAGCATATTGTTTCCATGGACTCTGTTTGTGTGTTCAAGAGCTTTATTCAAATTCTGAACTAGATGGAATAAGTGTGGTAGTCATTAGGATATAGAGTTGCTACAACGTTAATAATACCAGCATGACGGTCTCAAATAAACGTTATCTGGCGCCCTAGCAAATGCGGTTTTAGACTTTACAAAAACCAAAACCAATTGTCCGAGTCTTCACTACCAAAAATCCCAAAAGAAATGGGAAGTAGACCTGTAGCAACACGTAATATTACATTTGTTTCCAGGGTTCCACAGAAAAGTTGCAGACAGAAAACATTACTGGATTGTTAGATTGAATGACCATAAATCCCAAGTTAGATACAACCTATCTAGCAATATCTAAAGTAACAATAAAACTCAATCCAACACTTTTGAATGACCTTATATTGAAAACACGAGACTAACCTATCTAGCAGCCTAAATCTACCAATCTAGCATGTTGGGATGTGTTTAAAAAAACACATAGGCAACAATCGCAATCTAATAAAGCCAATCTAGAAATATTTGGTGATGATATATGAGCAAAACCAGAAACCACATATCTAGCAACATGTAAACTAATAGATGGACTAATTGTTGTTGCCATCCTTTGCCACTGCTGAGAGAAACACCCCATCATGCTTCCGTGTTAGATGATTTCCGTCAACGTACAATAAAGGGCGGCGCAAATGAAAACCCTGAAAGCACGCGCCGAACGCTATAAAACACCCTCGGAAAACATTACCGGGTGTTAAATCCAAATGACAGTCCGTTGTAATATCAAGAATCTTTAATCATTTGAAGTAACCTTTTAGTAATCTGAAAGAAGTATTGCTATCTCTAAATACTACATGCCTTTCCTTTTCTAAAGTATTCCACGATAGACGATAAGAATTGTCTAAATCGTAGTCTTTCTTGATAGAGGACTGTATAGTTTTAGCTGTCACACTTTAACAGTTCCTAAAAGATTATGAATCTCATCGGCAATCAAATCAGATGAAAAATGACTTCTCTTCTTTTTTGTGAATACATGACTGCAAGTATGGGTATTAACAAACCTCTTTATGGTCATTAAACCGATTCTAGAATCATTTGAAGTATAGAGCCTCTATTTGCACTCGTCTAAATCTTTGTTCACACAATAAACTATGATCTTTCTAAATGTATTATGCATGTACTTAAAGGAAAAACTGTTCTCTAATGCATACAAGGATAAGGATAACCTTAGACCTGCAGCACCATCAACAAATGACTGACCAACACCGACGATAGCTTCGACCCATCCAGTTATAACAAGATGCCTTCTCTTGAGGGTTGAAATAACTAAACAATTACTACTTTCACCACTAGTTTGTTGGTTATGGAGGATTTTTCGAAAAGTTGAACAGGCTGTTTACGTTTAATTGCAGACCCTTTATCGATCACTTGTTCTTCGATAACAAAACTAACACTCTTGAGATGCTCGACATCAAGGTATACTTCCAAACCAATAAAATCTTGTGTCGTTATTAAACAAACAATTCTTCTGAGCACCACAAGAATAACTAATGGTGCAGTTGCCTCTAACAAGATCCTGCCATGTGCTTTCGACGTACTGTTGGAGAGCGTCAAATGATTCAAATTCGGACAACAGAACAATAGTTGTTTTGTGACCAAATTTGAAATTGCAAACTTTGGGTTTCGACATATACTACCCTGCATTGTAGAAGATTGGGTTAGTTTGTTGTAGGGAAATATAGAAAGCATAAATGTGTTACAGAAAAAATCTATCTATCTCGTAATTAAACCAATCTAGCAATGTCTCAAAAGTGCAATCACAATATAAAAAAACGAACATCTGGTAAATCACAATGTGTGTTAAGACTAGTAAATCACAGTGTCTATGCGTAATCTAGCACCTACTGTTTCTAAGTTTCATAAGGAATGTTCATCTCCAACAATGTTTGTACTTGTTGACGCTGCAAATCGCTATCAATCATGTACAAATCTAAATAACCACAGAAATACACACCTAGCTAACAATAAACCACACACTTTTAGAGGCAAATCACAATGACTATACTGATATCTAGCAATGATTACACAAAACGCAACGACAAGTATCAGTGGCAAGTAAAAACGCAAGGACTATAGCTAATGGTGCTTGTATCTAGCAGTGTAAGTATTCAACACAAAAAATGCAACGACAATAGAAGACTCAACCAAACTAGCAACGACAACATAAAAAAACTCTTAAATCACATCCTCTTCTCTCAGACTGAAAAGAAAATAATCACATCCTGTTTGCTCGGACTGAAAAATTGTAAATGCTTACCGGAAAGTTACAGAATAATATATCGCTCGTTAATCGACCAGAACGCTAAACAAAACAAAATCTAAACATTAAAAAATGATTAACATACATGATTTTGACTAGTTCGATCTAAGTTTGAGCTGGAAAAACGAAAATGGAAAAACTACCGGCGAGCAGTACGTAACAAACCTTTAGAGTGACTTCAGCAATGTCAGAGGTTGAGGAAGAAACCTGGTTACCGCTCTGGCCAATAGCTATAAAATCTCAGGTTCTCGACGGGATTAAATCTCAGGTTATGCTAGAAGCTTGTTTACAGGTCGGGGGAACAGATTATCGCCGACGGTTTTGATCTCCGGTGCTTGAATGTGGTCAGTTATGGCCGGTAAATGGTGGTTTCAAAAGGTGAACGGTTTTTGGGTAGGATCGTCGGTGGCTAACGGTGGTTGCCGCCAAGAACCTGATCACGATAACAAATTTTCTAACCAATAGACCCTTCTTGGAAAACAAATATTTTGTTAGGTTAGGAGAGAGAGAGAGGAGAGAGAGAGAGTGACGGCTGGTCATATATTCAAAATTCAAATTTCTTGATTGGATGAAAAATACCTCATTTTTCACAAAATAAGACTTATATACTAGATTGAGGGTAGTTGTGATATTAAAAAGAAATTAGGTCTTGAAAGGGAATTCTTTTATTGAGGTTGGTATTAAGTGAGCATTAACCCATTTTTTGGTACTAATAACTAATATGTTTGGCCAATTGGTACTTAGTATGTCATTTTCCTATTTAGAATTTAACATAGTAAATTTAAAAGTGCAGTAACTATTAAAATTTAAAATATAGAGTATTATCTAACTATTATATTTATTTATTTATTTATATATATATAATTTAGTTTTTCTATTTATTATTTGAGATCTATTTTTTAATAATATTTTAAATATTCAGTTATACAAAATTATCACATGTACATATAATTTTTTATTTTTTATTTTAATTTGTTGAAGCCTATTGTTTTGGAATTTGAAACGGAAAAGGTTTGATTGAGTATGATTTTAATTTATTTCAAGCTTTTATCTAATATATATATATATATATATATATATATATATATATATATATATATATATTCAGATTTGAATTAAGTTTTCATTACAAATAAAATATTTTTGCAATTTTCATTAAATAGCGAATATATTTTTATCATTTTCATTAAAAACTAAATATTTTAGAATTTTCATTAAAAAGTGAATATATCACTAACATTTTCATTAAAAATTGAATATTTTTGCGATATTTATTAAAAATGGAATATATGTATAGTATTTTTCTTTGTAATTTTCAGTAAAGATGTAATACATCTATAGTATTCTTGTTTGTAATTTTCATTTAATACTGAATATATACGTATCATTTTCATTAAGTATTCACTATCTTCTTATATCTCTATGACGAGGGCTCCTGTTGACGATGTTAGTTGTCCAAAACAGCTCATTCACTCAATCTCTTCAATCTCTTGTTCTATCCAGCTGCCGGAAGCATAACTTTTACTTTAAGTAAGTTACGGCTCATCTTCTCAGCTATTCTATTCTTCGAGGTACTCTTCAAGATTTTGCTAGTTGACGATGTTAGTTGTCCAAAACAGCTTATTCACTCAATCTCTTGTTGTATCTAGCTGTCAGAAGCATAACTTTTACTCCAAGTAAGTTACAGCTCATCTTCTCAGTTATTCCATTCTTCAAAATACTCTTCAAGATTTTGCTAGTTAATGGTTGGTTCACTAATACTCTTCAACTGCCTCCAGTCGGATCCCAACAGATTCATTCTCCACATTCTCCATACTAGACAGCTATTCTACTACGGACCCATCAAAGACCAAAACACCATCGGTTGTAGTAACCTCCATAACAACATGTGATTCTTGAAAGACCATAAGTCTTCTATATTCATCCTTATACACAAACCCTTCCTCATCTAACATACCTATAGATAGAAGGTTACATTTAAATTAAATGACATACCTCACATTTGCTAAAACCTTTTCCAATCTAGTAGATAGCTTGAATGTAATAGTTCCCTCACGAAATCATCATTAAGACTGCGTTTGACTTTACTCCAAGATCCGCGACCTTCGTCTTTTTACTTTGTTTTCTTCACCAACAAAGATGATTTATCGAAAATTGATATCAGATCTTCACGCTCACCATACCACTTGTTAGAGAAACCATCAATATCTGAACAAGATCCAATCCAACCCGACCCTAACACATTGTAAAAGAATCAACCATCATTGATCCATATCAAATGGAATTTATTAATATTTTCAAAATATTTTGAGAAAAAAATCTTCTAAATTCCAGGATGGAAATATATATGAAATAGATAAAATCAAATTAAATAAAGAAATAATGACATGTACATAAATTTTTTTTATGTATTATACGATTTTAAATTACCGTTTTTATAATTATTTTAAAATGCAGGGTAAATATATTTATTTATATATTTAAAAATTTATATTTATCTGAACAATTTGTTTGTTAGCTATCTCGAAGTGAGACTATTATTTAATGGAAAACCTTTTGAGTCGTTCTATAAATTTTTTTATTTGAAGGAGAAAAGGTTATCTTGTTATTTTCTAAGGACGTCTGATTCTTTTAAGTCTATTTTTTCTAGTTTATCTTCAATATCTGAATGAAAGAAGCTCAACACGGATGATAAGACACGCAATAATGGTTGCATTCTTGCTCTTACTAACCATAAAGAGATACTTTTGATTAATCGACATTGGCACGTCAGGCTCTACCATAACCCTAGCCCTTTACCAGACCAAGATAAAAAATTGCCCAATACGAGAAAGTCATAAAAAAATAAGAAGGGGTAAGGCCCCATTGAAAGAGAAAACACTACACGATAACTACCATGGTTTTATGTAATTACAGAAGGAATATGACGTCAAAGAAAAGATAAGAGATATAAGTTGTGGTCACAACTCTCACATTAAATGCATCAAACAATGACTTTTACATAAAACACTTGTCATTTTTGTAAATCTATGACATAAGTTCCCGGTACTAAAACCAAACTTATTTTGGCTAGTAAAAAGTGGTTTACTCACTGGATTTATTTTGTTTATTTACCTTTGTTCTTGGTTATTTTTATAGACTCTTATTCTTGTGGACTGAATTTGCAAAAAGAAAATTTATGGGTTGTTCTTTATAATTTAAAGAAACGTGTGTTAATGATTTATGAGGATAATTTGTATTTTTAATAATTTACTTTAAAGTTATTTATTTAGATATTTGTGTTGCCTCATAGGTGATGGGTTTCATTTCATAAACGTTAGGTGTATTTTTGTTGTCTAAATTTATAGTTTTTATATATTAGTGGAATTTTAGTCATTTCAAGTTATTGAGATTTGTTTTTTGATTTAGATGCCTTATTCTAATAAAATATAGTCTCATTATAACCTATCCTAATGGGTAATGCTATTAAAGGTGGGTATGGTTTATTTCTGGCTAAGGGTAATCTGGTAAGTGTCTAAAAAGTGGTATGCTATTAAGTGTTAAAAGGTGTTTTGATAATTTTGTGGTGTTTTGTGTATAGTGTGTAGAGTAGAGAGATAATTAAGCTACCTACTAGTATTAAATTATGATCACCCTCATTAATGAAAGTGGTTAGGATATTTATACTTTTATTACTGACCCATTAGCTTATTGGATCGGGTTGTGAAACCAGGTCGAGTTTAATGACCCATTTAGTCATATAGTTTTAAGTTGATTAGCAACAAGCTTAGTTAAAAGTTAGTACATTTGTCCTGTTCGAATATTTGGTGTAGTAGTTTAGTCCGAATTGTCCTTCGCATTTAATTGTGGCATAGTGACTGAAAACTCCAAACTCATCATTAGCCCCTTTTAGGTCTTGCAAAAGATCTTTGGAAGAGCTAAAAATAAAAAAAATCAATACCATCTTATCCCGATATGGTTGCGTAGTCCAAACTGCAAAAGCTTTCCATCAATAACGATCTTGTTCGAATTTTGTCAGAATTGACTTTTCATCTCAGAATTCTAAGACTTTTTCTTGAATCGTGAGACACGTGTCAAAATCTAGTTCGACCTTTCAACCTTTTTTCTCCTAGATTATCGCACCCACTAGGCTTAGAAAGTAACCTAGGTTTTAATTTTCACACATTTTGCAGCCTTTAATCATTGCAAAAAAATAGACCCATCTTCTCCTAGGTAACTTCTCCTTTTACTGTTATATATAAACTTTTCTACTGTTTCATTGTCTTCCACAATCAAATTTTCTTAGAGAGAGAACTTAGTTTATCTTTAAACTTGTTCTTAAGACATATATGTTCACAACATAAACGCCTTAGTTAAAAGAGGTTGGTTGAACTTTTCTAAATTAAAGAGAGCACAGAAAGTAGCAAGGGACAAACGTATTACTGCTGGTCTTACTGCTTCTCCAAGCGAGAAAGGTAATCATCCAAACCAAAACACCAATCAAGGGTCATCTTCTTCAAAAAATCCTAGAGCTAAGAAACCTCCATTCATAACAGACCTTTCATCTCTCCCATATGGTTCCTCAGTCCAAGAATCCCACAACTCTTTACCCAATGAGAAAGCCGTTTCCAGTGTTAGGAAACCCTCACCGTTCATTGCAATGGGATCAGACACAGAAAAATCACCAGATAAGCTAACTCATCGCAGGGTTATGCGTCAATCCACAACCAAATCCACACCCACATCTTCAAAACCCTCCAATTCGGAGGTAACAAAGGTTGTATCACAAGTTAAAATATCCGGAAAACAGCCTCCACCAGATACCAGAATATCAGAAGCGTCATCTGCACAACCTTCTAGACAACCGTTTACAAAACCAACCGAGCAGGCTCCTTCAAAAACATTTGAACAGCCTTCCACAGTGATGGAAGATAGTATTGAGGAAGACTCTTTCGAGGCTGAGGCGTCTGGTCAAACATGGGATACAACTTCAGACCCGAAAGACAAAACTAAGGTGGGCATGACTCATCCAGACGCTCTTCCGGAGAGTTTAGAGGGTAAAGTGGGTCCCTGTTTTAAGAAAGGTAAATGTCAAATACCTAGTGGCCCTTCAGAATATCAAATACGTGTATACCCACACAACTTAGTTGGGCCGGATCCATACTAAATGGGGGATCCCAGATTCAGTAAAGGTGAGGATCCCTGTTACTCTAGAGACCCCAATGGACTACAAACTGAATGAGACGGTAGTCTACACTGAATTACTGAACTAGGGACTTCGGTTCCCCTTGGATCCGGAGATTGTCAGATATTTCCATCTGATCAAATTGTGTCCCAGCCAACTGAGCCCTAACGCTTGGTACATCCTCCTATCCTGCATCATTGCATCCAGGCTGTCTAAGATTCCACTAGCGATGGAGCAGTTTGCTGCTGTGGCAAGCTTATGAAAGAACCATCTGATTCCCTTCTACCATTACAACATGGGGAATGACTACAAGGTGGTAGATGATCTCTTGGAGTCCGAAAAACCCTGGAGGACGCAGTTCCTTTTTATTAGCGAGACTTGAGAGAATAGCAGAATGATCAAGGTTGTTACAAACCCAAGCCTTTTAACTAGTCACTGGAATAGCATTGGTGAGTTTCTCTTACCTTTTTCTTTTATCTTTTATGTTAAAGTTTTTCATTTTGACTAACTGATGTTTCCTCCCAGTTCTTCCGAAGGAGTTCACGGGCTATCTAGAGGCAGGACAGAACACTTGCACCAAGCTGAATGCTTGGGCTTCGGAGAACTGAGAGAATTCCTTCTACAATTGCTTCAAGTCAGGAAAATTTATAAGGTCTCACCAGTGGAACACCACAAGCAGACGAGATCTTACATGGAAAGAGTTAACCACCCCCTCCCCCTACTGATGTGATCCTGAAGAGGACAGAAGCCAAGGATGCTCAGTTCTATCTGCCTTCCAGGGCCAAAGCCCCTAGTAAAATGAAGAATAAGAAGAGGAAGGCCACAACAGACCTAGCCCAAACAACTACAGAGGGGGCCGGTTCGGAGAACCAGGGAGGCATCAATGCGGCTTTGCTAGAAGCAGTGGAGGTTACTGTAAAGGAAGCCGGAGGGTAAAAGAACCCACCAAGGCCTCCTAAGAAAGATAAGAAACACAAGGCCAACATCGATGAAAAGACTGCAAAAAAGAAGGTCACTCTGGGAGCAAAGATAATCCTTCGCCCAACATAAGTCCTCCCCCCAGCTCCTACCGATCCCACCTTACAAGATGAAATTTCAACTGATCTTCAGCCCGGATAGATTGCTGGTGATGTCAATGATGAGGTAGACCTTGAAGCCTTTTAAGATATTAATATCTATTTTAATGATCTAGAGAAAAATGACTTTGCTGGTCCTTACCGCACTTGCAATTCTTCCAATATGGTGACTTATAACGGGAAGTCCTACTCTATATCCGGGGAGCAAGATACCTTAAGCCATGCCCTCCTAGGCTACATCAGACCAGTGCTTGATTTGGAGAGGCTGGTAAAAACTCAAACAAGCACTATTAACTCTCTAACCACTGACAAGAAAAACTTGTCAGATAATGTTCTTAGTGCTCAACAAAGCATAAAGGTGTTGAAGAAGGAAAAAGATGAGTTAGCAGCCAAGCTGATTGCATCACAGGCAGCCAACACTGAGCTTCAAACCAAATTCTACAACTTGGAGACCTCTTCTTCATAAAACCTCACAGCCTTGAAGTAGAAATTAAACACTAAGGATGGCGTTATCCAAACTTTATCCAATGAGAAGACCAAGTTGGAGAGTACTGTTCAAGAGAAGATTAAAGAGAAGGAAGCACTTGAATGCCAACAGGAACAAGCTATTGCCGCAGGCATAGAGAAGTATGCCAATGGGATAGTGGATTCCCTAGAGAAGAAGGATGATGAGATCAAATCCGATATGGTGTTCCTGTTTCATGAGATCTTTCATAAGAGGACCCTTGGTCCCTTATAAAAATATGTAGAGTATGAGGACATTTCATTCCATACTCTAGCAGATGGTGACAAATGCAACTACTCTAGCAGAATAAATTCTACAACTGATGATGATGAAAGAACGGGTGAGAGTTCAAGTGTTGAACTCAAAAGTCCCAAAAGGATGGTGGTGAAAAAAAATCCGAAAGGAACAAACCCTAAGGTTTTATTATGTAATTTTTGTTTTATGAAATACTAAATTCCTTGGATGGCCAAGGATTTTTTTTGTACTACCAATCGGTTTGAGTCCGATCAAGTTTAATTATTTAATTTCCCTTTTAATTTAATACTTTGTTTCAATCTTTCATGACTAATGTTTAAGTAGCCCCTAAAATTTCAAAAGTATTGAATCGAGAGTATCCAATATCTCCGATCACACGTGTTTAATAATTGTGACCAAGTGTTAAACATATCTGATCAACCCAAGAAAAATTGAGAGCCGGGGTGTTGAATAAGCAATTTACATTCTAATTGAATTGAAACAAAATCACACTAGACTTTTAAAGAAGGCATCATATATTATTGAAAACTCCGGACACCTCATTAAAACCTCCCTGCGCCACTAGGGTAGGAAAGAGTATGCCCCATAATGTTTACATTGGTATTTAACATGTAAATATTTACAAAAGAACTTTATTCTAAATATAACCTGAGATTCTAAACATTCCATGGATGCTTTAGAGCTCTCCATTCTTTCTCTTGGAGCCTGTATACCCCCGGTTTGACCTTTTCGTAAACCACATAAAGGCCTTCCCAGTTTGGAGCCAACTTACTGAACCGCTTCTCCTTGGTATGCAAAAAGATTTTTCTTAAAACTTTATCTCTTGCTTGAAAATATCTTCTTTTGACTTTGGAAGAATATTTGTTCCTCATCAATCCTTGGTAGAGCTGTTCTCAAATGCGCTTTAACCATATTTTCCTCTATTAAGTCCAACTGATTCCTAACTGCTACATCATTAGCCTGTTTGGAATAATTTTGGACCATATGTAATGGTAAAGTAGCCTCTATGGGACTAATTACATCCATTCCATATACCAAAGCAAAAATATATTCTTGTGCGGCCGCCCGATAAGTAGTTCGGTAGGTCCACAATACTTCTTGTAAATAACTTGGCCATTTTCCTGCAGCTGCCTCCAAATTCTTCTTTAATCCGGACAAGATGGTTCTATTTGCAACCTTAACTTAGCCATTTTCTTGAGGGTGGAAAGGAGAAGAAAATTGTTGAATCCCTCTAGAGGTACATAAGACTTCCATGTCTTTGTTGTCAAACTATGGCCCATTGTCTGTAGTAATCTTTTGAGGAACCCCAAATCTACAACATATGCTGGATATGATGAATTTAATAACAGCTTTCGATGTGGTTCCATCCAAAGAAGTTGCCTCTATCCATTTAGCTAAATAGTCAATGACAACTATTATAGTTCTACACCCACCAGATGCCATAAGAAGAGGCCCAACTATATCCATCCCCTACATGCAAAGGGTAGTGGTTCAGAAATAGACCCCATGTGTATAGTTGGCACATGAATTTCATTCTCATATTTTTGACATGGATCACATTTCTTCACCATTTCTTTAGTATATGCCATTATGGTTGGCCAATAGTATCTGACTAACAAAACTCTTCGGGTTAGTGCCTTGTAACCATAGTGTGCTGAGCCTTCCCTATCATATAATTCAGACAATACAACATGGGATTCTTCAAACATTAAACACCGTAGTAGAGGCATGCTAAAAGAATTTTTGTAAAAAAATTCTCTTATTATTAAAAAACCACGAGCCTTGTACTTAATCTTTTTTGCCACAGCTTTACCCGAAGGCAATGTCCCATCAGAAATGTATTGAAGGAGAGTGTATCTCCAATCTTTAGGTTGAATAATAAGTATGCTCATATTTTCTTCATCTTATTTCTTATGATCTATCTGTATAGATGGACATTCTTGTACAAGAATCCATAGATAGGATTCATAATAGGCTATAGTTTTCAGGGAGTCTGCCAAAGTGTTTTCTGACTTAGGAATGTATTCATAGCAAATATTTTAAAGTTAGCTGCCACTTCTTTCAACATGAGCAACTACTTGACGAACTGTTCCTTCTTGGCTTCAAACTTCCCTTGAGCATGGTAGATGAGAAATTGAGAGTCACTCATTAATCAGACTCTCTTAGCCCCACATAGGAGAGCTAGCTAAAGACCAGCTATGGTTGCTTCATTCTCAGACTCATTGCTGGAGGCCCTGAATCCAAAGAATATAGCTTGATACATTTTATCACCATATGGGGAGGTTAAGCAAATTCCAGCTCCACATCCCATAGTACTTGATCCACCATCAGTTCAAACCACCCATTCCTTTTTAAAACCACTTTCCAAATCCTGTCTGAAAGATCTGTCAATATGAAACTCTACCAAGAAGTCATCCACTGATTGAGCTTTAATTGCTGTTCGGGGGGCAAAGTCAATATCGTAATCACCCAATTCCACTGACCACTTGGTCATTCTACTTGATATGTCAGCTTTTTGAAGAACATTCTTTAACGGAAAATACGTTCGGATGACAATAGAATGAGCTTGGAATTATGGTCTCATCTTTCTTGCTGCAATTACTAAGGCCAGTGTCAACTTCTCCAACCTCAAGTATCTTCTTTCAGCATCTAGTAAACTCTTACTGATGTAGTACACCGGACGAGGATAAATGTCCATTTCCCTTACTAGGACAACACTTATAGCACATTCTGATACAGCTAGATACGCATAAAGCTTTTCTCCCGGAACAGGTTTGAAAAGAGTTTTGGGTAAAGACAAATGTTTCTTTATTTAAATAAAAGCTTGGTCGCACTGTGGGGAGTAATTGAAGTCTTTAGCATTTCTCAATACTTGGAAAAACGGAGCGCACTTGTCCGATGATCTTGAAAGAAATCTGTTCAATGGAGCCAACGTTCCTGTGAGCCTTTGAACTTCTTTAATATTTCAAGGAGGGTCCATTACTAATAAGACATTAAGCTTGATGAGTCCGAATTCGAAGTGCTCCCCGGAAGGGCAGCCCAAAGTAAATCTCTCCGTGAACCGGACAGACTCCAAGAGCTTAATACGGACAAGACTTTTGAACCGGGCAGATGACTTCGAACACTGCAAGTCTAAAGCAGTTCGAACTATGACTAAAGTACTAAAAAACCTAAACACTATCTGACTAAGCTACCTGCCCATCTGCTTAAAACTCATGGGTCTTTAAACATGACCCGGGTCCATTAAACTTGACCCGAAAGCCCATAAGGGCCCAAATTACATACTATAAATACCCAACCACCCGCATTAACTATGGGTAACAAAAATTTACTGCTGCCAAGCTGCTCAATTCTCTCTCCACCTTGAAACACCCTGAAACATCCTCACAACACCCTGAAACACCCTCACGCCGCCTTAAAACTCCACTTGAAATTACCAGCCTACCCTCAGGCTACTTTTATCCTCACCAAATTGGCGACCACAGTGGGAGGCGACGGTGCCTGAATCCAGTATTCAAAACCAAGTAAAGAAATTCTGTCCGAATGATGAGTATACTGTCCAAGAGCGCGACAGGTTAAAACTTGAGATAGAAGCCCTGAGGGCTGAAAAAGCCAAGATGGGCGTGAAAGAGAAATCCAAAGCATTAGCTGCTCACCACACCGATAACCCAAGAGAGCATGGGGTTTCCCAAAACTCATGAGAGCACTAAGAAGACGCATGCCAGCTCTAAAAAGTCTCACTGGTCCAAGCCTGTGGAGAGTTCTGACTCGAGTTCAGAGTCTTCGGACAGCTCTTCGGACAGTGAGGGAAATGAAAAGTCCTTGTCCTCTAGTAGTGATGAGGGGCGAACCAGGAAAAAACAGAAACAAGTTAAGAAGTATTCCAGAAAAAGAGATCACCATGGAAGAATGAAGAGGCACATTGGAAAAGGGTCATCTCACAACCGGAGGCATGTAGACCGGATGCTGATGGATCCTTTTGCCTTCCATGATGAGCCAGGTATCTTTGCAACTCCTAATGAGGATACTGCGTTCAGTCGTGGGAGGAATTGGAGGCAATCGCCATTGTCTTCTAAAATACTGTCCGGGAACCTCCCCAAGAGGTTTGATAGCACCAAGATGGAGAAGTACGATGGCAGTACTGATCCGGACAATCATCTGGAGCAATTCAAGAACTTCATGATGAACTTTGATGATGATGATAAACTACTCTGTAGGGCATTCTCCCAGTCATTTACGGGGAGTGCACTGAAATGGTACAACAGCCTGCCTCAGGGTTGTATTAAAGACTTTGATACTTTTTGGGTGACCTTTCGAAGGCAGTTTGTGGGAAGTAAGGAGCTGAAGGGCAATGGAGCCAAACGAGTCGTTAAAGGAGTACATAAGTCGTTTTGTAAACACAAAGAACGGGTTGGCTGATTGCTTTGAACAGGTGGCAATAGCATCCCTGAGACAAGGTTTGAACCCAGGCAACCTGGCCGATTCGGTGACCAGGAAGAAGGCCATGACCTGGGGAGGATTGCTAAACCAAGTTGGCAAACAAATAAATGTTGATGAAACAAAGAAGACCAGGGTGCACAGACAGGTGAGATCCACCCCGGTGGCACCAACTCCAAATCAAAACCAGTCCGGGAACAAAGCAAGAGAAACCGGACAGGGGCATGGAAGGGGAAAAGCTCAGTCTCAACCAGCTGCTCCTGCACAAAGCCAACAGTCTAGAAACAAAAGAGGGCCATGGGTCCAACCGGAGTGGTTTGCAGAGCTCAAAGAAAGTGTGGCAACCATTTTCGATAAAACAAAAGATGAAGTACACTACCGGAGACCGGCAGCCTTGCAGTCTCCCAGAGAACATCGAAATAATTCCTTTTGCCAATACCATAATGATATTGGCCATACCACCAATCATTGCATAGCGTTAAAACAAGAGGTACAAAACTTGATTGAAAGAGGGAAGTTGGGTGCATACGTTAAAAGGAGAGGAGGCAACAGGCCTGACAATACTCACCGGGCTGGGCCGGTTAATGCTGCCCCGGAGGGGGCTATGGTAATAGTTGAAAGGTTTGATGTGGAGTCTGAATACTTGGATCCTGATCCAACCAGAAACAGAGTGGGTACTATTGAGGAGCGTTCTAGATCAGTCTCCGGGCTCATTAAATTCTTCGAGTCACTGACAATCTTCGGAGGGGACACTATGACGGCTCCTACTACTTCTTCAAGGAAAAGGCATGTTCATAATTTGGCCTTCCAGCTAGAAGGAGGCATGACATCCTATCAATCTCCAAACTCGTTCCCATTCATAGTTTTCGATGAGGATGATTTGAGAGATATTGCTGGCCCTCATGAGGATGCTGTTGTCATAGGAGCATCTATAGGGGGCAATGAGATAAGGCGAATTCTGGTGGATACTGGAAGCTCTGCCAATATCCTTTTTCTAAACACTTACAAGAAAATGAGAAATCCAGCTGTGATACAAAAGTCGGACAGATCAATCGTAGGCTTCACGGGCAGCTCAGCCGATGTGATCGGGGAGTTTGAAGAAGAAGTGTTGTTGGGCAGGGGCCCTTTCAAGAAAATGGTTAGAATACTCTTCATTGTGGTGGACTGTCCCACCTGTTACAATGCTATTCTAGGGAGATCTTGGCTCTCTAGGATGCATGCAGTGGCTTCGACAGTCCATCAGTGTCTGAAATATGCTGTTCAGGGGCAGGTTGGGGTTGTCCGGAGCAGCCAAAAAGTTGCAAGAGAATGTTATGCCACTGCCTTGGCTCCACGAACGCTGGGGGCAGTCCGTATAAATGACCAATAGCAGTTTGAGGGCCTTTCTGGGGGTGAGGGTGAAATTGATGACCCCAGAGAGACCCCCGGAGTGTTGATTCCAATTGAGGAGGTTGAAACACATTGCTTGGAAGAAGGAAAAAATGTCAAGATATGATCCAAAATGCCATCGATGTTGAAAGAAGGAATGTTGAAATTCTTGAAAGACCATCAGCATGTTTTTGCTTGGTGCAATGCTGATGTTACTGGAGTTCCATCAAAGGTGATTTCCCATCACCTATCAGTCCGGAGGGAAGTGGCACCTGTGGTACAAAAAAGGAGAGCTTTCTCAAAAGAAAAGGCTGATGTCATTGTACAGGAGGTTGATAGACTCACAAAGATGGGGCACATTAAAGAATCTCAGTACCCTTTGTGGACTGCCAATCCTGTCTTGGTAAAAAAGAAGAATGGTAAATGGCGTATGTGCATTGACTTCACAGACCTCAATCGAGCTTGCCCAAAAGACTTGTATCCGGTTCCCCGGATAGATCAGTTAGTAGACTCTACTTCAGGGAACAAGCTACTCTCCTTCATGGATGCCTTCTCCGGGTACAATCAGATCCAAGTGGATCCAAAAGATCAAGAGCATACCACTTTTGTCACTGATAGAGGTTTACACTGCTACAAGGTGATGCCCTTTGGTTTGAAAAATGTTGGGGCTACTTATCAAAGGTTGGTCAATAAGGCATTTGCTGATCAAATTGGAAGAAATATGGAGGTTTACATTGATGATATGATGGTGAAAAGCGTGGATGAGCAGTTACACTTGTCCGACCTCCAAGAGACTTTTGCCAACTTAGCTAAAGTGAATTTAAAATTAAACCCTGAAAAATGTATGTTCGGAGTGCAGTCCGGGAAGTTCTTAGGGTATATCATAAGTGAGCATGGAATACAACCCGACCCGGACCAACTCAACGCTTTGTTCCAAATGGAGCCTCCTCGAAACGTTAAAGAAGTGCAGCGTTTAACAGGGAGGTTGGCAGCCTTGAACAGATTCATCTCCAGGTCTTCGGACAGATGTGCTCCATTCTTTCAAACCTTGAAAGGTGCCAAAGGGTTTGAGTGGACACCACAGTGTGATGAGGCATTCAACGAAATTAAGAAGCATCTATCCTCTCCCAAGACTTTGTTCAAGCCAGTCGATGGGGAGACTCTCTTTGTATATCTGGCTGTTTCAGGTTGTGCCATCAGTGTTGTGTTAGTAAGGGAGGTTGATGGGTATCCTCACCCAGTGTACTACATCAGCAAAAGCTTGATTGATGCTGAAAGGCGTTACTTAAAACTTGAAAAACTAGCTTTGGCCTTGGTGATAGCTGCGAGAAAAATGAGGCCCTACTTCCAGGCTCATCCTATCGTTGTCCGGACATCTTTCTCTTTAAAGAATGTCCTTCAAAAAGCAGACATTTCAAGCAGAATGACAAAATGGTCAGTAGAGTTGGGGGACTTCGACATAGACTTTGCTCCTCGGACAGCAGTAAAAGCTCAAGCTGTGGCTGACTTTCTCATCGAATTCCATTCTTATAGGGATTCAGAACAACCTGCTGCTTCAAAAGACAAAAAAGTGTGGATTGTCCGAACAGACGGAGGATCCAGTACCATAGGATCTGGGGCAGGAATATGTCTCACTTCCCCCTATGGGGACAACATGTTCCAAGCTATTTGTTTTGCTTTCAGGGCATCCAATAATGAGTCCGAATACGAAGCAGCTATAGCTGGGTTAAAATTGGCATACATCTGTGGAGCAAAAAGGGCCAAGCTACTAAGTGACTCCCAATTGCTTGTCCACCATGCTCTAGGCTTGTCAGAGGCCAGAAACGAGCAATTGATCAAATACTTGCTCCTCCTTAAAAACGAAGCGTCAAAGTTTAAAGTTGTTGTCTATGAGCACATCCCCCGGGCAGAGAATGAGTTAGCAGACTCATTGGCAACGATAGCATATACGGAGTCCTACCCATGGATCCATGTGCTTGAAAGCCCTTCTATTCAACTTGATGAAGGTGGAAAAGAGGAAGTCTTTGAAATACAAGTAAACCGGCCTCAAGACTGGAGGTCTCCTCTAATGCAATATCTGTCCGATGGCATCGTGCCCTTGGATAAATCACAAGCCAGAACATTGAAACACAGGGCTCGTGGTTTCATTATGATTAGAGAAGTCTTGTACAAAAAGTCCTATAGCAAACCTCTCCTACGCTGTTTAGGGAATCATGAGTCACAAATGGTTCTCTCTGAGTTGCATGATGGTGAGGGATCAGCCCATTGTGGATTTAGAGCTTTGACAAGAAGAGTGCTTCTCTCCGGATATTATTGGCCATCAATTATGAAAGATGCTAAGGAGCTGGTAGGGAGGTGTGACCCATGCCAGAGGTACAACAATGAAATTCATGTACCAGCCATTCCTTTGGAATCAATTTCTGAGCCCATCCCTTTTGCACGATGGGGATTGGACTTAGTTGGCCCTCTCCCTGTGGTGTCCGGAGGGCGAAAAACCATAATTGTAGCCATTGACTACTTCTCGAAATGGATAGAAGCAGCCCCCTTGGCAGGGACAACATCAAAAGCTGTTATAAAATTCATTATGTCCAACATATGTTGCAGATTTGGTGTCCCCCAGAAAATAACAACAGACAATGGGCCACAGTTTGATAATAGAGAGATGGAGAGCTTCTGTGCCTCAAGAGGTATTCAGCACTGCTTTTCCTCACCTTTCCACCCACAGGCCAATGGGCAAGTTGAGGTAGCCAACAGAACAATACTGTCCGGTTTAAAGAAAAACTTAGAAGGGGCTGCTGGGAAGTGGCCTAGTTATCTACAAGAAGTCCTGTGGGCCTACCAGACAACACCTGGGGCTGCAACACAAGAATCCCCCTTTGCCTTGTTCTATGGGATGGATGCAGTAGCTCCCATAGAGAAGACACTCCCCTCCTTTCGTGTTCATAATTTCTCTGGGCAGACTAATGAGATGGCAGTTAGAAATCAGCTTGATTTGATTGAAGAAAGACGGGTTAAAGCTCATCTTAGAGTGGCACACTATCAAGGCTTGATGAGAAGCAGGTTTGCTTCTAAAGTTAAAAGAAGGGATTTTCAACCAGGAGATAAAGTATTGAGAAAAGTTTTCTTGCACACCAAGGAAAAGCTCTTCGGAAAGCTGGCCCCAACTTGGGAGGGTCCGTATACTGTGGTTGAAAGAATCAAGCCTGGGACATACTGGTTGGAAGACAAAGATGGCAGGGTTTTAACTCACCCTTGGAATATTGAACACCTTCGAATGTACTTGGAATAAAGCTTATGTAAATATTTACTTGTTTAAACATCCATGTAAATATTTGGGGGCATACCACTTCCTCTCTTCGGCGCCACGGAGAGCTTTCAATAAAACTTGATGCCTTCTTCAATAATTTTCTAAGTTTTTGCAAAATTCTGTTGCTTGTCATACTACCCAGACTGAAAGGTCTAAAGGCTACTTAAATTCTAGCCAGAGAAGCTAAACACTTTCACAATACAATAACTCAAAGCTACTTAAATTCTGGCTGTCTAAAGTAAGACAAATAATAAAAGAAGAAGATGGTTGAGTAAAATAAAAGCATTCATTCAACAACTTAAAGTTGCCTTGGCCTTCCAAGGACTTTTTGAACATGTTTGGGCACAGTACAAAAAATCTGTCCGAATAATACGGACACCATCACCAAAAAGGTGCCTTGGCCATCACCAAAAAGGACTTTAGTTCAAACAAAAGATAAACAAAACAAATTATAAATTAAGGTTGAGCCTTTGAAGATGGCTCGCCCTCATCTGTTTTCTTGCCTTTGATGTCGCTCTTCTCCTCGACAATCTTCTTACCTTTGGGGTCAATCTCCTCCTCACCTGGGTTCTCTCTAGTTTCCTCTTCATCACCAGACGAGGAAACATCAGTGTACCCTTCATCAACCATGGTCCAGTATGGGAGATCGTCGTCATCTACATAGCGCCATAAGTCCCCTAGTCTCCTCTTCGGGAACTTCTCGTGAAACACGAGGACCATATCGGACTTCACCTTTTCGATCATTAATTCTTCACTCCGTATCATCTCCCTGGCATAAGCATTGATTTTGGCCTTGATCATGGCCTCCTGATCCTTCACCAAAGCAGCTTTCTCTTCAACAGCCTGATTCACTGCATTCTCTAAAGCAAGTTTGTCAGTGGTCAGATTGGTGACAAGCTTCTCCTTTGCTGCAGTCTCCCCTCTTGAGGCTGTCAAGTCCTTCTCCAGTCCGGACAGCTTAGCCCGGAGATCTTTTACGGTCTCTTCTAAAGAAGCAACTTTTGTGTTGTTTTCAGTTTGATTCTTCTTTAACTGTTCGTTCGACTCCTTAAGCAAATCAACCTTAGTAGCAGCGGTCCTGAGGTCATCGGACAGCTTCTCCTTCTCAGACTTGAGGTCTTTGATGGTGATTGCTTGACTTCGGACTTGCCTTTCCAAAGTAAGTACTGGCTGCACGTTGCTAAGGAGGGAATGGGCTATAACGTCCCTCTCACTGGAAACCATAAAAGTCCTACCATTGAAATTCACTGTGTTGGAACTACTTGGGGGAACATATGGCCCTGCGAATTCATCTCTGGACAGGCCAAGGAAATAATCACCTAGTTCACCAAGACCGGTGACGTCCACTTCATCCATGTTAATCTCTCCCCTTTCGACCTCATCAGTGTGGAATTCCATTGGAATCCCTTCATTAAGATTCCCTGGGATCTCTTCGGCTAACGTCGGATCGGTTGAGAAAGAGGGCTTCGGATCTCGGAGAGCGAGCTCTTCTCCTTGGGAAGTCTTTTTCTTTTTGACTTCCCTGTCAGCACTGTCACTTGCTTGCTTACGAGCCCGTTTGGAAGCCCTTGAAGGTTTTGGGGGATTCACTCCTTGTTTCTCGCTCTCCTGTTCTACGACTTGTAGAAGGTTTGCATCAACTTGAGCCTGGGCTGGCACCTCTGAATCCATTGGGGCCTCTTTCTCAGTATCCTCTACCGCTTTCCTGCCTTTCTTCTTCTTGCCCTTCATTTTACTTGGGGCTTTGGCCCGGGCAGGAAGGAAGAGGGTCCCATCCAGTTCATGAGACCTTCTCAGCACGACATCTTCATCAGGTGGGGTGGAGAACTCCTCCCAGGTTAAGTCTCTTCGACCTGTGGTGTTCCACAGGTGAGATCTCGCTAGGTTCCCAGGAGTGAAGGCTTTATGAAACCGGTTCTCCCAGTTCTCTGCGGCCCAGGCGTTGAGTTTGCCACAGGTGACCTGTCCGGCCTTCAGATAGTCCCCGAACTCCTTTGGCAGCTCTGATAAAATAAAAGAAAAACCGATTAGTATAAACTTAAAGGAAAGAAAGATTCGAACAGAAACTTAGAATAAAAACTTACGATCGCTTCTCCATCTACTTCGAAGAAGGCTAGGATTCTCCCCGGTTTTGATTTTCTTGCCATTTTCCCATGAGCCACTAACAAACAAGAACTGGCTCCTCCATTTGCTCTCCGACTCCAGGAGATCATCGACAGCTTTAAGATCGTTCCCGATGTTGAAATGGTAGAAGGGGAACTGATGGTGTTTGCACAAGTTAGCCACAGCTGCAAACTCTTCCATAGGAAGAGGAATTCCGGATAGCCTAGACGCCATAATACATGACATCAAGGTGTACCAACCGTTGGGGCTTAGCTGTGTTGGACATAGCTTGACCAAATGAAAATAGCGCACTATCTCTGGGTCCAGTGGGAACCTAAGTCCCCAATTGAATAGCTCCGTAAAGAAGACTATCTCATTTCTTTTGCAGTCCATCGGGGTCTCTGGATCGATGGGAATTCGAATCTTTACATTCTCAGGGATCCCCCACTTAGTACGCAGTCGTCCCAGATCTTTAGTATGGATGAACGCATACTTGGTCTTTAACAGAGATAAAAGATATTTGAACTCCACCTTGTGAAAGCAGGGCCCTACTCTCCCTTCGAGGCTCTCCGGCAAGTCCGGACGCCTCAGATACAAGTCTTCTTTGCCCTTCTTGGCAACAACGATAGCAGTTCCAGCCTGTCCGGAGGACTCGGACTCAAATCTAACCTCCTCAGTGGAGTCTTCCATCCTCTCCTCCATTATTGTTGGGGGAGCTTCTGTAGAAACAGCCCGGGGAGGGATGAAGCTTGGCACAGCTAATCCACCGGACTGTTGGCTCTCCGAATGTTTTCGACTTACCACCTCAGTTTGAGTTTCTGAGGTTGAAGTTTCTTTGGGAGGTAAAGGACTGCTAGCCCCCGGACCGGCCGGCCTTTCCCGGAGAGTCCTAATAGTTGCCCCGGACCCTGATTCACTATTTTTTGCCCCCGATTTTGAGGATGTGCTTTTAGAAGGAAGCCCTTTAACCAACCTACTCGGCCTTTTCATGATTAATATATCTGGGGAGTGGTCAGAATCAGACCCCATAGCAATGAAAGAGGATTTCTTCCTAACACTGGTGACAGTGACCCCCGGTTCAACAATAGGAATCAACTCTTGAACTGAAGAGCCTGATACTATGGGAGAAAGTGTTGATTGAAAGAGTTTTCTAGGTTTTGTACCTTTAGAGGAAGATGAACCTCTGTCAGATTCTTCGATTGAAAGGGATGGTTTCTCGACAGGCGACGCTGGAAGCCCTGCTGCAAGTCTTTTTTCTTTTTCAACTCTTTGAGCTTTCTCCAATTCTGAGAGGTTAAGCCAACCGCCCTTGATCAGTGCTGTTCTTGCTGTGAACATACACAACTAAGGAAATTTTGAAGTTTTAGAGAGATAAAGCTTTGGGTAAAATGGCAGAGTGAAAGAGATAATGAAGCTGTGAAAAGTGAATAGAATTTATTGTAAATGTGAAAAAAGGGGTTGATTCCTAGGAGAATCCGAAAAGTTGGGCAATGATTAAAAGACGGCGCTGATGTCATTTATGGCATTTAAAAGAAGTAACTTGTTCGAGAAAGTGGTGCAACTTTCAAGGAGAAAAAACGGCTAAAGTAACCAACCAGAGAGTGACACGTGTCCCACTAACTCTGACAAGAACCGTTTAGAATTCGTAACGTTTGGTCTGTCCGGTTCTGTCCTCAACTCTCTTCGAATTGATAAACCACTTCCTGAATCGGACTGTTTTTTAGTTCTTTGACAAGGATACTTGTTCAAATACCTAAAAAAGGGGCTCCTGATGAGTCCGAATTCGAAGTGCTCCCCGGAAGGGAAGCCCAAAGTAAATCTCTCCGTGAACCGGACAGACTCCAAGAGCTTAATACGGACAGGACTTTTGAACCGGGCAGATGACTTCGAACACTGCAAGTCTAAAGCAGTTCGAACTATGACTAAAGTACTAAAAAACCTAAACACTATCTGACTAAGCTACCTGCCCATCTGCTTAAAACTCATGGGTCTTTAAACATGACCCGGGTCCATTAAACTTGACCCGAAAGCCCATAAGGGCCCAAATTACATACTATAAATACCCAACCACCCGCATTAACTATGGGTAACAAAAATTTACTGCTGCCAAGCTGCTCAATTCTCTCTCCACCTTGAAACACCCTGAAACATCCTCACAACACCCTGAAACACCCTCACGCCGCCTTAAAACTCCACTTGAAATTACCAGCCTACCCTCAGGCTACTTTTATCCTCACCAAAGCTGATCCGGATCAGGCTGGATTCCTTTCCCACTTACTATGTAGCCCAAAGTTTTTCCAGATCAGACCCCAAACACACACTTCTTAGGATTTAACTTCAAATTACAGTTTCTAAATTGGAAAATGTATCTTGAAGGTCAGATATGTATAAATATTCCTCCAAGATTTTAACCATCATATCATCTATGTACACTTCTATGTTCCTGCCAAATATGATTAGAAAACGTTTTGTTTACCAGCCTCTGATAAGTGACCCTAACTTTTTTCAAACCGAAGGGAATGACCTTGTAACAATGAAGACCTCCACCTGTGATGAAAGTAGTGTGATCCTGATCCTTTGGATCTACTTGTATCCGGTTGTATCCTGAGAAGGAATCCATGAAGGAAAACAATTTGTTTCCAGAAGTAGAATCCACTAATTGATCTATCAGAGGAAGTGGATAAAGATACTTAGGGCACGCCCTATTGAGGTCGGTGAAGTCAATACACATACGCTATTTTACATTCTTTTTCTTGACTAAAACAGGGTTGGCAGTCCCCAAAGGGTACTGGGATTCTTTAATATGACCCATCTTGGTAAACCAGTAAACTTCTTGAACAATTACGTCTGATTTTTACTTGGAAAAAGCTCTCCTCTTTTGTACAATGGGTGCAACATCACACCGGATAGACAACTTGTATGAAATAACATCTGCTGGTACTCCAGTTACATCATTATTGCACCATGCAAACACATGTTGATTATCCATAAAAAAGACAACAACTTATGCTTCAATTCTGGTGCCAATTTGGAACCAATCTTAACATTTTTGCCTTCTGCGAGGGAGTGAGTTTCAATTTCTTCAATATGTATTATAACACTGGGAGCCTCTCTGGGATCATCAATCTCACTCTCCTCAGTAGAAGGCTCCGATAGCTGCTAATCTTTATTAATCCGGACTGCCCCTAACATTTTAGGAGCAAGAGCTGTTGCATAGCACTCCCTGGCGACTACTCCGGACAATGCCTACTTGTACCTGAACCGCATACTTTAAGCACTGGTGGACTATAGAGGCTACAATATGCATTCTGGAAAGCCAAGACCTCCCAAAAATTGCATTGTACGATGTGGGGCAGTCCACCACAACAAATAGTACTCTTACCATCTGTTTAAATGGCCCCTTACCCAACAACACTTCCTCTTCGAACTCACCAATTACATCTGCAGAACTCCCCGTGAATCCTACAATGGTTCCGTTCAAACGTTAAATAACCACAGGATTCCTCATTTGCTTGTAGGAGCTTAGAAATAGGATGTTTGCCGAACTGCCCGTATCAATCAGAATTCAGCACATATCATTTCCTCCTATAGAAGCCCCTATAACCACTGCATCCTCATGAGGTCCTACAATGTCCCTCAGGTAATATTCATAAAATACTATGAATGGGAATGAGAACTGGCACTAATGGGAATATATTTCACCTTCTAACTGGGTAGACAAATTATGGACATGCCTCTTCTTTGATGAAGTGGTAGGTGAAGTCACAGTATCTCCTCCAAAAATAGTTAATGATTCGAAGAAGCTGATCAGTCCGGAAACTGTCTTAGTTTTCTATGTTATCACCCCACCTTATTTCGATATGGATCTGGATCTAGATACTCATAGTCTACATCAAAAATTTCAAGGATCACCATCGCACCCTCTTGAGCAGACATCCCAGGATTGTTTGAAGAGCCCATTCGTGGAGCATTATTCGGTGCATTATCAGGTCTGTTTCCACCTCGTTTTTTAACATAGGCTCCCAAATTTCCACTCTCAATAAGGTTTTGGACCTCTTGTTTCAATGCTATGCAATCCTGAGTATCATGGCCTATATCATTGTGATATTGGCAAAAACGAGTGTTCCGATTCTCTCTGGGGACTGCAATATTGCCGGCTTTCGAAAGTGCACTTCATTCTTGGTTTATCATTGATTATGGCTACATTCTCCCCCAATTCAGCGAACCACTCTGGCTGAACCCAGGGACCCCTCTTACTTCTCGTTTGTTAGCTCTAGGTCCGGTTGGATTGATTTTGCTTAGACCGGTTAGACCCTTGTCCGGTCTCCTTTGCCCTGTAACCAGATTGGTTAGTGGCCGAAGAAGCTGTTGTTGTAGTGATGGACCTCACTTGACAATGTACCCTTGTTTATTTGTCTCTTCTACATCGATCTATTTTCCCACTTGGTTCAATAAACCACCCAGGTCATAGTCTTCTTCCAAGTCATAGAATTAGCTAAATTCTCAAGATTCAATCCTTACGTAAGGGAAGCAATTGCCACCTGCTCAAAGCAATCATGCTAGCCTATTCTTTGTATTCACAAAACGACTTATGTAATCTTTTAAGGACTCATTTGATTCTTATGTGCAATGGATAATGATGTCCCCATTATCCTTCAGTTCCCTATTCCCAGCAAATTTCCTCCGGAAGACAACCCAAAATGTATCAAAGTTTCTAATACACCCACATGGTAAACTGTTATACCGTTTAAGAGCACTTCTCGTAAAATTTTAGGAGAAAACTCTTCACAAAAGCTTATCATCATGAAGTTTTTGAATTGTTCCAGATGGTTGTTCGGATCTCGACTCCCATCATATTTCTCCATCTTGGAGCTATCAAATCTTTTAAGTAGATGTCCGAAGAGTATTTTTGCAGACAAAGGCGATTGCCTCAAATTCTTACTGAGACTGAAAATAATATCTTCATTTGGAGTTGCAAAATTACCTAGTTTGGACTGGAACGCAAAGGGATCAATTAACAATTGATCAACATGCTTGTGGGATGATCCATTACCCTGGTGTCTCTTGAGCCTACCATGTCTGTCCCTCTTTCTCGAATGTTTTTTAGTTAACCTTATCTTTTTTCTAGATCTCCCTTCATCACTGCTTGAAGACAGTGATTCTTCAAGTTCTGCCTCATTTGAGGAACTGCTGGAGGACTCAGATCCAGAGCTCTCAACAGGCTTAGACCGATGTGTTTTCTTTGAGCTGAGGTGAGACTTCAAAGATTACTCATTTTCCCTAGGATTTTTAGTGTGGTGAAGTACTGACGCTCCAGATATCTCCTTGATACCTTTTTATGCTTGTTTTATGGCTCTTAACACCTCTATTTCAGCCCTCAGCTGGTCTCGCTCCTCGATGGTGTACTTCTTATTTTCCTTTGCACCTTCCACCTCCGAGGGTGGAGTATTTTGCCCATTCGGATCCATCCGAACTGCTTTACTTGCTGGTTTTAAATATACAATTCAGGCACCGTCGCCTCCCACTGTGGTCGCCAATTTGTTATGGTTTATTTCTGACTGAGGGTAATCTTGTAAAGTGTTTAAATGGTGTTTTGATAATTTTGTGGTGTTTTGTGTTTAATGTGTAGAGTAGAGAGATAATTAAGTTTCCTACTAGTATTAAATTCTGATCACCATCATTAATGAAAGTGGTTGAGGTATTTATACATTAATTACTGACCTATGAGCTTATTGGGTTGGGTTGTGAAACCGGGTCGAGTTTAAGGACCCGTTTAGTCATATAGTTTTAAGTTGATTAGCAACTAGCTTAGTCAAAAGTTAGTACATTTGTCATGTTGGGATATTTGGTGTAATAGTTTAGTCTGAATTGACCTTCGGATTCAATTGTGGTGGCATAGTGACTGAAACTCCAAACTCATCAAAAGGTATTCAAAACCAAGTTTTTATGTCATTTAATATTTCAAGTTTGAGTAATCTAACTAATATCCATTTTGTGCATATTCAATACCCAATTTGTTAAATAATACCTCAAATACACATTGATGAACAAAACTAGATCCATTGATAATTAATTTAGTCAGATCCACTGATCCTGGTCTCGTATTTTCATAATCATTAGTACATAACTCGAAGCATATCACAACTTTGCAAATCTCTCTAATGCCAATGACAGGAGAAATGAATTGGACATCACAGAGGCGGCAGAGCTCAACAATTTTCCGGACGAGAAGCTTATTTTCAGAAACGTCGAGCTTTCTTGTGATGACAGAGAGAAATCCATTTTCCTCACCTGAATCAGAAGATTGTTATTGGAATAACTTCCGGTGGTACAAGAATGAAAAATAAATGATGAATTTGGTTATAGAAGTATAACATAGGTATTTTATACTTTGTATAATTTTTTATAAACCAAAATATTTTATCTCATTAAAATATCTTGTGTTGGACGCAATAAAATTTGAAGAGAATTAATTTTCTAAACTTTATTGATAATAAAGCCTATTAAGCTTTTCATTTCATCCGGTCGACATCGACGATTAGGGATGGCAATGGACCGTCCGCGGGCCGGGTTCGGGTCGGCCCACTTGAGCCCGTTTTTTTTTACATTTGAGCCCGAACCCGGCCCGATCCGCTCCCGGACTCATATTTTCAAACCCGAGCCCGTCCGTTAATGTCCGCCGGTCAACCGGCCCGACCCTCGAACATTAATTTTAATATTTTTTAATTTATTTTAAATATATTAATTTATTTTTAAAAAATATATTTTTAATTATATATAGAAATATTATTTATATATATATTTTATGATTTTCGGGCCGGAACGGGCCGGGCAAATTTGAAACCCGAACCCGGCCGGACCAGGTTGCGGGTTAAATTTCTGAACCCGACCCATTCTAAATTCGGGCCGGACAAAACCCGACCGGGCCGGGTCGGGTCGGGCCGGACACCACCCGAATTGCCACCCCTATCGACGATGATGATGACGACGATGATGCTGCTGATGATGATATAGATACAATATAATGGATCCAAGTATTAATTTTTTCAATATTCAATCAGATTAGACTTATATTTTGAAGAACCGTATTAGATAATAATATTTACAGATACGGAAGTTGGGATCTCTAATGAAGAAATAACCGAATAAAATAAATAAAAAATAATTGAACTATCCAAAAGAAAAGTAACTTATGGAATATATTTTGGAAAGATAAGATCAGTTCATCCGATTTGAAGGCTCCAAAAAAGGACACTCTTCTTACTCGTCATACCGCAAATCCCAAAAGTTAAATTTCAGACATAAACTTAAGTGACTAGGTCAGACCAAACGAGGCTATGAGAGCTCCATTGATAAAACTGAGGTCCACTTATTACAAAAACCCGACCTATAAGTTTACATCTTTGACCGAACATAACAATAATTTTCTAAAACCCAGATGGAGGGTAAAGTATCAACCTCTACGTAGTATGTTAACCCCAGACTAAGAAATATCACGTTGACATGTTTGTGCATACCATAATAATGAAGATCATGCAACTGATGCATACTAGCAGTTACGAGAAAAATGTCTGAGGTTAATTGGCAATGGTGAGCTCGTGAAATTTGTCAAATATAAATAAAAAGAGCAATGCGAAGAGAAGAATAATAAAGGGCCGACATACAAAAGACTAGAAAAAAGGAAAGATGACATGGGAAAATAGTAATGGTTACACACTATCTCTGGTGAATACATGTTATCGAGGACAGACCCAGACTCCAAGAAAAATACATGAAAACTTAGAGGTTCATATGATGGATGAGTCATCATATTACAACTATAGGAAACCGGTTGCCAACTTGACTTTTAAAGATAACAATTTACAAGTTGTAGTCATCCCTCATGAAGACGCTTGATAATCAACTTGGAAGTAGGAATGGTCACGGTCATACACATCTTGGTAAGCAAGTGCATCTCAACTAACGTTATTTTTAAAGCTACTTACAAAAAAATGATTGGGGTACCACCATACAAACCGATTGATAGTCAGTTGGTTAGTTACGAAGGGAAGTTGTAGAGTTGTATAGTCGAAGTGGAACTTTTGGTAACTTTCAGTTATGGTATTACCGATAAGGTAATGAGAACACTTTTTATGATAGTCGATGACTCTAACTCATATCACGTAATTGTAGATTTGATTAAGCTACATATAATCAATCCAACATCTTATTTTTTCTAGACAATACTTGAAATAACCTGTAGAAAACTCAATCAGAATTATCAGAGGCAGTTAGAAAACTGCTACGAGTTGTTATGCGATCTTAGAGAATCCTACAAGGTTGGCCTAATAGGAATCAACAAGCATGAGAGGGGGTCGTCAACATGATAAAACCAATATATTTTACTCTAAGGTTGACAACCCATGAGAGAAGAACCAATGCAAAGATCCTTCGGGCGTCATAGTGGATAAAACACTAGCAAAAGAACACGGGATTAGGATCGGGAACCAGCTCGATCCTAGTTTCAAATGTAAATTTTTGACATTACTATAAAATAACTTGGTTGTTTCCCTTAGATCGTTGTTAATGTCTCTAGGGTTGGCTCAAACGTCATCTGTCATGAGCTATCAATCGATAAAATAATAAGGTCGTTGCGTAAACAATAGAGGGCTTGTTTAACTCAGAAGTCTGAGGTTATCGTTGAAAGGTAGACAAGTTCCTAAAACTTAGACACATTCGAGAAGCGAGATACCCGACTTGGGTAGCCAACTTCGTACTAGTCAAAAAGTAAAATAGAAAGTGGCGAATGTGTGTCGATTTTATCGATCTTAACCAATCATGCTCAAATGATACTTTTCTCATACATTGCATTGATCAATTGGTAGACGTAAATTTGGGTAACAAACTCTAATCCTTCATGGATTCCCACTCAAGATACACTCCATTTTGGATGCACCCAGGCGATGAAGATCACGTCGCTTTTTAGATAGAGTAAGGCTGTATTGTTATAAAGATATGCATTTTGGTTGGAAAAATGCAGGGTCGACCTACCAAATACTTGTCAACCAGATATTTAAAAGACTACTGGACACACATGAAGGCTTACATAGATGACATGATCGTGAAAACTTATACCAATGATTGTCATATTTAAGTCTTATTCGATACAAAAAAATTAACCTCAAGTTAAACCCCTTAAAATGCTCGTTCGGAGTTTGTAGTGAAAAGTTCATGGGCTATATCATCAATAAGAATGACATCAAAGCCGACCCTTAATATTTAAATGAATTATTAACCATCGAGCCATCACAGAACATTAAAGATGTTCAAAGATTAATAAATCGGTTAGTAGTTTCATCATGATTTATCTATAAAACCTTAGATAAGAGCCACCCCTTCTTTAAAATCATTAAACGAGCACGATGAAAGATTTTTGTTCCTTATGAGAATTCCAAAGATGTGTGGTTAAAAATGATAAAGAGTAATTTTATATGTAAATCAATCCGTGAACGTTACAATGATTGAAATTCACATATATAGACATATTTATCCCTAAATGATAGGGATGAAAATTATGTGTATCTTAATTACACAAGTCAAACATCTATTGCAAAATATATATGAAATTCATATTCTATCCTTTATCTGCAATGATTATTTTAGTAATATATATTATCTTCCCCAAATATATTCTAGTATCTTTACGCTATATGCGTCTTCAACCAGTCTTCACTTGGCGTCGACAATCATGACTTGATATTTTGCCGAGGTCAACAACGAAGTCTTTTTCCTAATGCTTTGCTCAACATATTATTAGTCGCCAAACTCCATAAGTTATAATTTTGATGATGATAACTTTATCTACTTTTAATAAGAGTATATGTTTGTTCCAGAATAATATTTCTTTATCGGGACTCCCATTAGTTTATAAAATATATAATATATTTTATTGTTATATGCATACAAAAAATAAATTTTACGTCAATATTAATCTATTTAATTATCTTTATTTTCAAATAAAATTTAAAGGACATTTTTAATATATTCAATCGTCCAATAACATTCTAACGCTTTGTTTGTATTAGTTTTATCGATTAATCTAGATCGTTATTTTTAAATATAACTAATGGTCAATATCTTTTTCTTTTTCTTATATATAAATGTCATTATTTAAATTTGAAATATCATTTTATCTTTCTAAAATATCTCTATAAACCTATTTACTAAAATCGATGCATTCTACTTATACTATTCTGTAAGGTAAAATATTTATGTCTTTTCTTTGACTTAATTAACTATCTAATTAAATTCATTTAGATCAATAGATTTACCAGACGGTTTTATGCATCATTTCACATCATATGTCTTTTATTATACATTCATCATGTAATCATGTCAAATGACAAATATTCAAATTGCGACTTCAACCCATTAGTTAAACAAAACATACCTGACGCCATTAGTTCATCTATTTGAAGTTCGTCGGGTAAAATTATTTCACAAAGTAATGATTCAAACAATTCATCATCTTCCTTAAGAATGGATGAATAAAATATTATTCTATTAAAAGTTGACCCAACCTCAATACCTCCTGCAAACTCGGACTGCCAAAACCATACCTTCAGAAAATATTTTAAGTTTATGGATTTTATTAAAAAAGTCGAAGACCAAGACTTGGAGAAAATGACTGATGCTGAAATTACTTATTATTCCAATCAATTTGATGGTAAAAATATTAGTTTCTTCGATCTATATTTTTTCTAATTGTCCTTTATATATCTTAACAAAATGTTACATGAAGAAAGAAAAATTTAGTATAAATGGGGTATTGGTGGAGATATCAAAGTACGCATATTATCGGAAGGTGATTTCCTTAACCATATTTATGAAAATGAAGTTTGGATTTTCTACCACACTATGGGCTGGAGAATTAGGTTTCTTCTATATCTTAAAAATCTATATTTCTTTAGAGAGTGTAGAATCTGACCCAACTAACTTATCAAAAATGGATATCGAACACTTACGAGCATTATTGTTGCATCTGTAGCTTTGAAAAATCGATTGAATTTTCTAACATGATGCAATCATGTACTTTTTATAGCATCTTTAAGTCTTCATTTTAATATTTTGTCATCGCTAAACATAGAAAAATCATCACAGTCCTATCTTCAGATCATGGATGAAAATATATATTTTTCTTTCTTTTGGGGAATTAGGAAGCAACATCTTCTGACCTTACTATTGTTCTCCAAAGATAATGGATACCAAGAAGTGTGTTTTATTTTCGATATACTCATTATCATTAACTCTTATAATTTATCTTGTACTTATTTTTTATGTTTAGAAGCTTAAGTATTTTATGAAGGTTGGAAAAAGACAAAAAACTATTGGAGTTATCTTAACAAGCTTACCATCATTGCATAACCTCTTTGGAAAGATAGATTCAATTACCTTTTTACTCATTATAACTTATTATTTATCTATTTTTGCTAGTAAAAGGTTATTATCTCTCTCACACTTATCAAATCATGAATGATAATACTAACACTCTTGCTAATGATAAATACTATAATTAATCTTCTTGTAAATAAAATTGACTAGATTTAGGATCTTAACATCCCAAATCAACATGGGTGAAGAAACCGAAGGAAGAAGAATAAGAAGTTAAAAAACAAGTTAGAATAAGAAACATCAAACCACCGATACATATTTTTTTGGAAAAAGGTCGTGCTGCTTCAACGACTAGCCGATCCAAAAATAAAAAAGAATAAAAAAAGTTAATGAAGATTCCACTCCCATTAAGACACCCATATCTGATTGTTTTTCCGGTTAATCATCTCTAATATCCATGCTGGTAAATCTAAGTAATTCACTTATATATATATATATATATTTATTTTAAATATAAATAACTTTCAGAATTATTAGATCCTCAATCGTTTGTTAGTTGATTAATTGTTCAATGTACTCATAACTATTCATCAAACCTTTCGAACATTCATCTTCTCTATCAGCAAATGGAACTTCATATGAAAGTAAAAAATTCTATATTATTCTTAATCATAACTTTACCTCTTCAACTTGTTAATTTTTGTTTATTTTTTACAAAGTTCATTAAATTTCAGACTCCTTGTTGGTAGACAATTTACTATGATGAAATAAGATTTTTGAACACTAATCCAATTGGTTTTACTTATTTTACCAACGACTCTTTAGAAATAAAATATAAAATTTTTGAACATGAGAAAACCATCAATGAATTGAAAAGGACTAAGAAAGAATGGTCAAAAGAAAAACTACAAATAAAAAATGAGTTAAAATTAAAAAATGATCAAATTTCAACTCTTCAATCATCAGAAACATCTTTAAAACAAGAAATCAAGAATCTCGAGCTTATAGTTGAAAAATAATAATAAAGACAAAGATATCAATATTGAAGAGTTCAAGAAAATTAAACTGACCAAGCTCTCAACCAGACTAAAGCATTGGTAGAAAGTGTCGTGAAACAATCTCGAGAAGAATACTTGAAAATAATATTCATAACACAGTTCTCATGGGACCATACTTTAAAGAACTTCTCAAAGAGTATCAAGCTATATGCCAAGCCAAACGTGACAATGTCATCCTTACATAAAAAAATAAATGTTGATTTCAAAACTAATATACAGAAGCCTGAAGGAGATGATGTTAGTAAAGATGACGATACGACACTACCAAAACCAAAATTCCCGTTTCAAAGTCCAAGTGATATCCTTTATTTTTTATTTTTGAATGAATGTTTTTTTTGAAACATTAAGTGCTTGAAACTTTTGTAGGCTAAGATGTAGTTGTTACGGCTAAAAAACCTGGTTAGTCACCGACATTTGACACCTGTTACATTCGTGCCACTAAACTTCAGTCGTCACCAAAACGAGTCACTGGATTTTACAATCGTTGCATTCTTGACACTAGCGCGTGCAAATTAACATAGAGCTGACACGTGACAGCCCAATGTACCCAGGTTTGTTTCATATACGATCCCTCCCTTTTTCATTCCAAAAACACCCATTTTACTATTTATTTTATTTACTTTTACTTTTTACTTTTTACCATACCGTTTTAACCTTATTTATTTTTACTTTTTACCCTAACTTTTTATTTAGGAAACCAAACACCAATAACCTGACCCGTTTAACCCTTTCATCCAAATCATCAACCCCTCTTCTTCTTCTCCATCGTCTTCTCTCTTTCTCTCCATCAATTCTCATCGAACACTAAATCTGTTTTGCTCCACCACCTCCAAAGCTTTCTATTCTCTCTTCCTATTTATCTTCCTCCTCCTCACTTCTTGCCCAGCCACACACCACTATCAGAAAACAGCATGCACCATCGCTGTAAAACGACACCGAAGGAGCCGCCACCGTTGTGACACTACGATTTGAGCATTCTTAGTCAAGTGCTTCACCATCAGTAATTTCTGTCCCAAACGGTTTTTCTTTAGCAATGTCCAAAAAATTTAGCTGTCTGGCTTGGAATAGCCACCTAATGACAATTGACACACTGTTTCAAAAAAAAATGTATCAGACACGAAGAAATATACTTCTCAATGCTAGAGTCAGCATAGAAGTACGAACCTGAAAATTTATATTCTTACTAATATTATGTATAAGAGATTCTGCAGTCTGCCCCTCATTATACAAAATGTTCAAGTCTTTCTCTGTAACCTTGCCTGTGTGTATCAAATTAGGAAAAGGAGAACAATTACTTGCTCTGATTTCTATGAATGAGGTTCCAAAATCAAGAAAAATAATATTTTAGTGAGATATTATTACATAGTACACCCATGGAACCAAGGCATACAAGGATTCTGAAACTCAGAATCCACCTGCACAAACTATAAAAATAGAGTTCAATCAACACTGTTTTTATACAATTTAAAGGTTAAGTGGCAAAAAGCTTCATCTCAAGTAGAAAATTTTAAATCAATCTTGCACTGGATTTAAAAAGAAGAAGTTAACACCAGAGATACAAACACTTCACACCGAACTAACTTTCTATCCTGAAACAATCAGTTCCAAGCATTGACTTTTGAATTTAGAATTCATGTTCACATCACTCAAGTTTAAGACTTTTTGTCAAATCTAAATACTTGTATCTTTTATATATTTATTTTGTTTTATTTTGAAAGTATTTTAATAGAAAAGTTCGAGCAAATGGATTCCCTGGGCCCTGACTGTATAATCTGGGTTGGTTCCAGTCAAATTATGTATCCCATAAGTAGCTGACTGTATAATTTGGGTTGGTTCCAGTAAAATCATGTATCCCATAAGTAGGTGGCTATTCCAAGCCAGACAGCTAAAGTTTAGTGTCACTGCGGCGGCGGCTCCTTCGGTGTCGTTTTAAAGCGATGACAGTGATGTGTAGCTGAGCAAGAAGTGAGGAGGAGGAAGATAGAAATAGGAAGAGAGAATAAAAAGCTTTGGAGGTGGTGGAGAAAAACAGATTTAGTGTTTGATGAGAATTAAAGGAGAGAAAAAGAGAAGACAATGGAGAAGAAGAAGATGGTTATTGGTGTTTGGCTGTGTAAATAAAAAAGTTAGGTTAAAAAGTAAAAATAAATAAGGTAAATAAAGTTAAAACGGTATGGTAAAAAGTAAAAATAAATAAGGTAAATAGTAAAAAGGATGTTTTTGGAATTAAAAATGGAGTGATCGTATATGGAACAAACCTGTGTACATTGGACTGCCACTCCATGTTAATTTGCACGCGCTAGTGGCAAGAATGCAACGATTTTAAAATCGAGTGACTCGTTTTGGTGACGACTGAAGTTTAGTGGCACAAATGTAACAAGTATCAAACGCTGGTGATTAACCATGGTTTCTAGCCTGGTTGTTACATTTATCATGATTTGTTGTATTTGCTATAAACTCTTTGTCGGCTGACATCTGGTTAGTATCTTTATATTTCATGTTCCACTTTTTTTATATTCTTATTATTTGTCTTATATATTTTTTTATCCTCTCTCAATTTTATCAACTCTCATTAAAAATCTATGACTATAAACTATATTCTCATTGATGGACCGTCGTCATTTTCTCACATCATTTATTTATAACTTAGCGTTGTCTCTGATACTTTCAATTTAGACATAACTTAGAGTTATACTCGCTTTAATTTTAATATGTGGTCTTTTATGCTTTAATTAGATTTGGCTTATAATCATAATCATTTTAAAATAAAGTATTGGTTTTGAATTTTGTAAGACGAACAAAAATAGTACCACTTAATTTTTTTTAAAGTTATATTTTACAGATCTCGAGTTACCTATCAGTACAAAAGAGTATTAACGTTTCACATCTATCAATACAAAAGAATACTAACGTTTCACATCTATCAATACAAAAGAATACTAACGTTTCACATCTATAAAAAAAATAGGTTTTACATCTACCACTCTTGAAGAATAAGCATGTTTCGCAACTATCAATACGTAAATTAAAACATGTTTCACGTCTTCTTACTGCATCGTTTTTCGTTTTAAACCCTGAACCCTTAACTCAAACATAAATTTCTAGCAACACACAAACAGACTAAAATCGACGAAAACCTTACTGAACTACAACCATTACACTACATTAGCAACCTAATAAAAAAAATACCAAAAACCACACAAAAAATAGATCTCGAGTTACCTATTTTGAAATAAAAAATAGAGTTACCTAAACATACAAATCGAGTTATCTAAACATGTTTCCAAAATCAAACTTCGAAATCACAATCAAAATTGTAAGAAAACAAAACGAAACAAGAAATCAAGTTAAAAATTGAATTTCACCCAAGACTAGTAGGGTATTGTTGAGTAAGACGCAATAGATGAGAGAGAGAAACAAATTAGGGCGAAAATGCTAAAATAAAAAGACAAACTTTTATATAGTTAAGTAGGGGTATTTATGGTATTATTAGATCTTAGATGTTAAATATTTAAGTGGATTGATTTTTTTTTTCAAAAATATAGAAATATTTGGATCTTAAATCAATAATATTATGTTGTTTGGATGTTAAATGATACTTAACCCAAAAAATAAATACGTATAAATAAATATATAAAATTTGGCAGGTTTGAAATTGATTTTTTCATAATTATCTTAAAAAGATAATAAATATTATAAAAAATAAATTACAATAAAAACCGTATAATGTAATACATTTTTTAAAATATGAATAAATATTTGAAAACATAACACTAAAAACCATAAGATCGTAGTTAAACATTAAAAAGTTTTAAAACTACTCGACAAGAATACTATTTATATAAAACATAAACCAACAAATAAATTTTAATTTTTTTTATATGTTATAAAATTTATATTACAACAAATTGAAACATTAATATTAAAAAAAAAGAAAAAACTTAAAATATAAAATTTATGAAGTTTTTACCGCTTAGAAAAGAACAAAAAAAATCCCGGGTAGACAGCACAGCCGTAAAAGGCGAGTGAGTCAATCATCACTCTTGTTTGCCAAAAACAGTTAAGAATCTTCTACACTACCATTTTCATGATTGTTCCTTCTTCCGCAACATCTTTTCAAGCTCCTGTCTAACCCATTTGGTTTTTGAACTCTCCACGTTCAGGTTGAGGTTGAGGTACTTTTCTTCTAATTTCTGTTTGGTTAGTGAGAAAGTTAGTTAGTTGCGTCTCTTTGTCAAATGTATGTTCTGTATGTTATAGATTGTAGTCACTGTATATCATATAACATGATTTTACTAAGATTTGTAGGTAATTTGTTTTCAAAAATTGTTTAGGTGCATTGAAAGAGTAGAGGAGATGGCAGATGTTCCGTCTTCCTCCGACGTCGAAGAGGGTGAGATATTGCCGAGCAGCGTGACCTTATACCACATTATTGATGAAATTGGTATACCTGTTTCATTTTCAATTTTGCCAATCCAATGGGACGAAGGAGATCCTCTACAGGAAAATGGAACCAATGTTTATTTACATGGGATTGCCGATGATCAGAAGTTTCACAAGCGTATAATTGCCTGGAAGTTTGAGCTTTCTTACGCGCACCCTCAAGTATCGGTGTTATCCAAGGACAAGAATTGGATAACTCTACATAGGCCAAACAAGAACTTGGAGACTGTAGTCAGGCCAATCTTGGTCACCGTTCATTGGCTTCATTCTCTCAAAAGGGATCCAGAGGCATCACCGGAGACCATATGGAACAATTTATTGGAAGCCTTCAGGTACTACTTTTAATTTGGTTTATAAGCTTTACCAACAAGATATGATGGTTTTAAAAACGAATACTTGTTGAATTTTGCAGCTCGTACGATGTAAAACCTATAAAGAGTGATGTATCCAATCACATGTTGTTATTAAGTGAAGCTGGGAAAAGAGATAAAGATTTAGCAAGCTCTAAGGTTTGTGCTACCTATTATTTTCAATTGATGTTATGATCGAGTAAACAATTTCCGTTCGGATCAAATGCTAACTTGGTGATTCATATCTTTGAATAGTATTTTGTTGCTGTGACGCAGAATCCTACAGCTTTTATCAATGAGGTAAGTTTTGATGCCTTCATTTGGTGAATTTGTATGAGATTTTTGTTTCATTTTCTCTAAAGGTGACTCAACAATGTTTCCCTTAACAGGATACTCAAAAGACAAAGATATCTAACGTCATCATTGATAACCAGGAAGAAGAGGATTATTTGGACTATGATGATAGCGACGAAGATGATATACAAATGCATAGTCTCTTTGATCCAGTTTGTGCAATATGTGACAATGGTGGAACTGTTTTATGGTAGGCATAATTTATGTGCAACACCATTACTTTTTACTGTGTGTCCTGTGAATTTCTAATAGTTTTGACAACTGGACTTGCTCTAAGGTGCTTTTGGAACTCAATCTTTTGAAAAAGCTAAAACAGAAACCTTTGAGCTAATACATTATATTGTTTAATTTACCCAACAAGGAGTCTGCTTCAGCTCCGCAGAAAAACAATTGACCTTTCAGATACTAGGGTGCTTTGTTTGTAATTCAATATTTTTTTTATGATATTGATACTTTTTCAATAGCAATATCAGTCTTATTTAATTAAGAATAAAAACCTTGTGTTTAAATTCCACTAACACTAGTTTGATTGCTTCTATTAAATCCAGCTGTGAAGGGAGGTGTTTGAGATCTTTTCATGCAACTAAGGCTGATGGAATTGAAAGTTCATGTGAATCTCTTGGCTACGACGATAAATCTCAAGTTCATGTATAGTCTCAATTTATTTGTTATAGTTGTCATGAGATAATTAGTGCTTTATTTTTCTCTCAGAACAATATTGGCTACATGTGCAGGCCATTACTAGTTTTTTGTGTAGGAATTGTTTATACAAACGACATCAATGTTATGCTTGTGGGGAGTTAGGTTCTTCTGATGTATCTTCAACCCAAGAGGTATAACTTTTTAGGATGACCCGTGCAATACTGTGACTAAAATAATAACTAAAATATCAAAATTGGCTTTCATTTAATTTGGTTTTGTATCATAAGCTTTTTTGATATTTATGCATGTTAACCTGTAAATTGAAACTAGTTTTCTACTGTATTTGAGGTCTTCCCTTGTTTCACCGCAAATTGTGGTCGCTTTTATCATCCAAAATGTGTTGCAAAACTGCTCCATGCTGATGATGAAACCCGAGCAGAAGAACTCAAAGACGGAATTGGTATGAGGAAGCCGTTTTCCTGTCCTCTCCATAAATGCTTTCTGTGTAGGATAGGTGAAGAGAGCAACGTGCATGAATTGCAATTTGCATTATGTCGACGTTGCCCTAAGGCATACCACAGGAAATGCTTACCCAGGAATATTAGATTTGAAATGGATGATGACTTCAATCCACCAAGGGCTTGGACTTCTATACTTCCATTTAATCGCATTCTTATATATTGCATGTAAGTTTACCATATTCATACCAAATAAGAATTGCGATGTTTCTACCTCCTAATAAGTTTTTTTGAATTATGGGATAACTATATAATAAAGTATTGACGGTTGATCAGGGACCATGCAGTCATCAGAGAGCTTGCTACTCCATATAGAGACCACCTAATTTTCCCTAATTTTGATGGGACCAGTGAAAGATTGAATTCAAAAGCTGTATCATACGTAGAGAATAAAAAAGAACTGAAGATAAGTAAAATATATGTCGATGATGAATCCATATTGAAGAATCCAAGACAAGTTGATTTGGTGCCTGAGACTAAAATAATTGAGAAAAGATGTCCTACACAAGATTTTAATGATTCGACAGGGAGAGAACATTTGAGAGCAAAATTGGCTTCTAGCTCTAGCCAGTCTCTCAGAAATGATAAGCCATCAACAAATATCAGGACAGCTCTGGATAAGTATAAGTCAAGCCATAAGAGTGGTACTCTTAGCAGTTCTCGCGTTGAAGTGCGCAACTCAACATATGTACTTGACGCGGAAGAGAAAAAACAGTAAGTTGCTTGCTATTTGTCATTTCAATACATCTTGATTGAATATATTCTAGTTCCCAAATCTATCATAATGAAACTTTGATATGCAGGCTTTTGGCTCTTATGGAGAAAGCCGCTTCTTCAGTTAAGAGAGAATCATTCCCAAAGTCAGGAAATCCAGTTGAAAGGACGTCGATGACATTAGGAATGGTGGAGGCCCATGTACATGTAGGCTTTAGCTATCCTTGGTGATATATGCGTGCTACATAATTTTTTTTTGGGCTAACAACAATAATCATAGATATTACTTACTCTAATTATACATACGAAAATAATATATTTGTAACACATGATTCAAAAAACTGCAGGCTGTACGAACTGCCTTACAGACTCTTGACAATGGTGGTAGGAAAGAAGATGCAGAAATGTTTTGCGACCTAGATAGTCTTAATAGACTAATAAAGCTACAGGTTCAAGCCATTTCTACCAAACTTCTTTGTGATATCAGTAGCACGGTTGATGATGAATTCTACCTAAATGACTGGTGGCGCTTGAGCTTGTTAACATTTATCTGCTTTTGTACCAAATGTGTTGCTGTTAACTATTTTTCTCTGATCTGCAGAAGAGGCTCGAAATTCGTCTTGGACCTTTTTTACAGGGTAATCGCTACACATCTTTTGGCCGACATTTCACAAAATTGGAGAAGCTTAAAGAGGTAATTTTTCATTTTTAGTGTTGTCAAATCATCTATATAAACAAGAAAATTTTGAAAAGTAGGCTAGAGAAACTGTATTATTAGATATACAAACAAGATGTAGTTACCTACCAGCCAAGCCAACATTTCAATCACTTCACTAGAGATGTGACCTCTTGGTATTAAAATCTGAGGTAATACTACAGTTTGTGGTGTCACAATTCAATTTTCTCTTTATACAATACTACATGCCTTGAAACTTTTAAAGGCTCCCAAAGACGAACAAGGGGATTGTTGGTGATGTATGTCTGTTTTTCTTATTAATTGATTGTTGATCATGGATGCCTTTTTTGTTTTCTTTAGTGAGTCCTCTATGTTCTGTGCCAATATCAAGATAGACTGTTTAAGAGATTGTGTCAGGAAGCTTATATGGTTGGATTTTCATGCAGATCGTAAACAGACTCCATTGGTATGTGCAAGATGGGGACACTGTAAGTAATTGCAGATTGTATAATTATATTCGGTATTTTGACTTCTACTTTTACATATATCTTAGCATTGCATCTTCTAACAAAAAACATTTATAGTTTTCCTTAGTGCTATATTGAAACTCTGGGAAGAGTTACTATGTTGTTTCTTGGCATGGCTTACCCAAACTTCTTATTAATGTCTTTATATAACTAACTAATCTTTCATCTACTTCCCGGTTTCTTTGAGCAGATAGTGGACTTCTGCTGTGGTTCAAACGATTTTAGTCTTTTAATGAAAGAGAAGCTTGAGAAAACTGGGAAGTCGTGCTCGTTCAAGAATTATGATCTCTTTCAACCTAAGGTCCATTTGTTAGCTCAACTGAAATATTTGTTTTTTATATTCCAAATTGATCTATTACATTCTCACATATATACTTGATGTCTATTTTAGACAGGCACACATTTTAGTTCGGTACTTTTATAGCGTACAACAGATCTTATCATTTTAGGAGTAGCTGAATCCACTAATTCTGTGTTTATACGCTTATATTTTTCTTTCCAGAACAATTTTAATTTCGAGAAGAGAGATTGGATGAGTGTCAATGTCAATGAGTTGCCTAATGGTTCTCAACTGGTAAGATATAATGACATCACAGAGTTAGCAATATTGTTATCTTTATATAGAAAAAAAAAGGATTTTAACCATTTCTATTGTTGTTATAACTAGATTATGGGACTGAATCCTCCCTTCGGTTTTAATGCATCTGGAGCCAACAATTTCATCAACAAAGCACTTGAGTTTAAACCAAAACTCATCATTCTGATTGTACCAAGAGAAACAAAAAGGTTAAAATATCTCTATCATACAATATTTTTCTAGATGAAGATGGAACCTGGCATTTATATCTGCTTATATGTACTCAGGCTCGATCTAAAGTACCCGTACGATTTGATATGGGAAGACGATCGCATAGTCGCAGGCAAGGTACAATACATAAGCACTAACTTGAAATATATTATTTTATAGGATTGAACCTTACTAATAACTTTACATCTCCAGTCATTCTACCTCCCTGGCTCTCTCGGTGTGGATAACAAGCAGTTGGAGCAGTGGAACATAGAGGCACCACCACTCTATCTCTGGAGTCGCCATGACTGGACCGCCAAGCATAGCAAAGTAGCAAAAGAACATGGTCACATACATGGCGCGCAAAGATTAGATGACTTGGATTGTGAGGAGAATGATATGTGCATAGATATGGAATTAGAGTCTTCAAATGGATGCAAAAACCTTGGACATCATGTTGAGAACATACCACCTGGCTCAGTTTGAGCTATAATATGCCTCTATGTACGATTTAAGAGTTTTGAAATTGCTTCAAAGCAGAAGATGAATCCTGATATTGAAAGGGGATTCGTTGCTGCAGCTCTAGGATCTACCAGTAGAAACCATGGACCTATTATTTATCCTTACATCGTTTCACTTGTAAAAATTTTAAAATATTATTGTACACATGAGAGTTCTGTGTTGACATGATGCAACAGGATTGTTATTCATTTCTTAGATTTCTCTTTGATATTTAATATATGTAATATTTTCTGTTAGAACAACCGAAGGTTGACATATGATAACATCACTATGCAAGTTAGTTCCCTGCATAAAGAGTACAAACTTAGTCATACCTCAGTGGTGTGTCCTATAAATTTCTACTTCACAGTAATAAATAAATAAATAAATAAATAAATAAATAAATATATATATATATATATATATATATTATTATATTATATTATATTATATTATATGTTCAATAAAATGTAATAAGGACAATATCATCATTTTTGGGTATGATTTTTCAAATTTGGATACCTGAAAATAATAGAATCAAACACAATTTCAATAAAGCATGGATAGAACTCGGTATATCAAAAGAAGTTCATACACAAAACATGGATTGAGTTTGGAAAAAAGATGGCGGCTGGATTGATATACTATACGAAAATTTTCTTACTTACTAACTTGTTTGTTTACATTTAGTACATAAGAAATCTGACTGCAAAAAGCTTATGAAATCAAAATAAGTACAAATCGAAAGAAAAATAAGCAAACAAATCCAACCCAATTAACAAGCCAACAACCCAAACAAATATTATGGTGCAAAAGGTTAAATCCATTATACTAAAAAATTGAGAATTTGATAGACAATCAAACAATCTAGAAGAATTAAATCATTATAATAATAATAAAGAGGACCATAATAATAAAGAGGACCATCAAGAGCAAAACTTCAACAACCAAATTATACCCTATGAAGTATTTACTTCAAAGGATAAACCAAAATCTAAACAACAATCTCATGTTTATGGCCAAAAGTCTGCTACGAACAAAGATAAAGCAATTAAGGATAATGTGGTTCTAAAAGATTCAGAAGGATATGGTTTCGAAAGATTCAGAAGTTATTATAGCCCTCAAGTCTATTGAAACATGTGCAATATTTATTAGTGTAAAAAAAGATAAAACAAAAAAAAACGACTATGGTATTATTATTATTTAAAAAGATTAAGAATTATATAGAGCATATGCTCATATTTATAGGTAAAGTAAAGAGCTAACGGGTTTGGGCCTTATATCTTTAACATGCTCTCTCAAACTCATAGTGCAACATTAATAAGGGTTGAGAGTTTGTAAAAAAAAACGAAACCATGTTGTTGACTTAGCCTTTGTGAAATTATCAACAACCTGCAAAGCTGAAGGAACATATAGAGGCGAGATGGTGGAATCTGAAGATGATGCCGAGTGAAGTGACAATTTATTTCAATGTACTTCGTCCTCTCATGAAAAATAGAACTTTTTGCTATTTGTATGGCGTTATTCTATCACATTGTAAGGAAGTGGGTATACTAACGTTAACCCTCATATCTGTAAGAAGCCATCGTAACCAAACAATCTCACATGTGGCCACGACCATAGCACTGTACGTGGCTTCAGTAGACGATCTAGAGACAATATCTTGTTTCTCGATTTTCTATAAGATTAATGAATTTCCAAGGAAAATACAGAAACCAGTAGTAGATATTCGGTCATGAGGATCACTATCTCAATCAAAATTTCTATAGGCACATTGTTCAAGTGAAGAGGTTAAAGGAAACAAAATACTCTGGAACTGAGTGTCACGAAGATATCTCAATATTTGAAGAATAACTCCCCAATAGACGGATGTAGGAGTAGTATAAGAGTTTGATATAGAGTTGGGTCTAACAAAAGAATACCATTAGTCGGAGAATACCGACCATTGGATTCAAGATGGGTATCTATCATCCTGCTATCATAAAGTCACGCTCACTTGAATAAATCAAATTTATATTTTCTCCCATAGAGAATATAACCTATAAAAAATTTAAATCCAAACACCAAACAAAAACCATCAAACGAATCCAAACAGAATCTATACCAAATCCTAAACCAAACAAAATTTATATCAAATCCAAATCTGAAACTAAATCCAAAACTAAGTCCAAATCCAAATCCAAAACTAAGTCCAAATACCAAACTAAATCCAAATACCAAACACAAATCCAAATCCAAATCTAAATCCAAATCTAATATCAAATATCAATTCAAATCGAATTTCTAATTTTCCAATTTCCATGGGCTTTTGAAACTTATAGATAACTAAGGTCGGTGCAAGTTTTCAACAGAAATCACTGATATTTAGGGATTAACAAAACTGGTCGGGATTCCAATTATGTAAACATACTTTGTGGGTGTTTGAGAGAGGATGGGGTTTCAAAATTCACTTCAAGAACCCGATTTAGGGGAAACCGTACATTTCTTCGTTTTCTTTCTTGTCGGCATGGAATTGAATCCATCCTAGTCTTTGTTTATGATTTTCATTCACACCAACCAAAATTCAGATTAATTTAAGGTCTCATTTTAACCAAACATTTCTAGAGGTTTCACAACAAGGCAAAGAAATTGAAGAACCATCTGAAGTTTTCCCCCAAATCACCAGATCTAATTCATCACCAATTGTCCTTATTCCTCACTCCATCAACCCGCATAAGTCCTTATCGATCTTCTTTTCCTCAAAACAAGCCATCCCCAAATTTTAATAAAGAAAAATTCCCCATGCTATCAAGATCAAGAAGCTAGGAATAAAAGATTCACTCCAACCCAACTTATGAAAAATCCCTCATCCATCAACCTTCAGGAATAAAGAAATCTTTTGCAGACTTGCTGAAGCCACAAATCAAAAACTTCAACCATGAAAAGTTGGAATACCAGTCCAAAGAAAACCTTCCAACAATTATTTTTAGTAAACAAGATAAGTCTTCTTTATCCCTCTTCTCTAAATACACGCTAATTGCTATTTTTTCGTATGGAAAACCTAAACTATATGAATTTAGGGTATTTTCAGACTCATTTAACTTCATTGGACCTTAATACATTCACATATATGATCCTATGCATATATTTATAGAGCTTAACAATGTTATTGATCTGAAAACTTTCTGGAAAAGAAACGTCTATTCCATAGGAAATATACCTTTCAGAAATTTAAAATGGAACCCTTCTTTTAACTCCCAAGTGGAATCTCACGACACTCCAATTTGGATTACCCTTCCCCAAATCCCTTAGATTCTTTATAATACTGATTCAATTATCAAGATAGTAAAGGAAATAAGATTCCCTTTATCTACACGGATTCCTTCTTACAACAGAGTCAACTTTAACTGTATTAAAGCCCTCATAATTGTTGATTCTTCTAAAATTCTTCCCCAATAACTATGGGTAGAATTTGTGGAAGATGATGGGTTCTGGTAACCCATATCTTACAACTCGTTTCCTAAATACTATAATACATGTAAACATATAGGCCATAGTGGGTAAAAAACATGGCAGGTCCCCCGTGTTTGTCGATTGTATCACGTCAGTTCCCTTTCTTTACCTCTATAATAAACAAGTCCCCCACGTTTTGGAAACGCAACAAACAAATCTTTTTTTAATAAACAAGTCCCTCACGTTTGTAGTAAACAGGTCCCTCATGTTTTCAATTATAATAAACAGGTCCCTCACATTTTAAAAAAATGATTTGTTTGTTACATTTTTTAAACGTGGGGGACCTGTTTATTATAGAGGTAAAGAAATGGGACTCACATTAGACAATTGACAAACATGGGGGACCTGCCATATTTTTTAGCCGTCCATAGTCATGAAATTATAATAAAATTCAAAAGAATACTGCCAGGAAAGTTGCTTTACACAAACAACTTCTCCCATTCCATGACCAAAACTCTAGCAAAGAAGTTTAGGTAAAAACGTCAATCGGACCTTTCCAATAACTTGAGATCTACTGAAAATATTTTCTACCAAATCACTAATTCTCAACAATATTTAGGTGAAACTATTTCAATCCAGCCCATCCCTTATGAGCCTTTAACTAACAGTTCTAAAATTAACCAATCCTCCCATCAAAATATACCCGATCTCTCCCTTTCAAATGAGAAAACTTTCATTTCTTCCCCAATTTATTTTAATACCTCTATTATAAATATAATTCATATCTCTGATATAGGTTCTAATTTCGCTCAAGATCAAGATTCTAATATTCCTTTCTTATTATCAGGGAGCCTTTCTTTATCACCAATGAAGGCTAGACCCCTTAAAAATATCACAGACCCCATATCCAAAATAGTTACCAGATACAAAACAAAAGCCCCTAAAGCCTTTTAAAACCAAAGGATCATCACGATCCTCTTCTCACCAGACTATTACCATCCTTTGTTGAAATGCAAGAGGAATTAGTAAACAGTGGTACCATTATAAGACTATGTCCTTAATAAAATATGAAAAGTATGAGATCATTGTCTTGCAAGAGCCAATTATCTACAAAATAGATTTGATTAAAACTAAACTTGGTTTTCAATATGGAATTTCCAATCTAAATAATAAAATCTGGGTTTTATTCAATGATGATTTTCAGATAACAACATTAATTAATCATGTTCTTTTTATGCATTTGAAAGTGAAATATTCCATTTCTAATAAATATGTTTTGATATTTATCATTTATGTTAAGTGTACTAGAATTCAAAGAAAATACCTTTGGGAAAACCTTAGAAACCTATCTGGCCCTCCTTATGAATGACTCTTGGCTGAAGATTTCAATGTCATCTCCAATGCCAATGAGAAATTAGTCTGCTCCTCTCTTGACCTTAGGGTCATTGACAATTTCAATAATATGTTAATAGATGGTAAATTACAAGATCCATGTTACACTAGGTCTAACTTTACATGGTCAAACGATTCAAAATGGAAGTGCGTCGATAGGATGCTCCACAATGCAGCCTAGAGAGATTACTTGCCTCCATAAAGGTGAAACATCTGGCCAGATGTTGCTCAGATCATTTACCTATGTGCATCACCTTATCCAATAACATCATTCTTCCCAAACCTTCTTTTAAATTTCAGAACATATAGCTTCTTCATTGTGAATTTAATTCCTTTATTGAAACCTCTTGGTCCCCTCCCATTTATGGTAATCTTTTATAAACCTTTTGGTCAAAATTAAAAATATTGAAAAACAGTTAAAAAATTGGAACAAAAATGTCTTTGCAAAATGCAAATGCTGAAGAAAATATTTTATACATGGTTTTTTTACAGTATTGCAAATGGTGAAGAAAATATCAAAATTGTTGAGAACAATCTTGGACTTAACAATAACATTGAAAACAAATTTAATCTTTCTAAAGCTAGATCCACCCATCTGAGTCTTCTAGCTAAAGAGGACATAATAACATTGGAAAACAAATTTAGCAACCAACCCCGTATTTAATGGGAAAGAAAAATCCAAAATTATGTCAAAATAATATATTTATTCATAAAATCTTAAACATATTAACATTCTTTTACAATAAACAACTTAATTTTTCACATAAATCCTAAATCCATACTCTACCAAGTCAGTTAACAATTAATCTCAATGGTATATATTTTATATAAAAAACATGAATTTTGATTCAAGAATATATATTTTTAAATTAAATTATAATTCGACAATAAATATACATATTTTAATCTTATGAATCATACGAGGTTTTTTTTGCTCTAATACCAATTGATCTAACTTATATTAATCGACTAGTATAATCTATCACAAAACACAGAATAATAAACAATTATTTGTGATTAATTAACTTAAACATGATAAAGTACCATGATAAAGTAATTACGGGTTTGCCTACTCTTATCTACATTGTTGATCTTTATTTAGGTTATTCTTATATGTGTAGATGATTGTAGATATTCTTTTCAATAAAACTATAACTTACCTTTTACATTTTGATTGGAGACATATCTTAACATAGTCTCCTTTATACATGAAATACAATTAGAAACCCTAATTGTATAAAGTCCATATACGTTAGCCGCTTTATGATCAAAGACGACAACCTTATGACAATGTCCAAATATATATTTTATCAACTTTTAAATATTTTATTTTATATTTATTTTCATTTAAATATATTTACTAGGTTAGACCAAGTCTTTATATGTATTAACTTTGATAGAAAGATCTTTATTGAGTTAGGAACTCCGTGTAAGCCTATTTAAAGGTTGGTTCTTTTATCAATTCATTAACGCAAACAATTATCTCTATTTCAATTTTATATTTCTTTATTCTTGAGCTAACAATGGCATTAGAGCCAATTTGTTTTTTCAAAAAAAGATATAAAAATAAACTTGATGTATTCCGACAGTTTTGTATAACCACTCATTCCACGATTTGATTTACCACTATGATCATTAGAGTATGCTCATGGATAACTTCTTGAGGTCCAAAGAGTATTGGATGGTTGTTGTTTCTGGAGTAGCAGAGCCATCAGAAGGTGTAGTGTTGACGGATGTCTAGAAAACAGAGGTGGAACCGAGAAAGCTAAAAGATTTGAAGGCAAAAAAATATATTTTTAAGAAATTACTCGGCCCATCTTTGAAACAATTCTTAGCAACTTTCGAATATATTTAGAATTCCATGAATAAAAAATATCAAGGCTCCAGTATAGTGAAGCGTGCACAATTTCAAGTTTTGAGAAGATATTTTGAGACTCTATAAATGAAGAGTGATGAATCTGTTTCCATCTAATTTGCAAAGACTATGGAAATCAGCAAAAAAATGTGATTTCCTAGTGAGAATATAGAAGATGTCACAATTGTAAAGAAAATACTGCATTCTCTAACACCAAATTTTGATTATGTCATGTGTGTAATTGAAGAATTGAAAGACATAGATGCATTATCTCTTGATGAACTACAGAGCTCATTGTTGGTCCATAAACTGAAGATGAACTAAAGCTCAACTTTAGATAATCAAACTTTGAAGGCTTCTATCCCTACTCATTTCTCAAACTCTAGAGAAAAGGGTAGAGGTAGAGGTAAATAAATGGGATCTCAAGGTAATAGAGATATCAATAGCTATTCCAAACCCAATGGTCATCAATTTTCAGGTAGAGGCAAACGACGACATCAATATTTTGACAAATCCAAGGTATAGTGTTTTAGATGTCATAAATTTGGTCATTATTGTTCTTAATGTTATGTTAAGCTTCCTAATGACAAACAAAAGGAAAAGCAATCAAATGTTTCTGAAAATAAGAAAGTATAAACTTTGTTGATGACTATTCACGATACTCAACAATCTGAATCTGATGTTTGGTATGTGGATACAGGCAGCACTAACCACATGTGTGAAAGTAATTTTTGTTTTATTCAAATAAAATATTTTATTCAATATTAAGTTTTTGTGATTGTTCCTAACTATGAAGGTGATTGGAAATGCTAATACTCAGATAAGAACCAAGTATGGTTTTGTGGAGATAATATCTAATGTTTTTTACGTTCCCGACTTAAAAAATAATTTGTTAAGTATGGTCAATTGCTTGAAAATGGTTATGTAATCACTATTAAATGGGTGTTTGCGAGATTTATGATCCTACTAGATGATATATTTTTGTTGTGAAACACGTTCTTTCTCTTAAAGATTGAAAGTGTACAACTTTCCTAGTAGCTAAAGTAAAAGATCTTTTGTGGTTGTGGCATTTTCCTTATGGCCATTTGAGTTTTGGTGGTTTGAAAATTCTCCAACATAAAAGTACAGTGACATGCCTTCCTCATATTAATAATCCTTCCCAAGTGTGTGAAGAATATGTTGTTGGCAAACAAGAACGCTTTCAATTTACCAAAGGGAAGTCATTCTCATATTTGAGGCTCGATAACACCCATTTCTAACAGAGGTAAAATATACTTAATTACCTTCACTTATGATTATACTCGAAAAAACTTGGGATTTTTTTACAAAAAAAAAAATCATAAGCTCTTTGTGCATTTAAAAGCTTTAAGGCTCATATGAAAAATGAAACATGAAAGACCATTAAGACCCTTCGAACATATTGTGGTGGAGAATATTTCTCAACCGACTTTAAAGTTTTTTGTGACATTCATGGCATTTGAAGAAAGTTAACAATTACTTATACACCATAACAAAATGGTGTATCATAGACGAAAAATGGAACCATCCTTAATATGGTGAGAAGCATGTTGGCAAAAGGGAGAATTTAAAAATATTTTTGGTATGAGGCAGTAAATCGGAGTATTCATATCTTGAACATAAGCCATATCCCATATAAGAAATGGATAAACTTGATAATAAAGGGGAAAATGTGTTTTTTTATTAGTAAAACATCCAAAGATTATAAATTGTTTAATCCGCTAACTAAGAAAATTGTGACAAGCCAAGGTTTTATCTTTGATGAAGAAAACACTTGGGATTGGAATAAGAAGGAATCTACTCAAGTTCTTTTCTTTGATAACGATTCTGAAAGTGAACGAACTCCAGCAGCCTTTATGCCTGAAAATTCATCAGAATAAACTCCAACAGTTGCTGAATTTTACCAACACTAGTAGAAGCTAATCATGAATCAGCAAAAGCTAATAATACAACAACTCGATCTCTTCCTCGTATTCGAAAAGGGCCTACATGGATGGAAGACTATGAGGTAACTAGAATTGTGATTCGGTCACTCACTTTTCTTTATCTTCATATCGTGATCCTACAACCTTTGAAAGTGTTGTCAAAGAAGAAAAATGAAAGAAGGTGATGGATGATGAAATTAACGATATTGAAAGAAATGATACTTGAGAGCTGATTGATCTTCTGAAAAGGCGTAAAACCATTGGTGTAAAGTGGGTCTTGAAAACAAAACTAAAAGAAAATGGTGAAGTTGACAAGTATAAGGAGTGTTTGGTAGCTAAGAGATATAAGCAATAACATAAGATTAACTATACATAAGTTTTTGCTCCCGTTGTAAGACATGATACAATCAGACTAGTGATCGCATTGGTGGTGCCGAATTCTTGGCTTTTTTTTTCTTGATGTCAAATTGATATTTTTGCATGGAAACTTGAAAGAGCATGTATTTGTAGAGAAACTACTTGGTCATATTAAGATTGTAAATTAGCATAAAGTGTAAAGATTAAAAAAAATATTTGTATGGCTTAAAATAAGCTCCAAGAGCTTGATATAGTCGCATTAGGGTTTTTTTAAAGAAGGCTTTCACAAATGCCTTATAAACACACATTGTTTACAAATATTGGAGATTTGGAAATAAACCCGTTTATTGTTGAAGTGAAGACCAATATAAATCTCTCAAATTAGCTACATTTGTGTGGTTTACTTAGAGTGTGAATGATATTGATATTTTTTATTTATTTATATATTCCGGTAATTATTTCACACAAAAGTGTAGATCTTCAAAATGTGTATGGTGCATATTATATGTACACTTAATATAGTATAGTTTTGTGGGTTTATTTATATTTAAAAACAGCAAAATCAAGATATCCTTGATGATAGGTTACTGTTATTGATATCATTAGTATTTACAAAATAATGTAATTTGATTTTTGATATAAAAATAATAGTAACGTGATCAACATATGTATACACATTTAAAAATTGCTTAATTATTTCACATTATGTAACGCAATACATAGTTTTATTTCCAAATAAGATAAAAATGTGAAAATAACTTTTTTTTATTCCATAATTATAGAAAAAATAACTTCTTTATTTGTATTTATTTGTTCCATTGAGAACAAAAATCATACTGATCAGCTTTTTGATTATACATACATGGTCCATTTTCTGTAATCCACCAATCACAATAATAGCCGCATCTTTCATCATCTCTTTCTGCTACAAAAATATCGAACCAGTGTAGTTGATTATTCCATGTAAAGCCGCAGAAAAACAATGTTGATCCCCAAAGATTACTTTTAAAACCAAATCCCCAACTGGAATCGTATAAAATTTCTTTTACACCAAGATCAGAATCTTTGGACTTACAATGCACAGTAAGAGTTAAATCTGGCTTCAATTGATTATTTATATTAACATACTTTTTTATAGTAAAAAACCCGAGAGATCCAAATCGGTTTTCTGGAACAGCATATGCAGAAATGTTGATTATGAATAGCACGAACAAAAAGATATACAGACGGAAATGCTTCATCTTTTTGTTAGGGATATAATTTTGCAAGGTGAAAACTATATTTATAGTAAAACCATTTAATTATTTTGGCATATTAATATCTTAATGAGAGTTTTTGATAATAATAAAAAAAAGGTATATTTCATGTATTTGACCATATATGATGCCATCATGTACTATAAAATATATTCGTAATTTTAAATTTAAATTAAACAATATAGATATAAAGGATCAGTTTTTTTAAAAAATCATTGACTTAAATGAACCGTTAGATATATAAAAAAATTAAAAATTTCACATGTTTTATAGTTTTTTTTTTTACAAATTATGTATTATTATAGTCTTTCTGATATCATGTATTTAACTTAAATTTAAATTTAGTATGAATATAATTTCGACCGCTCATATCCAATTAATATATTATATATAAAATTATATATATATATATATATATATATATATATATATATATATATATATATATATATAATTTTGAAACGATAGATAAATTTAAAAGTTAAGTATCGATTAAGATCTAAAAATCCAAATTATTATTCAATTACCATCCTTACTTACATATGCATATTTTAGAAAGTTTCATTTAATTTTAATTTACTATTTGATATCCAATTATTTTTTATAATACTTCAAGTATCTTTTTATACAAAATCATCATACAATATATGTGTATATTTTTTCTCCTTTATTTTTAATTTCAGTTTTTTAAAAAAAACGAGATCAATTAATGATTTTTTTATGTGTTTTATGAGAGACGATGGTGGAAAACATTTTATTGAGTTTGGTTTAATGTTTAATATGCATTTTTCAACATTTCGCTAAAATATAATATTTTTTTGCAAGTTTTCATTATGTTTTTCTTACAAACTAAATATTTGCACGATTTTTATTAAATAATGAAGGGAAACATTATTTCCTCCATCGATTTTTTTATTTCCTCTCTATTATAGTCATGTTTTTTCTTTGTTATTTCATTCATCAATGAAATTTCAGTTATACCTTTATTTAAACTTAGATTTATAAGCCATTACTTACTCTTAAAATTGCTTTTAGACCCTAACTCACTTTAACAATGTATTTTTCATAATCGGGTTTATATTAGTTGACAAAATCAAAGATTGGTATTAAAAAACTCAATCAGTAATTAGATTTTCTAAAAACTCAATCAATAATCGGGTCCATTGACAAAATTGAAGGTTCGTTTTCTTAAAACTCAATCTTTTTACGAATCTTTTTACGAATCGATAAATTTAGATATGTGACTTATAAAAGAAAAAAAAGAAACAGAGTTGATTTTTTCAGATTTACAATTTGTATGTTTTCTTATGATTGTTTTAATTTGATTTCTTCATATTTACAGATCTAGATTTTATTATTTTTGAAAAATAATGCGATGTAAAACTGTTTATCACAAAATAGGTTTCAAGTGAGTCATGGAGAAAATAAAATTATTTAAGTCAACTGTATCAAAACATAAATTCAAAGTTAAATTAAGGATGATATATTCTCTCACATATAAAAACTCAATTTTTAACCTAAAAACCCATATTTCCTTTTTTTCTCCAACTCAACGACTCTTAAACACTAACTTCAACCTAAAAACATCCTAACAAAAAAACTATCATTTATATTAAATAAAATTTGTTTTAATAAATCAAACAGGTTTTTACTACTCTAAAACTTTATATTGAAATATCTCACCTTGTTATTAAATTTCTATGCAGTTATCACAAAATGGATCAAGCGCAGAACATATGTGAAGGAAAAACTTAAGTGAACACACGATTTAACGTGGTTCGACAATTGTCTACGTCCACGGGAGCTGCCAGATAAAAGAGTTTCACTATGATAGAAAAAGTTACAGATTTCATATTGTATTTTTGTGTAGTCATAGTAGTCTATTTATCGGGAATTAATAGACTTACTAGACAGTGGACCTAATGAGCTCATATACACTAATAAGAAAACCATCCATTGTATTACAGCTTGTCAATGACACAAAACTGTACCGCCGAACACGTTACACTCTCAAGGAAATATTCGCCTCATTCACAACAAATCTTCCCCTTGAGGCGAATATCATTTCTTCACTATAAAAAAGAAACTTCTCTTCTTCTGACTCACCAACTGCCGCTAAGGCATTCACTATATACTGCGAACACCAATCCAGTTTAGGCACTCCCTAAACATTTAATATGCATTTTTCAACATTTCGCTAAAATATAATATTTTTGCAAGTTTTCATTATGTTTTCCTTACAAACTAAATATTTGCACGATTTTTATTAAATAATGAAGGGAAACATTATTTCCTCCATCGATTTTTTTTATTTCCTCTCTATTATAGTCATGTTTGTTCTTTGTTATTTCATTCATCAATGAAATTTTAGTTATACCTTTATTTAAATTTAGATTTATAAGCCATTACTTACTCTTAAAATTGCTTTTAGACCCTAACTCACTTTAACAATGTATTTTTCATAATCAGGTTTATATTAGTTGAGAAAATCGAAGATTGGTTTTCTAAAAAACTCAATCAGTAATCGGGTCCATTGACAAAATTGAAGGTTCGTTTTCTTAAAACTCAATCTTTTTACGAATCGATAAATTTAGATATGTGACTTATAAAAGAAAAAAAAGAAACAAATTTTATTTTTTCAGATTTACAATTTGTATCTTTTCTTTCGATTGTTTAATTTGATTTCTTCATATTTACAGATCTAGATATTATTATTTTTGAAAAATAATGCGAAGTAAAACTGTTTATCACAAAATAGGTTTCAAGTGAGTCATGGAGAAAATACAATTATTTAAGTCAATTGTATCAAAACATAAATTCAAAGTTAAATTAAGGATGATATATTCTCTCGCATATAAAAACTCAATTTTTAGCCTAGAAAACCCATATTTCCTCTTTTTTCTAACTCAACCACTCTTAAACACTAACTTCAACCTAAAAACATCTTAAAACTACGTAGATTATGGATTTGAGCGACTTGAATGATCACTTTTCTTGCAATATTGATGGTTTTATATGTCTTTATCAACAAAAAAAGGGTATGGCTATATATACCCAATTCAGGTTTAAGTATACCCAAAATCAACCTTTGACTTTGGTTTGACTTTTTTTTACCTTTTTACCCTCGACAAGAAAATTAATATCCAAACTGCCATTAAATAAAAAAACTACTAAGTGTATCCTGAGTATACCCAGTTCACCAAATAACCTATTTCGCTATCTATACCCAAACAAACATTCTTCTTTACTGAATTTATTATCCAAATAGTATAGTTTTCTTAAATTTTTTGAAACCAACTTCAAACTTCATAACAAAATCAAGAACATTCAACCTAAAACACAAAATCGATCATGACTGAAGCAGAACTATGGATCAGTGTGGAGGAGTTGATGTCGCCGGAAAAAAGGGATGCTGAAATTTTGCCAGAAAAAGAGTTGGAGTCGCCGGAGAAGCACCCAGCGCCAGAGGAGAAGGTAAAAAAATCGTCGGTGGCCGTTGCACCATCGGTTCCAGGCCATGGAACCGGTGGTGCGTAGGTGACGCATGGCTGGTTCTTGGCCTTTGAACCGGCCGTGCGTCACCTACATCGATTTTTTTATTTCCTCTCTATTATAGTCATGTTTTTTCTTTGTTATTTCATTCATCAATGAAATTTCAGTTATACCTTTATTTAAACTTAGATTTATAAGCCATTACTTACTCTTAAAATTGCTTTTAGACCCTAACTCACTTTAACAATGTATTTTTCATAATCGGGTTTATATTAGTTGACAAAATCAAAGATTGGTATTAAAAAACTCAATCAGTAATTAGATTTTCTAAAAACTCAATCAATAATCGGGTCCATTGACAAAATTGAAGGTTCGTTTTCTTAAAACTCAATCTTTTTACGAATCTTTTTACGAATCGATAAATTTAGATATGTGACTTATAAAAGAAAAAAAAGAAACAGAGTTGATTTTTTCAGATTTACAATTTGTATGTTTTCTTATGATTGTTTTAATTTGATTTCTTCATATTTACAGATCTAGATTTTATTATATTTGAAAAATAATGCGATGTAAAACTGTTTATCACAAAATAGGTTTCAAGTGAGTCATGGAGAAAATAAAATTATTTAAGTCAACTGTATCAAAACATAAATTCAAAGTTAAATTAAGGATGATATATTCTCTCACATATAAAAACTCAATTTTTAGCCTAAAAACCCATATTTCCTTTTTTTCTCCAACTCAACGACTCTTAAACACTAACTTCAACCTAAAAACATCCTAACAAAAAAACTATCATTTATATTAAATAAAATTTGTTTTAATAAATCAAACAGGTTTTTACTACTCTAAAACTTTATATTGAAATATCTCACCTTGTTATTAAATTTCTATGCAGTTATCACAAAATGGATCAAGCGCAGAACATATGTGAAGGAAAAACTTAAGTGAACACACGATTTAACGTGGTTCGACAATTGTCTACGTCCACGGGAGCTGCCAGATAAAAGAGTTTCACTATGATAGAAAAAGTTACAGATTTCATATTGTATTTTTGTGTAGTCATAGTAGTCTATTTATCGGGAATTAATAGACTTACTAGACAGTGGACCTAATGAGCTCATATACACTAATAAGAAAACCATCCATTGTATTACAGCTTGTCAATGACACAAAACTGTACCGCCGAACACGTTACACTCTCAAGGAAATATTCGCCTCATTCACAATAAATCTTCCCCTTGAGGCGAATATCATTTCTTCACTATAAAAAAGAAACTTCTCTTCTTCTGACTCACCAACTGCCGCTAAGGCATTCACTATATACTGCGAACACCAATCCAGTTTAGGCACTCCCTAAACATTTAATATGCATTTTTCAACATTTCGCTAAAATATAATATTTTTGCAAGTTTTCATTATGTTTTCCTTACAAACTAAATATTTGCACGATTTTTATTAAATAATGAAGGGAAACATTATTTCCTCCATCGATTTTTTTTATTTCCTCTCTATTATAGTCATGTTTGTTCTTTGTTATTTCATTCATCAATGAAATTTCAGTTATACCTTTATTTAAATTTAGATTTATAAGCCATTACTTACTCTTAAAATTGCTTTTAGACCCTAACTCACTTTAACAATGTATTTTTCATAATCAGGTTTATATTAGTTGAGAAAATCGAAGATTGGTTTTCTAAAAAACTCAATCAGTAATTAGATTTTCTAAAAACTCAATCAGTAATCGGGTCCATTGACAAAATTGAAGGTTCGTTTTCTTAAAACTCAATCTTTTTACGAATCGATAAATTTAGATATGTGACTTATAAAAGAAAAAAAAGAAACAGATTTTATTTTTTCAGATTTACAATTTGTATCTTTTCTTTCGATTGTTTAATTTGATTTCTTCATATTTACAGATCTAGATATTATTATTTTTGAAAAATAATGCGAAGTAAAACTGTTTATCACAAAATAGGTTTCAAGTGAGTCATGGAGAAAATACAATTATTTAAGTCAATTGTATCAAAACATAAATTCAAAGTTAAATTAAGGATGATATATTCTCTCGCATATAAAAACTCAATTTTTAGCCTAGAAAACCCATATTTCCTCTTTTTTCTCCAACTCAACCACTCTTAAACACTAACTTCAACCTAAAAACATCTTAAAACTACGTAGATTATGGATTTGAGCGACTTGAATGATCACTTTTCTTGCAATATTGATGGTTTTATATGTCTTTATCAACAAAAAAAGGGTATGGCTATATATACCCAATTCAGGTTTAAGTATACCCAAAATCAACCTTTGACTTTGGTTTGACTTTTTTTTACCTTTTTACCCTCGACAAGAAAATTAATATCCAAACTGCCATTAAATAAAAAAACTACTAAGTGTATCCTGAGTATACCCAGTTCACCAAATAACCTATTTCGCTATCTATACCCAAACAAACATTCTTCTTTACTGAATTTATTATCCAAATAGTATAGTTTTCTTAAAATTTTTGAAACCAACTTCAAACTTCATAACAAAATCAAGAACATTCAACCTAAAACACAAAATCGATCATGACTGAAGCAGAACTATGGATCAGTGTGGAGGAGTTGATGTCGCCGGAAAAAAGGGATGCTGAAATTTTGCCAGAAAAAGAGTTGGAGTCGCCGGAGAAGCACCCAGCGCCAGAGGAGAAGGTAAAAAAATCGTCGGTGGCCGTTGCACCATCGGTTCCAGGCCATGGAACCGGTGGTGCGTAGGTGACGCATGGCTGGTTCTTGGCCTTTGAACCGGCCGTGCGTCACCTACATCGATTTTTTTATTTCCTCTCTATTATAGTCATGTTTTTTCTTTGTTATTTCATTCATCAATGAAATTTCAGTTATACCTTTATTTAAACTTAGATTTATAAGCCATTACTTACTCTTAAAATTGCTTTTAGACCCTAACTCACTTTAACAATGTATTTTTCATAATCGGGTTTATATTAGTTGACAAAATCAAAGATTGGTAATAAAAAACTCAATCAGTAATTAGATTTTCTAAAAACTCAATCAATAATCGGGTCCATTGACAAAATTGAAGGTTCGTTTTCTTAAAACTCAATCTTTTTACGAATCTTTTTACGAATCGATAAATTTAGATATGTGACTTATAAAAGAAAAAAAAGAAACAGAGTTGATTTTTTCAGATTTACAATTTGTATGTTTTCTTATGATTGTTTTAATTTGATTTCTTCATATTTACAGATCTAGATTTTATTATATTTGAAAAATAATGCGATGTAAAACTGTTTATCACAAAATAGGTTTCAAGTGAGTCATGGAGAAAATAAAATTATTTAAGTCAACTGTATCAAAACATAAATTCAAAGTTAAATTAAGGATGATATATTCTCTCACATATAAAAACTCAATTTTTAGCCTAAAAACCCATATTTCCTTTTTTTCTCCAACTCAACGACTCTTAAACACTAACTTCAACCTAAAAACATCCTAACAAAAAAACTATCATTTATATTAAATAAAATTTGTTTTAATAAATCAAACAGGTTTTTACTACTCTAAAACTTTATATTGAAATATCTCACCTTGTTATTAAATTTCTATGCAGTTATCACAAAATGGATCAAGCGCAGAACATATGTGAAGGAAAAACTTAAGTGAACACACGATTTAACGTGGTTCGACAATTGTCTACGTCCACGGGAGCTGCCAGATAAAAGAGTTTCACTATGATAGAAAAAGTTACAGATTTCATATTGTATTTTTGTGTAGTCATAGTAGTCTATTTATCGGGAATTAATAGACTTACTAGACAGTGGACCTAATGAGCTCATATACACTAATAAGAAAACCATCCATTGTATTACAGCTTGTCAATGACACAAAACTGTACCGCCGAACACGTTACACTCTCAAGGAAATATTCGCCTCATTCACAATAAATCTTCCCCTTGAGGCGAATATCATTTCTTCACTATAAAAAAGAAACTTCTCTTCTTCTGACTCACCAACTGCCGCTAAGGCATTCACTATATACTGCGAACACCAATCCAGTTTAGGCACTCCCTAAACATTTAATATGCATTTTTCAACATTTCGCTAAAATATAATATTTTTGCAAGTTTTCATTATGTTTTCCTTACAAACTAAATATTTGCACGATTTTTATTAAATAATGAAGGGAAACATTATTTCCTCCATCGATTTTTTTTATTTCCTCTCTATTATAGTCATGTTTGTTCTTTGTTATTTCATTCATCAATGAAATTTCAGTTATACCTTTATTTAAATTTAGATTTATAAGCCATTACTTACTCTTAAAATTGCTTTTAGACCCTAACTCACTTTAACAATGTATTTTTCATAATCAGGTTTATATTAGTTGAGAAAATCGAAGATTGGTTTTCTAAAAAACTCAATCAGTAATTAGATTTTCTAAAAACTCAATCAGTAATCGGGTCCATTGACAAAATTGAAGGTTCGTTTTCTTAAAACTCAATCTTTTTACGAATCGATAAATTTAGATATGTGACTTATAAAAGAAAAAAAAGAAACAGATTTTATTTTTTCAGATTTACAATTTGTATCTTTTCTTTCGATTGTTTAATTTGATTTCTTCATATTTACAGATCTAGATATTATTATTTTTGAAAAATAATGCGAAGTAAAACTGTTTATCACAAAATAGGTTTCAAGTGAGTCATGGAGAAAATACAATTATTTAAGTCAATTGTATCAAAACATAAATTCAAAGTTAAATTAAGGATGATATATTCTCTCGCATATAAAAACTCAATTTTTAGCCTAGAAAACCCATATTTCCTCTTTTTTCTCCAACTCAACCACTCTTAAACACTAACTTCAACCTAAAAACATCTTAAAACTACGTAGATTATGGATTTGAGCGACTTGAATGATCACTTTTCTTGCAATATTGATGGTTTTATATGTCTTTATCAACAAAAAAAGGGTATGGCTATATATACCCAATTCAGGTTTAAGTATACCCAAAATCAACCTTTGACTTTGGTTTGACTTTTTTTTACCTTTTTACCCTCGACAAGAAAATTAATATCCAAACTGCCATTAAATAAAAAAACTACTAAGTGTATCCTGAGTATACCCAGTTCACCAAATAACCTATTTCGCTATCTATACCCAAACAAACATTCTTCTTTACTGAATTTATTATCCAAATAGTATAGTTTTCTTAAAATTTTTGAAACCAACTTCAAACTTCATAACAAAATCAAGAACATTCAACCTAAAACACAAAATCGATCATGACTGAAGCAGAACTATGGATCAGTGTGGAGGAGTTGATGTCGCCGGAAAAAAGGGATGCTGAAATTTTGCCAGAAAAAGAGTTGGAGTCGCCGGAGAAGCACCCAGCGCCAGAGGAGAAGGTAAAAAAATCGTCGGTGGCCGTTGCACCATCGGTTCCAGGCCATGGAACCGGTGGTGCGTAGGTGACGCATGGCTGGTTCTTGGCCTTTGAACCGGCCGTGCGTCACCTACGCACCACCGGTTCCATGGCATGGAACCGATGGTGCAAGGGCCACATGCCGGTCGGTACCGAAGCCTAAGCACCACTGGTGCTGAGGCCATGAACCGGTGGTGCAGGGGCCTTAGTCCGCTCGGTTCTGAGGCCCCAACACCACCGGTTCATGGCCTCAGCACCGGTGGTGCACCTGGTCGTGTCCGGCCGGTTTCGAGGCCTAGAACAACCGGTGTTAGGCCTCTTAACCTTGGGTTCGCGCAGATTTTTCGAAAAAAATCAAGGTTTTTTTTTCCGTTTTTTAACTAAACCTAAATGTTTATTGTGGTTTGTTGTTGTGTAACAGGGGAAGGATGTCGCCAGTGGGACTGAGGCACCTTCTGCTACTGACTACAGTCATTTGTTCTTCACTACCGAGTTCTACACACACGACGCGTTGGTGAAATGGGTTACGAAGACAGGAAAACTCTATGGTATGGTTATCAACATAAGTCGGCGCGACAAAGTAAACAGTAGAAAAAGTCCGAGGATGTATTTCCAGTGTGAGATGGGGGGGGGGAATATACTCCAAGATTTGCAGAAAAAGACCGTAAACGGAAGTCTACAGGAACGAAAAAGATTGACTGCCCATATCAGTTTCTCGGGTTAATGGTTGAACCAGATTAATGGAAGTTAGAAGTGAAATGTGGTATTCATAACCATGAGACTTCATTACATGTAGATTATCATTCTTTTGTTGTCCGTTTGAATAATGAAGAGATGGAATATGTTGAACGAGTGACCTACATTGGTACTAACCCCAGAGATATACCGAATGGTGTTAAGAAGTTGAACGAAGATAATGTTTCTACCATGCAAACAATCTATAATGCACGACAGAAAAGTAGGGTTTTAAAAAAGGTGGGTAGGTCACAACTCCAGTTCTTGTTGGGGGAGCTTAAGTCACATAATTATTATGAATGGCATAAATCTGGTGAAGACGATGGACAAATCATTACAGATTTGTTTTTTGCCCATCCAGTCAGTGTTGACCTTTTGCGGACATTTCCAACAGTTTTGATTATGGATAGTACATATAAAGTCATACGATATGGTATGCCGTTGTTCGAGATAGTGGGTGTGACGTGTACCAGATTGACTTTTTGTGCGACATTTGCCTTCATGTCCGGTGAGAAGTTAAACAACTTCAAATGGGTGTTAGAGTGTTTGAAGTCGTTAATTTCCGTTCACGGAATTGAAGAACCTCAGGTCATCCTAACCGACAGAGATTTAGCGTTGATGAACGCCATAGAAGTTGTATTCCCAGAGACAACGCATATGTTATATCGATGGCACATAGCACAGAATGTTCAGGGGCAAACAAGAAAATACTTCCTCGAGAAAAATGATTATGCGAAATTTGTTTCTGCTTGGAAGAAGATTGCGTATGCAGCATCAGAGATTGAATTCGATCACGCCCGACGGGACATGCTATTGGAGTACAAAGATTACCCTCTTACAATTGAATACACTGAAAAATCGTGGCTCGATAAATACATGGACAAATTCGATGTTTGGAAGACTAACAATAACTTGCATTTGGGACATTGCACGACTAACTGCGTCGAGAGTGCTCATTCTAACCTAAAGCGTTACATACGTACAAGCAAATTAAACTTCGAGTTATTTTGGGGGAGGGTTCATTCTCTTGTTGAAATCCAACATGCTGCCATTAGGTCTTCGTTCGAGAAGAGTCGTTACATAGCATTGCATAAGTTCGCGGATGAACTTTTTGATGAAATTCGAGGCAAGGTTTCCCATATGGCGTTAGAACTATTTTTCGACGAAGTAGAGAAGGCCGAAGATAGCAATATGTTCGATATTCAAGATGGGTCGGATGTTAAAGACAATGGCGTCTGTATATGCGCTATAAAATCTACCCATGGTATACCTTGCTATCACCAGGTCCGCAAGTGGCGTAAAGACAGAATTTCTGCCTTTCTAGATGCTTTTCACATCCACTGGACAAGGTTAGAAATAATGCCTTGTTCATTTCGTACGACCATGGAAATTCTCAAAGATGGTCTGCTAAAGCTAATAACCGATGTTTTGGAGACAAAAGATGAAATCCGTATAAAACACATTTACAAGAAATGGTTTGAAGTTGTTTATCCTGAAACATCGGCATTACTAGAGCCATTGGAGAAGCAGAAACACCGAGGCCGCCCACAAGTGAAAAGAAAGTTAGTCGTCGATACATCATCCACTAAACAAGAAAAATGCCAATGGGAACACGAGCTAGATGAGGATAAAGCTAGTCATGACTCAGTCATGAACTCTTTAAAACCACCAAAAGTTAAAAAGGGTAAAGCAGTTGGTAGTGCAAATACGATTCAGGCAGATGTGCCTAAAGTACCTCGTACCCGTAGTTCTTCCATTGCCTCGCGCGCTAGCACCATTGTACAACCGTCCATTGATCGATTCACATAACTATTACATGACCCAAAAGGTTTTTTGCGTTTGTTTCCGATTCACTTCAACCCTTTTATATCGGGTATACATGATGTTAAGGCAGATGGTCATTGTGGATATAGAGCAGTTTCATTTGGGTTGTATGGTCATGAAGAAGGTTGGCGAGGTGTTCGGAAGGAAATATACGATGAACTCATGGAAAACTACGACACATACAGCAAGATTTATAACGGTAAATAGGATTACCTGAAGGTTGCAGAAAGTATAAACTACTACGAGACACCAGCATAACCCAAATATTGGATGACAATTCCTGAAATGGGGATTGCGATTGCAACCAAGTTCGAATGCATTGTTCATTTTGTGTCACTCGTGGGGTCTCACAACTGTAGTCATACATTTTTACCTCTGCGCGGTAAACCCCCCATTATGGCCCAAAGACGTGAGATTGGGTTTGGATTCGTTGATACTAACCACTTTGTCAATGTAAGTCATTCGATTTATGGCTATGTTTTTACTTACAACTATATTACTCAATCATTGGTTCTAATTTAAGTAGTATTAAACAGCTATCAATCAAGCCCCTATGCCCTTGCGCACGCATACATCCTACGTGGCAGAAGTTGAAGAGTGAAGAGGCTACGCATTGGGAGCTACCAATAGTTGGTCGCTGCAAGAAATACACGGAACTCGAAGGGAGAAAGCCAGTTTGTTCATTCCCAGAAGTAACTAATCTGGATGAATTTTAGTAGTCGATTTATATCTATTGGTCGAATTTATGTTCATGTTTCGAACACATTTATGTCTTTTGGACGGATTTATGTTGTTTAGAACTTTGTTTACTTTATCATAACATTTTGTACTTTCGTTATTTGACCATAATTCATGAAATTTACCAACTTATAACAGTAAGCAACTAACCATTTCATAACTTAATATCAAACGTTACAAACAAGAAACAACAACATCGCACAAACATGAGTAGATTACTTGAGATTGAGAATACAGTTAGTCAAAATCGCAGCCTCCATTGTCGCTGAGAATACGCACTGTTTCCTCCTTCATGGCAATTTGAGAATGAACGTATTCTGCCAGTTCTAATTACAAATAGTCTGTGATCATTAAACTGAAAGAGTCGAATGCTTCGTTTCTAACTTCTGGGGGCTCGTCAAACACCAAGAACATCGGTCCACTAGTTATACACTTGTACCTCGTGGCTACCTCCTCATGAGTACGAGATCGAGGCATTTGTCTAGACGTAGAGATTTCGCCGTACATGAAATACATCATACACAAAAATTCATCAAAGAGCTCATCGGTATTATCGTCCGGCCGTTTGAACTTTACAGCTTTCGCAGCCTTGAGTAGATGAGCATCATCAAACATACTACAACCCATTAACAAAGACCTCAACTATGTTTGAAGGAGAGTTTTGTGTGTTTGGTGTTGTAAGATAGACTTCTTTAAATAGAAAAATGAAAGGTTAATTTGGCGGGAATTTAAGAGCGCGAAAATAGAAAACGCGGAAAAAAAACCGGGACAAAATTCCAAGTTTCAATTGCACACCATAGGTACTGTCTACTGTGTACCTATGGTGCACAGTGTAGTGTACCTATGGTGCACAGTCGAGTGTACCGATGGTACATCACACTGTGTACCGATGGTACACCACACTGTGTACATATGGTGCACGAAGGTTGCACCATAGGTACACAATGTGATATACCATCGGTGCACACTGCTGTGTACCGATGGTGCCATGCACCGGCCGGTACATGGCATGCCGACCGGTGCATGGTACCATCGGTAAAAGGGGGTGGTACCATCGGTACATGCCCCTTTTACCGATGGTACAACGCACCATGGGTACGCATTCTATAGTACCCATGGTGCACACACTGTTGTACCATTGGTACGCAGTAGTGTGCACCATATGTACTACTGACTGCGTACCAATGGTGCACAATAACTTGTAATTTTTTGGAATTTTTTTTGTTTTGGTTTGAAAAAGTAAGCCTTATGGCGTCGATTGGAGTGGGTTTTATGGTGTTTTTTTATAACGGTTGATGAATTTTGTTAAATTATTGTTATGTTTTAAAGGTTTGATGGTAAGAATGGTGTGATTTATGTTCATTTGCGGAATCTAAATTGTAATTAAGAATTCAAATTAAGTTTAACAAATCTGAAAGAAACAATAGAAATAACACAGTAGATGTCATAATACAAAATATGATAGTTTAACAAATCCTACGAATGGATAAACAACTAACAAGTCCATGAAAAATAAAGATCACAACATAGCTAATACAAGTCCAATAATGAGGACAAACAACCAAGGAGAGAAGAGCTGTAGGACTTGATCTCTCCACCTAAGCGCACCCGTTTCCCCACGCTATACAGGCATAGTAACAATCGAGCGAACAACGTCTAGCAATCTGTCGTCCGTAGTACGTGGTGGTGGAGTAATAGTATGCCAACCATACTCAGCCAGGTACCTCCAGTAGGTGTTCATCGCAGACTGTCTATATGTGGCAATGGTAACGGTCAACCGATCCTCATAAAGCAAATGCTGACGCCAATCTAGCCATGCGCTCTCTCGCCACGTATACCTCGCTAAATCTCATTTCTTGTAACCCGGTCGGAGTACAAGTGGGAGTTCGGGCTCATCCTGAACCCGTCCAAACTGGCGCATAACCCGATCAGGCATGTAGCCCTCGACCGTGCTCATCATCCGCAAAGGATAAACGATGGTGCGGATCTCCTGCACGGGGAACTGGACTCTAATGTCCTGGTATGGCTCAAATATGACCTGTTCCAAAACAGTTTAACACTTAGACTGTTTTAAAAAATAAAACTTAATATTAAAATGTTCATGACTGATAAAACTTAAACACTTACATTTGTCTCCTTCTGATCTGCAAGGAGAGTTCGAACAACCGATTTGGGGCGGATGTTTTGCCCAACAATCCGCTTCGGTAGCCACTTCACAATCCTAGGCTGCCTCGCTACGTGATCCGCATTCTCTGAGGCTCTAAACGCATGGAAGTGGTCATAATTCCAGCAATCAAGCCTAGCTACAAATCCATAAAGGTTATGCTTCGATGCTTTCGAAGCATCACCCAAACCATAGAAAAGGAATGCCAATGCACTCGTACCCCATGCGATGTCCTACAACCCAAAATCCATATTCGCCAACCCGTACAAGTAGTCAGCCTTGACGCTTTTCTGACTAGTATCCGCAAAAATAGTGCAACCAAATAAGAACATAAGGTATGCTCGTGATACCTGGCGGATAGTCTCAGCAACAGTCTCCTCAACGTAGCGACCCCTGGTAAAAGTCTCCCGCAGCCACTTGATCTTGAAGCCAACGCCTCTGGTGGACTGTATCTCTACGCGGACCTCATCCACTGTCAAACCTAACATACTAGCATAGTAGTTGTACGCCTCATCAGGTGGAGCCGTGACTACATCCAGGGTCCGACCAACTATAGGGAGACCTGTAATGCAGCTGACATCATCGAGGGTAATCGTCATCTCCCCAAATGAGAAATGGAACGTGTTGGTCTCTTGATGCCAACGCTCAACAAAAACCTCATCAAGAACGGAGTGCGTGAAGTACTAAGGCAAGTGGGCTATAAGAGGACCCAAAAGGAGTCCGCGCCAAATGTCGCTGCACCTCTGGCCGAGCACTGAGGTCCCACATACGAAGCACATTATAATGTGCCTGTATGCCTAATGTAGTGCGACCCTGTAAATAAAAAACTAAGTCAGAACATAGTAATAGTAAAACCTTAGACTATACGTTTAATAGTTTGGTACTTACCTATCCTATGAAGACGTGGTACGCCTCGTGCACCTTGTAGTCAGGAAACAGAGGTATCTTATTGCATTTGAGAAATGCAAACGTCTTCCGCTGTTCCTCTGTGTGGATCGCATCGATATGCTCCTCATCGATGGTGTCCTGCTCAGGGTCCCCAGTGGCATCCACCCTGTCACTAATATGTGGTGGATGTGTTCTAGTATGCGCAGGGGACAGACCTCTGCGAGCGGGAGAGGGAGGTGGTGGATCACTAGTAGTGGGAGGTGGTCATCGATGTGATGAAGACGTCTCTCTTCGTGAGGAGCCTCCGCATCTGGTATCATCTACCGCAATCTCGACGGATTTTTCCTTCCTCTTCCCATGGTTGATTCGGCGCAAAGACCGATCACTCATTATTCTGTCATCCTCCTCCCTAAGACGAATAGTCTCAGGGTCCTCAAGTAAATCTCGTCCGCGCTTGGCATCGCGGACCCGCTCATCATCGACGACCCGTATAGTCTTTAGACTATTCCCCGGGGATGGGGCCCGTGAACCAGGGGGATACGCCCTAGATCGAGGAAGACGTCGCTCCTCAACCGCGTCTGACCTATAAAAATACAAAACAAATCACGAAATTAATAACAGTAACATATGATGTAACCCACGAAATTAAAAACATCAACACTCTAATTCGCAACCGAGCTAACTATAGAAAGTAATTTCTTATAAATTTTAATTTTTTAAAAAAATGCAAAAGTAAAACCTTTGAAACACAAATTCAACAATTGTTTTTAAAAACAACAGCGCACCATAGGTACGCAACAAGCCGTACCGAGCGGCACGAGCACCTGTGCCGCTCGGTACACAGCAGGTGTACCGAGCGGCACACTTGCTCGCACCAATGGTGCTGCCCAAGGCGCACCACTGGTGCCCTATGCCGGCCATTTTCCAGCCGGCAACTTGGCTGGAAAATGGCCACTAAACCCTAATAATTTAGCTAATTCGACCCCTAAATCTAACCTAAATCCTAAATTCAACCCTAAATCTAACATAAATCTAAAATTCATACCTAAAACTAACAAAATTAACAAACAAATTTAGGTTAGGGAACCTACGTAGGTGGTGGTGGGGGTTTTTGTTCTTCACCACGATGAAGGAGGAGGAGGAGGAGGAGTGGTGGTTGTGGTGGCTCGCCGGAAAAATTGAGAGAGAAGTGAGAGTGTTTGAGTTTGAGAGTTAGAGAGAAGTGAGAGAAGTGAGGAAATTGAGAGAAAGTGTAGGGAAAAATGTTGTGGATGGAAGTTAGTAAAAAAAATTGGCTTATATACCTAGAAAAGGGTATATTTGAAAAAAAAATAGGTATAGTTAGATCACCTTTGGGTATACTCAGAATTGGGTATATTTAAACCTGAATTGGGTATATATAGATTGACCCAAAAAAAACTATCGTTTATATTAAATAAAATTTATTTTAATAAACCAAACAGGTTTTTACTACTCTAAAACTTTATATTGAAATATCTGACCTTGTTATTAAATTTCTATGCAGTTATCACAAAATGGCTCAAGCACAGAACATATGTGAAGGAAAAACTTAAATGAACACAGGATTTCACGTGGTTCGACAATTGTCTACGTCCACGGGCGCCGCGAGAGAAAAGAGTTTCACTATGATAGAAAAGGTTTCAGATTTTAGATTGTGTTTTTGTGTAGTCCTAGTATTCTATTTATAGGGAATTAATAGACTTACTAGACAGTGGGCCTAATGAGCTCATATACACTAATAAGAAAACCATCCATTGTATTACAGCTTGTCAATGACACAAAACTGTACCGCCCAACACGTTACACTCTCAAGGAAATATTCGACTCATTCACAACAAATCTTCCAATTGAGGCGAATATCCTTTCTTCACTATCAAAAATGAAACTTCTCTTCTTCTGACTCACCAACTGCCGCTAAGGCATTCACTATATACTGCGAACACCAATCCAGTTTAGGCACTCCCTAAACGTTTGAACTGATACTGCCTTGGTCATTATATCTGTTGGATTATCGTGTGGAGACACTTTCTTCACATAAACAATTCCATTTGATATTATATCACGAATAAAATGATACCTCACATCTATGTGCTTTGTATGCTCATGGTACATATGGTTCCTTGTAAGGTGTATAGCGCTTTGACTGTCATAAAACACTTTTGTAGTAGTCCTATTCAAGCCCAAATCTGCCCACCAAAACTTGCAACCATATTTCCTCTTTAACTGCTTCTGTTACCACCATGTACTCTACCTCTATTGTAGACAAAGCTATAGTATATTGCAACTGTGCTTTCCAACTAATCGCACTCCCAGCTAAAGTAAATACATATCCTGTCAGAGATCTTCTTTTATCCATATCACCTGTAAAATAAAAATCAACAAAACCAACCAATGATCCTGCAACATCATTCAACAATTCACCGATATCGTTCTTGTTAAAAGTTAAGCCAACGTTTACAGTATTCTTAAGATACCGAAGTATCCATTTCACTGCCTCCCAGTGTTCTTTCCGAGGACATCCCATGTACCTGCTAACTACACTAACCGCATGTGAAATATCAGGACGTGTGCATACCATAGCATACATGATACTACCAACTGCACTTGCATATGTAACCCTCAACATTTGTTCCAACTCAGCATCGTCCTTGGTCGCTCCTACTGCAGACAACTTGACATGAGTAGAGAATGGAATGCTAACTTCTTTAGCATCAAACATGTTGAATCGTTGTAATACTTTCTCGATATAGCTTTGTTGAGACAAATGTAATGATCCTAAACTTCTGTTCTTGATAATCTCCATACCAAGAATTTTCTTTGCTCTACCCAGATCCTTAATCTCAAACTTGGTACTAAGCTGTTTTTTAACTATAAAATATGTGACATACTACAAGCAGTAATAAGCATATCATCCACATACACCAACAAGTAAACATAAGAATCATCTGAGATCTTTTGATGATACACACAACTATCACATGGACTCCTCGTGAACCCTTTTGACACCATGAATGTATCAAAATGTTTGTACCATTGCCTAGGTGACTGTTTCAAACCATACAGTGACTTTTTCAATAGACAAACTTTGTCCTCCATATTAGGTTCGATAAATCCCTCTGGTTGTCTCATGTAGATTTGCTCCTCCAATTCACCATGTAGAAACACAGTCTTCACATCCAACTGCTCAAGCTATAAATATTGAAAAACTACTATGGCTAACAAAACTCGAATCGAACTATGGTTCACCACTGGAGAAAACACTTCATTGAAGTTGATTCCTTCCCTTTGAGTAAAACCTTTAGTGATCAGTCTTGCTTTGAATCAAGATACCTCAACCCCTGGATTACCTTCTTTTTTCTTGAACACACATTTACTGTCTACTATCTTCTGTCCTTTAGGCAAGTCAACAAGCTTCCATGTTTGATTCTTATGAAGAGATTCAATCTCTTCCCCCATAGCAGCAATCCATCGATCTGCCTCTGAACTCGCCATAGCTTCTCTATAGCTATTAGGTTCCTGCATCTTAACTTCTTATGCAACTAACATATCATATGTAACTAGATTCGCATACCTTTTTGGAAGTTTAATATCTTTTTTTTCTCTGCCTAATGTTATGCTATAAGGTTGTTGTTCTGGTTCACGCGAATCATCGTCACTATCATCCGATGCTGCCACTTCACCTCCTGATTTTGGATCCACCTCAGAACCACTTGAATTATTGGATCTGCTAGGAACTGATTCTACTTCAAGCTCCACCTGTTTACTCACAACCAATCCTGATTCGACCATTTCTCATACTTTCTTCTGACTGTCTATCGAAGCAAACTCATTAAAATAACGTCCCTACTGATGAGAAAACCTGGAGAGTTTAGAGAGGTACATCATAACCAATATCCATTCACTCTAGTAGCATATCTTAGAAATATGCACCTCTTTGCCCTCGGCTCAAGCTTACCATCTCCCACATGAGCATACATAGGACAACTGAACACCCTCAAATGTTTATAATTAGCCGACGATCCAGACCAAATCTCAAAATGGGTTTTACAATCAATAGCTGTTGATGAAGACTCATTGATCAAGTAACACGCTGTATTGATAGCTTCATCCTAAAAATTATTTCCTACACCGGAATGCGAGAGCATACTTCGTGCCATGTCACAAAGTGTTCTGTTCATTCTTTATGCGACTCCATTTTGTTTTGGTGTTCTAGAACAAGTGTGATGGCACACTATTCCTTTAGATTCGCAGAACTCCTTGAACTCACGATTGCAATATTCTAACCCATTATATATCCTAAGACGTTTGATTTTTCTTCCTGTTTGCTTCTCAATCATCGTCTTCCATTTGACAAAGGTTGAATAGGCCTCATCTTTCGTTTTCAGAAAGTAAACCCACACCATCCTTGAATAATCATCAATCAAACTCATGTAGTATCTGGCTCCGCTCTTGGATGGAATTCAGTTTGGACCCTAAAGATCTGAGTGAATGTATTCCACTGTCCCTTTAGTCTTTCTTACAGCCGATTTGCTAAATTTGACTCTAGTTTATTTACCAAACACACAGTGCTCACAAAATCCCAATGATTCTGTTTTATACCCTTTCAAAAAATCTCTCTTTCCCAAGACAACTAATCCTCTGTCACTCATGTGACCAAGACGCCAATGCAACAACTTATTTTGATCCTTCATACTTTGGCTATTACTCCCTGATGATGCTACTATAGCATCGCCCATAACAACACTCTCCTGAAAAATGTAAAGACCCTTCTGCAAAATGTCTTTCATGCATACCATTGAGCCTTTTGTTACTTTGATTACACCGTTATCTGCACGGTACTTGTAACCCCGAGAGTTTAGAGTCTCAAGAGAAATCAGGTTTCTCTTTAACCCAGGAACATGCCAGCACGACAATATTCTAACAACCCCGTCAAACATTCTGATTCTGATGTTACCAATACCACCAATAGTCAACGAATGATTGTTCCCTAAATAGACAGTTCCCTGAATGGGCTTGTAAGTATCGAACCGCTGCTTGAACTAACACATGTGATATGTAGCACCAGTATCAAGTACCCAAGAGTTTTGCCCAAAGTCTGAACTCACGGACAATACATCTCATCTACCACTGTTTTTACTATCGTCAGAATTGTTCACAACTTCAACAATGTTTGCTGCATTTTCCTTTTGATTTCCCTTCATACCATTCAGTTTTGGACAATCTCTCCTATAATGACCCTGCTCACCACATTCATAACATTTTGAGTGCTTTACCTTTGACTTTGCCCTCCAATTCTTCCTTCTTAAGGAACTCGTTTTGCTTCTAGATCTTTCCCTAGTCATAAGACCTTCCCCTTCAGCTTGATTGTTTGGTGCAACTGTCTCATCTTCTTTGATTTTAGTGCCACTTTGACATCTTCTAGCGATAACTTATCCTTACCATACATAATGGTATCTACGAAGTTTTCATAGAGAGCTCGTAACGATCTCAATCCAAACAAACCTTGATCCTCATCCTGAATACTGATATTTATGTTCTCCAAGTCCATTATAATTAATTTAAAATTATCTAAGTGCTCTGTTATGGACATACCTTTTTTCAGTCTGAAATCATACAAACGCTTCTTCAAGTATAATCGGTTTACTACTGATTTCTCTGAGTAAAGATCTCTTAGTTTCTTCCATGCGCAGGCAGCAGTCTTCTCACCACTAATCTCGCGAAGCACATTGTCTTTCACACTCATTAAAATCCACCACAAAGCCCTTTCTTGGAGATCTTGCTTCTCCTCTTCTTTTATCTCTTCTGGTAACTTATTCTCCACAGGCTTCCACAGCCCTTGCAGTACCAATGAAGATTTCAGTTTAATCTTCCAGAACGCAAAGCTGGATCCCCCATCAATTTTTTCAATCATGTATTTTGTTGTTGTAGACACCATTGTGACCCTAATTGCAAAAGCCATAATTTCACCACGTGGCTCTTATACCAATTTTGTTATTAAATTTCTATGCAATTATCACAAAATGGCTCAAGCACATAACATATGTGAAGGAAAAACTTAAATGAACAAAGGATTTAACGTGGTTAGACAATTGCCTACGTCCACGGGCGCCGCCCTAGAAAAGAGTTTCACTATGATAGGAAAGATTACAGATTTCAGATTGTGTTGTTGTGTAGTCCTAATAGTCTATTTATAGAGAATTAATAGACTTACTATACAGTGAACCTAATGGGCTCATATACACTAATAAGAAAACCATCCATTGTATTACAACTTGTCAATGACACAAAACTGTACCGCCGAACACGGTACACTGTCAAAACACTATTCTCGATTCATTCGCAACAAACCTAAAAAAAAGTTCAGCGCAAATAAAGTCTTGATTTACTAAAGTGCTATTAGTTTTATATGATTCTGCGGTCAAATATAACCTATAGACGCCAAGAGGAAAACAAGGATCAATCTCCGTAATTCTAATTACTACATAATAAATCTATGTCTTACGAACCCATAAATTCTTCTACATCAAAAATTAGAATATACAATAAACAGACAGTAGTTCTGTGGAATCTTGTGGGGATATATTCGGGTATTCTTATAGGCATGCCGTAGAACTCGTCATTTCGAATCTTCATTTCGATGTTGGAAAGGTGCCCACCATGATAGTCCTCTTTTGTCAACTGTGTATCTCGCTTGGAGCGTGTTAAGAGCGTTCCCACGATTACAGCAATGGTAGCCGTAGACGAAAATATAGTACGTTAACACAAACAGACCAACTGACAACTTTCATCAGACTACGTGCCAAAATGGCATGAGAGGAAGACATTGTTCCAACTTAAACCCAGGTTGGGTCTGGGTTTGGACATTCAGCCAAACCAATCATATTAAGATATATTTAGATAGTAAAACCTAATATAATTCCAATCATGCAAATAACCCACCGAAACTAACATATAAACTTAATTTAAAACATACAACTAACTATAATTGGAAATAACAAGTACAGAGATAAGAAAAATTGATTTTCTAACTGAACTTTAAATTCTAAATAACATTAAAATTATCTAAGTAAATTCAAAAACAATTACACCAACATGCAGAAAAAACACACCTTAACAAAATGTAAGCATGGATTTGAGAAATATGAGGTTTTTAAATATCGAAATTTTTAGAAAGTTAGGGTTCGAAAGAGACAAAAGGGTTTAAACTTGTAAATAAAAAGTATTTATATTAGTGGTATTATCGTAAATAATAGGGGTTTTTATTATAGTGGAGTCTCGTTTAAAAACAAACGGGTGTCGTTTTAGTCTAGGCCGTAAAAAATATTAAAAAATAGATGTTAAATGATAACGGTGTTGAAATTTATTTCTCCATCAAATTAGACCGTCACATATTTTATCGATGTATGAAAATATTGCGAACATTTTTTGCAATAAAATAATCATAAAAAAATACAGACTAATAGATAAAATATGTATAATAGAAGTAATTTTATAAATAACATATTTAGTTCCGAATATCGTGATAGATTGGATTCGAAAATAAACAATTTTAACAAAATTTGCACTTATAAAATTATTTTGTCTGAGCAAAATTGATCCAAATTATAGTTTCTTCTTTTTAAAAAAAATGTTTCATTTAGGCTTTGAACAGTGATTCGTCCCTCGACTATCGTGTTTGGTGGCAGATAGTCCCTGGACTTTCAAATGTCCGTTGGCAGTCCTTGGACTATCATGTTTGGATAAAGTTAGTCCAGAGGATCCTCTGATCCACCAGATGCTGCCACCTGTCTCCATACTCCTCAGTTTTTTGTGTCACCAGTAGTCCCTTCTTTAAACACTGTTTAAAGCCTTTCATTTAGCTTATGGATGACTCAGTATTTAAACACTTCTTTGAACGATAGCAATATACTATTATGTTAAATAACAAAAACTTCGAATAATATTAGTATATTATTTTGTTAACTAAGGCTACGATCAATTTGTTATGAATGGTTAAGAAATTGTACATTAAATAATATTAATGTATTATTTTATTAAGGGTTATGCTAACCGGTGCCATGTCAACAAGAATTTAATGTTTACTTTTTTCTATAATAATCATTTAATTGTAATAATGAGAGAGATTAAACATTTTTTAAGACGTGAATGTTAATATACGATAATTAATTAGGTAAGTGAGGGTAATTAAAAAAATATTATATTATTATTTTTAGTTAAAGTAATTTATAACTATTAAATAATATTTATAGGTTTTATATTATGAAAGTTATTTACTTTGGAATTTTAAATAAAAATATAAAAATAAGTTTCCGAATATATTTTAAAATATCAGTTTTGAAATAAATGTTAATTTAAAAATTTAATCAAAATCAACTTTTAAATAATTTTAAAATTCAGTTTTTTTGCTTTTTTTTTAAATTAAACATTGTAAAAATTCAGTTAAATTTTTATTTTTCAAACAAATTAATTTTTTAAACATCTTTTATTTAAATATTTTTTATTTAAGAAGTTGAATGTTCACAATTTCCGTTTCTTTATTTTAAATTAAGGTTTTGTTTTGTAAAACAAATAACATTAATAGTGTTTTTCAAATCAAATTTGAAAAATAAATAACCGGTAGAATATAAATAAACACTACAAAATTTTAGAGGTGATTTTAATTTTAATTTTTAAATTATAGAAATAATTATTTTATAATTACTATTTTCCAAATCAATTCATTTATTTATTAGTATTAGAACTTCATTTTGAAAAAGGCTAGGCTAAAATGAGACCCGTTTTCTTTATAGTGAGACCCGGTTATAGTGAGACTCGGCTTGGCTATAACGAGACCCCCATTAATTACAAAAATGTCATTCATATAAATAGCAAAAACTCGGAATTTGTTACTCTTTCTACCTCCAAAAACCCTAGCTCTCTCTACCTCCAAAAATCCACGTTTTTAATCGATGTTTTCTAAATCCAACTCCAGCAAGCTGTTAAGGTAAGGATTCTATACTTCAGGATGCAATTGTTTTTCATTTTCCATCGTTTTTTCTAGAGATATCTAGAGTTTAACATTCGGGTAAAAAACTTGAATTTTTATGTAATTGGGGTTGTTTTGTTGGATTTTAACTGCATGTATGTTGTTAGTTAGGAGATTATGACCATTTAGGGTTGTTTTTTTGGGAATTTGGCGTTGATTTGGGCAGATCTAGGTGCTGGGTTTAGTTTCTGTCACTAGGGTATTTCCACGCAAGTTCGTGCGTGGAAATACCAAATCCACGATTTTCAGTTTTTTTACACTTTGAATTCGTCTAATTGTTCGGTTTTGTCTTGTGTAGTATGCCTCCTCGCCCACGTCCTCCCGTTACCGATACAGACTATGAGTCGGGTCATGAGACAGAGGAGCTCGCTCGTGCTGAGACGTCTCGGAGCGTCCGGGTCCGTGTTAGAGGGACCTTACAGGTCACCGACCGCCCAGTTCATCGTCGCATATCTACGGACCAGCGCTTCCATAGATATAATTCTCACATCGTAGACCTATATTCGACGTTCCATGCCTACAGAGAGCACGAGGCTTATAGCGTCTTCAAAGGCGTCTTCAAAGGCGATGTAAGTTTTTTAGTTTTAATTTACTTTTTAAAGTTATTATTATTGGTTTGTGTTAGAAATTTTATTAGTTTAGGTTAGAATGAATTTATATGTTACTGCATTGGATTTGTTATTGGTTTGTGTTATAAATTTTATTAGTTTAGTTTAGGTTAGGTTAGAATTAATTTATACGTTAGAATGAATTTAGGTTTTAATTTTTAACACTGTCTACTGAATTGAATTTGTTATAAATTTAATTAGTTTAGGTTAGGTTAGAATTAATTTATATGTTAGAATGAATTTAGGTTTTAATTTTTAACACTGTCTACTGAATTGAATTTGTTATAAATTTAATTAGTTTAGGTTAGAATGAATTTATATGTTACTGCATTTGATTTGGTATTGGTTTGTGTTATAAATTTTATTAGTTTAGGTTAGAATGAATTTATATGTTACTGCATTGGATTTGGTATTGGTTTGTGTTATAAATTTTATTAGTTTAGGTTAGAATGAATTTATATGTTAGAATGAATTTAGGTTTTAATTTTTAACACTCACTACTGCATTGTATTTGTTGGTTATTGATTATTGGTTTATCTTAGTTGTTATACTGCATATATATTGAACATGTTGGTTATTGGATTATCTTAAATTTTAGATTGCATATATGTTTATATATATTGTATGTTTTTCATGCATGCAGGCCCGACAACAGTTGCGCTGTTATACGATGTACCATACTCATAGTGCCTGGGACTTGAAAGTCCGCCAGACATGGGTACTTGCGCAAGTAAAGAGCACGTGTTTATGGCCCTTGGTTGAGGCCTTGGGTAAGTGGTCTACTAATGTCCACTTGATTGAGGCATTTTTGGAGAGATGACATCCCGAGACGAACACTTTCCATTTCTCTTTCGGGGAGATGACCGTCACCTTGGATGATATCCATATGATCACGGGGCTCTCAGTTGTGGGTGTCAACTGTGAGATATATGAGTACCCTACTGCTGATGAGCGTACTGCGGCATACGCTCACTTACTTGGGTGCAGCGCTAGGGAGCTTGAGGCGGATATAAAGGAGAACAAAGGCGGCGGTAAGAGGCATGTTCGCCTTGCATGGCTGAAGAGGAGATTCTGCACCCATCAGTATTACGACGATGACATCACTGATGCGGATGCCCGCCGAGCTACCAGGGGCTACTTGTTGCACTTCTTTGGCTGTGCCATTTTGGCCAACAAGTCGGGCAACAACATTAGCCTCGACTACTTACAGTTCATTGACGATTACAGTGGCTCGGCGAGGTATAACTGGGGACAGATGATACTCGCGCAGCTCGACTACCAGCTAGGCAGAGGTTGCCTACACGTTACTTCGGGTATATCTGGTTTTTTGGCCTTGTTAGAGACGTGGATTTACGACCATATCCCGTCGTTTTCAGTTCATCAGTACCCGAGGTATAGTATCGCACATCCTACTTTGTGCCTGCATGCGCCTCCGAAGTTTCGACAAAGCTAGGAGTCTCGAGACGGTGTTAAAGTTTGTCTAGCTAGCTTCACCGAGCACGATGTAAGTTATAATCAGTTTCATTTCAATTATTGTATATATAATATAAGTTGCTAATGATAAATGGTTTGTTAATATTTTACAGGTATCATTCATGCCGTATGTGGCCATGCGGGATGCTCGAGGTCACGCTGATATAGCTTGGATAGATGCGACGCTGAAGGCGTCAGACATTGTCGAGGCGTACTATCCGCTACGGGTGGCTAGACAGTTGGGTCACATCCAGCAGGTAATATTTTGTAACTCGAAATATTAATATTGTTTGTATTGCGCATGTGTGCTACATAGTTTAGATTTTTTTAAATACAGGTTCCTGGTCCATTGCGTCCTGTTCTTACTGGTTCTAGTAGGGTTCGTCGTGCGAACACCCTCTACCTCTGGGATGCATTCAGTTGGGAGAACTGGGAGTCACACTGTATTCACCCGAGTCTGAAGGGTGCGGAGTTTATTCCTGGTCAGGAGGATGGTACCACTTTGATCTACTCTTCATGGGTTACGAAGAACTTGTGGTACATCATATCTGATCCAGACGCTCATCGAGATGATGCGGAGATAGGGGTGAACCCTTCACCACACACACATGCCACCAGACTGCACGAGTTGACTACGCACCTACTAGATTTATAGGCGTACGAGCAGAGCCACCCCGGCATTAGTTTGGAGGACCTTCGGGAGCCTTTAGACGAGTGCTACCGTCTTGCTCACGAGTACAGAGATTGATTATCATTTATGTCTTCTGTGTTGACAGTTTAAGACTTTTTATACGTTGTTTACTTTTGACCGGTTTATTTTTTGTGATGTGGTATTGTGTCGTTGTTTAATTATGTGTTATGTTATTTTGTTACATTTTAGTGATATAACTTTCGAATGTTTGTTCAAACTCTAACTTAAAAACTCCAAGTTTAGGGGTAGGTATCAGAATGCAAAACAAATGCAACATAAACTGAAACATAAACCCGAACGTTTTTGTAAACACGAATAACAACACAAACTCAAACATAAACCGAATCAGACACTTAAACATAAACTCAAACGAAAATATCAAAGATAACGTAAACATATTATAAAACATAAACTCCATAGATCTTTCACATTCTTGTTAGTCACGCATTTCGTCTAGGCGGATGTCAATAATGACAGCGCGGACCGAATCCAGCTGGTCCTCTGTTAAAAAATCTGTGGCTTGATAGTTGAACTGGTTACACGCAACACGACGTTCCAATTCGGTGAGGCTAGAAACTGGATGTTGACGGAATGTGACTAAGCTAGACCACCTAGCTTTCACCTCATCGACACGCCTAGAAATTCTTGGCGGCTGAACACCATCCCTTCCATATAGGAAGTACGTCTTGCATAGCAATGCCCACCAGTACTTATTACCCCCCTCTATCATGTTAAGGTTACCAATTTCAACTGATGCCATCATCAAATATTTATCTTCCAACTCAGTCCATGGGCACATTTTTTGCAATTGATATATTTGCTATAATTGTTACTGCCTATAAAACGTCTTTTTGTACCACTTTTTGTATGAATTATAAACACTTGAAAGATAAGGATAGCGTAATCCATGTTGACGAATGATTGTGCGACACCTAATATTTAAAAAAGTACACAAATGCAGCAATGCAATAATAGGAATCTCATTATATCGTAACTTCCATTATTAGACGTCTCGCTATAACGAGACACGTGAAAAAATTGCCGCAAAAAACACTCGCGTTAAAAGCACTTCCCGCCCAAACATCCACGAGCTTATAAGTGGATGCTTAGCACTCCTCGAGCATAAACAGTGCAATAATGGAGTTTACCCCTCATGAAGACTACCATTTGCTTGAGGCAGTGAAACTTGCCCTGCGTGAGTTTGGTGAAGATAGTAGCGATGCGTTTTTCGAGCTAGTTTTGTGTAAGATGTACTATAACTACGTCCGCTTAGGAACGGAAGGTTTTGTTGTGCGTAACAGTGAACAAATCAAACAAATGTACATTTATTGCAAACCAATGGATCGTTTGTTGTTTCTACCATTTAAAATTAAGCAAGAAGCAGCCGTCGTATGGAACATGACGGTGGTAGACTACATCACTAGGAACATGGTAGTGTATCTTATGAATAAGATTACTGAAAGGGAAGAGGGGACTGACTCTGACGATAACTTGGGATATGACTTCGACTAATGGGCATTACTTATGTTTTTAATTGTTTGCATCTTGGAGTTTCCATACTGTTTGTTTAAGTTAATGTTTGAACTTTTTGTATTTTACATTTACCATGTACTACTGTTTCTTATTTGACTGCCCATTTTATTTTGTACCCATTTTTATGTATCCAATGTATCCAATGTATCATTCTTAAAACAACCCAAGGTTTACATTAATTCAATCACATTGTTGACGAATGATTGTGCGACACCTAATATTTAAAAAAGTACACAAATGCAGCAGTGCAATAATAGGGGTCTCATTATAGCGTAACTTCCATTATTAGACGTCTCACTATAACCAGACACGTGAAAAAATTGCCGCCAAACACACCCCCTTTACGACTTTCCCGCCCAAACTTTCCCGCTAATTAATTAACGCGGGAACAAAAACCTCGTTTCCCGCAAATTATTTAAGAATTGGCACACCGACTTCGAGTCTATAAATACTATAATCTGACTATGAAACAAAACATCATAAGTTACAACAATGGGTGATTCAGAGTGGAACGTGCACGAAGATGCAAGCCTCCTGGTCGCATTTGACTTCGTCAGATGTACGATGCAAGAGGAGATTCCTGGTTTCATCGATGCGGTTTTGTGCAGGATGTTCTTCAACCACGATAGGGAGGCATCGTGTCCAGGATGCTTAATGCCCCGACCACGCGGACGCGAAGAAGTGTTCGAGAGGCTAGCTTATCTTAAGCCAATGACTATACAGATTGAGTCATTGGATTAGAAGACCCGTTTACATGTCCAAAAAGTATTCAACATGGGATCTCAAGGTACAGTTACGCAGGAGATGGTGTCACATGCTACGCAGCAAAGGGAGCAAGAAATGGCCGACGCAATTTCCAGCGACGTTGAAACGTATTCAACTCCTGAAGGAAGTACTGATGAAGGTGAATATTCGTTCGAGTATGGACTGAACTATCCGACTCCATAAATCAAAGTGTGAAATGTTAACTAAGGGTTAGCCTACCTATCATTTGCCTTCAGTTATTTGCTTATGTATTTCTAATTATGCAATGCTTTTGATTAAATTGTAATGTTTTTATGCAATCGACATATTTTGAAGTTTTAGTGCTATTGTTTTCAAGATGAACATTCAAACATAAAACATCGAATGTTTACATTCATTCGATCACAACTTAAAATAACAACAACTAACGAAATAAAAACTTCAAACAAATATTGGAATGAAAAATCACAAGTTCAAATAACAACAACTAACGAAATAAAAACTTCAAACAAAAACTGGAAAGAAAAATCACAAGTTCAAATAACAACCGATACGAAAATAACAAGTTGAAATAACATCAGTGGAACGGTTATTCGTATCGAAGTTTGTATTCAACATCATCAATTCCCCCTCCTTGCAATAATCTTATCCTCTAGAATGCTACCATATCCCTGGTGATGTAGTCTATTGAGCTCAGGTTCCAGACGGTAGCAGCTTATTGCTTAATTAACGATGGCAAGAAGCACAAATGTTGTGTGGCTGACAAAAAATATATATGTGTTTGATCTGCTCATGAGTACGCACAACGATACCTCTTGTACCCAAACGGCCGTAGCCCATGTACATCGTACATAGGACACGCTCGAAAAACGCATCGTTGGTATCTTCCCCCAGTATCTGGCGGGCAATCTTCACAGCTTGAAGCATGTGGTAGTCTTCGTCCGCCGTAAACTTCATATGTAAATGTTAACGAGTTTTATATTTATGTTGAATGCTCAATGTTTGGCAAGTGTATTATGATTTCTTGATTTTATATCATATTTATAGGGGACGAGTCAATTTTGGTGGGCGGGCAATAGTAGGGGTTTCATTATAGCCTAACTTCTATTATTAGGTGTCTCGCTATAACGAGACCTCTAACATATCTCTCGTTTTTATTCCTTGGCAGTATATGTTTGGCAGTACATGATATCTCGATTCCATATTTTTTTTGCACAAGCTAATGTTGAGCTTGTTGTTTTTTTGTTTAAACTAATGCTCGTAATAGTTGTTTTAGTTTTTGAATGATTAGCCCTTGAGGCTTGAGTTTTTGTAGACTTAATTTTTTTTTCAAAAGTTAGGCCTTAATATGTACCCTTTTGCCATGATTTTTGGTTGAAGGCCAAAAATTAATATATATTGTTTTTGGATTTTCGACCTCAAATGTTGTTAAAACAATGTTTTGAAACCATTGGCAACCATAAATGGGCAAAAAAAATTCACAAGTGCCCCAAAACCCTAAAATTTTTTCGGAACAGAACCTTTTTTGGCACACGAAAACGTGTGCATGTACAAGTACACGCACGTTTTTGCGTGTAATTGTACATGCACACGTTTTTGTGTGCCGAAAAAGGCTCTGTTCCGAAAAAAGGGTTTTGGGGCACTTATGATTTTTTTTTTGCCCATTTATGGTTGCCAATGGTTTCAAAACATAGTTTTAACAACATTTGAGGTCGAAAATCCAAAAAAAAATAATATTAATTTTTGGCCTTCAACCAAAAATCATGGCAAAAGGGTACCTATTAAGGCTCTGTTCCGGAAAAAAAAATCATACGTCCGTTTAAAAAACAAATTTTTTTGGCACATCTACAAACCATAAGTAAGAGTCATAATTATTATCAAGCAAAACAATATAAGTCTAGTAGTCGGAGGTAGCGAAATGTGTTTCGAAAGGATTAAAAAAAACAAGTAACACAAAATATAAAAATACAACATCGCATTATGCATCCCCGGTCAAATCGTAGTATTCATCATCCCCATCGTTTAATGTTGGAGGTTGTGCTGGTTTAATTTGGTGATACTTGTTGAGACGTTCGCCTATTGGTATGGCCCAATTTGTAACTTCAGCGCAAGTGCGGAACGCATACCACATTGGGTATATATCCGGCAACGGTCCGTCTAATACAATCTGAAAATTTCAATTATATAGAAACATTAAATACGTCGCGGATTTTTTGATCAAATGAAAACTAAGTATCAAGAATGTACTAGTTTACTTACTTTCACGAAATGATTACCGTGTACGAAACCAATTCTAACTTCGACAATAGGACATGATCTTGGAGGCACACCATGCAAAGGAAGATACGTGTATAATAGTTGGAGAGAGACATGGTATACTATACATTGATACCGGGTGGCTATCACCAACCCATAGTCGGGTAATGTCATCCAGTGCCTAGTTTCGGTCTCGTACATTTTGAAACAATCCAATCTCCGCAATAGATTGTCAACACGTTGTGCACCATCAAAAACCCTTTCCCAAAGATCACGTTGACTTGAAATTTCATACATCAAATCCCTTCTCACTGCCTCCCATGCGTCCGCATTGCCTTTAATCGTCAAAGCTACTGCCCTAAATCCGCAATTACCGTCCGGAGCAACGTCTTCAACGCTACTTATGTAGTTGTGCAAGTAGTCGGGAAAACAACTCTCATAGGCGCTCAATCTTTTTTCTTTATTCGATTTTCTAGATCGAGTCGATTTTTCCTTTTTCGGTGGCACTTTAGCTTTGGACTTCGATTTGCGTACTAAAAATGCCTTAACCGCCGACGCGGCCGTGCTACCTATCGTGCCGGGAGTACTAGCGCCTAAACTATCGTATTCCCACTCGCATGGGTTCCGCTTAGTTGACTTGTCGACACCGGCTTTTTTCCGCCCTTTCGTGACAACCGGTTCCTTAGGTTCCAAAACATGGCTTCTAGCGGGATCTAGGATCTGCATCATCCTATTTATTATGTGATATTACACTTGTGGACCGTAACCGCGTATGGTACTATCAATTAAGGATAGCTTTCTTGTAAGCTCATCTTCGGTACCAACGTTTTCCTTAGGCTTGATCGCTAAAGTACTCCAATAAACATCACACTCACTCGTTTGAATCGACCTACCTTCTTTCGCGATCACATCACACTCACACGCACAAGGAAAATTGTGTGTTGTCCTAATTACACAACCACACTTTGCGGGAGTGAACCACAAATCCCCGGCCTTTCTAATAGTTTCTTCTAATATTTGAATGGTCGTACATGAAAGTTTACCTTTGATGTCGCGAAAGATAGCTCCCCTAGATGCGTGTCTAGGACGAAACAAACTTCGTTCGAACGTTTCGAAGATGGTAGAGTGTTGAATGCGAAGGCTTGTGCATAGGCTTATGCCGATTTCCCAAAATTGCTCAAACGTGCATAGGCTTGTGCCGATTGCCCGTTTTAGACTAGAGTGAGCACTCTCCGCCCTAAACCATAAACTTAAATTTGTTACAAGTCTAACAACTAATTAAATATAGTAATGTATACATATGATAATATAACTCACCGGTTGCTAGTGTGGTTGCCCAAATGTTTAATCTTGTTAGTGTAGACATTAATGAAGTTGTGTCCGTAAGGGTCTATCCATTGTTTCATCAAGTAATCGACAACCTTAGGACAATATGCGTAGGATTTGTGCAGGTCGGAGAGGTTTTTGTTATACTCTTCGATCGTCGCCGAATGTTGAACCGCGACATAAAATTCTAAGAACTCCTCCCCCATGTCCGCTTTGGGCAAAACTTTCTTAGAGTATGAGCTAATGTTCCTATTTATATGTCAAGTGCATAACATATGAGTTGCATCCGGGAATACCTTATCGATAGCGTTCATTAAATCCAACTCCCTATCCGTGACGATAATATTTGGTAATGCGCACATGTTGTTCACCATCACTCTCCTTAGAACGCTCATTGCCCACGTGTAGTTCTCTTCTTTCTCCGAGCTCATAAAAACAAAAGCTATACAAAAGGTCTTTTTCGTCGAAGTTTGGCCAACTATTTCTAGCAAAGGCAATTTATACCTTGTAGTCTTGTACGTGCTATCCATTATAAGCACTTGAGGAAAAGTGCGCAACAAATCGATGCTCGTGGGATGTGCGAAAAACAATTCTAAGATTTCGTCGGTTTCTTTGTTTGTGCGCTCCCAAACATAGTACTCGTGCTCCTTTAACTTACCAAACAAGTATTGCATTTGGGATTTGCCCGCTTTATCAACCAATTGGTGCTTGTGCCGCATGTTGTAGATGGTACGCATACTAGATATATTTTCTGGATCTCTTAACTTCAATCCACGGTATATATCTCTTGGCCGAGAACCGATTATTGTGAGTTTACGAACATACTCCTCCTCTTCCGCCTTTAACCTCGCGGCCCGTGAATGACCATCCAAATGCAAGAAGGGTTGGTGGTTGTATTTTCCAATTATAACTACCAATTTCCAATAGCCGGGTGCTTCTAACACCGGATTGCCCCTAAGCATGAACGGACATCCGCATTTTTTGGATGAACAATCTCGTCGTTTCTTCACAATCCTCGGTTTAGGCCTCAGCTTGTAAACACCGTGTCTCTCGCACTTAAAATATAACCGCGGTGTTTTACCGTTTTTACTACCATCGTCATCTTTATCTACCACGACAATAAATCCTATACTCTTGCCCTCTTTGTCAACCCATTCGATCAATTCCGCCTTGGTGTAGAAATTATCCGTCGTAAATATTTGACTATAATCCGCCATATTACATGGTGCTTCTGCCGGTTCCTACACAAACACAAACATGTATTTACAAGTCAAATAATAAAGACAAACCCAATATTCAACCAAAAAGGCATGTAAAACCAAGACAACACCAATATTCGCACAATCATGCGAAGATTTGGCAAAATCTTCGCATGTTCATGCCAAGATGTGTCATCTTCCACGCGTGTTCTTGCGTGGAAGTGTACATATGAAGGCACGAAAATGCAAATATTTGTTCTGTGCATAAAAAAAGCTAATTTTTACCTCAGCTACACTCTCCATGTGGTCAGTAAGCGGCTCCTCCTCCTCCGAAAGGAAATCATCAACGTTGCAGCTCCAATTGTCATTATAGTCGCTTAAATCCATGCTTGGAGTAATTGGGTTTAACTTTTAATAATTAATGTTTATTAAATGTTGGGTGGGAGTTTGAAAACTTTAAAGTTTGTGTTTTTTTTTTGAATTTTGGAGAGAGAAGTGGTAGGAAAGAAAGGAGGAAAAGAAGAGAATGAGTTGGTGGAAAAAATTATGGTTTTTATATGTGGGGGCAATTTGGTAATTTCACATTCTTAAAAAAAAATTGGATTTGGGGTCTCACTATAAAGAAATTGGGTCTCATTTTAGCCGTGCCCTTTTGAAAATTCTATTTTCTTTGTTCGGATGATTAATATCTTTCTTTACTCATTTATTTATTAGTATTAGAATTCATTTTGGAAATTAAGTTAAAATTTAATTTGATTTATTGCCTAAATCAAAATTTAGGGTCTAACATTTGATTAAGTGGAATGGGTAATCTTGTCAACGAAATAAAATATAGATACCGATAGTAATTATTGATATCAAATTACATCAAAATTAACAAATAAATGGTTACTAAGCTGTGCCATGGCCCATGGGCACCGATTAGACAAACCCTTTTATTAAACAACAGAATAAGATATTATGAATGCAGACGTAATAATGACTGAGAGATATTATGAATGTTGAAGTAATAATGATGAAGTTAGAGAACCATTAATATAAATAAAACCTTTTTCCACGAGGAAAACACTTTTAACAAATCAATTTGATAATCTTTGAAGATAAAATTTAGTGATCGGTTTTCATATCGTTTACAATATTTTATAATTAATATTGAAAGCATTAGGATCAGCAAGACCCATTATCGATAAACAACATCGGAAATCTAAGAATGGTTATTCATTATGTAAGTTTATTTCCGCCTTTATTTATAGGATAATCTTAAGGCTGTAAGTATAATTTAGGAAAACATTATTTTCCACAAAAAGTATTAGAGTCATCCCATAAGGTAGAGTTTTTAATTTTTTTATTCTAAAAATGATGATAAAGCGTGTTGAATTAATTTTTATAAATGAAACACATTTTTACGAATTTTTTTTGGAGAGAACCCGCAACCGCTATTCAGAGTGCAATGAGTGCTCACAGGATAAATCCTCAGTCTCATGCAATAGCTTACAAACCAACGCCAGCAAAAATCATGAAAAAAATTCATCTTTTAGTTGATTAGAAATGTGTATTTATGATATTAATGCATATATTCTACATAAATAGTATATTGAAAGCATATTTACAGCATTAAATTTCAAATTTTAGGATTAATAAACATGTCCATAGACATTTCAATTAAGTGTTTACTTCCAATTAAGTATTTGAAGTATTTTATAATTATTACAAGTTAGTCAATTAATGTGCAATTAGAGGTATATTATAATATAATCGATTAAAATTTAATTGATATTTTAAGGTTTGATTGACCATACATGTTTTGACTTAAAATGTGTATGTGGTATTTATTAATATGTTAGCATATATTAAGTTCTTTCAAGATAAATAAATAATCAATGATCTAATATATTACCAACGTGATCCATGCTGATGACCTGAATTATTTTAGAGTTTGACAAAAAAATTGATTGGAAAGTATTTGAAATTTAATCAGTTCAAAGAAAGTTTAATGTTTAACATAGTTAATCTTAAACACGAGATGATTATTTGTGAATTGGCCATTAAGAAAATTGAACTAGGAAAATCAGCCAAAAAAAGGTTTTCTTAATTAAGTCGATCAACATTAATTATGCTCAAAATCATACATATGCAAATTGATTTGTTTGCCCGAATGTATCTTATTAATGTTGTAAGAGAATGTTTTATTATGTTATTTTTAATTGTGAAATGGTACGAGGATTATATGTTAAGTGATGTTTTGGTTATTTGTTATTTTCTGTTATGTTAGAAATTTTTTATCTCTACAAGTTGGCAGAGAAAACTATATCCACTCTTGATCAGAGAAACTTTGAGATATATAAAGGAATTAAGATAAGTAAGGAAGGTTCAAAACGGACGGTCTCTTAAGGCTAGCTGGCCACAAGTGTTCGTCCAGTAAAGGGTGTTTCTTCCATTGTAAGAAATCATGGCTTTAAGAGATAATGTGAAAAAATCGAGAACTATGATGATAGCTCAAGGTCTTGTTAGTTATATAGTCTATTTTTGAAGATCAATTTAGTTTGTGTGTTAAAAAATACATGATGGGTTGATATAGCTGCAATCACTCACACTTGTATTTTTTTTCCACAGTACGAACAGAATCTGAAGCCTGAGTGATAGTAAAACGTCTATTAATACAGTTGATAGCTTTTGATTTATTTCTTACCAGTGGAAATTTTTTATATTTAAAATAAATATTGTAAGTACCTTTTTTAAAAAGAAAATTATCCATCTCTGTTATTAGAAAAAATGGTTATTTTTGTCTATCTGGAAATACAAGTTTTGATCTTTATTTACATAGTAACGTTTGCAAGTTTGTTTACTATAGAAAAATCTGGAACCATACCATTAGAATAGATGTAAAAAATAACGTAGAATTAAATAAATTTAATTTATTCTTGATAGGGTCGGATTTCTTTGACACTGATTTACTGCATCATCTGAAGAGTAGTTCGGACATATTCAATACTATACCACACTGAACAGTCCCACCAAGTGGATTGTGACTCAGCAGATTACTGATTATTCCCTATCTTATGCTTGGGGGTCCTTAAACTTAACCCGATTACATAGTCCGACTTGGAAGGCCCATGGGTCACAAAATTAGATAAATACCCCAACCAACTTCATTTAAGGGGGAGGACTTTTGAAAAAAGATATTAAATACAAGCACACACCACTATTCTTTTAATATACTCTACTACCCTCAGGCCACAACCTATCCACACCAAATTGGCGACCACAGTGGGAGACGAGGGTGCCTGAATTTCATATTCAAAACCAATAAACAAATCAGTTCGGATGGATCTTAATATACAAGATGTGTCACCCCCAAGAGTGAAAGGGGTGAGAGAAAATAATGAGCAGACTACTGTGTCTCATGTTAATCATAATGGTAATGAGAGACTATTCATGGAAGAAGAACGTGATCAGCTGAGGGCTGAGATTGAGGCTTTAAGGGCTCAAAAGCAAGCTGAAAAAGGGGTCACAAAAATTCTGGTGCATCAGCACTCCCTCATACTGATAATCCAGGTGAGAATGGGCAATCCATAAAAACTCATCTCAGCTCCAAGAAAACGCATCGGTCCAAACAAATTATGAGCTCTATATTGTCCAGTAGTGATGAAGGTCGGCTGAAAATGAAACTAAGACTGACCAAGAAACATTCAAAGAAGAGAGATAAGCATGGTAGACTTAAAAAAATATCGGGAGAAGATGAAAGGTTCGGCTGATCAGCATATTGACTGTTTGCTGATTGATCAATTTATCTTCTAGTCCGAACCCGATATTTTTGCTACCCTCAACAAAGATATTGTATTTAGCCGTAGCCAAATGGGAGGCAGTCACCTTTGTCTTAAAAATACTCTCGGAACATCTTCCCAAAAGATTTGACAGTTAAAGATGGAAAAATATGTTGGAAGCAAATATTCGGACAATCATCTCGAACAATTCAAGAATTTTATGATGAACTTTGATGATGATGACAAGCTATTATGCAGGGAATTCTCACAAACCGTCAAAGAAAGTGCCCTCAAATGGTATAATACCCTTCCTCATGGGTCTATAAAGAATTTTGATATATCATGGGTTGTGTTCTAAAGGCAGTTTGTTGGAAACAAAGAGCTTAAAGACAATGGTGATACGATTATCTATTGTTCCCAATAACCAAATAAGTCATTGAAAAAATACATCAATAGATTTTTTAATACGAAAAATGGGTTGGTTGGCTGTTTTAACAGGTTGCAATTGCCTCTTTGAGATAAGGTTTGAGTCTAGGTAACTTGGTTAACTCTGTAACCCGGAAAAAACAATGACTTTTGGAGGACTATTAAATAAAGTTGGGAAACAGATTAATTTTGAAGAAACTAAGAAATCAAGAGTGCCTCGGCAGATTAGATTCACCACTATAGTGTCAACTCCTCAACCAACAACTCATTCTTGGTACAGATCAAAGGAAACCGGGCATGGGTCACATCAGTCTAGGCAGAATCAATCCAACCAAAACCAACAAGTTAGAAATAAAAGGGGATTGTGGGTTCAGCCAGAATTGTTTGCTGAGTTGGGGGAAAGTGTAGCAACAATCTACGACAAGACTAAAAATAATGTACACTTTAGAAGGCCAGCAGTATTACAATCTCTTAGGGAAAACCGAAGTACCCGTTTCTGCAAATATCATAACGACGTGGGGCATGATACCCATGATTGCATAGCATTAAAACAAGAGGTGCAGAATCTTATTGAAAGGGGTAAATTAGGAGCTTATGTTAAAAAACAAAAAGGCAACAATACCTCATATGGCTCAACAGTATATGTTACAGTATTGGCTATGGTGGTTTGAGGAAAGGTTCGTTCGAAGTCATCTTTATCAAGATCACTAAAATACATATTACAAAATTCATCCAAGTTAACCTCTCTTTCGGTAGTTGGTCGTTCGGCTGTTGGGAATATTGAAGAATGAGGGTTAGGGGGAACCTCTTCTTGTGGAGGAATATCAGTATGAATGGGAGTAGGAACTTCAAAATGATGAAGTATTATCTATGTTCCAGAGCTACTTTTCTTTTATTCTTTTCTAGCTCTTCGGTTACTGCCTTCTTTACGCCTCTTGCGACTCTTCTTCTTAATTTGGGATGGATGATCCGACCCACCGGTTTCCCCTACTGTCACTGCAACTAAATCTAACAAAACAGTATTTATTACTTCTGGATTCTCCGAACCAACACCTTCATAAATTTGGTGAGTTTAGTCAAATTCAGTTTTCTTCTTTTTTCTCTTGAGTTTTGTCCAGGTGACTAGGGGCTTTGTTCCGGGCTAGCAATTAAAATTTGCCATCCTTAGCCTCAACCTTCTTTAAAATTACATCCGAAGGAAGAGGAGTGACCGGTTGCTCCCAAAAACGTTCTTTGCTCCCCGTGGTATTCCACAAGTGAGCCTTCAACATGTTTCCAGAAGATACTACAAGAAGACACAAACAATCAGCTCGGAATATAGACATAAAATGTGAAGGCTAATGGAAACCTGAATAGAATTTACCTGAAATTTTCCAGCGACTAGTCAGTTGACTTGGATTGTCCATGGAGTTTATCTTTTTTCCAATCTCCCACGCTCCACTAATAAAGAGGAATTGAGTCCTTTATGGCTTCCTAGACTCCAACGGGTCATTCACTACCTTATTGTCATTTGTCATGTTGTAATGATAGAAAGGGATGTGATGGTTCTTGCATAGACCAGCCATGGAATCAAATTTCTCCATGGGCAGGGGAATTTTTGATAACTTAGATGCCTTAATACTAGTCAACAAACTATACCATGCGTTCGGACTCAACTGATTTGGGCACAATTTTACAGATGGAAATACCTAACTATTTCTAGATCCAAAGGGAACCGAAGGCCCTAGTTGAGCACTTCAGTATACACCACCAACTCATGGGCCTTGTAATCCATGGGAGTTTACGGGTTGATTGGGATTCTCTCCTTAACGGAATCCAGAAAGCCCCATTTTGTTCGGATCCGACCCAGTTCAGCAGTGTGGGTATATACATAAGAAATTTTATGAAGAGCTATTAGGCACTTCAGACTAACCTTGAAAAATTTGAGCCCCACTTTCCCCTCCAGGCATTGTGGAAGTGACTCAGTGTTGGGCAGCATCACTTTTCCTTTGTTTGTCCAGTCTGGTGTAGTATATTTTGTTTGTTCGGACGTCTCGAATGGGGTATCTTCCCTACTGTCCTCCATTATTTCCTCCATTGTGTTTGACTGTTTTTCGGACGGTTTAGGATCTACAGGAGGCTTTATTGTCTTTAAACTAGCATGTTTTAAGGAGGGAGGAGTATTTTGGCTTTTGAAAGGCGTGTGACCCTTTGTGGGGTAACAATTTTAGCGTCTGATCCCATAGCAAGAAAAGGTGAAGATTTCCTAACACTAGAAACTGCTTTTTCCTTAGGCAAAGGCTTTTGGGACTCTTGAACCGAAGACTCTGACTTTAAAGGAGATAGGGTTGGCATAAAAGTTATTTTCGAATTACTGATGTTCTTAACGATGATGAGATTTTGTTTGTATTTAGCCTTGTTTGGCTAATCTCTCCACCAGGAGATGCAGGGAGTCTGGGTGTGATTCTTGTCTCTCTTTTTTCTTTTTCCAAATCGGATAAGTTTAACAAACCTCCTTTCACCGAAGCATTTTTCGTTGTGAACATATAAATTACCTAGATACAATTTCAAGTTATCAAGCTTTCTCTCTCTATAAATTTCTTCTAATTTCATAGAGATAAAACAATATAACTGATTTATATAGAGGTGAGAGGTAGGGGGTTTCACCTAGGGGAGATAAATCGATCAAAGGTAATGATTAGGGGAAATCTTGGGGGTTATACCCTAATTACTTTTTGAAAAGCAGGTACAAGAACCTTGGAGAACAAACGGCTGAAAGGTTGAACCAAAACGCGACATATGTCATACTTCAAAAATATGACTTTGGAATTCCTAACCGCAAATGAAGCTTATTCGGATCCGATCAGAATTCACTTCAAATATAAAACAAATCAGAATTCACTTCGGATATGAAACAAGTTTATTCTCTACGAGTTAGCTCTTTCAAAATATCTTTGCAAGACCTAAAGAGGCTATTGATGGGGTTAGATTTATTTGACACTGATTTACTGCATCATCTGAAGGGCAGTTCGGAGATATTTAATACTATACTACACTAAACAGTCTGATCAAGTGGATTGTGACTCAAAAAGCTGCTAATCATTCCGTATCTTGGGCTTGGGGGTCCTTAAACTTGACCCGAGTCCATAGTCCGACCCGCAAGGCCCATAGGTCACAAAATTAGTTTAAATACCCCAACCAACTTCACTTAAGGGGGAGGACTTTTGGAAAAACATATTAAATACAAGCACACACCATTATTCTCTCACTATACTCTACTAAAACTTAATCCAATCTACAAATTATCCAAAACACCCTCAACCCACAACTTATCAACACCAATTCCGACATCCGAACCAAAAGCGACAGACTTGCAAGTTTTGAAGCTCCAATATAGAAAAAACAGAAAACCTATTAGTACGGATTTCTTAGAGACGAACCGATAGGTTTTAAAACAACAGAGGTAATTCTAAGGTAAACTAGCTGAACAAAAGACCCAGTGACCTGACCTTCCAACGTTTCACGACTAGAAGAGACTTGGCTGAAAAACTAAGCCCAAGTCCAAAGCGCTCATCCCCGATACATGACACGACCAAGTGTGTTGGTTACTCGACCTTGAGTAACCATCACTACAAATCCTAGCTAACTTAGCCAGGTTTCGTCTAGCCTCGCTACATACTCTAAAAGGAACAAGTCCTGGGCATGTGTGTTAAGTCTGTTACGGACACACATTCGGCATCCAACGATCATCAGCCAAGTATCACTTAGCCTCTGGCAGTATTCTCTCCTCCAAGTATCGTTGAAGTGTGCTTACACCATGGCTGAAAACTTACATAAGCCGTATCTAACATTGTACGGTAAAACAACTCCCAAAGATGTACTTTTTTCTGATAAAGCACCTAAAGGGCCAGAAAAGACTACACCAGCGATGAGGCAACAACTTAAGACTCTTCCAAATCAAGACCATTATATATTATTATGTAGCATAATCAAGGGAGATATTATATTATTTGGAAAATGGATGAAAGTTAAAGAGAATACTAATAACATAAAAATACAATATTTTTAATCTGTTACACAAAAATAATAAAAGTGTTCTTCAAAGTTCTTTCTCTCTGTTTACTATTAATTCTCATTTATCACATTTGTTCAACTGTTAGAAGTTTAGGTGATTTTTTCCTCACGATTTTGGTTATGTTACCGAGGATAAAGAATTATTACATACGATAAAAAAACTTCATTCGAACAAATTTAATATGAAATATTTTGGTGATGCATCTTTTGTGCTAGGAATTCAAATTCCGATCCATGGAATTTTTAGTTTATCACAAGATTCATATATTAAGTTATGTTACAATGTTATGAAATTGATACGATGTGAAATATTGTATATGTAGGCACGAATGATCCCAAGTAAGGATTTAAAATTTGAGCCTTGTATGACTCATTTAAACACGAACGACCCCGACTTGGTCGAATGGCCAAACACATCCTTGACCTAGTCTAATATCCAAGTTCATGATTAACCATGGTCGACTATCATAGCACGACCAAAAGCTTGGTCGTAAATCTTACAAATGTATCCATCAAGCCACATATCATAGTGTTACTAACTAGTTTGGCCAAGCTTGTCTCGAGTTCTGACCAAGCTTGTCTCGATTTATGGCTAAGCTTCCCTCAAGACCTGGCCAATTTTTCTTTGAGCTATGTCCAAGCTTTCCTTATGAGTAATTCTAAGGTACATTGGTCGAACAAAAGACCAACTGACCTGATCGTCCGATATTTCACGACTAGAAGAGACTTGGTCGAAAAACAATACCCAAGTCCAAAGCGCTCGGCCTCGATGCATGACATGACCAAGCGTGATGGTTGCTCAACCTGAGTAACCAGCACTGCAAAGCCTAGCCATGTCTCGTCTGGCCTTTATACGCACTCTGAAAGGAATAGGTCGTGGGTATGTGCGCTAAGTCTGCTACGGGCACGCATTCGTCACCCAATGGTCATTAGTCAATTATCACTTAGCATCTGACAGTCATCTATCCTCCAAGTATCGTTGAAGTGTGCTTAAACCACGTGTGAAAACGTATAGAAGCCGTATCTGTAGCAGTTCCAAAAGACGTACGTTTGTCTGATAAAGCACCTAGAGGGTCAGAAAAAGATGCACCAATGAGGAGGAAACAACCTAAGACTCTTCCAAATTAAGACCATTATATAAGAGGATAGTATATTATTTGTAAAATGAGTGAAAGTTAGAGAGAATAGAAACTAAAAACACAATATTTTTAATTTGTTCCACAAAAATAATAAAAGTAATCTTCAAAGTTCTTTCTCTCTTTTTACTAATTCATTTTCATTTTTCAAATTTGTTCAACTGTTAGAAGTTTAGGTGATTTTATTCTCACCATTTTGGTTTGTTTACTGGGAGTGAGCAAAGTCATATATCCTAACCTATCATGGCCAATGAAGATAAATCCAATATCAGGGCTAGCATCTTGTCAAGTGTCATGCCACCATACCACCCTTGATCTTCTGTAACACAACACGAGAAGACAGACATGGTGTAATTTATAGTACTTGATTCAACACCCCCTTACAATCTTATCTTGGGCCGATATGGTTGCTTGACTTTGAGGGAAAAACGTCAGTTTACCATCAATGCATGAAATATATGGTGAGATATGAAGTTGAGGTCATAAAGGGATACTCATGGGTAATCTATGAAGAACATGCGGAATACCCACACAACTTGGCCAAAGAACCACCACAACACACGTTGGCCAAAGCGAAAATTTATCAGCCATCTAACTATAAAATCCCCCTCGTTGTGGACTACCCCCGAGAGAAACAATTAAAACTTGGTATAATGGATAAGTTGGAGGAATAATTTCTAGAATAAAGGCTCGAGCTCATAGGAAACATCTGGATGAATTCGAGTGAAGACGTGAAGGAATACTTAATTTTCCTATTGCACGAGAATGAATGATTCTTTATATAAGATAACATATTTATGGCAAGTATTCCTGAATTCCTCATTACCCGTCGACTTATGATAAATTCCAAAGTAAAGTTGGTAAAACATAGGAAGGACCACCCAGGCCCACGAGGGCCAAAGGAGGTAGACTAACTGAGCATATCCCAAAATACATGTTGACATATAGACAGTCAAAAATCATAGAGATCATTAGGTATTTCGACAAAATTTTTGGTGGATGTATGGATACACTGAAAAGCACTTGAGGCAACATATTCTTATTAGTTTGGGGTATAATATCCTGGAAAATGTAAAGAATGTTAGGAATTTTGTTTAGACATTTCCGGATAAACTCTGAAGTTTTGTTTTAACAATTTCAGATTTAAATTATTTTGGTGGTTCTCCAAAATTTTCAACCGGATAAAATCATAGTTTTTCTTTTGAACAATCGGAATCCATATTTTTATTGTGATCGATTTTTTTTCACTGAACCATACTAATTTATTCAACCAAAATACTCAAACTGTAAAACAGTTTGATGTCCAAAAAATGGTTAAAATTTCAAATGATAAAACCGACCAAAAAACTCAAATTCAAATTTTCGAATTTATTTTCCAAATTCAAATTTTCATAATAGCCTTATCATTCAAATAAATTTACCACAGCCAGGCTCCGCCCCTTGGACCCAATAATCATAATATATTCTAACAAGCGTGTACTCAACACTTTCTGACTTGTTCGATAATATATTACGACTACATTGGTCGACTAGTCAATCCAATTACATTAAAATATCCAACAATCTTCCCTCATTTTAGTGAAATTCATGATTAACTAAAACAAAATCACAACATATAACAAATTTTTGCATAATGAATACTCGAAGATGATATACACATAAATTTAGATTCTCAAATGTTCTCACTTGTCACTATCTTTTACTAGCCTTGTATCCTTATCCTTCTTAAGCATATCAAAGCCAAGTCCTAGCTTTTTGAAGCGGTTAAACTTCATGCTTAAATAGGTAGATCTTTTACTCTTGCACATGCATATGCAGTTTTTCAAAAGAACTATTAAAAAGATAAACTTCAACCTCCGAAACTTGCATGTCTGAACACATACTTTGGGATAATACTACTAATGTGTTCCAATATCTAGAGTTTAAGTTTTCCACATTGAATTAAACATATAATGTCATATTATATGGGAATTGGGTATCTCAACATGAGAGATTTCAAATGGACTTTAATCACATCTCAATAACCGATTTGTGCACAAAATCTCTACTTAACCATTTGGTTAAATTATCAGCTAAATTATATTGAGTTCTCACAAACTCTACTGAAATAACATCATGAGTGATGCTACTGTGTCTAACACCTAAGTGGCTAGACCAGCCTTTGTAAACTTATCTATAGACATTGGCCAAGTCAGCTTCAGTATCATACCTAATAAATATAGGTAATATCGGTTTATGCCACAACGAAATCTCATATATCAGATTTCTAAGCCACTCAGCTTCTTTACTAGTTGTGGCTAATGCCACAAAATTCATATTCCATTGTTAAATCAGTTATACATAATTGTTTCTTGGATGCCCAGGTTATAGCCCATTCCCCAAGAAGGAACACTCATTCACTCGTAAAAGAATGATCTTCCATATTGGAAATATAACTCGCATCCAAATAACCTTTTCTAGCTCTAGTGATTCTTCTTGGTTTAGAAGATTCATGTACAAAACCAATACCACTTTATCCATCTTTAGCTTGAACTGAGTTCTGAATTATGTCTCTAGGTCTTGGTATAGACATAATTCTTTCTTCGTTAAGTATTGCATCTCTTGACTTTATAACCACATTCACAGACTTATATTCATTAGATTCTAACACGTAGAATATATACACAGCGAAATGCTTAGAATGCCCAATGAAGATACAATATATACCTATTTCACCTTGTTTTTTTTCTTTTAAATTCAGTGAGTCTTACAGCTGCTCTATAACCATGGACTCTAAAAAACAACTCAATATTGGAGGCTTTTTATATCTGGTTTTTAACATAGCCTCGTCCCAAAAACTTTTTAAACCCGAATACAATATCATAGATAATCCACACTATGCTAATTATTTTTAAAATTTATATACAACCACGAATCCATGTTAGATCTAAATAATTTCGTAATTAAATATAAACATGCATAGCCTAATATTTACAACTATCTTTTTTATAAATCCATCTATGTACATGTACTTTTACATGTCCTTAGACCATGAATAAATATAAAAAAACATGCCTTAAATAGAATTTGCTAGAACACATATACGAATATCTCCAGCTACTGCATGTTCATATTACAGTTGCATGCATAAAACTTTATAACCTATTATTGTAGATATGCATACAAATGGTACTTGAATTGCATGAAAAATCCATATCATATCCAAACAATTAAACAAACCCATCCAACACTAAATTGCATGCAAAGTTTGAATAATTAAATTTCAAACCTTCAATGACCTGCAAATTTAGACAAACAATGGTGACCTCAAGCTATTAAATCAATATTATGAAACATGACTTACAGTGATTAACGAGCCATGTCAATATCACATAAGTGCAAAAACTGTTATTTCACGTAGCACTAGTTGCATGTATAATCAAATAAATGCACAAGTAGTTACCAACAAATAATCTCTTATTGCTTTTTCAAATAGGTTTGAACCATTAAAATTCCAGAGGCATGTTTTTAAATAATGCAAACTTTCAACTTACATTACACGTCGTGTCTCTAGTTAGTGATTCCATTTAAATTTTAATTTAAATGCGTTTGCATGAACAATATATATTTATGAAATTTATTCTGACTGAAACTAGATAAATGTAAACATGATTTTATGTTTCATTTGACAACAATACCCATTATAGTATTTTATGTAAAATACATAAACTACAAATATAATTGCAGTAAAACTATAATTATATTTATCTCACTCATAGCCATGGTTATTTAAGGAATATGGTTTATCTAATTCTGTTTACAAAAATCAATTTTTTTTGTGAAACTAAATACCAAAACATGTTTTCTTCGTATACCAAATTAATTCAAGCATTTTCAGTCCTGGATACACACTTCTAACAACCAAAACAACAATTAATCCAAAATATGTATCTTTTTCAAAATTTAAAACAATACAAAGATTATCACAATTTTCATCCATGAGTAAAAGTCAAGGGAGAAAAACTTACACATGATGATACCATGGTTCCCATGCTTTAATAGTTGATTTTGGATTCTCTTAAAGATGACAACAAATCTCTTCATTTCAATCTTCAAACATATCTTTTCATAAAACAAGGACATCTTCATATAAATCTCTTCATAAAACAAGAACATATAATTTCAAAATTTTGTTGGGAATTTTGTTTAGACATTTCCGGATAAACTCTGAAGTCTTGTTTTAACAATTTTAGATTGAAATTATTTTGGTGGTTCTCTAAAATTTTCAACCTGATAAAATCAGAGCTTTTCTTTTGAACAATCAGAATCCATATTTTTATTGTGATCGATTTTTTTTCACAGAACCATACTAATTAATTCAACTAAAATACTCCAACTATAAAACAGTTTGATGTCAAAAACGGTTAAAATTTCAAATTATAAAACCGACCAAAATTCAAATCCGAATTAATTTTCCAAATTTAAATTTCTATGAATTTTCATAATAGTCTTATCATTCAAATAAATTGAACCACAGCTAGGCTCCGCCCCTTGGACCGACTAATCATAATATATTCTAACAAGCGTGTACTCCACACTTTCCGACTTGTTTAATAATATATTACAACTACATTGGTCGACTAGTCGATCCAATTACACTAAAATATCAAACAAAGAAGACACTTATTTCATTGTAAATTATGACGGCATAATTTGTTGCGTATTTTGAGGTACTAAACCAATCTTTATGGATGCATAATGTTTTCACTAATTTATGTGTTGTACAAGAGATGGAAGTTCCTCAAAAAAAATTCCCCGACAAAATTGTTGCAGTGTAGTACTCTAAGTGTAAACGGATCTCGTCTAAGTCCAAACACATTAGGATATAAAGTTCATATCTATTAAATAGAGAGTTCAGATGGGTCATATAAATATAGAGCACATCGGTACAAACTCCATGATAGCATATCATCTTACCAAGGCGGTATTGCCTAAGGTTTTTGAGAAATACATTGTCACAACGTTGTAGTTGATTTAGAGGATTGTTAGTTTCAGTGAGGGATTTTCTAATAAGATCTGATTAATAATATGTATTATTGTATACGTAAATGTTTATTGCAATATATGGCTTGGTTAAATTTATTGATATCTTTTACTTTATTATATCTCAAAGGTAGGATCACTAAGAGTATATTTCTACGATTACATTTCATATATTCTTAAATTACATACTATAATTGGCCCGAGTAATTAATTGATGACGATAATGTGATTATTGTTCCATCATATTATTCACATTACGAGGAAGAGGTTTTTAGTTATTTATTGTTTATTGATCATGTATGAGGTTGTACCGTTCACCTATTGAGAATGGATTTAGGGACCCAATTGAAGTTATATATTATTGATTAGTATATGAATATCCAAGTGAGAGGTTGTTGGTCATTGTCAGAAGATAGTCCAATTAATAAATTAGCGAATCAATTATACTATATATAGTTAAATAGGAATTATGCATATTGGTAAAAATATGTTGTAGAGGTATAAGTGTGGTAACCGGTTTAAATTGGGGTAATCTTGAAATATTGAGCCCAAATCTGAACACTTAAGCTTGAACTAATAATTCATGGACTAAATTGATGGTTGTGGTCCCCGATCACAAAGTGGCTAAAGTATAGGAGCTTAGTACAATTAGAGTTTCTAATTATATTTCCTACATAAATGAGACTAAAGTTAAGATATTAACTTCAACCTAAATATATCATGTTAGTCGATGTATTCAAAAATCCATAACCATCATCTATCTATAAGAACTTTTAGGAGCAATCAATTGGTAATAATGGATTGCAAGAAAAACTATAAGTTCTATATCTTATATATGTTAGTGAATCACAAGGTATAACGGTTTATTATTGGGTAATCTACAAATAACCGCCCAACATTAAAAAAAATTACCAACTGATGATATATTAGTATTTACAAATAACCACTTGGAAGTTCAAAATACCCTTTAATCGTTTTTCCCTTTCCTATTTTTTGTTTTTTTTTTAAAATTCCATATCTTTCGAACCATATTCCAAAACAAATATATCCTAAATTACCATTGGGTTGTTTTTTTAAGATGAAAAAAGTAGATCCATGAAATATCTTTTTTTATAAAAACAACTAGCTGCATAAATATGTATAATTGGGTTGCGAAATAAGTCGAAATGCAACTTTGTTCCAGTTGCGGAATTACATGTAATTTGGTTCCTAAAAAAAATGTGTTCTACTTGTAGAATCACGTGTAATTGGATTGTGAAAAAATAATTGTTTTCTAGTTGCGAAATTATATGCAAATCAGTTGCGTAAATAAAATAGTTGCATAAATCGAACTTTGGTTGTGAAAAAACAATTGTCTTCCAGTTGCAGAATTGCGTGCAAATGAGTTGCGTAAATAAGAAGAGGAAAATAGTTGCATACATAAGACTTTTGTTGCGAAATAAGTATAAAAAAAATATTGCGTTCTAATTACGGAATTACGTGTAATTTGGTTGATAAAAAACGATGATGTTTTTGTTGCATAATTTCATGTAATTTGGTTGCGAAAATAGGAAAAGAAATAAAAATTCTCCAAAAGTATCAGGAAGGATTTGGTTTTGTTTGTCTTAACAAATATAAATATATATTTTTTTAAATACAATTTTTTAAGTTAGAGTTTGAAAGATATGAATTTTTAAAAATTAAAAATAATTAATTGTTAGAGTGGTTGGTGTTTTGTGTTTTTAGGAATTGATATATTTCAAAAAATTAACGGTGATTAGTAATTTAAATTTTTTTTTTTGGAGGATTATCGATAATTTTTTTTGTTATTAATTTATATATGATAAGTTGTATTAGAATGTTCGATCCACAAATATGATACCAGAATTGTCAAAAATCAGCGTATATCGATTTAAAGTTTTTTCTCTTCTAAGACTAAAAGATTTTGTACGACCTGAAGACTTTTAGTTAAAATAGCAGCGACTTTATTCAAATATTAAAAAGAGGAGAGAAAATATTTGAGCACCCCTTTCATCCTTATTTCACATGAACCCTAATGTCCTTTTTCTATGATCAATTTTGGTTTAAAAACATTTATTATGATAATTCGTGTGGCTACAAATAGCTGCACGATTATTGGATTCGTTCTGATTGTCATTGATGTGTCGAATATTTTATAAAATATCTTTGCATCACTACAAAATATTATTGTCATTCTCTTGTGTGGTGTTGGGAAAATCGGGTGTTTTGGTTCATGTCCTATTATTTTTTAGACTCTTCTGAAGATCTATTTTTTTTTTCCGAAAACCGGTCTAAAATAAATATAATTTTCAAATATATGGAAATGTTCACATCTATCCTCCTAAACATGAATCACGTTATTAAAAATAATTTAAATCTGCTTTTGCTGGAATTAAATCAGAAGTGTTAATATATTAATTTTCTTTTATGATCAGAACTTTTGTGGTAGCTCGCTTTACAGGATAAAAAATAAATCGACTGTTAATCGTTAAAATCAAATCAACCCTTTTTTATAGGTGTAAAATTAAGTGGTCGGCATGTAGATTCCATTTATTAAGTATGAACAATGGACTATTAGTTTAATAATTTGTAATTAGTGTATATAATTTGTAATTATTGTATAAAGGTAAGAATGATGATTTTCAATCGGCTCTTTTAATAATATGATTTTTTTTAATGCTATTCATCTACTTCTCTTTCGATTTTTAAATCGGTATTTTTAGATCCCACCAAAAAAACTTGATTAAATTATATTTATGATTCAAATTACTATTGAACCTCGTCTCGTGGTTGATTCGCGTTAGCATAAGAAAAAAAATAAATAGAAAATTCATTAAAATAAAGTTTAAGATCTAGAAGACTCATAACAAATCATTTGGGTATGTTAATAATATGAGTTTTTTTTTAAATGATATCCATCTATTTTTCTTCCGATTTTTAAATTGCCATCCTTATGACCAACACATAAACTTGATTAAATTATATTTATGATTCAAATTACTATACAACCTCGTCTTGTGGTTGATTCGCGTTAGCATAAGAAGAAACATATTAAATGGAGGACTCATTAAAATAAAGTTTAAGATCCAGAAGACTCACAACAAATCAAGTTCAAAATCGAATCGGTCAAGAGATTGAAGTGAAAAAGCATAGACTTTCGTCCACTTTCTCTTACACATAAGATAAATATATGAAGAAAAATGTAACTCAAATACCAGAGTTTAGAAACAATCCGGTATTCGACAACGGCTCTCTGACTCATCAACAAAAACCATTAGGATTTGCCAACACCACAAGACTCCAAAAAAGGACTTTACACACGATAAAATACCATATCATGCTAAGGGTGACCATAAAGCTATTATCTTCCAAGAATCAGATAAGATATCTCTTATCTCTTATACTAAATTTACTTTAATAGCTGAATTTTTTATTGGTCATCCCAAAATAGATGATTTTAATTTTTTTTAGGATCTTTTAAGTTCTCTCGAACATATAGTGTAATTGTCTGGGTTCACAAACACTTATTTATTGAATTTGATAACCTAGAAGACATTAAAAATTATGGAGAAGAAATGTGTGAAGTGTATATTAGTTTTCATTTAGGCTGCTTAAATAGTCACTTGATTTCCCTATAATGGGGTCTCCTCAAACTCCAGTCTGGGTAACCTTCCCTAAAATTCATGATTTCTTGTACAATCAATATTCAATAACCCAAATTGCAAAAGTAATTGGATTGCCTTTATCAATTCGGGTTTCGTCCGAAAATTGAGCAAGCCTTAACTATTGTAAAGCTTGGCTCATAATAGATGTTTCAAACCATCTTCTTCAAAACAAATTGGATAAATTTTGGAAATATAAATGGCTTATGGCAGGATATCGACTATGGTGATATGCATTAATACTGCCAACCATGTAAGCACATAGGCCATAGAGAAAATAATTGTAATAAAGACCATAAAAACAAAGTTAGTGTTGCTGATATTTAAAACCAGAACTCCTATGAGCCTTTTCAAACCTCAAATAAGCCAACAATTTCTTTAAAGGAAAAGTGGGTACGAAAAATAAAACATGTTATTATTAATTTCATAAAAAATCACGTAAATAAAATTCAAAAGTCACCTAAGGATAATGATAAAATAGACTGTAATGGAAATTCACAATCTAGAAATTCACAACTCTAAAACTATTTTTTCACAATCAGGCTTAAACATTAATCACAATCAAAACACCTAAGGATAAGGAAAAATAAGGACTGTTATTACCAATGACCAAAACCACATTGAAGAGGAAAAAAAATTAATAGTAGCTCAAAATTGTAAACCTAATGATGTGTCAGAAAATGATATTATTAAGGTCCGTCACACCATATACTTAGGCAATACATTACTATATTTAAAGACATGGAAAACTCAGAAACTGATCAGAAATCCAAAATCATATATTATGGTAGTTTACCTTTATCACCATAAATGAAAAAGGTATCTGCCATAAAGGAAAGTAACAAAACCATTAGCAAAAGAATTAGAAAATCTAAAGCAAATTAAAGGTCCTCTTATCACTAGGATAGTTAACTCCAAATGATCATCCAGATCTTTAAATTCTCTCTTCAAATAACATTAGCAATCTGTATATTGGGTTGTCAAATCGGTTCTCAATCTGAAAACAAATTTTGAATGTTCCTCAAACCAAGCCCCAGCCCCCTTGGTGATATAATTCTACTTGAAAGTATCAATGTTGGATATTTAAGACTTATAAAGTGTATAACTTCAACCATATTGATCTTATTTTATCAAAATCATTATATTATACTAATCTTGTATGGTAGGGCTATCCCTGAACTAAATCTTTTCTATTGATACAGGAAAAAGAACATTACATACAAAGAAAACAAAATGGTTCAAAGAGGAGGATTTAAGGAAGTTATAGTCAACTATGGATCTTTATTGGGGTGATATATCAAGGATACACCAACTCGATGATTTTTGAATCAAGTCTTTAAGTACTTAAAAGACTTATGTGGCATCTAAAAGCCTCTGTAACATATTGTTCTAAAGAAACAATCAATGGCTTCTAATTATTTTTTGTATATTATACAACTTGGACTAAACAAAGCCCAAAATTGTAACATTCAGGCTTTATAGCCTATTTTATTGCTTAAAATGATAAAGGTAGGAATGGTTTAGTTTATAAAATTTGTTTCATAAAAAGTTAAAACTAATTCAGATGTCACTAAAATATATTTGGTTAACTCATTAAAATCGTATTCGACATTCCCTTTAGAAAATCATTATCTATTCGGTTGTACGTAAAAAGAATGAAACAAGTTAAAAATATGTACGCTATTATTGTTATACAAATAATGGTTAGAGATAATATATTATTCAAATTAGAGTATAATCCATTTTGTTATAGATAAAATATGTTATTTTTTAATCATATGAGATATATTGTGTACAATAAACAAACGGCTTGCTATAATTCTTCTTTTATGTGAAGTTATAGCTTGAAACCCATATAAGATCGTGGATCTCCATTCAAATCTATCTCACAATAGTTATACCCATAAAATTGGCGTTATTTATGGAAAATGACTGGTACCCATGAGTTTTTCATCCAAAAAAACAAAATAAAATGAGAGTCATGGCAAATTTGGAGCAAGAAAATGTTCCATATGTTGACATGAATGATGACGATAAAGAAGTTGGTGAGCAAAAACCACCTGCATTAACAACAATTGTTTAAGTGGCTGATTTCCAGTGGCTAGCATGAGATTCAAGGAAGGAATAAACTAGGATAATACATGATATGATGTACACATCTCCTCAACCAAAATTAAAATTAAAGAACCAACGTCTAAAAAAATCATTTTGAACAAGGAGATGAAGAAAAAAAACCATAAAACCTACTTCATGATAAAAGATAATCTCAAGATGATCACAAATCAACAAAATACCCTTCATGCACTAAACATACGATATCAACGATCACTTCGATCAAGGATCTTTCAATAAAAGTAAGAAATTATATCGTCATTATGATAGTCGTAATAGGGGAAGCATGACCCTATGTCAAATAATTGAGACAATATGAGGAGCGAACATTTTTGGAAGAATCAACCAACCCAAGATGGTGGTGCTGGATAAAAGACAACTCCGAAGGTGGAGACCCCCCAGAAGAAAGGTTAACAAGTTTCCCCACAACAGCTTTGATTGAGCCATAATCACTAGCAAGTTCCTACGACCCACTAATGATCGCAGTCGAATCATTAAAATTCCTAAATGGCCCAACAGGGAATTCCACCAAGTTTACAGGCCCTAACGACTCATTCAATAATTTTTACAACTACCAACAGCACCAAGCACCCCCAACGCATAATCATTTATCAAACAAATCATGTAGTCGTACCATCTGCTAACGCTGATGAATGCTAAGGATTTACACAAGATTCAGTAAGAATTAACAATAACCAATATATGTCACCTCCAGCGTTCATGGGTCAACAAAACCATTCGGGACCATACCCTCATACTCTACCGAAAATGCATGTACTCTACCGAGAATTACCCTAATGGATTTCCAACATATTTTCCAAATTATGCAAGGCATTTTTCCAAATTATGCAAGGCATTTTTCCAAACAATGGCATGTATATTTGTCTATATGATATCTTTATAAACTAAATACTCTTCTTTATATTGATGACGATGATGATTTATAGGATGAATCTCCATTTACACCAAACAACTTTTACAGAAATTTACCGTCAAATTTTAATAATCACAAAAAGACAGGTTCAATAGGAAATAGATATTTGGATCATCATGTGGAACAATTCAAGAGTGAGATGTTAGGGCACTCATAAGTAGATAACACTATGAACTACATATCATTTTTTATAACACTAAGAGGAAATGCCTTAACCTGGTTCAATGACCTTCCAACAAGATATCACAAGCTTCAAAATGCTACAAAAAAAGTTCAAAAACCACTTCATAGAATCTTAATCGATGAAAGTAGATGGTTATTACACATCGAATCCTCTAAGAATAATAACTAGAAAGATCATCTTGATCAAAACACAATAACCAAGGACATAGCTCCCAATAATGATATAAGAGCAATTATAGCAATAGTTGAAGATCATAGTGCCCGAATAGAGCCATATACAATAAGTCGATCAAAAATTCGGGAATAATTTATAAAATAACAAATAATACACTCAATTATAGAAGGCCATAAAAACTACAATAACCGCAAGATCGTATATATAAATTGGTAAGTGTTGCAAATTTCGTAGCGATCTAGGCCATTACACAAGGAATTATTAGGTTTTATATGATCAATTCCAAATTATGCTTTTGCATGAAAACCATAATTTGCGAATATTTGGATTATGATCCTAATAAACAGACTACGTGTGTCATTCTTAGAGGAAATCTATTTTCTAGAATAAAAAAATTGAGGAAAATATGAATTAGGGATCTAGACATCCAACAACATGGAATAATTTCACCATATTTGTATATGACTTTGTGTCTAATATTGGTGTTCTCTGATGATGTTCTAAGAGGACTGATAGGACCTTACAAAGATGCTTATTAATTAATATAGAGTTGGTTTGAATAGAGGCAATAGAATAATGATAGATACGGGGATTTCCCTTGATTGGACTCGATCATGGATGATCCTAGAGAATCTCCTCATCTAATAGAGCCTGAAGAATATATATAAAATTGCAAGAATGAAATAAGATAATATACTATGGCTCGTTCGAGATATCCCAAGGGAATTAAGGTAAAAAAATATTTAAACTTTAGTAGAATAACCTTGATTTGTTTTCTTGGACTACTCATCATGTTACATGAGTTGAACCTAAAGTCATATGTCATATAATATAAATAAACAATACTTTATGGTTGATAAAACAAAAAAGAGTTCATATTTATAAGAGAAAACAAAAGTAGTTGTTGAGGAGGTACACAAACTAATTTTCGTAAGGTATATTCAGAAACCATACTACCTGGTGTTGACAGCCAACCTAATGTTGGTAAAAATAAAGAACGACAAGTAAAAAATGTGCGTATACTTCATATATCTTAACAAAGTATGCCCGAAAGATCCATTCCCTTTCGAGGATAGATCAACTAATGAATGTTACTTCAAAAATAAGATGTTATCTTTTATAGATGCATATTCCATATATAATTAAATCCAAATACGCGAGGATGACCAGAAGCATACTACATTCATAACCTAGAGAGGTCTTCATTATAATGTCATTCGTCTTAAAGAGTGCATGATTTACATATCAACGATTTGTGAACAAGATCTTCGCAAACTAGCTCATAAGAAATTACCAAACATACATAGATGACATGTTAGTCAAAATAAAGCAAAATGAAAATTATTTACTTGAGTAGACCGAGGCCATTTCTAACCTCAGAAAGGTGAATTTAAAGTTCAACCCGGAGAAACGTACTTTCGGTATAAGATATGATAATTAATTGGGCTACATGATTAGCAAAAAAAATATGAAAGCAGATCCAACTCAAATTTCAAATTTAGTTGTAATAGATCCTCCAAAAAATACTAAAGAGATACAAATTTTTATAGGAAGATTATCATCTCTCAATATATTTATTTTCAAATCCTCATATAAGTGTCAGTCTTTCTTTCAAGTATTACGAGATGATAGGAAAATTTAAATAGACTCTAGCATGAAAAATCATTTAACAACATTAATACTTTTTTTGCTTCTCCGAAATATTACCAAAACCGAAGCTAAAGGAATTATTGTTTTTATATTTTTCAATCTTGGATTATGTCGTAAGTGTAGTTCTAATAAGGGAAGAGGGAGGCGAACCAAAACTCATATAATATGTAAGTAAATCTTTACTAAGTGCTGAAAGTAGTTACATTCACCTTAAAAATGTGTTTTTGCATTAGTAGTGGCGAAAAAAAAGATAAGGCCATACTTACAAGCTCACACAATCATCATCATAACATCATTCGTCATTAAAAAATTGTTATGTAAAAGCTAAATGTTTAACCAACTTACCAAATAGTTGGTAGACCTAAGAGATTATGACATCCAATGCGAACCAACAACTACAATCAAAACTCAAAATTTAATACACATTTTACAGAATTCCAAACTGAAAGGCATATCCCTTCAAAAGAGAAAGTTGAATCAACTTGGAAGATTCATACAAATGAAGGAAGTAATAACCATGACTCATGGGCATGTATTGAATCAATGTCACTAATTGAATAAATATTCACTCAATCCATTAAGTTTGGCTTAACAACGTCAAATAATGAAGCACAATATGAAGCAATCATAGCAAGTCTTCGGCTAGAAAACATTTGTAAAACTAGAAGAGTTCAACTTTTCACAGATTCGTAATTGGTTCCTAATAAAGTATTAGGCCAAGCCGAAGAAAAGAACGAAAACAACATCCATTGTGTAAAATAGCTTCGGCTTGAGATGACTGTTTTGAACATCTGGACTTTGAGCATGTATCAGGGGAAACAATATGGGGCTGATGTTTTAACATTCTTAGCTTGTACGTCATGAGAAATATAAGTTATTTTTTAAGATAAACCATTAATTACACTACCTGAAAAGTTCTTATCCACAGTCTCGACTTCAGGAATTATAATAATTTAAGGTATATAATAATAAAAAAATTAGAGAACCCCAATCATAAAATATATGAGTTAAAGAAAATTATCTGAAAGCAAGATGGTAGCAAGGAAAATCAAATTGTTTGCAGGGGATATCATCTATATTGTATAAAAAAGCTTAATTGAACCTTTGCTTAAGTCTTTTGACCCAGATGATGGAATCTTTATAGTAGAAGAACTTCACAATAGAGAATGAAGTATGCATTATGAATATAAAGCCTTATATAAAAGAAGTCTCTTTCAAGGTTACTGTTGCCCCACAATAATGGAGGATGTAAAAAATAAAGTCGATCTTTGGGATATATTCAAAATATTATCCAACTTTATTCAAGTTTAAATTAAAGTCGGGAACATATCGCGTACTGGTGTGCAGTGAAAGTAACTCTGATATCCATAGAACATAAAGGGTCTAAAGCTATACTATTCTCCATAAACTGTGGTTATTTTGTTTATCAATTGTACTTTGTAAATCGTTATTTTTTTTATGAGGTGTACTCGTATTCGAGATATCTAACAATCAATAAAAAGTTTTTATAAAATTAACATGTGTGATTTTACATTTTTCAATGAGTGAATCTAATAATTTTACTAAAATACATCAAGGAGTAAATCTAAGGATTCTGCTAAAACACATCAAGTAGTGTAATATAAAGATTTTGTTACATCAAGGATGAATCTAAGGATTTTGTTAAAATACATCAATGAGTGAATCTAAGGTCTCTACCAAAATATAAGGAATAAAACTAATGATTCTACAAGGTAAGACCAAGATAAGCATAGTCTTTGGCACTTCAAATGATCCACGAATTCTTTGAAAACTATTGGATGATTCTTAAAAGAAATCCTAAATGAAGTCATGAACCCTTTTAAAAATAAAAGTGTTTTGGTACTCTAGATATAACTCAAACAAGGTGCATACAAGTTTTTTAGAATACATTTTCTTATGAAAGTGACCACTTTAAATGGAACAACATAGTATTGAAGCAAAAATTAAAATTATTAACTACAAGTTAAAGAATAAAGCACTAGACATAAGTGAATATAAAAAGGTTAAAACCTTATTAAAATTCCCTATCAAAGGGATTTGGTTTATAACATAAGCATGCATAAATGGTCTAGCTGGACCAATGTAAAAAGCTAAAGAAAATGTCACTTAGGATTAGATTCAAAAGCATTATTATTTCTTGCTAGAATTGAACATGCATATAAAGAAGTTAGAGGTAAACTTTTATGAATAGAAGATATGTTTTCAACTAAGATAGCAACTACAATATTGGGAGCATTGGATGGAATATTTGTCTTGATTCATTAGGATGGATAGTTATTGGATATTTTTCGACTTTTAAGAGTAACATCATATAAATTAGAAGAATAATTAATATTGGTAAAAAACATTCTCTTCAAGTTCCTTTAGAAGATTAACGGCACAATAACCTTATTTCACCAGCCTAATATATGTATGGATAATTAGTTCAAAGACAAGTGGGACTACTATATTTTTAAAACAACATAATACCATAACGAATCCATGAGTACATCACGATACCGCTCGTTAAATTCAAACACTAAAGTAGACTCGGCCTTGCATATGATATTATAAGCATTGACCAACATTTTTTGTTTATAATTTAGTTGTAACCTCATCCCATATAGATCGTTTGTTATCCAATATTACCTATAAATTAATATTTTATTCTAAATATGCATCTAAATGTTTACGCAAGGTATCTTCCTTAGAAAAACTTTAGTCATATATTTATAATGATTAGTCTTCTTGGTTGTCCAAATATTTTATTCTTCATTTTAATTAAAGGTAAAGTCCTTAAATTCTTGTTGAAAATCAAACAATTTAGTGGTATATTTTTATTAACACGTTGCTTTGTGCCATTAGTAAATACTTTGAAAGCAATTAATTTTAAAGGTGAAGTTTGATGTATTTTGTCTTGAAATATGCATTTCAATTATTCCATAATAGAAATTTCAGGCACACGCTTTAGCCTCAACTTTTCCTTATCAACAAATTTTTTTTATGACTCTGCATGTATTTTATTTTTAGTTTCAATTTCTGCGTCAATGATAGCCTTTATTTAGGAGTCGTCCTCAATAAACCATGCTAATGATTCCTAATAAAAGCCAAAGATTTAGAACATTAATAGTATGTTGATTACAACCTTGGTGAAAAAACAAAAACATTCAAAATAGTATGCACAATCAAGAAATTCTAGCTTAGTATATAATATTTACATATTATATAAAGATGATAGTACAAAAATATTAGCTTTAATCCCAAGTATATATGTTTTTTAACTAGATCTATAATAGACATATGGATAATAATTTTTCTTTGATGGATACAAATTTTAAATGGTTAAACACCTCAAATCCTTGGTCTGGAAAGCTATAACATATATTTAATCTTTGGTCAAAACAACACGAATTAGCTCAATAAACACATAAGTTAGGATTCACCATCGTATAAGGAGCAAAAATCAGCATATGCAACTTTTTATGTTTTGGCAGAGGTACTTGCATCATTAGGGCAGTCACTTTTTGTTCTTTGGAAGAATCATTCCCAACTACGAAAGTATCAATATCCAGATTTGATTTAGTTTCCATCTATGGTTTTTACCCACATTCAATGTATAAACAAAATTAACAACTTCGGATGCAATATTTGATATTATAGGTTACCTCTGGCTTTTTATAAAAATTTGATTCAAGAGCTATAATAATGACTTTAGTGAATAATCATAAGGAAACATATGCATTATGTTTGTAAAGAAATGTAAAATATGACCAACGCCCTTAATTATTTTCATATAACAATATTTATGATTTATAGATCAACGGAGGAGACTAACTCAAAGCAAATTGCTGAGATAAAACAATCCATAAGGACAACACGTGTGAGACACTGGCATATGTTTCACCACGTGTCAATTACAAAATAAACATTACTACAAATACTTGAATATAATTTTTCACCTTTCAATATATTTTCAAAAAAAATCCAATGTGCGTACGGATGACCAATTATTTTTAGACTAGACTGATTACCAAATGTAGAAGCATGACGCTCTCGGAAAATTAGATATTAGAAGTCAAGATTTCTTTATGCAGTAGTTATTTTGAAATTATGTGAAATAACAGTATAGATAATGTTCGACATTTAACATTCTTTTTTACATTATTTGAAAAGATTAGTATGCTACTATCCAATATTTAATAATCTTTTCTGTATACTTTGTGTTAACATGCACATGTTATACGTAGCATCTCAGTTGTTGTCTTTGTTAAAAACAAAGAGAGAAGTAGCCGCAGGAAGCAGCTAGGGTTTTGTGTTTATTAGAAAATGTTCCCTTTTGTTTTATTGATGCATTAGAGATGTAACTTAAGAATTGACCAATAGTAATGCTCTCAATATATAGAGAACTTAGAGGCCTATACAATGAAACTTAATACACTGAATATTCTAACACTCCCCCTCAAGTTGTGTAGTGGGATCACCAATACCCAACTTGGATAAAACTGATTCGAATGTTCTTGCAGCAACCGCTTTTGTCAGGATGTCTGCCAGTTGGTCTTTGGATTTAACAAACGGAAGTTTGGACTGTCCCATCTTCAATCTTTTCTTTTATGAAGTGCCTATCTATTTCAACGTGCTTTGTTCTATCGTGATGTACCGGGTTCTCTGAAATCTTAATCGCAGCTTTATTATCGCACATTAACTGAGTTGGACACTTCAGAGGGGATCTGATTTCTTTCATTATCTTCTTTAACCAAAGTATCTCGGTAATCCCCTTAACGATTCCTCTAAATTTTGATTCAGCACTTGAGAGTGATACTACTTTCTGTTTCTTACTCCTCCAAGTCACCAAGTTACCTCCAAGAAGAGTAAAGTAGCCAGCAGTTAATCGCTTGTCGTTAGGATTCCTTCCCCAATCAGCATCTGTGAATACTTCAACATTAAGGTGTCTATTTTTCTTTAAAATTATGCCTCTTCCTGGTGTGCCTTTGCAATATTCGTCATTCCTTTCCTGTCCGTTTTTACTGGATATGTAGAAGCACGAGGAACGTGTTCTGGTGAATACCGGTCAGGAGGAACCCCTCTATTTTTTCTTGGAGGAAGAACCGGAGTTTGAGTTTCAACAAATGAACTTCCTGAAATGTCATGGTTAATAGCATTTTGTGAATTATGACATTGTAAATTGTTTACCTCTTGATGGACATTTTCTTCGGCTGATTCGCTGGTAGTATCCATGGCATTTATTTTTTGTTGGACATTGTCTTCGGGAGAACCATTGGTGGTAAGAAATGCCTCGTCAGTCTCCTTTATGTTGGAAGAGGTCTGTTCCGTGGCGCCATCAACCGACTATGTCGGCACATCCTCAAAGTAACTTTCATATAGCAACCAGTCGAGTGATGCACTTACTTTCTCCCCCTGAGCACGAGATTGGTGGTCAAAAAAATAATCAGATTCTAAGAAGTCACAGTCCATGGTGACATGGATTCGACGAGTAACCGGATTGTAACACCGATATCACATTTGATGAACACCATATCCAACGAATACACACTTTTCAGTACAAGGATTAAGTTTGTTTTGACTAGTTTTAGGGATATGAACAAACACCAAACAACCAAAGGCACGAGGTTGTAAGGTCATAACAGATGGAATTGTAACTTGGGTGGCAAGCACTTGTAATGGAGTTTTATTTCCTAGACATCGGGTTGGTAGAAGATTTGCAAGATACGTAGCTGTAGCAAGAGCTTCTAGCCAAAGAGAATGAGGAACTCTTGATTCAATCATAATAGCATGAGTTTTTTCAAGTAAAGTACGATTTTTTCTTTCTGAAGTACTGTTTTGTTGAGTTGTGTTTGGACAAGTGGTTTGATGGATAAGACCATTTGTTTTGAAAAAATTATGCATTGTTTGGTTGACAAACTCTGTTCCATTATCAGAACGGAGAATCTGTATTTTTTTCTAATTGAATCAAAGTCATTTTGTAAAAACAAACAAATAATTCTGGTACTTCCGATTTATGTTTCATGAAGTATATCCAAGTCATTCTTGAGAAATCATCCACAAATAAAACAAAGTATCTGATTTGATTGTTAGTGGAATTTGGTGCTGGACCCCAAACATCAGAATGGGTTAGCGAAAAAAGCATGATCAACTCTAGTATTACTTTGGTTAAATGAGACCCTACGATTTTTTGCAAGAATGCATGTTTCACATTTCTCATGAATGGAATTATTCAAAAAAAGACTAGGAAACAAACTCTTAAGATAACTAAAAGAAGGATGACCAAGTCGTCGGTGCCATAACAAAAGTTACCTTTCGGTTGTTCCGTGAGCAAGCATGGCATGTCCCTTATGAACTACCTCATCAACATAATAGAGACCTCCTTGTTCAGTACCACGCCCAATGATCTCCTTCGTACGAATATCCTGTAAAATGAAAAAAATGGATACATCAGAACCACACAGTTGAGTTGTTTTGTCACTTGACTAACAAACAATAATTTTAAGGATAGTGAAGGAATGTAGAGGCAGTTTTTAATTTCCATTTTTTCCGAAAAAATAATTGAACCTCCCCCTTTGACTTCACAAATTTCTTCACTAGCAGTCTCAATATAGGATTTCTTTGGAGATGACATGTCACCAAAGTCTTTAGGATCATAAGACATGGTGTCCGTAGCCCCGCAATCAAAGATCCAATTCATTGATTTCTCAAACCCTTTACCTCCAAGTTTTTCATAGGAGTTCGCCGCCATTCCTCCAAAACCAGTACCACTTCCTTGCTCCTTTTTAGTCGGATCTTCACCGCCACTTGTAGACGAAGCCCGTTTGACATTAGATCTGAAACACTGGTTATTTTTATCCTTATGACCGTCCTCCCACCATTCTGGATAGCCAACCAGCTGGAAACATGTCTCTTTATTGTGTTTCTTCATCCCACAATGAGTGCAATACAACTTGGATTTATCTTCTTTCTCTTTGGATCAGAATTTAAACCTCTGTGCAGAATCTTTAGTAGCTAAACCCATTCCAATTTCAATAAAGTCACTATCAAAAGAACTTGATTTTAGTATATTAATCCTGGCCACTTCCCTTCGTATTGTAGCATATGTTGTTTCCACGGAAGGAAGAGGATCCTTTTTCAGGATATCTCTCTTGACTGGTTCCAGCTTTTCATTAATTGTCATTAGCAATTGATAGAGTCTTTGTTCTTGAGTCTTCTTATTGTAGATCTGAATGTCTTTTGGGTCTTTCATAGGGTTCAGATCTTCCCTATCTATAGACATCTAGATGTTCTGCAGTTTGTTCCACAAGTCTTCTAGTGTATCGGACCCTTGCCTTAATGAATTAGCCTTCTTATGAAGGTCAAACACCTGTAACGAATCTGTACTAGAACTGTATGTGGTGGCTAACCCATCCCAAAAGGCTTTTGCAGTGGGATATTGCGAGACATTATTCACCAATCAGGATTCAAGATTCTGGATAATCCATGTGAAAACACATTGATCATCTTGTTCCCACCTTGTATAGGTTTTGTCAGTTTTGGATGGAGGTGTCGGCTCCCCTGTAATGTGAAAACCTCTCCCCCTTCCCCCAATTGCTTTCTTCATCAGGTTTTCCCATAGGGCATAGTTGTCACCACCGAGTTTAATCCCTAGGGATAAATTCTCGGGGTTAGTTGTTTGTTGTTGTGTTCCGAGACCATTTCTCATAATGACAGCAATTTGCATTGTTAATTCATCAAGGATTTGACTGACCACGACTTCATTGCCAACCATCTTTGTTGAGGATGTTCAGAATTCCCAGAATTACACGTGCTCTGATACCATGTTAACATGCACATGTTCTACGTAGCATCTCAGTTGTTGTCTTTGTTAAAAACAAAGAGAGAAGTAGCCGCAGGAAGTGTATAGGGTTTTGTGTTTATTAGAAAATGTTCTATTTTCTTTTATTGATGCATTAGAGATGTAATTCAAGAATTGACCAATAGTAAGGCTCTCAATATATAGAGAACTTAGAGGCCTATACAAGGAAACTTAATACACTGAATATTCTAACACTTTGAAAGGAGTATAAGAGCTATATTACTATATTCACAAGCAATCTGAAGCAACTTAAAGTAATTTAGTGTAAATTTTGAAGTCTATTCGATTCAAAAAATTCCAAAATAACTCTAGCAGCCTACTACACTAGATGTACTTTTTTCTTTGGATAAAATCTAGTTTTTCTTCTTCAAGAAAAGTTTTAGTTGACAAAGAATTTTTAATGAACCAAGGACAAGGACAGTACGAGCTAATCTGGAAACGTCTCCAAGTTTGATTCGACTATAGGAATATAAAACCATTAACATGTAACATCGTGTATTTCTAGAGTTTTAGGAATTTGACAAAAATGGCTAAGATACAATTCAGTATGCCTTGGGAAAAGACATTCGACTATAACAAACAAAGTTTCAACAAAAACTCACAATTTGAATAAAAAATTCATAGATTAAATATTTAAGAGTTAGTCCTTCTTAGATTCTCTCGTAAGGACTAAAAAGCTCTGACAAGGGTATAAATCATATGCTTTATAAGATTTGTCCCTTAAGATATTAAAGCCCATTAAATTTTACTATTTAAATTTTATTTGGTCAATTCACTAAGTTCCCATTTAACAGGCCCATTAGAAGAAGCATTATCCATTCAGTCGTATATAGAATTGTGAAACAAACAAGTCAAATATATCGACAACTAACGATATGTTGTATATCTATATTTGGTAGGTATACAATTTGATTCAAATTAGAATAAGCTTTGTTTATTATGAATAAAGATATAATATTCCTTAATCGTAAGAGATATACTTTATACATCTATAAAATATAGCTTAAGATAATGAATAAACATGTGAATTCTTGGTATAATTATTATACTATTTGGTTATATTTTGCAATTCCTGTTAGATATCAGATATTCATCCAGATCTACCTAAGCATAATTATACTCACCAAAATTAATAATTTTTTGATTAAATCAAAAACTTTATGACGCGGTATAGTATTGAAATAGTATTGAAATACTATTGTTTTGTTTTTTTATCTGTTTATATACCACCTAAAAATTAATGGTTTTCAGTTCAAATATCAAAAAGTAATATATTTTTATTTATACACAAAATATGAAAATACCAACTAGCATTATGTCTCAAAGAAGATAATCAAACTTATTTACATTAACGGACAATAAAATTAGTAGAGCTCTATATAAAAGAAGAAATTAACTAAGTTAATACTTTTATGATAGAAACTATAGATTAAGTAAAATGTGATTCAAATCCTACAAGTATTGTCAAGGCTATATGAAGATGGTATTTCGAAACCCTTAGAGTTTGTTTATTAAGTTTTGAATATTAAGTAATTAGAATATCTTCTTATAGATATAAACTTATGTTGTTGAGACGTTTTTAGATAGTTTTGTGTTCATGTAATGAATTGAAATCATTATTATATTGAAAGATCCTGAACTGATGATTCTTAACCATTGATCAAGTTACCATGATCTGATCATGCCAAATATATTTTGTTTTGTATTATGCAGTATTACCAACAAATGGTGTGGTGAGTGTAGATAATCGATAACACTAATTTTTTATAGGTGATAAATACAATATAGAAAGATAAAGGTCGATTTAAATATTGAGTGTAAAGATTCATATCTCACAATAAAATCAAGTAAATTCATAAAAATGAGCTATATGAAGTTCGATGCTGATATATCTAATGGATATAATGATTTTAATATTTAGAGAATTAAGATATGAACTTCTTTCTAAATAAAGATAAAGTGTTGTTTGTTGCCATTAATGAAAGAGTTTTAGATTGTGTTAATGTCAATATATATTATAAGGATCGTAGTGCTCTAATAATAAGTTTGTAAGATAGTGAGATGTTTTATTTGTAAGAGATTAGTTCATATCAGTATGAACTTCTTGAAGAGAGGAAATCGGATAATTATATGAAGCCTGAAGACGAAAATGTTGTAATGTCTCTAGAAATTATAAATATATTGATTCTTTTTTGTCTTCTACTTATATATACAATAATAAGTGGGTCTTGGATGCAAAAGCTATATTCCACATGACCTCCAATAAATATTAGTTTGAAAACCTGAGATACTTTTATGGTGACATAGTCATACCATGAAATGATAAACCATATATTATGAAGGGAATGAGGAATGTTCAGCCCAAGTTATCTATATAAATTGAGAGAGTAATAAAATATTTGAGGTATGTTCCCAAATTTAAACGTAAACTTATTTATATTGGAATGTTATATGAGAAAGAGTTCAATTGTGAGGATGGAAATGAGAGACTTAGGATTCTGCAAGGCTCACTAGTTTTTATGAAAACATATAAAACTAGATTTCTTGAAGGTGTTATGGTGATCAGAGGTTTGTCTAGTGTAACAAGATATTCGATCAACATGTGGCATATGAAGTTAAGACACGTGGGTCAAATAAGTCTTATGTATCTTAACAAACAAGGGTTGTTAGATAGTAACACGGTTCATAAGTTGAGGTTTTGTGAAAGATGCGCGGTAGCTAAAAAAATAGGTAAATTCATGTTTAACAACCATACAAACAGTTATGTGCTTGAATATGTTCGTTTAAACCTTTATGGACCTGCAAATCAACCTACAATGATTAACAACCATACAAACAGTTATACTTTTGAAGACCAAGAATCAAGATTTTGATGCTTTTAGATACTGGAAAAAGTTGGTGAAGAATCATACTAGGAAGATGTTGAAGAAGTTAAGGACTAACAATGAATTAGAATATGTGAGTGAAGAATTTACTAGATATCATTCTAAATTTTACATTTCGAGACTCATCACCGTGAAGAGAACTCCCTAACCAGAAGGGTCTTTCTTAGAGAATGAACTAAACCTTGATAGAAACGGTAAAATGTATGCTTTTGACATTTGTAATAAGTTGGAAGTTTTAGGGAGAAGTTGTAAAGGCAACTACATATATCATCAATAATGGTCCATATATGCCATTAAAGTTTAAATTTCCACAAGAGATATAAACTGTAAATAGACTTGTGCTACAATATTTGAGATTGTTTATGTATGCTACCTATGCATATGTGAAGTAAGACAAGCTTTAGACGAGAAAACTAATTTGTTTGTCTTTATCTATCCGGAAAGAGTAAAATGGTATATGCTAAGGTGCATGGAACCTGGAAGCTAGGAAGCTTTAATTAGTCAAGACAAGGTATTAAATGAGGATGGTATGCCATTAGTTAAATTAGTGGAGATACAACTTAGTAATTATTATAACAGAGGTGAAGTTTATGATGAGTATGAACAAGAGAGTGAAGTATAAGATGGTTCCGACAAAGATGGTTTCAAACTTGGTACAAGTACGAATCATGCATAAGAATTTCACCAATTTGCATAAGTTAGGCAGTACCGTGAGAGTTTGTTGTTCCAGATGCTTTAGATTTTTGAACTAAAAAGAAAAATGATAATTTTTATAATTATCAGTTAATGGGAGATCGATAACGAAGACCTAAATCATTGACATGTGTACGAATTTGTTGATGTTATAGTTTATACTTTATCAATTGAAATGAATAAGGGTGTTCTGAAAATAAATATTTATCATGGTGTTATGATGAGCAGTGATAAGACGAAGTGATTGAAATCTATAAGGGAAGATCTGATTCACACAAAAGAGGATGTTGATTTCAATAAAAAAAAATTACCATTGATTGTAAAATAACCCTCAATAAGGGTTCTACTCTCAATTAGTGCTATATATAATCTTAAACTAGATTAAATGGATGTTATTATTACCTTCTTATATGGAGGATTGGAGGATACCATCTACACGTGTCAACCTCAAGGTTTTGAAAAAAAGGAAGCAATGAGATATGCATTTATTGAAAATTCTTTTATATGGGTTGAAACAATCACCAAGATAATGAATACAATATTTTATTACTTTATGATATCCATCAAGTATGTGAGGAACTATTATGAAAATTGTGTATATAGTAATGGGGAAACACGCATGGAGAAAAAAAAATTATATTTCTTATATATATATATAGATGACATACTAGTAGTTGGAAAGGACGCGAGGAGAACCGAAACTGTGAAGACTCAAGTAAAGGGAGAGTTAGATTGAAGGATATGAGAGATGCTAAGAGGATTCTTAGTATAGAGATCAAGAATAAAAAATTAAGAATATTTCTATTTCTATCTCAAGAATAATACATACTTAAAGTTCTCAAGATGTTTGACATGTTTAAAAGCTGAGAGGTTGGAACACCTCAAAGGGTTCGGCCAAAGTTGGTTTATATTATAATCAAAACTACAAGTCTGATGTGATGATGAGAGGGTATGTTCTCTGATTACGCAAGATTCCTTAACATAAGGAATTTAACTTTAGGTTATCTTTTTATTTTGCTTGAAAGAGTGGTTAGCTGGAAATTACATCTTCGAAAGGTCATTGACTTATCATCTACATAATCCAAATATATGGCTGGTAAAGAAAGTTACATAGGTTCCATTAAAGCAATGTGAAAAATTATATGTCTAAAAGGATTGTTGAGTGAGATCACTGTTATAAAGCAAAAAGTGACTATATTTTTTGATAACATCATTTCTCTTCGCTTAATGAGGAATATAAAGTTCAATAAGATAACTAAGTATGTAGATATCAAGATTCATTTTATCCAAGATGTGGTAGAGAGAAAGCAAGTGAAGGTGGAAAGTATTGCAAATGTTGAAAATTATTTGAACACTTTTACCAAAATATTACCAATTTCAAAGTTCACAAATTGCACGAGACTTATCAGATTCTGGGAAGCAGATGTACTGGATGTATCTAACGATTATTTAAATATTGTGACAATGGATACTGAATTCATTATCAGCCTAGGTGGATAATTTCTAGGTGTAGGCTAAAAGTGATTGGTGTAGTTCTATCAAACCTTAAGGGCTAACATTTGAAAAGCCTAACGCTAAGGACATGAACTGTTGAGACTCTAAATGGTAGGAGCTCAACCGATACTTTAGTAGAGACACGTTTGTTGGAACCTAATGGAAGAGCTCAATCGAGACTTTTGATAAGTAACTGCTGGAATAGAAAGTGCAATATCATTAGTTGTTGGGCTTATGTTTCCAAGACTTTTGAAGATATCTTTATGTTTTAAAAAACATAAAGTAACTATTATATTGAAGAATTTGAACTCATGAATCATTATAAAATATTGATCAAGTTATCAAAGTTGAGTATGTTTGAAGAATAATTAGGATAGTACAAAGTAAAGACAGTCTCAGGCATTATAGGTTGGTGGTGCAACTACGTGCAAAGTTTAAAACTGTATGGATGTTACGATAGCTACACTATTACATTTTGATTTTCTATGAGAACAACTTGTAAGGTGTTATTGTGAGCCTGAGATATCATCTCACTCATCTTTCTATAAATAGTCGAAGATGTATGAAGCGAGTGCGCGCAAGCTAGATAGAGAAAATGAGAGCTTGTATGTTATAAGAAAGGGAATCAAAGTTACAAAATAAATACTAAAAAACACTAAAAACATTGAGATTCATACTTTCTTCTCTAAGTCAGAGTAGTTTTGTAGCAAAATACAAGCGATTATGTTAGTTATGTGTGAGAGAGTTTCCTTTTAATATTTCTTCCATATTAAATGGTGTATGTTACTCATGTATATAGGATTTCTTCGTAATTTGATCCACGTTAAATCATATTTTGTGTAGTTGGTTTATATTCTACCTTTTTTGTTTGATTAGGGTGCAAACTATCCGGGCCCAAGCGGGTCGGTAAGTCCAACGGTATTTTAGCATTGGACTAATAGTTTGTAATGAGAATGATAATGTAAGAAATAAGAAGGATTTATTTTGTAATTGTAAGTATATGAGTAGATTTAGAGTGAAATAGATGGAATATACTAAAGTGGGCCACACATGTGGGTTTTGAGTCCATTATATAAAGCAAGATTCCCTTTTGGGGGGATGGTGAACAATTAATATACAAATCTACTTTTTATCATTTTCTCTTTTACATCTCGTGTATCTCTCTCTAGATACTACTCTAGCGTTATCTGGTATAGACTTAGGGTCCGGATATTTTTGGAACTATCATTGTTAAATTTAATTTGGAAGGTTCATAGAATTGAAGCTCTACTTTATTTATGATATAGTTACAAGAAGTATACCAGTCACCTTTTTAACAAAATATTCTTATCGTGATTTATATGATATTCTTCTAACATCATATATATATATATATATATATATATATATATATATATATATAAGATAAGGAGTAAATATATAAATTAGTTAAACCTTGGTTAAAAATGAAAGGTAAGATTAATATATATTTAAGGCTCATATCATTCTATAATAAATTCTGATATACAAAATATATCAAAATATATCTATTTCTACATATAAGGAAAGAATAAGTCAAACTTAGATATTTGTTATGTGAGACCGAATTCTCACATCGCCGAGAGATAAAAATGATCAATTGTATAAGTAAGACCATATCTCTACTAGTATGAGGTCTTTTGGATAGATCAAAAGCAAACTCATGTATGCCTTCTGTTTGAAAGCATACAATATCAATACTAGTTCATTAATCAGGTTGGTTCATCTTTCATACATGAATATTATATGTGCGTCCCCCATATTTCTAACAATTGATAGCAGAGTTTCACGCCCACACGGTGTGTGGTATGGTGAAATTCTCAGATGTCGAACATGATTGACAAGTCATGCTCAAGATGAAAGATCAATTTTAAAGCTCTAAGACTCAAACATTGTGATCTTATTAGAGTGAGCATATAGCTCAGTTGCACAACTTTATGGCTCATGTGGTGAACATATCCCAACCTGATTAGAGTGAACGGATTAAAGTCAACTAAGATGAAGTTGAAATGGTACTTTGTTGGAGAGGAATTTTTTTAAGTGCGACCAAAGTTTCACGTCGGCTAGACATGGGAAGAGGAAATGTATGTAAGTAAGAACATATCTTCATTATTATGAGATATTTTAGAAATTGACAAAAAACAAAACTGTACGGACAATATCATATTGGTGCAAAGATCAAATCCATTCATACTTATATACAACAGCAGAATATGCATCCATTATGGTCCCAACAATATTCATAATGGTTAGTTATGAATCATAGATAAGATATGAATCTTAATTTGGATTAATATCTTTATGTAAAAAAAATCCATACATTCTCAACCTATAAATAAATCTCATACGGCCTCCTACAACAAAGCAAATTGTGAAAATTTTCTACCAAAAATATTATTTGATGATATTCATCAAAATAATTAACAATTTGAAAAAATATTTTGTAGAATAAGTTTTTTTTATAAACTTAAATATAAATGGGGTTTTTCATTAGAAAACTATCGAGAATTATTATTTTTAGCAAAACTGGAATTTAAATTTAAAAATAAATATAATTTTAAAATATTTTTTTGTATATAATTAAATTCAAATTTAAAATTTAAAATAATAATATAAAACTAAATTTAAATAAAATACGAATGTTGTTAAATAAATTAATTTAAAAAAAAACAAAAAAATTGTTTAACATTGATCTAATCATAACTAAAATGATGATTTTATTGTTAAATATAAGGGTCATACTAAAAGAATGAAGATTTTGTTAGATCTCACACGGCTGGATCCTAAACCCAATTGATAGATCTCTCACCTAATGTTGGACAAATTTACCCCTCGCATAAAAATAAGGTATATCAGGAAATTGATAAGATAATTAACTATTTTTTCTCAATTTTCTTTCAAAACCTCTCAACAATCCTAAATAGCCCAAAATCAAACCACCTTATTTTAAGTATCTCGTTGGCAAACTGTCATCCACTTGATGAAGGTCTTCCTATAACGGTGGCATGAAGAGAGTCATCATTACATTTCTCATTCGGCGAGATAACCGTCACTCTAGACTACCGCAATGCCATTACTAGCTTGTCGCCCACATGTATGCCTTTCGACATTTTATCTTTTGATGATGAGATGAAGAGATGTTTCACATATGCTAGTATGATTGGTGTACGAACATCCGATCTGGTTAAAACCTTTGGAACGGTAGTAGTTTGACGTTGAACTGGCTACGTACTACTTCCAGGCACGAGCGATACACTAATAGTATGGCTAACAACTAGGGTCAGATGGTCTTGGCACAGTTATATCACTCCCTTAGCTAGGGTTCCATGCATGGTACCAGCGTTATATGCGGGTTTACAGGGTTGTTAGATGTGTAGATCTTCGATCATTTTAGGCCGTTTAGTGCTCCCTTATTTAGCGGGTACGTTTTAGCGTTACCATATATTTGCTGCTACGCGTCATAGAAAATATGTTCTTCGCAGATGGTTCGCTCGACGGTGAGGCACATACTATCAATGTGCATCGCATTAGATGTAAGTTATAATTTTTTATTTAAATGTCATGTTGCATAATATTTGTATTATTCATGTTTGTTAACTATATTTTCTCTTTCAGGTGATTTTTCTTTTCTATGTTTACGGGATGTGAGTCTGTTCCGTACAGTCAGGTTGGTTTAGCTTATGCTCAAGTCGTTTGACGTTGTTGTGCCTCATTACCCAAATCGTGTCACTTGTTAGATGGGCTACATTTAGCTCATACTATTCCAAATACGTCTTACTACTCCTAGAAAACAAGGTAAGAATATGTTTAAGATCCTTTGTTGTTGGCGAATTGGCAGCACCATCTTTTCACCACTCTATGTGCGCCATACGAGGGTAGGGAGGATAGGACGGACGTAATGTACCCTGTTTGGGTTAAGAAGAACCTGTCGTTCATAGTGTATAACCCTGATTCAGTAGGTGATGATACGTATACTGGTAGAGGGCCTCAGGTGCACACTTAGAGTGGTGGTGATCTCGAGGGATATGATAATATCGCTGATTTTGGGCCACGACTAGCCACGTTGCTGTATGATGAGTTGTTAGACGTTGTGGTTGATATGGCCAGGATTGTTGATAGATGTAGACTTCGTTAACTTGTGTGTTTGTATGACAGATGTTTTTTTGTTTGATGTTACATTTTCAGGACTTGTATCCGGATGTTTTACATATCTATGACGTATGATATTTATGACTTTTAAAGTACGGTTACAAGCATTTTTAGTAACTCGCCTATATACTACGAGTTATACGTTTTCATATTTTCGACGAAGTTATTTTGAGTAAGTTAATATAATTTAGGTTATTATTATGAAAACTAATTAGTAGTAAAAAATCATATAATCGTCATATATAACTATCGTAAACTAATTGAAAGACAAATATTGGTAAACTATAATTATTGCAAACTAAGTAAACTATACCATACGAAGCATATATAATATAACTTGTAAGACCATGTTATTATTAACTCGTCGCACGAACTATGAGAACCCATTGCCTATTCGTCGCATATAGTGTGCGAAATAATCGTATCTAATTGAAAACCAGTACCAAACGCGACAGAAACTCATTATACCACGTCTGATAGACGTATTGTTGTCGTATACTATATGCGAAAACAATTGAGTTGTTCAATTTCATGAGACAACTTTTAAACCTACGGCCGCATAGTATATGAGACCATAAACTATTTTATTCTCATACTTTGCGCGAGATGAAATACTTAAGAGAAAATAAACTTTAATTGATCAATAATAATTTAAATGTTACATAGTACAATGAAAGTCACAATTAAAAAAAACATAACATAGTCCAATAAAATTCACAATTAAAAACAACATAACATATTCTAATAAAACTTTAATGCAACATAATATAATTGGACTAAAACTTAGAAGTCGAAGTTGTATCCCATGTTGTCTTCAACAGGTGATGATTTTGCAATATAATGCTCTCTTTCTGTAATCCTATCCTCGAGATATGCTACCATATCCCTGGTAATATAATCAACAAATTTGATGTTCCACATTTCAACAGCTTCTTGCTTAATTTTGTAAGACATGTACAACAGACGTTACAGTGGTTCAGATTCCACACGATTGTACCTATTTTTGACGTTGTCACGACTGTGCGGTGGAGGATTTACCACTACCAATAGGCCATAATCAAAATACATCATACATAGCGTTAGATCAAAAAAATCATCATTCATATTGTCAAATATTGTTAAGATAACAAACTTCACTGCCTGAAGCAAGTGATAGTCTTCATCTACAATAAACTTCATGTTTCAAAACCTTTATGTTTTTTACGTTCAAAAAAGTTTGGTAGATGAACTCTTAGGTAATGATTTAGGCTCTTTTTTATTGAAATAGAAGACAATCACTTCTGGCGGGACTAAAATTTCGGTAGGAACCAATGGGTGCCAGGAAACAATGTTTGGCGAAAAATAATATTGGACAGTAGTCAATAAACAGGAGGGAATCAATTATTGGTGGGGAAAATACATAACATACAAAATTTTATAATATAATAACATCAAATCCATAAGTTAACATACATAAAAAAATCATAATTTAATAAACATCAAATCCATAAGCTAATAAACATCAAATCCATAAGTTAATAAAATAAAAAAAAATCCATAAGTTAATAAATATACAAAAAAGGAAAAAGTCTAAAAACCAAAAAAAATATAACATCAAATTTCATCTTTGGTCAAATCAGTAATATGTGGTGTCTCATTCAGATTTAATCTCCTAACCGGCATAACTTGTGTAAATTCGTTGAACCTGCGGTAGTACGGATGCACTCATTAACTCGTTTCATCATTGTCGTGAGCACCCCATGCCGAGTATAATGGCGGCAAAATTCCATCCGAAGGAGTAGTAATCTGCAAAATTAAATGTCAAATTAGTGCATTAGGTATGAAACAAAATATGAAAAATCCATAAATATAATAAAATTGATATACTTACGCTAACAAAGTGGCATCCATGTACAAAAGCAACTCTGACCTCTATAATCGTTGAAGCATTCACTGGTGGACGTCCACGAATTGGTAAATACGTTAAAGAGCCTGCTTGCGAGACATGGTATACCATGCTTTGATATCTTGTCATGATGACTAATCCTATGTCTAGAAATGTCATCCAATAACGGCTACTAGTGTTGGGTTTGAAGTAATCCAACCTATATACCATATTATCCAAAATATCAGACAAATCATAAACCCCCAACCAAGATGCACGATTATCATTCAATTCATTCAACAAATTGTGTCTAACATTTTCCCATTTATCATCAGTAAGATATATCGAAAGCGATACGGACCAATATCCGCATTGTCCGTCCGGGATAACATCGACCAAATTAGTAATATAAGGGTGTAGAAAAGTTAGGATGCAATCCGGGTATAAAGTTAACTTCCCCTGCTTCACAATTTTCCTTGGCCGACCAACTTTGTTTTTGCAAGTAGTGGTTTTTGTGCTACTAACGCAAGTAGTTTTGAGGTTGTTGTGCCCCCTAACGTGTTAACAGGTGTACTATCTATCGAGTTTGCGGGAGTGCTAGCACTTGCGGTTTTTTCAATGGGATATTCCCACGAACTAGAGTTTTGTTTGGTCGATTTATCCACACCTCATTTTGGCCTACATTTAGCTTTTATCGCTTCTTTAGGCTCTTTAACATAACTACTTTTAGGGTTTAAGAGTTGTATAACTCTATTGATAATATGGTGTTGTTGGTCATGGCCAAAACTGCAAATAGAACTATATATGATGGATAATTTTTTTTGCAAGTCGTCTTCACGCGAAGTGGGATCTCTATGAACAATATCTAATCGTCTCCAAAATATATCCACATATTCCTTAGGAATTCATCTACCTTCTCTCGTTATTGACGCAATTTTACATGCACAAGGTAACTAATATGTTTTCCAAAAGATGCATCTGGCATATGCTACCCAATCTACTCCTATATTATTCAAACGTACAATAGTATGTATCAATTTGTCTAGGCCCGGATGAGATACATGACCTTTAAGATCCTTGGTCAAAGTACCATCAAAACCAGGTCAATTACGAAACTTACTCTGCTCAAACAATTTGAGAATCCCCGCATTCTGCTTTGTTAAGAGGTTGTAAACTTTTTCCCAAAAAAGTTCGAAACTGCATTGGTTTGAACCAAGATATTTTTTAGGGCTGAGCGAGCACTCTCGAACCTACATAAAAGAAGTAGTTTATTAAGGCACATGCTTAAAGTGAGATAATAATAAAAAAATAGAATCAAATGAGTAATACCTACTTGTTATTGTTTGGCCGTAATGTTTGATATTATTCGTTCGATGTTGAAGAAACTTGTCACCATATTTCTTTATCTATGCTGATATAACGTAATCAATACACTTGGGCGAAGAGGAGAATATCTCGTTCAATGTAGCTAGATGTTTTTTGTAAATTTTGACAGTGTTCCCTCCAGCTACGTATCCATAAAGCTCAAACAAATTGTTTCACAATCACGTCATCATGTAATAACTTTCGAACTGTCCCAAGAATATTCGTACTCATATGTCATGTGTATAGCAAGTGGTGTGTGCCCGGAAATATTTCTTCGATAGATCGCATGAGATTTAACTCTCGATTGGTAACAACGGTAAAAAATGCACACGCATTATCCATCATCAAAACATGAAGAGTAATCAAAGCCCATGTATAATTCGGTATCTTCTCCCCGCTCATAAATACGTACGCAATGTTAAATGTAATCAAAGTCAAAGTTACTCCAACAATCTCTAATAACGGCATCTTATACATCGTCCTCTTGTACGTACAATCCATGAATAACACAGTAGGGAATGTACATAATAATTTCATGCTCATAAGATATGCGAAAAAGAAATCATTGATCACTTTTAAGTCGTATTTCAACCGCTCTCACATTGAGTATCCATGCTTCTTCAATTTTGTCAATAAATATTGCATTTGAGTTTGTCCTTCATGCTTAACATCTCGATGTTTTTTTCCATAATTGTAGATTGCACGCATGTTCAAAAGATTTTTCGGGTTTCTATTCTTCAAACCACTATATATCTCTTGAGGACGCGAACCAAGATAAGACAAACTACGAACTACTTCATCTTTATCCGGTTTTAGCCTACAGTTGCGGGAATGGTCATCTAAGCGAACATATAAGGTCGTGATTGTGTTTAACGTTTACCAATTCCAAACGCCATTGCATAACTAGTACGTCAATCAGATGGCCTTTTAATGCGAACGGGGAATTACATTTTGTCGTCGTACAATTCTGCTTCCTTAAAGTTTATGGCTTTGCTTTTGATATGAAATATCGTACCTCTCGCAAATGTAATCTAATATAGGATTTCCTCCCCATTTTACACTATCATATAGCTTTGTAATGGTGGCGAACCTAATTTTCTTCAATTTTTTGTCCACAAAAGCATTCAATTCATCTTTCACAAATAACTTACCCGATGTGAAGATTATTGCGTAATCAGCATCCATATATGGTGGTTGGCATGGTTCCTCTTACATGGAGTAACAATATATTTAATGAAACTTGATATATAAACAGTCACATAATAGCAGGAACGAAAAGTGTCAAACTTTTCGTATGCTTTGCGCGACAAGGAAAGATTCCAGTCGCATGAAGCATCGCGACACGAAAATTATGGTCGCATGAAGATGTGTGAGGTCTAAGGGTGTGTTCGCACGTTTTATGCGACACAGACGTTGTTCATCGTGTAAAACACGATATTCGTATTAAAACGTAAGGTAGAGTTTAAATCGTTACCTCAATTCGATATGCGTACTCCTCGTCCGCCAAGTCATCAGAGACGCTCATTTCATCGTATTCCATAACTATCCAGTTGTTTGGTTTTTTATGGTAGATTTTGGGGGTTTTGGTGTTAATTTTATGATAGTAAAAAGTTAGAGTTTATGGTAAATTTTGAAGGTTTTTCTGATTTTTGGTAAACTTTTATGTCAATAACATTGTCATAATTAGGGAGTGAAAATGATATTTTGGAGTTTTCAACTTTAAGTAGAATAAGAGAACCTAACAAAGTGTGAATTTTTTCTAGCTTGACCCTAAATATAATGTAAATATTAATAATTATTATTCAAAAATAAATAATACTAAAATATAACCATCACTTACAATTTTTAATATAAAAATTGTGCGCGTGGTTAAAATTTTAAAATAAGTTAAATTAAATATTAAACTAAAAGTATTATTAATTGATAATGGAGCGGTAACCTACCATAACTATTAAGAACAAAAATATCTTTATCTATTATACAACTATTATTTATTACAATTTAAAATTCAGACAACTTTATTATTTACGAGTTAGTTAGCATATTATTTTTAATATTTATAATATCAGTTTTTATTATATAAATTTCGTGTTTTTTCCTAAGTGAATATGTTTTCTTTTCTGATGAATAAAGTTCTTCCTCTGAATCAATTTTGAGTTTTTATTGAAAAACTTATTGATTTTCTTTCCGGGTTAGATAAAATATTTGTGGGTTATGGAGTTTTAGATAGTAATATTGGTTAAAATATAAAAAATATAATTTTTGGGTATAACATAATAAAAAAGCAAACCCTAATTATCTTAAATGCGAAAAGACAAACCGCAATTGTTTGGAATGTAACCCTATAATTTTATTTTATGTAAATGTGAAATAAAAAATTATAGTTAAATAAAAATATAAAATGCGAAAAAGAATTAATATAAAATGAAAAGAATGAATCTGTGTTAAATTTTATTTTTTTTCATATCTAAACATAAAACTCAGGAAACCAAAATTAAATAAAAGTACAAAATATAAAATGAAAATAAAATAAAATTTGACAACGATTTTACGGTTTTAAATAAAAAACTAAAATTGAAATAATGGTGCGAAGTAACAATGATAATTTTTTTAAAGAAAAAATCACATAAAATTAAACTATTTTTTTCTGACACTCCTATCATGTGTTTCAATTACATTTGTGCCCATCCAGAAAGAGACAGCAACATTTTTGCCTCGGATAACGCCGCATTTGTAGCCTCAAAATGATGAAATTCCTTTGGGTTTGGAATGAGTACGGTTTGCAATAGAGAGACAAAGAAACAAGTAGATAGGTTACAGTTACAGCTCCGGAAATTGTGAATAATATCGGTTATAAAAAGATGTTTCTAATACTTAACAATAGTATACATTAAAACAAATATATTTGTTAAAACTAAATTTTTATATCGTGAACCAGATAAAATCTAGTGACAAATTGTTATAAGAACAAATAATCATACAAACATTATCTATCGAGCTAATAATTATTCGATACAAAAAATTATATGTTATTACTTTATTATAATATTACGACAGTAAAATTAAATATATAAACAAAATTAGTTTTCATTAGTTTATTGCATTATTAATCAACTCTGTTAAAGCTTAAGAGCATGTACATCTGAAGCGTTAAATCATGTATAAAAATTCCCACAGCGAGTTAGCATATATATTCATTGTATTTTAGCGGTTATTTTTCTTTTTTTTCTTCTCTATTCTTTTTTTTTCGTTAATTAATATCCATTGATATATACGACTAAAGCCCATTCAAATTAGTTAGCTAAAAAAATAGGTAAATCATATCTTTTTTATCCAACGTGTCACTGGTTAACATATAATTTTAACATGTATCACTGTACATGCTCTAACAACGTTAACCCAAAATTTGATAAAAGATAAACAGCAAAAATGAAATTAGAAAAATCAAAAATAGATTTTTTTTAAAATTTAATCGCCCATAAAATTAAATAATTGGGAAAGTTACAATAGTGAATCCCTAATACCAGAGTCTGATAAAATTAGGGTTACCGCTTCAAAGAAATCAGACTACTCTAAAAGATATCGACGAAGATATCAACCAGAACAAGCAACCAAAGCTTGAAGAGAGGAGCTTGAAGATCACCACGAGAAGGCTTCAAACATAGAACTCCTAAGCCGAATGATTGCAAATCAAAGCAAGGAGCTACGAGATCAATACAAGAAGACGTCAATCAGAGAACACCTAAGCCAAATTGAAGTCCTTCGAATTCTCTCAAAGATGAATAAGAACTAAGTGAATCCACTGGGATTGAAGAAAACGAAATGAACCACAAGAGCTATGCGACAGTCTCAGAAGACCAAACCTTCGAAGACCAGAATAGGCGAATCATAGATTTCGAAGACTCATCAATCTGCAAAACAAGGGGCTTTAGTTAGTTTAACAATTGAAGGTTAGCTAATCCTCAATTGGCCAATCCCCATACTGTCGAGAACCAATATAGCAAGCAAGAGATTTGGGGTGGGGGGGGATGAAGGTCTCGAAAGGGATCTCTTCATATTGCATTTGAGAGTCCACCTTGCAAACTAATTTGTTGCAAGGTTTTGCTCTTGGTTCACTCCCAAAAGGCCTCACACTAATGGAGATGTATTCTTAACTTATATACTGATCTTTCTTCCCATGTTTAACCGATGTGGGATGTGGGACTTTTGGTCGCACCTAACAATCCTCCTCTCGAACAAAGTACCACTCTAGCCTCCTCTCAATTGATTTCCATCTACTCAGGTGAAGAGAAACCTGCACTCTAGAGCTTTAGGGCGCATCTATCTGCTCACTATCAGATGACACTGTGCCGCTCCTTGATCAAGCCACCTGCTTGATGAGCTATCAGGCACTCCATCTTTAGATGAATCTGCGTCGCTCCTTTATCAAGCCACCTGCTTGATGAGCCGTGACGCTCCATCTATCCAGCAGATCATTCACCTTGAGTATGGCTCCTGGTATGATGTTCGTAGAATTTCACCCACATCACCGCGTTCCGTCTGGGCCTGGTGCTCTGATACCATTTGTAGGGAATATTGGGTCCACATATTCTGCTTTTTTATATAAGTAAGAATACCAATCGCCCAAAGCGGACAATATCACATTAGTTGGTGGAGATATTTCTGACATGGTATCAGAGCAAGGTTGAAACTTGCGTTCTAAGCGATGCAATGGGTGTATTGAGTGAGGCGGAATGCATGAAGTGTATATGTCATTCCGCGGATCAAGTTTAAAGGAAAGTGTTAAGAGTGAGTAAACTTGATCCTTTATCCCACATCGCTTAGACTGAAAAAGTACTTACAATATATAAGTGAATGAAATATCTCAACTAATATGAGGCCTTTTGGAAGTGGACCAAAAGCAAAACCATGCGGGCCAGTGGGCTCAAAGCGGATAATATCACACTATTGTGGAGATCGGAGTATTCTTACTTATATACAAAAAGCGGAATAATCGAGTTGCCAGAAGTCAGGAATGAAATCAAGATTTCAGAGTCGCTTTCGATATCAATGTTAGAAAGCTCTTCGATTTTGCAGATAATCAGACCATCCAACAGAGCTCGAGCTTCTGCTTGGATTGGCGACTGCTTGCCATAAGTGTTACCGTATCCAAGAATGATGTTGCCAAAATGATCTCTGAGAATGGAGTTTCAGTCTACCACAAGAAGGAGGAGCCCAGTAAAGGTACTTGATTCTACTCTTGATAATTCTGCGTAAATAACAGCCTAATTCATTAGCAGCTTGTTCATAATTTTTCCAATATTTAAATTTGATTAAGTTAGAGTAGTCTAGGGAAGAATTTGTATGCTTGATATGTTGAATTAAAGACTCAGCAGTAGTGGAAGAGTCCTTGAATTTGACTATGTTCCTAGCTTGCCAAATAACCCAGTTGATAATGGGTGACAAGATGGTCTTCATATGGACTTTAGAAGGCGAGGACCAAGACTAGTTCATGGCCATATGGATTGGAGTCAGAAACCTGTAAACCTTGACATTGAATAGGTTAGCGAAATATAACCAAATCTGCGAAGCATGCTCACAAGAAACAAAGACATGCTTGGTACTCTCCACATTGTTGCAAAACAAACATTTAGAAGCTAATTCTAAATGTCTTTTTTGCATTGCGACCTCAGTTGGAATAAAGTTTTTTAGAAGTCTCCAATGAAGAACATAACACTTAGTTGGAGTGATTTGATTCCAAGTTCTTTAAAAAATAGAAGATGTAGGATAATTTTGTTAAGAGTGTCTTTTATATTAAAAGAACCAGAATTTGATAGACTCCAATGAATATTGTCCTCTTTATTGCTATCAATTTTTCATCTTTTTAATTAGGGTGATACTAGAGCTAGGGAATAGAGAACTTATCGTGCTAAGGTCTCAAGAGTTATTTATCCACAACGAGCAAACTGAATCTCATTTAAACCACTTGTTATCAAATTCTTCCTCAAATTTAATTATGGGAGGAGCTCCAAACCAGCTGTCCATCCATATGTCGACCTCTTCTTTGCCAATAACCCAAGTAATATACTCTTCAGCTTCATTTCTGACATCATTCATTCTATTCCAATTTAAGAAACCCTTCGTATTAATTTTGATTTGACTGGGATGATAATTCTCACAGTAAATACTATGAGTCATCCTAGACCAGAGAGAACTCTTGCTTCTAAAACCAAACCAAATATTCATGGAGTAAACTCTCTGATATTCAACAAGACTATGAACATTAAGGCCACATTCACTATAACTTTTACAGATGGTGTTTCAAGAACACCAGTGAATGCTTTGCTTCTCATTAGTAGAGCCCCGCAAAAACTTATTAAAGATCTTCTCAATTTTGCAGATAATGGAAGAAAGCAGCTTGCAATTGTGACTCTAGTAGATAGGAATGGAGAGAATGACACTCTTAATGAGAGTGAGTCTCCCTGCATAGGACAGGCTCTTGCCTTCCCAAACCATATTTTTGGTGTTGATCTTGTCAACCAAAGGGAAGAAATTATTGATTTTGTTGGTAGAGCTCAAGGTAACACCCAGGTAAGTAGTTGGCAGCTTTCCAATACTGAAATTAGTACAAATTTGAATGCTCATAAGCTTGTTTTGATTAATGTTACTGGCAGCTATTAACTGAGTCTTATCTCTGTTAATAACTTGGCCAGAAGAATCTTGATAAATCTGCAATAAATGACCAATTGAGTCCATAGAAGTGTTAGTCCATTTGAAAAGACTAATAAATCGTCAGCAAAAGTCATACATGGAATGTCAATTTTGCTTCTACCCTTAAATTTAATGGTTTTATCAGTATTATAAAGGGTATCCAAACCCCTAATTAAAGACTCCTCAGCAAGCATGAACAGACTAGAAGATAAATGGTCTCCTTGTCTGATTTCCTTTGCTGGTTTTGAAGAAACCAACTGATCGACCATTAATTAAAATAGTAGCATAGACAGAGGTAATGATGTTACTAATTAGCATAATAAACTAGTTGTTAAAACCAAAACTAGCAAGAACTTTAAAGATAAAATCATGAGAAAGGTTGTCGAAAGCTTTTGACATATCCACTTTAATTATAACATTGCTGCTTTTGGTTTTCCTTTTCAGGTCATGAAGAAGCTCATTGGCAATCAAGATATTTTCGTGGATGGATCTTCCCTTCACGTAAGCCCCATGAACTTCTGAAATAATATTAGGTAAAAGATTAACTAATCTGTTTTTAATTAATTTTGACATTAGTCTATTAAAAATAGTGTAAAGAGATATAGGTCTAAAGTGATTCCAATAGCTAGGGTTCTCAATTTTAGGGATTAAGAAAATACCAGTAGCTTTGATCCCTTTAGGAATAGTTTTCCCTTTTAAAAAGTCACTCATACAAATATCATACTTAATGATCAACCAACAAGTAGTAAGGAAACAAGTGTTGAAGCCATCAATGCCAGCAGCACTTGATGGCTTTAAGCACTTAATAGCAAGAAGAATTTCATCATCAGTAGGCTCAGATAGTAAAAGTTCATTATCAGCATCGGATACTATGATAAGAATGTGCTTAAGGATATCAGAGCTATGAATATCATTAGAATTAGCAGGAATGGTGGAAGAAAACATATCTTTGAAGTATTTTTCCACTGAATCATCCATGAGATCTTCATCACTAGTCCACACATTATTGATCTTGATATTAGCAATTCTATTATGCCTTCTTTTCTTTTTAACAAAGTCATGATAGATACTAGTATTTCTGTCCCCGTTTTTAATCCATACAGAATAGGTTTTCTGCTGCCAGTAGCTTTCCTCCATAGAAAGTGCAAGGAGGTTATCATCAAGGGCTTTGGAGAGGCCAATCTTGTCATTAATGCTTTTGCTATTACGATATTTCTCTTCAAAAAGGGCAACCTTGGCCTCAGTATCTTTGACCTTGTCAAAGATGTTACCAAAGGTATCTCTATTCTAGATCTTTAAATCTCTTTTAAGTTTTTTTTAATTTACTCAAGACGTTCACTGGGATAAATTATCTCATATAATCTTAAGGAAATTTATAAACTTGTTACTTTGCACGACATAATATTTATAGCACGCTCTTATTTTATGATAAACTTATCGAATATCAAGAATGATCGTGATAGATTTTGGATCCTAACACATAAGAAGACTTATCCAGAATTTCTACATCAAATTTCTTAAACAAAAATTTATTAGTGACATGCAATATCGATATTCAAAACTACATTTGAATCCAAATCCACTAAACTTGTGAAGTCTATAATACTTTACTTAATTCATCTCAAAATTAAACAACACTATAACTTTCACAAACCATGATATCATTAATGATACACTTGTTTTAGTATCATAAATGACTATATATATATATATTACAAATTATTTACCTTAACTAAAATTTACATACAATCATTACACCCTTTTAATATTCATTTGGGTTGCTAATTGTTTGTAACTCATCATATACAACTAATAAAATCATTAGTATGTACTATATATCAAGTTTTCTCTCACTTTCAACATTTATAAAAGCTTTATCTTAATATTTATTTATTAAAGTTTAACATTGAACTATGCAATTTGTACTATGATTGTCTTGAAAGAATCTTTCGTTTGACTGAAATGAAAAAGGTTCGGTCAAAAGTAAATATTTTCATATTAAGTGAAGCTTGTTTGAAATAAGAACTTATGTATATCATATCATGCTACTTTGAGTTAAATATGGTTTAAATATGAATTCATTACCAATTAGTATTTTTTTAGATAACAGAATAGAGCTTTAACTATATTATCTTACATCAGTTGCCATTGATGTTACTATACACGATTGAGAGTTTGGGTAATTATGTGATGGTATAGAAGCTTAAACTAAATTTTTCTTTACATTATAAGAATATTTATGTTTGTGGAGAAGTTTTTATGATGTTTTATATGCTAAAACTAAATTATTTTATTGCATAATAGATAACCTTAATGTTTTTATAAAAAAAAATCAGACATTATGGAAGCTGGAACTAAATTATTATAATACATAATATATAATCATAATGTTCATTTAAAATGTTTTATAAAAAATTTCATAAAAAAATACATAGTATTCATAATTCTATGTTTGTGAATTTGGGGAGAGTTTATTCAACTTCATTTTGCACAATTCCTTGAGAATGTTGAGTTTGTTCTTCATTAACAACTATAATTGTTTATTATTAGGTGGGGGTTTTAACATTATTTTAGAGAGGAAATAATCATTCTCATGATTAGGATATGATCGATAAATGTATTGGTTTTAATAATTACCGAGTTGGTTGAGTAAGGCATGCTTGTGAGCAAAGATCATGAGTTTGAGTCCCTATACATACGCTTTCTCGGCTGAGCCTGTCACCTTGTGTGGTTTACCTTCTGGTGTTGGTTTGCAGACTATTGTGTCAGACTGAGAGTTTACCCTATGCGCACTCATTGCACTCTGAGTAGCGGCTGCGGGTTCCCTCCGAAAAAAACTGATCCACAACATATTTGGTCCTATACTCCCCTTAGTGGAAACCACTAAGGTAAGATATGTCATTGTTAATTCTTTTACCAGATTAGTACTTTACTCTAGCTATAAAATACTTGAACTTATCAATTATGTCCAACTATGATGAAATATGAGAATATTAAAGTCAAAAGATATATGTGAATAATATATGTTATCTTAGTCATCATTACATAAAATAGCTAGTGCATAACTTTCAAAACTTGTTTTACAACTTATTTCTCTCTATGCATCCAATTTATTTTACTAGATTTGTTTACTCTTTCTATATCCAACAAGAGTATGAATAGTCAAAATAGTTAAGAGGGCCAATAACATCTAATATAACTAGCTTAGAACTTCATTTTGAGAGAATGAATTGAATGTGTATGAAAAATATGTATTTAATGGGCTCAGATAAATCCAAAATATTAAAGTATTGAAAAGTTTAATCTTGTAGTAAAATTTACAGGTACTTAATTATCTTCATAGAAAATTTGTTATGATTGATAGCTACATAAATATCTGGACCTTATTTCACTTCCAAACATCACTGGAACAGTATCTAGAGAGAAAAACATGAGATATATATATATATAGAGAGAGAGAGAAAGAAAATGCCAAAAAGTAGTTATTGTAAATAAAATGTTCACCCTTCCCCATAAATAGAATCTTACTTTATATAGTAAATATAATGGGCTCAAAACCCACGTGGATGACCAACTTTAGTATATTTCACCCCTTATTTACACTAAATATACTCATATATCTATTTTTACAAGATACGTCATCCTTATTCTAAATTTTATCATTCTTTATTACAAACTTATACGTTACAACCAAAATACCTTTGACCTTCCCGACTCGTTTGGGCTATGATGACTCACACATTTATCAGTAGCCCTCATAGTCTTTGCGAGGATTCGAGCGAGGAATATGTTTTTTTACTCGGGGTCGAACTGCATCGCCCTTGGTGAACGTTCCTTGGGTAGGGAGAAATATTGTCCCTGGGATCTTCCCCTCAAAACTTTAACGCATGCCACTCTATTTGAGGCGCCCATGATGTTTCTTGGGGCTTGCGGTCGTTATGTATAACTGAGCTATTGACTGTACTAATCTCACTATCCTTGTGGAAGTGACAAGTCGTTTCGCGACAAGACATATGTCTCCTGATTACTTGGTACACGTCACTCATGTATTCAAAAAACTAACTTTTGAACTTTATGATGCACAATCGTTCACTCTTAGAAATCGTTGGGGGAGGGGTTCTTTTATAAACACTTCTCATTGTCTCACAAATCTCTTTCAAATAATTTATAGAGAGAGAGAGAGAGGAAATCAGTGTTTAGTAATTTTATAGAGAGAACGTGTATTATCACCTCGGTTTATGAAAAAACCAATCTTTGGTATTTACGATCGGTTTTCCATTTTCAAAGGACAGACAAATACCGAGCATCATGAGTGATCGATAATTCACCAAAGCAGACCTTCCACACAGATTCATACGTGGACGTCAACCCTAATTAGAGTCGTTTGCTTGAAACGAGGAATATTATTTCGAATTCGTCCCTCATTATCTATACTACTACTCATCAAATCGGTCCAAATCTTCATCCCATACAAAGTCAGTCGTTTGGTCTAGAAAAAGATTCTAAAAAAGATTGATATCCTCAGCCTGTAAAATTGCCTAAAAAGTGTCCCTGGTCTTGCTTTCTAGCCATGGGTGACTCGAGTTCTGAATCGTCGATTGATGCCATTGAGTACGTGAATATAAGTTTGAAAATTATCAGGGTTTGCACTGGCCCTAATACTGCTACCACTGCTAAAGGTGTAGCGTGTGGGTCGTTTAGAAATAGAAAACCACCTCATACAACTACCAATGTTGTTGCCAACGCTTCCCAACTCGGGGACGAAACAATTCCTTCAGACACCAACCTGAGGTGGGCACCAGTCATGCTGCTACTAGTACCGCCCCTAAGGAATCGGTCGTCTCCAAATGGGCCTTAACTACGAAAGCTAAAAAACAAAAGGCAACGCCCGACGTCCCCAACATGCCTGAAGCTGACTCAAACATTGTTGAACGTAGAGAATGTACAGACCCATTTATAAAAAATGTCGAAGCTGATAAAAATACTGAGCATGATGAGCTCTTACCTCCATAAATAGTCGAGGTGTTGACTGGATATCACAATGGTTTAACGAGGCCACATATCCTCGCACTTTACAACCACAAGTATCTTTACTATAATTCTATTGAAATGTCAGATCTGAAGACCAGTTGGGGGATTCCTTCATGCACTAACATACGGTGTTCGATTTCCACTAGACCTTGAAATAGTAGTTTGAGCTAGTCGAGCTCTGCCCTATCCAAGACAGCCCTAATGCCTGGTTCACGCTGATGTCGTTTATAATAGCATCACGACTATCTGGTATAAAGATGTCAATGGAAGAGTTCGTGGCAATCACCGACATATCCAAAGTACTGAAGCTGCCATTCTTCTATATCTTGCTTGTCACCGACATAAAGATCGTGAATGATCTGTTGGAGGCAGACAAGGCTTGGAAGTACCGTTTTGTTTTTTATACTGGTTCATAAGATATAGCCAAGCTCAATAAAAAAACAATAACTCGAGATGCCTCACTTTTAAGTGGATCCGTGATGGTATGTTTTTTTACATGACGATTTGTTAACAACTCCGAAGACCAAACTACAAGCCTTAAAGAGAGAACATCTGGCCTTGGTTAAAAATACTATTTCCCTCATAAGTGACAAGACTCAGAAGAACTTGGGAAAATAAGTTCCACCCATGTTTCCTTCCCGTGAACCTGATCAACAACCATCTTTGGCGTTGTTCAGAGGATGACTTGACTAAAGAGAAACTCATGGTTCCTCCCGGACCTGCCGACTTAATCACAAAATTATAAGATCCCGATGCAAAGGTTATGATTCTCAAACACAAAAAGACGTCAAGTTATTGACCCAAAAAAAGATAACTATGGATTAAAAGTCAAGCGAGGTGGCCGTCAAATCTACTAAACTAGAAACAACAACCGTAAATGTCGACGTTGTTTAATTCAGGGGTACCATTTTGGGAAAATGTGGAGACTAGGATGAGCCTCGGGAGGGGGGGGGGGGAGAAAAACGACGTCGGACGGTGAAAAGGAAGTGAAGAAGGCGCGGCTAAGAAGAAAAAATAAAAAATTGTGATCGTCATTTCTTTCAATCCCCCAACGAGCGATCAAGCAACCATCCCGACCTTATTCGAGCAATATAGTAGGTCGGCTCCTCATGGAACAAAAACACTAACATCAGATGCAGGATCGATGAAGGGCAAGGATAACACCATAGAAATAGATAACCTAACTCGAACCCCTACGGAAGCCAAACAGACCGAGGATAATCTTAGCGAGGAGCACCCACGAAAGGCGACCAATACTCCTATCGTTGAAAATTTACCAGCTGAACAACCTGATATTCCCTTGGGGTATCCAACTGAATTGTTGCCCCAAGAAAGCGACTTGCCTCCCTCACAAAACGTCTTATCAACCCCCGAAAACGTCTTGCCATCCCCTAAAAATGTAATCGTGCTAAAAAATCCATTACTTGTGCTTCTCGTCCCCCAAGATGACAGTCTGGGCGATCAAGACTTGTTGGAAGATACCTTCCCTGTTGGGTCCTTTTAATTGAGGCAGTCACACAACTTTGTCTATTCATTGTACCATATGTTGGCCCCCTTTGCTGCAACTCAGAGGAAAATGAAGATGTTAAAAAGGAAGTTATCGAAATTTCATATTTCTCGTTCTCTTTTCCTAATTTTGTTTACCAATCTCATTCATGTTAAATCACATAGTATTCTCTTGCTCCAATATTTTCATGGTTTTCGTTCTATTTTCTTTTAAAAAAATAGTTTTTAAGTGAATTTTTTGGATAATAATCATAATCTACATGCGACGCCTATTTGATAAATTAATTTGGTTTAGATGGATTCAAAAAAAATCCAAAACTCAAAAAAAAAAAAAAAAACAAAATATAACATAAAATAAAAAAACATAATAATAAATTATACATCAAAGTTACCTTTTACCATCTACGAATATTATAAATTATTTATAACAAACTACATATTATATTATATTATTTTTAATATTTATAAATATAACTATATATTATATATTAAAACTTACAATTTTTTATTTCTTCATACATGTAATCGAACCGTTTTTGACTTTGCAATGAATCAAACGAATTGATTTTGAACTTAAGTCGAATGAATCGTAATTTTATAACACTTCACGTGAGTGAGTTTAATTTTTTTGATAACCGAACCTTATGAACCTGTTACACTTTTGTCAAATAATATATTGATTTATGTAAAGTTATAATGATAGTTATATATGTATAATATTTATTTCGATATGCAACCATGAAAACAAGATAAATTGTAGTTTTATATTACTTGAATAGTACTCGGACTCTAATTTTTTTCCACTCATAAATTATAGGAAAAATCGAGTCGAGCTGAACTTTTTCTTTTTAACTAATATTTATCTCATATCTATAATCCAGTAAAAGAATTATATGTACCACAAAAATAATACTTAACAAAAAATTCTGACTAAAAATGGTACACCTAGGCTTATACTACATACATCTGAAAGTCACATTTATGGATAAAAAAGTCTCAGCTTTATCTTTCTCTCTACCTGTCTTCCTCTCTTCACATGCCACAGTTGGATAGACTTCCATACTAGTCTCCACACTCTGTTTTTTTCATCATTCATCAGGTTTCTTATCAAAACATGGAGAATTCGCGTAAATCCAAGAATATTTTCCGAGAGTCGTCTACTAACCACGAATCTAGCAGTAACACAGTATCGAGAGTTCCTGAGACCAAATGGATGGCATTTGGATCGAACACAGGTTCAGGTTCGAACACAAGTGGACCGACTTTTGAAGAGAGGGTGGCCGAATGGGGAGCTGTAGTGAAATCAGGCGTAGGTGAGGTAAGTTTTTCGCGAGCCAGGAATAATTCGTCTGGTAGGATGTCGGAGGAGGAGGCAGGCAGTGGCAGTGGGTTACCAAGGGCGTCGCAAGAGCTTAAGGCGGCGTTAGCAACGCTGCAGCAAACATTTGTCGTGTCGGATGCGACCAAGCCCGATTGTCCTATTGTTTATGCCAGCAGTGGATTCTTCACTATGACTGGTTATCTTATAGATGAGGTTATTGGAAGGAATTGGTAAGCATATTATATTTTAAATTTTGTTTCTACTTTTGGATTTGCTAGTGTTTTGGTCTAAATTAAGTCTTAACATGGCACAAACTTAACTCAAATTAGAGATTTAGAGTGTTAAATACAAACTATCCAGAGAGAAAAAATATCGGATAGGATTAAAATATTGACATTTTATTTATATATTTAATTTTAAGAAAATCGTCTAATTTAAAATCGGGTCCTTGTTGGGTTCCAGGTAGAATTAGGTGATGAGATATGTCATTTATTACGTATGGCTAGGTGTTTAACAGTTGTTGAGGCAATTTGTATTTCTTAAACATTGATTTAATTGGTTGGTGTCAGGCGAAATTTTAAGGATAGTTGGTGGTGATTTTTTTTTTAAAAATTATTAATTTTATTGTTCAAATTTATAAAAATTTATCAACAGCCGACTAATTGCGGTATTACTCTCTAACATGTCGATGGATTTTCTTTTTAAAATTTACGTACAATTAATGTAAATCAGATAAATATATTTAAAAAAAACATATATTTTAATAAAACAAAAATTATAAAATATTTTAACTTTATTAACTACTATTTTTAATATTTTGCATCGTAATTGTTACGAATAAAACAATAATCAACATAAAAATACTGACGGTGGACTGAATTAAAAAATTTAATAATTTATTATATCCCAAAACATTTATTTTAATACACATCAAGTCTAAAAATCGGTAAGAAATATTTATTAAATATTTAAAGGGTACATAATACAGATTTAAGAGTATTCCATTCACATTTGTCTTTCGTAAGAAGTTTTTTTAATCTTTTCAACCGATCTACATATGGACGAAATCGGATCACCGATGAAACTGTCCCTATTTGTTCATCAAGTGAGTACAATAATTAGTTTTTCTATAAATATGTTTGAAATTTATTTTTGGATCATTCGCGAAAATCTCTCTCTACAAATCATAAGTGTATCATCTGTGCGTCCCCTAGTATTGTCACCCCATTTCAATAATGTGTGTAACTTTAGCGAGCCCGTCTCTACAACAAGTATCTATACTTACAGTCCAACATGACATATAGACTCAATCATAATGCATGCCATTAAGCCGAGTAGAGATCTCCCATCTATCAATCGCGTTATGAACCATCTCACAAATAGTCGGGCGAACTACTAACCCGACATTTCTGATAAAATACAGCAGTCATATTATCTGATCCAGGAGCTTTTGATGGTTTTGATTGGAAGCCGACCTCCTGAATCTCTTCATCCGAAAACTCATCAGCTAAAAATTCTGATTCGATTTTTTCGAGTCGAGGGATATAGGAAAGGGAGAACAGACCAACAAACTCGATATTTATGGAATACAATTTCTCGAAAAATGATCTAACCAACCTTTGTAACTTAGACAAATTTGAAATCATATCCCATTGATTATTCTTCAAACCTGTACTTCTTAAAGTTTTTCTTTTACTACTGAGACGAGGTAAAATCGTGTGTTATACTCACCCGACCATATCCATTGTTATTTCAAACGCTGAAACCACAACATCTCATCCTTTTTTTAAACATCCATCTACTCACCCTTTAACCTTTTACCCAGTCTCAAAAAAGAAAAATTGTACGACCTTAAAACGAGAGTTGAATTCCCGAAGTCTCGCAATAAGTAATTTTTTTGTCGATAATGTCCTTAAATACACCTCATCTTCCTATAATTGGATGTGACTTTGAATGAAGGATATAAATTATCCTCAGTCCGTCTTAGATGTGTAACATTTCTCCAGAATAAAATCCTGAAATTTATTGTTCAAACACCAAGTCGACTCAAATCTGAAGCGTATAAGATCTCAAAATTGAGGACTAACTTCAATAAGCTTTATCAATATAAGATATCCAAATGAATAACCTACACTTGTGGAAAAATAGTATGCAATATCATATTTTCATATGTTTTATCCAGCCGCCTTATTATTCGTTGACCCAAATTTCAAGAATCACATCATGTAAACCTTGGTCATTTGGAACCCAAATCAATTGACCCACGCTCATGGCGATATTATTTAAATATTTCCATTTTACTTGTTACGGTGGCGACCAAAGTCAACGTCCCACATCGGCTAAACATGGGAATGATCGGTCGTATATAAGTAAGAACATATCTTAATTAGTAAGAGGCCTTTTGGAAGTGGACCAAAAGCAAAGTCGTGTGGACCTTCAAGCCCAAATAGGATAATATCATACTAGTGTGGATATCCGCGAAAAATGCGGTATCTAAGTAAGGGCCTCCTACATTTCTCTATGTATCTCAGAGACCAATTCTAAAGATCTTGAAAAGCAACCCTAAGTAAGGGCCTCCTACATTTCCCCATGTTTCGTAGCTTGAGTCTTAACATATATTGCCAAAAAAATCCATAATTCATACCATTATTTTGACACTTCAATATTGTTGACTTGTTGACTCAGAAATAAGATTTGGATATCAATATTTGAGTCATCCCAAAGAAGCCAAATTCCACTTTTAAATGTTTCGGCCTCTACCTTGTTGAGCATATCTTACCCAAGCTACAAATGATCTTACTAGCCTTGTGACCACTTACCCTGGCTCAACTATAATAGTTAACCACACACGAAATACCCGTCTCATCTCTCGTACTACACATCAAAAATTATATATCGCTACCCCATGAAAAATCCAAAGAAATACATTTAACAGATGAGTGAAGCACCATCGGTGATGACTTGTCCTTGATTCCTCTTCGCTTCATTTTGTTTTGGTGATTCCAAAACCATGCACGCCTTCATATTAACTTTTGGAACATAAACTTTTGGAACATAAACGATCTCCAAATCTATAAAACATTCGACATATTTAATATCCGATCTCTAGTTTTATTTATTTAGTTTTAAACAACAACCAACAACATTATTCCTATTAGATCCTTCCAAAAATATTATTAAGTTTTACAAAATTTATTGATTTCAAGTAATTCAAAATCAATTTTTATAGGTCCAACCTATACGAATATTCGAAAATATTTTAATTTATTTTTTTATAAATAATTTTATAAAAGTAATTATTTTATAATAAACTATTATTTCCTTCACAAGAGGGTTTTTAATACAGTTAGTATTTTAAAAAAATAAATATAAAATTCCAGTTTTCAATGGGTAAATCTAGATGACTTTTGAGAAAAACAATTAAAATCAAACGAGAAAAAACGGCCACAATTCACACCCGCCATTAACGAGTCAACAAGAGTCACCGAGCTCAGTCATGAACAGTAACTGAGCCTGAGTAGCAACCTGAGATTGTTTGTGTTGTAACATAATGCAGTCGATTTCTTCAAGGACCAGATACGGACATGAACGAGGTGATAAAGATAAGAGACGCCGTCAAAAATGGCAAAAGCTACTGCGGCAGACTCCTCAATTACAAAAAAGACGGTTCCACTTTCTGGAATCTTTTGACCGTAACTCCGATTAAAGACGACAATGACAGAACCATCAAATTCATAGGGTAATAACTCTTGAATTTTCTTAATCGTTAGTCTAGGTTGATTCTAGGGTTTTTGATTTGGTTTTGTTTCGTGGAGATAGAATGCAGGTTGAAGTTAGTAAATACACAGAAGGTATTAATGAAAAGGAACTAAGGCCTAATGGACTGTCTAGATCCTTGATTCGCTATGATGGTTTGTAACTTTCTATTTGGGTTGTTTTCATTTGGACTCTTTATCATGATTTCCGTACTTTTGTAGTTGTATCTCTAGTGATTAGATGATGATATTTACAGTCCGTGACAAAGAGAAAGCTATAGGATCTATGATGGAGGTTGTGCAAACTGTTCAACAGAAGCCAAGGCCTTATATTGAGCCAGTTGGTAATGACTCTCCACGGACACCTTATCCGATTAAGGCTACTCAACTTGAGAATGTCTCTACCTGTCACCCCAAATTAGAAGAAGCTGGCAAGAAATCTAGAAAATCTCGCATTTCGTTCACTGGGTTAGCTCTTTTGATTTCATTAGCTTGTTTTATTTTCATAATGTAGTAATTTCACTTAAATAAGTTGCTAAATGTTTTACTATATTTCTGTTTTAATCATGTAACATTTTATATTACTCTAAAATTAAGGTCCTAAAAATAAATTTATGATTATTGGATTGTTTATGTGGAAGGCGAAAGATGTGGAAGGTACCTTAAGAAATTGAACTGCACCATGTTTTAGCTGCCAAGATCCAAACTATAAAGAAGTTGGTTCATGGTTTTCTTGCAGTCTTAAGGACTTTAAAACCATACATAATCCTCAATATTTATGTTTCAGGCTCAAGCAAAAGTCTCCCAGCTCCGCTGCAAATCAAGAAAAGCAACCGAGTACTGAAGTAAGCAATTTGGTTACTGAAGACAGAGACCGGGCCGACAGTTGGGAAGGTCTTAAAAGGGAACGGGACATACGCCAAGGCATTGATCTGGCAACTACTTTGGAGCGCATAGAGAAGAATTTTGTGATCAGTGATCCTAGGCTTCCTGATAATCCTATTGTAAGATATTTCTCTTAAGCTTAATACAATTATTTGAAGCATACTTCTAGAATGCTTATATATAAATTTACACACCTACTGTGAAATGTATGCTGCACCTCTCAACTCTTCTTAATTAAATTTGTTTGAAGTCTGTATAAGCTTCGTTGTGCATCTTGCATTTCATACTCTGGATGTTTTATGAGAAAGCAATGGATATCAACACCACATTGTTTATCATGCAAGCTCACTGTATGTGATACCTAGTCATGCTACAGCATACAATTTTGTAACTAACTATTTCTATTCAATCTTGTGCAGATATTTGCATCAGACAGCTTCTTAGAATTGACTGAATATACACGCGAAGAAATTTTGGGAAGAAACTGCCGGTATGAATATATTTTATGCTTCTCTGCGAAACTGTGCTGCCTTATCCAAGCGAATTTCATGTGAAATATTGACAGAAGCAGAAGTATGGTAGTATATAGGAATCAAATATCAAGGCGAAAGTGACGTTTAGCATTTTCATTTCGTAAGGTTGTTTGCTTGTTAGAAATGGCATTGGTTTGTATGCTTTTTAATAGTGGGATAACACTTTGTTAGTATTTTAATTTTGTTAAGTGTCAGTTGTACCTTCTATATTATCGAATGACCTTTTATGAGTATGGTGTTTAGTAATGTATAAACCAGTCTGTAACTGAATGCAGGTTTCTTCAGGGACCGGAAACAGATCGAGCAACTGTCTCTAAAATAAGAGATGCTATTAGGGAGCAGAGGGAAATAACTGTCCAGTTGATCAACTACACCAAAAGCGGTATGCTAGATGCTATGATAGTCGTGGTGTCAAAGTAGTGCTGCGTAATACTATCTTAAACACTGCAATAGAGTTTCCTGTTAGAGAGTATTAAGCTACATTTCTCTTAATGTTTGCACTTTCAGTATGTTGAATTGTTATAAAATTAATGCATCGCAGGAAAGAAATTCTGGAACTTATTTCACTTGCAGCCAATGCGGGATCAAAAGGTCACTATAAAATATTTTCTCTAGATAGCTGTTTCTTTAGGATTCAATAGTGCAACATATTCCTCAGAATTTCTGATTCATTTGATTATATCATCGACAGGGTGAGCTTCAATACTTCATTGGTGTCCAGTTGGATGGTAGTGATCACGTGGAACCCCTGAGGAACCGTCTCTCTGAGCAAACTGAACAGCGAAGTGCTAAAGTGGTCGGTAGTCATCTTTATATCTTCTTTGGAGTAATGATTCTTTAAGGTTTATGTAATCTATAAACTACATATTTACTGGTGGACTGAGCATGTGATTACTAGTACTACTATAACTTGACTCTGCTAGTGTAATATAATGCCAGTTTTTTATTAAAACGTTCTGAAATATGATTGCATTGCTCTAAAATTCAAATGTGAAGCATGTGCATCCTCTTAAAGCATTATCTGATTTGAAAGAACCTTTGGTAATATATTGATGGAAAGTTATAAAAAAGTAACTGAAGATGCTGATGAAGTAGGAGACTGATGTTTTCCATCTAACATGACTGATTTGAAAGGCTGATTGGTACAGCTATTCTTTAAGTTCTGATTTTTTTGACATATGGCCTCCTGTTGTAGGTTAAAGCTACTGCAGGAAACGTTGATGATGCTGTTAGAGATCTTCCAGATGCCAACTCGGTAAGGTATTCTCTCTTTTCTATTTTTGTTTTCTCTTCTGTGAACCTAAAGAAAGTCGGACCTATGACATTGCTCTGAATGTCATATTAAAGCGAAGCTATTAAGCTGACAGGAATTGGACCTTACTTTCTGTTTGATAACTGATTATCTGTATCACTGCTTTTGTCTTAGCTTCCTTCTTATATTATATCCTTTAGCCAGAATTTGTTTTTGGAATTCTGCCATCACTTGTCTCTACAGCCGAAATTGAGTTCTACCTGAGGAACCTGTAATTCATGGAAGGCTTTACTGGTTCCGTTGGTAGAAAAACCTTCACGTTCGACACATGCAATTCACTTTATAAGACCGTTTGCATATGAAAACTAATATCAGTATATAAACTCTGGTCACCCGAAAAGTGCCATTCCTTGCCTTTGTTTTGGGGGTCAAAGAATTCATATCTACCGAATTTCTAGCTTATGTGGCACTAAGAAGCTTTCGGCTTTCTTTTATTAAACATAGATAGGTTACATAGTGCATATGCTTGTATGAACTTTCTGTGTACCTCATTCTCAACCTTCTGAATTTCACACTGAATGCATTGTTTAATGAGCTATCTAAACTTTGTTATATTCATCACCTACTTTTAATCATAGCTAACGGCACTTTTTTAATTGACAACATTTCTTAGAGACCAGAAGACTTGTGGGCGATTCATTCTCTTCCAGTCTACCCGCGGCCTCATAGAAGGGAGGGTGCTTCTTGGTCAGCTATTCAAAGGGTACAGATTTAACAGTTGAATGTATCTTTGTTTAGCACCGCTGAGAGCTTCAACCTGAGCATACTTAGATTTTCATGATTAACTTAAGCTTGTGGCTTGATTGTTCACAAGTCTTATCGTTATCTCACTTATTTAAATCACCTCTTTGGCTGTGTAGATCACAGCAAAGGAGGAAAAGATTGGGATACATAATTTCCAACCTATTAAACCCTTGGGTTGTGGTGACACTGGCAGGTATTACACACTCTTAATTTGATTAGCGTTATTTTCAAAGATTCAGTTGCCGTTCATAAAGTTTCACTTTCTAAACTATAAAATACCAGATCATAGTTTTATATTCTTTTATAGAATGAGCATTGCTCAATTGATAGCCAAGCTTCTTTGATGGAGATCAGAAGTCCAACCAAAATTTTAAAATGTCTGATGTCCTTTTTCTACATGTTGCAATCCAAGGGAAAAGGTCTGATATTTCCCACATCCCCCTTCACGGGTTTGTTAGTAGAGGATAGTATCACTTATGCTGAGACATTTTATAGGGGACACCCATAATTCCACCACATGCATAGGACCAATCTTCTTTCTAAAGTCAAACTGATATACATGTCTAACAACACGGGATTGTCGGCTTGCCTTTATGGTTTTATTTCTTTATATGGTTCCATTGATGTTTTAGGACCTCGGATGCTTGATCATCTTCTAACAGATGTAGATCGTAAAGGGGCTAGCCCACATCAGTTCTAGTAAAACTTTTTCATTACCCTTTTCTCTGTTTTGCAGTGTGCACTTGGTGGAACTGAAAGGTACAGGTGAATTGTATGCTATGAAGGCAATGGAGAAAGCGTCAATGTTAAACCGTAACAAGGTATTGATAATTGAGCAGATTAAAGGTCATTAATAACTCAAAGATATATTCTTTTTGTTCTGGTTTAAAAGTGGGTGGCTTTTTTTTTATGGTACTTGTGGGCCAAAGTTTATAGCTCTTTATAGGAGCATTAGATCTTGAAGTTTTGGTAATTGAATTAGCTATTATCTAGCATAACTCATACCTCCCTCTCTTTCATAAACACACGTGAACCTGTATATTTATGATTATGTTCCAGGTCCATCGAGCATGCATTGAAAGAGCAATCATGTCTAAACTGGATCATCCTTTTCTTCCCACACTATATGCTTCCTTTCAGGTCTACTTATTTTCAATACTCTGATTTCTATATCTGTGTTCTTATTTTCACTTGAAATACTTATCTCTATATTATAATGTTCTAGATGCATGACTTATACCTATAGAAGGTCCTATCTAAAGCTTAATACTTTTGCGCCATTGTGCATTTAACTATGAGTAGAACTCTGCGATTAGATTGATGTAGCAATGCCAGTATAAATTATAATTCTATTAGGTTGGTTTGAGGCAATAGATATCTGCTTCTTTAAAATTGAAAACATCTTTTGTGTATATTTCCTGATTCCTGTAATCTATCGCTGTTTTGTTACAACTTACACTACCTGAAAATGGTATATGTTCAATTTACCAATTGCCTCATGTGTATGGACTTTCAACTGCTGTAGTATTTTTTTATCTTAAAGTTAATAATTACAGTGACATGAAGACAATAATAATTAAGAAGACACGAGTAGAGATTAAAGAAGGCACCACTATTATTGAGTAGCAAATTATCAAGAAAAAGTGTAAACATTTTGTGAATTACAAAATTGATCACTGATTCTACAACATTTGCAGATCATGTTTTCTTTTCATATATCATTGCCCTTATCTTTGCTATATGTTATAATTGTTATTAGTTTTTTCTGATCGATACTTAAGAGTCAGAAATTGTTCTCTTTCACCTAGCTGACTAAGTAGATGCCTTAAGTCAAGTATACTGATTATTGCTTATTTCTTCAGACTTCTACACACGTTTGCTTGATAACAGACTTTTGTCCTGGTGGGGAGTTGTTTAACTTACTTGACAGACAGCCTATGAAACTATTTAAAGAGGATTCTGCAAGGTATGCGAAGCTTTATGCATCAAAAGATTGATAACATATATGCGCAATCCACACATATAAGCGCCTGTCATGTCTCCCCTGACTGCTAAAGCCTTAACCGTTGTTATATTAACAGGTTTTATGCAGCGGAGGTTGTCATTGGCTTGGAATATCTTCACTGTTTAGGTACTTCTGTCAGTTCTGATTTAAAGTTTCTTCCCTCTTCTATAACCAATATATTCTTTGGTTGTTTTCCTTTTCTTCTGCTTTTGACTTCTACCAAAATTTGCTGTGCACAAAGAAGATATATTTGTGTGCTTGCTATAAACCTAAACTTAAATTAGTTTTCAGTTAATTTTGTGAGGACATAGCTTACTTGGTTCTCATATGCTGGAGATAGCTTTCCTTGCTGATTAGTTTTTGTGTACTCGTGCAGGGATAGTCTATCGGGATTTGAAGCCTGAGAATATTTTACTTCAAAAGGATGGGCACATTTTACTAGCAGATTTTGACTTATCATTTGTAACGTCCTGTGAACCCCAAGTATGTCAACCTATTCCCTTTCCAAATCACTTACTTAATTGTCTATAAACAACATCCTTGACTCCTGAGTACGGTATCAATGGTCTTCTATAAATCAACAAAGCCAAAATAAGTCTATTTTACATGGAAAATATCATATTAGCCAATCTATCAATCAGCACTTTGACTTGTCAACTATCCTCCGCTGAAGCTTTGTTCAATGTTTGTGTTGGATCCCTTTATATAGCCTGTGGTTATCTGGTATATGTAGCCTCTCCAGTCAACCCTTGATTGGCTATGAGGATGGATGACTAGTCTTGTTTTTTCTTACCTTGTTATCCTGTTAATTATATCAGGAAAGAGAGAACGCGTATGCTATCTTTTTTAACTTGCATTTACTTCCTCTTTCTTAGTCTACGTGCGAATCGATTATTGCTTTTAAGTGGTACCATAATGTGTTTTTTTTCTTCCACAGATCATAAGTCCTCCATCTCCGGTTAAGAGAAGAAGATCTAGGAGTTATCCTCCTCCAACATTTGTTGCAGAGCCTCTTACACAGTCCAACTCATTTGTGGGAACTGAAGAATACATAGCTCCTGTATGGTGAAGTAATTCGTGCTTGATGTTTATGTTACTCATATTGTTTCATTTATACTTCTATTTTATTAGTATAAACTTTTATAATTTATGAGTCTCCATAAGTATCTAGTGCAGTTGCTCTAGATAATTGATGAAATATATTTCAGAATATGCCTAAGCTAGATAAAGCACTTGAAATTGGAAGCAAAAATTAAATTGATGATATTCTTGATGCTTTCTTATTAATATCAACAATCCCTTCTATACAGGAAGATGAATGCACTTTATGTACTACAATTATCTGTATCAAGAATTATATATGCTGGTTTTAAGCAATTATCTAGCAATGATTCAGTAATAACTCCATAGATAGATAATTAAATATAAGCAATTATAGTCCAGGCAAAAAGCTTGCGTATATTTTGTTGCTTTAGCAGGAAATTATATATCATATAACAGACTCGTATTTGATTGATGCTATTTATCTAAGCAGTGTTCTCACAAGTTATTTTATTTCAGGAGATCGTTACTGGTGCAGGCCATAGCAGTACTATAGATTGGTGGGCACTAGGTAAGCACATAGAGCAGACACGTCTGGTTTTGATTGTGCATAATAAGTCATTTTATCTGCATATTATGTTTGATCGGATTACTCTACTTTTATTTTATATTGATTGCTTAATCATTGATTTATCTGAAATATGCAGGTATTTTGCTGTATGAAATGCTTTATGGCCGTACACCATTCAGGGGAAAGAACAGGCAGAGGACATTTTCCAACATTTTGCGTAAAGATCTCACATTTCCCAGTAGCATCGTGGTATGTTCTAAGATTGCTATTTGGTTTCTGTTTGTATTAGGTTGGAGTTGTTTTGATTTAGCTCAACACCATATACCATTATAATGGTTCAAACAAAGAAAAAAACGTTGCACCTGTCTGAATTTCTTTTATGGTGTTTTCTGCCGGAGACATCTCAAAAAATACATTTCATTAAACTAGATCATAAAAGTGGATACAACCCAGAAATTACTACCCTAACTTTGTACCATAAAACTACTTCCATAGTTCCATGTAGCAACGGATCACAATTCCCATTTGATGGTGCAGGTTAGTCTTGGGGCCAGGCAATTGATCGATGCTTTATTGAACCGAGACCCAAAGAAGCGTTTAGGATCAAAAACAGGTGCAAACGAAATTAAGAATCACCCTTTCTTCCACGGGATCAACTGGCCTCTTATACGTTGCATGGTAAGTAGTTTCTGCATAATCGCATCCTAATAGCATTTTTGCGAATACTGTTAAAGTTGTTGATTTATTCTTGGTTGCAGAGCCCACCATCATTAGACAGCGGTATTCAGTTAACCGGAACAGACATAAATCCAGAGCAGAAACAGTCGAAAGATGATGGGATGCGTGTTAGCTCTGCGGACATGAGCGTCTTTTAAGAGAAACATAGAGCACATGTACAGTTATTAACCAGGTTTCATATCTTGGTAATAAAATGACCATCTTGATATCTTTGCAAGGGTTATTATGCGATGTATAAACTTGGAAATAAAATGCATAATTAGAATGAGGGAGGCTGATATAGCATTATCGTTTTCAAGACTGTTATCACAATGATCAACCAGCAATGAGCTTAACCATTACATTAATGAAACGTTGTCCGCTATGATATTCTCTCTTTTTAACATCTTGAAACACCTGTACGTTCCTTATCCATTAGGAAATTAGAATTTCATTGAGTAACATCACAAATCAAATCAAGTGGTTGATTTTTCATTATTTGGGTCACAAACTTAATCAGGATCACAATTTTATCTATTATACCAGATGACCCCAGGCCCAGCCCTTCTGAAGAGAATAATATTATCAAAAGATCATTTGAAATAGTTTAATATTCTTTAGCATTCTGAAAGTGAATAGTTGTAGATCAGTAAAGGAATTAACGAATGCTAAAGCTATTTCCTCCGTCATAATTTTTATTTCTTTCCTAATTTGATCTTCCATAAAAGAAATTACATATTTGTCCTCCTATCCATTTATTCTACCTCTTTTGTTTTCAAGAACGTCATTATTCTATCAATTTATTCTATTATCTTACCCATTAACAAATTCAAAGAAAAAAAACCATACTTATCTATTTCTTAAGTTTTCTACCGTCTTTTTGTGTTTTCAGTTTTCAGCTAGGCTGTTCGATTAGGGTTCTTCAGTTTTTTTTTCTTCAGTTTTCGGTACTGTCTTTTGGCTATGGTTGTTCTTGTTAGGTTAGAGTTCTTATTTAGTAGATTTAGGGTTCGATTATGGTTTATGCTTTTGTTTGGATCTATTTTCGAGTTTGGTTCGATTTTGTGTCCATATGGCTGTTCTATTCTATTCTTTTTTTAATGATATCATGTGATTCCGAGAGGCCATCTCGGAATCATATGTTTTTTTAACGGCAAAACACCTGATTCTGAGTGGCCATCTCGGAATCAAGTGTTTTGCAGTTAAAAAAAAGCATATGATTCCGAGATGGCCTCTCGAAATCTCATGCTTTCATTAAAAAAACAACTGATTCCGAGATACTGCCTCGGAATCAGTTGCGTTTTGCCCAGAAATGCAGAAATCAGGAATGCAGTATCAAAACCAACATTTTCGAAGTGATAATCTCAAATTACTGTATTGTAAAACAAAAAACGAGATTAAATTACATGTTGCTTGAGTGTTGTTCTCCTGATTGGTATGAGTTTCTTGATTTTCCATGGTCAATCTTCAATCAATCTTCAATAAAACTGATGTTTTTTGGGTTTATGGTTAATTTTAGTTGAAAAATCAGATATGTAGGATTAAAAATGGGTTAATGATATGTTTTTTCACAGTAGGGCTATCTATTTCCATAATGGCACGTAAAATTAAATTTGAAAACAAAATAAGGGTAAACTAGTAAGTATCATGTTTCAAATGTTTTAGGAATTTCAAATTATGGAGAAAATAAAAATTATCATGGAGAACCGAACCAAACCCGCCGACCGAATCGAACAAAACAGTTGGTTCGTTCGGTTTTAATAAAAGTCACTTGATTTTAGTTCTCAAACTCAACCGAATAAAAGTCAAAATTTTGTAACATATTTGTCTATAGATGTTATTTTTTTGTTAATTATAAATTAGTGATAACATATTATATTATTAATTTTAATATTATTAATCAAAAATTAAAAACGATTTTTTTTATATTTATTTATTTAATAATTAAATTAAATTAAATTTTAACTATAATTAATGATGGTATAATATATCTAATCCGAAAACATCGATCCATCGACGGATCTAAATATTTTATCCAAGTAGTTAGAGCAATTAAATCATTATATGTATGTGTGAGATATTTATCACAACAGAAGAACTTTAAACAAAAATCTAACCATTGTTCATTATTAATAGGATGGCATATCTTTCCTTCACATTTGTTTTATACTTATTGTGATTATTTTTATTTTCATATTTCTTTACTCTAAGTCTAATTTCGCTTCGGCTAAACACAACGATCCAAAAATATCGACATCAATAGCACCATTTTGGATAGCGCACTGTTACTCTCCATTATAATTGAAATAATTCAAAAATCAACTAGCTAATGTTGAATTTCAACAAAATAACCGATCTTTTCGGGGGAGAATAATTGAAGTGCAGCATCCGAATGGACAGTTCAAGACCCATGCGGTAAAAAATGACCTTCCATTACCTCATATTAAAATTGGGCATCTTGCTTAGCGGTTGAGGGATGAACAAGCTAAGATTTTTCATTATTACATAAAAAATTGTTGGTGCAGATTCTTGCAATGATGACATCTAATCTTGGACTCATCAAACTATTTTACTAACTTCGATCTAGATTTTTCTCTCATTTTGTTGATATTCACTCTCTAATTTCCCTCTAATGTTTAAAGCTTTATGACTACTACAAGAACTCCCAGTTATTCGGCACTGCACAAGTTCAAACTCTTTGGATCTAATTTCAGGTTCCAACGCATCCATACATATCGTTTCTATGTTGTAACATATATTATTCTTCAATTATTTATATGCAGAAGACAATGAGTTTAACAAGATCATTGTCCAGTCTTTATCAGTAATGTTTTCACTCATGTTCCCAAATCGATCCCTATTTTGGAGAAGTCAACAAGGTTCTTATCAATAGAGATTTCCTCTTTTTAAAATGAAAAGGTTTCGCCTTCATATAGATTCGATTTTTAGGGACTTTGTCGTGTACATGCTCTCCAGTTTATTCAAGACTCCAATTGTTGAATTTTATTTTGAGACATGCCTCAACACATTATTACTCAAATACATAATGATCGTGGTGTAAGTAGTTTTGGGCATTTTATGCTTCTCGACCTTAGGTAGCTTAGTCTCCCCCTCTGCCAGGGCTGAAGTAACCTTCTGTTGAACTAAGAATACTCGCATTTGTTGTCGCCAGATTCTAAAATCCCTTTTCTCATTAAACCTCTTTATCTCGAACATTGTTAGTCCCATTTTAGCTACAAAAATCACTTCGTAACAAGTCTCTGATACCAGCTGTGACACTTTATACAAGCTCTATTCGATCTGCTCAATTATCAAACAAATCGTTCCAAAAAATACGTCACGAAACACGTAATAATTCTACTAAAAAAATTAACAAAGTAATAAAATTTTGAGCATGAAGATTTATAATGGTTCAACAAGTTTCCTACATCCACTTTGAGCTATAACTTATATCATTCATATGGTTGTAAAAAATATCAACAATTTACAAGATAAAGATAACGGAGAAAGATAAAGTGTTTACAAAAACTCCAAATTTAGAGCCCACACTTGATACTCTTCCAAGATTGCTCTTTGATCTACTAAGCATGTACTCTCGTTATCTCTGTTGCACGTTCTACCAAAGTCGTGTCTGTTTTTTCGATGTCCAAAGAACACTATATATAATGATGTGGTTGAGTAATATTAAAAGGGTAAATCTGGTAAGATGGAAATATGGTTAAGGTTATTTCAGGTAGTTGGGTGAAAGTATTAAATGTTTTTGTAATGAGTAGTGAGATAATTTAGTTGGTATGCAACTTCAGCGTAATCAACGTCCTCCCTCATTAATGAGGTTCTTTAGGGTACTTATAGTCAGAATTAGGGTCATGGGTCGGGTCAAGGTTTTAAGTGTTAATGACCCATTTAGGTTATGGATCAATTCAAAGTTTATCAAATTATGATCCCATGATAGTAGACATATGACTTAGTCACGATGCAATAATTTTTATTTTTATTTTTTTCAGTCCAAAAAACCCTTCAAAAATTCCCTGTCGACAGTCTAAACTGCCCTTCGAATAATAGGCTGAATTACCCTTTAAATTATTCTGACACTAAGCTTAACTTAGTTCCAAAAATATCTGACCTATCATATAGCCCCTATTAGTCTTCACAAAGGTTTATTTGAGAGCTAATAACGATGTAGAACCAATTCAAATATTTCATATTCGAAGTTTATTGTTTTTAGTAACACAATTTCGAACATGTTTCGAAGTCCAGAAAGTTACCATTTTTCTCTGCCGCACTTTTAATATGTGTCAATAGCTTAGTGGACTTCGAATTTACTTTGCCTTAGGTGCGACGTTTACACTCCCTTAGAGATTTTAGTAGTGGGCACGCCTCTACTTAGTTAATAGGATACTCAAAAGACCTAAAGTCCCATTAATAGAGTTCTTAAGTATCCTTTTAGTTATTTCTATATAAGTTAATCATTTATTTTTCTAGTTTTACATACTTTTATAGAAAAAGAGAGTTATTACTTAAGAAAGAAATCAAAATTTGGGTGCTTTTATGTTTACTGCGAGAACAACTCTAATCAAAGGTGGCTGGTTGAATCTATCTGAGTTAGAGGAAGAGAAAAAGAAAACCCGAACCGTTGATGGACTTCCTATTTCTCCGCCTCCAGTAGTTACAACACAAGTTATCGAGTACGGTGGGTCTTACCCTTATAGTCGTAATATTCCAACAGATACTTGTGCAATCACTCAATCATCCACTTCACCCGAACACTTCTCAAAACCCTCTCACTCTCAAAAGGCCTTAAGTCGTCAAATTCATTCGACATTCAAAGCAATGAGATTGGACTCAGAGAATATTATTCCAACTAGGGTGACCAGACAATCGGTAGAAAAATCCAAAATTATTGCAAAACCGTTAGTATTGATTGATTCTCCTTCTTCTATGAGTATAAATAAACACTCATCTACCTTAGAAAATGATGCCAGTACTCGATCCATCAGCACGTTAGGATCGAACCCCAAAATAACGGAGGAAGTTATAAAATACCTTAGTGAAGACTCTCAACTTGAAACATCTGGTCAGACAAGGGAAAATTTTAAACCCTTTATTGACCGAATTCTGATAGGGATGAAAACTCGGGGGCAAGGATGACATTACTAGAAGAAGAGTCTGAGGAGCTGCCAATTTCGCTGGTCGGATGTGTTGGTGTTAACTTCAAAAGAGTACGTATAAAAATCTCATAGCACTAAATAAGATATATTATACTTATTTCCATGATAAAGAATTAGATGTTGTTCGCACCAAATGAGAATTTTTTGATATGATTAGAATTAGGTTGCCTAAGGTTGGAGAAAATCCGATGAAATATCGTTTGAACGAGTTAGTAGTTTTTACAAAAGTGCTGAATTTGGGTCTTAGGTTTCCCTTAGATCCCGAAATCGTTAGGTATTTTCAATTGGTTAAGTTGTGTTCGATCCAAGCCATTTTGAACACCTCATTCACTTTACTTACCTGTATTATAGCATGGAGGATTTCCAATGCGCCTATGCTAATGGAGCAGATGAAGGTTATCACAGGATTATTTCGTAATTCTAAGATCCCATTCTATGAGTTTAACATAAAGAATGAGTATAAAGTAGTTAATGATCTACTGGAATCAAATAGGATATGAAAGACGCAATTTTTGTTTATCAGCGGACCGTGGAAAAACGACAAGAAAATATCTTCCTTAAAAGGGAATCCAAGCAAACTCACTAGATTCTGGAAGATTCCAGGTAATCTTGTTTTAAAACGTATTTGGTATTTTTTCTATCTTGTTTTGTTTTGGTTTTTAACTTATCTTTCTTTCCTCGCAGTTATTTTGAACCGTTTTACACATCATCGAAAAAGTGCACAAGTGAATTTTAGGAAGCTGCAGACGGGGCAGAGAGAAAGTGGGGCAATGGTTTCCATGAATGTTTTACTACAACAAATATGGCCTATAGTCATCTTTGGAGGACTGGTTCTAGAAGGGAGTTATCGTGGAAGGAATTTACCACTCCTCTATCGTCCACTGCTCTCTTGTAAATAATTAAGATTGATGATGGGAAGGTACGTCTTCCGATGAGAAAAATACCTCGTAGTCACATGGATAAACAAAGGAAAAAATAGACTTTGCAAAGTGTTTCTGAAAAAGATATCGAAGGAAAATCACAAGGGATTGATGCATCATTGTTGGATGCACTTGTTTCCACTATGGATGGAGGTGTTATGCCCTCAGATGTAGTTAAGCCTAAAAAGAAGGCTAAAAAGGACACAAAGGAGGTAGTGATGAGAGAATAAAAAATAAAAACAAAACTTCAACTAGTTTGGATTTGGTTTTGCATCCAAATATACAAGTTTCTACTATTCATGTACAAGATCCCCCTTTTTTATTAAATTTGAGAGTGAAGGAACAACCGGGGTTAAAACCCGATGGATGAGCTGACAAGGTTTGATTACGAGGATTTTGACAGGGCTTTTCCAAGTTCATCTCCTAACGTGATATATGATGATACTTTATTTGAAGTCTCAAAAGAAAATGACACAATAGGATACTCGATGTTGAATTTGAAAGGGAGGTAAAATGTCAACGATGAACGATTTTGGCTCTTCAAGACGAGATCAAGAAACTTCAAAACTCCCTTGAAGCAGACAAGATTAAATCTAATAGCACGATTGAGGAGGCTGATACACTCAGGTCGAAGGTGGGAAAAATCAAGGAAGAGATATTGATAGTTTAAAAAGAGCTTAAGAAATTTCAAACCTCTAAAGAGATATCCGAATTACAAGATCAACAGAAGACTAGTAAAAAATATATGGATCGTATCATATGTGAAAAAGAAGATTTAGAGAAGACAAAATGAGAGTTAGAAGAAGAAATCAAATCTCTAAAGGCTACGTTTACTCAAGAAGTTGATGATTTTTTGGAAGCATATGTTGATGGCACTGTAGACAAACTAAATCATCATGATACTTCGATCAAATCAGATATGGTTTTAATATTCTATAAGAAATACCTAAAGTCTTGGATCATTGTGAGGCTTGGTTCTAAAGAAATTTATGTCGCCAAATATATCATTGGAAGATAAGATGGCTACTTCTGAAGAGTTGTTAAATGAAAGATTTGAAGGAAATGATGAAGTGGAGTCCAAAAAAGGATGTTCGGATGGGAGAGGGGAGAAATCCAAAGAGATACAACCCATGGATTGATAATTTCTAATCTTAAAGTTTGTTTAAGCCCTTGAAAAGTGCAAGACAAATTTGTCATTTTGTTTGGATTGAATGCAAGACAAATTTGTCATTTTGTTTGGATTGATTTTTTATGAGTATTGGGATGTCTAAGGCATTGTTTAATGTTATGTCGAACCTTTTGTTAGTGTTCAAAATTCGGGGTTTCTTAATTTTCAAAAATATTGTTCCTTTTTTTTAAATATCCTTTCTTAGAATTTCTAATTTACTTTGAATAATATATTATAAAATGAGTAAAATATTCGTGAATAGTTAATACTTCAAACATAAATCATTTCAAAATAATCCATTCGTAGTTGTATAAAATTTCAAACACAAGCCACTCGAAGATAATTCATTCTAAGACATAAAAAATTTACAACAAAAACCATTCAAAGGTAATCCAATTGAAAACATATAAAATTTATAACACAAGTAATTCGAAGGAAATCCATTCGAAGACATATAAAATTTAAAACACAAGCCATTCGAAGTTAATCCATTCAAAGGCATATATAATTTATAACAAAATACATTTGAAGGTAATCTATTGAAAGACATATAAAATTTATAACACCAGCCATTCGAAGGTAATCCATTCGTAGGCAAAAGGTGGTAGATTGATAAAATGTGCAGCTCGTCAAAACCTCTCTGAGCCACCAGGGTAAGAAAGAGTATGCCCCTTAAAAATTTACATTAAACAAGGATAAAGTAAATATTTACAAGCTTTTACTCAAGGTACATCCTCAGATGCTCTACATTTCATGGGTGCCTCAATGGAACGCCTTCTTGATCAACTAACCGGTATGTCCCACACTTGATTATTTCCACAACGGATATGGGTCTTCCTAATTTGGAGCCAATTTTCCTAATCTCTTGTCTTTGGCATGTAAAAATACTTTCCGAGTAACTTTTATCCAACCCCAAATTATCTTCTTTATATCTTGGACGCGTATCTAGTTTTGATTAATCCATGATGGTGAGCCATTCTTAGATAAGACCTGAGTCTCTTTTCCTAAATCAAATCTAGTTGAGCTCTTACTGCAATCTCATTATTCTGTTCTGAATAATTTTAAACTCTGAAAGAGACAAGAGTAGACTCTATCAGGGCTATTGCATCCATTCCGTATACCATGGCAAAAGGTGATTCATGGGTTATAGTGTGTGGAGATGTTTCGTAGGCCCATAATACTTTATGTAAATACTTTGGCCATTTTCCTACCGCCCCCACCAAATTATTTTTTAGACCGTTTAAAATAGTTTGATTCACCACTTCTACTTTTCCGTTGGCTTGAGATGGAAATGTGAAGAGAAATAATGTTGAATTCCCCTTGAGGTACAAAAATATTCTCTCTCTCTCTCTTTGTTATCAAACTGAAGACCATTATTCGTTATAATACCGCTGGGTATTCTGAACTGACAGCATATATTGAATAAAATAAATTTTATTACTTTTTGGAAGTAGTTCCAGAAATAGGCGCAACTTCTTGTCACTTTGTAAAATAATCCACTGCTAAAATAGTAGTTTAACGACCTCCAGAGATCATGGGCAGTGGTCTTACTAAATCAAGCCCTCACCTATCAAAAGACACTGTTTATGATATGTTTTCATTCAGTACAACTACAACATGAATTGCATTTCAAAACTTTTGGCAGGGATCACATATTCTAACCAACTCCTAGCCATCTGCCATGATGGGAGGCCAGTAATAATCTGCTAGCGAAACCCTTCTAGTTAAAGCTTTATAACCGTAGCGGGCTGATCCTTCTCCATCATGAAATTCAAACAAAATAACTTGAGATTCTTTAGACCCAAGACATCGGGGTAATGGCTTGCTAAAAGAGTTTTTATACAACTTTTTCCTAAAACTGAAAACCCATGTGCTTTAAACTTTAACTTTTTAGCTAAGCTATTGTTTTCAGGAAGGATACCCTTAGTAATGAAGGTTTGGATTCCATACTTCTAATCCAAGCTTGCAATAGTTAAAAGCTACCAATTTGCTTCCACAATCGTACCTTGGCGAATCTGTTGTTAGTGAAGGATATTCTGGTATTAAGATCAATGGATAGGCTTCAGCATACACAATAATGGCCAAAGAATCGGCCATCAAATTTTCAGCCCTAGGTACATGCTCATACTTCACATTTTCAACGTATGCTGATACCTCTTTTAATACTTGGAGATATTTAACTAATTGTTCCTTTTTTGTTTCAGAGAAATATTGAACCTCATATATTAGAAACTATGAATCGCTTATTAATTAGATTATTTTTACCCCACAAACTTGAGCAAGTTATAAACTAGCGATAACCGCTTCATACGCGGCCTCATTATTCGATGTTTTGAAACTGAAACGAATAGCATGGTACATTGAATCCATGAAAGGGGAAACTAAACGTATTCCAGCCCCACATCCCATCACACTAGATCGTACATCTATCTGAACCATACATTATTTTTCTGATGGATCAGTAAGGTTTTCCAAATTTGGCCGACCTGAATGGAACTCAACCAAAAAGTCTACTACCGCTTGCCCCTTGATTTTTGTTCAAGGAAAGAAGTCAATATTAAAATATCCCAGTTTAATAAAATACTTCATCATTCAACCCGATATATCCGTTCTTTGCAGCATAATTTTAAGAGTAAAAAAAGTTCGAATTGTGATAGAATGTCCCTGCAAATAGGGTCACATCTTTCTGGCTGCAAGAACAAAAGCCAAGGCTAATTTTTACAGTTTTAAGTACTTTTTCTCTGCACTTAGCAAGTTTTTACTAACATAGTACACTAGGCAAGGGTAATTATCAACCACTCGAACTAACAAAACCACTTACATCATAATCTGAAACAACCAAATATATATAGAATCTTTCTCCTTCCACTGGCTTAAACAAAGTTTTGACGTAAGATAAATATTTATTTATTTCAATGAATACTCTATCGTGGTTCAGAGATCAGTTAAATTCATTGGCATTTCTTAACACTTGAAATAATTATGCACATTTATCCGATGATCTTGACACAAATCGATTTAAAGTTGTGAATCTTCTTGGTAATGTTAGGTGCGACCAAAAGTCCCACATCCCACATCGGTTAAACATGGAAAGAAAGATCAGTATATAAGTTAAGAATACAACTCCATTAGTATGAGGCCTTTTGGAAGTGAACCAAAAGCAAAGCCGTGCGGGCCAGTGGGCCCAAAGCGGACAATATCACACTATTGTGGAGACTGGAGTATTCTTACTTATATACAAAAGCGGAATATACTTACCCAATATTCCCTACAAATGGTATCAGAGCACCAGGCCCAGACGGAACGCGATGTGGTGGATTGTGATGTGGGTGAAATTCTGCGAACATCATACCAGAAGCAGGTGGCTTGATCATGGAGCGGCGCAGATTCATCTAAAGAGGGAGTGCCAGATGGCTCATCAAGCAGGTGGCTTGATCAAGGAGCGGCACAGAGCAGATAGATCCGCCCTAAAACTCTAGTTCAGGTGAGCGGATGGAAGTCAATTGAGAGGAGGCTAGAGCGGTACTTTGTTCGAGAGGAGGATTGTTAGGTGCGACCAAAGTCCCTACAGGTAACACTTGGACTTCCTTTGTAGACCTACGGGGTTTCATAGATAACAAGGTATTTAATTGTGTAAGGTCCATTTGAATCATTTTTCATTGATAATGTAGCCCAAGAATTACCCAGATCTGAGCCAAAGTGCATTTTTCTAGATTTAATTTTAAGTTAATGGCCTTAGCGTTGGAAAATATTTCTCTTAGATAGGACAAATGATTCTCTTCCTTGATAACTTTAACCATCATATCATCTATGTATATTTTTACATTTCTACCAATTTGGTTGGCAAATGTCTTATTTACCAAACGTTGATAAGGGCCCCTAACATTCTTCAAACCGAAAGGCATTACTTTGTAGCAATGCAGCTCCCAGTCAGTGATGAACATAGTATGGTCTCGATCCTTCAGATTCATCTGAATTTGGTTATATCCAGGAAAAGTGTCCATAAAGGATAATAATTTTTTACCGGACGTGGAATCCACCAACTTATCTATATGAGGCATTGGAAAATGGTCTTTGGGACAAACCGTATTAAGATCAGTAAAGTCGATGCACATTCAATATTGGCCATTTTTCTTTTTTACCATCATTGGGTTTACTCTCCACAAATGGTATTGTGTCTCCCTAACGTCGCCTACTTTGATTAATCGATCTATCTATTTACAAATTGCTTCAGATTTTGCTTTAGAAAATTCACTTCTTCTTTGAATCATAGAGCCTACATCAGATCATACTGATAACTCATGAAAAATAATATCGGTTGGCATGCTTGTTATATCTTCACTGCACCAAGCAAACACATATTGATATCTAAACATGAAAGTCAATAACTCTTTTTTCAAGTCTATTGATAGCTATGACCCAATTCTGACGTTCTTCCCATTGACCAAACTATATATTTCTACTTTTTCAACTTTAATAACCACACTATGTGTGTCTCTTGGATCATCTATATGGTTATAATCCAAATATGACTCTAGTAATTTCTAATTTGGGTGAGTAACTTAATGGTTAAGAGTTTTCGAGGCCCACTGTGACATAGCATTCTCTGGCTACCTTATGACTACTTCGAAGTACTCCAACCTGACTTCCAACAACATACTTTAAACACCGAGGAACGGTGGATGAAAAAACATGAATCCTTGAAAGCCAAGACCTACAAAAAATAGTGTTATAAGAAGTTAGGCAATTTACCACCACAAACAATATTCTGACCATTTTCTTGAAACGTCCCTTGCCAAGGGCTACCTCTCTTTCGAATTCTCTAATTACATCTGCAGAATTCCCCGTGAATCTTATGATAGTTTGGTTCAAAAGTTGAATCATCGGAGGGTTCTTTATTTGTTTATAAGCTTATAAAAATAATACATTGGCTGAGCTATCAATGTCGATGAGGATCCTTCGGATTTATGTACCTTCAATAGACGCCCCTATTATGACTACATCTTCACGTGGTCCAAAAATTGTCTGTCAAATCATCTTCATCAAAAACTATGAACGGTGAGGGGCCTTGGTAAAAGTGAGTCAGCGTCTTTCCTTTCAATTTAACATCTAAAACGTTCACATGCCTTTTTCTAGAGCAATTCGAAGGCGCTCATGTTGTATCTCCTCCAGATATTGTTAATGATGTAAAAAAAATTATATAAACGGGAAACCCTCCTACTGCTTCCATTCACCATATTTACAAAACCACAGTCAGGATCTGGTTCTAGATATTTTGAATCCAATTGAATGGTTTCTCGATGTGTTCTGTGATTACCATGGCTTGTTAATCTTTAGAAAAGTTTGTAGCCAGTCTTCAAAAGTTTGATACGACTGCTTGATCTTTGCCAGTATTAGATCCTGGTTTATTCGAACTTTGGGCTTTATTCGTTCCTTGCGCTTTTATGAAGGTTGTTAACTTCACATTCTCGATTAACAACTGATCTCTTGTTTCAAAGCTATACAATTTTTAGTGTCGTGCTCTATATCCTCATAATATTTACAAAAACGGTTATTTCGGTTTTCTCTTGGAGTTTGGATAGGTAAGGGTCTTCGAAATTATACGTGACCCTTCGACCTATCATAGATTATCGCCACATTTTTTATTAATTCCGCTAAATAATTCGGTTGAACCCATTGATTTCATCTTGGCATGGACTGCTAAGATTGGTTCGACCTGGATCGGTTAGATCCCTGAACAGATTCACGAAGACGAACGTTAGATGAAATATGCGGCTGGCCACCAACTTGTTTCTTTGAAGTAATTGCAATGAGTTTATTCTGTCAAGGTTTCCTTAACAACTTAGTTTCTTCTGCAATAATTTATTTCCCTAACTGATTCAATAATCCACCCCAAGTCCGTGCCTTTTTCCTAGTGATTGTATCAACTAAATCTCCAGCCAATGACCCTTTCCCGAGGGAAGTTATGGCCATATGTTCGTAACAATCAGCCAACCCGTTTTTGGTATTTACGAATCGAATGATATATTCCTTTAAACTTTCCGAGGCTAGTTGATGACAATGGATTATTGTGTCACCATTTCCCTTTAATTCCTTGCTTCCCATGAAATTCCTTCGGAAAGCCATTCAAAACATGTCAAAAACTTTGGTTGATCCTTCTGGAAGTCTATTATACCATTTTAAGGTATTGTCTTTGAATATTTGGAAGGACGCCCGACATAAAACCTTATCATCGTCGTTGAAACTCATCATGAAATTTTTGAATTCTTTTAAGTGATTGTCCGGGTCGTCACTTCCATCATATTTCTCTATTTTGGAGACATCTAGTCGCATAGGGAGGTATCCGAACAAAAGCTTTGCTGATAGTGGTGATTGCCTCCAATTACGCCTCTAACTGAATTGATGGATCTTGCCATAATCAACAAATAAACCTGGTTCGGATCTGACTGCAAATGGGTCACTCAACAGTTGGTCTATATTATGATCTGTTGACCCCTTGGTTTTTCCATAGTAGTCGACCTTCTTATCATTTGGGAGCTTCTTTTCGGAAGTATCCCGATCTTTCAACCTTTTATCTCGACTATCACTTTTATTACCCGGACGCTTATCTTGATGTTTATTTTTTTTATTTTTATGATAAAAATAACTACTTGATAAAGATGCAACTGTATATGTCAATGAAGATGAACTTTAACCATCTGTTTTTAATCTTGATTCCCTTTATTCGGCTTCTTCTTCTCTGCTTCATAGCATAATTGTGATAAATCCTAGTGTTTATATCCTCATCCTTTACCCATTCATCATGACATTTTTGTTTCCAAAAGTCCTCCTCCATTGTTAAAGCTTGATGAGTCCGAATTCAGCATGCTCCCCGGACAGGGACCGATCAGTCCAAAGCCTCCGGACCGGACAGGTCGGACAGGTCACATGGACCGGACAGATGACTTCGAACACTATGACCATAGGAGTGTTTGAACTATGACAAAAGTACTAAAAAACCTAAACACTTCTTGACTAAGCTACTTGCTCTCCTACTTAGAGCTCATGGGTCTTTGAACATGACCCGGGTCCATTAAACATGACCCGAAAGCCCATAAGGGCCCAAACATCACACTATAAATACCCAACTACCCGCATTAACTAAGGGTAATGAAAATTAACTGCTACCAAGCTGCTTAATTATCTCTCTACTCTCTAAACACTTTAAACACCCACATACCACCATAAAACACCAACTGAAATTACCAGCCTACCCTCAGGCGATAATTATCACCATCAAAGCTAACAAATGAGCAGCCATAGCCTTAGATAGAGAAGCTTTGTCTGCATCACAGCCAAAGTTTCTAAATCGCTCTTCACAGGTACTTACATCCCCCTCAGTTTGCTTAATTTTATCAAATAAATTCCCAAAATGCTTTATATTCCAGTCTTTTAGTTCTTTCTTCAATCTTTTTAGTTTATTCCGAAAGATGAACATTGGAAATCCATTCATTTTAGCATTCCAACTCTGTTTTACAAATGCTTCAAACTCACTATTCATTGTCATATGTTGAGGAGTCTGAAAGACTTGTGCTGCTTTGCTTTGCTTTGTGAGATTGATAAGAGTAGAGGTGTATGGTCCGAACACGTTCTAGGTAGGTGTTGAACCTTAGTTTCATAGAATCTGTCAATCTATTCATGATTGTACAACACTCTATACAACCTCTTTCATCTTGTTTTGTTTGTTCAAGTAAACTTAGTACCTACAAATCCCGCATCCTCCAAATGACATTCATTAATCTTGTTAGAGAAATCAGATGAGCTTTGAGAATAAAAGTTAGAGCAACCATATTGTTCTGATGTAGAGAGTATTGAATTAAAGTCACCAAGAAGTAACCAATTTTTACAGTGTTAGATATGATCTTTAGTTCATTCCATAGTTCAATTCTACCAGCTCTTTGGCATCTAGCATACATACATGTGATGTTAGTATATGTGTCAAGTAACAAGTGTTTAACTAAGGTGTGAACTAACTGGTAGTTATCACGGATAACGTTGAAATCCAGTTCAAAATCCCAGAAAATCCATATCTTGTTAGATGAATTAGCATAGAATTTTGAAGCTTGATTTTCTCAGCAACCTTTCCAATGAACTCACTACTTATCATTGGTTCTTGGATGAATATAACTTTGATGTTCTCCTTCTTAACAATTGATTTTAGTCTTCTAACAGAGGGATTGTTCCCGATCCCTCTTATGTTCCAACTTATAACTTTAATCATTAAGGTTAGTGTTGAAATCGCTATTGATCTCATCGAATTGTCAACTGATTGATTTTTCAATGTATGAGTAGGAGAAAGGCTTCCAGAGTTGTTCTTATTTAGAGAACTAGACACATTGCTTTCAGACTCAAATTCTCTAAGCAGGTTATGATTATCATCTAGTGATTTGATCGCTTCTGTTTTATTTGCATCTTTGTTGATAACTAGTTGTTTGGCGGTGGATTTCTCCCTTTCTTCACTCCTATGGCTACTTATATTTGCATTTGATGTAGTATTGTCTTGGTTTATATCATTGAGACATATTGGTTCAGAGTGTTGAGAGTTGAGAGGGTTTTGCTGAGTAACAATAGCTTGATTTTCTTGGATAGTATTGTCTTGGGAGGTTTTCTTATCTTGGACAACATTGTCTTGAGTGGGTTTCTTGCATTCGTTTTTGTCATGGCCAACGTGTGAACACTGCCTGCAGTATTTTGGAACTTGTTTGTAACTCAGTTGAATCCAGTAGCCCATGTTGTCACCAAATCCAATCCATATGTTATGTTGTAACTGTTTTGTGATATCGAATTCAACCCAGGCAAAGCATGCGTTATGCATAGCCTTGTTTTTTTAGTGGAATCCATGTTTTTAAAGAGGAACCTATGGTGGCAGCAATTGAGTTTATGATATCAGGGTTATATAAATGCTCATGTAACTTCTCTATTTTGACCCAGATAGGTATGATAGGACATTCCTTTTTAGTAGAAAAGGATAGTAGCCATTTGAGGACTCACATTGAGTACTCTTCAATCTGCCAAACAAATCTTGACCAAATCTTGCCGATGTCCTCCTTCAACGAGAATTTCATTAATAAGTGTCTCGAAGCCCAGTTTGAGTACGAAATGTCGTCATCAAACCTTCTTGCTTCAAAGAACTTGTCCAACGCTTGTTTTTTTGGCAAGCCTTTGCTGAATTTCCCAATTAAAGTATAAGAAGAAGTCTTCTTTAATGTAGCTTCTGTTTCATCCTCAAATTGCAGAGAAATATGATTAGATTTATAAGAAACTTGTGTAGGTTTATGGTTGGTTCTTTGTTGTTTGTTTTGGATACTTTTCTGTTGAAATTTCCAGATTGGTGCAATTCAGGCGGAAAAGGGGCAGTAGTAGATTGAGTAGTCGAACGAGGTTTCGTTGAAGAAAAAGCTTGAAATTGACTTTTGCGTTCAACAAGGCAAATAATTCTGCTCCTAAGCTCCATCAAAAGGTTATTTGGTTGAAATGGATGGCTGTAGGAGATAGGTATCAATGGCAAGAAACCATTGATGAAGGATAAAGGTTTTTCTTGAAATCCAAAAAGAAGTTCTTGAAGGAAAAGTCTCGATCATACTTCAAGTAAATTTGCTTTTTTATTTTTGTAAGTGATGGAAAAAAATAAAAATAAAATTATGTAGATCATGTAAGTGTCTATTTAAATATAAACTATCAAAATAAAATCTCTAAATTCAAACCATCTTTTATGTTGACCGCTGAAAATATTATTTTAAAATTAATAAATATTTTTGTTATCAATGTGAAATAGTATATCATCTTAGATTATCCTAACCGTTTAAGACTTATTTTTGGATTGATACTGATTATTCGATTTTATCGACCCTTCCCCAACATGAGTTTAGATTGGGTAGATGATTCTACTATTTATGTTGAAAGATGGGCTAAAAACCCTGTCAAGTCACCGGTGTTTGACACATGTTGCATTCGTGCCATTAATTTTCTTTCGTCCCCAAAACGAGTCACTGTTGTTTCAAATCGTTGCATTTTTACCACTGGCGCGTGAAAATTAACAGGAGGCTGACACGTGTCATCCCAATGTACTCATCTTTGTTGCATATACGGTCACCTCTTTTATCATTCCAAAAACACCCTGGTTACTTGTTTAACCTTTTTACTTCAACTTTTTATTTTTTACTCAAATAGATTTATCATTTTTACTTTTTTCCCCAACTTCTTTATTTACCCCTGATTACTTGTTTCAAACCCTAATTTTCCTTTTCACCATAGCGAGCTTCCTGACTTCTCCAAAACCCTAATTCTTTTTTCACCATAGCCACCTTCTGCTATTATAAAATCGATTCGCCTTGTACAAACCCTTATTCACATTTTATATCGGATTATCTTTACAAATATTAAATTAATATTAAAAAGCTTCCATTCCAATTCATACTAAAATTTAGATTGATTTTGAAATAGAACCCTAAGAAACCGTCTTCTTCTTCCTGGTTCTTTTATTAAGAAAACCACTAAACCCGAAAATGGCCGCTAGAGTTAGAATACAAATGGTTAATTTCTCTAACCTCCCAATCATGTTACTGATGCCGAGCACGTAAAATTAAGAAACATCAGTGAAAATCGGCTTCCAAAATCAAAATCTAGCGAGTTCTCGAGTCGCTATATGGATTCGAGTTCCCGTCCACCGCTTCACGACGCTTCCTAAAACCACCTCCGACAGATTGAGCTTGTGTCGTGTTCGAATCCGTCAGTACATTATTCAGATCTATAACTTTGGTTAGAATTGACCCGATCGAGCCTCTTCTCAGATCTGATTCGTCCACCGGATACTGCCAGATCTCCGCTAGGTTAAATGAAGCTCCATTGTTCATCCCTGTAACCAGATGCATACCGGAATAACAAATTACATAAATTTTATACGCTTACACAGAAAAACAAATCAATGTAGAAATCAACTCCTAACTCCTTTTTAGGTTAAGTTATTGCTTATTCGAAACTTCATAGTAATATTTGTTAGAGAGACAGAGATTTTAAACCTATTTTATCTCTCTATGCCCGATCATCCTACACAGTGGAGTTGAGCATCCTCTGGTTTTTACTTTTTAAAAGTAAAAAGGTATATATTAAAATTAAAATAATAAAAATTAAATTAGGTTAAATAAAAAGTAAAAATAAAAATAAAAATAAAAAGTAAAAAGTAAAAGTAAAAACTAAAAACTAAAGAGTAAAAAGTAAAAAATAAAAAATAAGAAGTAAAACGTAAAAGGTAAAAAATAATGAATAAAGGTATTTTTGGTAAGTTTTAATGGGTGACCGTATTTTAAACAAACATGGGTACATTGGGGTGACACGTGTCAGCCTCCTGTTAATTTTCACGCGCCAGTGGCAAAAATGTAATGATTTGAAACAACGGTGACTCGTTTTAGGGACGAAAGAAAGATAGTGACACGAATGCAACATGTGTCAAACAGACATGGTTTTTATCCTTGAAAGATGTTTACTCTGTGGTCTTCTTCTCTTAACTGGAGATGGATCAATTACCATTCGGCGAAGAACACTCCTCTTCGGTACCACTTAAAAGCAATAATTAGTTAACGCAAATATATATTAGATTAATTAGGCGGGAGACGATTACCAATAGCCCTATGAACAGTTTTGGAGGATACAAAATCGGACCGATAAAAATTCAACCGAATTTTAATGGTTTGATTTTCGGTTCTATTCTAAAAACTATTTTTGATAATTTCCGAATCAAACCGATAAAATTAATAAATCAGTACAACCAATCTGAACCAAGTCGATAAAAGAGATAAAATGAACAAATAAAACTATCAGAACACATGATTCTTTTCATTATTATTTAGTTTTTATATATCATATTTTAAAATTAATAGTTAACTACTATTTTTTCTATAAACATTTATAAATTTTGATTTTTATATGAGTAAAATTTTTAAAAATTAAATTGTAATTAAATTTTTTTTTTTTTAAGTGGACCGGACTGAACTGATAACCAAATCGAACCGAGATCAAAACAAAATGGGTTGAAATAGAACCAAACTAAATTCCGACCAAACTGAAACTGAACCAAATAAACGCAACCGAAAATTTAATGATCTAATCTGATTCTGAAAAAAATTAACGGTACTATCCAAACCGATAAATTTAGCTGCCGAATACGGTTCGGCGAAAAGCACACTATAACATCTCTACTCTTGCAGCTATCTAAACCAAAATATCTGATAATTTATGTTGAGAGAAAAAGCCGGATTTTGACCGGGTACAAATGTAGAGTTGTGTAGTTCACGTGGTCGGTTATTCTTTAATGGTTTACAGATGCATCCCCTCTTAACCTAAACCTTTTGATGTCATACGATAACACTAATATTAAAATGCTAGGCACAACTTATGAATACAACTTTTTAAGCCTTGCAAGATCTTCTTTATTTGGTGGGCCCTAGTTTTTCATTATAATATACGAGAGTCAAGGGTGCAAAAATTAATGGTGGAAATTAAATTTATAAGATAGATGTAAGAGTAACTTTTCCGAGAAATTAGAAATGAGAAATTATGTAGTGATTGTGAAATGGTGAGAGTTTTAAATTAAAAATTGAGACGAGAGCATAAAAGGTTTATATTTATATATATACTAAATTTTAAGTTAAAAATATCGATTAGAGTAATTTTATATTTTAAGTTAAAAATATAGTTTAGAGTAATTTTTAAGTATAATTTTTTTTTATATAACTTTAAAAAAAAATTCATCATCAATTGATACTCTAAGTAAAAATGTTCAACTCGAACCAAGAGTGGTATCAAAGTCCATCAATGTTATCTTCAGACAAAGGCTACAAACAAAGTTCAATATAAAAATTTAATGGAAAAAATTATGATTTCTAGTATGTGAGATTGAGAACCTTGTTCATCTTATAAAATCTATTGGAGTATGTCGATTATCGTTTTGAAAAATCAGAAGACAAGACAAGATTATCTACTGGTGATGCCAGGAGAATATCAAGAAAGATTCAAAAAATCCTCTTTTGATTCAAGAATGAGTAACGAATAGTATATTTTTAAGAATTTATCAATGCTACAAAATCTAAAAAAAACGTGAGATATTATTAAATATGAAGGCAAAAGAAGCCTTATAGGGATAACCATAAATATTCAATCGTTACGAGGGGAGTTCGAGAATCTGAAGAAGAAGGATTTTGAGCTCTTGAAAAATTATTTCACCCGAATAATGGGCGTGATAAATCAAATAAAGATGTATAGATGAACGATCCTCAATCAAAGAATTGTTGAGAAAATTCTCATATTTTTTTCTCAACTATTATTTCATCATAGAGCAAACATCTTAAAATTTTAGGTGTTGAAGAATTAATGGGTTCTTTAAATCATTTGAAGAAGATTGAATATGCGCTTAGAAAAATAAATTGAGAGTGAATTTCAATCAAAACTCAATTTTATCTCAAGAAAGAACGAGAACAACTCAACTTGTGAGTGTCATGTTCTAAAGGCACAATAAGAGGAAGAAATATCTATGCTCGAGGTCGTAGAAGAACAATATACAATTTTACTAGGCAAAGAAATGATGTATCCACCAAACCATGGTGTGACACTTGCCAGAACAATGGTCATGACAAGAAATATTGCTCGTTACGAGATAAACCACAATGTTACAAGTGAAAGAGGTGCGACCATCTCCAAAAATACTATAACTTGGTAGGAAATCGGCAGACAAACTTTGTTGAAAATCACATATTTTATGTATGTTAAGTGACCAAAAAACAATTTGTGGTTCATTAATAGCACATGTAGCAATCATATTGATGTGTTCAATGATTTTTGGAGGGTATTTAGATACTAAAACAAGTGATAATTAATTTTTGTATATAAAGAAGAAAGATATTTGAGCTGCTTTAAAAAATTCTTTAGAGGGAGAGAGTCTCATATGTATAGTTGAGAGATAAATGTTCCTATCTTCATTAATGAAAAAAAAATTTCCTAATAGATCTCAAGTGCCTGATGGGTCGAATATCAATCATACATGTCCAATGGATCGAACACAAATAATAAGCCCATTATTCATATAAACCCAATATAAATATTCTTAAATTATTACAATTTTCTATCTATGAAATAAATGCTAATTTAATCATCTATTTTTCGGATGTTTCCTTTGTATAATTTTGTCATCATCACATATGACTAGCAACGAAAGCATATTCAATGATATTGAATCAACTTGGTAATTGTTGGACAACTTCTAGAAAAATAATATGCCGTTCATTTTAAAGATGTCTCTTGCAGGATCCTTGATCAAAGAAAGTACAACGTGGAAATTTTAAAGATAGAGAAACATAGAAGTTTTCCTCTTATTTTTTTACATGAACATTAGTCCCAAAGCTGAGGTGATTATTGACTTATGGCTATGTCATAGAAGGCTTTGAAAGTTAAATTTCCAAAGCTTTAAGAATCTTTATGAGAATAACTTGGTCTGAGGATTTCCACCAATTCAAGAATAATATGGTCTGAGAATTTCCACCAATTTAATGAGGTGAATGTTTAAATGAAAATGCGTAAATAGCTAAAAAACCATTGGAGTTAGTTCATAATGATATATGCGTTCAAATGTCATCAATATCTAAGAGAGGTAAAAAAATATATTTTATAACCTTTATCCATGTCAATTCAAGAATGACATGGGTGTACTTTATGAAATAGAAATCGAATGTGTTTTTTTTTATTTTCAAAATATTTCAATAATATGCAGAAAGTTAAAGTGGGCGCTTAATCAAAGTATTAAGAACTGACAGATGATTCTAGTACAACTCAAACGAGTTTGAAACATTTTATGAATATATCGGTTTCAACAGATTGTTAACTGTTGGATACACTTCATAACAAAATGGAGTTTTTCAAAGAAAGTTAAAAATATAGAGGATATGTCAAAGTCAATACTTCATGAGAAATGGTTACCTATGTTGATTTGGGTTGAAAGCCTCTACGATCTACCTGCTGAGCTGATGTTCCACAAATACAGGAGAAGACAAAAATATAGTTGAAGTTTGGAGTGAGAGAATTTTATAAATTATTTACTAGTATTTTGGTGTATATTTTACACTAATGTTTCGAAGTAACTAAGGCACAATCTTGAGACGAAGGGTGAATACTTTAATTGGTTATATAACTTGAAATCAAAAGCATACATATTTTTTAATTTGAAGAAGAACGAAGAGATAATTTAAAAATCATATTGGGATTAGAAACAAAAGAGAGCACAAGCACCTCATATGCCGATGTGAGGTCAAACATCCTGGTACGATGAGATGAATCATCAAACGAGGAACAAGAATAAATTAACCTCATAAATATGATGCCCCCCTCTAAATAGGCCACAAGTAAGTCTGATATTAGCATCAAGTTTAGAGTCACCAACCTTAACCCAAAAAATATTAATAGTCAATGGTATGTGTATCATCAATGCAATTTGTACATTATTGAGGTGAAAAGTTTTGAATAAGCCATCAAAATAAAAATTTAAAAAACTTAATTGAAGAAAAAATTAAAGTAATTGAGAAAAATAAAACAGGAGACCTCGTTGAGAAACTAAAATAGAATGATACGATTAGAGTGAAGTGGATATACAAAGCCAAACTTAATCTGGATGAGTATGGTCTCAATAATAAAGCAAGACTGGTTTCTTAAGCTTATTCTCCACAGCCCAAAGTCAACTTTGAAGAAATCTTCTCCTTAGTAACAAGGCATAACATAGTTCAAGATCTCATTGTATTAGTAGATTAAATGAGTGGATATTACATCAATTGGATGCGGAATCATCATTCTTGAATGGTGTGTTGAATGAAAAAGTGTATGTTTAGAAACCTCAAAAATTTATGACACTGCGAGAAGAAAAAAAGATGGACCAGATCAAAAGAGAAATGTACGGGCTCAAACAAGGATCTTAAACATGGTACATCAATATTGATAGTTACTTTAAAGGTAAAGGTTTCAAAAGAGGTAAGAAAGATCCAACCCTGTATGTAAAAAAATAAGATATATGGAATTCTTATATATATACACATGATAGTATGATGATTAGTGGAAATGATGAAAGAATGATCTCATACTTCAAGACCATGATGAAGAAATTGAATGAGTTGAGTGATCTCGGGTTGTTGCATCATTTTTTAAAATTTGAAAATTATCACAAAGAACGAGAGTATTTATTTTCCAGAAGAATTATGCAAAATCTCTTGAGAAATTCCAAATGCAAGACTACAATACAATATGCATTCAATTACATGTGAATGAAAATTTAAGCAAAGAAGATGGAATCAATAAAGTGGATGCATCTCTATATAGAAGCTTGATAGGAAGCTTATTGTATTTAATGACTACCAAACTTGACGTGATGTATATAACAACTCATTGTCAAGATTTATGAATGAGTCAATTCAAATTAATCTCAGAGCCGAAAAACAAGTTCTGAGGTATATCAAAGGTACTATTGATAGCGATATTTGGTATGAGAAGAATATTATGGTAGAGAAAACCGTTGGGATAAAGTTGAACACTGAGGTAAAGCTTCTTGGATATTGTAACAATGATTGGGCTCGATGTCCTAACGACATGAAAATAATTTCAGGATACAATTTTACTATTTGTTCAAGTATCATTGTGTTTTCCTCAATGAAGCAAGCGACGGTAGCCCAATCATCTACCGAGGAAAAATATGTATCATCGAATTTAACAACTCATATGTAATATGGTTAAAAAACGTCTTAAATGATTTAGAGAAAAGCAAAAAGAAGCCATCGTGATCATGTGGGATAATAAATCTGCAATTGCCATGACAAAAAAAAAACAAATTCATCATAATATTACAAAAAAACATTGCAATCAAACATCATTTCATCAAATATGTTATGGAGAAAAACAAGATCAAGCTCAAATATTACAATACAAATGAGTAAGCGTCACACAATCTCACAAAACACTTCCAAATGACCAACATCGATACTTTAGAGATATAATGAACATTTTTACAAGGAATTAAGAGGGAGTGTTGAAATTAAAGTTCGAATTAATTCCTTGAAGATAATATGAAATAGTAACATTTAAAATAATCTAAGAAGTTCTATAGATGTCTAAGTTCAATGTATGTACAGATTTGAAGATTCATGCATAAATTATAATTTAGAGATGTCTAAAAATCAATAGGAGAATGTGAAACATATATGTGAAAACCTATATAAGAAGGTCACTCATAAGAGAAAAATATAAATCAAAATAACCTAATAAATTACCCAGTTACATAACCAATTTTATTTTATCCTAATACTTCTTCAGAAAACCTTTCCTCAATTACTGTTCTAGCTAAAAGGTGCTATAAGATTTCCTTCTCAAACATAATATCAAAATAAAAAATATAAACTCATTGAAAAAATAGGATTTGTGAATAATATGATCTATATCCCTTATTAAATTTTTCCTCCAAAAATATAGTCAGGATTTCCCATTCTTTTATAACTTTTACAAACTATTTCTCTCCATATATTGAATATTTATTTACTACACATTTCAATCATGTCAAATTGCTTTAAAGGTTGGTCGTGACTCGTAATAGATGTTGAAACACGTTAGTTATCGGTATACCGACATGTATTTTCTTATGGCAGCCGCTTAGGCGTTTTACCTATTCGTTTTGAGTACTCGGTTGGGTCATTGTTTACATTGGTTTTTACGCTTAGCTCTGGTTGATCGTTATCCTTCGTCTTGTTTAGATTTACTTCATGATGTGTGTTCACCTCGTGGACTCATCTTGGTCCTCTTGATGGGTTAGTTTGTTATCCTCGACTCATATTGATCGTTATCCTTGTCTTAGTCATGGTCCTCATTTAGTGGTAATAATTTTATTTCGTTTGGTGTATTATCCTCATCCTTGGAGGATTCTCCTCACGTTATATATGTTACTTATCTTTTTGCTAGCCCTATGTATGAGTGAACCTTGTTAGCATAAGAAGCATATACTACATGTAGAATATATCTTTATCAGGAGTCCTCATAGTCATTGAAGTAATTATTAAAAATTAATAGGTTAAATGACTATACATGAAAACATATGCAGCGAGGTAAAAAATATATCTGAGTGAGTAAGAGGTAGGATAACGCATGTATGTGGTAGAGTCGTGTCCATCGCATAAGGGGTCTAACACGTATCATTGATGTTGTTGCGGTTCACATGCTGATGTTGACCTGATGGTAGGACGCATGCACGTTTACAAGAGTAAACAGTTGAGTTACTTGTGTAATTTTATGTATTCTTGGAAAATACATATAATATAATCCTAAAAGTAAAGAATAAGAGTCACTGATTTCCAAGGGATCTAGCGGTTCATATTGATATCAAAATGTGTCTTATATAGACCTTTTTATTAACGTTTCAACCATTTTCATTTGTTACTTGTACCCTTTCGTTTAGAGATTTAATGGTAGCTATTTTCAAATTTTTGAACATCCAAGTACGCCAATTTGTCGCTGTTTGCAAGTGATTTGTTAGGGGAGTAATTCATCGGTCTTACTCATAACTGTATGTAGATTGTCTATGATGATAGTGTAGTTATAACTAAAATTGATATTGTCGAGACCAAATAACCTAAGCTGGGCGATGGGGGTTTACACATTTTAGTTTGTGTGTCAAAGTGTAAACATATGTTTCTCAAACCAAAATACATTATCCTGAACATTGGTTGAGCTCTAGAACACAATAAAATAGGCCATTGGCTAATTTTCACTGATAATATTTTCTTGTCTTTACCCAACGATGATTACCACGAGGGGGAATGATGCTAATGTAGTGAAATCCAGTATTCCTCGAGTGGAGGTGGAAGAGAAAGAAGAGGTGTTGAACCAATACTTTGGTCAGTTAATTTATTCACATGACCCAATGAGCGAAAATGAACATTATCAATTTAGGACTGATATAGAATTCCTGATACGAGTGAAATTGTCCACAAAACTAGAGAATATAAGGTTTTGTCTTCACCACTATGTTTTATTTGGTTTTCTGTTTTCTTTTTCTCAACATAATACATGAATTTTTTAGATATGTGTGTATTTCCCTACTCAGTTGATTGTTAATATATGGCGTGAGATACTTAATATAATGCTCAATTCATAAATCATATATATCTTGCGGAGATATATTGAATTGTAGTTTGAGGTATGTATTTTACTAAGAGTTATGGAATATGTTTTGGGTATTATGAGCTTCATATGGTGTTTCTTCTTTACTCGTTTGTAGGCGCATCATAACTCACTGGTACTTGCGTATCAACACATGACATTATAGGATATTAAGATGATGGATAATTTCAAGGCTAAGCCATTAGCGTTCGGGTTGGTGGAAGAGGTGAGAAAGTAGTTAAACAAGTATAAATAAAGGTATTTCAAGTTAAATAAAAAACTGAGAAGTTGGTGAAAGATAAATTAGAAGTTGATAATGTTGTGCTGAAAATTAGTACTGAACGAGATTCCCTCAGTGCTCAAAATACAGAATTACTTGTGCAGAAAAGTATGATAGTCGAGCAAAATGTGGGGCATCTGTAAAAATTGGAAGCTTCCAGTTCATAACGATAAGCTCATCTCTCACAATGTTAAGCTAGTATGCCAAAATATCGATTTATTTAGGCAAATCAATATTTTATGTACAAAAATTAATACGAAGGTTACCGAGAATACTAAATTTGTCTATGAAAAATACTACATTGAACGTTGAGTTGAATAAGAAAAATAGGTAATGGAAGATATAAAGAGGGAGTTGTGCAAGGAAGCACCGAAGGCTATTAGGAAGAAATTAGAGAAGGTGATGAAGGTTGTCTAAGCTTTGCCAATAAGGTTTTGGAAATACACGATCTTTCATTGTTTTGATGAAAAATCATGATATGATCCTAGGAGAGTTGAAAACTTGATATTAAAGGATGAGCGATCTGGATTTTCAAGCGAGAAAGGGTAAGAAGATGCCAGTGAGGATGCACATAATGATGATGAAAGAACCGTCAGCAAATGAAATAAGTTTGTTAAAGACTTAACAAATGTTTCTTTGGTTAGTAAAAACATTAGACTGGATGATAAGGAAATTCTCTCTCGTGTTTTTTACGTGGGTGGGTGTACGAAGAAGAAGTCCCCACCGCGCGTTGCATGACTTGACAAGGCTAGTGGTTTATTTTTACAACTGTGTTTTTTTTATTTGTTAGGATAATTACTGTGTTGTAATTATGGTGTGATGGTGAGGAATTTGTGTTTATTTGTAAGTCATTGTGAACCTTTGTTGATTGTTTCTTTGAATGTTGATACTAACTTACCTTTATGATAGTTAAATGAAATCTTAGGCACCATGATATATGATGTGTTATATTTTTATATTACTGAAATTGAGAGGGGAGAATTTGTCATGCTCGGTAAGATATAATTGTCTTAATTTTGGCTAAAGAAATATAGAAGTGGCAAAAATGACTTGGCTTTTTGTTATGGGGGTTGGTTTAAAATGTATAGTAGTTTTTCATGGCTCATTGTGGCCAGTTGCGTAGCCGTACATGCTTATTTATTCTAACCAATTGCGTAGCCGTACCTTGGGCTTAATTTGCTTACCATGTATCTAGTTTTAATTCGTAAGCCAGGGTTCAATATTTTCATTCGAATAACCTGATGATTTTTTAATCTTATGCTTGGTTGTATAACCATACTTGTTATCGTATAAGTGTAAACGACCCTCCCCTATTTTTATATATATTTTGGCCATCTGGATTGGTTGGTGTAGATGAGGTAGTGTGGAACCCTCGTATCGTATTTTTTGTTCTGTGAATAGTCTATTTGTTGTAGAGATCATTGTAACTTTCCTAAGGGTGAAGCATCTAGAAAGTAATAACGTGGATGACATAGATTGTTAAGTCAAAAAACGTAAGAGCGTTTATGTGTGCTAGTAATAATAGAAGTTTGGTAATATATAATAAACACACTTATAATAAGTAAACTCGTGCGAATAAAAAATAACATAGTGACAGAATTTTTGAAAAAACGTATTCATTCAGAAAAGTGGCTTAAAGTGTGCCTCGTTAACTCCTTTGTGTCACCGGTAGGGAAAAATAAATTGCTAGATTCCAAAGTTGAAGTGTAAAATTTTAGATGACGGATATTCCAAGGGTGTTTGAGTATATTTCCTTTCATGTTTGCTATCTTGTATGCCCCGTGATGGCCTTTGAAGATGACTCTGTACGGGCCATCCAAAGTGGGATGTAGTTTTCTTGCATGTTTGTCTGTGGTTTCTTGAAATATTTTATTCATGATGAGGTCACCCTCTGCAAGGGTTCGGGGTTTGAGTTGTGTGTCAAATCGTATCTTCATTAAAAAATTTAATATTCGAGTTTGATATATTCGTTTATCGATTCACTCGATAACAACTTGTTACTCGTCATTGTTGTGTGATTTGAATAATGGTTGATTTGGTGGTCGAGGATAATGATTTATGTAGGAACAATGGCCTCCATTCTGAAGGCGAATAAAAATGGAGTATCAAAAGTGGTTGTTTTTTACAATTTACAGTCAAGCTGTCCAATCATGGCACTTAATCGTACTGAATTTGGTTGAATTTCCTTTACCAATCCTGAAAGATCTTTAGGTATCCTCTTATGTGCTCGTGTTTTTCCTATTATACCTCATGGCTTGATTCACTATTATTTCCAAATCAAAACGGACACAAACTGTTTTGGCTCCAATGAAACGAGCCAACTTGAGCCTCCTATGATGTCTTTGTACTGAGCGGTGTTATTGGTGAAATTAAAATATAATTTTAATGACTAAATGACTCCTTCCCCAAATGGTGCCCATACGAGGACTCTGACTCCTCCTCCAGGAGTATGGAGGCACCATCCATTTTAACTTCATAATTATTTTTCCCATCAGTTGACATATCGTCTATGTTTTCAACTTTATTGCATGCTAATTCGTTTATGAAGTTGACCATAACTTGGCTTTGATTGCTGTACGAGGCTCATACATGATCTCGTATTTTCCTAATTTGACTGACCATCGCGTGAGTCGTCTTGATACATCAAAATTTTGGATGACATATTTGAGAGGAAAACAAATATGAAGAATGGTGGTATGAATTTGGAAGTAAGGCCTCATTTTTATTTCTGCCACCATCAGTAAATGATAACGTTTCCAGGTGCAAACAATGTTTCTCCATGATTAGGCTCTTAGTAACATATTGATCTGCTGTTAAGTTCCTTCTGGCCCTCTGACCCGATCGGTATTGATGACGTGGTCGGATACAGATACGTATAAATATAAACACTTCCCTCGTATTGAGGCTCATAAAATTTAGGGTGAAATCAAATATTATTTAAGGGCGCAGAAGGCTTTGTCTCACTCTTATTTTCAATAAAATATTTTCGTTTTTTCAAGGATCTTGAAAAATGGGTGACTTTTTGAGAAGCTCGGGATATGAATCGTGATAAGGCTACAAGACGACCTATGAATCTCTCATCTTCCTTATTGTTTTGTGATGGTTCCATTGTCAGTAACACCCTCAATTGCTCGAGATCGGCCATCATTCTATTATTTTTGAGAACGTACCCCAAAAATAATCCTCTACAAACACCAACAAATTATTTTAGAGCATTAAGCTCGAGGCTGAATTTGTGTAGGGTGCTAAAGATGTTAGACTGAACATCGAACTGTCGATCTTCGGTATTTCTTTTGATGATCATATCATGGCTGTAGGATCCTATGGTTGTTCTCAATTGATGTTTAATATCTAGTTGATGAGCCTCTGGTACGTGGATCCTACATTTTTTAAACTGAATAACGTAGCTTTATGACATTACAAACCTCATTTTGTTTGGAACACAATATGCTCTTTGTCGTGTGAGTGCATCCGTATCTGATTATACCTCGAATATGCATCTATGAAGGATAGTAACTCGTTACCCGAGGCTGCATCAACAAGTTGATTGATACGAGGCAAATAGAAATCATCATTTGGGCAAACTTTGTTGAGGTCGGTAAGGTTGACACATATTATCCATTTCCATTATTCTTGACCAACACGGGGTTGACTATCCATGTTGGTTAGTTTGCTTCTCTGATGAGCCCTACCTCAATAAATTGGTTCATTTCTATGGATATGATTTCATATTTTCCGGAAGAAAAAGCTTTTCTCTTTTGATTAATTGGTCGTAACAGAGTATCAATGGAGTACTTGTGGAAAATGATGAAAAAGGTGACGCCCGATACATTATCAATGCTACAGGGAAAAACATATAAGTTTTATCGCAATAATTCCACCAATCTATTTTTAATTCTTGGGTCCATTTGGTTCCCAAACTTGAAGAAAGAGGGGATCGTCACACATTCTCTCGTCTCGTGGTTCGTCGACCTTGGTTTCATGTGGTTATTTTTTGTCTATTCAATAAATTTCCCCGGATTTGTTTAACTCTATCAGGTTGAATTTGTTTCAGCTAAGGAGGTCAAATAACAGCTTCATACGATCCTTTAAATTTTCTGATGATATCTAACCGATCTCTAATGGGCTACTACATTAATTTTCGAAAAGAAGAGGCTTCATTTTTTATTTTTTATCACCAATATTGTCCTATAATGACGTTGTACGAGCCCGACATGTCAACTATCATTAAAAGTGTTCGCACAACTTTCTTTGTATCTCCACATCCAATGGTCACTAAAAGCTCGATTTTACCCACACAAGTAAAAGTCATTGCCTCGTAACTAACCAGCTGTCTATCGGTCAGCTTGGATGTCGGCATCTCAACATCTTATCATAAGTGGACTTGAAGATTACGTTGGAAATATTTTCATTATCTACAAGTACACGGGCTACCATAACCCGTCATATATCCAGATGAATGATTAGAGCATATCCTCGTAGAGGGTAACCACGCCTCTTAAGTTTTCATCTTTAAAATCTAGGTTGGTGACCGATTTTCTAAAACGGTGATACGAGGACTCTTCCACCATGTGAAACTCTATATTTCTTTTGTGATTTTTTCAAGCCTCCGACGTTGACCTAGACAATGTGTCTCCGCCATATATGGTATTTAGTCACTGTTGTTTACCTTTGCGGTTTTCTCCATTCTTACGCTTCATGTATTGGACGAGCTCCCTAATACCAATCAACCACTAAATCTCTACTTTTAGTAGCCAATATTCGACGGTGGAATGTCCATGGTCATTATGGTACACATAAAAGTATTTGAGAGATCGTTCTTTGCCTGAGGCCAGCATATGATGATTCGGTTGGTCTCTTGTCTTTCTTTTGGTCCTGTCATATATGATGGTGAGATTCTTCATCAGAGGTATGAACTGTCGTGTAGGGCTACCGTAGTATGAGGCCCTACAAAACAGGACGCCACCTCGGTTGAATGCCATAATCATGTTCATAGACAGCTCCAGATGATGCTCGTGGTCCTCAAAACCATCATAGGAGTTCATTCGGTATGGATCAAGTTTTCTAGAATATTTGCCCTGCATAATTTTCTTTACAACGGGAGATTCTTATAGAACGTAAGGTACCATTTTTTGTCTTTCCCTATTGTATGCGACCTTGTTCTTTTTTCTATTTTTTTAGATAGCGCTACTTGACCGTTCTTCACACTCGATGCCTCTGCACTTCTTTTTTTGTCTGGTTATTTCTGTCACTTTCTCCTTCGTGTTCGTCCTCTTCCATCTCTTCTCTCCCCCTAACTACGTGAATTGATTGACTAACCTCCCGGTCCAATTTTTCCCCTTTATTCTCTGACAAGACTCTTTTTTTCATTCTCCCTTTAGTCTCCCAGCCTCTTTTAATCTTTAGTTGGTTGGACTTGATTTGCTCTCATCTTATTTTGTTTCATTTATATTTCAAAAAATTGGATATTAGAAGGCGTAACGAACATACCTTGTCTGGAGGGATTGTCTCCTTGAGCCGGAGTAAGATCGACGTGAGTGGATCAATTGGGTTGTCTTGGAGTAGACTCCCCTCATGTTGTATCCCAAATGCGGCCGTGACTGGTGGGCCAACTTTAATGATCCAGACTGTTTCATTCACTTGTTATTGGCCCGACATAGTGTCCGACGGTTAATTTTGCTCTAGGTTAGTCTCGTCAGTTAGTGTTTTGTGTCATTGCTTCTGGAATGACACTTGGGTTTCCTCAACCCAAACAGGTATCTGAGTTTTCCTTTTGGTTCCTGTCTTGTCCTTATCATTGGTTGGCTAATACTGGCAAGGTCAGACAAAGATTTTTTTCACAGAAGACATTAAATTTGTTAAGAGATGTCCTTTTCAAATTAGTTGCCAAAATAGCAAATATAGACCAAGGAAAAAAATAAAGTTTCATAAATAATATGATTTTTTTTTAAAAATTATCTCCAAAAAAACATATTCAGGATATTAATTATAACCTCTACAAGTTATTTTCTCTCTTTATTGAATATTTATTTATTACATTTGAATTTGAATCGTGTTAAACTTTTTTAAAATGATAGTTGTGATTCGTAATGGATGTCCAAACACGTTACTCATTGTTATGTCGATATATAGACAACCGTTCGAATGTTTTATGTCTTTGCTTTGTGTACTCGTCTTGGTCATTGTTTACGTTGGTGTGTTGGTTTCAGTTCGTAGTGATCGTTACCTTCATCTAATTCATAATCTTCATCCGATATTAATATTTTATCCTATATCCGATTCATTATGTGTGTCGACACTGTAAGCTCATTTTGATTCTCATTATGAATTCTGAAAATTAAAATACACTATTATTATGCTTGTGACGGCATATTAACACTGTAGTCAAAACAAATACCCAATTGAAATTAGAATTTCTACCACTATCATTTTGTTGGTTTGGGTTGATATATATAACTTTGGACGAATCTTCCAAGGACAAGGAAATACACAAAATGTGTAAGGTTTAAGCTTCTAACATTTCCCGAATGGCTAAAAAACTAATATATTTTTATGCAAGATGCGTAAGGTTTAAGCTTTTAATTTTCAGATGCCCTTGTTATGCGTGTTGGTGTACACATTCTCCTTGGATATAGATCAATATTAGCAACATGGTCTATGGAAATTGTGTCTAGCTACCTTAACTTGTGCATAAACAATTCATTAAGTAATGTCTTTTGTTTAGATTACATGCTTATTAAGTATATAGTATAGAGCACTAGGCTTAGTAAACAAATCTGCCTATTAATCTATAAACCTCGGTTATATGTTATATTATCGGGAATGTTGGGTCGGCGCCGGCCCAGCCTATTTCAACGTTCTTAATAACTGCTAAACAGATTAAAATATGGCACATATATTTCTACAAAACTAATAATTTATTATTCAGACCTAAAAAATGTCAATGCTCTTTTGCTGCTATATATACTGCATTGAGTATATTGTGTACTCCACAGTTTTAAATTTTGAAAAACAAAGATGATATCTCTATTTGTTTCACAGTCGAGTTTATCAACAGCTGCTCTTATTTTCTACACTTGTGTTTGTATCCCTTTGTTAAAACTGAAGAAAACCATTTCGTCACTTACAGGGTTCATTATCTTAACAAATGAAAGTTGTTGCCAGCACGAGCAGATTTCATTGCCCAGACCACCACTTCCTGTGTGTAGGTTCGAAGATTTGGACGGTCGAGATCATCAAGCTGAAAAAGAGTTATGCTCGATTTGCCTGGTTGATTTTGAAAGCGAAGACGTGGTTAGCCAGTTGTGCAGGTGTGGTCATGTCTTTCATATGCATTGCATTGGAAGATGGGTGGACCGTGACCGATTCACGTGCCCACTTTGTCGCGCATCTGTATTTCGGGATGCTAATGTAGGCAATCTGAAATGTTTAAGTACTAGTCTGCAATCTCATTACTCGTATTATATCCTTCATGGCAGTAACCTGCTGGTTGTGATTTCGGCTTTCCTTCTTTGTTCCTTATGTTTTTGTTTTGTTCTAGATGGAGAGTACTCTTATGACTTATCAGTTTTGTTTAGAGGAAAGAAGTTAAATATTATATAGTTTTCTTTTATATTTTCTCTATAATTTTTTTTTCATTCAAAATTTAGAAAAAAAGTCAAAATGTTTTTATAATAATAATCTTAACTAATTTTGAATTTATGTTTTGATGCTATTTATTTAAATAATTTTATTTCTCAATTTGAAACTTGACTCGAGATATACCAATTTTACTTCACATTATTTTTCAAAAATAATTAACAGTTTAAATTTGGAGATTTTAAATCAAACCAACAAAAAAAACACGTAAATTGTGAATAAGAAGAAATCAAACATGTTTTTTTAAATAATTCACATATCTAAATTTGTCGAAAAAATTAAGTTTTAAGATAATGAACATTCCATTTTATAAATTAATCTAAATCTGATTACTAAAAATCTATTCTAATGGTGAATTAGAGTTTGAAAGCAAACATAACCTAAAAAAAAATCTCAAATAGATAAATATTTTAAAAATCTAAATTTAAATAAAAATATATTTAAAAATCCATTGAAAAAAATAAAACCAAAAACATAACAATTGACTATTATATTACGGAAGAAATTAAAAAAAATGTTTGGAGGAAATAACGTTTTCATTTTTCTTCCTTCTTATCTCATACCTAGGGCTATTATCGGTCCGGTTCGGTTCGGGTTTTGAAGGAATCGGACCGGACCGTTAAGCTTATCGGTTCGGACCGGACCGGACCGGACCGCTAAGCTTTCGGTTCTAATTTTTGGAACCGGACCGAACCGTTAAGCTTTCGGTTCGGTTCGATTCCGGTTTCGGTTCGGTCCGAATTTGGTTCGGTCCGAGTTCGGTCCGGTCCCATTTCGGTTCGGTTCGGTCCACTTAAACAAAATAAAATCAATTAAAAATTGATTTTTAATTATTTTTTTTATTAAAATAAATGATATAAAAACTAAAGTTTATAAGTTGGTTTTTCATTTTCTTAAAAAATCGATAATTAACTATTAATTTTGGTACTATAATTTATAAAAGAATATATAATAATAATAATAATAAATAATCGGTTTTAGTGGTTTTATTGGTCCGATTTCTTATCGGTTCTACCGGTTTATCGGTTTCATCGGTTCGATTCCGTATCGGTTCCTTCGGTCCTATCGATTTTACCGGTTCGATTCCTTATCGGTTCTATCGGTTCGGTTCCTAACCGGCTTTTTGTTTCGGTTCCTTATCGGTTTTTGGTTTTTAGAATGGAACTTTGAACCGGAACGTTAAGGTTCGGTCCGGTTCTCGGTCCGGTCCTTATCGGTTCGTTTCCGGTCCGGTTCTCGGTTCCAGAGAACCGTTGACAGCCTACTCATACCATGAAAAAGAGCAAACCTTTTTAACTTTTTTTTACATTTAAACTTTGACCTTTTATTAGAACATATTAACATAATCCACGCTGTGAAACACAGCTTGATCGATCAAACAAAAATCCCCAAATCGAACAAAACCCTTAGATTCCTATCTTCCTAGTCTAGACCCAATCGAGGTTCATTACTGAAAATCTACAGATAACCCATCATTCAATCCTTTAAGCCACAAAATCCATTAACAAGCTAAGCAAGATTTTTCAGAAAAGCCAGAAAAACCACCGATTGAAACCATTTCAGACATAGAAGAACAAACGAGAGCCTCTATTGTTACTGAATCCAGGTACGTCTTCGAATCTTACATGCAACCTTTTCCTTTCAGTTATTCGAGTTATTTCTCAAATAACAAATCCCAATTTCTTCTATAACAACGATTTCTCTCAATATATCAGGGACTTCATTCCCTTTATAGTGAGAGTTCTTGTTAGATTCGAGAGTAATCGTTGCCAAATAGTCAGCTGCTTCATTCTGCTTTCTGAATATGTTAATTACTTTCATGTTGGAAGAGATCAATTTGAAGCAGCAGGATATAATTTCTTTGAGATACCAAGGGGATCTTCTTGTGAGGAGCATTTGAGCAAAGATCCCAGAATCTGTCTCAATGTTTAGCATGTTGATACCCTTTCAAAACAGAGCTGAAGGCCATCCAGCATGGCTCTGGTCTCAGCAATAATAGGACTTCTCTTACCATAGACCCTACCATAACGAAACACCATTTTCCCCGAGTTGTCCCTTACCAGACCACCACCATAGGATTCACCTGAGTCAGAGCATGCTCCATCAGAGTTGAGCTTGAAACGTCCAAGTTTTGGGAATTTCCAGCTTAAGGATACCAAAATATTAGGTCTTGATAAATGATTCACACACCCAATTGAGGGACCAATCCTGTTATCTTTCCCCCAGTGCTTCTTCTTTAGAAGATTGACTTTATCCAGACTTGGTAGAATATAAATAATATGTTCTATCATGTCCTCAGCTTTAGTAATCCTATCCTCTACCTTGTTTTTGTTCCTTGCATACCAAATTACCCAAACGATAATCTGAGGCAGAATATTGTGAATCCGAATGTCCTTACCGGAGGACCAGAACCATGTTCTCACCATGTGAGAGAGAGACATGTTTCTGGTAATATGGATGTTGAATTGAGAAACAAAATAGACCCAAACATCCCATGCCTTTTTGCATTCTATAAAAACATGTTTAATATTTTCAGAGTTACATCAGCTTTGGCATTTTGATGCTAATTGCGTGTTTCTTTTTTGCAGGACAGAGTCCACTGGCACCCAGCCCTTGATGATTCTCCATAACATAAAAGAGTACTTTCAAGGGGTCACAGAATTACAAATCCTAGCATATAGGTATGATTTGTTGCCTTTACTTCTAATTTTAGACCATGTAGCTTTAGTACTGAAGTTCCAATCCTCACTAAGTGTCCAACTGACTGAGTCAGTGTTGTTAGGATCCAGGGAAAACTTGAGAATATTTTGGATTTGATTCGAGTCCAAAATACTCTCAAGGTTTGAGTAGTTTCATCCTTCATCATCCCAGTATTCCCTTACCATGGAGCCAACATAATTAGATCTAACATCCTCAGTAGAAAATTTGATGAAGGGATCCTTCTGACACCATCCGTGAAGATTGATGTCCACATACCATATTATGTAGTTCTCAACAATATCTCTCACTTTCCAAATCCTTTTCCAAGTGTGAGAACTTTTGATATGGAGTTGCCCAATTAAAGGATGTTGAGTGTTAAAATAGATTGACTTCATTAGATGTGAGCATAAGAAGTCTTGCCTTCTCAAGTAAAACCATAGTTTAAGAGAGAAGACCTCCACCATGTCCTTGATTCTTCGCAGATTCAGCCATCCCTCTTCATAATTCTTGCACAGAACAAAACATTTACCCCAGTTAGTAGCAGCCTTATTAGCTTTAGAGCCCCACATGAAATTGTTATATAAAATTTCCAGCCTCTTAATGATAGTTGTAGGAATTTCAGAGCTTTGAATAGTGCAAATAGGATAGGTGGTTAGAATAGATTTAACCAATATCATCCTACATCCAAATGATAGATTTTTTATGATCTCATTCTGTGATTTTGTTAGTGGTGTTCACTATCATATCCTCATAGTAACTAACTCTCTTTGTGTTATTTATTACAACACCCAAATACTTAAAAGGCAAGTTGCAATGCTTGAATCCCAGCAGAGTTTCCAGCTTTTTAACATTAACTTGCAGAACATCTCTTTGAGGTAATAACTCTAGACTTTTCCTTGTTAACAAGCTGACCAGATACATCTTCATAATTCCTAAACATTTCTATTATCTTTGTTGCAGAATCAGCAGACCCATTGTAGAAGATTAGGATGTCATCAGCAAAGCTTATCACTGGTAAGTTCAAATCCCCTCTGTACTTGTATTTGATTGTAGTCAGGTTAGAGAATAGAACCTTTAAGCCTCTGATTAGGTACTCCTGGGAAATAATAAACAGATTGGGTGATAATGGATCACCCTGTCTAAGCCCTTTGTTAGACCTGAAAAAAATCTCTTCGAGTTCCATTGACCAGAACATAAAATTGGCAGTTAACTAAACCCCTTTCAATCAGCCTTAGGAAATCAGCCCTGAACCCAAAAAAGCCAACACACTTAGCAAAAATGTGTGATCCAATCTATCAAACACCTTGTCCATTCCCACCTTCACCATTACATTACCGCCCCTTACCTTTCTTAATAAATCTATAGATAATTCCTGGGCAATCATGATGTTATCATGAATTGTCCTATCCTTGACAAAAGCACCCTGTTCAGGAGAGATGATGTTGGGGAGAATAGTTGAAAGCCTTGTGTTGATAATTTTAGAGATAATCCTACTTAGAAAAGTACTCAGGCTAATAGGCCTAAAGTCAGTCCATCTTTTAGGAGCCTCCACTTTAGGTATCCAACAAAGAACAGTAGCATATAATCAGATATGAAAAGATCCCTCTCTGAAGAAGTCCCTTATGGCTTCACAAGCATCATTTTTTATAATAGGCCAACAATATTTGAAAAACTTTCCATTAAAGCCATTAGGGCTTGCTGCCACATTAGGATTTAGATCCTTAATAATTTCATAGATTTCATTCTCCATACGCAAACTCATCAGCATTTCATTATCCTCGCAAGTAACAAGATTAGGAATATATTCTCTCAATATATTAGGGTGCCAAGGGTTAGGTAGATCAGAGATTAGAGTTTTGAAATAGTTTACCGCAAAATCACCAATAGAATTTTTATCCTCATCCCAATCCACACCATTCCATGTACGGGAGATCCTAGATCTCCTTTGCTTTCTTGTAACATAATTATGAAAAACAATATTTCTATCCCCATCCCTGGACCAGTTAGTATGTGATTTTTGAATCCAGAACTCTTATTCTCTTGTAAGTAGAAAGAGATGATAATCCTTGGCCTTATTGAACAACTCTTTATCCTGATTAGAATTAGAAATAAGTACCTTAGCTTCCAAGTCGTTGATTTTCCCTTCCAAGCTTTTAATTGAGTCAAATACATTGCCAAACATTGTCATGTTCCACACTTTTAAATTAGCTTTAAGATGCTTGACTTTGAACCAGAACTTGAAGATAGGAGACCCATAGTATTCAACAGGCCAACAATCCTCCACAAATCTATAGAAATCTTTATGTAAACACCACATGTTTAAGAATTTAAATGTAGATTACCTTTAGTAGTAGTTGTAGAGATATTAATAAGAATAGGGGATTGATCAGAACAGGTCTTGGGCAAGTGAGTGATTGTAGTCTCATCATAGTGTCCCAGCGAACTATTGTTAATCAAAGCCGTGTCTAGCCTTCTCTACTACCTTTCATTGGACCATGTGTATTTATTTCCAGTGTACCCAACATCAATTAAGTTACGGTCTAGGATGAATGAGTTGAAGTCATCCATACTTGAAGTACAGTTAAGTGTGCAATGTAATTGCTCTTCAGGAGAAGAAATTGTATTAAAATCACCAAAAATAATCCATTCACTTTATTTTTCTTCAACTATTCTGAGATTGTCCCCTAGAAGCCTCCTTAGACTTCTAGTGTACTTAACATCGACCACAGTAACCATAAACTCTTTTGTTTGCCAGATGGTGCTTAACTTTTAAATGTATAAACTGATCCTCATTAACAATAACATCCACCACAAAATCTCTATTCCACATAACCCACAGTTTATTGCTGATATTGCTAGTGAAGCCCTGGAAACCAAGTTTCATAGAGATAACTTAAAGTTTAGAATTGTAAACCATAGGCTCCTGAATAGCAACAAAATTAAGCTTCTTAGACCTTTTGATAGACTTAATTCTTGATTGAGTATCCTTGTTTCCAATGGCACGCACATTCTAGATTATAATGGTAATAGTCATTTAGAGTTTTTATAGTTTTTACAGCAATTTTGTACTGCAAACACTTAGAAGATATTATTCCCTTTGAGTTTAACGTTCTGACTTTCTTTATTTTCTTCAATTCTGTTCTCTTACCAGTGTCATTCTGATTGCTTATATGAGATTGTGGTAGACTACCCGTAGACTGTTTTGTTGGAGAGGAACTTGCCATTAAAGAGTTCATTGATATGCCCTTATTACTTCCTTGGTTATTTGATCCCATTTCTAGCATGTGTAAAGCCCCAATCATCTCATTGCTCTCAACACCAGGAGGTAACTGATTCTCAATCACATTTTCTCTGATATTTTTATTGATATCCTCAGAAGCTTCTTTTCTTTCATCAACTATAACAGACTTAACCTTCTGACCATTCATCTTAATTTTGGAATGCAGGAACTAATGAGTCCATCATCAAGGGATTGGAGGATTTTACCTGGAAAACAGGCTTCCTTTGAGCAATCTTTTTGCAGTCCTTGTCAGAATGACCCAAGTGAGTATAACTTTTACAGTATTCAAGGTAGTTATTATAAACCAATTCTTGCCAAAGGTTATAGGACCCAAAAGATATTTTGATACTTGTAAGAATTGTTTTTGAAACATCCATTATAGCCCATATTCTGTAAAAATTGTGCCTGACACTGTTATCATGTGGAACCCATATGTTGAGAGGCTTCCCTATAGTTTTTTCCACCTCCAGAATGTTTTTTCCCTATACATGAACTCAGAGAGATTTGGAAATCTATGAACAATGGAGTTTATGGATTCTCTATATTAGGGTTGAAATTTAGAGACCACAACAGTAGCCTCATTATCTTGTCCCCTATCTACCATACGTTTCTGCGCCAAAGTTTTTTCAAGTCTTCAACCTCTGTGAATTCTATAAATATGTGCCTGAAATCCCAACTAGAGACACTGAAAACCCCTTTGAAGTTGAATTTATCCAAGAAAGATTTCACTATAGAGTAAGATGGCTTTCCATTAGCAAATTTGCCAACTAATGTATGATTAGCTCTTTGCTGAAGAACACTCAAATCCTTTGCTTCAAAATGAATTTCCACATGTTCTTTGTCAGCTGTTCTTTTAATATTTTTGTGGAAAAACCTTACCCGAGTTAGACTTGAATAACTCTGCAAAAGTCTTCTTTGTTTCTGAAGGTTTTGTGCTACTTGTGACAGATTCAAACATGAGATTATCCCTGATCCTAGGTTGATCATGCCAAGAATTCAGACGCGGAAATCGCGTATCAAGATCAATAAATCTATGACACGAGGATGGGCATTCTCCATCCTCCATCAATCGAAAGAATAATCAGGAGCGGAGAATAAATTTAGGATAGTAGTCCATTTTTAGAGGATTCTTTATTTGTAACTGATTCTTAGAGTTTTCTATCCAACAAATTTGTTTCAAACGCAAACCTTTTTAACTTAATAAAAATGCATGAGGTATTAGATATCTGATTGTAATTAAGAAGTAATAAAATGAATATTAAAAAGGATTCCATACATATCATGAAATATGGTTTAATAATATATCTATATCATATTTAAAATAAAAATACATTTTAAGGTACAAACTATAAAACTTAACTAAATATGATGCTTGAGTAGATACTGAATTAAAACTACTTTGTATAGGCAGTGAAGATATTATATATTTTTAACTAATTAGGGTTTTTTACTTGTGTGGACAATTATTTTCAATTTTAATATAATAAATAAATATATGTGGACTAATATTTTCGACCCAATTATCTTCGTTATTGAATAAGTTTTAAGTTTTTATGGACAATGTATTATAATTAGATTAATTTTGTTTTTATAAGTAATTTTCCAATTTTTCGGAAGTATTGGAGTACTATTTGAATTTTGAATTATTTTTTATTATTCTTTACATTTGCTGTTTTTATTTTGTGACATTGCATAAACTTTATTGTGATGCTATATTTGTTGTTAAAATTTTTATTTTCTAATTAATGTTTGTCGAACCAAATTATTAACCGATTTATGATTGAACTCATAAGACCTTTGATGTATGTTGGTGATATATTTACCTCATTAAAACTCTTTCACAAGCTAAACCTTTTTTTATAAAGAAAATTTATTTTTTTTGAGAGAGAAAGAGTACTCATATAAATAGCATTTCCTCAGTTTTTCATTTACTAATAGCCATAAATATCTCAAGCAATCATGTTGTTAAATTTTAAAATGTCATGAAGTTGAAAGAATTTTTATTTTGATGGAATTTCTTCGCATTCCTTCTAGATATAGAAGAGTACTTCCCCCTGCAAATCATTTCAAACTATGAAAGAAAGACCAACAATTAGGCCATCTCGATATTGATATTTCGGTTGGCTAAGACTATAATATTTCTATATGTATTGGCAAAGCTATTCCTTGAATGTTGTTGTTCGTCCAAATATGTATTTGTAATCCTTGAGTAGAAGTTAAAATCCATGCGTGAAGGCATTTTCTATCTATTCGTCTCAGCCTTCCGAATTATTTTAATATAAACAATTGATTTGCAAAAGTATATACACCGTTAATTTAAAATATTGAAGGCTTATGATTAACGTAACTTGTAGTATATATATTTCTCGTCTTTCTCCTTTTCAATTTTTTAAAAGTTTATTAATTGTTACCCTCTCAAGTGTTTTTTCTAATTTTGATTCTTTATCTTTTTTAAAAAAACTTTTAAGTTTAGCTCATCTTTCAAATTCAAAGTTAGAAAGTTTGTTGTGGTTTCTTAATTTTATTTCTTTTCTTTTAGAATAGCAAGAAGAAGAAACTGAAAATTTATTATTCATCATGAAGGTGAAGATTTAGACAACCAAAGTCAGAGCACAAGTTCTCTTTATATGACTCTTTCTCCCAGTAGACCTAAGGAGATTATAGACTCATGTGCTCCTTATAGAAAACATTGTTCGTCTGAAACCCTTGGATTAGCTCTTATGTCGACATTACCTCTATACACAGACCTTAAATTTAATGTTGTTAATATTATCCATAGAGCAGTGCCTTCTATTTATTCTTTAACATTAGTCTCATTTAAGTCTATTGGTAAGCTTAAATTGAAGTTTGTGAGGAATTCGTTGAGTTCTACAGAACTTCGAGAGTAACTGATCACATGTATGATTATATCTATCCAATATATTATACAACAAGAACATAAGGTATGGGATTTTAGTAAAAGTTAATATTAGTTCCTTATATCTGTGAGAGTCAATTACATGCTAAAGCCCACTGAGTTTTCCTTTTAGTCTATATTCTAAAATAAGTCTTTGGTTCACTATTTACCAAAACCAATTAAATTTCTATAAGAATATTGATATTTTTCTAAGCTACCTTATATTGAATGATTTGAGGGATTTAATGGTAGTTATCATACTTTCTCATAAATTTTATGGATATTTAAGTGTTGGTAACATTTTGGCAATAAATAACATTTAATGGCCAAAAAATTATCATTTTCTTTTGTTTATCAAGGATGTTGATGTGAAGATCCTTAGTACCTTCAAGATTGTAACAAAATTTATAAAAATGAGTATGTGTACGTCTCGGGTGATTGAGAGAGCGAGATGAAGGAAGATAATTGGATTTGCTCTTCGATCAGGGTCCGCTGAAGTAAGTCTTGTATCCATTATGTATTATTATTGTGATATCTTTCTTGTTCATTAATGTTAGATTTATTTATATTTATTTTAGATAAATCTCTAATTTTAGATCGGGAATACAAGACTCGGCTATCACATACAAAAGTGCATTATGTCAAATTTATGAAGAAGGCTCTAGATAATGGTATTATTCTAATAAAGCCCTCATATTGCCTTAGCAATTAATGATCATATTCCTCATATCACCAAATGAGTTGTTATAGCTAAAAGGGGTCATCGGTATGTGCAAGATATTACTTCTTGTATTGGAAAATGGAAATACCCCATATTTAATATAAGACCAAAACTAGATTTCAAGGAAATTAGGGATAAATCTATTGTTAAAGCTTCCACTTTAGTTGATCGTGTATTGGAGAAAAGAATTAGCCAGCAGCTTGAGAGATTACGGTATGCACAAACTTCCAAGGCCAAGAAACCAAGATCCAAAGATGATTTAGTGTTAAATCATGACTTATCTAGTTCTGGTATTGTATGTTTATCCACTCAACGGATAAAAAGCCACAAATGTCACAATTATTGTTGTTGAGACACTGAAAGCTGCGAATCTTGTAGTTCTTGCTATTGAGGATTTGTGAGTCGAGAATGTTGCAGTTGTTGCTGATATTTCTTAGGGGCTTGAAGTGACTCATCTACTTCTCCGGTTTATTTCTAGTAATGTTACTGACAATGGTATTGTTGAAGTGTTGATATTTCTAGCTAAATTCTTACTACATACGCTCTTAATTTGTTAGCAACCTTTGGCTTTCCCGAAAATAAAAATGAGGCAATGACCATGGATTTATTTAATAGTTCAACGGTTTTTAATGTTTTATTGACTGAGAGTTCCTTTAAACTTGAACCCCATATTTTTCCTTTGAATAAATCCTTGATGTAATCAATTTGTTTGTAGCTTCGACCAGTTTGAGAAAGCTACACACCCATAATTTTCTCTTAGAATTGGTTAAAAGACAGATGAATTTAGAAGTATATTTCAACTTTGGATACTACTTTTTATTTTTTATTTTGTTATATTGTAAGCTTATAGTTGGTTAACCTGATTCTATACATAATACTTTATACTTTTCTAAATATATTTAGTATGTTGTATTTAGCTTGTGAGAACTTAACAAACTATGTTCTTAAATTTTCTCCAATACTAGAACTTCTTTCAGAATTTTTTGAAGATGGTTTAGAACTAAAATTCATGTTCATTTCTAAATTAAAGATGAGAATAGATAGAAAGTTAAGATTCAAATTATAATTGAAGCTAAGGAGAAACTAAAGGCTAAGCTGAAACCTAAAATCTATTTTTTTAAATAAATTATAAATACTTTTCACTTTTCAAATTAGTTTCCATTTTAGTCATTTATATTTTTAAATATTTTTTATCATTTAATATTTTCCATAAATTAAATCTAGTAAAAATTACTAACTCGTAGCTAAACTCTCATAATTACCAAATTATATATATTATTTAAAATTGTAATTTTTATATATTTAAAACTAAATTTGTTTTAGGCTTTTTAAATTTGAACAAGTAAAAATCTAACATGATGTTATATAGAAGATTAATTTTTTAATGGTTGATGCTATTAAAAAATAGATTACGTTTACGTGTTATCCATTCAAGTTTACAAATTATCACTTAATATTAAGTTTTTAAAATATTTAAAATATTTTTTACTATAATATAAAACTTATTTTTCCATTTAATTTTTTAAATTATTTATTTCACTATAGATATTGAAATCGACAAATAGAAACCCAAAATCGCATGTGCTCGAATCGTCATCGTAGAAACTGTTTTTTATCGTACTTAGAAATTATACTGCATTTGTGATTCAAACCTATTAGTTAAGTCTCGTCAATTTTGAAACTCATTAAAACACTTTGTGTTTAAGTTTTTACACAATTTTGTGTTCAAGTTTTTCAACTTTCGAACCATGTTATGTATACATTGTGAATATTTTGTAAGCGAACTAGTATTATGTTGTTGCAAAAAATAAGAAATTTTGAAGGGGGGAGGGGGATGACGATATAAAAGGAATCACAAACGATCGATAATGTAAATGTCAAACATAAATAATGAGTAAAAATTAATTTGATTTACAAATTCTGATGAGACTATGAAATATGAATTACATTATGATTGCAAATGCGAATCACGAATGTAAATAAAAATCGCAAATCACAACTGTATACGAAATCCAAAACAATTTTTTTTATTTTAACGCAAGTCACAAATAGTGAATTAGTGTCTATCAATACTTGTTGTTTGAGAATTATGAATCATTATGAATGTATGAAATGTAAATCATTACGAGTATGTTAACGAAATCACAAATAGTTTATTGTCCAGGTATGCTTATTGATTACAAATTGTGAATCGTTTTTAATATATAAAACATGAATCATTAATATTTTGTTAACGTGAATCGTGAATATATTACTGACTATAAATCTTAACGGCGGATATTCAATATCCATAGTTGTCTTTTGTGTTTTCAAACTAAATAATAAAAATTTCATTTATTTTATGTATGGATGAAATAAGAATTGTCTTTAAGAAGTAAAAATCCATTTTTGGACATGCTTTAAGCTATTATTGATATGGAATATTTTCCAACTATTAACATAGACATAGTTGTGGACTTAGTTAATCGAGAAGTACCTAAAAATAATATTTAAAAAATTAATCTTTAAATGAGCAGATGGTTAGTGGGAAAAAGTTGGTTAGTGGGGAAACTAATTTAGATATTAGTTTTGGTGGACATAAGAGAAAAAACTTCATATTATTTGTTTGGTCGATGAAATTACAAATTTTGGACAAATGTGTTAGAATGAGATGCATCTTTAAGATTACTTTTATCTCGTTACACTATAGATAATAGTTTTTGCTTTAAGTATTTGCGTATTACAAAATACCATAAAAACTGCTTGTTGTCATAATAAAGTCCAATGGATTTTCATGGAGACTTAATGTATCAACATTTCTTCACCGGCTTTAAGATTATTTTAAAGTATGCTATTTGTGAGACTTTTGTATAAAGAAACAAAAAGAAAACATTTAACCTTATATTTGAATGCTAAAAATATACTTATTATATCAAATAATGACGTGACAACCAAATGTGTACACGTTTTTGTAAAGAACGAGTATGGTTTAAAAATCTTATATCGAATTTTATGGATTACTTTAAAGAAAGATAATAAAGTTGTTTCGAGATATAGTTCTACTTCGTTTAATCTAACCAAAATTTACTTCAAATATCTAAATAGTTTTGATATAATAAGTGGCTACTCCCTCAAAACTAAATACTTTAAATGACGTTACATCACATATCCTAGCAGTCTACTAATTATTAGGTGTTCTATTTCTATCCAACTTATAAAAAAATATAAATTTGTTGTAACAAAAATAAAAAATTGGAGAAAGAAAATTAAGGAGGCGTAAAGTGAGAAGGTGAAGAAAAAAAACCAAAATAATGACATACACTGGTATATATATGCAAATGTGTGAATTAATTTAAACCGTCCATTTTTCTATTTTTAATGCTTGGTTTAATTTATATGATGAATTACCTAGATTCAAAGAAGCTTGGAAGACCAAGTAGTAATGACAAAAATAAGAAAATAAGAGAATATTAAGTATGTATCTCAACAACTACATGATATAGTTACCAATTAAGAAAACATTTTATGATTAAAAACATTCAATAGTAGTTGATTTTTCCAAACAAAACTGTAAAATGATGGCTTTTTGGAATTAAATAGCTCATTAAACTTTAAATAATTAGCATATTCATTATAATCTAGAGTCATATTTTTGTTTTTTTGTTTTTCTGCGTCTTGAATCAAATCTGGTCTTCCACACAACATGTTTGTAGTTTATCTTATCTTATAGCGTACAAGAATCATATAAATAGACCTTGTGTATGTTTGATCTTGAATGAACCCTATATGCAGACTGAAGAGACTTACAAAAAGAAAAACTCAAATTTTATTTTTCTTTACAAAGTTAAGACTATATTTAGTGATAATGAATATTAGATAGATTATTTAACTTATACACTCTTCTATATTTACATGCATTGAGGGATTAAATTATATGTTAAGTATGTGATATCCATCGACTATAAGTTGTTGGACTATAATGTCTAATATCTTGTTTTCTAAGTTGTTGGTCTATTATTATATACTTCATATAACTTAACAGACCAACATGACATATATTATTTAAATCTCATGATACTAACCTATTCTTACATGTTGGTCTAAATTTAACCTGATTATTTTGGACCAACTATTCAAAAATAATAATGATATTATTGATATAACATATGATACATTCCTAATATATGGGACTTACAATCTCGCATTTGGGTTATAATTTGTATTAAACTGATGTATTCATTGAATAAATCTATAAATCTTGTTAATATATTAACAAGTAACCTAAAAGAAATTGTATATTCAATCAATATCTCACCAAAGGGCTTATCAGTATATATATATATAATGTTAAACATTACCGTAGTAAACTTAGATACCTCATAACATACAACATAATAATCACATAACTTACTAATCTAAGATTCCAAAATCTAGTTGCATATATTTATCTGAAATATGATCCTTGAAACTAAATTATACAAAAAAAAATACAAGATAAAATAAGAAAACTAAATATTACATTCCTCAAAATGTATATGTATCGAAACTAAAAGTACAAAAATATAAACCTATAATAACACTTTTGTTAAACAAACTCCGACTATTATGAAATATCTTCAAGACTAACGACATCCAAGCAAGCGTCATGCACGAAAAAAACTTTTGGTATCAATACGTTAGTGAAAAGATATGCAACAATGGAGGCTGTGCATATACTCTATCATATGGCTATTTATATCATTTCCTTAGCATACGAAAACTTGATATGTATATATTTATATTTATTCAAGAAATTTATTTTAAATATTAAATAATATGTAACCTAAAATTAAATGACATCCTATCGTTATTACATTAACTATTAAAAATGGTTTTTTTTATATATCATCATGTTAGTTTTTTATTTATTCAAATTGGTGAAGCTTAACACAAATTCAGTTTTAAATCTATAAAAGTTACAATTTCAAATTTTGTATATAATTTGCTAATTATGTTAGTTTAGATATGAGTTAATAATTTTTAATGAGTTTTAGTTTCTATATTTAAATAAAAACGTATAAAAATATAAGCGACTAGAAGAAATATCTAATTAAAAAATATAAAATTTATATAAAAGACAACTGGTTTATTCTACTTCGTTAATGATAAAACAAGAAATTTTATATTCTACTTCAGTTTAGATATATTTGTTGGGCTACGCTATAATGAGACCTCCAACTCAAATAGCAATTCTTAAAAACTTAAAATAATTAAAACACTCGTACCTTTAAAAAAATTACAAGTTCAATGTAATAGACATATTACGTGAGCAAGTAACATTAAAAGCAATAAACAAATAGATTAAAATAACAATTTTATAAATGTACAAGTAAATTCTTCTGTCTCTATTCAAGTTAAAGTATTGAAATTTCATAAATGGTCAAATTGAAATTACATAAACTTTTATATCGACAAAAAAAAAACAATAACCATACTAGAATATTGGTTAAAATAATCTTACTTTGTGTGTCAAATCATTTACAAAAACGAGTTCTATGAAATGAATCATTTAAATGTGAGGAGAATACATAGATTTTATAGATCAATTATGTACGGATACCGTCCTAAGATTTACTTTTATTTTGTATAGATTTCATATTTGATTAGGGGTGGAGATAGAGGTTGCGCAATTGTCCACTATTGAACATCCAAAATTGCACATCCCCGTTGCGCCAGTCTGTTTGTCGAGCGATACGTGCGGAATGTCGCCCTAATAGTGAGGTTTTAAAAATCCAATTTCATGCATGGTACCTTAGATAAAAAAATAGACAACCTAACTGAAGATCTCAACCTCACATAACCTATAGAACTAACTAGAATTCAAAATAGCAACTACAAAAACACAAAAATAGAATTTTTGTACCCAGAAATTTTAAACCTAAATATCACTAAAAACATAACAAAATTTGAAACAAATACATCAATAGGTCACTAACACATATCTAACGGTATTGTGTAGTCCAATTTGTAAAAAATTGATATTTTAAGAAGGTTAGAGTTAAAGTAGAGAGAAAATGACATATTTTTAAAAAAAATTATATCAATGATAAATTTGTAAATAAAGTCTCATTTTGTTCTTACAAAATCGGATCCCCGTTATAATTTAGCCCTTTTTTTTTACTTTTCTAAAAAATATTTCAATTTATATAAATTTATATATCTATATAAATTATATAATATTATTAATTACACAAAATATTTTTCAACAACACTAGACTAGAGAATAGTACTATTAATCACACAAAATATTTTTCAACAACAGACTGGAGATAACATACAATTTTTGTTTTGTTTTAGAAGACAACTAGATAAAAACCCTGAGCGTTGTTGCTCAGGTAATGCAAAAAGATCCGCAAAATCTAATATTATATAGATATAAATAATTGAAATAAAAGCATGATCAATTAGGATATAAATATAAAAGGAAAATAATATAATTATTTGTCTAATATCATATAGCTCAATTCAAAAGGACGTAAATGTTTTTTACAACCATCTTTCCTATCCTTTTAGATGCTATGCCTAATGTAGATCCTTCAAAATCTGGAAAAGAAAAATAGTTTTTGACATCCGTAGACCAAATTGGGATAAAAGTTTTGTTTATATAAAATATATATATATATATATAAGTACCATCTAAGTACATTTTAGAACATCAAACATCTCGTATATTTGTTTTATGGAGATCAAACAAACCTGTAAATATAAAGAACTTATATAAGAAAATACAAAAACTTGGATTAAAAAACTAAAGCAAACTCAAAAAATGTACAGAGTATTAATGTGCTATAAGTTATATAAACATAAAAAAAATAGTTTTAAAACTCACTCATACATAAAAAAACAATTTTTCAAATAAAGAGACCATACACATTTATATATTTTAACTTAATTTAACTATACAACTTAAAAAATCTTTGAATAAGACTAAACTATAGGAAAACATAAACTCATCATTAAAAAAATGTTTTTGTTAATCATACCTCTTTATTCCTTTCCAACATTAGCTAATTCTCAAACTATTAACTCCAATGTTAACTCATATCTTTTTTTTTCTCTAATCTTATAGTTTTTAATTTATGACCAACACATGAAAAAAAATGATATAAGTAAAATAGAAAAATATAAAAAAATATTAAGAGAGAACTGAAATAAATATCGTGTATAGAATGGAAGATCTTCAAAAGGGATCTTTTATTGGGTAAAGAGAGAAACTCTCTGGTCTAATGGTAATAAATCTCTTACGGCTAGTTTGCTATTATTCACACCGACTGCCGGTTTCTATAGGGATTTCAGGTTATTTGGCCAGAAATCCCACCAATTTACTCTCTCCTAAATCTCCATTTGTTCTCGTATTCACACTTTACTTCGAATCAACAAGGAGTATGGTTTCTTCTGTTTTCATTTTTCTTTTTATCTTCTCTGAACATTTAGAAATCATGAATGTAGATTCTCTCATGGTTCTCCAATCAGTCTCTTTTGTTCATTCTGCTCTTTATTCTTCAAGCAAAGACGGTTATTCTAAGATGTTTACCTCCAGATTCGGAAGTACAGTGGATTTGTTCACCCTTACTTTGTATTTAATGACGGGTTTTTTTTAGTTTCGTCTCCAACGGTTCTTCTTCGCTCCAGAGTTTTGGCGTCGACGGATCCTTTTGGCTCTATTAGTTTTTTATTATCATGTATCTTCCGCGTCACAAGAGTTTCACTGTGAACGATGAAAGCTCCCAAAATTTCAGAGGTTTCAGAGCCTTATTAGTTGTTATGGAGTACGTCGATTGTCGGAACCCACCAGCCTGCGTTAATCGTCGGTTCTTTTTGGAATCGGTCTTCGTTTGTCTAAGCTTCATGGAACGGAGATAAGTCCAGATTTGCGGATGAAAATGAAATTAGTGGGCATAAATATGTGGCTGCCGGGAAGGTACGACGTTCATCTTCCTCTCTCAAATTCGGTAACTGGCTGCTCTCTTCTCTCTTCTTTTTGGTTGTTTGGCTAACCTTTGGTCCATAAAAGGTATAGTGGTATGGGCCTTCTGATATCGTTTACTTTAATTGAAGTTTTAAAGCTCACTCATTCAAGAGCTTTAATTTTAATTAAAGTTTCAAAATTTCCTCGTATTCTTAGAGCTTTAACTAATTATTATTTTCAGTCGATTGATTTAAATTTAATTAATAGTTTTTCATTTCTATTAATATTAATGGATATAACTAGATTTTTTATTTGTCAAAATTAAAATTATTGAATTTTTATTTTTACTACTTATCGATCTTTTGAGGTGGATAGATTGTAAAATTTGGTGCAGGTTAGAAGTTCTTTTTTCTTCTAGAGATAACTCGAATGACATTTGGGTCAAAAATTTCAACCTTCCTTTCAAGGGATTTGGTAACTTCAGATCGTTTGTTGACACCCTTCTTTATGTGGATAATCAAACCGAAAAGAAGGAAAAACTTAGGTTTCCTCGTATTTGTGTCATAATCAAAATGGATTTCCGCTCCGAGCTCACTTTTAGGACCAAATGTAGACTTATCACGGTGGCTTTTGAGTATCAAGGTTTGCCACCCCAGTGTGTGAACCGTGTAGTCTTTGGCCATAACACCCACCTATGTAAGAAAGGCCCCATGATGCCTCCTTCCTCGAGTATTCAGATTATGTCTTCTGAGGAATCTGATCCTTTCTGAGGTAGCTCATGATTCGACCAATAGGCACCGGTTGGCTTCTCTTGAAGAGGCCAAGGAGAATATCAGTGGTGAGGAAGTGGTTTCCCCAATCGACATCGCCTCTCTCATGCTTCGACCCATGATATTTTGGATTTGTCCTCCGACACGACCATCACCTGACCCTCTGTAAGTTTTTCTTCTCTTATGATTATTGCTTCGTGGAATGTGTGGGGTCTTCACGACCCACTTAGGCAAAAAGATGTTACTGATTTCATTATTCGTAATAGTATATCTCTTTTAATGTTAGTCGAAACCAAATTCCAAAACCACAAAGTCGACTCTATCATTAGATCGGTGGCCCCTTTTTAGCACTACATTACTAATCATTCCTCTCACCCTCTCGGAAGAATTTGGGTTATTTGGAACCCTAGTGTCATCTCTGTTACTAGTCTGTCCCAATCCGCTCAGTTCATCCACTGTAAGGTCAAATGCCATAATTTCTCTTCCTCTTTCCAGTTCACTGCGATCTATGCCTTCAATGAAGTAGTGGACCGCATTTATCTATGTAATGACTTAATGTTTATTGCGGACCATGATAAGGGGTTGCCATGGGTCTCCCTTGGGGATTTTAACGCCATCCGCAAAGCGGAGGAGCGTTTAGGCTCCCAAGAGACTTGGTCCCCTGCCATTGATGATTTCAATAATTGTTGCTACAATTGCGAGCTTAGCGACCTCGGATCTACTGGCTTCCCTTTTACCTGGATAAATAAGCAGCCTACTCGCCCTGTCTTGTCCAAAATTGACCGTGTCTTGGTCAATCTCGAATGAGACGACCTCTTTCCTATATTTGTTGCCCACTTTGGCTTCCTTCTCTCTTCTGATCATACCACTGTTACTCTTAACCTCGGTCTCCCTCGCCCCAAAAAAAGAAGCCTTTCAAATTCTTCAACATGTGGAAATCTCATCCTCTATTCAAATTCATCGTTGCCAACAGTTGGAACCTCTCTTCCCATGCTTCTAGAATGATCCTGGTCTCTCAGAAGCTGAACCGGCTTCAATACGAGCTTGCGTGTCTCAACCGTAAAGAATATAGTGATATTAGCTCTAGACTCTCCTTAGCTCAGGATAACCTCTTCCGTGCCCAAACCAACCTTGCTCTTAATCCCCTCAATCCTGAGCTCTCCACTAAGGAGATTGAGGCTTCAGAGTCTTACATCTTTCTTAGCCGTGCTGAAGAATCCTTTCTCAACCAAAAATCTAGAGAAAACTGGATCAAGCTTGGAGACAGGAATACCAAATTCTTCCATAATAGTATTAAAAATCTTCTTTGCCGCAATAAGATTATTTCTATCAATAACGATCTTTGTGTCACTGTCTCTACCCCGGATTCTGTCTATCGGGTCTTTGTAAACTATTCCAAGGACCTGCTAGGCGCCAGACATCCCCCTAGTTACACTGGTTTGGATAGAGTCTCCACTCTCCTCTCCTCTAAGGTGAATGACTCGGACAAGGTCTCAATGACACGAAACGTTTTTCGAGAAGAGATTAAGTCTGCCTTGTTTAGTATTGATAGTGATGAGTCCGAATTCGAAGAGCTCCCCGGAAGGGTAGTCCAAAGTAAAATCACCCCGTAAATTCGGACAGACTCCATGACTTCAGTTCGAACAGCACTGGTTGAACCGGACAGATGACTTTGAACACTGCAAACATAAGGCAGTTCGAACTATGACTAAAGTACTAAAAAACCTAATCACTATCTGACTAAGCTACCTGTACATCTGCTTAAAACTCATGGGTCTTTAAACATGACCCGGGTCCATTAAACTTGACCCGAAAGCCCATAAGGGCCCAAATTTCACACTATAAATACCCAACCACCAGCATTAACTATGGGTAAGAAAAATTAACTGCTGCCAGGCTGCTTAATTCTCTCTCCACCCTTGAAACACTTTGAAACACCCTGAAATATCTTAAAACACCCTTAAACACCACCACATCACAGTGAAACACCCTTACGCCGCCTTAAAACTCCACTTAAAATTACCAGCCTACCCTCAGGCTACTTTTATCACCACCAAATTGGCGACCACAGTGGGAGGCGACGGTGCCTTAATCAGACATTCAAAACCAAGTAAAGGAATTCTGTCCGAATGAATCCGGATAATCCAGAGCTTCCACCAGCTTTGCTCGAAGTGGTGGAAGAGAACGATGAATATACTGTCCAGGAGCGTGACAGGTTGAGGGTTGAAATAGAAGCTCTGAGGGCTGAAAAGGCCAAGATGGGCATGAAGGAGAAATCCAAAGCATCAGTTGCTCATCGTTCTGATAACCCTCGAGAGCATGAGGCTTCAAAGACTCATGTGAGCACTAAAAAGACACATGCCAGTTCAAAAAAGTCTCACCGGTCCAAGCCTGTGGAGAGTTCTGACTCAAGTTCAGAATCTTCGGACAGCTCTTCGGACAGTGAGGGAAATGAAAAATCCGTGTCCTCCAGTAGTGATGAGGGGCGAACCAGGAAAAAACAGAAGCAAGTTAAAAAGTATTCCAGAAAAAGAGACCACCATGGAAGAATGAAAAGGCACATTGGGAAAGGATCATCTCACAGCCGGAGACATATAGACCGGATGCTGGTGGATCCATTTGCCTTCCATGATGAGCCAGGTATCTTTGCAACACCTAATGAGGATACCGTGTTCAGTCGTGGAAGGAATTGGAGGCAGTCTCCACTGTCTTCTAAAATCCTATCCGGAAACCTCCCCAAGAGGTTCGATAGCACCAAGATGGAGAAGTACGATGGCAGTACTGATCCAGACAATCATCTGGAGCAATTCAAGAACTTCATGATGAACTTTGATGATGATGATAAACTACTCTGCAGGGCATTCTCCCAGTCCTTTACGGGGAGTGCTCTGAAGTGGTACAACAGCCTTCCTCAGGGTTGTATCAGAGACTTTGATACCTTTTGGGTGGCCTTTCGAAGGCAATTTGTGAGGAGTAAGGAGCTCAAGGGCAATGGAGATACCATAATCCATTGTGCCCAAGAGCCAAATGAATCGTTGAAAGAATACATAAGTCGTTTTGTGAACACAAAGAACGGGCTGGCTGATTGCTTTGAACAAGTGGCAATAGCATCCCTGAGACAAGGTTTGAACCCGGGCAACCTGGCCGATTCAGTAACAAGGAAGAAAGCCATGACCTGGGATGGATTGCTGAATCAAGTCGGCAAGCAAATAAATGTTGATGAAACAAAAAAGACCAGGGTGCACAGGCAGGTGAGATCCACCCCGGTAACACCAACTCCCAATCAAAACCAGTCCGGAAACAAAGCTAGAGAAACCGGGCAGGGGCATGGAAGAGGAAAAGCTCAGTCTCAACCAGCTGCTCCTGCACAAAGTCAGCAGTCTAGAAACAAAAGGGGGCCGTGGGTCCAACCGGAGTGGTTTGCATAGCTCAAAGAAAGTGTGGCAACCATTTTCGAAAAAACTAAAGATGAAGTACACTACCGGAGACCGGCAACCTTGCAGTCTCCCAGAGAACATCGAAATAGTTCTTTTTGTCAATATCACAATGATATTGGCCATACTACTGATGATTGCATAGCCTTGAAACAAGAGGTTCAGAACCTGATTGAAAGAGGGAAATTGGGTGCATACGTTAAAAGAAGAGGAGGCAACAGGCCTGATAACACTCACCGGGCTGGTCCGGTTAATGCTGCCCCAGAAGGGGCTATGGTAATCGTTGAAAGGTTTGATGTGGAATCTGAATACTTGGACCCTGATCCAACAAGAAACAGAGTGGGTGCAATAGAGGAGCGTTCCAGGTCGGTCTCCGGGCTCATTAAATTCTTTGAGTCCTTGACAATTTTCGGAGGGGACACTGTAACGGCTCCTACCACTTCATCAAGAAAAAGGCATGTTCATAATTTGGCTACCCAATTAGAAGGGGGCATGACCTCTTATCAATCGTCAAGTTTATTCCCATTCATTGTCTTTGATGGGGATGATTTGAGAGACATTGCTGGCCCTCATGAAGATGCTGTTGTCATAGGAGCATCGATAGGGGGAAATGAGATAAGGCGAATCCTGGTAGATACTGGGAGCTCTGCCAATATCCTTTTCCTGGATACTTACAAGAAAATGAAAAATCCAGCTGTGATTCAAAAGTCAGACAGATCGATTGTAGGCTTCACGGGTAGCTCAGCTGATGTAATCGGTGAGTTCGAAGAAGAAGTATTGTTGGGCAGAGGTCCTTTCAAGAAAACGGTCAGAATACTTTTCATTGTGGTGGACTGTCCCACTTGTTACAATGCTATTCTAGGGAGATCTTGGCTCTCTAGGATGCACGCAGTGGCTTCGACAGTCCATCAGTGTTTAAAATATGCTGTTCAGGGGCAGGTTGGGGTTGTCCGGAGCAGTCAAAAAGTTGCAAGAGAATGCTATGCCACTGCCTTGGCTCCGCGAACGCTGGGGGCAGTCCGTATAAATGACCAATAGCAGTTTGAGGGCCTTTCTGGGGGTGAGGGTGAAATTGATGACCCCAGAGAGACCCCCGGAGTGTTGATCCCAGTTGAAGAGGTTGAGACACACTGCTTGGAAGAAGGGAAATTTGTCAAGATAGGGTCCAAAATGCCACAAGTGTTGAAAGAAGAGATGTTAAAATTCTTAAAAGACCATCAGCATGTCTTTGCTTGGTGCAATGCTGATGTTACTGGAGTTCCATCAGAGGTGATTTCCCATCACCTATCTGTCCGGAGGGATGTGGCACCTGTGGTGCAAAAGAGGAGAGCTTTTTCAAAAGAAAAGGCTGATGTCATTGTACAAGAGGTTGACAGACTCACAAAGATGGGGCACATTAAATAATCTCAGTATCCTTTGTGGACTGCCAATCCAGTCTTGGTAAAAAAGAAAAACGGTAAATGGCGAATGTGCATTGACTTCACAGATCTCAATCGAGCTTGCCCAAAAGACTTGTATCCGGTTCCCCGGATAGATCAGCTGGTAGATTCTACTTCTGGGAACAAGCTACTCTCCTTCATGGATGCTTTCTCCGGGTACAATCAGATCCAGGTGGATCCAAGGGATCAAGAGCATACCACTTTTGTTACAGATAGAGGTCTACACTGCTACAAGGTGATGCCTTTTGGTTTGAAAAATGCTGGGGCTACTTATCAAAGGTTAGTCAATAAGGCATTTGCTGATCAAATTGGAAGAAATATGGAAGTTTACATTGACGATATGATGGTGAAAAGTGTGGATGAGCAGCTGCACTTGTCCGACCTCCAGGAGACTTTTGCCAATCTGGCCAAGGTAAATTTAAAGTTAAATCCTGAAAAATGTGTGTTCGGAGTGCAGTCCGGGAAGTTCTTGGGGTATATCATAAGTGAGCATGGAATACAACCTGACCCGGACCAGCTCAATGCCTTGTTCCAGATGGAGCCTCCACGAAACATTAAAGAAGTACAGCGGTTAACGGGGAGGTTAGCAGCTTTGAACAGATTCATCTCAAGGTCTTCGGACAGATGTGCTCCTTTCTTTCAAACTTTTAAGGGTGCAAAGGGGTTTGAGTGGACACCACAGTGTGATGAGGCATTCAATGAAATCAAAAAGCATATGTCCTCCCCCAAGACCTTGTTCAAACCAGTCGATGGGGAGACTCTTTTTGTGTATCTGGCTGTTTCAAGCTGTGCCATCAGTGCTGTGCTAGTAAGGGAGGTTGATGGGTACCCTCACCCGGTATACTACATCAGCAAAAGCCTGATTAATGCTGAACGCCGTTACTTGAAACTTGAGAAACTAGCATTGGCCTTGGTGATAGCTGCAAGAAAGATGAGACCTTATTTTCAGGCTCATCCTATCGTTGTCCGGACATCTTTCCCTTTAAAGAATGTCCTTCAAAAAGCAGACATTTCAAGCAGAATGACAAAGTGGTCAGTAGAGTTGGGGGACTTCGACATAGACTTTGCTCCTCGAACAGCAGTAAAAGCTCAAGCTGTGGCTGATTTTCTGGTCGAATTCCATTATGATAGGGACTCAGAACAATCTGCTGATTCAAAAGACAAAAAAGTGTGGATTGTCCGAACAGATGGAGGATCCAGTGCCATAGGATCTGGGGCAGGAATATGTCTTACTTCCCTCTATGGGGACAACATGTTCCAAGCTATTTGTTTTGCTTTCAGAGCATCTAATAACGAGTCTGAATACGAAGCAGCTATAGCTGGGTTGAAATTGGCTTATATCTGTGGAGCAAAAAGGGTCAAGCTGCTAAGCGACTCCCAATTGCTTGTCCACCATGCCTTGGGCCTGTCAGAAGCTAGAAAAGAACAATTGATTAAATATTTACTTCTCCTGAAAAATGAAGCAATGAAGTTTAAAGCTGTTATCTATGAACATATTCCCCGGGCAGAGAATGAGCTAGCAGACTCATTGGCAACAATAGCATACACGGAGTCCTATACATGGATCCATGTGCTTGAAAGTCCTTCTATCCAACTTGATGAAGGGGAAAAAGAAGAAGTCTTTGAAATACAAGTGAATGAGCCTCAGGATTGGAGGTCTCCTCTTATACAATATCTGTCCGAAGGCATCGTACCTTTGAATAAATCACAAGCCAGAACTCTAAAACACAAGGCTCGTGGTTTCATCATGATTAGAGAGGTCTTGTACAAGAAATCCTATAGCAAACCTCTCCTACGCTGTTTAGGAGATCATGAGTCACAAATGGTTCTCTCCGAATTGCATGATGGTGAGGGATCAGCCCATTGTGGATTTAGAGCATTAACAAGAAGAGTGCTTCTCTCCGGATATTATTGGCCTTCAATAATGAAAGATGCCAAGGAACTGGTAAGAAGGTGTGACCCATGCCAGAGGTACAGCAATGAAATTCATGTACCAGCCATTCCTATGGAATCAATTTCTGAGCCTATCCCTTTTGCTCGACGGGGATTAGACTTAGTTGGGCCTCTCCCTATGGCGTCCGGAGGGCGTAAAACCATAATCGTAGCCATTGACTACTTTTCGAAGTGGATAGAAGCAGCCCCCTTGGCAGGAACAACCTCAAAGGCTGTTATAAAATTCGTTCTATCCAACATATGTTGCAGATTTGGTGTTCCACAGAGAATAACAACAGACAATGGGCCACAGTTTGACAACAGAGAAATGGAGAGCTTCTGTGCCTCAAGGGGTATTCAGCACTGCTTTTCTTCACCATTTCACCCACAAGCCAATGGGCAAGTTGAAGTGGCTAACAGAACAATACTGTCCGGTTTAAAGAAAAATTTGGAAGGGGCTGCTGGGAAGTGGCCTAGTTATTTACAAGAAGTCTTGTGGGCCTACCGGACAACGCCTGGGGCTGCCACACAAGAATCACCTTTTGCCTTGGTCTATGGGATGGATGCAGTAGCTCCCATAGAAAAGACACTCCCCTCTTTTCGTGTTCATAACTTCTCCGGACGGGCTAATGAAATAGCAGTTAGAAATCAACTTGATTTAATTGAAGAAAGGCGAGTAAAAGCTCATCTTAGAATGGCACATTATCAAGGCTTGATGAGAAGCAGGTTTGCTTCTAAGGTTAAAAGAAGAGACTTTCAACCAGGAGATAAAGTGTTGAGGAAAGTTTTCTTGCATACCAAGGAAAAGCTCTTCGGAAAGCTGGCCCCAACTTGGGAGGGTCCGTATACTGTGGTTGAAAGAATCAAGCCTGGCACATACTGGCTGGAAGACAAGGATGGCAGGGTTTTAACTCACCCTTGGAATATTGAACACCTTCGAATGTACTTAGAATAAAGTTTATGTAAATATTTACTTGTTTAAACATCCATGTAAATATTTGGGGGCATACCACTTCCTCTCTTCGGCGCCACGAAGAGCTTTCAATAAAACTTGGAGCCTTCTTAAACAATTTTCTAAGTTTTTACAAAATTCTGTTGATTGCCATACTACCCGGACTGAAAGATCTAAGGGCTACTTAAATTCTAGCCAGAGAAATTAAACACTCTCATAATACGAAATATTTAAACAGACTATGGAATAAGAGAAAGGTTGTGCAAGGTAAAACGTTCATTCAATAAACTTAAAGTTGCCTTGGCCTTCCAAGGACTTTTTAAACAAGTTTGAGCATAATACAAAAATCTGTCCGGTTAAAACGGACAGCATCACAAAAAAGGTGCCTTGGCCTTCCAAGGACTTTGGTTCGAACAAAAAGTAAACAAAGCAAATTACCAACTAAGGTGGAGCCTTTGAAGATGGCTCACCCTCATCTGTTCCCTTGATCTTGATATCGCTTTTTTCCTCAATGACCTTCTTGCCTTTGGGGTCAGCCTCTTCTTCACCCGGACTCTCTCCGGTTTCCTCCTCGTCACCAGATGAGGATATATCAGTGTACCCTTCATCAACCATGGTCCAATATGGGAGATCATCGTCATCCACGTAACGCCATAAGTCCCCAAGTCTCCTCTTCGGGAACTTCTCGTGAAATAGGAGGACCATGTCGGACTTCACCTTTTCAATCAATAATTCCTCACTCCGTATCATCTCCCTGGCATAAGCATTGATTTTGGCCTTGATCATAGCTTCTTGATCCTTCACCAAAGCATTTTTCTCCTCGACAGCCTGAGTCACTGCATTCTCTAAAGCAAGTTTGTCAGTGGTCAGGTTGGTGACAATCTTCTCCTTTGCTGCAGTTTCTCCCCTTGATACTGCCAAGTCCTTCTCCAATCCGGACAGCTTAGCCTGGAGATCTTTCACAGTCTTTTCTAAAGAAGCAACTTTTGTGTTGCTTTTCTCTTGATTTTCCTTTAGCTGTTCGTTTGACTCCTTGAGCAAGTCAACCTTAGTAGTGGCAGTCCTGAGTTTTTCGGACAGTGACTCCTTCTCAGACTTAAGTTCTTTGATGGACTCTGCCTGACTCCGGACTTTCCTTTCCAGGGTAAGAACGGGTTGTACGTTGCTCAGGAGGGAATGAGCTATAACGTCTCTCTCGCTGGAAACCAAGAAAGTCTTACCGTTGAAGTTTACTGTGTTGGAGCTGCTTGGGGGAACATATGGCCCAGCAAACTCATCTCTTGACAGACCAAGAAAGTAATCACCCAGAGGACCCAGGCCGGTGACATCCACTTCGTCCATATTGATCTCTCCCCTTTCAATCTCATCAGTATGAAGTTCCCTTGGAATCCCTTCGTTAAGATTGTCCGGGATCTCTTCAGCCAACGTTGGATCAATAGGGAAAGTGGGCTCCGGATCCCGGGGAGCAAACTCTTCTTCTTGAGAAATCTTCTTCTTTTTGGCTTCCTTATCAGCACTGTCACTCGTTTGCTTGCGAGTTCGTTTGGAGGCCCTTGAAGGTTTTGAGGGAGTCTCTCCGTGTTTCTTACTTTCCACTTCTACCACCTGAAGAAGGTTTGCATCAACTTGAGCTGGGACTGGCACCTCTGTGTCAGTTGGAGCTTTTTTCTCCGTATCCGCTGCTGTTTTCCTCCCTTTCTTCTTCTGGCCCTTCATTTTACTTGGGGCTTTGGCCCGGAGAGGGAGGAAAAGGGTCCCATCTAGCTCATGAGACCTTCTCAGCACTATGTCATCATCAGGAGGGGTGGAGAACTCCTCCCATGTTAAATCCCTTCGACCTGTGGTGTTCCACAGGTGAGATCTCGCCAAGTTCCCCGAAGTGAAAGCCTTGTGAAACCGGTTCTCCCAGTTCTCTGCGGCCCATGCATTTATCTTGCCACAGGTGACCTGTCCGGCTTTCAGATAGTCTCCGAACTCTTTTGGCAGTTCTAATAAAACAAAAGAATAACTAGTTAGTGAAAGCTTAAAGAAGGGAAGATTCGAACAGAAGCTTAAGGAAAGAACTTACGATCGCTTCTCCATCTACTTCGAAGAAGGCTAGGATTCTCCCCAACCTTAATCTTCTTCCCATTCTCCCATGAGCCACTTATAAACAAGAACTGGCTCCTCCATTTATTCTCCGACTCCAGGAGATCATCGACGGCTTTCAGATTGTTCCCCATATTAAAATGATAAAAAGGGAACTGGTGGTGCTTGCACAGATTAGCCACAGCAGCAAACTCTTCCATGGGAAGAGGGATTCCGGACAGCCTAGACGCCATAATGCATGACATCAAGGTGTACCATCCGTTGGGGCTCAGCTGCGATGGACATAGCTTGACTAAATGGAAATAGCGCACTATCTCCGGATCCAATGGGAACCTGAGTCCCCAATTGAACAGCTCCGTAAAAAAGACAATCTCGTTTCTCTTGCAATCCATCGGGGTCTCCGGATCGATGGGAATTCGGATCTTTACGTTTTCAGGGATCCCCCACTTAGTGCGAAGCCGTCCCAAGTCTCTAGTATGAATAAACATGTACTTGGTTTTTAACAAAGACAAAAGATACTTAAATTCTACCTTGTGAAAGCAGGGCCCAACTTTCCCTTCAAGGCTCTCCGGCAGATCCGGACGGCTCAGGTACAAGTCCTCTTTGCCTTTCTTGGCAACAATTATAGCAGTTTCAGCTTGTCCGGAAGACTCGGACTCAAACCTGACCTCCTCAGTGGAGTCTTCCATCCTCTCCTCCATTACTGTTGGGGGAGCTTCTGCAGAAACAGCCCGGGGAGGGATGAAGCTTGGCATAGCTGATCCTCCGGACTGGCGGCTCGTTGTATGTTTCTGAGTTCTCACCTCAGTTTGAGCTTCTGAGGTCGAAGTTTCCTTAGGAGGTAGTGGACTGCTAGCCTCCGGACCAACCGGCCTCTCCCGGAGGGTCCTAACAGTTGTCCCGGACCCTGACTCACTGGTATTTTTTGAGGAGAGTCCCTTAACCAGTCTACTTGGTCTTTTCATGATCAGCTTGTCTGGAGAATGATCGGAGTCGGACCCCATAGCAATAAAAGTGGTTTTCTTCCTAACACTTGTAACAGCGACCCCCGGTTCGACAGTGGGGATTGACTCTTGGACTGATGAGCCAGAAACTATTGGGGAGAGTGTTGATTGAAAGAGTTTTCTAGGTTTCGTACCTTTCGAAGACGACGAACCTCTATCAGATTCTTCGATTGAAGGGGCTGGATTTTCAGCAGGCGACGCTGGAAGCCCTGCTGCAAGTCTCTTCTCTTTTTCAACCCTTTGAGCTTTCTCTAGTTCTGAAAGATTGAGCCAGCCACCCTTGATTAGAGCTGTTCTTGCTGTGAACATAAAACAACTAAGAGAAGTTTGAAGTTTTAGAGAGATGAAGTTTTGAGTGAAATGGCAAAGTAAAAGTGAAAATGAGACTGTGAAAGACAAATGGAATTTATAGTAAATGTAAAGAAGAGTTTGATTCCTAGGAGAATCCGAAAAGTTGGGCAATGATTAAAAACGGCGCTGACGTCATCAATAGCATTTAAAGAAGTAACTTGTTCGAGAAAGTGGTGCAACTTTCAAGGTGAGAAAACGGCTAAAAGTAACCAACCAGAGGGTGACACGTGTCCCACTACCTCTGGCAAAGAACCGTTTGGAATTCATAACGGTTGGGCTGTCCGGGCCTATCTAAATTCTCTTCGAATTGGAAAACCACTTCTTCAATCAGACTGTTTTTCAGTTCTTTAACAAGGACACTTGTTCAAATACCTAAAAAAGGGGCTCCTGATGAGTCCGAATTCGAAGAGCTCCCCGGAAGGGTAGTCCAAAGTAAAATCACCCCGTAAATTCGGACAGACTCCATGACTTCAGTTCGAACAGCACTGGTTGAACCGGACAGATGACTTTGAACACTGCAAACATAAGGCAGTTCGAACTATGACTAAAGTACTAAAAAACCTAATCACTATCTGACTAAGCTACCTGTACATCTGCTTAAAACTCATGGGTCTTTAAACATGACCCGGGTCCATTAAACTTGACCCGAAAGCCCATAAGGGCCCAAATTTCACACTATAAATACCCAACCACCAGCATTAACTATGGGTAAGAAAAATTAACTGCTGCCAGGCTGCTTAATTCTCTCTCCACCCTTGAAACACTTTGAAACACCCTGAAATATCTTAAAACACCCTTAAACACCACCACATCACAGTGAAACACCCTTACGCCGCCTTAAAACTCCACTTAAAATTACCAGCCTACCCTCAGGCTACTTTTATCACCACCAGATAGCAACAAATCTGCCGGCCCTGACGGTTTTAATTCTAGTTTTTTCAAAGCCTCTTGGGATATTGTGGGCTCCGATATATGTCTTGGGGTTCTTGAATTCTTTAATTATGGAACCTTAGATTCGTCTTGGAACTCCACCTCCATCGCCCTTATCCCTAAGAAAGACTCCCCATCCGTGGCTGCCGATTTTAGACCTATTGCCCTCTGCAATGTGATCTACAAAATCATTTCCAAAATTTTGGCCAATAGAATTAAAGATTGTTTTCCTTACTTAATTGATTCATCTCAATCCGCATTCGTTGCTGGTAGGAACATCTCTGACGATATTCTTCTCTCCCAAGAGCTGTTAAAGGGTTACTTCTCTAACAAAGTTAGTTGTAAGGCTGCTCTTAAGATTGATCTTATGAAAGCTTTTGATAATGTCAGATGTCATCTGATTCTTGATATTCTTGTTGCGATGCATTTCCCTGTTAAGATGATCAACTGGATCATTCAATGCATCTCTTTCCCCACTTACAATGTCATCATCAATGGGGATCTTCATAGTAATTTTCAGGGTAGGAAAGGCCTCAGACAAGGAGACCCTCTTTCTCCTTTCCTCTTTGTCCTTGTTATGCAAGTCCTCTCCGACATTCTCAAAGAGAAAAGAACTGCCCCTAACTCTAAGTTCCACTGGAAATGCCAGAAAATTAACATTACCCATATTTGCTTTGCGGATGATCTTATGATTTTTTGATTTGGAGATGTAAACTCTCTTACCCTCATTAAAGAAGGACTTGATGATTTCTTCTCTCTTTCTGGTCTGAAGGTGAACCTTTCCAAAAGCTAAATTTTCCTCTCGGGTGTAAATTTGCATCTCCGTACTGAGCTCCTCTCTATTCTGGGATTTTGTGAAGGCTCCCTCCCAGTCAAATACTTGGGAGTTCCCCTTCTTACTGGTCGTCTCTCGCATTCGGACTGTCGTCCTCTCCTTCACAAAATCACTTCGATAATTGACTCTTAGACTTCTAAGCACCTCTCTTATGCTGGTAGACTTCAGCTGATAAAGTCTGTCTTGTTCGTCAGTCAAGTCTATTGGTCCTCTATATTTATCCTCCCTTCTAGGATCCTTAAAGAATTATCCCAATCCCTCCGTCGTTTTCTTTGGTCGGGCCCCACCATGAAAATCTATGGGGCCAAAGTCGCTTGGACCAAAATTACCACTCCCTCAAGAGAGGGCGGCCTTGGGATTCTAGACCTCAAAATCTGGAATCAGACGGCTGTCCTCAAGCACCTTTGGTCTATCATTAGTAACAATAACCGCTCAATCTGGAGCAATTGGATTAAAATAGAGAAAATAAAAAATAATAACTTTTGGACCCTCAACCCATGCACCCCTTCTTGGGTTTGGAGGAAACTTTTACGGCTTCGCCCATTGGCTTGTCAGCTTTACAGAGTCGTCATTGGTAATGGTCTAAATACCTCTGTCTGGTATGACCCTTGGCTCCTGTCTACCCCTCTGGTTAAGCACTATGGGCCTAGTATTATTACCGACTCTAGACTTGGTAGTTACTTAAAGGTTTCTGACATCATTCTTGATGGTCATTGGAACTGGCCCTCCAACCTTAGATCAGCCTCTGCTAGAAATCGTGTTAATCTCCAAGAAATCAATAACCTCATTCTCACTCTCCCGCCCCCTAACATCCTCTCTAATGATGTCTAATACTGGACTGCGAAGGCTGGTACCTCCATCTTCACTATCAAGGACACGTATAACGCCATTCGTATGCAAGCCCCCACCGTTGGTTGGGCTGACCTAGTTTGGAATAAATAAAACATTCTCCGTCACTCCTTTATTGTTTGGCTTGCTATTCAGGGCAAACTATCCACTCGTGACAAGCTCCTGAGTTGGGGCATCACCACATCTCCGGTTTGTGTTTTATGCAACTCTGACTCGGAATCTATCTCTCATCTCCTCTATGACTGTAGTTTCTCAAAGAGTCTCTGGAATTTTGCTAGTTCTAAGTTAGGATTCCCTATTACCGCCTCCTGCTAACAATCTTGGATCAACGAGGCGTCAAATTGGTCTCATTCTCGAAACCGACACATTTGGCGTACTTGCTTCGGCGCGGTTATCTACCATGTCTGGCGCGAGAGGAACTCAAGAATTTTTACTCCTCTCAGGCTAATGCCTCCCTGGTATCTAACCGAATTTTCTCCGATATTCGGTTTAGATTCCATGGCACCAAGATTCGCTGGCCCATGTAGTTCTTTTTACTAACTTGATCTTTGCTTCTCCTTTCCACTTACTTGCAGATCTTTGGGGTGTCGCACCAGTTGGCTGACTTCGATCTGCGTTCTTCTGTGCTTGGATGCCTGCCCATTTGACTTGTCTATGATCCTCATGCTTTTCCCCTTTTGGATAGTTGGTTTTCGCTCTAGTATTGAGTTATTATCCTTGTCTCTTTATAATACTCGTATTGTTCTATTTCCTCTATTCCAGTCGTTTTGAGACCGATCGATTCCTTTCGGTCTCAATATTTCATCGGGGTATGCCCTATGTTTTTGTATGAAAATCTTTTACTTTAATTAATATTTTTTATTCACAAAAAGAAAAAGATGAAAATAAACCTTATTTATTTATTTATTTATATATATATGTGTGTCACGATTAGGAGTAACCTATATAAAAAACACGTATTAAGCCACGTGTTTGAAAATTAACGTTCTACATCAAAAATTATTGTAAAAGTACACGCGATTAAAAGTTAACGTTTAACGTTAAAAGTCATTCAGAAAATATGTTAAACTAAATTAATAATATAGAATAGTAATTAATTTTATATGTCTTGAAATTTGATACAGTTTTAACGTAGGGTGAAATTAATAACCTAAATCAATCTTAATAAATTTATGAAAAATGAAATATATATTATTGAAATAGTAAAATATATAAATAACATTATAATTAAAAATTGTAACAAGATGTTAGTATATTCAATTAAGAATGATAATTGTTAAAAAATTAAAAACAAAATCAATCCCTTATAAAATTTTAGTTACATATAAATATTAAAACTTATAATACAACTAACATTAAAGATTTTTTATCCATAAAAACGTATAAATATTATTCTCTAATAAATATTAATAATCTATCATAATAATTATAAAAGAAAAGATAAACAATTTGCGTTCGTATTCTCTAGTTTTGCCTCTCTGAAATATATATTTTGTTTACTTCGTATTCTCTAGTTTTGAACCTTTAAAATATATTTGGTGAAATAGTAGTATTGTATGACTTATATAGATATATAAATCTATTTTTTTTTTAAACGGAAAACAAATATTCCTGTTTTGCAATAGTTGGAGTTGAATAGAAAATTTCCTATTTTATGGTAAAATAGGACATTCTCTTAAAATTTTATAAATACTTTCTACTTCTCCAATTAGTTTCAATTTTAGTCATTTATACTTTTATATTTTCTTTTATCATTTAATATTTGAAACAAATTAAATCTACTGAAAAACTTACTAATTCATATCTAAACCGACATAATCACCCAATTATATATCATTTATTTACATATAAATATTTAGGCTTTTTAAGTTTGAACAATAAAAAAACCAATTTTTTATGGTTGATGTCATCCTATTATTTAAAATTTAAAATCAATGTTTTTTATTATTTAAAAGTTATATTAGTTTTTAAATATTATTGGTTCAAATTTATAAATTATCATCTAATATGAAGTTGTTTAAATATTCAAAATATGTGTGGTTAATTGTATAAAATCTATTTTTAAATTCGATCTTTTTTATTTGTTCATTATTTTGAAATCAATATACATAAGCTTAAAATCGCATGTATCCAAACCGTCAACGCATAAATCGGTAAGTAAAATGTTTTTTATCGTAATTAAAAATAATACAACAATTGTGATTCAAATTTATTATATAAGTTTTTACAATTTCTTTTGAACTCATTAAAATCACTGTGTGTTTAAGTTTTTAACCATTTTTAACTCATTGAAAACGTCGAACCGTTATTAATTCATTGAATCGATTTTTTTAAATCGTTGAGTTTTTTGTGTTTAAGTTTTTTTTTTTTGAACTATTTTGTGTATGAATTGGGATTATTCGTGAAGAAGCTAGTACCATGTTGTTTATTTCTAACAATGATAGGTATTGTTTAAGTTGTGCAACGTTAATTTAGAAGTTTTTTAGATTCATATTTTTGTGTCTCCAAACAAACAGGTAATTTTTGGGAGAAATGAAGGCATAAACGCGAATAGCAAGCGATCGATAATGTAATCTCCAAACCCAAATAATGTGTAAGATTAAATGTGATTCGCAAATTCTGATGTAACTATGAAATGCGAATTACATTGCAAATGCGAATCATGGATGTATTTAAAAATCTTAAATCGCCCTTGTATATGAAATTCAAATCAATTTTATTATTTTAACGTGAATCGCAAATAGAACATTAGTGTCCATCAATGCTTGTCGATTGACAATTATGAATCATTATGAATATATGAAATACTAATTATTATGAGTATGTTAACGTGAATCCTATTTATTTTACTTTCCACATATGCTTATTGATTTCAAATTGTGAATCGTTTTTAATATATAAAACGTGGATCATTAATATTTTGTTAACTTGAATCGCAAACATGTTACTGCTATAAATCTTAACGGTGGGTATCCAATGTCCATAGGGTTTTTTTGTGTTTTCAAACTAAATGATAAAGCTTTTAGTTATTATATTTATACGATGGATATAGGAATAGTTTTTTAGGTATTAATAATGATTTTACAAATATGCTATCAGTTATTATTGATATTGAAAATTTTTCAACTGTTAATATAGACATAGTTGTGGACCTAGTTGATCAAGAAATATCTAAAACAAATACTTTTAAAAATATTAAGCTTCAAATGACCATGTGGTTAGTGGAAAAAATTTAATTAGTGGGGAAAATAGTTTGGGTGTTAGTTTTGGTGGCCATAAGAGAAAAAAAAAATTATAGTGGGGAAATAGTTTGGATATTAGTTTTGGTGGCTATAAAAGAAAAAAAAACTTCATATTATTTGTTAGGTTTATAGAATTACAAGTTTTTATAAGAATCATATGCGTCTTTAAGATTAGTTTTATCTCGTTAGGTTATAGATAATGGTTTGCATTGTATATTATAAAATAAACTAATAAAACCTATTATTGTCATAATAAAGTCACTAAATGATTTTCATGCATACTTAATGCATCACTTACCCTCAAATTTGTTTGTAGGTCACCAAAACCTATTATTGTTGTAATAAAGTCACCAAATGATTCTTCCACCGGCTTTGAAATCATTAAATACTTGTAAGATTTTTTTTAGAAAATACAATAAAAAAACTTAACCTCAAATTTGTTTGTTAAATATATACTTATTAGATCCAATAATGATGTGATAACCAAATGTGTACTATTGTTTGTAAAGAAAGACCGTGCTTTAGCTATCTCGTATCGAATTTCATGGAATACTTTAGAGAAAGTTAACAATTTGTTCACCGAGATAGTTATACTCTGTTTAACCTAGTTGAATGTTACTTCAAATCTTTAAAGAGTCTTGATATAAGGATTGACTACTCCCTCGAATATACTCCTGAAACAAACTACTTCAGACACTATTTCATTGCATACCCTAGTACTTTACTAATTGTTAGTTCTACAAAATAACCCAATTTTAAAAAAATATCAGTTTGTCGTAATAAAAATCAAGAAAGAAGATGAAACGAGCATGAAAAGTCAAAAAAAAGAAACGGATCTATATACCCAAAGGTGTTAATTAATTTCAGTCGTTAATCTTTTTCTATTTTACGGCTATGATTAATTTATAATATTAATTACCTGGATTCAAAGAAGCAAAGAGGACCAACATTATAAAAGCTGAAGAGAGAGCACACATCTATTAAAAATAAATTACTTTGTTGCATGTGTAACTTTATGTTAGCCATTTATATTTTCATCATAATAGATAAATAAACCATCCAGCTTTAGAAACTTGACCACTTAAAAGCATAAAATAAGTTAAAATACCATACCAGCACAGAAGCATTTTTCTATAAATATCCATATAATACATCTTCGGTCAGAAATACAACTTCAAATGGCGTAACCGGTTAATAAAAAAATTATTTTTTTGTTCAACCCTTACCTCAGTCTTCTTCAAGGACTAGGTGGATTACTCAAGAAATTTCAAAGGAAAGTCAATATCGAAAATATAAATTAAGCTCATCGGCATTAAAGAAATTACATAAGGGTAGAGAATGACTGTAGTCACTCCTTTATCATTCACCAATGGCTAATTGGGCTAATCGAATACCTTCATAACAATTTCGGTAGAAGCATATCTTCGGTTATCTAACCAATAACAGCACTTTAAATAACCAAGCTGTCATTACTTTATCCTTCACCAAGAACTAAGGAGACTATTAAACTACAACAACAAATAATTAAAGCTGTCTGAAACTAAAAATGAGAATAAATAAGTTAGAAAATAAGATAATATACAGTAACCATCTCAACAGCTACATCATATATTCGTCAATTAAGAAAATATTCTAAAATTAAAATCATGCTCTAATAATTGATATTTTCCAAACGAATTCGTAAAATTATGATTTATTGGAATTAAGTAGCTCAATAAACTTTAAAACAACTCAAACATAATTAATAATGTAATAGTCTAAAAGATAAATGTACATACTACGTATAGTCTAGAGTCGTCGTTTTACTTCAAATCATTTTGTTTTTTTGTATTTGAATCAAATTTGGTCTTCCATACAATATATTTGTAGCGCATCTTATATTATAGGATGAAAAAATCATGTATATAAACCTTGTAGATGTTTGATCTTGTATAAACCCTATATGCAGACTGAAGAGACTTAAAAAAGAAAAACACTAAATTTTATTTTTTTTGTACAAAGTCAAGATTATAATTAGTGTTAATGAAATTTGGATAAATAGTTTGACTTTTATAGTCTCTTAAATTTACATGCATTGAGGGATTAAATGACATGTTAAGTATATGATATCCATCGACTATAACCTATTGGACTTATAAAATCTAATATTTTAGGTTACAAGTTGTTGGTCTGCGATTATATACCTCATATAACTTGATAGGCCAACATGGTATATACCATTTAAAGCTCATGATACTAACCTATTCTTACATGGTGGTCCAAATTTAGCCTCATTATTTTGGACCAACTATATAAAATAGCTATGATATATTGAATATGATGGGATGGTAAAGTAGCTTCTATGAGAGTAATTGCACCACCCCATAGACCACAGCCAAAGGAGATTCCTGTGTAGCGGCTCGAGGTGTAGTGCGGTAGGCCCACAATACTTCTTGTAAATAAATTGGCCACTTTCCTGTAGTTTTCTCCAAGTTTTTCTTTAATCCGGACAAGATTGTCCTATTGGCAACTTCAACCTGCCCATTTTCTTGAGGGTGAAAATGAGAAGAAAAATAATGTTGGATTCCTCTGGAGGCGCAGTACGCTTCCATGTTTTTATTAGCAAACTGTGGCCTATTTTCAGTAGTAATGTTTCGGGGAACCCCAAATCTGCAACATAGGTTAGATAAAATAAATTTAATAACTGCATTCGAAGTGGTTCCAGCCAAAGTAGTTGCCTCTATCTACTTCGAAAAATAGTCAATAGAGACTATGATTTCTCTACATCCACCGGATGCCATGGGAAGAGGCCCAAATAGATCCATACCCCATCTGGCAAAGGGTATTGGTTCAGATATGGATTACATAAGAACTGTTGGCACATGAATTTCATTTCCATACTTTTGACAAGGATCACACTCTTTAGCGTCTGCCATTATGGTTGGCCACTAGTATCCTGCTAATAGAACTCTTCAAGTTAGGGCCCTATAGCCACAGTGTGCAGAACCTTCTCCATCATGTAATTCAGATAACACAACTTGGAATTCTTCAAATCTAAAGACACCTAGGAGAGGTTTGCTGAAAGACTTCTTGTAAAAAACTTCTCTTAATATCAAGAAGCCATGAGCCTTGTACTTGGTTTTCTAGCCACAGTTTTATCCGGAGGCAATATTCCATCAGAGATAAACCGAAAAAGATCATATCTCTAATCTTTAGGTTGAATAACAAGTATACTCATACTTTCTTCACTTTATTTTTCTTGACCTGTCTGTATGGAAGGACATTCCTACACAAGAATCTATGGGTAAGATTCAGAATAAGTTGTAGTTGCCAAAAAGTCTGCAAGAGTATTTTCCGATCTATGAATGTATTTATAGCAGATAATTTCAAAGTTTTCGGCAACTTTTTTTAACATAAGAAAGTATCTAATCAATTGTTCTTTCTTTGCTTCAGATTTTCCTTGAACATGGTGAATCAACAATTAGGAATCACTCATTAATCGGACTCTCTTTGCCTCACATAGGAGAGCCAACTTAAGACCAGCTATGGCTGCTTCATATTCAGATTCATTGTTAGAAGATCTGAATCCAAAACATATGGCCTGGTACATATTGTCACGATAGGGAGAAGTTAAACAAATTCCAGCCCCACAACCCATATTACTTGATCCACCATCAGTTCGAACTAGCCATTCTTTCTTAGACCAATTTTCTAATTCATGTCCGGAAGATCTATCAGCATGAAATTCTACCAAGAAGTCAGCCACTGACTGGGCTTTAATTGTTGTTTTGGTGCAAAATTAATATCATAATCACCCAACTCCACTGATCACTTGGTCATTCTACTTGACACATCAGCTTTCTGAAGAACACTTTTCAAGGGGAAATGTTCGAACAACAATAGAATAAGCTTGGAAGTATGGTCTCATCTTTCTTACTGCAATTACTATGGCCAATGCCAATTTTTTCAACATCCAAAAGACTCAACTGATGTACTAAACCGGACGAGGGTAATTGTCCACCTCGCTAACTAGCACAACACTTATTGCGTATTCTGATACAGTTAAATATACATAGAGTTTTTCCTCCCGAACAAGTTTGAAAAGAGTTTTAGGTGAAGACAAATGCTTTTTGATTTTAATAAAAGCTTGGTCACACTGTGTAGACCAATTAAAGTCTTTATCATTCATTAATACTTGGAAGAATGGAACGCACTTGTCTGATGATCTTGAAATAAACCTATTCAACGCAGCCATTCGTCATGTCAATCTTTGAACTTCTTTAATATTTCGAGGAGGTTCCATAGCTAGCAAGGTATAATGACACTGGGAGTCTCACTTGGATCATCAATTTCATTCTCATCGGTGGAAGGCTTCAATAAATGCTAGTCTTTGTTAACCTTGATTTCCTCCACAGACTTCGAGGCAAGGGCTATTGCATAGCATTCTCTAGCTACCTTCTGACTGCTCCGGACAACACCCACTTGTCCCTCGACAGCAAGCACTGATGGACAGTAGAGGCCACATCATGCATCCTGGAGAGCCAAGATCTCCCAAATATCGCATTACAAAATGTTAGGTAGTCCACCACAACAAACAAAACCCTCACTATTTTTTTGAAATGCCCTTTGCCCAGCACTACTTCTTCCTCAAATTCTCTAATCACATCTGCTGAACTCCCTATGAATCCCACAATAGTTCTGTTCGAACATTGAATAACCGAGGGGTTTCTCATCTGTTTATAAGAACTTAAGAACAATATGTTTACTGAACTACCTATCTTAATCAGGATCCAACGTACATCATTACCTCCTATTCATGCCCCTATCACCACAGCGTCTTCGTGAGGTCCTGCAATGTCTCTTAGGTCATCCTCATCGAAAACTATGAAAGAAGTTGGAGTTCGGTATAGATTTGTAGACATCCATCCATCCAATTGGGTGGTCAAACTGTTGGCATGCCTCTTTCTTGAAGAACTAGAAGGTGCAGTCACAGTGTCTCCCCTGAATATGGTTAAAGACTCAAAATACTTAACCAAACCGAAAACAATAGCAGTCCTGTCCATTATCACCCCTGCCCGATTCCGACTTGGATATGTTTCAAGGTACTCAGAATCCACATCAAAACATTCAGTAATCACCATAGTGTCCTCCTGCCTAGATGTTCCCGGAAGGATCGAATGAGTAGTTTGGGGAGTATTAGCATTAGATGGTGTATTATCCACCCTGCTTCTCCATTTTTTTAACATACGCCCCCAATTTACCCCTTTGAATGAGATTTTGCACCTCTTGCTTTAAAGCTATGCAATCATGGGTATCATGCCCAATGTCATTATGGTATTTATATAAACTGGTACTTCGGTTTTCTCTGGGAGACTATAACGCGGCTGGCTTTCTAAAGTGTACTTCATTTTTAGTTTTGTCATATATTATAGCCATACTTTCTCCCAACTCAGCAAACCACTCAGGTTGAACCCAAGGTCCCCTTTTATTTCTAACCAGCTGGTTCTGGTTCTGGTTGGATTGACCCTACCTGGACCGGTGAGATCCATGTCCAGTTTCCTTCGATGGTAACCGGACTGGTTAGTTATTTGAGGTTTTGATGTTGTAGTTGTGGATCTGATCTGGCGAGTTACTCTTGATTTCTTAGTTTCTTCAACATTAATTTGTTTCCCAGCTTGATTTAATAACCCTCCAAAGGTCATCGTTTTTTTCTGGGTCACAGAATCAGCCAAGTTCCCCGGATTTAGTCTCTGCCTAAGAGATGAAATTTCCACTTGTTCAAAGCAATCAATCAGCCCACTCTTTATATTTACAAACCTGTTAATATATTCTTCTAATGACTCGTTCGGTTCCTGAGCATAATGGATTATGGTATCACCATTGCCTTTCAGCTCATTGCTTCCAACAAATTGTCTTCAGAAAGTAAACCGAAAGATATAAAAAATAATTATAAATCCTTGGGGGAGACTGTTATACCACTTGAGGGCACTTCCCTTAAAGGTTTAAGAGAACTCCCTACACAACAGCCTGTCATCATTGTCAAATTCATCATGAAGTTCTTAAAATTTCAAGATAATTATTTAGATCTTTACTCTCATCGTACTTCTCCATCTTGGAACTATCAAATCTTTTAGAAAGATGTCTAGAGAGTATTTGTTAGATTATAGGCAACTGTTTCCAATTTTAACTTTAACTAAACATGGTATCTTCATTCAGAGTAGCAAAAATACCTGGTTCAGACTGGAAAGCAAAGGGATCATATGTTGATAAGTTGTTTCCAATGTTTAGGTCAATATGTTGATCAACTGACCCCTTCATCTTCCTTTGATACTTTTTGAGCCGGCCACGTTTGTTACTCTTTCTTGAATGCTTCTTGGATAACTTTATTTTCTTCTTTAATCATTCTTCATCACTGTTAGATGATACTAACTCTTCAAGTTCTACATCATTAGAAGAACTGCTTGAAGATTATGATGTGAAGCTCTCCATTCATTTGGATTGATGTGTTTTCTTGGAGCTGAGATGAGTCTTCAGGGACTGCTCATTTTCACCAAGATTATTAGTATGATGAAGTACTAATTCACTGGATTTTTCTTTAACTCATTTTTCTTCTTGTCTTAGCTCTCTCAACTCCTCAATCTCAGTCCTCAATTGATCGCGCTACTCAATAGTGTACTCATTATTTTCTTTTTCTCCTTGCACCTCTAGAGGTGGAGTATTCAGTACATTCGGATCCATCTGAACTGGTTTTTATTACTGGTTTTGAATTTGTAATTCAGGCACCATTGCCTCCCACTGTGGTCGCCAATTTAATGTGGTTTATTTCTCATCAAAGGGTGTTTTAGGAAATTGTTTCAGGAATTTTAATATGTTGAGTGAGAAGTAGAGAGATAAGAAAAGTGTGTACTAGCAGTAAATTTTTATCACCCTCATAAATGACAGTAGTTGGGGTATTTATACTTGTTTAATGGGTTGTGGGCCTTCCGGGTCGGATCATGGGCTTGGGTCAACTTTAAAAACCCATAGGCCTAAGAAAAGAAATTACTAGCAACCAACTGAGTCACAATCCACTTGTTTGTCCTGTTCGGTGGGGCATGGTACTGGATATGTCCAAACAGCCCTCCGGATCTATACAGTAATATGTGTGAAAGAAATCCGACCTCATCAGGTTTTGTTGGCGCAAATAGTGGTACCTCACATAAATAGTATATACACACGGGTGGCATGATCAACATGCGCATCTGTAACCCTACTATTACTATATTGATCACTCGTGAATGTACAACGCAGCCTACTCAATGTAACACTACTAGTGCTCCTAAGATTTTTAACCAACTCGGATGGTCGTACACCAAGCATAGTAGCATAAGTCAGGCTCCTCTTCGTCTCAACATCAAAAGATTAAACATCGAAAGACATACATGTGATTGATAATCCGGTGATGACGTGGACGTCATCCAAAGTCATGGTCATCTCGTCGAATGAGAAATGAAACGAAGATGTCTCCTCATGCCACCGATCTAAGAATGCCTCTATCAAGTGCATGTTAGTATGCTAATGAGATAGTGCGTCAAAAAGAGGTCTGAATATAGTCTGCATGACCCTTGCCCTGTACTCATTTCTGCTTCTTGAAGTCGCATTTGCAGAGACTATTGTATATCATGAAGCATCGTAAGATAACTCTCTCCTGTAATATGTATTAAACATACGAACACGTAAATGATTAATTCGTCTAACAAAATTAAGAACCTATTATATAATAAATTTATTGAGTAGAAAAACTTACTTCACCAATATATACATTAAACGCCTCATGTAGAGCGTAATCAGGATAAAGACTTGGAATGTGTGACAATACTGAGGCGAACTCTGTATCCAGCTCTGGTGCGTCATGCGAAGACTAATCTGCACCACTACTGCCCACAGCAACCTAACCAGCGTGATGATTGGTATTGTTATCTTGACCACCACGACGTATGCGTTGTTTTGTACGGCTACCCTCGGATACTTCCTCTGTAGGGGTAATCTCTGTAGGCATCGGTGTTTAATGAGTTGTCTCGCGATGATGGTGATTCATTACAGTCATTTTTGTATCATCCATTTTGAAAACATAAACAAATATTAACAAATTTACTTTAAACTGTAGTCGCATGCGCTCTGGAGAAGCCAAGTCGCATGTGACGACTAATCTTTGTCAGTTTTATGCGTCCAACATTGTGTTCCAATCGCATGCGACGCAAACCCATCTTGGATGCACGATGTATGCAACGAACACCATACTAGGAGCATACAACTTGCGAAACCTGAAACCTTAGATATATTCGTACATAATCATTTTCAACAAAATCAAAGCCAAATAGACGGATCTACATATAACAAACAAGTATACAACACTAATATAGTAAAATAACGCATTAAATCATGCCAAAATCATACTTTTGAAAAACAAAAAGTAAAAATAGATATAAAGGCTTTTATTGCATACCTTTATATTGTTGTAGCTTCATATTCTTCAAATATGTTATTTGATTTTGCGAGTAGATTTTGGTTCCAGAGAGGTTTTGTGAGAGTTTGAGAGAAAATGAGGAAAATGTGAGAACTCTATCAAAATGTGTATATACCTTGTTTCTGGTAAGGGAAAATTTGTCTCAAATTTGGTGAGAAATATATAAAATATGTGTAGGATCCAACCATGTAAGATCTATCAAAATTTGGATTTTTTATAGCATGGACCATAAAAACATATAACTAAAAGTATAACTTGCTAAAATATAAATCCAATTAAAAGTATAAAATTTATATAAAAGAGAGCTGGTCTATTCTATTTTATTTATGATAAAACAAGAAATTTCATATTCTACCTTTTTTTAGATTTATTTTTTTAAAAAAGATTTGGATTTATATAGATTTATATATCTATACAAATCATAAAGTACTACTATTACAAAAAAAAATTAATGAGTTAATAAAGAAACAAATATTTTAATTTTTTATACTCAGGGAAAATCTAAGGAAATTAAAAAATCGAAGAAACAAATTAAGATTATCGACATTAAAGAATTTACATAAATGGGTAAAGAATGAGTATAGCCATTCATTCATCATTCACCAATGACTAACTAGGCTACTCGAATACCTTCATAACAAGTTTGACCGAATTATATCTTCTGCTATCCGAAGGTATCAAACCAATAGCAGCACTTCGAATCACCAAGTAGATATTACTTCATCATTCATCAAGGAATATGGAGGTTAATCAACTATAGTCAAATAAGAATTAAATCATTCTGAAACTAGTAATGAGAAAAAAAATAAGTTATAAAATAAGTTAGTAGACATTAAGTATTTCAACAACTACATCATATAATCGTCAATCAAGAAAACGTTTTAATATTAAAACCATACCCTCGTAGTTAATTTTTTTACAAATGAAATTGTTAAATGGAGACTTATTGGAATTAAATTTCTCAATAAACTTTAAATACTTAGACCTTAGCATAATTGATAATACAATAGTCTAAAAAAATGAAAGGGTATTACTTATAGTCTAGAGTCATCTTCTAGTTTCAAATTGTTTCGTTTTATTACATCTTGAATCAAATATGATCTTTCACACAACATTTTGTAGCAATCTTATCTTATATTTGATAAGATATTTGATCTTGTATGAACTCTATATTCAGACCGAGGAGCTTACGAAAAGAAAAAAAAAACTTTTATTTTTATGTACAAAGTCAAGACTATATTTAGTTATAATGAATATTGGATAAGTTATTTTACTTATAGAGTATCTTAAAGTTACATACATTGGAGAATTAAGTGATATGTTAAGTATATGATATCCATCGACTATAACGTGTTGGACTTATAACGTCTAATATTTTATAACCTGATAGAGCAGCATGGTATATGCCGTTTAAAGCTCATGATACTAATCTATTCTTAGATAGTGGTCTAAATTTAACCTGATTATTTTGGACCAACTATTTAAAATAACTATGATATACTGAATTAACATATGATACATTCCAAACGTCTAGGACTTATAATCTTGCACTTGGATTATCATCTGTATTAAACTAATGTATTAATAGAATAAATCTATAAATATTTTTAATATATTAACAAGTAACTTAAAATAATTTTTATCTTCAAGTAATATATTGTCATAGTTACAGGGGCGGATCCAAAACTAAAATTAAGGGTAAGCCGGAAAAATTATAGATACAAAAAATAAATGTACAAATATTACGATAAATAAAATTGTAAGAAATTTGTGTAATATTTGTGCTAAACTTGTGCTATATGTATACTATATTTGTGCTAAATTTACATGAAACCTGCAAACATTTGTACAAACTTTTTATAAAATTTACATCGATAATGGGAATACTATAATGCATCAATCTAGACCTAACTACATGGTTTAAGCATCGATCTATACCAAACTATATGGTTTAAATATAAAACATCAGTTAAATAAGTGATGAGCACATGAAATATTTAATTGCATGATCAATTTATAGCTAACTACACGTTTTTTAAGTAATAAACAACAGTTAAATAAGTAGTAAGCACAACAAACATTTAACTACATGATCAAACTAGACATATTTTTTTATATATATTAAGGACCTAAAAAAGCTCTATAAAACCCTAGTTCTTATCTTTATTGATGGAATCCGATATAATATCACAAAAATGCTCTTTTATCCGGAAATAGTAACAGAGTAACCACCGCGTGTTTAAAGATTCGACGATAATGCAAGAGATTCTACTCAGTTTCCCTTGAGATATCTCCTAAGAATAGGATCAGGAAAGACGACTCTCTCATTTACATTGTTGTTGTTGGACCGCCGCTTGTAGTAGCCAGAAAGGTCCGGTCTCAGATGAACTTGTTTCGCGTGGCGCCAACGTGTGGTGATCTTTTTATTGCCTTTATATCCACTGAAAATGCAACGAAAATAGAGACGTTGTTAGAAGGGTCCTCGAGAATAGTCGAGAAGATACCGAGGAATGGTGACATATACTCTGGTGATTTTTTAAGTCATGAGCCTCACGGATCGGGTAAGTATTTATGGGCCAATGGATGTATGTATGAGGGAGAATGGGAGTATGGGAAAACCAACTATTGGGGACGGTTCGCGTGGCCATCGGGGGAGACATACGATAGATAATTTAAGGATGGTTGTATGGACGAAGACGGAACATTCATCGAGGTCAACGGTGACACCTATAGAGGTCACTGGCTATGGTGTCGGAAGCATGGGTATGGAGAAAAGCACTACGCTAATGATAATCATTACTAAGGGAATTGGAAAATAAAACTTGCACGACGTCTATTGCTGTTATGTTTGGAGAGACGAAAATGAATACTTTAGGGAATGGAAAAAAGTGTGATATCGGGGAAATAAGAGTTGGTGTGGTCTAATGGAAATCGGTACGAGAGCGAATGGGATAATGGTGTGCCTAACGGGAACGATGTGCTTTCTTGGGGAGCTAAGAATTATCGTAGAGGGATCTGAGGCAAGAAATGTAAGAACCAAAAGGTTGTTGCATCTAAGAACAAAGGTACGTCGGCCATGGCCAGGAAACTGAGACGGTGTTGGAGGGGACACAGTAACCTACTAAACCATAAGACTAAACCTGTTAAACTCATATTTAAAAGTAGATTAACAAACCAAAATTGTTTGTACATGTTACTAATTAATATATATTTATCTTCATGTTAGGGGCGGATCCAAAACTAAAATTAAGGGTAAGCCAAAAAAATTATAGATACAAAAGAAATAACAAAAAATAATTGTCCAAGTATTGCGATAAAGAAATTCGTAAGAAATTTGTGTTACATTTGTGCTAAACTTGTGTTATATTTGTATTATATTTGTGCTAAATTTACACGAAACCTACAAAAAAACTTGTACAAAAATTGCACGAACCATAGGAATACTATAATGCATTAATGTATACATTGGCAGATTTGGAATCACAATAATGGGTATAAAATTCATTCAACCATTCGTCCTAAAATGGTTTCGTTATCAATTTTAAATTATCATTTAAAAAAGAAATGTTTCTCTCACTTTATACAACTACTTTAAGGTATTTATAATATATCTCAATGTATTATTTATTACATATAAAAATAATACTAAACAATAAATCTTACAATGGGCCGACGGATGTATGTATGAGGGAGAATGAGATTATAGGAAATCCAGTTGTTGGTGATGGTTCTCGTGGCCATCAGGGGCGACATACGAGGAGAATTTAAGGACAGTCGTATGGACGGAGACAGAGCATTCATCGAGGTCAACGGTGACACCTATAGAGGTCACTGGCTATGGGTCCGGAAGATGAGGAATGGTGCCACGTACTCTGGTGGTTTTTTAAGCCGTGGGCCTCATGTATCGGGTAAGTATTTATGGGCCGACAGATGTATGTATGAAGGAGAATGGGAGTATGGGAAATCCAATTGTTATGGATGGTTCTCGTGGCCATTGGGGATGACATACGAGGGATAATTTAAGGACGAAACATTCATCAAGGTCAACGGTGACAATTATAGAGGTTACTGGCTATGGTGTCGGAAGCATGGGTATGGAGAAAAGCACTACGCTAATGATAATCAATACTAAGGGAATTGGAAAGAAAAATTGCAGGACGGCTATTGCCGTTACGTTTGGAGCAACGGAAATGAGTACTTTAGGGAATGGAAAAAGTGTGATATCGGGGAAATAAGAGTTGGTGTGGTCTAATGGAAATAGATACGAGAGCGAATGGGATAATGGTGTGCCTAACGGGAACGGTGTGCTTTCTTGGGGAGCTAAGAATTATCGTAGAGGGATCTGAGGCAAGAAATGTAAGAACCAAAAGGTTGTTGCATCTAAGAAAAAAGGTACGTCGGCCATGGCCAGGAAACTGAAACGGTGTTGGAGGGGACACAGTAACCTACTAAACCATAAGACTAAACCTGTTAAACCCATATTTAAAAGTAGATTAACAAACCAAACTTGTTTGTACATGTTACTAATTAATATATATTTATGTTCATGTTAGGGGCGGATCCAAAACTAAAATTAAGGGTAAGCCAAAAAAATTATAGATACAAAAGAAATAACAAAAAATAATTGTACAAGTATTGCGATAAAGAAATTCGTAAGAAATTTGTGTTACATTTATGCTAAACTTGTGTTATATTTGTATTATATTTGTGCTAAATTTACACGAAACCTACAAAAAAACTTGTACAAAAATTGCACGAACCATAGGAATACTATAATGCATTAATGTATACATTGGCAGATTTGGAATCACAATAATGGGTATAAAATTCATTCGACCATTCGTCCTAAAATGGTTTCGTTATCAATTTTAAATTATCATTTAAAAAGAAATGTTTCTCTCACTTTATACAACTACTTTAAGGTATTTATAATATATATCAATGTATTATTTATTACATATAAAAATAATACTAAACAATAAATCTTACAATGGGCCGACGGATGTATGTATGAGGGAGAATGAGATTACAGGAAATCCAGTTGTTGGTGATGGTTCTCGTGGCCATCGGGGGCGACATACGAGGAGAATTTAAGGACAGTCGTATGGACGGAGACAGAGCATTCATCGAGGTCAACGGTGACACCTATAGAGGTCACTGGCTATGGGTCCGGAAGATGAGGAATGGTGCCACGTACTCTGGTGGTTTTTTTAGTCGTGGGCCTCATGTATCGGGTAAGTATTTATGGGCCGACAAATGTATGTATGAAGGAGAATGGGAGTATGGGAAATCCAATTGTTAGGGATGGTTCTCGTGGCCATTGGGGCCGACATACGAGGGATAATTTAAGGACAAAACATTCATCAATGTCAACGGTGACAATTATCGAGGTTACTGGCTATGGTGTCGGAAGCATGTGTATGGAGAAAAGCACTACGCTAATGATAATCATTACTAAGGGAATTGGAAAGAAAAATTGCAGGACGGCTATTGCCGTTACGTTTGGAGCAACGGAAATGAGTACTTTAGGGAATGGAAAAAAGTGTGATATCGGGGAAATAAGAGTTGGTGTGGTGTAATGGAAATAGATACGAGAGCGAATGGGAAAATGGTGTGCCTAACGGGAACGGTGTGCTTTCTTGGGGAGCTAAGAATTATCGTATAGGGATCTGAGGCAAGAAATGTAAGAACCAAAAGGTTGTTGCATCTAAGAACAAAGGTACGTCGGCCATGGCCAGGAAACAGAGACGGTGTTGGAGGGGACACAGTAACCTACTAAACCATAAGACTAAACCTGTTAAACTCATATTTAAAAGTAGATTAACAAACCAAACTTGTTTGTACATGTTACTAATTAATATATATTTATCTTCATATTAGAGGCGGATCCAAAACTAAAATTAAGGGTAAGCCAAAAAAATTATAGATACAAAAGAAATAACAAAAAATAATTGTACAAGTATTGCGATAAAGAAATTCATAAGAAATTTGTGTTACATTTGTGCTAAACTTGTGTTATATTTGTATTATATTTGTGCTAAATTTACACGAAACCTAAAAAAACTTGTACAAAAATTGCACGAACCATAGGAATACTGTAATGCATTAATGTATACATTGGCAGATTTGGAATCAAAATAATGGGTATAAATTCATTCGACCATTCGTCCTAAAATGGTTTTGTTATCAATTTTAAATTATCATTTAAAAAGAAATGTTTCTCTCACTGTATACAACTACTTTAAGGTATTTCTAATATAAATCATAATATATTGTTAATTAAAAAATATTTTACAAAATCTAAAGGAATAAAATTTAAATTTTTATTTAAAATGTATTTTATAAAAAATATTTTAAAAGATACGATTGAAGTATACAAATTTTCTTACTAAAACACATAAGTAAATATTTTTGTTAATATGTAAGTTTTATATATATCTTCGAATTTAGGTTATGAGTGTTATTAATTTATTTAACATCGTGTTTTTCCTTTTCTTCATCTAGTTTAATTTATTTAATTAAAATCTCCATATTCTTTAATTTATTTTGTTAAAAATCTCCTTATAAACAATGATCCATTAACGTTTAAATCAAATCAGTAATGTAAAACAATAGAAGAGGTCAATGATAAAGAAAAAATCAATTTGAAGAGAAAATATTAAATCAAATAAAATCAAAACAAATTATTAAAAACATTGAATAAAAAAATAAGAACACTTACAGAATCGATTGTATAAGTGGTTATAATCTTGAAAATACTGAGATGTAGATCTGGAATGCATCTTCCAAATTATAAATATTTTATTTTAAAATGTTCCTTAAAACCGCAATTATCTAAGATTTTAATTTAGACTTTTGAGATAGGCATTAATTCATATTTAAAATTAAAAAACTTATTATAAATAATCATTATTTAGTCTTTTAAATTATAATTTTCCTTTAAATTACATATTATCCTAAAATAAACTATATAAATTAACTCATATTTTATGGTAAGCGGGGTCGGTGCCCCTCTGGTCCCTATGTACGTATGCCACAAACTATATGGTTTATATTATAACTAGATGGTTTAAGTATCCATCTATACCAAATTATATGGTTTAAATATAAACCGATCATATCTAACTACATAGTTTAAACATAAGCAGCAAACATCAGTTAAATAATTACTAGGCACAATAAACATTAAACTGCATGATCAAACTAGACATATTATATATATATATATATATATATTGGAGTATGCTATAATATATGTCTACCCATCTAAATCCGCCCACCACGATGCTATATTTTCTCTAATTGTAAGATGAATATCACTCAAGAATAATATTTGGGGTGAAGCTATTTCCCCATAGTATTTTGTATTTCCTCCATGATTAAAAAAACCATTTGTTATTTCCTCCATAAAGGAAATAACATGTTTGCCCTTTTTTATATTTTATCCATTTATTCTACTTCTCTCATTTTTAAAAACACGTTAACTCTCATCTTCCATCAACTCATTAACTCTCACTTTCCCATCTTCCATCAACCAACCTAACCCCAACCTAACCCCATTAACTTAAGCCTAGCTACACGCTCTAGCATATAAATTACTCCTAACTTTCCTTTCCCCTCTTTTAAGCTAACCCAGAAACCAATCAAAAAAAATCCTCTCCTTGTAGATCGACTAAACCGAAAGAACAAGAGGTTGTGAAGAACTGAGTTCATGTTATAACATCATAACCAGGTTTATATCTTCTAATCTCGTTTTTTTAACTTTCGATTTCATGTTTTATCTTCTAATCTCGTTTTTTTCAGTTTTACAATTAAATATCATATCTCGTTTTTCAATTTTTCTTATCTTCTAATCTGGTTTTTTTTCTGTATCTTCTATGTATCTGGTTCGATTTTGAGTTTTTGATTAGGATTTTTCATTAGGTTTCATGTTGCTTTGTTTTAAGCCAAAAACATAAAAAAAATCCACCATTTTTAATAGAAACAGAAGAAACGCACACCTAATTCTGAAATGACATCTCGGAATTAGGTGCAAAACATATTGGAATTATGTGCAAATTTTAAAAAAAAACACACCTGATTCTGAGATACCATCTCGGAATCAAATGTCTTTTTTAAAAATAACGAGCACCTGATTCTGAGATACCGTCTCAGGATTAGTTACGTATCGCTTAGAAATGCAGAAATCAGGATTAGCTCCAAAAACAAAAGTTTCGAAGTGGTATTTTCAAGTTACGGTATTGTAAAACGTAAAGACGTGATTAAATTACTTTTTTCGTTGGTTGAGTGTTTTTCTCCAGTAAAGTTTAGGTTTCTTGATTTTTCAGGATTAATCTTCGATAAAATTGAATTTTTTTGTTTTAGGGTTAATTTTAGAGGGTAAAATCATATAAGTTGAATTAAAGTTCGGCTAATGATGTGTTTTTTACTATAAGGCATCTATTTGATTAATAACATCTAACTTTAAATTTGAAATAATTTTGAAAGTAAAGTAAGGGTAATCTTGTAAAAACAAGTGTCAAGTGTTTTAGAAAGTTTAACTATGGAGGAAATAATAAATACTACACCATAATATTTGTGATATATCTTATCTCACCATATCATGTTAATCATCATGTTAATCGTGTGATTTGTTTTTATAAATCTTCAATGAGAATTAAACTGTATTACTTTTTTATTTTAAACTTATGAGAAATCAATTATATCTAAATGTATTTAAAGTATTTTAAAAACCCAACTTATAGTAGTTAATTGATGTGTTGTTTGAATTTAATAACTAAATATAATTTGTTTATATAATATATAATATATTAATTAACAAAATAGTAAATATATCTCATTATTTTTTTATACTAGTGTAATTAGTCAATTCCGAAAAAGTCTATGGCAAGACGTAAAGCACTTAACAATATTATATAATATTAATTAAATAATTACATATTGGATTGAAATATATTAGAATAAATTTAAAAAAAATTAAACAAATCAATTAACTAAACTCAAACAAATAAATCCTAACAAATCAAATAGGTAAATTCAAACATATTCAAAATAATCAATTAAACATATTTAAACATATTCATTAACAAATTAAAATAAATCAAACAAATAAATTAAATCAAATTAAACAAATTCAAATAATTTGATAAAATAAGTTAAACAAATTTAAAAATTCCAAACAAATCAATTAAACAAATCTGAATAAATTTAAACAAAAAAACTAAACAAATTCAAATGATTTTTAAAAGTCAAATAAAAAAAATTTAACAAAAAAATAAACAACTTCAAACAAATTAAATAAGTCAATCAAACATATATAAACAAATCGAACAAATCAATTAAACATTTTCAGACAATAGAGTATTTTGAATCAAAGTGGTACAATAGAGTATTTTGATTATAATTTATCTCCTCTTGGCCATGGATCGACGCTTAGATTTTTAGGATCTTCAACCAACGCTTACTTTGGATTGTTGTCATCGTGCAACGGTTTAGTTTATGTTTTTAGATACACGCTCGATGAAGTTAGTGTGTTCTTATGAAACCCATGTACTTTTGTTTGTAACGAATAACTAATAACGCAAATATCTAGAAAGAATATTGGTTTTGGTTATGATCACTCCACCGATGACTACAAAATCGTATTTTTTTCTGATTCCAAGAATTCTAAAGTTGAATTATGCCTCTACTCTTATAAGTCGAGATTTCCTTGGAAGATCATAACCTAAATTGATAAAGCACCTGATTTTATAGGGTTACATTGTAATGGATTTATTTATTGAGTGGATACAAATCCTTTGGTTTCCGAATTAGCCACCGAAAGTTTCAAACATGTGCCACTATTGGAGGAGTTAGATCCTAGAAAGATGCAGTTAGTGATTTTACAAGGACGACTATGTTGTACAGTAGACCATAGGAATGACTACATGGAGGAATCTATGTCTTATTTATGTTGGAGAATCTATAAATATGGTCAGAGTGGAATTGGAGTAATATGTTTTTTCCAAAAGTATTTGATCCATGTAGACGTGTGATATGCTTTAAACAATGTAACAAGCTTATGATGATGTCAGCACGTTACTACTCGATGGTGAAGTTTTATCTTAATGATAATAATATGTCTCATCCGATATCAGCTTTATGTGATGGTGGAGATTTGGTGGTTTACATGGAGATTTTAATCTCACCTTAGTATGTTTTAATGTTTACTACCTCTGAACTTATAATATTTAATAAGAAGTTTAATTCTGACCTTAGTATTTTTTTATGTTTAATTTTCTACCCTTAAAGTTATAGTATGTAATAACAAGTTTAATTCTTACTTAGTATATTTTTTTGTTTTATTTTGTGTCTCAAAACTTATAATATGTAATAAAAAATTTAAACACCTTAGTAAGTTTTATGCGTGTTGTATCAATATATTTTGGGAATACGTTTTATTTTTTCATTTTAGAAGTATCGCACCGCTGGTGTTAACATGTCAACACCGACGGTTGAGTAAGCCACCGCCATTGTTAGATAACGTATTTTCGGTTCTCTATGACGTTGACATTGTACAATGTAGACACCACCGGATTTAATCAACACCGGTGATCTACAATTCCAGAGCCGACGTGGTCAAACTCCACTGGGGGTTGTGAAGTCACACCCCGACGGTGGATTTTGTTTAGAAAATTTCTCTATGGATTTAAATTTATGTTACTCACACCATTGGTGTTCTATTATCCTCACCGTCAGTCCTCTAGCACGTTGGCGGCCTAAAACATTGTTGCCACCGGTGTAGGTTTACCAACTGGCGGTATGCGAAGCTCACGCCATCGGGTGTCTTTAAAAATGATAAACTAATTTCTAAATGAACAATCCCTCACTAGCAGTGCATAAGGTCTACATTTTCGGCGTGGTGTCATAACACCGTCAACGTTATGTATTCTAAAAACAATTACGCATATAAATAACTTTCTATATATAAGAAATTTGACAAGCAAAATATATACATAGTTGAAATTGATAAGCATATAATATAACGAGACCGAGTTCGATAAGACCATAAAAATAGTTAAACCTTACATGGCAGCCAAGTTTTGTCCGTGGAAAATATTACATGAATTACAATGGCAAATAATTTGATGATAATATTAGATGTAAATTAAACGAAAGCGGATATATCAGTTACTTCAAAAAAAAATTGTTTAATTTTAATATACCGTTTACAACAGGGAATAATAGGTTATGGCCAAAGCCAAACTTTGCCATATTATTTCCCCAATTTTGGACAAAAAGGATGTATTATGTTCCATAGACTGTCAACTGCAACCGTAAGATGCATAACAAAAAATATTTTATCATTAATATCTAAAATATTTAGTAACCACAATCGAATGTTTTGGTCGATACTTACATTGGAAAAATGGTTACCATTAACCCAACCTAACCCAATTACTTTCCTCTCTGACATTGGAGGGGGTGCTCCTCGTAAAGGAAAGTAAGTGAAACTAACATCATTCCTACCCGATTACGCTACAAAGTGGAGGATGCAATTAAACTTCGATGTGATAACGATTCCCATCTCGGGAATTGTTATCCAATACTCCTCCGCACTACTATATATCCTTATGTAATTAGTCAGATAATCCATAAGCTCGTGGTAAAAGGCATTTCTAATAGACTTACATCCATCTTCTTGCCCGTACAAGCCAAATGCAATAGACCGGTATCCCTAATGCCTATCTGTGTTGACATCGTTGATGGAAGTTTTGAAAGGTCTATAAGAGATATGGTATTGGTTTAAGTAACCTTCCATATGAGAATCCTATTGAACCTTAGTAGGCATTATACCAATTGAACTAAAACTAACCGTTCCGCTCGATAGTGAATGCATTGCACGAGTTCAAAATGACAATTCAACTTTGAACGGTTTATCGGGATGAGCAATATGAGTACTTGATTGTATAGAAACTCTACTCCCTTTTCGTACTTTGATCTGCGGAGTTTCGTTCCATCGCATAATGGTCGATAGAGCATTGAAAGTTTGGCGTAACGATGGTTCACTCACTTTCTCCTCATTTAACACATGTTCGTATCATGATTTGTCTCGCTTAGTGGACAAATTTGATTCAACAATAGATGTTTTATGTTTCTTAATTGGTCGACCACGTGCTTTTATTTTATCCTTCGTCTCTAAAAGGGAAGATGTTTCCGGATAAACTACGTCAAACCATTTCTTGTAAACATGTTCTATACATCATCGTCTTTGGTTTGGATAACAACGTAACCTAGTTTATTTAGCTTCTCTTTCAATAACTCTTTCTCCGTTGCATTATTACAGACAACTATATCTAACTTCTTCCAATGATCGTGGAACAAGTGCAAAGGCACCACTAACCCTTTTTTTTACAAAATCTAAGATGTCGTGTGAACAAGGTATACCATGCATAGTTCGTATGGGAGATAAGGAATTTAACCCGTTAGTAGCTACCATATTTTGGGAACATTCAACCTCCATCGAAAACAATTCTAAAGCTTCGTGAGAGACGTTACCATTTTGGGCTTTGTATAAGTTGTGCAAAATTTTGTGTAGGGATAAAACTAGAATCTTCTCAAAACGATCCTATAATAACTTCATGTTGCCAACCGAGTAAAGTATGAACTTTTAACCAAAATGACTCAAAATTACATTTGCTCGTACCAATGGTACGCTTAAGCGTGGAATGAGCGATCTACATGCGGTTGGTGGTTTGGTTACCCAAATACAAGTACTTGTTAATTTTCCACGTGATAAACTTATAACCGTAAAGCTCTAACCAACTCTTCAGGTATTCGATTGCTTTCAGATTATATTTAAAGTCCCAGAGCCTTTCAGCCTAATAGGTATTGAATGAGAGTTCTATGGGCGAAAGCATCATGTTATTCCACACCTTCAAAAATACATTAGACATTTTGTGTGGATAATGATTTTTTTTAATTTACCAAGGGCATTCATGTTAATTTCACATCGAGATAACAAGTGGATTTCATTAGGGAACACTAGATCAATCGCTTTAACTAACGCTAAATCTCTATCCGTCAAAATAATGAACAGTTGTTTGATTGAGTAAGTTATCATCAACGATTGAAGGCATTCCAATACGTACTTGTAGTTATCAAGTTTCTCTTTGGATATAAACGCAAATCAGATGTAGAAAGTCTTACATGTACAAGTGGCTCCAACGACCTCATAGAACAGCATCCCATACTTTGTTGTCTTGTAGGTGTTATAAATAATTAGCACGTTTGGAAACGTCTGTATCAAATTGAAACTAACCGAGTGTGGGAAGAAAATTTCCCTTATGATATCACTACCGTTTGAGGCCGCTCTATGCCATTCGAAGTAGTCTAACCGTTTAAGTTCACCTAACAAAATATTACATGTGTGACCGATCGCCTTTGTCAAGCTTGCGTTGTTTAAGTTGAGCATTGTATATCGCGCGCAAGAAAGACGAGTTGCTAGGGTTCATATTTTTACTGCGCCCAAAATAACTCGAAAAGTTAATCCCATATAGGTAGAATGAATAACAAATTCCAACTCTTTATCCGAGAACCGCCCTAAATAAGAATGACTTTCACTGTATTTCGTATTGTCAAGATTGTGAGCCCTGCACAAGATATTTAAGGACCATTCGTCCTCTTTTTTCATTTCTCCTTTAAGATTAAATGGATATTTGCATTTCTCAGTTCCAGTAGACTTTCTTTTTAGATCACTCGGTTCTACCAATTTTGTGTACATGTCGGACCTCTCGCATACGAATACTAGCCTAGGATTTTTCATATTTTTCACATCGTTGCAACGTCTTACTACAACCACTAGTCTGTTGTCTTTTGCGGTTTGCTTAACCTAATCAACCACACATTGTCGCGTATAGTTGGTTTTAGTTGTAAAGACATCACTATAATCGACATGTATAGCCTCTGGCATACCGTCCATATCCTTAACAACCGAATCTTGTTCCTATAAACCGGTATCGTTAACACCGGAACCCACTCCAGCAAATCTGTGTTCCTTCTCCTCCTATACAAGTCGCAAATTATTATGAAATATAGTATAAAATATGAATTTTACAATACAGAAACTGGCGTCGGGGGTGTGGACACAATACACCGCATGTGTACCTATGAAACACAGTCATCGCAATATCACGTAGTCGACCAAAAATACCACAGCTATGAGAGACAATTCTCATTGTGGCCAAACTCCTTAACATCATTGGTTGGAAGTGTAAAAATAACTATTACTTGGATGTGTAAAAATAACTATTACTTTCATATCCAGTCCGCCGACTGTGTACATTATCCATGTCTGTGGCGCACTACATCTTAACCGTCGGTGTACTGCACGAAGACCTAGCCTACCCAGTCCACCGTCTGTGTGTAATATACACACCAGCGGTGTAAATTATCTGTAGCGGCGACGCACGACATCATAATCGTTGACGTACTGCATGGATGAGGTCTCCAAGGTCTCCAAATTGTGAAACTCCATGGATATTTGTGAGCTAAAATCTATTCTAGTCTAAAAAAACAATAAATTATCGTTTGTAGTTTCAAGTTCATCATTAAGCTTTGAAGGTTCCATTTGTTTGCTTCTTTTGATAATTTGAAGGGTTTAAAAATTTGAATAAAAACTTCAACAAAAATTTTCAAATTTTGTTCAAAAAGTTTAAGAAATTAAATAATCTAACGATTAATGTTGGTTGATTTTGTGTTTGTAAGTAAAAATCTAACTTCACCCAAAACCAATTCAAATAAAAAAAATTTAGTTTTGATAAAAAAGATAAAAGTAATTTCAAAAAAAAAAACTACGAACTCGATTTTTTAGCAAAATCCATTTATTTTTCTTTTCCACAAAAATATTTCGATGTATATTTTTTGTCGTCTGGGAAGACAACTGCTATAAGTAGGCAAATTGTTTTTATTATCGTTTTAGATAATATTAATTAAAAATTAAAATATTTATTAGAAAATAATATTTATATCTAATCATAATATATTCAATTCAAAATAATTGTTAAAAAAGTTTTAAAATAAAATCAGTCACTCTTTAAATTTTAGTTACAAATAAATATTAAAATTTAGATAGTGAAAGTTTTTTTATCAATAAAAACATATAAATATTATAATCTCTAATACTAATTAAACTAAAAAACAAATTGCTTATTTAATATGCTTCCTTGGGTCTGTACCAAATTATTTTGAAAAGATAAAAAGTTTGTACATTACTTTTGATTATCGATTTTTTTTTGTGTTAAAAACATTAAAATTGAAAATTAAAGGTTCATACAAGGATCTGGGGCATTCCCTTCCAATTACGTCTACAAATGACTTAAAGTAGTCTTTTGATATAATAGGAAATAACATACACTAAACAATCGAGACGTGAGGAAAAGGGAGGTCTCGTCCGTGACAAGTAGACCAGTGAGTAGCTTAGTCAGCTAGACATCCGCATCAGCATCCGCAATCAGCATCCGTCAAAGGAGTGTCAGGTCACGAGCTGTATGCTACAAAGGATCCCTGCAACAAAGGAGGATTATCAATAATAATATTAGTAAGTCCAACCAGTCTTGGTTCCTTGGAATCGAAACCGAAGATCTGAGAAAATTCGGTGGGAGACCAAAGAGGCGGGGACCGTAGGGGAACCAAAGGTTATCTGGTTTCTCCTTCCAAACGTGGTAGATTACCGCGGCGAAGCATGATTGCCAAATTGAGAGGTTTCGATATGGAGACCAATTTGACGCTTCACAAACCCAAAACTGCCAACAAGAAGCGAGAATGGGGAAGCCTAATCTAGAACTTGCGTTTGCCCAAATGCTCTGAGTGAAAGTACAATCATAGAGTAGATGAGGGATAGTTTCATTATCAGAGCTGCAAAGCATACAATGTGCTGGGATATGGTAATCCCAACTGAGCAGCTTCTCTTTGGTGACAAGCTTGCCCGAAATAGCGAGCCAGAGAATGAAAGAATGTCGTGGAATATTGAATTTGTTCCAAACTAACTGAAAGATAGTGAAACGTAGCAGAAGCCTAAAGGGAATAAAACCCTAATTTTGTTTTTTTATTTAATCAAAATAGTCTGCCACAAAAATAAGGTTTAAGCGCCTTAAATAGGAATCGCTCAAATCCCTAATACAAAATATGAAAATAAAAATAAACATCATAAAATAATATCTTATTAAATCTGAATGTAATCAGATTTAATTTTCTACCTTAAATAATCCTTAAAAATAAAATAAAATAAGATAATAAAATTTAAACATTTAAATAGATTTGTGTAAAGGTTTTCCTGCCTACATCATCCTCTCCAAGTCGGAAAGAATTCGTCCTCGAATTCACACTCCTCCGTTTTAAACTTTGTAGCAAAATGCATGCAAGACCAACACGATATTCCAAGACAGCAGCGGTATATGGTGTTTCAACCATTGCCAGAAACTTGCCCAACTCAGGCCACAAGAACTTTTTCCATGCGCTAAAGCCATCGTCTGTGCACTTGCCATCTCCAAGACCTTCCACATTACGTAGCGAAATAGTGGTCGCTGCAAGTCGTGATCTGTTATGTCCATCCTTCTCGACCAAATTTACTAGCAAACCCAAGATAGCAAGCAGATATTCTAATTGGTGATCAGTCATATGTTTTCGAAATAAAGGGAAGTGAGTCACAAGAAGCCAAGAAATGGTTTCCAGACCTCCATAGGCACCAATTTGCCGACAACCATTATGATTCTCATGGCTTAAAGCCAGTAGGACCTTAACAGCATCCAGAAGGCAATCAGCTAGAAGACTTGAACATTCTGCATCAGGAACATAGGGCTTAGAAACTTCATGACAAGGATTACACCCCTCTTTCGAATTTAACCCGCTAGACAATTTTTGTTGACTTGCCGACATCAGGAATATAGAGCTTACCTGACTCCTCGTAGTTCCATGCTTCTTCCTGGCTTTTGAAGATAAGTTCCATTTAGAGGGCTCGCAGTCAATTTCATCAAATGCAAAAGGATCTTGACTATGATGTAGAACTGCACGCTCGCTGCTCTTGTTGGAGCATTTCTTAAAACTTGTTAATAAGGGTTCACTCTTCTGCACTTTATAATCTGTTACTGAACCTGCAGATATATCATCACTAGAGGTGCCAGACAAAGATCGACGCAGGTAAAGACCTGAAAGAATCTCGATAAGACGTATCATGTATTCGGTAAAAGATGGTCGGGATCGATAACAATTTAATTTTTCTTTTATTCCAAGCAAATGATCCTGATTATCTTTATTCATGACTGTAGAATCATGCATGACTTTCAGACATTTCAAAAGCAACATTAGACTCTGCTTCATCAGGTAGATATTCCCATACTGGAGTGAGCAATTTCCTATGCAACCCTCAACAACAGAACTGCAGGTCATGGCGAGCTCAAAGATAGCATCAAGGCCTCCAAGTTCTCTCAGATGTTCCTTAAATTTTCTCGCAGTGTTTGTCACTATATCTGAAGTATCTCGGTGTAGATAATCTTCTACTGATATCTTATAAAAGCATGCTTTTTCCATGGAGTTTCGGGTGTTGATACCTTCTACTGATATATTAAGTTTCGGGTGTTGATGCTTCCTCGATCTAGATAAAACACTCTTGATATGCAAAGCTTCATCAGATGTAATTGTACTACCAATGAAGAGCTGAATTTTTCCAACACATTCTTGATCATCATGGTATATAGGCCACCACCGAAGATCTTCGTTACAATTATCATTCAAAGATGAAACAGGAATGGTTGCTCGACCTTGGACTGCTTTGTTCTTATCTTGGACTTCCACAAGAAGAGCATCACCTTCCGTCTCTGGAAAAAGACATGGTAATCGCCAGTTCCTGGGTGCAAGCAGATAGAGGAATCTGGTTCGGTTTTATCATCTTCTATCGCACTCTTGAGTTGGAATAAACATGATAGTTTGTCTTCTGACATGGCAGGAAATGAGGTTAACTTAAGAGAATTCATCCCAGTTTTCACTATTGACGATACCTGTCGTACATAATCTGACCCCACTTGCATGTACATTGCACCGCGTAGTGAATATGTGCTCTTAAGTTTACGCCTAGGTACCAGTCGAAGTTTCCTCACCTCTACTCTTATTTTTCCAACCACCTTCTTTGTCTTCGAAGCGCACATTTCTTCGGCATCTTTGGTAGTCCTCCCCTCTGTCGGCTGTACGCCTCGAGGTTGCAATAGAAATTTATGTAGTCCAAAGGCACTCCGAAGAAGCAGACATTCATCACGCAGAAACTCAGGTGCCTCAACAGAGCCTCTAGCCCAAGCGAATAGACATAAGCGAATGCATGCATCATATGCTATGAGAACTTGCCAAGCATTCTGAACACTGTTACTATAACAAGATGATTGATCCTGCCAGTACGGAATTTGCATTCCTTCTCCTTTTTCAGCTTCGTACTGGTTGGAGTATTTGGTGAGAGCCTCATCAATGTCGCCAGTTCGTTTTGTCTGTGTTCGTCTACCCTGTGTGCGTTTTCCTCGTTTTCGAACCCGTACCCTTCTGAATCTTTGTTCTCTATTGGTCCCAGACGGTTTGGTTGGTGGCAAGAACAATGGTAAGAACCCGCACCCTTCTGAATCTTTGTTCTCTATTCGAACCCGTAACCTTATGAATCTTTGTTCTCTATTGGCTCCACTGATATATTTTCTTTTATTTTTTATTTTTGGTTTTGAGTTGGAGAGGGTATACTGGATATCATATCTTTTATCCACCGATTCATCCGTAGGAAAAGAAGAGAAACTTGAATTCGAAATTAATTCTTTGTTTTTCGATGAAAAAAATGGTGTAAAAGGTTTTGTTTCTTTATCCTTAGCTCTAGATCCTCTGGTGTTTTTAGGAGTAGAGAAAGAATTATTGTTTACCTTATCGAAAGAACATAAGATGTCGTTTGGTGTTATGCAAAAGTCTTCATTCTCATCGTCGTATACATCATAAATCGGATCTCCATATTCTGACCAAGTTTCATCAGAAATTTCACCTTCGTTGTCAGCCTCATACTCATCAAAGAGTGGATGTTTGAGTATCGGCGACTCCTCCATGTCACCATCAAAGTTAGGAATGTTGACTTTCTGGGTCCGGCGATCCAACTGGTGCGGCGACTCGGTCACATCTGTGCGAGTCAGCAGCGGATAGAATTCGTCGATATATTTATCCACAGATCTAGGTTCCTGACGAAGATTCTGACGTCGCTGGTAGAGATCCCGCTCGAAGTTGTAGGGAAGGAAAGCCTTGCGGAGTTTTCTTTTGAATTTCTCCCAACTCTGGACTTTATCCTTACCTTCACGTGCGCGGTTCTGCTTCACCTGCTGCCACCAAGCCTGTGCCCTACCGCGTAGGTGAATGGTGACTAATGCGACCTTTCTCTCCTCGGGAACTTCCTGGAAGTCCAGGACTTCTTCAATCTGGAATAACCAATCGATAAGTGCCTCTGCCTTAAGGCTGCCATCAAATTCCGGGATGTCTAACTTGAATCCAAGCTCCCAGCGACGTGGGTGAGAAGTAGTCTGGTCGATCCCCTCCCCAAAAGGGTGAACCATGCCCTCAACCTCTGAGCTTAGTTGCTTGGCGGTAAGAACAGCCACCTGCCGGGTAAGATCGGCTACCTGACGGCGTAGGTCAGCATCTTCACGATCATCTACATCACTTGTATCTCGGTACACTCTAGCGCCACCGCGACCGCTGGTTCTTGCTCGTACCATCGCGCAGGACTGCCTGTGTCTGATACCAAATGAAAGAGAGTGAAACGTAGCAGAAGCCTAAAGGGAATAAAACCCTAATTTTGTTTTTTTATTTAATCAAAATAGTCTGCCACAAAAATAAGGTTTAAGCGCCTTAAATAGGAATCGCTCAAATCCCTAATACAAAATATGGAAATAAAAATAAACATCATAAAATAATATCTTATTAAATCTGAATGTAATCAGATTTAATTTTCTACCTTAAATAATCCTTAAAAATAAAATAAAATAAGATAATAAAATTTAAACATTTAAATAGATTTGTGTAAAGGTTTTCCTGCCTACATCACTAACCCTTCCCACCCTACTTTAGGATGGGGCACTCGGATAGCATGATACGTGTTATTGATGGAGAATTTAGGACACCCTTCTTTAGCATTCCAGAAGGGGATGTCAACAGATGATATATTGGGGGGAGGGAGAGAGCAAATGAGGTTTTGGATCTCCTGTAGACAGGCCCGGCTTCGAGGGTTCACAGTTCTGATATTGGACGGCCAGCTCCAGCTTCCATTGGTAATTATATCCGCAACCTTGAGATTTCTCCCAAGTCTGGAATCCTTGATGATACTTTCGCCATAATGGGAGGCTAGGGACGAAGGGATGAGCCAAGCATCGTACCAGAATGAGGTACCCTCGCCATTTCCAATTGCTATCCTGCATAAATTACAAGCCAAGGGACGAAGGCGAAGAATTTTCCGCCAAATCCAAGAAGGAGTAGATCCCATCGGGAGGTTCCAAAAAAATTTATTTTTTATTTTTTCAGCTTTTATCCAGCAACTCCAAATGGACTGAGAGTTGTTACTTACTATTGACCACAGGTGTTTGAGGACAGCCGCCTGATTCCAGATTTTGAGGTCTAGAATCCCAAGGCCGCCCTCCATAGTGGGCAAAGTTACTGTGTTCCAAGCAACTTTAGCACCATGGATTTTCATAGCCGAGCCAGACCAAAGAAAACGGCGAAGGTACTGAGTCAGTTCATTTAAAATCCTCGAGGGGAGGATGAAAATGGACGACCAGTAGACCTGACCGGCGAAAAGAACAGACTTAATGAGTTGAAGCCTACCAGCATAAGAGAGATGCTTTGTGGTCCACGATTCAATTCTAGAAGTAATTTTATGGATGAGAGAACGACAATCTGAATGAGTAAGACGACTAGTGATTAGGGGAACCCCCAAATATTTAACAGGAAGGGATCCTTCCGGGAAATTCAGAATATTGCTGAGCTCTATACGAAGAGGTTCAACAATACCAGAGAAGAAGATGTGACTTTTGGAGGGGTTTACTTTTAGTCCAGAGAGAGTATAAAACTCATCGAGTCCATCTTTAATGAGCTGAAGAGAGTTCACATCTCCATGGCAGAAAATCATAAGATCATCAGCAAAACATAAATTGATGATTTTGAGTTTTTGACATTTCTAATGAAAACGAAAATTACTATCTTTACTTTTCTCCTTAAGGATGCTGGAGAGAACCTGCATGACTAGGACAAAGAGAAAGGGGGAAAGAGGGTCTCCTTGCCTGAGGCCTTTTCGGCCTTTAAAGTTGCCATGAGGATCTCCATTAATATTTATGGAGTAGGAAGGAGAAGAAATACAAGTGATGATCCATGTGATCATTTTAACAGGGAATTGCATGTCGACAAGTATGTCTAGAATGAGATGTCATTTAACACTGTCAAAAGCTTTCATTAAGTCAATTTTGAGTGCGACTTTTTTGTCCCTAGCTTTGGAGTGATAACCCTTCAAGAGTTCTTGGGAGAGAAGGATATTATCAGAAATATTTCTCCCCTTGACAAAAGTCGATTGGGAGTTATCAATCAGGTAAGGAAGAGAATTCTTAATACGGTTAGCTAAGATCTTGGATATGATCTTGTAACTAACATTACAAAGCGCTATAGGGCGAAAATCAGAAGGTTTTAAAGGAGTATCAATTTTAGGAATGAGGGCAATAGAGGTAGAGCTCCAAGAGGTTGCCAAAGAATTAGAAGGAAAGAAGTCAAGGACACCGTTACAGATGTCATTTTCAACAATACTCCAATTTGACTTGAAGAAACAAGAATTGAAACCATTGGGTCCCGAAGCTTTGTTACTGTCAATACTGAATAAAGCCGATTTTATTTCCTCACGAGTGATCTCATGAGTCATAGAATCTGAGTCCGAATTAGTAACTTTAGAGGTAAAAAGAGAAGATATAGTCTCAAGGCCAGGGTATCCATCAAGATGCCTGGCCCCTAATGAGTTCTCAAAGAATTTCACAAAGACTTTTGAGACACTAGCAGGAGTAGAGACTGTTACTCCATTCTCATTACAGATAGAGATGATCTTATTTCGAAAGAGGCGAGCCTTAATGCTATTGTGGAAGAATTTTGTGTTTTTGTCTCCCAGCTTGATCCAATTCTCTCTGTATTTTTGTTTAAGAAACGATTCATCAGCTCTGCTAAGAAAGATATATGAAGCGGAGGCTTCACACTCTTCAGAGACCAAAGAAGGATTGAGAGGATCTCTAGCAATATTGGATTGAGCTCGAAAAAGTCTTTCCTGGGCATTTTTTACACGGGATCCAATATCACTAAATTCTTTACGATTAAGGCCGCTAAGGTCAGTCTGAAGGCGACTCAGCTTTTCAAAGACCAGATTCATCCCGGTGGAAGTAGCTGGGCTATTCCAGCTGGATTTAACGATCTCTTTGAAAAGCGGGTAAGATTGCCACATGTTAAAAAATTTGAAAGGTTTTTTGCGTTTGGGGTGAGGGAAGCCAAGGTTAAGCAAGACAGTTGTGTGGTCAGAAGAGCGAAGAAAACCATAGTGCGCATAAGACATAGGGAAAATATCATCCCATACAGGATTTACAAGGACTCTATCAAGCTTTGATAAAATCGGGTTATTAGGCTGTTTATTAATCCAGGTAAATTGAAAACCAGTGGATCGAAGATCACTGAGGTCACAATTGAAACAACAGTTATTAAAGTCCCCAATAGCAGTAGTCCAGTTTTCAGAGGAACCCACACGCTCATTTGGGTGACGGATGGCGTTGAAATCCCCAAGTAAAACCCAAGGAATACTATTATTTACCATGGAAATGGTAGACAAGTCATTTCAAAGGGGAGTTCTATCTACGGCGTCATTAAAAGCATAAATAGCCGTTAATCTAAAGGTAGTATTATAATTATGACACTTAGCTATACAGTGAATAAACTGCGGAGATTGGGATTCTCTAGAAATGGTTATGACACTAGGGTTCCAGATAATCCAAATTCTACCTAGGTGGTGAGAGTCGTGATTAGTGAGGACATGCCAGAATGGTGCCATATTTCTAACTATAGCATCGAATTTATTCAAGTTCACTTTAGTTTCGACAAGAATTAAAAGGAAGATGCTATTACTAATTATGAAATCAGTAACATCTTTTTGTCTAACGGGATCGTTTAATCCCCTAACATTACAAGAATCAATATTCATAAAAAAGGATTCTTACAGTGCTCTAGAAGATGGTCCTGTCGGAGGACAACTCCAAAATACCCTTGGCCGTAGTCTCTACTAGGCGGTGTTCTTTAGGTGGCGAATCTACCTCCTCCCCACTTTCCAGCTCCATTCCTTCTTCAAGAGTATCCAGCTTCTTCCTGCTAGATAGGGTCGGGTCGATCTCAGACGGATCATACGCTTCTGAAGTGGATACCTGAATGGGCACTCCTTTTTTGCAGAGGCGCGAAGGATGACCAAAAACAGCACAGATCATACACTGCGGAGGGAGCCCTTGATACTCAAAATTCACCGTGATGAGTTTGCCACTTATCTTGAAAGAGAGGGTTGAACGGATTTCTGCACCTGCAGAAATCATAATGCAAATGCGAGCAAACCGAAGTTTTTCCATTCTTTCGGTTTGAAAGTCCACATATAACGGGGTTCCCAAGACCGAACCAATTTTGCTAAAGCCCTCCGCAGTCCACAGCTCCAAAGGTAGATTAAAGACTTTGACCCAGATGAGGATCTCCTTGAGAGGATCTTTGATGAGAGCGGAGAGAGGTGCCCAATTTTTTCGAATGATCAAATTTCCCCCAAAGTGCCACGGGGCATGATCCAAGACCCTCTTAGCCATTTCTTCTGATTCGAATTTAAAAAGGTAATACCAAAGTATCCCGAAAGACAGGCCTTCTATAATTCCGGAGGACCCATTGCCGACTCATTCAAAACGCAATCCACTCCATCATGATCCATATGGTTAAGTCCAATTACCAAAGGGGATCGATTGTCTACATGACCCGCCACAACGCTAGCATAGGATGGTAAAGTGGGAGCGAACGATTTGGGCTTTGAGTTTAGGGAGTTGGAATTCGAGGATGGTGGGTTTGAGCTTTTTGTTGGGGTTTTGTGGATTTGGGCCAATTCGTTCTTGAATTTTCTTCCTTTTGGGCCCTTGCCAGCATTACCAAAGTTCTTAATTAGGGAATAGGGTTTATAGGTGGAACCGGCTCCAAGCAATCCTTTTCCTTTATTTTCCAAAGGCCCAACATGAGAAATGATTTCAGTCTGCCCGATAAATTTTGAAGCCCGACCCATAAAATCAGAACTAGATGCATCCGATTTTGATTTTAGACTTTGGCCCAGTCCAAAAGGCAGCTGGCCCAGATTGTTACTAATCATTTGGTGGCCCAGATTAATGGGAATGAGCTGCTGGCCCAGACTCTTTTGCTGGCCCATAACATGACATGGACTTGAAAGGGGGAGGTCCACCCTATAAGCTGGAGCTGGGCCTAGAAACGGAGTCGAACGACCCGGATGACCTGACTGACCCGATTGACCTGAGGTTACTGATTTTACTGTCGAATCTACATCAATTCCGAATTAGGGTTTCCACCGTCACTCAGAGAGGGGAAGGGATTTAGGGAGGATTCAGGGAGTCTTCTCTCACCTCCAGTGGAGATTCCCATAGAAGATCCACCTAAAGGAGACATTGAATTAGAGGAGGCCGGCGATGCAAGAGCGAATCGAACGTTGGAGGCATTCTGTTCAGGGATTCGAATTCTGGGTTTGAGGGGATCGTGAAAGGGAAGAGGAGGAGGGCTCGCCGGATGCTTGAAAGATGGTGAAGGGCCTTCAATAGCTGCTATCAGGTTCTGATATAGATCGTGGGAAACTGGTAGCAGATCTTTGATCGGATGATGGGGCTTGGGGTTCGACAAGGAGTGTTTCGAATGAATGGGGACCTGAGCTGTGGAGAAGGAAAGCGAGGGTATCACTCCATCAAGGGTTACCGGAGAGGAGAGGAAAGTCTTCACAACCGGAGAATCCTCATTCTGAAACAGAATGAGGCCTTGGCCAGACTCCATATGGTGTATGGCCATCGCCAAAGTATTCCTGACGAAAGTTTCATGTTGGCTGGTGATGTTGAGGAGGCTCATAGGAGGGGCTTCAGAGGGTAAAGCAGTGATGGTTAAAGCAGCTGGGTTAGGAGGCTGATCAGCAGAGGGAGGGGCAGTGTCGGGTTACATTGGAGGAGTGGGGAATGAGGCTAGGTAGGAGGAGAAGTCAGCTGGATGGATTGGAGAGAAGGAGTCCATCTTTCCAGAGGGTTTGGCAGGTCGAAAGGAGAGGGTGAGTTCCATTTGGTGGAGGTGAATGAGGTAAGTACTGTGCTTTGTGTTTAGATAGAATGCGTATGGGTTTAGAGATGCAGGGTAGGATAAATAATGTTGAGGGGGTTGCTTGGGTTGAGGTTTAAGTCTGGGGATAGGGTAGGGATTGACAGGACTTGTCCAAGCAGTAAGTCCAGAAAAGAGGCAGAGGATATGCTTAGAGTAAGCTAACTGAATCATGCTAGGGATGTAGCTGCAGTGCAGGGTGATGTTGGGGTCAGGGTGAGTGGTTTGGTTCGAGGGGGGTTTAAGCCAGAAATAGAAAAAGTAAAAGGAGGGTTTAAGTTTTAGAAAAGTAGGCTTGCAGGTTTCCCAAAGTAGAGGAGAGAGGTGTTTAGGGGTTGAAGCTTGTTGGTACTGAAGAAAGTTATCGTTGGGGTTGAAACCAATTTGTCTAACAAGAAGTTTGATTAGGACTATGTCTTTGGGGACTAACCAGATGATGGAACAGCCATCCCCATTAGAGGATAAACAACTAGATTTCCAGCTACCACTAGATGTGACCTGGGCTTTGGATGAACTGGGGCTGCTTGGGAGTAATGGGGTCAAAGATACAAACTGTACTTGAGCTACATGGGTGAGTGTCAGGGTAAGGGAGACCTTGCACTCCACATTGAAGCATTTGCTGGCTTTCCATCAATCAGGCAAAATGCTGTCAATCAGTTTTGACAAGAGATAAAGAGGGTAGGAGAAGTAGAGACATGTCCACTGGTCTCTAACAAGCACCAGCTGGATTGAAGAGAGGGTAGTGCTGTGACATTTCCATTGACCACAATACAATAGTTTTTGGCTTGAAGAGGGGGCAGTGCAGTGGAAAATCCACTGGCCATAATCGAGCATCTCCAACATTGAAGCATGACCCAGGAAGAACCAGAGCCTCCTTTCAAGCAAGTGTTTAGGAGTTGCATCCTGGAAACCACAGGCTTGGGATCTTGCAAATCCTCCTTCAAACATGGAGGATTCATGGAAGAGTGAAGATACATAATGTTACCGTTGGATAAAATTTTGAGGAGAGAGAGAGCATTGTTATGATTGATATCAATTTAGTTTCTTGATTATCTATTTTTGTCCTTTTGAAGAATATTTTGCGAAATACTAGTGCTGTATAATTTATATATTTATATAAATAATAGTATCCGAATTCCAAAACAAATATGTTTTGAGTTTTACCATAAACGAAGTAGAATATAAAATTTCATGTTTTACCATAAACGAAGTAGAATACAAAAGCTATTTTTACAAAATTTATAAATACTTTTCATTTTTCTTATTGGTTTCGGTTAGTTATATTTTTTATATTTTATTTATTTTTTTAACAAATTAATTATTGTGAAAAATTACTACTCGTATCTAAAGTGACATAATCAATAAATTATATATAAAATTGCAAATTCATATATTTAAAACTGAATTTGTTTTAGACTTTTGAAATTTGAATAAGTAAAAAGAACTAACATTGATGTTATATACTAGACCGACTTTATCTTGCTGTAATAGTGTTATTTAATATCAATATTTAAAATTATTATTTAAAAAAAATTAGGTTAGTTTTTTTGGTTTATATTTCGTACAAAAATAAATTTAATGAACTTATTAAAGTCATTATATGTTTAACTTCAATCACTATATAAATCATCAGCCGCTTAACCGATTTTTAAAACCATTGAAATTATTGAGTTTTTTATGTTTAAGTTTTTCCGATTATTCAACCATTTGTTGTACGAATTGGGATTGTTTGGTGTGTGAACCTGTATTGTGTTGTTTATTGCTAGTGATGATACGTGTTGTTTATATTGTGAAATATGTATTTTTAAAAAAATAGGTGTGCAAAAATAGGTTATTTTGGGGGAAAAGATCGTAAGGCTATCTTCAGAGCACAAGATGTGTGGGATATCATAGAATAATGTTTCAATGAGCCCAACGATGAAGCTAGCCGTACTTAAGAGGAGAAAATAAATCTAAAGGATTCAAGAAAGAGATACAAAAACGCTATCTTCATCATGTATCAAACATTAGATGATGATGGGTTTGAAATTATTTCAAGCGCTTCTTTCACCAAGAAATCGTGGCAGAAGTTACAAATCTCTTACAAATGAGTCGAAAATATGAAAAAGTATGTCTCCAAACGTTAAGAGGTGATTTGAATACATACACATGAAAACGTTTGAATGTATTTCAAAATATTTTTCAAGAGTAGCAGGCGTATGTAACCAATTAAAGCATAACGGTAAGAAGTTAGAAATTGTGATAGTAATGGAGAAAATATTTCGTTCGTTGGATCCAAAATTTGAGCACATCATCGTGAAAATTGAAGAAACTAAAGACTTAGAGGAAATGATGATTAAATAACTCTAAGTATCATTACAAGTCTATGAAGAAAAATATAAGAAGAAGCAAGAAAACACTGAGCAACTCCTCAACGTATAACTCAAGGATATGCATGTAAGTAAGAGGATGATAGAAACCAACATGGCCGAGGTAGAGGTATAGGCCGCGGATGAGATGGTTATCATGGCCGTGGATGTGGCTGGAATTACAAAAATAATTACCTTAACTACAACTACGAGAAACTAGAAAGCCCAACACGAGGCCGTGGAAGAAGAAATCCCAACTTGAGGTATGAAAAATCTCAAATACAATGCTATAAATGTAAAAGGTTTGGATATTATGATTTAGAATACAGACATCCGAACAATAGAATTGAGGAGAAGGCTAACTATATGGAGAAGATAGAGGAAAAAGATATGTTGTTACCAACATACAGAGACACTAATAAAGTTTAAAAGAACACATGGTATCTTGAAACTAGTGCAAGCAATCATATGTGTGGGAAAAGAAGCATGTTCGTAGAAAAGAATTAAGCTGTGAGTGGAAATGTCTCTTTTGGAGATGATAGCAAAAGATTAGTTAAAAAAAAGGTAACATTCTTATATGTGCAAGATCTAGTAGTCACCAAATAATTTCAAATGTAAATTACGTACCTAGCATGAAAAAAATATTGAGCTTGGGACAGCTCTTAGAAAAAACCTATAATATTCACATGAAAAATTATAATTTTTGTATAACAGATGACAAATGAGATTCAATTGCTAAAGTTAAAATATCAAAGAATAAAATGTTTCCTTTGAATATTCAAAATAATGTTGCAAAGTGTCTTAAGGCTTGTTAAAAAGATGCATCGTGGCTATGGTATGTTTTATTTGTGCACCTGAACTTTACAAGTTTAAATTTATTGTTCAAGAAGTAAATGGTGAGAGAATTATTGTGTATCAATTACCCTGACCAACTATGCGAAGGATGTTTACTTGGGAATAAATTCAAAACAACATTCCAAATAAGTCAGAATCAAGAGCCAAGAAGCCTATCAAGCTCACTCATAGCGGTGTGTGTGGTCTAATAAACTCAAGCTCTTTAGGTAAAATTAACTACTTCATTCTCCTCATTGATGATTTTTCAAGAAAAACTTGGGTATATTTCCTAAAACAAAAATCTGAAGTCTTTGGAATATTTAAGAAGTTCAAAGCAGAGAGAGTGAAAATAAGATTAAAGCCATGAGATCTCATCGAGGGAGGGATTTCAGGTACAAAGAATCCCAACATTTCTGTGAAGATAATAGAATTCTTTTCAACTTGATAGTTCTCATATCTCCTCAACATATTGGTGTCACAGAAAGGAACAACATAACAATTCTCGATATGACGTGAATCATGTTCAAAAGAAAGAAATTGTCTAAATAGTTCTGGATGTAAGTAATGGTATGTACGGTCTACCTATCCAACTAATATCTAACCATAAATGTTTAGGGAAAGACACCACAAGAAGCGTGGAGTGAAAGAAAGTCTAGAATTTCCATCTGAGAGTTTTTAGAAATGTAGCCCATGCCCATATACCAGACGAACAACAAACCAAACTGGATGATAACACCAAGAGTTTATCTTTATCGGTTATGACTAGATACCAAAGGCTACAAGTTATAAAACATAAATAATAAGAAGGTTGTGATAAGCTGAGACGTGATAGACAATTAAGAAGACAAATGAGATTTTAGGTCTTACACAAATAATTTCTCATCTTTGCCCCAAATTGAAGAAGATTAGCATACGCCGATTGACCAATCAGAATAGGTTGCAACTCCACATACTTCACCAACATTAACTACTCATGGAGACTTGCCACCTCCTTCATCGTCAAATGGTATTCAAAGTAAAAGAGTTATGGAACGTACAAGAAGCCTTACTTATTTTTATAAGGTAAGCAAACCAATGGATAATATGACACTATTTTTTATATTTGATGATTGTGAACCAAATACATTACAAGAAGTTACGCAAGAGAAAAAATGAAGAGGCGCGATGACGAAAAAATTAGATCCATTAAGAAAAATGGCATATGGAAACTCACCTCACTTCTCAAAGGGTACAAATCAATAGGTTTCAATTGGTTAACAAAACAAAGAGAAATTCTAAAGGGAATATTAAAAATAAAAAGCGAGGCTTGTTGCAAAAGGCTGGAATGGACTATGATGAGGTATTCGCCCCTATTGCCCGATTAGAAACTATTAGACTAATAATTTCTTTGGAAGCTCAAAACAAGTGGAAAATAAGACAAATATATGTAAATCTAGCATTTCTAAATGGTGTTCTTAAATAATAATTCTACATTCAATGACCATTAGGCTACGAAGTCAAAGGTCACAAAGACAAGGTGTTGGAGCTGAAGACTGCTCTTTACGGGCTAAAACAAGCACCAGGAGCATGGAACAGTACAATCGAAAAGTATTCCTGAGAGAATGGCTTCAACAAATGTTCGTACGAGCACGATCTATATATCAAGATCAAATATGAAGATATTTTGATTGTGTGTCTTTAGGTGGACGATTTGATATTCACCAGAAGCAACCTAAGCATGTTCGAGGAATTTGAGATGAAACACATGGGGCTCATGGTGTACTACATTGGCATTAAAGTTAAGCAGCAAAAGATGGGTTTTTATCTCACAAGAAAGCTATGCAAAAGAGAAGTTTAAGATATAAAACTGTAAGCCGATAAACACACCCATGGAACTCGGAGTCAAAATATACAAACATGAAGAAGAAGAAGAAAATGTTATTCTTATATTATTCAAAAGTATGGTGGGAAGTATACGCTATCTAACCTGCGTAATATCATATATTCTTCATACTGTTGGATTGGTTGGTCGTTATATGGAATCTCCAATAATAACTCATTTGAAGGTTGTAAAGAGAATTTTTCACTATCGGAAATGTACAATTGACTTTGGCTTACTCTATTCAATTTCTAATGATTACAAGCTTGTTGTGTATAGCGATAGTGATTAAGGTGGAGACATAGATAATCGAAGGAGTACTATTTGTGTTTTTTTATAGGAAATATTGCTTTTACATGGATGTCAAATAAACAACTGATTGTCACGCTATCTACTTAGAAGGTGGAATACGTTTTTGCTACTACATATATTAGTCATGCAATATGGCTTCGAAATATATTAAATGAGATAGACTTTGCACAAAATGAGCAAACTAAGGTGTGTGTTGGTAATAAGTCAGTCATCGCCTTAGCAAAAAATTCAGTATTCAAGGATGAAAACAAGTGTATTGATGTTTTCTACCACTATATAAGGGAGTGCATTTCAACAAAGTATGTGCAAGTTGAATATGTGAAGACACACGATCAAGCGGCTGATATTTCACCAAACCACTGAAAAGCAAAGACTTCAAAAGATTAAGGAGTTTACTAGGATTCATGAGATCAAGTTTAAGGAGGATTGTTGGATCATAAACTTGATCCAATTAAAAAGACCAACTCACTTAGAAAGTCATATCAACAAAAGCATCTTCTTGAAATAATTAAATAATAATTTATTTTATAGTGGAGGTTGTGTGTAAAACCATATTTGAATTGAGTATAAGAAACTCATTTATGTTGAGTGTAGTTTTGTGGTGGAATGCATATACATCCATAAGCACTTACATGGTGGATATTTATCTCTACTATAAATCTATAAATAGTGGAGCTCATCCACAGCCTACACCATACCGTACACACCAAGAAGAAAACTTAAAGAGAAAAATTAGAGTGAAATAAAGAGGGACAACTCTCTTGAGCAAACGAAAAATATTTATCATCTAGTGTGAGTTGTAAAAGTGTCTTGTAACATTTCCTCATTTTCAATCTATACAAAATGATTTTTTTATAAATGTGAGTGTTGTTTCATACTATTATTTTCCAACATAATGTATATGAAACACGAATCAATTTTATTATTCTAATGTAAATCATGAATAGTGTATTATTATCTATCAATGTTTGTTGATTGCGAGTTATGAATCGTTATGAATATATGAAATGCGAATAATTATGAGTATGTTAACGTGAATCGCAAATAGTTTATTGTCTACGTATGTTTATTGATTACAAATTGCAAATATTTTTTAATATATGAAACTTGAATAATTATTATTTTGTTAACGCGAATCGCAGACATATTAATACCTATAAATCTTAACGGCATGTATACAATGTCCAAAGATATCTTTTCTGTTTTCAAACTAAATGATAAAACTTGTAGTTACTAAAACTTGTAGTTACTTCATTCATGCGATGAATATGAAAATTATTTTTTAAGTAGTAATGATGAATTTACGGATCTGCTATCAGTTAATATTGATAAGGAAAGTTGTCTAACTTTTAATATAGACATAGTTGTGAGCCTACTTGATTAATAAATACCTAAAGAAACTATCTTAAAGAATTATGCTTCAAATGAATAGTTGGTTAGTGGGAAAAAGTTGGTTAGTGGAGAAAATAGTTTATGTATTAGTTTTGGTGGCCAGACGAGAAAAACAACTTTTTACTATTTGTTAGGTTGATGGAATTATAAGTTTTAGGTAAGTTTTTTAAGAACGAAATGCGTCTTTAAGATTAATTTGATCTCGTTACGGTATAGATAATGGTTTTTTGCTTTAAGTATTTGCAAATTAAAAAAAATAAAATAAAATAAAGTTGCGTATTGTCATAATAAAGTTTCCAAGGGATTTTCATGGAGATTTAATGCATCACTTGATTCCTCTGTCGACTTTAAGATCATTAAAGAAACTTATTAAATCCAATAGTTAGGTGACAACCAAACAATTGTTTGTAAAAAACGACTATAATTTAGGTATTTCGTATTAAATTTTATAGATTACTTTATGGAAAGTTAAATAAGGTTGTTTAGTGAGATAGTTCTATTTTGTTTAATCGAGTTAAAAGTCATTTCAAATCTCTAAAGAGTCTTAATATAGGGAGTGACTACTCCTTCAAAATATACTCGTTAAACCTTACACTTCAAACGGTACTTCGTTGAATACCCTAGTAGTCTACAAATTTTTAATCTTACTATTTTCTTTAGGTAAAATAGATTTTTATCTTCAATAGAGGTTTTAGTCTTCGAAAAATTTGAACCTGATCAGAGACGTCTCTGACGACGGTTCGGCTAAGGCAAGTTAGAATAAATAAACCTTAAGATTTGTATGAGTCTAATGAAAGACTGTCCACATAAATATTCTACTATGTACAAATATATAATATAATAGTTTTGATTGTGAAAACAAAACTTCTCTAAACACCAAATTGAAGCCACCAATCTTTGGCCAAAACCAAAAAATGCTTCAACAATAAATCGGTAAATAATACCATCAATGTCAAAAAGCTATAAACATTCAAAACTAATCATTCTTTATTATTCGTCAAAAAATTGGAAGAACAAACCTCTAAATAATTCACTTCTAACAAAAATATAAATAGTTCAAACACATCTAGATTGATCAACCATTCAAATACTTGGAATCCAAAAAGCCTAATAAAAATATGTTAAATATAATATCTAAAAAGTTAAAATAAAATATTATTAAATTTTCTAATATTTTAAATATATTTTACGACTCTAATATTTTATAAATAAAAATTTAACAATCACGAATAAAATATCCAATATCACTTTTTTATATCCCTTTCATTACTTTTCAATTACAGTTACATTTACATTTAATACCCAAAGGAACTTTAATAAGTTAAAAGATTTGTTCTATCAATGGTGTGAGACAAAAAAAAAAAAAAAAACTAAGCCATATTTAACTTCTTCCCTTCAAAACTAAATTGATAGTCTCCCTCTACAAAACAAAAACATAAAGAACAAAGAAGCAAAGCCGAAATCACAACCAGAAGGTTACCAACATGAAAGATATAATACAAGTAATGAGATTGCACAACCAGAAGGTTACTGACATGAAGGATATAATACAAATAATGAGATTGCAGACTAGTAGTACTTAAGAAGGCACAACATTTCAGATTGCATAGATTAGGATCCATAAAAAAAAAAAAAAAAAAAGAGGCGTGACAGAGTGGGCAAGTGAACCGGTCACGGTCCACCCATCTTCCAATGCAATGCATATGAAAGACATGGCCACTCCTGCACAACTGGCTAACCACGTCTTCGCTTTCAAAATCAACCAGACAAATCGAGCATAACTTTTTTTCATCGTGATGATCCCGACCGTCCAAATCCTCGAACCTACGCACTAGAAGTGGCGGTCACAATGAAATCTGCTCGAGCTGGCAACAACTTTCATCTGTTAAGATAATGAGCCCTGTAAGTTATCGAAATGGTTTTCTACATTTTTAACAAAGGGAAACAAACACAAGTGTAGAAAATAAGAGCAGCTGTTGATAAACTCAGACTGTGAAACAAATAGAGATATCATCTTTGTGTTTCAAATTTTAAAACTGTGGAGTACACACTATACTCAATGCAGTATATATAGCAGCAAAAGAGCCTTGACCTTTTTAGGGTCGCAAATAATAGATTATTAGTTTTGAAGAAATTTATGTGCCATATGTTAATCTGTTTAGTAGTTATTAGAACGCTGAAATCGGCTCGGCCGGCACAGACCCCACATTCTCTATTATCCCCTTTCATTAAATTAGAATCTAGATTAAGGTTTAATAGCAACGCTGACTAAGGTTTATAAAACTAATACACAGGTTTCTTTACTAAGCATAGTGCTCTCAACATGGATATAACGCAAACAAAAGGGATTATTTACAAGAATTATTTATGCATAAGTAAGGTAGCTAAACTCAATGCCCAAGACCATGTTGGGTCTATATTCAAGGAAATAATTGCACATCAAACCCAGAACAAGGACATCTGAAAAGTAGAAGCTTAAACCTTACACATCTTGTATAAGAATATATTAGTTCTTTAGCAATTCTAGAAATGCTGCTTGAAAACACACACTAAATTATGCTTGTGACACCAGCATTCAACATTTAATAATCAGGTATATTAACAGTATAATAAAAAAGAATAGCCATTTGCAGGTTCTCTTTCTATATCCTTTGACTCTTATAAATTATAAAAAAAATAAGGCCGACCAAATCACAAAGATCTTTCAAGGATTATAAAAATAAAATCAGACTGCCTATCATTTTAATATTAGTGTTACCGTATGACATCAAAAGGTCTAAGTCACGAGGAGATGCATCTTCCTCCCTTCCATTAAAGGATGACCGACCACGTGAACCACACAATACTTTTCATTACTATCCGGCAAAATCCAACCCTTTCTTTCTGCAGAATATTTTTAAATCTATGAAACAAAGTTATAATGTTGCTTAAGGTAAGGGCTATAAGGTGCCATTCAAATTGCTTGGATTTATATCCAATCCTACATCCAGATTCTAATTAACTAGCATTGTCACCAACCTCAAGATTGGTGTCCACAACTTGGAATATACAGATTCGTTGTCTACTCTAGATGAATAAACTTATAAACCAAATATTTTCAGAAGCTTAAATGGGTCAATTAGTGTTCTTATTCTCACTCTAATATCCTGTCTACCACTAAGTAATTCCTTCAGACCTAGTATAAGAGACCTAATCTTTTATAATTCATAAGAAATGTTTTTGTGCATTATTGCGCATAAAGACCATTTTATTTAATAAAATCGCTAACCAAGAGATTAGTCACGGAGTCTGGGTACGTGGTACTATGACTTGTGACAAAAACTTGTTGGAACAAGTTTTACTGTGTCGTTAAGTCTGTTAAGTCTGTGCTATGACACAGCTCCTGGTTTTAATTTAGTTGCACGGAATAGAACAAGTTTTGAGTTTATTGCTTGGCTTTAATTTTTGGTTCAAGTGAAAACCAATAATACAAGAGATTAAGAAGAAAAGTCTAAAATGTAAAGCAATATTTTTCTCCACTTCATACAACTGAATCGAAGTTAAGAATTTATGTTGATTGGTAAACTCTAGAGCTATTGTTTCTATGGGAAGGAGATAAGAAGTAAACTAAGCTACAAGCAAAGTCCTACACATTTTTCATGTTATTTCAGTTAAAGGTCTTTCATTTGAATTACATACAGCATCTACAAGCATGGCTAGGAATGCGACTTTATATGTTTAATTAGTTAATGTTGAGAAAGTAAAGAGCACAGTTGACCTTATATTTGCTTACAGCTGAAGGCTCACAAACAACAGACTATTTGACTTCGTTATATCTCCACTCCGTGGTCCCTATTTTATCCAGGATGTATGTTAAAGCAAAAAAAACAACAGAGATATGAATTTATCACTCGTATGGTAGGAGTTCTAACAAGAAGGCAGGCTAAACTCAATTATTTTTCATTTAACCGAAAAAATGAGAAACTACCCTATCACCATTGTTCACAAAATACCATGGTTGTATCAGAATAAAGCTCAGCCGCAATCCACATGCTCCTCACTCGTATGATTAAATCAAATAGTGCAATGCCAAGATAACCCCAACAACTTCGACCCAATAACCTATTAGTTGGGTTTCTACACAACCCGTTTAAGTACTAACATATAGTAACACTGTTTGCAGCCTCAAAACAAAGGGTTACAGCTTATAGGTTGCATCCCAAATAAACAACAAACATCATAATAAGTTAAAAAAACTAGAACAAATTAGCTCGACTTACAAAGTAAATCAAAATGATCTGTGTGCCGTTTTCTCCCCGAATATTGCCTCCCAAATCAATGGTGAAAAGGGTGCCTTTTTATCCAAGTAATCCCTGACTTCTTTGTCCTTAACCACAAATCCCTTTTGCTTCAATGTTGCAATTACAGTCTGTGCTGCTTCGATATCTTTATCTCTGCACAAAGCATCAACCAATCCAACAAATGTCGACACATTAGGAGAGTGACCTGCCTCGAGCATTTCAACCGAAAACTCAATAGCGTCATCTAATTCACTACATTTATGCAATCCCTGGATTATAACAGTGTAGCTAAAAGCATTAGGTAATATCCCATTGCTCTGCATTTTCCGGAAAATCCTCTTGGCATCATCAAATTTATGAGCTTTGCAAAACCCTTCAACTACAGCAGTGTAGATAACCACTTCAGGGATAGTACCTTTCTCTCGCATCAAACCAAAAAGCTTCATAGCTTCCTGAACAAGTCCATCCTTACACAGTCCATCGAGCATTGATACCGCATTAGGGATCAGTCCAGTTTCCTTCATCTTCTTAAAGATCTCATCAGCATCCTCGGGAGGAGCTAATGGCTCACAAGCTTTATCCACTTGTTGTCCTTGTCGCTGCTCGGGTTGGGGATTTTGTTTGCTCCGATCAAGACCTAATTTGAACTGTTCGAGAAAACTCCGGTCCGATTGAGAATCATCCTTCTTTTTCCTCACCTCCTGTAAATCTTTATCGTCTTTAGAAAAAGGAACAGATGACTGTTGTGGTGGTTGATAGCGGGGCCTCGCCGAATCCGAATCGGAAGGTCGACGACCTCGTAAAGGCCTGTTTGGTATCGGCTCCGGAGGTTTCTGCAAATGTTGATCATGTTTCCAGTTATCGTCCTTATCAGTGGAGGAGCTGAAAAACCTGGTTAGATATCTAGAGGACTCAATAGAAAGAGGAGTCGTCGTCTTCACAATCTGCTTAACGGAAACGAAACCTTTCAGTAATGGAGCCATTTCTATTAACAAATTATTGTTGAGAAAGGGTTTTAGAGGAAGAAACTAGGGTTTTGCCAACAAATTCATGCGGTATCAGAAGAGTAAAAAACCATGGGTGTCAAGGGTATAGTAGTCACTTTAAAATACTCAAATATATCGGTTAAAATATCAATATTAGTCCCCCTATATTATTTTTGTATCAAAATAATTTGCATTATTAGTCTTCCACGTGTGATAACCGAAAAGTTGACATCTGACGCTCCAACATTAACATTTTGTCTCTGTTGATTCCGGAAAATCTAATCTCTAATTTAAAACACACATAGTTTCCTCTAATTCTTTAATTCCATAACCACATTCTTACAAAATATTGATGTTTTGGCTACCATATGTCAGTTTTTCAATATCACATTTGTGGAGACTAATAATACAAATTTCTAATACATAAAAGACCGGATGATATAATAGCTAACATATGATATTAGTTTGATACAAACGTGAAATATAGGGGACTGATGGTAAATTTTAGTCAATTATCTCAATTAAATTTCGTTGGATTTAGATCTCGGCCTAATTTTGGTACACCTAGATTCTGTTTTTTTATATATAAGTTTTATGAATGTTAGATCTTCAGATAATTCATATTTGGTCCAGCATGGTGAAATGGCAACTCCAAGAAACCTCTGCAATCTTCATACTCTGTTTTCCAGCTCAATCTCTGAGCTTTTCTCCTATTTTCTGATTGCTTATCATGGATTCTCAGCCTGAAAGAAGATGCGAGCTATATCTGGTCTAGGAACTTTTGGAATACATAAGGATTAACGATGCGCCTGCTAAAATGGAGTTCTGATTTCAATAGAAAATATGAAAATCCTTTTGACGTTGATATGGGTTCGCTTTGAGAGAATCCCATAGTTTTTTTTCAACCACGTTGTCATAAATGATTTTGCATCAACAATAGGAACTCCTTTTAAAGTTGTTGTAATAGAAATCAATAAAGCTTATAGTAATGCATGTTATACTCTAATTGAAATCGACATTTCAAGAAAGTTAAAACATAAAATGTGGGTTGGTTTTGGCTCTAACGATGGTTGTTGGATTACGCTAAGCTACAAAAATGTTTCTGCATATTGCGATCTATGTTTCCATATAGGACACAAATAAACAAAATGCAAGAAAGCCAGAAAGAGTGATTCTACAGAAGAAAAGAATGAAGATTCAAAAGAGGTTCCTAACCCCAGAACTGAAAGTAATGATAGCCAAACAATAAATCTGAACAAGCAACATTTTAACATGAACGAAAGTTTGAAATCTTCGACTCATGTTACCCAAAATTTCAGCAAATTTTACAGAAGAAAAATCAAATCAATTGTGACTCAAAAGGATCAGGACAATAAGAAGGAGGACAACCTAAATCAATCTCAATCCTCTCAAGATCAAAACTCTGAATGTCAAGGTAATTAAAACCAGTCCCCACTGAAAACCAATGGAATAACTCCACCGAAGACTCTACTAAAATCATTGAAGCCCTTCAAAAGCTTGACCATGTGTATGCTCAAAGCAGTCCTAATAAGGATGTTAACTCTAGTACTCCATATTATGATAACATAGGAAGTGTAATGTTACTCCAAGAAACTCCCAGTATGACTCTGGCTTCAACACCATCATCAGCAGAAAACTGAAAGCTGCTAAGAAAGACAGAAAAAACAATAAACTAGTCATTAATTCCCTTAAGAAAACAGGGGACAAACATAAACAAAAATCCATATCTGATAATGATAAGGATAATTAGTTGGAATGGAATAGGTATTAATAACAAACCTACTTTATGAAGGCTTCCCTCAATGATTCATATTGAAAATATTAAAAACTTGGCTATTCAAGAGCCTATGGATAATGCTGAGAAGATCGATAGTATTGCTAATACCCTTGACTTTAAGAACTATCTTATCAAAAGTTCTAACAAGATTTGGGTGTTCTGGTTGGATGATGTTTCTATTGATGTTGTGGAATAAAATGACCAATTCATTCATATGGAGGTTCGTTATCTAGGTCTCGAGGATAGTTTTCTGTTTACTTCATTTTGTGCTAAAAGTCAGAGGCTTCAAAGGATTGATCTGTGGGATGGGATGAAGATTCTAGCTACTAATGACAAAGCCTGGATCACTGTTGGTGATTACAACGCTATCACTACTTATGAGGACCAAATTGGTTGCACTTCTAATGATCAAAACAGTACTGATAGCTTTAATGATGCTATCAGAAGCTGTAACCTCGAAGACGTTGGGTATGTGAGATCGAGATACACTTGGAACAGAACTTCTCGCTGGAAAAGACTTGACATAGCTATGGTTAATGACATATGATTTTGAATTTCAAAGGGATTCGGGTTCATCACATGGCCAGAGCTTGTTCTGACCATGCCCCTCTCCTCATCACGTCTCTCATTAACACTTGTAATCACTTTAAGAAAAGCTTTAAGTTTATAAATGCCTGAACTAATGATACAAGATTCTTAAGTATTCTTGAGCATAATTGGAACTTAAAGATTAATGGCAACAACAATCAAATCTTTTGGTACAAGTTGAGAAGTCTGAATAATTTCCTAAAGGACTAGAACAACAAGCACTTTGGCAACATCTTCAATAATGTTAAAGTTACTATTGATGAAGTGAAGAAGTTGGAAATTCTCAATTGCACGATCAATAACTCAACCATTAAAGCTGCTCTTTAAAAAACTAATAGCCTCTACATCAAAGATCTTATAAATGAGGAAGATTATTGGAGACAAAAGTGTTATAACAACTGACTCAAAGATGGAGATGGCAACAGAAAGCATCTTAAAAAGCAGTTGGCTTAAAGTTGAAATTGGAAAATATGTTGAAAAAGTATTCAATAACTATCTTGCTTCTAACTCTTATAATAAGAGGGAAGAAGAGAACATCTTGATGCAGGATTCCATCTTTGAAAATATTCCCAGACCAGTGACTAATGGTGATAATGAAGCTTTGCTTAAGCCTACAAACAAGGAAGAAGTTTCGAGAACCATTAATAACATGAGTAATGACAGCACCGCTGGCATCGATGAATTTAACATTTTCTTTTACAAAATCTGCTGGAAAATTATTAATGAAGATCTCAGTAAGGCATTAAAATCTTATTTTAATGGTGATAACATTCCCACTGGGGTCTTCACTACTGGGATTTTCCTTGTCCCTAAGAATGCTAACCCAACAAGCTCGCAAAACTACACACCCATAAGTTTGTACTCTATGTTTAACAAAGTTTTGTCAAACCTTATTAACTCTAGACTAGCCAACATTCTCCCCAACATTATTTCAAACTCGCACGGCGCCTTTGTTAAAGGCAGGATTATTCACGAAAACATCCTGACTGCCAAAGAGTTGATTCATGATATTAATAGAAAACCCAAAACTGGAAACATCATTATTCAGTTTGATATGTCTAAAGCCTTCGACAGAATGTATCATTCTTTTATCCTTAAAGTTCTTTCTAGATTTTGTTTTTCTGATAATTTTATTAGTTTAATCAAGAAGATGATCATTGATGTTAACAAGACTATTCTTATCAACGGGTATGTTGTTGGTTACTTCCATCAGAAGAAAAATTTAAGGCAATGAGATCCTTTATCTCCTAACTTTTTCATTATTGCTGAGGGAGTTCTCATAAGAGGGCTCTATAATCTGTTTAGTGGTAACAAAAGTATGCATTATGCTTCTAAATCAAGTCGCATTGTTCTTTACCTCGTGTTTGCTGATGATATATTAGTTTTTACTAATGGTTGAACTCCTCCATAGACAAGTTAAGCAGACTTTTGGGACATTTATCAATATGTATATGGGCAAGCTATCAACAAGGATAAGTCCAAGTTGATTACCTCAAATAGAATACATCATTCCAGGATTAGCAGCCTGAAGCTTCTGACTGATTACTTTGTTGAAAACCTTCCTTCTAACTGTCTGGAGATCACTCTCTGCAGGAATAACAAAGGAAAGAACTTCAAATCTATCTTAGATAAAGTTAATGACAAAATTAATGAATGAGACTCTAAACATATGTCCTATGGAGGCAGAATGACTATAATATCTTATGTTTTGCTTCCAATAACATACTACTGGATGCAAAACAGATTACTTCCCAAAACTATAATAAATACCTTATAAACTATTTTAATAGATTCCTATAGAGGTCTAACTTTAATGAAAATTCTTTTCATTGGACAAGTTGGAACTATATCTGTAAGCCATTTGAGGAAGGAGGGCTGAACATCAAGTCTTTGACTGACATCCAGCTCACCTTCTCTCAAAAGCTCTGCTTGTGGTCTAAAATTATGCATAGTATATACTCTCCATTCACTCATCCTTTAAAATTTAATTACAATAAGTCTAGTTCATTGGTTTGGAAGAGATTAACAGGTGTGAAAGATCTTGTTGACTGCAATATTAAATGGTCTCTTGGGAAAGGCAATATGGACTTATGGTGTGATGACTGACACAACCTTACCCCTATATATAATCCCTCTAACACTAATTCTAATAGTTGGTACCTTAAATAAAAGGTCAATTCATTTTGGAAGCTCAATGACTGGTACTACATTACTCTGGAAAGTTTCATTTCTTGTGGCAGAATTAATCATATCAGGAAGTACAAGATCAATCCTGATGTTGATGATAAAATAATCTGGAAGCAATAAATTAATGACAACTTCAATACTAATCTCACATGGGAAAGTATCATAATCAAACACAACAAGTCCAACATATTCAAGAAGCTCTAGAATCACAAATTACCCATGAAGTTTTCTTTTCTTTGGTGGAAATTAATCAATAATTGTATCTCCACCGATGAAATTATTATGAAAATGCATCTATATATAGTTTTCAAATATTAGTTCTGCAAAAACTATGAAGAGAAAAATCACCTTTTTGTTAGCTCCAACTTTGTCTGACAAATTTAGAACCATTTTGGTTCCCTTTTCAAGATTAATATTATGGCGTCATATGATTCTTACTCATGTGATTCGAATGTGCTTCTAGTTTTTCTAAATACAAGTTCCATGTGACTCACGTTATTCCTCAAGTAATTTGTTGGATTATTTGGAATAATAGAAACAATTTGAAATACAATGAAAATTTTGATTATGTAAATTGTTACATTGATAAAGTGATTAGAATTATAAAAGTTATTGATAAGTCAAACATTCTGACCAGTAAAAACTGGTCTAACACTTCTAGTGCAGGAATAACTCTAGGTTGCAGCTCCATTGAAAACAAAAGAAAGAATCTAAAATACCTTCAATGGATTCCTCCAGTGAAGAATAGGATCAAGCTGAATATTAATGGAGCCTGGTCTCACACTGGTCAATCAAGCGAAGAGATCATGTTCAGAAACTGGGAAATAGACATTATTGAAGGTTCGTGCATCATCTTTGGCAAGTTTAATCCTTTACTTGTTAAGACAAGAGCGTTGTAAGAATGTCTGATCATTTGCAGAAAAAACAACTAGTTTGATGTTGACATTGAATCAGACAGCCTCTTACTTATCAATATGTGATGACGCTGCAGAAATAGAAGAAGAAACAACGATATATGAAACCCTAATTCAAGGGTACATGATGAAACCCAAAGACTGAAATTTCCAGAGATAAAAAATATATTATTCAAAAAACTTAAAATAACTTAAGGCATATGCGACTATTAGCTGCTCAAAACCCTAAATTAGAATAAAAAAATAAAAAAAATGTATTAAAATCAAATCAAATCAAATATTAATATAATTAGATTTGATTTATATAATATAAGATATTTGAATAAAATAAAATTAAAAAGGTTTTTGTTTAGACTTTCTGGGCTACATCATCCTCTCCTGGTTGTCAAAAATTCGTCTTCAAATTCACAACGCCATTACCATCAACAACCAATCATTCTATTTTATTTTATTCAATTGTTACATTGAGAATTATAATTGTTGACCTTATCGGAATAAGATAAATTCTTCTCGAGTGTTCCTTAATCGAAGTCACAAAGCCATCCAGTTGATGAAAAAAAAATTGGTTTCAAAAGTCTTTTCATAGTCTGAAAACAACACCCCATGTCCTGTTGATGAAATTTTTTGTTTCGAAAACCTCTTCATAGCCTAAAACAGTATCTCGATAAGAAACTTTTACCTTAATCCGACGATTGGTAGCCAATTTAAACTCCTCCAGTAACTGGTCAATACGATCGCCATCGAAACACCTTGTGTGTCCCCTCATACCAAACAATCTTCGAGATCTTCATGAACATAGATGTTGTTCTCTCCTTTAGACCTTAAATCAGATGAAATCAGGATTCAGAAACATGTTTGACCCGTAGCAGGAACTGAGGCTCTGATACCAAAATGATGACGCGACGGGAATATAAGAAAACGATAGATGAAACCCTAATTCAAGGGTAACACGATGAAACCCTAATTTAAAGGTAACAAAGACTGGAATTTTAAGAGATAAAAAATATAGTATTCCAAAAACTTAAAATAACTTAAGGCATATGCGACTTTGTATAATAGCTCATAAAAACCCTAAATTAGAATACAAGGAAATAAAATAAATGTATTAAAATAAAATAAAATCTTAATATAATTAGATTTGATTTAAATAATACAACATATTTGAATCAAATAAAATAAAATTAAACGGTTTTTGTTTGGACTTTCTATGCTACATTAATATACTAGCTAAAGGCAATGCCGACTGGCATCTAGACTCATTGATCTCAATTTGCAGAAAGCTAATTCATCCTAAAATGTCCCTGAGACATGTTTCCAGAGTCCAAAACCAAGCCTCTGATTGGCTTGGAAAATGGACTATGTCCAGTCCTGCAATAAGAATCAAAAGTTAATCAATTTCCAACTCCAAATATCTTAATAACTATTGTTCTCTTGGAAAGCCTACGCCTGGGGTATATAATTGATGATTAACTTCATGCTCGCCACCTGAAGCTGTAGATGCCTTATGCCTGTTTTTTTTGTCGAACTTGAGCTTTGTTTTCGCATTGATTGTTGAGCTTCTTGGGTCTTTTGGAGTTCTGAATTAGAAGTCGAAAAGTTTGTAGCCGCAAAGGAATAATCTCATTAAATTGCTATCCTCCTTCTTTCGTTCAAAATTTGTCCTTTGTTTGCAAGGCGGGAGCTAAAATCATTGACACCTTTTTTTTGTGCAATTTTTTGTTTTGGTTCTTAAATTGTTGTCCTTTCAATTTTGGACAAATAGTCTTGTAATTTTTCACTTTTGCCGTTATCAATAAAAATTCTCTTTGATTAAAAAAATGTTAAATCTTCAGAATCCTATTTCATCATTCGAACTTCACCACACTAATCACTTATTTAGTACTTTGTTTATGATATGATTTTTACAAAATTTTGATCCATATGTTTAGATATTTAGTTAGAAGTTTTTGGTTAAAAAGTCTTATATATATAACTAGTTTTTTAGTCTATTGTATTGTTTGGGGTAGGTGTAAATCTATGTTTTAAATGTTTATTTGTCGGAAATAAAATTGAAATACATTATTTGTGTAAGAAAAACTATAGTAGTCTAGTAATTACTTACATAAATTGCGTGATAAGCGGTTGAATTCGTACACCCAAACATGAAATTATTAGATTCGCAAACCGAACCCACAAATTTATACTCTTTCATGAATTTCTTCCAAATCTAGCGGTTTCGTGCAAAAATTACATATTTTTAATATAAACGAATTATATTATCATAAATTTATTTTTTATCTGTTTTGTTTTTTTAGCAATTAATTAAATCTCATATTTTTTTCACAGTAAATTGTTTATTTTTATTTTTTCAAATTCATGTTTTAAATCTGTAAATAAGTTTGAGATGCTTTGAGTCATTTTAAGTTAAATCATGTGTTTGTTTTAGTAAAGTTCGTTTTGACACTTCAAAATTAAATATAAAAATAAAAATAAAAGTTAGGCTTGTGATAAAGGAAAAAATGTTGGACATCCCACAAGGGAACGAGTTTTAGTATACCGAGGGAAAATGCTTGCCGTTTCTGGTTTATAAGATCGACACACGAGTACACCACAAACGTCAGAACACTTTACACTACGACGACGACGCCCGCACCGTAGCTTGACCCTGAGGCAGCACTGGAAACTAAAACGCAAGCGAATCAATCGCAACATCGCAAATTCGTTTGGATTTTGAATATTCACTTCGGATTTCTTGAAGTTTCTTCCTTTTTTTCATCTAGATTAAGTGAATACAAAGTTCGGAGCTTTTCTTTATAAACCCTAATAGTCTCCAATTCCAGGAAAACCCAGGTACGTCGATAATAATCTCTTCAATTTTCCCAGGAAATTACCATATTTAAGCTTTATTGTATTTATGAAGTAGGTGGTTTTGGTTTTGGCAATGAATTGTTTCAGATTTCTAGTTTTAGATATTTCAGTAGTAGTTAGAAAATAAATGCTTTGGTTTAGTCATTAGTAACGTTTACATGTTTCCCTATATTGTTTCCTGTTTCCAGTAAGATATATAGTATTCAGATCTAGTAGGGAGTAAGTGTAACAAAAATCTATACTTAAGCATGTAGCTTGTTTGGCAATCAATTCGATGATCGATTAAGTATTAGTCTTTTTTTTCTTGTTTATTCAAGGAACGACCACAATCCGGTAGCTACTTTTGTGGCGTTTTATGCTGCCTCCTTGACATAGTTGGGTTCAACATTTCCATGAGTGTCAACATACAGAGGACCCTTGGAGGTGGGGGTCAGCAAATATTGGACTATCTAAAACGTATGCAAGCCGAAAATCCTGCTTTCTATTACGCAGTTCAGGCTGATCATGAACACTCTACCGGTGGAAATATATTTTGGGCAGATGCAGCATCAAGGATGAATTATATGTATTTTGGAGACACCGTTTTATTTGATACGGTGTACAGGACTAACAGGTATAAAGTCCCTTTTGCTGCCTTCACAGGACTCAATCATCACGGGCTGCCTGTGCTGTTTGGCTGTGCATTACTCCTCGACGAGTCTGAGTCCACATTCACGTGGCTATTCCAGACCTGGCTTCATGCAATATCTGGACGCTACCCTGTCTCTATCACAATTGAAGCAGATCAACTGATACAATTGGCTGTTACACAAATTCTCCCGCATACACGCCTCCGTTTTAGCTGTCGGGGAATTTTCGTAGAAACCCAAGAGAAACTGGCTAATATATATCAGTCGCATCCAACTTTTGAAATCGAATTTATCAAGTGTATTAATGAAACAGAGACTGTTGAAGAGTTCGATACAGCTTGGGAGTCACTCTTAGGACGGTACTATGTCATGGATAACGCATGGCTTCAGTCACTGTACAATGCACGGCAACAATGGGTCCCTGTTTATATGCGAGACACCTTTTTTGGAACGTTTGAAACAAGTGGAGTTTTAAACTCGTTTTTTGATGGGTTCGTGAATTCATCAACAACCTTACAAATGTTGGTTAAGCAATATGAAAAAGCTGTGGTTCATTGGCGCGAGAAAGAACTGAAAGCAGATTTGGACACTACAAATTCTACACCTGTCCTGAAAACACCATCTCCAATGGAAAACCAGGCTGCTAAGCTCTTTACAAAACAAATATTCTTGAAATTCCAAGATGAATTGGTTGAGACCCTTGCGAATCCTGCAACTAAAATTGACGATTCTGGACCAGTTACCACATTTCGAGTCGCCAAGTTTGGAGACGACCACAAAGCCCATTCTGTTAATTTTGATTCATTTGAGTTGAAAACTAGTTGCAGCTGCCAAATGTTTGAATATTCTGGAATAACTTGTAGGCATATATTGGCAGTGTTTAGAGCCAAAAATGTTCTTACGCTTCCACCTCACTGTATCCTGAAACGATGGACAAGAGATGCAAAATCCGGATGTGAATTAGATGGAATTACTTCTGATTCTCTAAACGACGCTCGGGAAGCCTCTAACATTCGTTATAACAATCTAAGACAGGAAGCTATCAAATTCATAGAAGAAGGGTCAAAATCTATTCAGATCTATCATGTGGCCGTGGATGCTCTAGAAGAGGCTACAAAAAGGGTTGCAGCTGCCAAGAATCCAAACTCTGGAACCATACAAGGGACCACGATTTTGAATGGAGGCAGTCAAGAGTTGCATGAACTTCAAGCTACTAAAACTGCGGCTTTGCAATCTGCGGTTAGTGAATCCTACATTGTTTCCAGATTTTAAGTTCTTTTTGTTTCAACTAACTCCCTAATGGATAACTATTTTGTTTGACGCAAAAATCTGTTTTCTTTTGTTCAGGATGAGAAAGAAAAGAAACTTCGTGAATTGAGTATCGAACTGGAGAACACAAATCAACGATGTGAAGTGTACCGAGGAAACCTATTGGCCGTTTTAAGAGACATGGAGGAACAGAAGTTGAAACTGTCTGTAAAGGTTCAAAATGCAAGGCTTAGTTTGAAAGATTGACGATGCTAGAAAAACCTTCTCATATAAAATATTTCTTCTTCACTACATCGTTCCACACTTGCTTATAGGGATTGCTACCAATCAACCTGCTTGAGCTCGAGTTTTTTGAGTTTCAGCCGAGGTCGAGCTTGATTATTAGGCTCGAAAGTTTTCAGACCCGATTTTGGAGCCACATTTCAAGCCCCAGCTTGGCTCATGAGTAGCTCGATTTGATGGTTCGCGATTTGCATAATGTAATCAATGAACAATTTTTAGGCTAACTTTTTTACTCTTTTGAGAATAATGTAATCAATGAACAATTGTTTTTTTTTATACATTTGTATTTCTTTTATATTTTTCTAACAAATTAGAATTTCAAGCTAGAGTCAAGCTGAGCCAAACAAAAACAATTTGTGCTAACCGAGCTTCGAGCCTCAGTGTATTCAGCTTGGCTCGGTTCCAGCCTTACTTGCTTATGTAGGACAAAATTGAGGCATCGACACCAACGGCCACTTTCTTCCTAAAAGGCTGTAATATTCGCATATCTCTAGATGAATGTGTACCCAAGTTCTTGATAGATGTTAGCTTTATAGTTGACACATCATTTGAACTATTTCTGATGGTTAATCCCAAATGACTTTTCCTTTTCCAAAGTGCAAACAAGTTTCTGTCAGGGGTCGTTTGGTGCTAAGATTATATAAAGCATTTACCTTCCAAAAATAATGGTAGATTGTTTGGTGCATAGCAAAACAACAATCAATTTTTAAAGTTGAGACAACAATATAAAGTGATAAGGGAAACACAGAAAGTTGAAAACGTGTTTTTATGAAACAACTTTGTATATAAAACAAAACTTAAAAAGCCAGAGAAAAAGTATATTGTTTTAGCGTATTAGGTTTCTTGATCCTTTAAGCTTAAAGGACTGGATTCTTTTAAGCCTAAAAAGTCAGATCAATCAAACGATTGGAAAAAAAACCTAATACCATCAAACCATTGCTAGATAATATACAATCGATATGGTTTGAACAATTTGATCTTAAGTAATTGGCACTTCTATAGTCGAATGTTTAGTTGTTGTGTGGACAATCTTAAGTTCTTGGCAATAATGTTGTACTTGGTCTCGGCCAATTATCTTGAGAAGAAAAAGTGATGCTAGAAAGTGAAATCGAAGGCGTATCCATCGAAGTCCACGTAAACATGGGCTTAAATGGAGGAACACGGGGGACCGGCAAAGCACCAGTTATGATTTGGTAAACAGCTTGCGTTTGAGGTCTTTCACTAGCGATCGGATGGGAACAAGCTAGTCCAAGGAGTAAGAGTGTCTTTGCTTCCTCCACGAGAAACTCACTACCCAACTTTTCATCAACACCATCTTCGATACGTCCTTCGCGATGCAACATCCAAACCCAGTCGACCAAAGTGTACTGTCGCTGATCATGAAGGATCTTTGTAGCCACATTTCTACCACAAACAACCTCAAGCAACACTGCTCCAAAACCAAACACGTCAGATTCAGGGGTTGCGCTTCCTGTGTGGAAGCACTCGGGTGCAACGTATCCCATTGTGCCTTGAACGCCGCATGCTCCTAGAGTAGCGTAGGAATTCTTTTCACTATCTAAGGCTCGGGCTAGGCCGAAATCACCAAGTCTGGCATTAAAATCTGAATCAAGTAAGATGTTGCTTGGCTTTATATCGCGATGCACTACCTTTTGATCGTATTCGTTGTGTAAGTAATGCAATGCTGATGCTATGCCTGTTACGATCTTGTAACGTAGGTCCCATTTTAGTGTAATCGAGTCTGAAGTGGCGTCTAGGTATCTTTCCAAGCTTCCGTTCGGCATGAAGTCATATACTAGCAAGAGCTTCTGTTTCTCATAGCACCAACCTGTATGAAATCATAATTAGTTATAAATAGAAAAGTTCAAAACTTGCTCCAAAAGTTTAAATAACTTATAAATGTTCTCTTTTTCCTTTTTCCTTTTTCCATAGGAATAACCTTCAAACCGGCCTTGGCCTCCGGGAGTTAAATTGAGTTCTCTTTGTTTTAAACTTTTTGGTTTTAGGCTTTAAAAACTAGGTTTTGAAGCCTCAAAAGATAGATCAGTCAGCCAATTTTATTTAAAACCTTAAACACCAAAAAAGTTTAGCTGCCCCAAACAATCCTTAGTCAGCCAAAATATTATTTCGAAAACATGTGATGTAATAAAAGTCCATCTTTTTTATTATTCAAAATAATTTTAGGTAATATAAAAAAGTCTAACACTACATGCCATATGTAAGGAGGATAATATCAACTATCAAGTCTTCTAGATAAGGTTCAACATTGGCTAACTATGAAGGAATCATAGAACCCACTAGAGCGTGAAAGCAATTGACTACTAGAATAGACATGGTCATGTTCTAAAGTTACAGCCAACTTTGAACAATTCAATCTTTAGCCCAAGAACATAATCAAAGAATGAAAACTCGTTACGAAGAATTCAAGAATAAATTATAGAAAGAAACAAAAAAGACTAATTACCTACTAACCGCACAAGATTCCTATGTCGAAGGTGGTGAATGATCTTAAGTTCAGCCAAGAAATCATCTTTGCCTCGGACGCTATCTCTTGAAAATTTCTTGACTGCTATTTCTGTCGGACCCGATTCGTGATTTACAATTACACCTTTGTACACAACACCGAATCCACCTTCGCCTAATTTCATGTTATCATGAAAATTCTTGGTACCCTTTTTCAGTTCCTTATACTTAAACTCTCTAGGCATCCCAGGCACCAATCTTAGATTACTAAACTCGATATCTTCCTTCTTTTTCTTTTTTCTTCTCCGGACATAAACAATAGCACATAATATCATTACAAGTACAAGCACTGACACAACGACACCAACAACTATATGCATCGTCATATCTTTATTGGTCGGTATATCATCTATCACCAAGCTCCATTCTTTTACACAGTTCAACTGAATCTGAGGGTTACCTGTTGAAGCTGAGAACCCAAAATACGAATTTTGATTCACGTAACTTTTTAAATTAATAACCGCTTTAAGAACTGGATTTCTCGGCTTTAATCCAACACTTTTCGCCATATACACATCCATCACCTTTGTAACGCCGTCATAATCAATCCACACACTGTAATCAGTACCTACCGCCGGAGAAATCGTGATGTTATAGTCAGTTAAAGAAACAGTTTTATTTGACACGACAGAGTTGATATTGAGACCGATGTGATTATCATCCGGATCAAACTCCTGTTTCTCTGTGTCAAACTCGACCGCAACTATTTGGTTTTTAGGATTGCCATCGCTTTTGGCATTCGTAAGGCCAAGCCACTGACGGTAGCTTGCATCAGGTAAGCTGACATTAGGAGCAATGAGAAAAGCAAACCCGTGACCTGCCTCCCATGTAGGCAATCTATATATGTTGATGAGAAACGTTGTGTTGAAAGAAGCGACTCGATCATCTTTTTCCGACATCCATAACTTGAAAGGTTTATTGTACATGATACGACCGGATTTATCGTAATGAAGTTGAATTGCAGCATCGTTTATGGTGTCAGGAGTTAGCTGAAGAGCCTGACCATCAATAGATGCATCTTCTCCGCTAAACTCAAAGTAACGCTCGTGAGACTGATTGAATCCACCGGTGAAATTAAACTCCAGTTTCCGTGGAAAAGATGATGATGATGATGCTGATGCTAGATTCACAAAGGTGACAAATATGAACAACTTCTTCACCAAATTCTTCATTTTTTGTTTTAAAAAGAATGAAATTTTGAGTTTTTATCTTTGTTTGTGTATACACTTGAAATAAAAAGTAAAGAGTTTTTTCTCCTTTGTGAAATAAAACTGGTCCCTTTTGCTACAAGCCTTGTCACTATGATTTGTAATTTGCCTTTGAATTCCTAGAATGTCATAAAACGCGTCTTACTCGGTTTGATAACTTTACATTCTAATCAAGAAAGGCGAGTACTATTATAATGTCAAAAGTCCAAACCACATGCCGGAAATTATTATTTTACTCCACTAGGATGTCAAGAATATTATATCACCACTGATTCCGATACGATACCCTTTGAATCCGATACGATACCCTTTGTAACTTTGATACAATATCTTAGTGCTAAATAATAGTTTGGCCAAAGTTTTTTACCCATGAAAATTATTATTTCTTCTATAATTTGAAATTTCTAAAACTAGTGAAATATGATTTTATTAGTTTATCCTAATTTTGTATTCAAATTTAATGTTAGGTGCTATTAGTGAAATAGATTGTCATACAGTTTTAAAACATAAGATTAAACTATTTTTAATCCTACATATCCTACATATTTTAATAACTTGTAATCCATCTAATAATTTCATTTTTCTCGAGAATTATCAACAGTTACAAGACACCAAAACTCACTTTTATGTCTTTTATCAATCCATTTGCAGCAACCATGTGAAAACTTCCAGCTTAAAACTTCCATTAGTTTAGTTTCATATCTTTATTAGATTAGATTGTCTCTTTAATAAAGAAAAGATACCGATAAACAGTCCATGTGCATCATCTTCTACCCCTGCCTTCTTTCTGCTTTTTGGAACCCAAAATCCATCTTTTATGTGCAGAGAGAGAGACATGTTGTTCTAATCATGAAGGTGCCTTAATAAAACCGACTCACTTCCATTATTCTACACTTCTCAACCTTTTCTAAAGCCAATCCCTAACTTTCACTGACATGATATATATACACTTGCATATACATATAGCCTATTAATTGGAATCTTTTTAAATATATACTAGGATTTTGCATTTGATTCCGAGAGGGCCACTCGGAATCAGGTGCAGTGTTTTTTTACCAAGTTATAACCAAAATGTGGAGACAAAGAGTTTGCAACTGATTCCGAGTGGCCCTCTCAGAATCAGTTGTAAACAAGTTGGAACCAAGCAACAGCTGATTCCGAGAAGGCCACTCGGAATCAGTTGCAATTTTTCAAAAATATGTGCAACTGATTCCGAGAAGGCCATTCGGAATCAGTTGCAAACTCTCTGTCCTGTTATATAATGTGATGATTTGTTCACTGGGACATTGCACCCGATTCCGAGTGGCCATCTCGGAATCAAGTGCAAAACACCAGTATAAATTAAAATTTGATTGTTTCGTAACCTCTAAACACTTAAAACAAGGCTAAACAACAACGATAAACAAAAAACATCATCCGATAAACAAAAAAACATCATCCGATAAACAAAAAAATACATCAAATAAACATCATATCTTCTCCAAGGCTTCTCTCTCTTCGAATCTGTTTTGTAAGGTACTGGTTTTGTGAAGAATGGGTTTTCTTCTCCAAGGTTTCTCTCTCTATTCGATTCTGTTATTGTAGGGTACTGTTTTGTGAAGAATGAGTTTTCTTCTCCAAGGCTTCTCTCTCTTCGAATCTGTTTTGTAAGGTACTGGTTTTGTGAAGAATGAGTTTTGTGGTACTGAATGGGTAATGGTATGTTAGGGTAATGGTTTTGTGAAGAAAAAATGGGTGAAAGGACAAATGTGTAACTTCCTTTGTGGAGGAAATAACAACATGGAGGTTTCTTCAAATTATGGAGGAAATAATAATTTTCATGGAGGAAATAGCTTTGGCCTAATAGTTTTTAAATGGATTCAAAACACTAACTGAAAAATAAACAATGTTTTAATGGTAGAAACGGATTAATTAACCAATTTCCGATGTATATGTTGTTGTCATAACCCTGTCAATAATTGGTAATGTTATAAATTTGAGTCCTCACTTTTTCGACTTATCTCAATTTTTTTCTTCTGTTTTTTAAAACTAATATATATGATATTGGTGTTGGTGTTGGTGTTGCTGATAACTTTTCATTGTAACGATAAGTGGATTTGAAAAATACTTAGAATGACGGAAATAATAACACAACATAGTGAAATATAGTTTAATTTTATTGATTTATATTAGATTTCTTTAGATATGAATCGTGTTATAATAAATATTTATATGATATTAGATAATAATAGATAACAATTCTTCTACTACTAAGATATATAACTAAATGCGTATGTGACTAATGTTGTGTAGATATTTACATATTTAGATAAAGGGTCAAGTTATATATACTCAATTTTGGTTTAAGTATACCCAATTATGTGTATACTCAAAGGTGATTTAAGTATACCCAATGTTTTTCAAAAATACCCTTTTGTAGGTATATAAGTCATTTGTTTTTACTAATTTCCATCCAACACTTTTTTCCTACAACTTTCTTTCACTTCACTCACTTCTCTCTAAACTTTCAAACTCCCTTCTCTCAAAACACTCTCACCTCTCTCTAAGATTTTCCGGCGAGCCACCACTACTCCTCCTCCATCATGGTGAAGAACAAAAACTCACCACCACCACCAACTACGTATGTTTCCTAATTTAATTTTGCATATTAATTTACTTAGATCTATGTTATATTTTAGGATTAATGTTAGATTTTTGTATGAATTTAGGGTTTAGGTATGAATTTAGGTTAAATTTAGGGTGGTTTAGGGTATAATTTAGGGTTTAGGGGCCATTTTCCAGCCCGGTTGTCGGCTGGAAAATGGCCGGCCGACAGCGCCAGTGGTGCGCCTAGGGCATCACCATCGGTGTGTAGGGCTGTACCGCTCAGTACATGGGGTCTGTGTCGCTCTGTACAGGCTGCTGTGCATAGGTGCACGTCCGAAATTAATTTTTTTTAAGAAATAGATTTTTTTTAAAAAAATTCAATTTAATTTTTTTTAAAAATCAATTTTTAAGGAAGTTATATGTATTTCAAAATACATGAGAGTTATATGTATTTCAATTGGAATTTCGATTTCGAATTGTAGTTTTTTTTTTTTTAATTTTTGCGGATTATATCACATGTTATTAATTTCGTTTATTTTTTTGTATTATTGCAGGTCTGATACCGTCAAGGAGTGACGTCTTCCTTGGTCTAGGGCGTATCCCCCGGGATCACGGGTGACACACCCGGGGAAGAATCTGAAGACGGTATGGGCCGTCGAAGATGAGAGAGTCCGCGATGTTAAGCGCAGATGAGAATCATCAGAGGACCCTGAGACTAGGCGTCTTAGGGAAGATGAGGAGGAGAGGATCAGATCTGATCGGTCTTTGCGCCGAATCAACCATGGCAAGAGGAAAGAGAAGGATGTAGAGAAAGCAGTAGATGACAGTAGAGGTGGAGGCTCCTCACGACGCGAGACGTCACATGTACACCGATCACCACCTCCCGCTACCAGTGTCCACCACCTCCCGCTACCAGTGTCCACCACCTCCCGCTACCAGTGTCCACCACCTCCCGCTACCAGTGCTCCATCCCCTACGTATACTACTACATATCCACCACCTGTTAGTGAGAGGGTGGATGCTACTGGGGACCCTGAGCAGGATACCATTGATGAGGAGCATATTGATGCGATACACACCAAGGAGCAGCGGAAGATGTTTGCATTTATGAAATACAACAAGAACCTCTATTTCCTGACTACAAAGAACACGAGGCATATCACGTTTTCATCGGCACTTGGCGCAGACTACTTTCGGTCCTCTCATAGCTCACTTACCTCAGTACTTCATGCACTCAGTACTTGATGAGGTATTTGTTGAGCGTTGGCATCAGGAAATCAACACATTCCATTTCTCGTTCGGGGAAATGACGATTACCCTAGATGATGTCAACTGCATTACAGGTTTCCCTGTAGTTGGCCGGACTTTGGATGTAGTCACGGCTCCACGTGATGAGGCATACAACTACTACGCTAGTATGTTAGGGTTGATAGTGGATGAGGTCCGTGCTGAGATACAGTCCACTAGAGGCGGTGGCTTCAAGATTAAGTGGCTACGGGAGACTTTCACTAGGGGTCGCTACATCGAGCAGACTGACGCAGACACTATCCGCCAGGTATCACGAGCATACCTAATGTTCTTATTTGGTTGCACTATTTTTGCGGATACTAGTCAGAAAAGCGTCAAGGCTAATTATTTGTCCAGGTTAAAGATCTACAGTTGAATTTTGGTTTTTCATTTGGGTTAAATATCATTTCTTTTGCATGTTGACTTTCTTTATTCTTTGTTTTTTCTTTGAGTTTTGCAGTATCTGTTGGTTTGTTATAGAAAAATTTACAAACTCTTTCTTTTCTAGAAGTTTCATACAAAAAAGAAGTAATTATTTTCATTTTATACTCGGATATAGTTTCATCCAGTGCTCAGGATACTGGTGCGATAACTCTGTTCGTCATGATTGTGAACCCAAATCAGTTGGTGGTGGCCTAAAGAAGACCAAAAGGTTAATTTGATAACGGGTCATATATATTACTATCAAAAGGTAAGATTTTCAAGAAAAAATGAGAAACTCCCACTAACACTCGTGAAGACGAGGTTGATTCTTTTTTTCTATTCTCTTGATAACGAGCTTCATTTTTCGTTAAGCATTAATATCGTTGAATTTATTCATTTGAGCCAAATTTACCCAAATCAATTGAGTCATCAATTTTGGTTTATATTTCTTTTGATTATTATTTTATCGAGAAATCTATTTATAACTTTTTTTATTGATTTCTTGGCTGCTATTGAGTTTTCGGGTCGAGAGAAGAGTCATTTATTTTATGTTGGTATTTCTTCGTTCTCCCATATCGTTAGAGATCTTCTTAGAATCATGAAAGACTGGAAGAACGATTTCATCTATGTTCGGGGAAATTAGGCCACACGGATTGAGAATAGTCGTGACTCTATCAATTGTTTTTAGAATGATAATCGTGAATACTGATTTCCTCAACTCGTTTTTATTTGAGGCTTATATTTTTGTGACTATTGTTAAGTATGTTTTTGAATTTCAACATATGATATTAAATTCTCATTTGATGATCTGTTGGCAGAAGCTATGTATTAGAAATATGGTGAAATGTCGAAAAAAACAATGAAGTTTTTATTTTTTTGTTCTTCCATAATGGTGCCCAAATACTTTGTATTGCTTAATGATGGCCCAAACAGGATGTCAAAGGAAATTTATTTGTTGTTTCTTTCCTAAATAAAGAGAAATGTGTCTAGTCTATTAAGAAAAAAAGTAAATATCGTCAACTAAATGTGTGTACTTTGATTAAGACATCATCTAGTTCATCCAATATTATTTCTAGAGCATCCGGTTTTCTTGCTTCCATTTTCGAAACAAATGAAGACGATGATGAAAAATATTCTCTTCCTTTTAAGGGGCGTAAATGCTCAGTTATTTCATGTGTTTTAACTCGTATTCCTCATTTATCAAATTAAATGTAGCTTTATTTTTGAAACTGTGTACCTTTGCATTAATCAATCAATAGGCTAGACTTTTCTTTTGCGGTCGTACTTCTTTCAGCTCCTCCAGCAACCTCTGCCTTGTATAGTTTAACAAATTCTTATGGTTATGGTTATGGGTTTTTTCTTTTTACAATGTCCCGATGAAAGTCTTATGCTCGTCTGGTGGTTTTGTGTCATCTTATGCATTGGGTGTGGGAGTTTCCAAGGCTAATTTCCATGGTAGTCAACATTCAGACTTCGTTTTACATTCTTGATGCTAAAATTACTGGAAAATTAAGCTTGCTACATAATTGGTTCTTTATGTTGATAATGAGGCTTCCATATTAGCTTCGATAGATGCATGAAGTGGAACCATTATTCGATTTTCCACAGATGGGGTGAGTGGTAGAAGTGAGCCGACAAGGGTGAAGAGTATCTTATTCAGTGAAAATGTTGAACATGAGGTTAGTTTGGAGAAAAATGTTCATATAATCCAACAATATCTTGTTGAATCTTCAAAAATGAACCTTCTTGTTGGTTTTATCGTGTAAATTTTTACATTTTGTTTGAGGTTGTACTTCCATTAGCATCTAATGATAATGTTATTTCTATTAGTGATTTGTTTTCAAGAATCCCTTGTTATTCAGGCTCTTTTTCTGGTGATGCTTCTGCTTTATCTTCTTCAATTTTTTTTATTTATCGAATTCTTGATGTAGTTTCAAAGTTTGGTGTTTTGGCAACTCAGATTCCCTTTGAATATTCATTTTTCTCTATTGGAGTTAGTTATACGTCATTTGGACGTTCGCTTTGATATAATTATTTTTCCTCATGTGTTTTTTTTTATCTTTAAGATTTATTTTGCATTTTTTGTTTGTATCTCATTTTTAATGGGTTGAATATATGTCATCATCCTCAAATGAGCCCTTCGTTTTAGTTATCAGATATTTTGGCCCTTTTTAATGATGTTTTTGCTTCTATAGACGAATGATCTGACTTGAAAATTTCCCTCGCATTTAGTGTCGAGAAGGAGAAGCAATTGCAAGCGATTCTTACTGATAGCCGAGAGAATGGTAAAGTTCTATCCATTCAATCACATTCTTAAACTGATATTTTGAAAGATAGTTCTCGTATGTTATCACAATATAACGAAGGTTTATCGGCCCTGCAAGCCAAAATTTCTGAATCGGAAGGTACAGAAGCCGAGTTTGAGAAAATTATTTTGGATTCAATATCCAAATTACATATTGCTAATTATATGCCGCAATAAGTTCAAATGCGTTTGGATTCCATGACAACCAGATATATGCTTGTGTTGAACCAGTTTGCTGTTAAACATTAAGCTCGTTATATTGATTTTTATAAATATGTTATGATATCCTCTTTTCAAAATGTTATGATGGAAGCTCGTTATATATTGGTATTAATATCCATGAGGATTATCCCGAAATAAATCTCAAACATTTTTGGTATAATATTCTTGAGGTAGAGTGGCATTATGATATTATTTTGACTAATAAATCTAATGACGTTATTTCTTTTTTGTCATGATGGACAAACAAGGGTAAAAAACTTTATGATTTGCTTGAAGATATTGAAGAAACGATTAGTAAGAATCAAATTATTTATAATTATGGCGAAGGGAGCGATGTTAATAAGGTCGTATTAGAAGCATATTGTTCTCCATTAATTCACTCTACTGAATTAATTTACTCTACTGAATGGGGCATTATATTTGCGGGTTGTTACTTCACAACTTATTGCTCCTCCTTGAATTTTTGTATAGATTGTATTTTACTCATATTTTCATATTCTCTTATTTTATAAATTCTAATTTAGCAATATACTTTTTACAAACCTTTTTTTATAAATTGTTTCTTACGCTTTTTTTTTTAATTTATGAACGAGGCTTTAATGACATATCTTGCATTCTCTATATTTTTCCATTGAATAGTCATGTACAATAAGTCGAGAATCATTTTTCTAGATCACATTAATTTTGTACTTGGAGTTTTCTAGGATTTTCAAAATTTGTTCAGGGTGCATGACTACCTCGTAAGGTTTTTCTCTTCATTTTAAGAAATTATAGCTTATTTATGCGGATTAGATTATGGTTGGTGTGGATAAATTTTATACGAAAGGGTAATTTTGTAATGTGAAGAGAGAAAATTAATTCAAGGTAGAGAGTAGAGAGATAAAAAAGCTCCTTTAGTTATTATTTAGAGATAGAAAGTCTGGTCATCGTCAATACTTTTTCAAAAACTATTTATATGCTCACTTTTGAACTAATGGGCCTAATAGGCCGAATCACACTTATAGTTCAAATATATAAGTTAATACCCATTAGGTCCAATAACATAATATAATAAAAATATAAATATAAAAGTATTTAAAGAATAAAAAAAAATAAAAAAAAATAAATATTGGCCTAATTCTGAATCCACCCTTCTAATATTTCTAACCTCTGCCCCCCTTAGTCTGCTCTAAGACATTAGGGAAGACTAACTAATAAATTATTTGAACCGGTTTTTTTTCATCTCCATAGACACAAATGTTCGATGTTCCTCTCAAATTTGTTAAGAGATATATTCCAACTGTATCTGATTGCTTCGTTCGAATATGATTGTCGTCAAACTTCATGGTTGTTAACCAATTGTACTACATAACACGTGTCATTATTTGATTAGACCCACGATCTACCTTCCATAAGGTGAGGCAGAGCAGCAATTGAGAAAAATTCTATTCCTCTAGGAATTATAGTTGTTGGTAGAGTTTTAACTTCTCTAGAACAAACCCAACGTTCTTCTATGTTCTCTTTTATAAGTTCTCCTTCCATTTTTTTAGTTTAGTAACTTTTAGAGAGAGAGAGACTTCACATTCGAGAGAGAGAAGTTGCACCTTACCATCATTACCAAACCAATCACCGGTGATATTTTCTTGTCTTCCACCACTTTCTCCACCACAAATTCAAACTCTGATGATATCTCGGTGTTTGTATGTTCACCTCTAAAAATGGTTTGTTGAATCTGTCTAAATTAGACGAAGAAAAAAAACTAAGGTTGTTACTGGATTACGTGGCTACAATGGTATAGTAACTATTACTCAGCCAATTTATTACGAAGGACTTTTCCCATGTAACATACGCAACATCCCATCAGATCCTTCTTATACTGCTCAATAATTTACTTTTAGAGCCGATCATCAAGGCTATCTCAATCTAAAAAATCTACTAGTCGTAGGCGTATTTTTATCAGACAATCTGAATGTGGCACAAAGTCTTCCTGGGAGATAGGAGCAGTTCAACAAAAACAACCTTCTAATGAACTTTCCTCACACCGTCCGAGTAGAGAGGGGGATATTACATCCCAATAGACAGAGCCCTCCAAATTCGATCAGGCTCTTCCCCAATAATCAAACAAAGAGGGGAACACAATTTCTCAACAAGTTGAACCTTAAGTATCTAGTATGAAGGTCATTGAGGATTACATGGATGATGTTAGTGAGGACTCTTTCTTATCTAGTCAACCCGAGGAGAATTTAGAAACTTTTAAGTCAGATAGGAAGAGAACTTCGAAAGGCAAAGATAGAAAAGGTGGAAAATGTAAAGGTAAGGCCACCAAAACAGAAGCTGAAGCGCTCCTTCCGTCCTTGGTCAGACACGAAAATCAATGTCAAATATCTTCTAGCACTTTATAAAATTTCTTATGTTATTTTCAAGAAAATGAGTTAGAGGCTATTCGTGAGAAATAGGGATTCCGAAAAGAAGTAAATGTTAGATTGCTTACCCCATGGGAGACTGATGAATTGCGTCCGAGGAGTTGGTTATCTATCCGGACGTGTTAAATTGGGCCCTTCAGTTTCTTTTGGACCCAAACATTGTGAATTACTTTGGTTTAGTAATACTGTGCCTAATTCAGGCTATTCCAAACTCTTGTTTCACCTTGATGTCATGTATTATGGCATCTAGTTTATCAAAATTCTGATACATATACAACAATTTGTTGCTATTGCGGGGTTGTCTCGTAATTCTCAGATCCTATTTTACTTCTTCAACATGGGGAACGAGTATAAAGTGGTTGATGATCTGATGGAGGCTAATAAGTTATGGAAGATGCAATTTCTCTTCATCAGTGGCTGGTGGGAGAATGGTAAGAAGATTACCTCTCAAGGTATTTTGAGTTGGGTTACTAGTTTTTGGAATAATACACATAACCCTTTATATTCCCATTGTTTCTCTTATATATATACATTATTTTACAACTTGTCTCTAACTTTTTTCTTTTTACAGGTATATTGAATCTCTATCTGAATTATCTCGAAGAACCATATGCTACCTTCAATAAATTAAATCAATGGGTCAATGAGAAGTGGTATAACGGCTTTCACTAGGGCTTCACTTCTAGTAATTTGGTTCAGAGTCTTATTTGGAGGACTAGATCCGAAGGAGTGTTAACATGGTAGAAATTGACTATTCCTCCCCGTTCATCGGCTATCTTGAAAAGAGTTGAGGCTGTAGCCAGCAAGGTATTCCTTCCAACCATGAACAGATCCCATAGCCATCAAAATAAAAAAGACGAGAAAAATAAGCAAGGATTATTGTCAATGTCAAAGAGGGTGATTCACCCGCAAAGCTTTTTATGTCAAAGAGGAAGAAGATACACAAGAGAAGAAAACATTATATGGATAAAAGAGACAACATGAGGGGGGAAAACAACTAATCATTCGAAGATCATCCTTCGTTCGAATATTAATGCTCTTACAATCCCAGTTGTTGATCCTTCAACACCTCCAGTATCTCAGACTTGGGGGGTTTGACTTTGAAGCTTTTGAGAAAGAATTTCCAAAATCTACAAAAATCCCACAAACGTGGTGTTTGATAGTGTACCTAAGATCTGTAAAAAAATTAATACACTAAGGTATTCAGTTTGTAACGCCCATTTTTGAGCTGGAGACGGAGGTAAAATCCCACAGAGAGACCATAACTTCTTTTCATGAGGAAACTAAAAATCATAAGGTATACCTTGAAGAGGATAAAACATGTACTGATGGTCTAGCATATGATGTCAAACTCATCAATGATGAGCTTGCAAAGGTGAGGCTGCTTACGAAGTGGTACAAACTTCCAGCTCTGTAGAGATCACCTTACTAAAATATCAACAGGCCCTCAATAAGGTTACCATAGAGCGCATTTTAAAGGAGAAAAGTGATCATGAGGCCCTTGTTAAGAAATACGAGGATGAGCTGACTTCTCTCGGAGCTCGTCCACATAAGAAACAAAAGACGCATTGGATGCATATGTTGATAGGATCTTAGCGTCCCTAGATAAACGGGATGCATTAATCAAATCCGATATGTTTTTAGAATTTCACAAGGCATTCATTACCTTAGTCCTTGGGTCTTTGCGGGAGCTAGTCCTTGGGTCTTTGCGGGAGCTTGTTTGATTCCTTACCTTAGTCAGGTGTTTTATGGTATTTCAAGGGTATTAAATGTTTAAGTGTTTGTAGTGAGAGATTTGAGCTGCCTGGTTGTATTAAATGTTCATTACCCTCATTAATGAAAGTGGTTGGGTATTTATAGCCTTAATTATGGGCCATATCGGGTCGAGTTCAAAAACCCATTAGTTTATTAAGCAGATTAGCAATTAGCTTAATCAAAAGGTGTTTAGTTATTTAATACTTTCGTCCTGTCCAGATACTTTAGTAGGTGATTATTTTCCGAATTACCCCTGTCCGATTTCTACAGTGAGTGGTAAATATTTCCGGACTCATCAGTAGCCCCTTTTTTAGGTTTTTTCGAAGGCCTTTGAAAATACCAAAAAATCCTCTTAGGCACTTGCCGCATTCTCTGGACTGTTTATGTATTCAGCTCAGGATTTATCCGGACTGAATACTTCTTAGAAGTTCAAGAGTTTTGCTATGGATCATGGGACACGTGTCACATTTTGATTCGCCTCACCAACCGTTTTCCTCCTAGAATGGTACTCCCACTAATCCCAAAAAGCAACCTCTTCATTTAATACTTATGACATCAAGGCCGGCTTCAATCATTACTTTTGCCTTTTCGTTTTCTCCTAGGTATTTGGTAACTTTTTTGCCTTACTAGTATAAATTACTTCTTTTCACTATTTTACCAACTTCATCACTTTGTCATTTCTCCATTTCTGAGCTTTGACTTCTCTTCTCAAAATTCTTCTTGTGTAGGTTTATGTTCACGGTAAGAAACGCATTGGTGAAATGTGGTTGGCTTAATCTTTCAGAGTTAGAAAAAGCATAAAGGGTTGAGCGAGAGAGACGTATCGCTGCGGGTCTTCTAGTTTCTCCAAACGATAAACCCGAAACACCGTTTTCAAAAGCTTATCGAGGTTCATCCTCTGCTAAAAGTTCCATACCCATGCGTTTGTTTCAACCAATACTTTCGCCCATTCCATCAGGCTCCTCGGTTCAGGATTCACAACCCTCTGTTTTACAGGAAAAAGTAGTATCAAGCACAAGGAGACCCTCTCCGTTCATTGCTATGGGGTCAGATACTGAGAAATCCCCAGAAAAGGTTATTCCTCGCCGGACAGGCCGTTTAATAAAGGGTCAGACAGCTGTCTCTCAATCTAAGTCCCCAAAATCAAGGCCCTCTAAGTTTGGGACCAAGGACAAAGTTACTGGATTAGGGGCATCTATCAGAGTCCCAAAAGAAAGATCCACTGGTCTGGAGGCTATTAGAATTAGTTCTCATAATGAGCCCTCTGGAACTGAGCCCCTGCCGGACACCAAACCCTTAAGAGAGGGTGATGCTCAACCGTCCGGACAACTTACTGAGCCAGCCACCTGCACTCCCCCACCAACAACGGCTGATAAACCTTCAATGGTGATGGAAAAGGTGATGGAGGACAGTATAGAAGATGCTCCATTTGAGACCGACGTCTCTGGGCAGACAAGAGATGCTGCTATTGATAAAAAGACAAGGGTAAAGAGAAACTGTGTCTGAAACATCCGGATCTGCCGAAGTGCCTGGAAGGAAAAGTAGGACCCTATTTCCACAAAGTGAATGTGAAGTATCTGCTGGCCATGCAGAATATCAACTATGTCTACACTCATACTGCTGAGTTGGGCCGGATCCGGATAAAGTGGGGGATCCCTGAGTCTGTTAAGGTGAGGATACCGGTTACTCCGGAGACCCCAATGGTCTGCAAGCTTAGCAAGATAGTTATTTATACATAGCTGTTTAACTGGGGGCTCAGATTTCCCTTGGATCCAGAGATTGTCAGATACTTTCATCTGATAAAACTCTGTCCAAGCCAGCTGAGTCCCAATGCTTGGTACACTCTTATGGCCTGTATTATGGCTTTAAGGCTCTCCGGAATACCACTTCCAAATAGAGCAGTTCGCTGCTGTGGCCAACCTCTGCAAGAACCATCACATCCCTTTCTACCACTACAATATGGGAGATAACTTTAAGGTGGTAGATGACTTGCTCGAGTCAGAGAAAAATTGGAAGACCCAATTTATGTTTATTAGTGGGGCTTGGGAAAACGGAAGGAAAATCAAGTCTGGTGTAAACTCTAGCATGCTCACCAGCAGATGGAAACACTCAGGTAAATATTTCAACATGTTTGTCTTTCTTTATTTATTAAAAATCTGTTTCTGAACTGCTCTTCTTTTTCTTTGGTTAGTGCTGCCGAAGGAGTTCTCCGATTATGTGGAGGAGAGGCAGACCACATGTGCCAAGCTGAATGCTTGGGCTGCTGATAAATGGGTAAATCATTTCCACAACTGCTTCACCTCCGGCAATTTAGTGAGGTCCCACTTCTGGAACACAACAGGCCGGAAAGACCTTACTTGGGAGGAGCTGACCACTCTACCTCCTCCGGCTGTCGTCCTCCAGATAACAGAGTAGAAGGATGACAAGCGGGCTTTGCCTGCCAGAGCAAAAGCCCCAAGTAAGATGAAGGGCAAGAAGGGCAAGAAGAAACAAGTTACAACAGAGGTTTCTCAAGGTGGTGTTGACGAGATCGCCACAGCGAGTCAGGAAGTGCAGGTTTAGTGGGGAATCGATGCTACTCTACTTCAAATGGTTGAAGATGAGAGTATTAATGAGGCAGGTGGACCTCCAGATCTTCCAAAGGATCCTAAGAAGGATCGAACGCGGGGAGCAAATGGTAAAGATAGGGCTGCCAAGAAGAAGAAAATCTCCTCGGGGGATGAAGTCGCCCACGGGTCTTCGAAGTCTCTTCCTCCGGTCGACCCAATAGACCCCACTTTGGCAGAGCAAATCCCAAGTGGTCTACATGCCGAAGAGGGTGCCAGAGGGGATATCAATATTGATAGGGTGGACATCAGTGGCTTCCAAATTATTAGTCCCTACTTTGATGATCTTGAAAAAGATGACTTTGTGACCCCTACCTTCCCCCAAGTTCCTTAAACATGGTTACTTTCAATGGTAAGTCCTTTACTGTTTCAGGGGAGAATGACACGGTGACTCACTCCTTGTTGAGCCATATTTATCCGATGCTCAACCTGAAGAGGCAAGTGCGAAGTCAATCTGCCATTATCAGCACACTTAATGCAGATAAAGAGATCTTATCCAATGATCTCCTTAACGCCAACCAAAGTGTTGAAGCATTGAGAAAAGAGCTCAAGGAGTTAAAGAAAGGGAAAGAATACTTGGCAACCAGGCTTGCCACTTCGGAAACAACCAACACAGAGGTCCAAAACAAGTGTTTTGGCTTGGAGAAAGATCTCTCCGCTTTGAAGGATAAAGTGAAGACCAAGGACAATGTCATCCAAACCCTGTCCGGTGACAAGACTTCTCTTGAAGATGTTGTGTCCAAAGTTACCAAGGAGAAAGAGGACTTGTTGAAGGAGCAGGAGAAGACAATCTAGGCCAAGATCGATGCATACACCAACAAGGTGATAGATTCCCAAGAGAGAGGTATGCCAAAGTAAAATCTGACATGGTCTTGCTTTTTCATCGAACATTCCCGAAGAGGACGCTCGGTACTCTATGGCAATATGAGGAATACGCAGATCTCCCATTCCATAATATGGTAGATGGCAATAAGCACAACTACTCCAATGGTTTTGATGATACCAACGATGAGGAAGAAGGGACCAGAGAGAGCTCCAATGATGAACCCAAATATCCAAAGAAGAAACAAGATGAAGCATGAACATCTAAGGGAAACCAGCCCTAAGGTGTTAATCATTTTCTGTTTTTCTTTTATCCTTATGTCATACTAAAGTCCTTGGATGGCCAAGGCATTTTTGTAATTGTGTCTGGTCAAGCTTTTTCTTTTTTAAACTCAAATTCCTTGGATGGCCAATGCATTCTATATGTTCTAATATCATCCTCCGGTGTTTAGCCGGGTTAATTTTACTTTATAAAATTCTTTCCTTATTTTATGTTTTCCCAATCTTGATGGCTGATGTTTAAATAGCCCCTAGTTATTTTACAAGTATTTTAAGGTGAGAGTGTTTAAATTCTCCGATGACAAATGTTTAAATGGTCATCATTCTACCAGATCAATCCGATCTGTCAACGATACTTAGAAGGCTTTAAGGAAACTATAAATCAAACCACTCCGAATTTTTCAAGAAGGCATCAAATTTTATTAAAAAACCCGGACACCTCATTAAAACCTCCCCGTGCCACCAGGGTAGGAAAGAGTATGCCCCCCAATATTTACATGGACTTTAAACAAGTAAATATTTACATAACTTTCATTCTAGATACAACCAGAGGTGTTCAATGTTCCAAGGGTGGTTTAAAATTCTTCTATCTTTATCTTGAAGCCTGTATGTCCCAGGCTTAAGCTTTTCAATGACCACATAGGGTCCTTCCCAATTTGGAGCTAGCTTTCCGAACTGCTTCTCTTTAGTATGTAGGAAGAATTTTCTCAATACTTTATCCCCTGGTTGAAAATCCCTTCTTCTGACTCTAGAAGCAAACCTGGTTCTCATTAAACCTTGATAATGGGTGGCTCTAATATGAGCCTTGACCTTTTTTTCTTCTATTAAGTCCAATTGACTCCGGACTGCCACTTTATTAGCCTGTTCGGAAAAATTGTAGACTCTAAATGATGGAAGAGTTGCCTCTATAGGAGCGATTGCATCCATCCCATATACCAAGGCAAACAGTGATTCTTGTGTAGCAGCCCCATGAGTAGTCCGGTAGGCCCATAGTACTTCTTGTAGATAACTTGGCCACTTTTCAGCAGTCCCTTCTAAATGCTTTTTGAGATCGGACATAATGGTCATGTTCGCCACTTCAACCTGACCATTCGCATGTGGGTGGAAAGGAGAAGAGAAGCAATGCTGAATGCCCCTAGAGGCACAGAAACTCTCCATATCCTTGTTATCAAATTGTGGCCCATTATTTGTGGTAATCTTTTATGTAACCCCAAATCTACAACAAATATTAGATAAGATAAATTTTATAACAGATTTTGAAGTAGTTCCTGCCAAGGGGGCTGCCTCTATCCACTTTGAAAAATAATCAATGGCCACAATAATGGTTTTTCACCCTCTGGATGCCATCGGTAGAGGTCCCACCAGATCCAGTCCTAACGAGCAAAAGGTATTGGCTCAGAAATCGACTCCAAAGGGACAGCTGGGATATGAATTTCATTACCATATCTTTGGCATGAATCACACTTCTTTACTAATTCCTTGGCATTTTCCATGATGGATGGCCAGTAGTATCTGGCCAATAAAAATCTTCGGGTTAGAGCTCTATAACCACAGTATGCTGACCCTTCACCATCATGCAGTTCGGACATCACTATTTGGGACTCTTCAATCCCCAAACAATGCAAGAGAGTTCTACTAAAAGACTTCTTGTAAAGGATGTCTCTTATGATTAAAAAACCACAAGCCTGATACTTCATTTTCTTGCTACCGCTTTTTCCGGAGGCAAAATTCCATCTCAAATGTATTGAAGAAGAGGATACCTCCAGTATTTAGGTTGAACCACTTGTATACTTAAACTTTCCTCCTCTTCTTTGCTCTGATTGGGTTGAATGGATGGGCATTCTTGCACATGAATCCATTGGTAGGACTCAAAGTATGCTATGGTCGCCAAGGAGTCTGCTAGTGTGTTCTCCGTTCTGGGATTGTGCTCATAGTTGATCTCTTTGAAGTTAACTGCCACTTATTTAAGAATGAATAAATATTTAATCAACTGCTCCTTTTTTGCCTCAGATTGACCTTGGGCATGACGGATAAGAAGCTGAGAATCACTCATTAACCTAACTCGTTTGGCTCCACAAATCAGGGCTAAATTCAAACCAGCTATAGCAGCTTCATATTCGGACTCATTGTTAGAATCCCTGAAAGCAAAACATATAGCCTAGTACAACTTGTCGTCGTACGGAGAGGTTAAATATATCCCAATACCACAACCCATGGTACTTGATCCACCATCAGTCCGGACAACCCATACTTTCTTAGTATTTTCACCTGTAGCTTGTTTAGTATTCCTGTCTGAATGAAATTCAACTAGGAAATTAGCAACATACTGAGCTTTGACTGCAGTTCGAGGGGCAAAATCAATGTCATAGTCCGCCAATTCTACTGACCACTTGGTCATTCTGCTTGATACGTCTGCCTTTTGAAGAACGTTTTTCAAGGGAAAAGACGTCCGGACGATAATAGAATGAGACTGAAAGTAGGGCCTCATTTTTCTTGCAGCAATTACCAAAGCCAGTGCTAACTTTTTGAGTTTTAAATATCTTTTTTCAGCATCCATTAGGCTTTTGCTGATATAGTATACCGGACGAGGATCATTGTCCACCTCTCTTACTAGGACCGCACTTATGGCACATTCATAGTCTGCTAAATATATATACAATGTTTCTCCATCAATAGGTTTAAACAGGGTTTTGGGGGAAGATAAGTGCTTCTTTATTTCATCAAAAGCCTGGTCGCACTGTGCAGACTAGTTGAATTCTTTGGCACATTTTAAAGTTTGGAAAAACGGGGCAAACCTATCCGAAGACCTTGAGATAAAATGGTTTAGAGCAGCTAACCTCCCTGTCAATATTTGTACTTCTTTAATATTCCGAGGAGGATCCATCTGTAGTAAAGCATTAAGTTGGTCCGGATCAGGCTGCATCTGTAGTAAAGCATTAAATGGTTTAGAGCATTAAGTTGTATCCCTTTAATCCAAAAGGCATCACCTTGTAACAATGAAGGCCCATATCAGTAACAAAAGTAGTGTGTTCTTGGTCCTTCAGATCTACTTGAATCTGATTATAACCGGAGAAGGCATCCATGAAGGACATCAACTTGTTCCCAGATGTGGAGTCTACCAACTGATCTATCCGGGGAACAAGATACAAATATTTTGGGCAAGCCCTATTAAGGTCAGTAAAGTCGATGCAAATACGCCACTTTCCATTTTTTTTACTAACACTGGATTGGCTGTCCCCAAGCGGTATTGAGATTCCTTTATGTGCCCCATTTTAGTAAGACGGTCAACCTCTTCAACTATGAAATCATCTTTCTCCTTAGAAAAATCTCGTCTCTTCTGCACAACGGGTGCTACATCTCTCCGGATGGATATCTGGTGTGATATAACATCTGCAGGCACTTCGGTTACATCAGCATTAGACCAAGTAAAAATGTGTTGGTGGTTTGCTAAAAAGGATAACACTTTGCTTTTTAGTTCTGATGTCATCTTAGATCCAATCTTGACACATCTCCCTTCAGCCATAGAGTGAGTTTCAACCTCTTCAATTGGTATTAAAACACCAAGGGTCCCTCTGGGGTCATCAATTTCACCCTCTCCGCTAGAGGACCCCACCAACTGCTAATCTTTATTTATCCGAACTGCCCTTAAAGTCCTAGGAGCAAGTGCAGTTGCATAACATTCTCTTGCTATTTTTTTACTGCTCCGGACAACTCCCGCTTGTCCTTGAACAGCATATTTTAAACATTGGTGAACTGTCGAAGCGACAGCATGCATCCTGGAGAGCCAAGACCTTCCCAAAATGAAATTGTAGCATGTGGGAAAGTCTACCAAGACAAAAGGTACTCTGACCATTTTCTTGAAAGGGCCATTTTCTAACAAAACCTCCTCCTCAAACTCTCCGACCACGTCTACAGAGATTCCAGTGAAACCTACAATAGACCTGTTCGAACGTTGAATTATCGCTGGATTCTTCATTTATTTATAGGAAGTCAAAAAGAGGATATTGGCTGAGCTGCCAGTGTCCACCAAAATTCGTCTAATGTCATTGCCCCCAATGGATGCTCCTATCACCACATCATCTTCATGGGGACCAGCTATGCCCCTCAAATCATCTTCATCAAAAACAATAAAGGGAAAAGGAATTTGCGATTGATAGGAGGACATGCCTCCCTCCAACTGAGTAGCCAGGGTGTGAACATGCCTCTTTCTTGAAGAAGGAGTTGGTGCATTCATGGTGTCCCCCCCCCCCCCAAATATGGTAAGTGACTCAAAAAAGCTTATGAGCCCGGACACCGTCTTGGTGTGTTCTTTGATAACGCCCACCTTATTCCGGGTTGGATCAAGATCCAAATACTCTGACTCCACGTCGAATCTTTCAATAATTACCATGGCCCCGTCCGGAGCCGACGTCCCTGCATTGTTTGTTGGGCTGGTCCGATGAGCATTATTAGGCCTATTCCCACTTCTTCTTTTAACATAAGCACCCAATTTTCCTCTTTCATCAGATTTTGCACCTCTTGTTTCAAAGCAATGCAATCTTCTGTGTTATGGCCAATATCATGATGATATTGACAGAAACAAGTATTACGACTTTCCCTGGGAGATTGAAGCGCAACCGGCTTCCTAAAATGTACTTCGTCTTTTGTTTTGTCATAGATGGTTGCCACATTTTCTTTGAATTCGGCAAACCACTCCGGTTGGACCCAAGGCCCTCGCTTATTTCTGGACTGCTGGCTCTGAGCTGGTGCTAGGTGAGATTGAGCCTTGGCCCTGTTGGGACCCTGTTTGGCTTCCTTAGCCTTGTACTCAGACTGATTCTGGTTCTGGTTTGGTGCAGATGGGGCAGATCTCACTTTCCTGTGCACCCTAGTCTTCTTTGTTTCATCCACATTGATTTGTTTTCCCACTTGATTCAGTAAACCGCCCCACGTCATGGCCTTCTTCGTGGTTACCGAATCGGCCAGATTGCCAGGGTTCAAACCTTATCTTAGAGAAGCTATTGCTACTTGTTCAAAACAATCAACTAATCCATTCTTGGTGTTCACAAACCGACTTATATATTCTTTCAATGATTCGTTTGGCTCTTGGGCACAATGGATAATAGTGTCTCCATTGCCCTTCACCTCCTTACTTCCAACAAACTGCCTCCATAAGGCCACCCAAAAGGTATCAAAATTTCTGATGCAGCCCTGTGGCAGGCTGTTATACCACTTCAGAGCACTCCCCGTAAAAGATTGAGAGAATGCTCTACAAAACAACTTATCATCATCGTCAAAATTCATCATAAAGTTTTTAAACTGCTCCAGATGATTTTATGGATCTTTGCTCCCATCATATTTTTCCATCTTAGTACTGCCAAACCTCTTTGGAAGGTTTCCGGACAGTATCTTGGAAGACAATGAAGATTGTCTCCAATTCCGGCCACGACTAAACACAATATCTTCATTGGGAGTTGCAAAGATACCTGGTTCATCATGGAAAGCGAAAGGATCCATCAGCAGCTGGTCTATATACCTCTGGCCATGGTTGTGGCTATGAGATGACCCTTTACCCAGATGCCTTTTCAACCTTCCATGCATGTCCCTCTTTCTTGAATATTTTTTTACCAGATTTTGCTTCTTCTTAGACTTTCCTTTATCACTGCTGGATGACTGGGACTCCTCAACTCCATCTTCATTCGAGGAGCTACTAGAGGATTTTGACTCCGAGCTCTCCACCGGTTTAGACCGGTGAGACTTCTTTGAGCTGGCATAAGTTTTTTTAGTACTCAAATGGGTCTTTGTTGATGGGTCATGCTCCCTTGGATTGTCAGTATGGTGAATAGCTGACACTTTTTATTTTTCTTTCAAGCCCAACTCTACATTCTTAGCAGCCCTCAAGGCTTCCATCTCATCTTTCAACCTGTCTCGCTCTTCGATTGTATATTCATCGTTTTCTCCCACCACTTCTGCCAAAGTTGGTGGTACTGCCTGCTCGTTCGAATTCATCTGAACTGGTTTTTCTTGCTGGTTTTGAATGCTAGATTGAGGTACTTTCTCCTCCCACTGTGGTCGCTAATTTGGTGTGGATTATTTTCGACTGAGGGTAATTTGGTCAGGTGTTTTATGGTGTTTCAAGGGTATTAAATGTTTAAGTGTTTTGTAGTGAGATATTTGAGCTGTCTGGTTGTATTAAATGCTCATTACCCTCATTAATGAAAGTGGTTGGGTATTTATACCCTTAATTATGGGCCATATGGGCTTTCGGGTCAAACTTTTGGAATCGGGTCGAGTTCAAAAACCCATTAGTTTATTAAGCAGATTAGCAATTAGCTTAGTCAAAAGGTGCTTAGTTATTTAATACTTTTGTCCTGTCCGGATACTTTAGTGGGTGATTATTATCCGGATTACCCCTATCTGGTTTCTACAGTGAGTGGTGAATATTTCTGGACTCATCAATAGTTATGATGATAGTGACGCAGGGGACTCCGCATGTGGGAGTTCAGAAGAAGAAGAAGAAGAAAACGCTGATAGGCACGACCTGGAGACCGATGAATTTTATGTGAATGGTTTAAACCCTTAGCTCATGTAAGGAATTTTTGTTATCTTTCCCTAATTTCACCTATTACCTTTATCGGTTTGATTGAAATTCACTTTCAATTTCATTTATTTCCTATTTATTTCATCCATTCGAAGATGATCCATTCGAAGGAATATAAAAAAAAAATACTTTAATCATTCAAAGGTAATCCATCTGAAGGTATATACAACAAATAGTTTAATCATTCGAAGGTAACCCATTTGAAGGTATGTAAAATATATACTCCGACCATTCAAAGGTATATAAAACAAATACTCTGACCATTTGAAGGTAATCTATTCGTAGGTATATAAAACAAATACTCTGACCATATGAAGGTATATAAAACAAATACTTAGAACATTTGAAGGTTATCCATTCGAATATATATAAAACAAATACTTTGACCATTCGAAGGTAATCCATTCAAAGGTATATAAAACAAATACTATGACCATTCAAAGGTAATGCATTAAAATTTATATTAAAAAAAATACTTAGATCATTTGAAGGTATATAAAACAAATACTTTAACCATTCGAATATATATAACAACCTAAGCAAGTAAGCAGTATAATAATTTGTTTAAGGAAAATATGATAGATTAAAATTGATTCGAATACCTCATTAAAACTTGCACGTGCCACTTAAATAGGCAAGAGTATGTTACCCAAAATATTTACATGCATACAATAGCAACATAAACAGAATACACATACTATACAACTACTCAAGATAAATCTTTAAGTGTTCAACATTCGATACATTCCTTAGAGAGTTACATTCTTGATCAATCAGTCGATATGTTCCAGGTATGACCCTTTCACTCACATTATATTGCACATTCCAATTTAGTGCTAGATTTCCAAGTTTTCTATTTTCGGTATATAAAAATAATTTCCTTACATAATTAGCCCTCACTTTGAACTCGCTTCTTCTAATTTTAGATGCATGCTTGCTTCTCATCAAGCCTTGATAATGTATAGTTCGCAAATAAGGTTTGATGTTTTTTCCAATCAAGTCTAATTGAGCTTTCATAGCTATATCATTATCTTCTTTATAGTATTTTTGAATTCGGGAAGATGGGAGTGTAGATTCAGTTAGGGTTACTGCATCCATCCCATAAACCAAAGCAAAACGAGATTCTTGAGGGCAGTTTTGGGAGTAATTTGATAAGCCGACAATACTTCTTGTAACTAATTTGGTCATTTCTTGTCGCTCCTTCTAAATTATTTTTTTGGCCAATCAAAATAATTCTATTAACAACTTTTATTTACCCATTGGCTTGAGGGTAAAAACGTGAAGAAAGACAATGTTGAATTTCTCTTGAAGTACCAAAAATATCTATGTCTCTATGTCAAACTGGGGGCCATTGTCTGACGTAATGCTTCTAGGTATCCCAAATTTGTAACATGTATTGAAGAGAATGAACATGATCCCTGATTTAGAGGTAGTTCCGGAGATAGGTGCAACTTCTACCCATTTGTAAAATTAATCCACAACTAGTATAATATTTTGACATCCTCTGGATGTCATTGGTATGGGTCCTAATAAATCAAGTACCCTTCTATTGAATGGTATCGCTTCATATATTGATTTCATACAGACTGGTGGGACATGTATTACGTTTCTAAACCTTTGGCATGGATCACATCGTTTAACTAATTCTTTAGCATCTATCATAATGGATGGCCCATAATATCCTGCTAATAAAACCATTCTAGTTAAAGTTTTATATCCACAATGGGTTGAGACCTCCTCATCATGTAATTCATATAATATTATACGAGACTCATTATCCCAAGGCATCATAACAAAAGCCTACTAAAGGTTTTCTTATAGAGGAAATAATTTAGAACTAAAAAAGCATGTGCTATAAATTTCAACTTCTTAGCTAATGCTTTGTCTATGGGAAGAGTTCCCTTAGTAATTAACTCTTTGATTTCGTGCGTCCAAACCTGGCTTGTCATTATGGATACTTGCAAACATTCCTCATTACTCATTCCCACTTCCAGACATGCTGTTATTGAATGGCGCTAGAGAATCAGCCATCAAATTTTCAGTTCTCGACGCATGTTCATACTCCACATAATTGAAGAAAATAGATGTTTCTTTCAATTATTGCAAATATTTAACCAATTGCTCTTTTTTGCTTTATATTTACCTTGAGATTAGTATATGAGAAACTATGAGTCACTTATCAATCAGACTCTCTAAGTACCACATATTTGGGCAAGTCTTAGCCCAACTATTGTTACCTCATACTAACCTTCGTTGTTTGATGCCTTGGAACCAAAACGTATTTCTTGGTACATTGGATCTCAAAATGAGGAGAGTAAGTAAATTCTTGCCCTGCAACCCAACATACTGGGTCCTCTATTTGTTCGAACTACCCATTCTTTCTTATGCTTATCAACACAGGAATCCACATGTGGTCATTCTAGAATGGAATTCAACCAGGAAATCTCCAACAACTTGTGCTTTGCTTGGAGTTCGAGGAGAGAAATCAATATCGTAATATTCAAATTCCATAGACCATTGCTTTGATTGGATTTCAAGGAGCGAAATCAATATCGTAATATTCCAATTCCACAGACCATTTGGCTATCTGAACCGATACATTTAGTTTTTTTAGCATATTTTTTAGTGGAAAAGAAGTTCGAATAGTAATGGAATGTGCTTGAAAATACGTTTTTGCTGCTATCACCAATTTAATGATAACTTTTCCAACTTTAGATACCTCTTTTCAACATCCAAAAAACTCTTGTTAAATTAATAAAAGGGGCGAGGGTAATTATCAACTTACTCAAAAAAGACTGTACTTATTGCATAATTGGATACCGCTAAGTAAACCTAGAGCCTTCCTCGCATCAATGGCTTAGACAAAGTTTTAGGGGAAGAAAAATGCTTCTTGATCTATATAAATGCATGGACACAATTCATAGATCAATTAAATTTCTTAGTATTTCTTAAAACGTGGAAGAATGGTACACATTTGTCTAATAACCTTGATATAAACTTGTTTAATGTTGCCAGCCTTCTAGTCAATATTTAGAATTCTTTTGTGGATCTGGGAGGGTCCATGGTAAGAAATGCATTTATTTGCGTTAGGTTAGTTTGAATCCCTTTCTCACTTATAATATACCTCAAAATTTCTGGATGTAACCCGAGTGTGCACTTTTCCAGATTCAACTTCAAATTGATAGCTTATAAGTTGGATAAAGTTTCTTTGAGATCAACCAAGTAACCCTCATCCCCCAAAATATTTATCATCATATCGTTAATATAAACCTCGATATTTCTTAAAATATTGTTAGCAAATGATTTATTCACTAGGCGTTGGTAAGTAGTCCAGTATTCTTTAAATTGAATGACATAACCTTATAACAATGCAACCCCTATCAGTGATGAAAGTGGTGTGATCTTGGTCCTTCAGATCCATCTATATCTGATTGTATCCAACAAATGCATCCATAAAGACAATAGCTTATTGTCATAAGTAGAATCTATCAATTAATAGTTTTGAGGGACAAAGAATAGATCCTTCAGACGGGTCATGTATAGATTTGTGAAATCGATACACATCCATCATTTACCTTTTTTCTTTTTTAGAAGTACTAGATTAGAAGTCCAAAAAGGGTATTGAGATTCTCTAATATTCCATACTTTTGTTACCTTTTCTACCTCTTTAAAAATAGCTTATATTCATATCTATATGACAAGGCCCGCATCAAATCGCACCCCTAGTTTATGAAAAATGATGCTTGTTGGTACACCTGTTACATCTTTATTACACCAATCAAATACATGCAAGTTCTTGGATAAAAACGTAATATATTTCCCTTTATTTATGATGGAAGCTTGGCTTCAATCCTAACATATTTCCCATCTTGAAAACCGTGTAATCCAACCTCCTCAACCGGAATAACAACACTAAGAGTCTCTCTTGGATCATAGTTCTTGCTTGAATCGAAACATGAATCTATTAATTATTATGCCTTCTTAGCTGCCACACTTTCCAATATCCTTCAGGGAAAGGGCACTAACACAACCTTCTCTAGCCATCTTTTGGCTGATTCAAATAACTCATACCCGACCTTCAACCACGTATTTTAATCATTGGTGAACTGTTGAAACAACAACATACATTTTTGATAGCTAAGACCTAACATAGATGAAATTATAAGAAGTTGGACAATCAACCACCACGAACGATACTCTCACTATCTTTTTATAAGGTCCTTTACCAAGGACCATTTCTCATCCAAACTCCTTAATAATATCAACAAAGTTTCTTGTAAATCCCACTATAGTTCGATTTGATCGTAGAGTAACGAGTGTTTTTCTTATAAACTTGTAAGTAAATACAAACAGAATGTTAGCTGAGCTGCCAGTGTCAATCAAAATTATTTGGATTTCGATTCCCTCAACTGCAACTTCAATCACCACAATATCCTCATGTGGCCCAACGATATTTCTCAAGCCATCTTCATCAAACACAATAAATGGGAAGATTTTGATATACATAAGTATACATTTTCCTTCTAATTGTGTAGCCAACCACATGTCTCTTTTGAGAGCAAATCGAAGCATCTATCACAACATCCTCTTTGAAAGAATTTAATGACTCAAATAATTGACATAATTCGTAGACCTTGCATCCTTTCTCATATATCATATGTATCGGACCACGATCCAGATTGGGATCCAAATACTCTGAATCTTCATCAAACTTATTATAATATTCGGTAATTACCATTGTATTTTTTTATTAGGGTGATACTACTATATTTTCTATTCAGACGTTAGCTTTTCGTACTTGAGCTCCACTTGTGTTCGATATTTATTTGTTTCCCACTTGAGATTTGACAAAGGTGGTCAAGTCTCCATTCTCCACCAGAGTTTGGATTTCTTGTTTCAAGAAAATATAATCCTTGGTATCATGCCCTATATCATTGTGATACTTACATAATCTGGCGTTCCAAATTTCTTTATGAGCCTGAAAAGGTATTGGCCTTCAAAACATTTTTGCTTTATCATAAATGATTACAATATTTTTTGTCAACTCTGCAAATAATAAGGTCAAACTCATTGTTCCTTCTAGATTTAGATTATTACCCTTGCAGATGTTGGTTATCCCTAGACCGATGAGTATTTTTTCCAGACTTATTCGAACGATAATTTACTTTATTTTATTATGGAGAGGATGAGGAGATACTTCTAGATTGATTTGGTAGCGTCAGTCATTTTGTTTCCTTCGTCGTGATTTTCTTCCCAACTTGATTCAGTAAACCTCCTCATGTCCGTGTTATAATGCCAACTAGCTCCCTCGTAAAATCTCATGTCTAAAATTAACTATGACTACTTGTACAAAGCAGTCTAGCAATCCATTTTTAGTCTCAACGAAACGCTTGGTATATTTCTTTAAGGCCTCATCAGGGAACTACTAACAATGGATTATGATATCTCCATTTCCTCTAAGTTCTATACTTCCCACAAATTATCTTCCAAAATTCATCTAAAACATGTCAAAAGTTTTTTAGTCCCCCTGCAGAAGATGATTTTATCACTTCAAAGCATTGTCTCTTACAGTTTGAGAAAAAGTCATGCACAATAGCTTATCATCATCATCATCAAAGTTCATCTCAAATTCTTGAACTGCTCATGGTGATTATCCGTATATTTTCTTCTATCAAACTTTTCCATCTTGAAAATATAAAAACGTCTAGGTAAATAATCGGGCAAAATTTTGGCAGACAAAAGGGACTACCTCCAATTATGCCCTTGGCTAAAATCGTGATTTTCGTTAGAGGTTGAAAATATATCTGGTTCGGATTGGGTGGAAAACTGATCACTCTCCAGATGGTCTATACTATGATCTGCAAAGCCTTTCACCTTTTCCTGACACTTTTTTTTTCTCTTTATTGTTTCGGTGCTACTTCTCATTTGTAGATTTTGGCTTACCTGACTTGTGATGTCGGTTCAAAAATTTATTTGACTGAAACTTGCTGTGGTGACTATTTATTTTCTTTCGACAGTGGTCATTGCTCGAAGAAGATGAGGACACTTCGGATTCGGAGGTCGAGTCTTTCTGGATCCCAAATATATAGAATTTTCCTTCATTTACGTTTCTTTTTGGAAGTTTGATGTTTCTTTGGGCTATGGTAGGGATGATCCTCTTGCCCATTAGATTTTTTGTTCTAGTTTGAACCTTGCATTTAAAGTATCACTCATGTTATTTTTGAGACCAGAGGGCATCAATTTCTCCCCGCAATTGATCACACTTTTGTCTAATGAAAAGTCTTTCCTTGTTTTCATCATCTATACGAGGTGTTCAAAGAGGTTTTTTTTTCATCCCGAGTCCCTCATTTTTTGGAGCGGGATCCTATACGCATCTCAGAATATATGCTTTGAATAGATTCGAATGTGAACTTTTGCTTGTTAGGTTTAAGATCTTGTTATCTGGGTATTTTTTAATGGAGCTCCCACTGTGGTCGTCAACTTGGTGTGGATAAATTTTATACGAAGGATAGTTTTATGATGTGAATAGATAAAATTAATTCAATGTAGAGAGTAAAGAGATAATTTAGGTGTTTCAATTATTATTTGGAGAGAGAAAGTATGAACCTCGTTATTTCTTTCTCATAAACTATTTATAGGCTAACTCTTAACCTACTGGGCCTAATGGATCACGCTTATGGGCTAAGCCCATAAGTTCATATCTATTAGGCCCAAAAACATAATAAAATACCTATACAAATATAAAAGTATTTACAAAAAATAAATTAAATACAAACAATAAATATTGGCATAATTTTTAATTCGCCATTCGAATATTTCTAACCTCATCAATAGCCATCCGTCTTTTTTCCTATTGTTTAGATTGATGACTCATGGACATCCTTTTTATTGTCCATTATTTCGATTGATCAGTTCTGGTCTTGTTTTTCATCCATTATTTGGATTGATGATTTTTATCATCCGAAGCAAATTGGCTTTTATTTTTAGAATATTTAACAACTCAAGAACTTTGTGGTTTACTATTATTTTTATTGACATACTTTTTTGTCCTTTTATTTATGAATAATATTCCATTTTGCATAGTGTGTTTTAGCATTTGTATTTTGACGAAACATATTTTTGTTTGGCCCGTTATTGTATTTGTCAATAAACATTATTTATCTTCATCTATTATTACTTTTAGTTTGTTCGAAGATATATTTGTCCTTCGACATAATGTTCTTTAGTATTAATAGCTTGGTGAAGCATTTTTTTTATCATTTTTTTTCTCAATTGACATTATGCACTTTAAGACTTTCATAAGGTTATTTTGGCTCTGGAATTTTATTTTGTAACATTATTTATTCTTTTGTTCTATGTAAATAATAAACGAATTATATTTTTAATACCAAAAGCGTTTTATTAATGTTGAATGCATCCTAAAAACCTTCTCGCGCCACCAAGAGATGAAAGAGTACATTCCTATATTTTAATAAATACAATTTACATGAGTAGTAAGTTATAAGTTTTTCCGTCTGCATGACTATGGTGGAGTTTCAAAATGCTCTATATTCTAGGAATGTCGGACTTAGTTTCCATTTTAGCAACATATAAGTTCCTAACTTTATTTTTGATTTGACCGCAAATGGTCCTTCATGTGTTGGGTCTAGTTTTCTAAGTCTTTTTTCTTGTGTGTGTTTGAATATTCTTCTTAGCACTCTATCTCCTAGTTTGAAACTCTTGAACCGAAGTTTAGAATTATGTATATTCATCATTAGCTCATTGTAATATTCTGAATGAAGCAGTGCATTGATCCTTTTTTCTTCAATAAGATTAATTGTCGCTCTTCGGTTTTGATCCTTATTTGCTTCATTGTATGTTGCACTCCTGTAGGATGGGATGTATATTTTTCCTGAAACTACTACATTTATGCTATATACCATGCCAAGTGGTGTTTATTTTTTGGCGGTTCTAGGTGTTGTTTTGTATCACCATAACACTTCGTGTAGGGTATCCGGTCAATTTCATGTTGCTCATTGTAACATATTTTTTATGCCCTCAATTATTGTTATCTTAGTCAATTTGAATTATCCATTGTTTTGATAGTGGAAAGAAGAATAGAAGATTTGTTTAATTTTTTTATCTTCGCAATATTCTGTGACGTTATTATTTTGAAAGTGTGTTCTATTATCAGTAGTGATAACTCTCAGAGTCTCATACCTATACCATATACTCACTTTTAAAAATGTTATTACCTCAGTTTCCGCGATGTTTTACACTTCTTGTGCTTCTACCTATTTGCATAAATAGTTTACGGTAACGATGAGGTATCTTCTTCCTCCAACATCCATCGAGAACGGTCTCATGATGTCTATACCTCATATATTGAAAAAGAGTGCCTCTGTTATTGTTTCCATAAATACTGGTAGAATTTGGATTGAATTTACGAATATTTGGCATGTATCGCATGTCTTCGTGTTTCATTTTTCATCATTCATGATTGTTGGCTAATAATAGCTTTGGGGTAATATTATTTTGTATGAGGATTTAGATCCGCATTGAGAGTCTCCTTCTCACTTATGTCTTATATTATAAAGTTTGATTCGTCAATACATAGGCACCTTAGTAAGGGTTGTAGTAATCATATTTTGTGTAGTGCATTTATTATCCATACGTACCTTGCGGATATTATGTGTTTTTTTGCCTCTCATCTGGCTTCGGGAAGGATTCTTTTTATGAGGTACTTTCTTATTGAGTTCGCCAATGCTATTCTTCTTCTTCTCCTTCAATTATAATTACTGATTCGTATGTGAAGGTTGAGAAGAAGTGATTTGGAAGTGTCTTGTAATTGCAGCTTCATATTATGCTTCGTTATTTTATGTAAGAAATCCTAATCGGATGAATTGGTTTAGATATATCGAGTTAAGAACACAAGTTGTATTCTTTCTCTGAAGCTTGATTGTTACTTCATCCATCGATCCCAACTCTTCATAAGTTTTTTAACTCGTCATTTATTATAATTGGTTGTTTAGATTATATCTTTGTTAAAAATCGGCTAGTTCTTGGATTTTATATAATTGTTCTAGGTTCAAAAATTATGTTGTAATCACATAGCTTTACTACCATTTTGTCAATCTTATTTAAAATCAGGCTTTTGCAGTATATTTCTAGAGGGGCTCGCACAATTATAGTGTGTGTTTAAAAGTATGGTCTCATATTCCTAGCTGCTACAAATATTGCTAGAGCTATTTTTTCTAAGTTGTGAATATCTAGTTTTTATTGGTAATAAAGATTTACTTACATAGTACATGGTTTTGGATTCCCTTCTTTCCTCCCTACTTAGAACTACACTAACTGTATAATTTGAAACTGTCAAGTACATGTACAAGATTTCTCCTTGATACAGTTTTGTTAATATTTTCAGAAAGGCCAATTATTTTTTGATGTTATTGAACACCTCACATCATATTTTGGAGTCCACTAGAATTTTCTCAAATGTTTTAGAACTTCAAAGAATGGTAGAAATTTGTATGAATATTGTGACAAGAATATATTAAGTGCTGCTAAACGTTACGTTAGAATTTTAACTTCTTTTTTATTTCTTGGAGCCTCCACTTATGTTAGGTTGGCGAGTTGAGTTTGATCTGATTTGAATCCCTCTTCGCTCACCATATATCCCCAATTTTTCTGAATCGAACACCGAAGGTATATTTTTTGGATTCAATTTTAAATTCACACATCTAATATTTTCGAATGTCTCACCAAGATCTTCTATATGGTATTATGCATGTAGGTTTATTACCAACATGTTGTCAATGTAGTCTTGTATATTTGTGCCTATCTGAGTTACAAATATTTTCTTGCTAACTTTTGATAGGTTGTTGGGGTATTTTTTAAATTGACTGGTATTACTTTATAGCAATGTAACTATTTTTCGGTAATGAATATTATGTATGCTTAGTCATCTTCTTTAATTTGAATTTAATTATATCATGCAAAAGTATTCATAAAGTATAGCATTTTTGTTTTTTCATATTATGTCTACGATGTGATCAATTCTTTGAAGCAAAAAAGGGGTCCTTCAGACATGCCTAGTTTAAGTCTGTAAAGATCATGCATATTCTCCACTTCCCATTTTTATTATGACCAATACAAGATTTATTGTCCACATTGGGTAATATGACTCATTTATGTATCTTGTGGCCGTCAGTCGGTCTATTTCGATAATGATCGCCTTAACATTTTGTTAAGATTATGATCTCTTATTTTGTATTATTGGTCGAAAATTATTGTTGATATTTAACTAGTAACATATGACTTCAATTACATACTATGAACTTCACGCAAACATATCGAAATTATTTTTCAAAAAAATAATAATTTGTATACCTGAGATCATTGGGTATGTTTCTACCGATCTTTGGGATTTTCTCTTGTTCCATAATAATTTATAATACTTCTTCCCTCAGATATACTAGTCGGGAGCCTTCTCTAAGGTCATCTATCTTCTTCAAGATAATCCATTCATTCTGTTGTTGTTATACTTTGTAGTCTAGGGATGATGCATAATATTTCATACTTATTTTTGGATTTCCCCCTTATCATGACTATTTTATCGTTTACCAGATACCTTATATACGGGTGAACTGTAGACTATACAACATGTATTTGTTTTAGCCAATATTATTTCAATATTATATTATATGAAGATGATGCATCTACCACTATAAAAACACATGGAACATTTTCTTTGAATTCTTATTTTTCAAGTGCCACGTCCAGGATTTAATCCTCTAATGATGGTTGTATTTGCACAAGTGAACCATGTTAGGAATATCTGACTTTATATTAGCATTGGTGCCACTCTCATTCTTTCATATGCTCCTCAGTATAGGATATTTTCCAAGCTTCCAATATCGATTATTACCCTTTTGATCTCTATGTAGACCAACCATACAATTATTAGTACTGCATGACTATAGGTTGATGTTACTCCCCTCAAATCATAATATGTGAAGTATAGGTCTGGGTACGGGTTTTTGTACAAGTGTTGGAATATTTTACCTTCACACACTATTTCAATTTCATCAACAGATCTTTTTGTTATTCTAGAGTATGGGTCTCCTCCGCCAATTTATTATGATTGATTATTTGTTCAGATATAGGTCCATGTAATCCTCTTCCTCTTCTAGCTTGGCCAACATGATAGAATTTGTATCTAGTACTCGTTGCGCCTTTTTTTTATGGTTGTATTATGGCATCAACTGAACTCTGTTATAGTTTATTCATTTTCTTTCTTTCTTATGAATTCATTTAATTTTATTTCATCTATAAAGACTTGGATTTGGTCCTACAAAACCCAATAATATTTATTAAAGTGACCAATGTTAACATGAAACTTAAAGTAGTTGTTTTTGTATTTGTTCTCCTTTGGTCTTAATAGCTTTCCAGGTCTATTGTACTAGATGTAATTATTTATTTATTTGTAGATCATCGTTGGTGTCTCCATCAGTTCTGTTAATAGAACTTTTGATGGTCTATCTGTTATTTTGCTTCTTTCAACGTTGTAGGTAACTTTTGCCTTTCCTAATTTGTGACTGATATGGTATTGTCATGGCTGAAGCTGAAACACTATTGTTCCTCGTCTTTCAACTTTTATGTTTGTTTTTGCCACGGTGTATGTTTTGTTTATCGAAACACCATTGATTGGATTATCAGTATTTCATATTTTCTTTTTTTTCCACCTTATCCCATTTGGTGAGTTTTTTCATATGGGCTAGTAGATCTCAGATTTCAGTGCTTTTTCATAATTGCATTAGACAGGGTTCTTTATTTAACTTATTGTTTTAATGTTTCTATTGTCACCCAATCGTGGTAATCTTATAACTATGATTTTATTTTAATGAATCTTATAGTATAATCCCTTAGACTCTCATTATCTCTTTGTTTGCAATAGACTATATAGTCATTATCTCCTTTAATTTCTTTTGAGCCAATGAAATAATTCTTAAATGTGGTTCGGAAGATTTTATAATTTTTTGTACAACAGGTCAGAAGACTATGGAACTATTTCATTTTTTCTCCCCTTAAGGTCGTGGAAAAATCTCGTCACTTTATTCCATCATTAGTTCCATATTGTAGCATTTCGATGTTGAATTACTGGATATGGTACTCTGGATCTCCTTTGGCATCGTATATATTGGTCTTAAGGTTATCATATAATGGTGGCATGACTCGAAACAATATTTCTTGGACTAGTGGGGACTCTTCATCAACTTGAGTTATTCCATCCTTATGATAGTCATCTAGACTATCCATGACCGGGTAAGCATGTTGAAACCATGGCCCTTTCTACTTTACACCTCTAAATTTGGTATTTTTCTTTGACATGTTCATTTGATTCTATGGATCTGGGTATACTTACCTTGGTTGACATTAAGGAATGTCATGCGTTCATCCAGTTATTACATATTGGTGCTACGTTTGGGAAGAATTTAATGGATATCTCGGTAGGAATTCTTTTATGTTTTGGGGCATACCGGGTGAAGCACCTTGGCTCAGATAATTAGTTCTTATGTATCACAGTATGGAGGATCACTTAGTGGAGGAGTAAAGCCTAGTGGGGTGGGATCCGAAAATATTTTCACAATTGGTATTGTCCGCGCATTCCTGACTTGTTAGATTATCAAGTCTTTCTATTTTTCCACAATGGGATAAGATCTGCTCTTCTCCATTATGTTATAATTAGATATTTGAGTCACGTTCCTCCTTTTTTTTATGATATTGTCTTCGCCTTCGATCTTTATCATTGGATCATTAATCCGACTTTTTTTTTCTTTCTTTCGCGCTCCAATATAGTTCTTCTCGTTCTCTTTATCTTCTTTTTCTAATATGTCTTGCAACATTCTCGGTGTAGAATCATCTCATGCTCTTTAATTTGATGTGTCTGGATGATAAATTTGAGTATGGGAGCTTGTGATAACAGTAGTTCATACAGTTGTAAAAAACATTCTTGCTTGTTCATTTCTCAATTGCTAGCTATACGTTCGATCTCATTTGAAGATATCGTCAAGTCTTCTTAGACATCAGGGCCTAAAAAATATAAGCATATGTTATTTTATTTGGATGTCTAACTTGAGTCTCATCTTTGGCTGACAGGACAATATTCTTGATAAGTTATGACATTTGTTTTGTTTAGAATTTTTAAATTGTTCGAATCTTAATAGGAGAAAATATAATCGCTCCACAAACGACAATAATTGATGTCAATAAATTTGGATTACTAAGCTTAGACGAATTTTTAAGAGGATTCGAGTGTGACTGAGTTAGAGTTGTGATGATGCAGATCAATAATGGAAATAGTTACACCAACACTGTTAGATGAGGGGTCTTAAAAACAAATACTTGTGTCGTGCTATACTTTGAATATTCACTATACTGTATTGTACAACAATGTGTTGTAATATAGCTCGGATAGGCACTGAACATTGACATGATCCATTTAACACAATTATTGTTAGACGATAGGTCTGAATAATTTTGAATTATAACAGATTAGTGAAATAATTGTTTGAGTCATTAATGGATCATTACCAGAGTTAATTACTATGTTAATGGTCTCTTCTTACTATGTATGTTAAACTTTATATAAAACCAATAGATAGGTTTTTTGAGTGTATCGAAAAATACAGAGGCACAAAGTTCTTTCTAATAAAATCGATCTGGAGCAGGTCCGGAGACGTATGCATAATTTGTTGAACTCCGTTAACAATATTGTGTGTTTTTATCTAATTGTTATTTTATGGTTTTCCCATTGATCTAATTACATAAAAATTACGTATTTTCTCAAGAATTGGTATTAGAGCTCCATATTGGTAGCAATCTAAACGATGTCAGATTTAAGTGGGAGTAATGACTACAACAAAGGACATGTGAGACTCAAAAAGTTTGATGGTGCAGAATTTGGGTTTTGAAAGATACAGATTGAAGACTATCTATACCATAAAAAGCTTTATCACCCTCTTTCAGAAAAGAAGCCATATAGTATGGAAGACGAAAAATGGACATTGGTTGATATATAAGCCCTTGAAGTCATCTGATTGATGATATCCATCAATGTTGCTTTCAAAGTCGTAAAAGAAACAATCACAATGGATCTTATGAAGACTCTCTTCAGTATGTATGAGAAGCTATCAACGTCTAACAAAGTTCACCTAATGAGACACTTATTCAATTTGTGAATGATGGAAGGTGCACTAATAGCTCAACACCTCAATGAACTCAAAACAATCACAACCCATTAAGTTTAGTCAAAATTGACTTTGATGAAGAAATACAAGCATTGATACTCTTGTCTTCTCTGCTAGAAAGTTGGAATGCTACTGTCACGACTGTAAGTAGCACGTCAGGAAGTAATAGGTTAGAATTTAATAATGTTCGTGATTTGGTTCTCACTAAAAAGATTCTAAGGACAGAGTTGGGTGAATCATCAACCTCCTTAGTTTTGCATACAAATTCAAGAGGAAGAAATTCAACCAGAGGGAATGGACATGACAAATCAAACTACTGAGGTAAGGACGGGAGGTCCAAATCTATGAAGCCTAAAAATTCCCAAGGGTAAAAAAACGTTGAGTGTTGGAGTTGTGGTAAGATCGGGCACTATATAAATCAGTACAAGAGAGCACTAATGGATGATGAGATGAAGACAAATGCAAATGTCACTTAAGAAGAAGATGGTGCATTGATACGCTCCTTGAAGAGAAATAACAGGTCTTGGGTGTTAGATTCTGGAGCATCATTAAAGAAAGAATTCTTTGAGAGTTATGTCCCCAAAATTTTTGGAAAACATATCTTGGTGACGATCAATGTATATTTTGATCAGTTATTCGACAAGAAATCTAGAGCTTGTTTATTCAGATGTTTTGGGGTCAATAAATGTTTCATCAATATGAGGAAAACATTATTTCATGAATTTTATCGATGTTCATTCTTGAAGTGTATGGGTTTATTTTCTAAAGCATAAATCTGAAGTGTTTGATATTTTTAGGAGATGGAAATCTATGGTTGAGAATGAAACGGGTCTGAAAATGAAAAAAACTAAGAACCGAGAATGGTGGTGAATATGAGGACAGCATATTCAAGAAGTTTTGCTATGAGCATAGGATTAAGATGGACAAAATCGTGTTGGGAATGCCTCAACACAATGGTATTTCTTAGAGTATGAACCAAAAATTGACAGAAAGAGCCAAAAACATTCGTATACAGTCAGGACTACCGGAGTAGTTTTAGGCACAATCAGTCAACACTTCGGCTTACTTGGTCAACCAAGGTCCATCAGTTCCCTTAGAGCATAGAATGTCGAATGAGTTATGTACAGGTAAAGAGATAAAACTATTATATCTAGATAATAAGTTGTACGGTATACGTTCATATCAATGATCAAGGGAGGAACAAGCTTGACCCCAAATAAAAAAATACACTATGATTGGTTATGGTGAAGACGACTTTGGCTACCGTATTTGGAATGAGGAAAATAAGAAGATTATCTGAAACAGATATGTGATCTTCAACAAAACAATAATGTACAAGGATAGGCATAGAACTGACCCAAATGACTCATCACAGAGTGAGCCAATGTTATAGTCAAGAAACAAGGGTAATCGGATCAAGCCCTCGGCAATGACAGTTAGTTGGAGAAAGTAATACACGATAGTCTGACACACTGTAGCTGACCGTAGTAGCTCTTGTTTTGAGAAGATCTTCCCGACATCATGTTTCCAACAAGAGATACTTGAACTACTTGTCGCTCATCGACAGAGGGGAGCTTGAATATTATAGTAAAGTTTGTCAGACTAGTGATGCTAGTAAGTGGGAGATTGCCATGAAAAATATGATTGAGTCTTTAATCTCAAAACATGAATGGGAACTAGTTGAATTACCCATGGGTGAAAATGAACGTCATAACAAATAGGTGTATCGGATGAAATATGATCATGATGGCTCTAAGAGATACAAAATCCGACTAATTGTCAAAAATATTTTGCAAAATAAAGGAATTGATTACACCAATATTTTATCTCCAATTGTGAAGCTCAATACTATTATATCAGTATTGAGTATTGTTACCATTGAAAGCTTTATCTTGAATAGTCAGACTTGAAGGTTGTATTTCTTTACGGTTATTAGATGAGGAGATATAAATGTATCAACCAGAATGTTTCTTAAAATAAGGGAATAAAACATGGTATGAAGACTCAAAAAAACGTTTGTATGGTCTAAAACAATCCACAAGACAGTAGTACAAGAAATTTGATGGTTTTATGCACAATGAGAGTTTCTAGAAGTACAATCCTGACCATTGTTGCTATTTCAAAAGATGTAAGTCAAATTATATTATTTTGCTACTCTATGTTAATGATATATTAGTAGCAGGTCGAGATATAAATTATATTGGATGATTGAAGCAAAAATTATCAAAATAATTTGACATGAAGGACTTGAGTCCAACGAAGAAGATTCTTGAAATGCAAATCACATGAAATAAGCATAGAAGAGCTTTTCAGTTATCTCAGTCAGAGTACATCAATCGTGTTTTGCATATTTTTAACATGAGTGTGGCAAACCAGTTGATACACCCTTGGCAGGTCACTTTTGTTTATCCAAGAATCAATCCCCTCAAACGTACGAAGAGAAGAACTCTGTGGCTAAGGTTCCTTATGCCTCAACTATTGGGAGTTTGATGTATGCAATGGTTTGTACCAGACCAGACATTAGCCATGTGAAGGCGTTGTGACAAGGTTTATGTCAAATCCAGGGAAAATTCATTGGGAAGCAGTACAGTGGATTTAAAGGTACCTACTAGACACCACAGGAAAGTGTTTGTACTTTGGTAAGGGTGAGTTAAAGGTTCAAAGCTACGTAGATGCAAATTTTGGACGTGTAGTCGATCTCCGGAAAATCACCACTAGTTATCTATTCACTGTTGGAACTACAACTGTTAGTTGGATGTCAAAGTTACAGAAAATTGTCACTTTATCCACTACAAAGATTGTGTAAGTAGCAGTAAACGAAGCCGATAAAGAGATGATATGGCTTCAAGGTTTGTTAACCGAGCTGAGATTCAAAGAGAAGAAGAACGTACTGTATAGAGATAGTCATAGTGCAATTCACTTGGCGAAGAATTCATTATTTCATTCGAGAACCAAGCATATGGGTCTTCGTTATCAATTTATCAGATCTTTATTGGAAGACGAGGTGCTAATACTGGAAAAAAAATCCAACGAAACAAGAATCCAGCTGATATGTTGACAAAAACAGTAGTCATTACAAAACTGAAGTTGTGATCAGCTTCAGTTGATCTGCAAGAGTAGCAAGACCAGAAAGATCTGTTGCATAGATCGAGGTGTAAAGACATATTGAAACCACTCTTCAAGTCAGAGATTGTTATACGATGGGTCTTAAAGTCAAATACTTGTATCGTGCTATAATTCAAATATTGTCTGTATTGCATTACACTGCACATTAGTGTGATTCATTCAACACTATTATTGTTAGACGAGAGGTCTGGAGAAGTTTTGAATTCTAATAGACCAGTGAAATAATTTAGTGAATTATTAAGTAGAGTTAATTATCTTTGTATTCGTTTCTTCTTCCTTTATGTGTTAAACTCTATACAAAACCAATAGTTAGATTACCGAAAAATATAGTTTTTTTAATAAAATCTGACTTGCAGCAAATCCGATAACGTATACATAATTCGATTACGATATGCAAATGAATCGTATCTTAACTAATTTTGTATAAATATGTATACATTTTGATAAATTAATGTATTATTAAGTTAAAGTATAGTTTTTACTCAATCCAAAATATTAAACTCAAAATTAACACCAACAACTATCCATATATAACAGAAATCAATAACCGATTAAAGAGAAAAATAGATAAACGACACCTAGTTATTATATTGACAACCCGTGCTCGAAAGGGACATATTAGTTATAATAAAAGCTTCGTCATGGAATTTAGTCGTTTCAGCCTACACGAACACGCGATGAAACCTAAAGTAATGCATTAGACCAAAGTCAAAATAAAACGTAACTCAACCCGAACCTATTTGTAACCTAAAATTGACAACCTAACTCCTAAGTTGGAACCGATTCTTAGGCTTTGTAACGAATTTTATTGGTACCCACCTCGTCGGAATAAGCTACTTGACTCTCTTCTATAATGTCATGACACTATTTCTCACCTACATATATTTAAGATTTAATTATTATTATTTTAAATTTCAATAAATATATTTATTTAGACGATTACTATTTAAATATAACTTTTCTTATTTATTTTTTAATATTTAAAATATCTTGAGATTAAACCAGTTAACGGCCTCTGATCTTGTATATAGCATGTTCTACGTCCCAAAATACATTGTAGGATGAAGACAGTCTATTAAGAAAAAGAACTGTCATTATAATAAACAAAATTTACAAGTTACAACTAAATATATTAAATACACACTAAAAAGACATGAGATAAAAAGCATCGTGTCAGATCTATGAACAGCCTTGTACAGAAGATGTATGCGAGAACAAACACCTGAAATCTTGGAATCAAGAATCAAGAATTACAGGGTCCAACTGTTTAGACAGAGTCTTTCAAGCTAATTTTGATATTTTGCACTTTGATTGATAACTGTAGCTTATGGTCCTCGATATCTTTTAGTACTGAAAGGAGATTAGCTCGATAAGCTGCACATTTCCGATTTGCAAACTCCACCTCCTGAGTAAGTTGTTGAATTTTCTTGTCCAGATCGTCCTGGAAAACAATCAAATTGTTATTTACTATTCATCAAGAGACAAAAAAAACATTAGCAGATCATTAATAAACCAGAAACTAAAATCTCTTAATCTTCATCATGAAAGCAGATTAGCGGAAGTCATTACAAAACCAAAGTATAAATGCCCATAACAACACATGCATATCACCATGAGAAACTTTTGGACAAGTAACCATGATCCCACAAACACCAAGCAGGAAAAAAAGAGAGAAGCATACATAAACTAAAAACTGGGAAATGATCAAAGGACGTGCAGGTACACCAGGTAGACAGAGAAAGTTACTAGAAGCAGAACCACTACAGTACAGTGACAATACGGACGTCAGTTATGATTATAAATAAGACTAACAATGTCATGCCATTAGCAGCCATTGCCGTCTCCAATACCAAAATTCTGATGCGAAATTCAACTTGTAAACAATCAGTGCAAAAGGCAGAACATAATTCTTACTTCATAATATGGAAAAACTGAATGCAAAAGACAAGATAGTTCTTACCTCAGACAAAGTTTGCCCTGAGGCTGCATGATTATTCTTGCTACTTTTGGTTGTTCGAGTCCCTTCAGTTACTGAGTTCCCAGTAAAACGGCCATTTACCATGGTTGTTCTCGCTCCTTTCTTTGATGCCCGGGCAACTCTCTTAGAAGCATCTTGCAAAGCAGCAACTGCTGCATCATAACTATCTTCAGACTTAGCTCCTTCTTCAACAAACTTAAAAGCTTTATGACGTAGGGTACTATATCTGACGGTATGAGATTCTAAATAGCTTGTATATACATCAGTAACACGTTCTTCTAGAATAACACTGCTTTTGGCATTTCGGGTCCAACGTTTCAAAATATAATGAGATGGAAGAGTAAGAATATTGGTCACTCTAAAGATCGCCAGTACATGTCTACAAAGAATACCAGAGAACTCAAACATCTGACAACTACAATTTGCTTTCATCTCCAGAACACTGAATTTCACGTAATAAGCTTTGTGATCCTCGCCAAACTTTGCCACATGATATAAAATAATATCACCATCATCGTCGTCGTCAGCTTTAGACGCCATGAACGTTAAAGTCCCGACAAGCTCCTCCTGAAATCTAACAAAAAGTTTTTTCGTGTAGAGTTCTGATGCTTGTTTCTCCATCGGAGACGGAGTCTTTAAAAAAGGCGATGTGTTTATCGTATCGTAATCAGCTTTTACTTCTTTCTCATTCCGGCTCTCTAAAGCTTTCTCGTACAGCTTTACAAACTGACTAAGATTGGTTGAAGCATTTACATACCCATCAAAGTAGGAGTTGATACTATCACTTCGTTGAGTTATAGACATTTCTGCAAAAAAAGTGTCTCGAAGATAAACTGGGACCCACTGCCGACGATCAGAGTACATTATCTGTAGCCACTCATGATCCCTAAGCTCGTATCTGTCAACAAGGGAAGACCAACATGACTCAAATTCGTCAATTGTATCAGGTAAGTTAACACACTTATGGAAGTCTGCCTCAAAAGTTGGATATTTGAGAAACACGTGAGATAGCTTTTCTTGGCATTTTTTGAAAATGTGCCATTTGCAAAAACGATGTCGAGCATCTGGATAGACCTGCATGATGGCTGCTCGTATCACTGCATCATGATCAGTTGTAATAGACAGAGGAGTTTGACCGGACATCGCCATAAGCCACGTCTTAAAGAGCCAAACAAAGGATTCTTCAGTTTCATTTATCAAGAAAGCACAACCAAATAAAACAGGCTGGCCATGATGGTTTACTCCAGTAAATGGTGCAAAAGGCAAGCGATACCTATTGGACCGATAAGTTGTATCAAAGGTGACAGTATCTCCAAAATACATGTAGTTCATCCTAGCTCTTGCATCGGCCCAAAAGACGTTTCCAATAGACTGATCATCGCCGCCCTGTACCGCATAGAAGAAATTAGGGTTATCGACATGCATTTGCCTCAAATATTCCAAGAAGCCCTGAATGTCTCCTTCTATACTCCTCTGCCGATTATTCCTCATATAATTCCTACAATCCACTTCGGTAAACCCAACTTTGCTAATACCACCATATTCTTTTATCAACGCGGACATTATCCTACGAGGACCCAACCCAGCTGCCTGCAAAGTATCTATCAAGGTCTTAGCAGGACCAGAGATTTGTCTATGCGAACGCAAACAATGCACTTGATCAGGTGGAACCAATTCATGATTATGTTCTCTAACAAAACCAGACACAACCCATTTCCCAGACTCTTGCATCTTAACAGATAAAGCAGCTTTGCATCCCACTCTTGTAATTGTCCTAGGCCGCTTAATCTCTCTATCCTTAGTCCTCTTCTCGTTCAAATTCCTAAACCCCTCCTTTGCGCAAACAAACTGTCTCTGAATAATAGCCCCATCCCTCCTCGACCTGCGAGACGAACTAACGCGAGTGCTGAAACCAACTCGGCGCGCATAAGAGTTGTAGAAGGCCTTAGCAGCCTCTTCAGACTCGAATTCCATTCCCTCGTAAGGTTCAAGGTCTAAAAGATCCACATCAGGAAAATAAATCTCACCACCAATATTAACAACATCTACACTGCCAGTGGCAGTTCCAGTGACAGGGCTATCTACCATATCTTCATCAATGTCTATGGCTTCATTATCACTATTACCTCCTACATCTATATCGAATTCGAGCACTTCATTATCCATTCTTCTAACTACTAAAACTATACACGCTATATGTCTATGTAAATCAAAACAAACATATACAAGTAATGACTTCTAAAACGATGCAATTGGATAGTACTAGAGATTGAATGAACTACCGATGATTCAAAATGCGGTAGAACATTTAATCCTCGAGCATTTGGCGCTACTCTTGCGAATTGGAAGCCCGAAAGTAGAAACCCAGCTACTGAATTCTCCAAGTAATAGCAGGGAAGCAAGGACGAGGATGTGAAACGAGAGAGAGAGAGAGAGAGGTGGTTATCAGTATCTAGGGTTTCGTGTGAAGAAAAGAGATGGGATGATGAAACCCTAGGGATTAAAAGATGAATGTTGATGGAAATTGAAGTGAGGTTTGAGTTATAGGTCCGAAGAAGTGATCAAAAGTTCAAACCCGGAAAGAAGAGAGAGAGAGATTCGACAACGGCGGGTAGAGAAAAGCAAAAGGGTTGGGTTCTTGTATTCCGCTTCCTAACTTGGCCTCAAGAGCTTGATGTTGTTAATATCTACCCTTACAGACCTTAGCTGATCTCCACCGTTGGATCATATTACTACCGATGTGATGTATGTGATTTGAAGACGCGAATCAATTTCTTTTAATAAAAAGAGTTAAAATTCACCATTTGTAAAATTGCATTTGCATCAAATTATTTATTTTTATTTTCCACTCATTTTTTATGTTTTAAATTTTTTATTATTAGCATTTATAAGTATTAAACAATGGTATCCCGTAGTGATTCAGCATTATCTATGATATTGGTTCAAATTAATTCGTGAGCAGATGAACAATGAAAGAAGTTTTTTTTTTCTTTTTTTTTTTTTAATTGGCAAAATATATTAAAAAAGAAAACCAGATTCTACAAATAGGGCCCAATCAAGTTAGGCTAGAATAAAAGAAAAGACCCATTAGGCTCAATTGGAACAAACAGGCTTGGCCCAATTGGAACACCCAATTCAGAACTAACCCTAGTCCCAAATCAGAAGACCAATCGAAACCCTAGCTCATTCAACTCTGATTCAACTTCTCTCTTTCTTGAAAAGTCGCCATTTTAGCACAGCCACCCAAGCTTTTCATCTTCCAAACCATTCCATTGATATTTCTTTGTTTCAACAGTAGCTTCATCAACCTTTTCACACCACCACAAATCGTAAACCACAAAACCCTATCCTGGGTCTATGTAGCCCACACCTAAGCTTTCAAGCACGACTATTGCGCGAAGCTGGTTGGGTATGTCCTGGATTGTGAATGAATGGCTCGATTTTTTGTCAAGTGTCCATTTTGATATGAAATCGGCTACAGAATTTTCCATTCTGGAGATGTAGTCAATCTTCATATCAGGGTGGATTAAGGATCGACAAATCATCTCCTCATCTGTGTTTGTTGCGTATGTGTTGGTATTGAGTCTACTGACAAGAGTCCAACAGTCAGACTCAATGTCAACACATCTCCAGCCTCTTCTGTTGCAAAGGAGTAGTGCCTCAACCAATGCTCTCCTTTCAGCTTGAAGAGGACTGAGTTTTCCAAAGAGGAATCCAGCTCCTTCGACGCAGTTTCCTCGTTCGTCACGTACAATTAGCCCTCCAGCAGATTCCCCAGTGTAGCAGCAAGCAGCATCAACGTTGATCTTTAATCTGCCTACAGTTGGAGCCTTCCACATCCGGTACGTCATTTTCCTAATGCTTATAGACATAACACCAATAGATACTCCTGCATCAATAGCATTTCGCCAATGCTTAGTTTTCAATTTCATATCCACAGCCAAAATCAATCTGTTAATTCTGCATATTGCATTGTAGAAATTATCAGTTGGCTTGTCAATCTTACAGTGATTTCTATTGAACCATATTGTCCATAAAATCAATTGTGGAACAATATGATTAATGTGAAATTTACTGTAAGTTGAATTAAACCATGTTAGGAGCATGTGCCTAATTGTCATAAAACGCCTCACTGGAACTTTAAACAGGTTCCCATAGTAATTCCATATTTGCCAGGCATAACTGCAACTGATGAAGAGATGCAGTGTCTCTTCACAGTTGCAGCAGAACTGGCATTTGGACACAATTACTAAATGTTTCTTTTTAAGCTCACTGTCATTAGGTACAAAGTTCATTAGTATCTTCCAAGTTAAGAAGGAGAACTTGGCTGGTATGAAACTATGCCATATTTTTTTGAAAATAGAAGAAACATTGTTTTTTACTCTAATGTTTTCCCACGTAGATTTTGTGCAAAACTTTTTATTTTTTGAAATACTCCACTCAATACAGTCATCCTGCTCATGAGTAAGTGTAATACCACATACTTGTTGGTATCTATCATGAGACAGAAATGATTTAAGAGATGGATCCCAACTGTTTTGTTTCCAAAAAGTTTTAATCTTAGCTGGAAGATACCATGAACTTGGATCAGTGACAATAGGGCCAGACTGTAACCATGAGTCTCTCCAGAAATCAGCATTACCACTACCAATTTTCCATTGAATAAACTGATCAGCCTTTTGCCTAACTGAACAAAGGCCTTTCCAAACAATGGAATCATTAGTACCACACTTAGCATATAGAGGGTGTTTATCTTTGCAGTAAGTATTAGTAATTAGGTCAGACCATAGTGAGCCTCCTTTTCTAAACAAGTACCAAAGTTTGTAAGCAAATGTGAGTTGAATATCAGACAATAGTTTGATATTCAACCCACCTTCCATAAATGGCTTACACAGGTTCCCCCACACAGTCCAATGTATAGCTTTCTCATTAACTTTGTTCCTCCAAAGGAACTTGTTAAAGCAAAGCTCTATCTTAGTCAGAATTGTTTTGGGTATGATGCAGCTTTGCATCCAGTAAAATACAATGGGATAAAGAACATGTCTAATTAGTGATAGCCTTCCACTAAAAGACAAGTTCTTTAAATCCCATTCAGCAATCTTATTATAAATTTTACTTAGAAGAGAGATATAATTCTTCCTGTGTTGTTTGAAGCTATTGTTATGCCCAAGTACATGAAAGGAGCGTTTTCAGTCCTGAAACCCCAAGTTGTATTGATTCTGGCTGTGTTTATATTTGAACATCTTGAGGATGTTATAACCTTTGTCTTCTCGCTGTTTATCAGTTGCCCTGACTCTGCTTGATACTGGTTTAACAGGTTGCTTATACTCTTAATAGTGGAAGGATCACTGTTAGTGAAAATAATCACATCGTCTGCAAAAGCCAGGCAAGGTAAGACACTTCCAGATTTAACATAGAATTGTAGTTTATTATTTTGCAAATATAAATTCTCAAGTCCCCTTAGAAGGGCCTCTTCTGCTAGAATAAACAGACAAGGAGATAAAGGATCTCCTTGTCTAAGGCCAGTTTTCTGAGGAAAGTAACCATTAGCAGTCCCATTTAGGAGTACAGATAGCATCACATTAGAAATGAGCCTATATATAAGAGAAACAATACATTCAGAGAACCCAAATCCTTTTAGTATCTTAATAACAAATGAATGAGATAGCCTATCAAAGGCCTTAGACATATCTAGTTGTAGGATAATGTTGCCTTTAGAAGGCTTCCTCTTTATGTTATGCAGCATTTCTTTTAATGTTAAAATATTATCATGTATTAGTCTATCTTTAACAAAAGCAGACTGCCCTTTAGAAATGATTCTAGGTAGAACAAGGGATATTCTCCTATTGATTAAGGCAGAAAGCAACCTATTTAATATAGTACACATACTTAGTGGTCTGTAGTTATTCCAAGTTATTGGGTTTGCCATTTTAGGGATCAGGACAATCCCAGTGGCAAACACACCTTTAGGAATAACTTCACCAGCTAGAAAAGCATTTAAAGCTCTACATAAGTCTGAACATATAATATCCCAGCAGTGTTTAAGAAAGAAAACATTAAACCCATCAGTGCCAGGGGCACTATCTTTCTTCATGCTCCATATGACTGCTTTAACTTCCTCAGCATTTGTAGGCTTAGAAATTTCTGTATTGTCACTATCCAAAACAAGTTTTGGAATGTTTTTCAGTATAGACTCACTATCATCTTCAATGCACAAAATGTCAGGTTCAATTGAGAGGATCTTTTTGAAATGCTCAACAGCAGAGTCAGCTATCTCACTTTGATCAGTAAGCCAGACCTCTTTGTCTTTAATTCCTGTAATAATACTTTTCTTTCTTTTCTTAGCAACAAAACTGTGATACAATTTTGTGTTTCCATCGCTTTCACTAAGCCATGAATTGAAACACTTTTGTTTCCAGTAGCATTCCTCATTCTTTAATGCAAGAATGAGAATGCTATTGGCTTTAGAAAGATTAGATTTAGTCACATTATCCTTAGCCTGTTGATGTAACAACTCACATTTTTCTACTTCCAAAGTAGCTTCTTTTACTTTATTAAATATGTTTCCAAAAACTGTAATGTTCCACTGTTTTAAATGTTTTTTCAATCTTTTTAGTTTGTACCAAAAAACCATGTTATCCTCACCAATACATTGTTTTGACCAAATCTGGCTTACACAATTCATAAAATCAGGGTGATTAGCCCATGCATTGAGAAACTTAAAAGATCCTTTTTTGATATTAGAAGCAATTTGATTGTTAATAGAAATTAAAAGAGGAACATGGTCAGAACAAGTTCTGACCATGTGACAAACCTGAATGCTTAAGTTAGTAAGCATTTGCTGGTTTGTAAGCACCCAATCCAGCCTTTTCCAGACTTTAGTATTGCTCCAAGTATAACGTGTTCCTATATGTGCAGGCACATCCAGGTTGCAGCTTCTTATAAAGCAGTCAAAATCCTCAGCACTAGACACATCATAAGATACACAGCTTAACTGATCATCAGGGCATCTTGTGGTGTTGAAGTCCCCTGCCAATATCCAAGGTATGTCACATGTAATATTGCTAATCTGTCTCCACAAAGTTGTTCTCTGAATTCTGTTATTTTTTGCATAAACTGAAGTAAAGCAACATTTAAATGAAATGAAACTGAGCTCAGCATGCAGAAACTGATCTTGATCATCCATAATTGAAACCTCAACATCATTTGACCAAAAGAGCCATATTTTATTAGTTGCATTAGATACCCAGTGCTCAAAACCAATTCTTTTTGCCACTAATTCAATCTTGTCCAACCTAGCCATTGGTTCTTGTATAGTAACCAGTTTGACCTTCTCACTATTAATGATAAACTTTAGCCTAGCCAATGTAGGGTTATTGTGAACTCCTCTTGCATTCCAACTAACGAACTTAATCATTATCAGATGCATATTTTTTTGTTTCCAATGCTCTCTTCCCAAGAGAGTTTATAGACAGTCTTCTTGAGTTCCTACTTGCTGACTTAATCTTCCTTGTAATAATGGCTTCAAAGTCTCTTTCAGGATCGTTAGAACTAGCTTTTGGGGAAGGATTTAGACTACCAGCACTACCTCTTCTAGGAGAAAGCACCATATTTCTGTCCATGAAGTTCTCCTCCTCCTCAAGATTTTGAAGAGCACTTATAATGTCAGGGTCAGTAGACGAATCTGTTCTTTCTTTTATAGGACTCGCAACACTGGTTGATGGACAAGACATAGATTGTCTGTCTTTTTTTGTAATGATAGACTTAAGTTTTCTCCTATAGACATGAGTAAAAGGTTTAACCTTTGTAGTCACAGTGTCAGTTTGTTGTTGATTGTCTGACTTGTTAGTATCTTGTAAACTCTGTGTAGTTCCTTGTTGAACAATCTTTTGATCAATAACAAGATCAGCTTCTTTATGTTTCTTGGCCTCCATACCTTTGTGCTTTTTGCATTCATTAAGATTATGTCCAATATGACAGCAACCCTTACAGTAACCAGGAATATTTTTGTAGCTTACCCTTATAGAATACTCATGGCCATCCCCAAAATCCACACTCAACAATCTTTTTAGCGATTTCGAGACATCAACTTCTAGTAAAGCAAAACAGGCGTTCCATTTAGCCCTGTTTCTATCTGGAATGACCACATGATGCACCTTTCCAATGGTTGATGCGAGTTCTTGAACAATTGTAGCATCATACATGAACTCAGGAAGCATTTCAAACCTTACCCAGATGAGAGCCTCTGGACATTCAAAACTCCTACTACTTTCTGGGCACCATTTGATCACCCTCATCAATTTACCGTCTACTTTCCAGAATCTGCTAACCCACAAACGCCCAGCGTCCTCCAAAGCTGCAAACTCAACCAAAATTTTCCTAGAATCGATTGTGACATAGGAATACTCACCTTTAAACTTTAAAGATTCAAGAAACAGTTGGAATGCCTGTCTCTTTGGTATTCCATCATTGAATTTGGCTATCAACGTAGTCCTTGAATTAAAACAGAGATCAGCCTTAACCTTACTGTCAAACGTAATCTTGATGTTGTCCTCCTCTTTGATTACACCCACTGGCTTGAGATTTGAAGTCTGAGCCTTCTTTCGTACTACATCCGAGTAAGACTTTGCAGAAATAGCCTCATCGTTCGACCTTGTACTCTGAATCGGCTTATTACTTTTTAACGGCGGAAAATCAGCGTCATTCATCCTTACCAAGGACCACACCGCTGAGCTTCAACGGGCTGTGCCACAAGCTCAAGCGCAGGATGCCCAAGCACCTAAACTACCACTTCTTCCAAGTCTCTATACCAGCAATTGAATGAAGTTTCGTAAAAGAAAATTTCTTAGAGCTTAAGAAAGTTGTTAGGTTCTTGGAGTTTCTTCTTAATATATTTTTTTTTCTAACTTCAACAATGAAAGAAGTTTAAGACACTTACTTCTATTTTATAAACAATTTTATTATCTCCCCTATTGTTTGTCGCGTATTCATTTCAAGATTGGATTGAGAAGTCGTAAAACCAAATATGCCCTCAATATAGGTACCGAAATGGACTTTCGGAGTAGGTGATCTGTTCGGCGTAAGATCCTTTCTCTTCTCTCATTTTACGAATCGCGCGAGTAATTTCTTTCCTCTTTCTATAAGGGGTAGGATTTACTAAACAGCCACCCTGGGGAATTTAAAAGGCTTAAGAAAATTCATTTAAGCTCTACGGAAGGCAGGATCAAAACGATATCTCTATGTTGTTTAGCTCATATACGGAGAAGCAAGTCACTCACTCACTTTCAAAAGGAATTAACACTTGCCTTGTGATAACTCTTATTGTTCGCTTTTATGCGTATTAAATATTATCCCAATAGTAAAGATATGTCATCTTTGTAAAATCATTAATTCACTTAAGTTCCTGAAATTGATATCATTAAATCACTTTCTTTAACACTTTATATCTCGGGTCACTTTTTCACTTTTTCTTTCTTAGCGCAGTGCTTTATTGCGCGGATTTGGTGCGCTATTGAATAACATTCCTATAATATAAGTGGTTAAACTATCTCCCTATTTCAAAGAGGTCCTCTATTTTGGTTGGCTAGACTATCAGAATAAGCATATAGATGCAAAGCAATTTCTTAACTAATAATGGGTTTTTAAGGTAAAAATAATAATACGATTTTTATTTTAGGAGAACCCGTAATAGCACTTCACTAGAGATGAATATAACACCCTCCCCTAATTTCAATTCTGATTATAAATAGTGATTTCCCCATCTTTTATAAAATTATAAATTGGAAAAAAGAAAGAAATAGTTAATATTTTATCATTTATTATAATTATTTATTATTTCTTTTAGTTTCATTTTTAGGAATGGTTATTTTGAAAACCCTATAATGAGACCTTTTATAATAAGATCTTCTTTGGCTATAATGAGATCCAAAAAATGACAGAAATACTCTTGATATAAAAGTTGTATTTCAGCCAAAACTTCATCTTTTCTCTCTTCTCTACCTAAAAAGCTCTCAAAATCGTCGAAAACAAAACTCTAGATTTCTCAAATCTGAACTTACAAACACGTTAAGTTATGAATCCAATACTTATTGATGTAATTTTTATGCAATTTAGTTAGATATTTTTAATGATATTTAGAGTTATATGTTCGACCAAAAAACTCGAACTAACAAACTCGTTAAGTTATGAATCCAATACTTATTCGATTCCTTCTCTTTCGAATAAGTTTCCAGAGTGAGTGTTATATTTTTCTTTATATTTTTATTATTTATCAATATATGTTTCCTCGAAATCAACTAAATGTGTGAGTTTTATTTTCAATTATCCAAATTCAATTAAGTCGCTCAAATTTGATTTTTGTGTTTTTTAGAATTTTTGTTTAGTTAAAGGGAGAAAATTATATCTCTCCAATTACTTCTAAATAGTTTCTAGTCTTCTTTAGTACTTCAAACTCTTCGATTTTCTCTAGTTCCACAACACCAAACCTATCTCTCTCGTCTCGATACAAGTTGATAAAATTGGTAGATATCGGTGGTGAAGGGATGTAGGGGCGAGGGGGCTGCAGCCCCCTAACCCCACTATAACCTCCACATGAGCACTGCTGAATTTTGATTATATTAAGTAGCAATATTGGGTGTAGTGGGTTTTTGTTTCCGTGTGAAAGAAACATCTCATTAGACAAATAATAAAATTTCTTTATTCAGGTAAATGTAAATAAATTTTAGACATGACAAACCATTCGAGTGGCGAGAAATATCGTTTCATAGGATTATTTGTGATCCAATTTTGTATAGAAATATGGAATTAAGATCGATGCATTCGATCAGTTTTATCCATGGTAAAAGGTTGGGTTCAAATTGAACCATTGTTTAATCAAACAATTTTTTTTTCTAAAATAAAAAAGGAGAAAGCTATATATAAAATAACAAGAAAAAAATAGTTTTTATGAAGGGTAAATTGATCCATTCACATATACAGAAAGAGTCTCGTTATAACCGACAGGTGTCCTGCTATAGTCTCGCCCTTTACATTTTTACTAATTTATTATTTTACTGAACTGAATCCTGAATCCTGATAAAAATAAAACACAATAACTTTGGCTTATTTAGACCCAATAACCAATAACCCATAACTCAGATTAGAATTCCAATAACCCATAATCCAAATAAAAAACCTTAATTCAAGAAACATAATTTTTAATTCTTGAAACCTAAAGGTCTTCTAATAAGATCATCTGTTGCAATTTGCCTCAACATGGATGCAAATAATAATAATAAATGGTTTCACTCGGGGCAATGCAACATAAATAAAATAAAAATCTCGTCCAAAAAGCGTAATTGTCATGGAAGTTCCGAGAATGAATTGGTAGCTGATAGTGCTACCACGGCTCGACAAAAAATCATATGGTTTTTTCTGCGTGGATTTGTTTAGGATCCAATACCGTATATGTGATCATTTACTGTAAATTTAATAAGCTAGATTAAGATTCTAAAGTGCAGAAATATGCTCTATCTCTCTTTCTCTTCTCACGTGAGGAAGTCCAATGCTCGAAAAATCTATAAATAAAAAGTATTTACAAAAAAGGTTTTCCGCATTAAATTAAGATAGGCACATTGAGTTATGACAGATCTTTTGTCTCAATCAAGAACCACTCTCATTGTTAAATTCAGCGATGGTATCCCCAAGAGGCTGGCATTTCAACAGTTTCTTGATTCTTTCAAGTTTAAGGGTATGTTTACATATCTTTCTATTGATTCAAGACAAATCTTGGTGGAGTTCTCTGTGTTGGAGGATGCTGATAGATTATGGGTGAAGCGGTTTTGGAGTGTGGAAGGTAAAGTTATGCGTGTTATTAAGTGGTGCCCTCAAAGTAGCAGAAACTTTGAGTCCCCGGTGGCTTTACTCTAGGTCAGGATTGAGAAGGTGCCTGAGTATATGTATAACATATCTGTTATACAAGAGGTGGCTTCTTCTCTTGGATTCGTGCATCAGGTGGTGGTGCCTGAGATTAATCGTGCAAAAGTTAACGCTTGCTTTGCTTTGGTTGAAATCGACGTTTCAAGGTTGCTTAAGAGGAAACTGTGGGTGGGCTTTGGTGAGTGTGATGGGTGCTGGTTGGGTGTAAGTTACAAGAATGCGCCCTGTTATTGCAAGACTTGTCATCATTTGGGGCATGGTGTTGAGAATTGTAAAAAGAACCTTGAAATGGGTTCCAAGAATGAAAAGAACAGTTCTGATATTAATGTTAAAAAGGCTGATCAACCTGAGTTGTTACATGAAAAGGTTTCATCTGTTCAAGTTCCTAAATCTACTAAGGTTCAGACCTTTAGTCAAGTTTACAGACGGAAACTTAAGTCTATAATAACAGCTAAAGACATGTCTTCTGTTTCTTGCCCTTCAACAAGTGTGGCAAGCCCGGTGAAAGAGAAGAAAGCTGTTGACAATGACCCGGTCCTCATTAGCGCTCTTCAGAGTCTTGAGGAGGAATATAACTCTTTGGGCAAGGATAATCTGCAGGAGTCTCCCTGTGGTGAGAATACTGGAAGCTATAATCCTTCTCCAAGGACTAGCTGCAATGATCATGATCAAGGGTTTGAATCTGTTATCTCTGGTAAAATTAAATCTGCAAACAAGAACAGTAATTCAAAAAGGTTATCAATAAACTCTCTAAGAAAGAGAGAAAAATGTCACATTAGGTCTGTCTCTGATAATGTTTAAGATTATCAGTTGGAATGCCCGAGGAATTCATAATAATCCTACTATTGCTAGGCTAAAGTTTATCATTAAAAATGAGAATGTTAAGATTATCACTATTCAAGAACCTATGACTAGACTTGATAAGATTGACTTAATTGCTAGGAGGATTGGATTTGATAACTATATGGCTAACACTTCTAATAAAGTTTGTTTTTTTGGCCTAATGATATTAGTGTGTCTGTTATTTGTGATCATGATCAGTTTTTACATCTTGATATTACTTATGCATCTTTCAATTGTTATTTTACTTCTGTTTACGCTAAGAATCAGAGAATCCAGAGGAAGTTTCTTTGGAGCCAGTTAGGTAATCTTACCTGTGATTTGAAGCCTTGGGTCATTGCTGGGGACTTCACCTCTACTAGAAGTCCTGATGATCAGCTGAATTGTATGAGCTTTGATGGTATTGGTGCTGAGGAATTCAATGAGTTTATTAGGCACTGCAAGCTGGATGTGCCTGGGCATACTGGATCTCGTTATACCTGGAGCAATAACAACGTTTGGAAGCGGTTAGACTGGGTGTTGGTCAATCAAAAATTGCTAAATGATTTGACTATCCAGGTTTGCCACATGGTCAGAACTTGTTCTGACCATGCCCCTCTTTTAATTTCAATCAGCAATGCCTCCAACATCAATAATCATATTAAGAAGAGTTCTTTTAAATTTATTAATGCTTGGGCCAATCACCCTGATTTCATGAATTGTGTAAGTCAGAGTTGGTCCAAGCATTGTAATGGTGATGAGAGTACTATCTTTTGGTATAAGCTTAAAAGGCTGAAGAAGCATTTGAAAAACTGGAATTTTATGACTTTTGGAAACATTTTTAGCAAAGTTAAAGATGCTATTATTGATGTTGAAAAATGTGAGATTATTCATCAGAATACCAATGATAACATTTCTAAATCTCAGCTTTCTAAAGCCAATAGCACTCTCATTCTGGCTTTAAAGGATGAAGAATGCTATTGGAAGCAGAAGTGCTTCAATTTTTGGCTAAATGATTGTGATGAGAATACTAAGCTTTATCACAATTATGTAGCCAAGAAAAGGAAAAGAAATCACATTGCTGGTATTAAGGATAATGATAGATGGCTTACTGATCAATGTGATATTGCTTCTTCTGTTGTGTCTCACTTTAAGATGATCTTTTCCAGTGATCCTGTCAATTGCAATGATGTTAGTTATCGAGATTCCATACTTAACAATATTCCAAAGCTTGTTTTGGACAGGGATAATGAAGAGATTACTAAAGCTACATCTATGGATGAAGTTAGATCTATCATTGATGATATGAAGATGGACAGTGCCCCTGGCACTGACGGTTTTAACACTTTCTTTCTTAAGCACTATTGGAATATTATTTTCTATGATTTATGTAAGGCTTTAAATGCTTACCTTGCTGGTAGAGCTATCCCAAAAGGTGTGTTTGCCACTGGGATTGTGCTTGTTCCTAAAGTGGCCAACCCTATAACCTGGAACAATTACAGGCCTTTAAGTATGTGCACTATAATGAATAGATTGTTCTCTGCCCTCATTAATAGGAGAATATCTTCTATTTTGCCTAGAATTGTTTCTAGAGGGCAGAGTGCTTTTGTCAAAGAGAGACTTATTCATGATAACATTTTAATTTCCAAGGAAATGCTTCATAACATTAGTAGAAAGCCTTCTAAAGGAAATATTATTTTGCAGTTAGATATGACTAAGGCGTTCGATGGAATGCCTCACTCCTTTGTAATTAAAACTTTGAAATGTTTTGGGTTTTCTGATGATATTGCCTCTCTAGTTTACAATCTTATCTCTAATGTTATGGTTTCAGTGTTAATTAATGGTTCGTGTTCTGGTTATTTCCCTCAAAAGTCTGGTTTAAGACAAGGAGATCCATTATCTCCTTGCCTTTTTATCCTGGCTGAGGAAGCCCTATTGAGAGGCTTGAATAACCTCTATGTGATTAATAATGATATGCAGTTCTATCTTAAATCTGGATACATCTTACCTTGCTTAGCCTTTGCAGATGATATAATCATCTTCTCCAACAGTGCCTCCTCTTCAATAAAAAAGCTGAGTCACCTGCTTGACAATTATCAACATGAATCTGGTCAATTAATTAACAGAGACAAGACTAAGATTTTTACCTATTCTAGAAGTTCAAAGGTCCATGCTGCTAGAATTAACTCCACTTTGGGTTTTCAGACTGAGCATGCTCCATTCAATTACCTGGGTGTCACAATTGCAGCAAACAATAAAGGGAAGCACTATACTCATCTTTTAGCTAAAATCTATAATAAGATCAATGAGTGGGATCTGAAGAATCTATCTTATAGTGGCAGACTGTCACTCATAAGACATGTTCTTCATCCCATTATCTATTTTTGGATGCAAAATAGCTTAATCCCTAAAAATATTCTGAACAAATTGGAGATTTGTCTCAATAAGTTTCTGTGGAGACCTAAGTTTAATGAGTATGCGATTCATTGGGCTGGTTGGACTAACTTGTGTAAACCCTTTGATGAAGGTGGATTGAATATCAAGTTGCTGTCTGATATTCAACTCACCTTCTCCTATAAACTGTGGTTCTTATTTAGGAAGGGAAAGTCCCTTTGGTCTGACCTTATTTCTAGTTCTTACTGCAAGAATAGGCATCCCCTTTCAGCTAAGTGCAATGTTAATGACTCTATTATGTGGAAGAGACTCTATTATGTTAAAGATAATGCTGATCAGTATGTTCACTGGAAGGTTGGGTGTGGGGACATTTATTTTTGGAGAGATGCATGGCATAATATGAGTCCCATTATTACTGAGCAAAATTCTTGGTATTTTCCAGCTAAAATAAATACTTTTTGGAAAAATGGTAGTTGGGATTCCACTCTTGTTTCTTTCCTTTCCCATGAAAGATATCAACACATAAGCTGTGTAAATATCAATCATGATCAGGAGGATTCTATAGAATGGAACCTATCAAAAGATAAAAAGTTTAACACAAAAATGACTTGGGAAAGCATTAGACTGAAAAATAACAAATCTTTCTTTTTCAAAAAAATTTGGCATAACTTTATTCCTTCAAAATTTTCTTTTCTCAACTGGAGGATACTAAAAAATTTTGTTCCTATTGACAGTGTTCTCTCCAAAAGCATTTCTATTTAGTTTCTAAGTGTCAGGTTTGCTGCAATTGTGAAGATACTACTCATCTATTCATCAATTGCAGTTACGCCTGGCCCTTATGGAATTATTATGGACTCATGTTCAAAATTCCAGTAAAACGTTTTATGAGTCTTCGTCACATGTTCTTTATTTGGTTTAAGGTTACTTGTAGTAACTTTCATGTTACCCACATTGTCCCTCAATTGATTGTTTGGACAATCTGGTTTAACAGAAACCACTGCAAGTTTGATAAGCCATTGGACAATTTCTGTAATGCTATTAGTAGGATTAATCGATTCATTATAGCTATTGACTCTAATCTTAAACCTAAACATTGGGTTCGAGCTACTGATGCATGAGCTAGGATCGGTGCTATGTCTATTAGTAAGAGGAAAGTTTCTGACATGAAGTGGAAAGTACCTGGTGCTGGCAGAATCAAAATTAACTCCGATGGTGCTTGTTGCTACACTGGTGAGGCCTCTGGTGGATTAATTGCGCGTGATGATCAAGGGAACTGCATTGAGGGTGCATGCTTCTTGTTTGGAAAGATATCTCCTCTTCAAGCTGAAAGGAGAGCTCTGAAGGAGGCCCTCATTCTCTGTCACAGGAGAGGTTGGAGAAATGTCGACCTTGAATCCGACTGTTTGACTCTTGTAAACAGTCTGAATAGCCCTGATGATGATAACATTAGAGACTTGATTCTCCTTTCGATGCGAATTTTCCACATTTCCAGGTCGGAAAATGTGGCGGCTGACTGGATTTCGAAGTGGGTTCTTGCTGAAAGGAAGAACCACTCCTTCACGATTCACGAAATTCCCAACCCACTCCTTGCTATCATCGTGCTCGAGAGTTTATGGGTTGGGTATATCGATCCTGGATATGATCTTTGCTTCTGATGCATACGTAGTTTGAAGATTCTTGGTTGGCTGGCTTGTGGTCGTGAGTGCTGAAGGGTTTCTATGGTGGTTCCTGTTAAGATTGGGTGTTTGGGTGGCTATGGTGGTCTGAGTGTTAGGGTTTGTGTGAGAGGGAGAAGTTTTGGGAGAGTGATTGAATTAGGGTTTCTAATCTAGGGATGTGGCTTCGATTTAGGGCTGTGTTTTCTGGCTTTTTATTTGAGCCCTTAACTTTGTGATGGCTTCTATTTTAGCCCTCTTTCTTTGTAAAGTTCAATTTAGTAATATAGTGATATTTTGCCAAAAAAAAAAGATAGACACATTGAGTAACTCATGATAAAGAAAAAAAATTAATGTCGAATATTTCGTAAGTTTCCATCGGATGAATAGCTAAATTGTTATCGGTCTATCTTTTTTATAAATGAATAATGGCAGCATAAGGCAAAATTATATGAAAAAATAAAAATCTAGAAAATTCAAAAAGGTAAACCAGATTTTATATAATATTCCGCTTGATATATGGTCAAATTTTAACCCGCATCCCAATGGTGGACGTGCATAGGGGTTTTGCGAGGCTCTGATCCTACTTACCATTAGGGATGGCAAACGGTCTGAACCGCGAACCGCCCGCACCGTTTAAATCAGAACCACGGGTTGCAGTCCTGGCGGGTTGCGATCCTACCAGGTTGCAGTCCTGCCGGGTTGCTCTTTATACGGTCCTGCCAGTTTGCAGTCTTAATGGGCCAGTTTCACAGTTAAACCGGCAGTTCAAACCACCAGACGAACCATTTAAGAACCGTTTATCAGTTCAAACCATCAGCCAAACCATTTAAGAACCGTTTATCAGAATATTTTATAATGTTATTTAAAATTAATTTGTAAGTGTTAATTGAATCTAATTTCAATAATTGAGATATGTACCATATACACGAGTCAATTATTTTATTTCATGTATTTTAATTTAAATATGTTATCATTTTAATCGAAATTTTATAATCATCAATTACATTCTAAAAAAATAATTGTAATTTGATTTTGATACGTTTGAATAATATATACCTATTAAATAATATATACCTATTAGACATATAATTGTATTCTAATTTTAAATTATTAGGTGATTCTTTAGATTCTTTCAAGCTTGAAGTGTTTATGGTTAGATGAATTATATAGTTTATTGTATTTTCGAACTATTCAATATTAGAAGTTTATATGCATAAACATAAATTACTTGTAAGTTGTAAAGAACAAAATAAAAATTGAAAACGAAAGTGATTTAAATAACATTTAATAAAAAATAGAAGCAAAACAAACAATTCATTAAAAATAAAAACCAAACAAATAACATAGTTGCTCAATCAACTAAAAAAGAAAAACATTACAACGATAATGAAAATCAAATGCAAAAAACTAAGGAGCTTCATCGTTGTTGTTGTTGTTAGGTGGTGGACCTTGCAAATGCATGTTCTCCATCATCCGTCGCATATACTCCGACTGTTCGGCTTGAGAGTTTGCAAATCGCTCATTCCATTGATCTTGTCCATGATGCCACTGCTCGTATTGACCATGCCACTGCTCGTATTGACCATGCCACTGCTGGAGGTGACCAAGTTGACCATTCACCCCTACTTGCCACTGCTGTATCTGGCTAAGCTGGTCATTTACCCCCCCCCCCTGCCAATTTTAAAATTCACTTTGTCATTTTGTAAAATCATCATGCCATTCCTTTTGTTGAGTATGCACAAATTGCATATAATCCATATGATGCTGATGCGAAAACTCAGCAAATTCGCGATCAGTTCGTCTTTCTTGTGGCGGTACTCCAGAAGAACCACTAGCATTTGGATCGAAAGACGCTTCAGCCTCAACTCGATACTGAGTAGGTGGATTTGGCGGTTTTGTAAGACCGTTCGTAGTATATATCTGATTCAAGTCTTGTCTATGGTGGTTCCATGCCTCCAATTTCGAAATCAACTCTCCATCCCAAGAGTATATTTCCTGCAAACGCAAAGAGTTTCTACCTATAGCACTAGTCGGCCTAACCTTCATCGGAGTGTACATACTCACATCAGCTCCTTTCGAAACAAGGAATTTACTCACTATCATCCCATAAGATAGTTTATCCGTACCACACCTCGTAGCCATATTTCGAATCATCAAGCTAGGTAAATTAATTATTCCCTGATTTCGAACGATAAAAGCAGTAACAAATGTTTGAATATATGAAAGCTGCATATTATTGTTACTAGGGGGAAGAAATATACTATTTACCAATTTCAAAGCTAATTTCCCATTAGCATCCAAATTACCCCGCATGGCTCGAAATTTACCGTTAATTTTCGGAGCTTCCGCACCAGGACAAGTAAGAAGCTCTACTGCTTCTTCGTAAGACAAAGGCCAATCAACACTCCAGATCGTAGGGCGATAACTAATGGGAGGTAATTTATTACCGGTATACATATCATGGGTTGGAACGGAAAAAAGATCTTCGAAATCAGTTTCAAAAAAAGTATAGGGTTTACCATCAACCAAACAATTCATTCCTAAACCTCTTGGATCATTTTCGATTAATTTTGCGGTGGCATAAAACTTGCGTACTAGTTCTAGATACCAATCACATTTGAATCTAGCTAGTGTCATCCAACCTAGGCCATTATTAGGTTCAATAAGTTTGAATTTTTTTTGCATACCCTCTATTTGGATAAGTTCCTCATAGTCCAGATACATACCAGACCAAATTTTGGTTACACCTCGACCTCCTTCCTGATTACGGATGCGAAGCTCCCCTTCGCCGCGATGTTCGATAGTCTCGCTCTCCGTTAGCTTCATATCTTCAAACAACATATCTGCCACATCTTTCACTTGTCTCGAGGTTGCTTCACTACATCCACCTTTACGAGCATGCTTTGATCTTTTCGAAGACATTTAGCGAAACCTGAAATTTAAATAGAGTTTGAAAAATATAATTTTTTTAGAGAACTGTAGTAGAGAGAGGGGATAGATTTGTATTGGAGAGGGAGAGAGGGGATATATTTGTAGTGGAGAGGGAGAGAGGGGATAGATTTGTAGTGGAGTTGAAGTGAAAAATATAGTAGGAGGTAGGTTGTATTTATAGGGATTTTCTTTTTCATACTAGCCGTTTGATGACGTCATGATTACGTCATCGTGCGGACCATCCGGCCAGGCGTCCGGATGGTCCGTGGCTTTAAATTGCCAACGACTAGTTGAACTTCAACTAGCCGTTGAGTCCGGGGCATCCGGACGAATCTCCGGATGCCCCGGATGACATCCGGACCATTCGGATCGATATCCGGATGGTCCGAATTCTCTGTCCGAGCGTCCGGACCATCCGGACGTTGATCCGGATGGTCCGGACGAATATTTTTTTTTGATTTTTCGTTTTTTTTATGGGTCTCCCCTATAAATAGAGGAGACCCCAACACCAATACTCACCCCTCTCAAGAAAATATCTACTTCTCTCTAAATCTATCTACTTGTTCGAAAAGTTCTAGAAAACTATAATTACTTATTTTACATATTCTACTCATACGTTCGAAATTGTTTGATTTTTGTTTTTCCGCAAATTGTTTTTTAGTTGTTATTAGTCTAAATTTAGTTGTTCTATCTTGTTATTAGTCTAAATTTAGTTGTTATATCTTGTTATTAGTCTAAATTTAGATTTTATTATTAGTATTTTATTGCATATTTAAAAAAAACTGTTATTAGTTTTAAAATGAATTCAAAACGTAGAAATACTGGGATAAACCCACCATCTAATGTGGATCTCAATACCATAGACGAATTTTCTACAGAACTCCCTCACCTTGACACACTCTCCTCCCACGAAAGTGGTGGTGAAGTACTAGTGCTGGGTCGAGATCTCGTAAGAAAACATCTTGGATTTGGAAACACTATACTCTATCAGAAGATGGTTATAATTGTATTTGTAACGTGTGCAAAAAAATTATCTTCACGTAAGTGGAGCTAGAAATATGGGCACTAGCACTATGGTAAAACATTTATTTAAACATTCAATATATGATCCTACAAAACCTAACCCAACTAATGTTTGCATGAACCCTCAAACAGGTCTTCCTTTTGAGTTTAACCACGATACATATAGGGAAGAAACAATGATTTATGCAGTCGGTAGTTTACAGCCATTTAGTTTTGGGGATTCTTGGAGATAGAAAAATTGGATGCAAGCTGGGGTAAACCCACACGCAAAACGCATTCCACGTAGCTCTTTAAAATCGCTAGCCTTTAAAATATTATTTAAAAAGAAAAAAGAGATTATTCAAACTATGCAGACTTTGCCATGGAATGTTTCGATTACTAGTGACATGGCTACTTTTACTGATTTAGATATGATATGTGTTACCCTCCATTGGATGGACGCCCAATGGGTCCTCCAAAGGAGAATTATATGGTTTGAATCAATTGGGAAGCATAACGCACAAATAATTAGGGAGAGTATGATTGAATGCATGAATGTTTATGGCATTAAAAACAAGATTATGTCTATTTTGTTGGATAATGCATCTTCTAATGCATCTGCATTAAAAATGCTTATAGAAGATTGCAATCCCCCTTTTCCAAAATTGTTTCACACCAAATGTTTATGCCACGTACTTCAATTAATTGCGAAAGAAGGAATACGTAAGGTTCAGGTGATTATATTACCCCTATAAAAAATGGGATCCTATTTTGCTCGACATCCGCTGCTAAAAAAAGAGTTTTAAAAACACTTGTTACTTCAAATGGGAAAAAAATATAAGAAACTTATATTAGATGTCGAAACTAGATGGAATTCTACTTACACAATGCTTGCACGTGCGCATGTTTTTAAAGAAGAGATTATGACGCTTTATAATGCATCTTATCGTGAAACACCAATTGAACCAGATCATTGGAAATATTGTGCACACATGTTAAGATTTTTAAGACTTTTTAAAGAAAACACTCTAACATTTTCTTCACAAAATCAACCTAATGCTCATTTGGCCCTTTTCACGATTACTAATCTTTCCATGCATATGAATGAATTTAGATCAAATTATGTATGCGTAGGAATGGTGCCCGGAATGGAATATAAGTTCACAAAGTATTTTCATCCAATCCCTGATAGTTATTCATTTGCTTGCCTTTTAGATCATTTTTCACGAAAAGAAAAATTTGAATTGCTAGTTAGATGCTTTTATCACTCTGTACGGTTTTCTACAGCTAAACCACCAAAGGAATCAATTGACCCTGAAGGGTATATTATCGGTATATATGATTGTTTGTATAATATCTATGATAATTATGCTGCAAGATATAGATCAAATACATCTACAAATGTAAGGAGTAGTAACAATAGAGGTAGAGGGAGATCTTCTACTAACGATGTTCAATTGGCAATGTTACGAAGCAATGTTACAAAAACCCCTCAATCTGATAATGAGTTGTCTAGATATTGGAGCACTAGGTTTGATTTTACGAATTATCAAAACCAAGGTATTGAAGATATCATAAGATGGTGGGGTACCAAAACTGAAGAGTTTCCTATTCTTTGCAGGATTGTTAAAGAGATTTATGCTATACCTATGTCTACAGTTGCAAGTGAGTGTGCTTTCAGCCAAGCGAGGTTGCAATACACGACTAAGAGAACAAGATTGACGGGCAAAGCACTTGGAGTGCTTGTGGCAGTTAAGGATTGGACAGCGGCGGATAAAAGGATGCAAGACATAGAGTTTAGAGACGAAGTGAACGTAGACGACATCTTCGAAGATTATCCGGATGATTACGAAGATACACTTGAACAAGAAATTGCGGAAGAAAACGAAGCTGACGACGAAGATTTTACTTACGAAGAAGACGAAGCTGAAGATGAATGATGTTTGTAATAGTTTTTTGCTATTTTATATTGTAATTTGAAAACATTTGTACAACTCCTGGCCCGCACGAGTATAAACTGTGAACGACTAAATTATCCAAAAATGACTTTACCTTTTATTATAATAACAACAACTGTATTATGAAATACTTATAACTTCATAAGATCTAATATTGGTTTAAAAAATAATAACAAACACTTGTAAAATTTAAAACCAAATCACAATAGTAATCAAAATGTAATATTAAAATTATAACCATAGAATTTGTAATATTTTAACATGATAAGATATAGTTTTGGTTTGTATTAGATCTAAAAACATAATAATAATATTCAAAATATGATAATAACATAAGTAATTTTTAAAATTTTGGACTATATAATAATTACAACACTTAAAATATTAATAACCAAAACAAATTAATATTAACAAAAATGTAATAATAATTCTATAATAATATGCAATATCTCAATATTTTTTAAATATAACATTTTGGTTATAAAATAAATAAAACATTTATAATATTTACCAATAAACCGCGGTTTTTACAAATAAACCGTGGTTTCGCAGTCCTGCCGGGTTGCAGTCCTGCCGGGTTACTCCTTATGCGGTCCTGACGGTCTGGCGGTCCTGGCGGATTGCGATCCTGCCAGTTTGCAGTCCTAATGGGCCAGTTTCGCAGGTAAACCGCCAGTTCTTAAGCAGGTTGTCAGCTTTGAACCGTGGTTCCAGAACCATTTGCCACCTCTACTTACCATAAAAAATGGATTAATTTATATAGTTTATTTTACAAAATATATATATTTTAAGGAAAATTGTAATGTAAAAAATTTGAAATAATAATTATTTTTAATCAAAATTTTAATTTAAAAATATGAAATAATGAATATTTTGAAAGAAAAATCTAAATTAAAATATTGGATGATAGCGGGTTTTAAGATAAATTTTAAGCTAAAGTATTTATAAATTGAAAAGATGTAGTCCATATCAACATCTCAATTCCGTAAGTGTTCTTATTTTTTAATCAATTTTTTTTCAATAATTTGTTTCAATTTTATTTGGTTTAATATTTTTGCCTAAATTGATTTTTTCTTTATCTTCGTCTCCTATTGTTCTACAGTTGATTTAAAAGTTAATGGGTCATTGTTTACAAGAAAATATTGTAATTAAAATCAATTTTTAAAAAAGGAGAACATGAAGAAGATGAAGATTTTAATTAGATAGATTAAAGAAGATGAAGAATTTAATTAAATAATTTAAAAATTATAAAATAAAATAAATAAAATAATTGCGTAGAATGAATTTTATAAAATAAAATTTAGCCCTCATTATTTTGATTCCTAGATCCGCGATCCCCACAGAAAATGGTTGACCACTAAAGTAATTGTTATAAACGAGTCAACTAGTACCTTGACAGTGTAACGTGTTCGGCGGTACAATTTTGTGTCATTGGCAAGTTGTAATACAATGGATGATTTTCCTAAAAGAGTATATATGCTCATTAGGCCCACTATCTAGTAACTCTATTAATTCCTTATAAATAGACTACTAGGCTACACAAAACGCAATCTGAAATCTGTACATTTTCTACCATAGTGAAACTCTTTAATCTGGCGGTGTTCGTGGACGTAGACAATTGTCGAACCACGTTAAATCCTGTGTTAATTTAAATCTTTCCTTCACATATGTTCTGTGCTTGAGCCATTTTGCGATAATTGTATAGTAATTTAATAACAAAATTGGTATCAGAGCCACGTGGTGAAATTAGGGCTTTTGCAACTAGGGTTTCACAATGGCGTCTACATCAACAAAATACATGATTGAAAAATTTGATGGGGGATCCAGCTTTGCGTTGTGACGGATTAAACTGAAATCTTCATTGGTATTGTAAGAGCTGTGGAAGGCTGTGGAGAATAAGTTACCAGAAGAGATGAAAGAAGAGGAGAAACAAGATCTTCAAGAAAGGGCTTTGTGCTGGATTTTAATGAGTGTGAAAGACAATGTGCTTCACGAGATTAGTGGTGAGAAGACTGCTGTCTGTGCATGGAAGAAACTAGGAGATCTTTACTCAGAGTAATCAGTAGTAAACCGATTATACTTGAAGAAAGATTTGTATGATTTTAGATTGAAAGAAGGTATGTCCATAACATAGCACTTAGATAATTTTAAATCAATTATAATGGATTTGGAGAACATAAATATAAATATTGAGGATGAGGATCAAGCTTTGTTTGTACTGAGATTGTTACCAGCTCCCTATGAAAACTTTGTATATACCATTATGTATGGTAAGGATAAGTTATCGCTAGCAGATGTCAAAGGGGCACTGAAATCAAAGGAGATGAGACAGTTGCAGCCAAACAATCAAGCTGAAGATGAAGGTCTTATGACTAGGGAAAGATCTAGAAGCAAAGCGAGTTCTTTAAGGAGGAAGAATTGGAGGTCCAAGTCAAAGGTAAAGCACTCAAAATGTTATGAATGCAGTGAGCAGGGTCATTATAGAAGAGATTGTCCAAAACTGAATGGTAAGAAGGGAAATCAAAAGGAAAATACAGCAAATATTGTTGAAGGTGTGAACGATTCCGACGATAGTGAAAACAGTGGTAGAGGAGATGTATTGTCCGTGAGTTCAGACTTTGGGAAAACATCTTGGGTACTTGATATTGGCGCTACATATCAGATGTGTCAGTTTAAACAGTGGTTCAATACTTACAAACCAATGCAGGGAACTGTCTATTTAGGGAACAATCATTCGTTGACTGTTGGTGTATTGGTAACGTCAGAATCAGAATGTTTGACGGGGTTGTTAGAATCTTGACGTACTGGCATGTTCTTGGGTTAAAGAGAAACGTAATTTCTTTTAGGATTCTAGACTCTCGGGGTTACAAGTACCGTGTAGAAGACGGTGTAATCAAAGTGACAAAAGGCTCAATGGTATGCATGAAAGACAGTTTGCAGAAGGGTCTTTACATTCTCTAAGGGAGTGTTGTTATGGCCGATGCTGCAGTAGCATCATCATGGAGTAATAGTCAAAGTAGGCAGGATCAAAATAAGTTTTGGCATTGGCGTCTTGGTCACATGAGTGATAGAGGATTAGCTGTTTTGGGAAATAGAGATTTGTTGAAAGGGTATAAAGCAGAATCATTGGGATTTTGTGAGCACTGTGTGTTTGGTAAACAAACTATAGTCAAATTCAGAAAATCGGCTGTAAGAAAGACTTAAGGGACAGTGGACTATATTCACTCAGATCTTTGGGGTCCAAACAGAATTCCATGCAAGAGCAGAGCCAAATACTATATCACTTTGATTGATAATTATTCAAGAATGGTGTGGGTTTACTTTCTGAAAACGAAAGACGAGGCATATTCAACCTTTGTCAAATGGAAGAATATGATTGAGAAGAAAACATGAAGAAAACTCAAACGTCTTAGGACAGAAAATGGGTTAGAATATTGCAATCGTGAGTTCAACGACTTCTGTGAAGCTGAGGGAATAGTGCGCCATCGCACTTGTTCTAGAACACCACAACAGAATGGAGTCGCAGAAAGAATGAACATAACTCTTTATGACAAGGTATGAAGTATGCTCTCGCATTCCGGTGTGGGAAAGGATTTTTGGGCTGAAGTTATCAATACAGCGTGTTACTTGGTGAATTGGTCTCCATCAACAACTATTAATTATAAAACTCCTTTTGAGATTTGGTCTGGATCGTCGGCTGATTATGAACATTTAAGGGGTGTTCGATTTTCCTGTGTATACTCATGTGAGAGATGGTAAGCTTGAGCCGAGGGCAAAAAGGTGCATATTTCTAGGATATGCTACTGGAGTGAAGGGATATAGGTTATGGTGTACCTCTCCAATGTCTCCAGGTTTTCTCATCAATAAGGAAGTTACTTTTAATGAGTTTGCTTCGATAGACAGTCAGAAGAAAGTTGGAGCAATGGTCGAATCAAGATTGGTTGTGAGTAAACAGGTGGAGCTTGAAGTGGAATCAGTTCCTAACAGGTCCAATAATTCAAATGGTTCTGAGGTGGATCCAGAATCAGGAGGTGAAGCGTCAACATCGTATGATAGTGACGATGATGCGCCTGAACCAGAACAACAACCTTATAGCATAGCATTGGGCAGAGAAAGAAGAGATATTAGACTTCCAAAAAGGTATGCGAGTCTAGTTGCATATGTTCTGCCAGTTGCAAAAGAAGTTGAGATGCAGGAACCTAGTAGCTACAGATAAGCTATAGCGAGTTTAGAGGCAGATCGATGGATTGGTGCTATAGGGGAAGATATTGAATCTCTTCATAAGAATCAAACATGGAATCTTGTTGACTTGCTTAAAGGACAGAAGATAGTAGGCAGTAAATGAGTGTTCAAGAAAAAGGAAGGTAATCCAGGGGTTGATGCATCTCGATTCAAAGCAGGACTGGTCGCTAAGGGTTTTACTCAAAGGGAAGGAATCGACTTCAATGAAGGGTTTTCTCCAGTGGTGAAGCATAGTTCGATTCGAGTTTTGTTAGCCATAGTAGTTTTGGAAGATTTAGAGCTTGAGCAGTTGGATGTGAAGACTGCATTTCTACATGGTGAATTGGAGGAGCAAATTTGCATGAGACAACCAGAGGGATCTATCGAACCTAATATGGAAGACAAAGTTTGTCTGCTGAAAAAGTCATTGTATGGTTTGAAACAGTCACCTAGGCAATGGTACAAACATACATTCATTGTGTCAAAAGGGTTCACAAGGAGTCCATATGATAGTTGTGTGTATCATCAAAAGATGTCCAATGATTCTTATGTTTACTTGTTCTTGTATGTGGATGACATGCTTATTGCTGCTTGTAGTATGTCATACATTGTGCAGTTAAAGAAACAGCTTAGTGCCGAGTTTGAGATGAAGGATCTGGGTAGAGCAAAGAAAATTCTTGGTATGGAGATTATCAAACAGAAGTTTAGGATCATTACACTTGTCTCAACGAAGCTATATTGGGAAAGTGTTACAACGATTCAACATGTTTGATGCTAAAGTAGTTATCATTCCATTTGCTACTCATTTCAAGTTATCTGTAGTAGGAGCGGCCAATGATGATGCTGAGTTGGAAAAATGTCGAAGGTTCTATATGCAAGTGCAGTTGGTAGTATCATGTATGCTATGGTGATATGGATAAAAGAAGATCTCCGACAGGATATGTATTTACTCTAGCTGGGAGTGCGATCAGCTGGAAAGCACAGTTGCAAGCTACTGTAGCTTTGTCTACAACAGATGCATTGTACATGGCAGTAACAGAAGCAATTAAAGAGGCAATATGGTTGCAAGGTTTGGTGGCAGATTTGGGCTTAGATAGGACTACTACAAAAGTGTTTTGTGACAGTCAAAGTGCCATACACCTTACAGGGAACCAGATATACCATGAGCGTACAAAGCACATAGAAGTCATGTATCATTTTATTCATGATATAATATCAAAGGGAATTGTTGATGTGAAGAAAGTGTCTACACACGTTAATCCAGCAGATATAATGACCAAGGCAGTATCAGTTCGAAAGTTTATGGAGTGCCTAAACTGGATAGGTGTTCGTAGTATAGAGTAAATTCCTTAGGGGCATTTGGTGAGTCAGAAGAAGAGAAGTTTCTTTGTTGATAGTGAAGAAAAGATATCCACCTCAAGGGGAAGATTTGTTATGAATGAGTCGAATAGTGCCTTGACAGTGTACCATGTTTGGCGGTACAGTTTTGTGTCATTGACAAGCTGTAATACAATGGATGATTTTCCTAAAAGAGTATATGAGCCCGTTAGGCCTACTATATTGTAAGTCTATTAATTCTCTATAAATAGACTACTAGGTTTACACAAAACACAATATGAAATCTGTATCTTTTCTACCATAGTGAAACTCTTTTCTCTGGTGGCGCCCGTGGACGTAGACTATTGTCGAACCACGTTAAATCCTGTGTTTATTTAAATCTTTCCTTCACATATGTTTTGTGCTTGAGCCATTTTGTGACAATTTCATATTAATTTAATAACAGTAATGATGGATTATGAAAATACATCTCCTTTATTTATCATTTGGAAAAATGCAACTAATGAGCTTGGATGTAGATATTGGGTTTTAGGTTTCAAAAATTAAGAATTATGCTTCTCAAATTAAGTTTTTTGTTTGGGTTATGAATTATTAAAAAAAATCGGTTGTGGGTTATTGGGTCTAAATGAGTTAGGTCAATGGTTTTTATTTTTTAACCTGATCCAATCTAATAAAATTAGTAAATTAGTAAATGATAAAACTAAGAAAAATGATAAATAATAATAATAGTAAATAGTAAAATATAGGTGGATGCTGACTAGGCAACTCAATAGGTATTATTGAGAAGCTTTTTGGAGGATCAATGGTGAGACAAAGTGTTGATATTTGGACTGTCACATGTCACATTCTCATTACTCACATATGTGGGGAGCTAATAAGGAAAATCTGTAAAATGTAGGAAACAAGTGAGAGTAAAAAATGAACATAAATGCCTAGTTTGATACAACCGCGACACATGAGAGACTTATGGTGATTTTTAACCTAATAAAGATTAAAAAAATAAAAAGAACTAAATCTAAAATTATTTATTTATAACAGAAGAATTTAAAATAATTTGGGATTCATTCATTAATCTTTAATGCATAAAGGTGAAATTAGTGCAGTTCAAATTTCATTAGCTTATTCGTATGCATAACTATTTTACAAAAATTAATTAAAGATACATTTAAATGTAAGTTGTAGTAGTTAGAGAGATATAAGTCAGCATCCTCAAATATTTGAAAGATATTTATTGTAACACGAGACGTATGAATAAAGGTCCAATACGCATCAATAAAATAACGTATCTTTTTCTACTACTAAGGTTATTAACTTACGCTAACTTAATCAACTCTGAGTCCTATCAATGCTTTGACTAAACCTATCCATCCAAATTTATCGACATCAATTGGTGTCATATGTGGAAAGCGAGAAAAGTTATTCTCATTAAGATTAGAAAAATAAAAAAATCCAATAAAACAAATGTTGAACGCCATGAAAGCATTAATCCATCAGTGGATGACAAGACTTATATGAGGCATCCAAATGAACCACCAAACACACATACGACTAAGACCCCAAACATAAAAAAGGACCATTCGATACCTTCAACCGAGATCGAGCATCTAGCTCAGTAGTTGATAAATGAACAAGCTATGCATTTTTTAATATTATATAAACGAGAATTATTGTAGGCTTCCCGAATCAAATATGTCGTCATGACAGTCAATGTAGTAGATATAGAAGAAGAAAACGATGTTACCTCAAAAATGCTGTAAGACAAACTAAAAAAACGTTTGAGGAAAACAAAAAAACTATAAGAAATAATAGATGGTGAAAATGAAAGTTTTGATTGAAGATCCAATGATAGATATCAAAGGAGTTGAAAACGCCGTATGAATATAAGGAGAAGCATAAATTCGATGTCCAGCTATGATAAATGGGAGAGGAGTAGACCAGAGCCGGGGATACACCCAATAATTCAACAAATCAGGAACACATGGCCAACACCGATTGTAAGAGCAATGCATGGATACGTCTCGCATTCACCAGGATTTATGCCTTTATCAGGCTATCATTCATACCCTAGATACATAACAACCAATTATCTAAGCCAAGATGCTTCGCCAGATATGCCTCAAAACACAAATTGAGTCTCACCGAGATATTCACAAAACCTTGCCCAATGGCAACATCAAAATAATATACATGGATTGATGCATGACGTCTAACAATATCAATAATGATACATACACCTAGATCTATACAATCAAGTGAACAGACCGAAACAAAACACCAAATTGAGAGATGCAAAGTGGAAAGGTCCATGATTCCAACATGCTTAACCATTCATGGATCATCTAGATGATTACTATGAGGATGAAGAACCTCAAGCGGACAACGATTCCTCATTGGCCCCAAAAATATTATTCTGAATCATGCATTATTTTATGATAACTAAAATATGGATAAATATGGTGGCAAAATAGATCCACAATATCTTATCTAGCAATTCAACATAGAAATGTTACAATATAGAGCTGATAATTGAATAAATGTCAAAACATTTACATAACCCTAAGAGGAACTGCAATGCAATAGTCCAATAGTATCTTAAGAGGTTGCATTACAAGATATTCTGAACAAAAATTAAGAATTACTTCATTGGTTTAAAAGAAATCACATTAGATGGGAACTATATAGTCGATTTCAAACAAAAATATAATAAGATCCCAAAGGATTATACCAAAAAAATTGCTGAAACAAAATCAGAGTTACATGAATGTCACGATCTAGTGACCGTAACAGCATTTAAACAATGAGTTCGAGAATGAACCTTGTCTGATGTAATAAAAAAAGGTACTACAATTTGTAGATCTACTAGCCCATGTGGAATGATTCATCAAAATGGATCAGATGGTGAGAGAAAATAAAATAAGAGACATACACAGTCCAATCAGAGGTGTTTCAGCAACCAAAACAGATATTATGGTGCAAATAAACACAAAAAATAAAGAGCCAAAGAACTACAAAGATTCAAATTCATCAAGATCATTAAACAAATAAATTACAAAGAGGAAAATCAAAAGTGAACTACAATGGCAGAAGCATCAGAAGAATAAATCAACTATCGAGGGGATCATTCACAAAATTGATAGAGTCATTAGTGGTAATTTATGATAAAATAAAAAACTTAATCAATTAAAGTTGGCATGGAAAGCTGTTCGGACCAAAGAAGAAATGAGAAAGAAAATAAGTATGGTAAGTTTTATGGTGATATAGGTTATTATATTAAATATTATTGGGTTTTGCAGGATCAAATTCAAGTTTTGATAGACGAAGGAAAATACAATGAATTCATAAGAAAGAAAACAATAGAGGAACTACGACATAGTTCAGGTTGATGTCCTAAAACAAGCCTCACCAAAGCTCAATGAGTACTAAATATAAATGTCATCATGGTGGTCGAGCCAGATGAGAAAGTAGATTACGTAGACCGAATCCAAACAAACAAACAATTAGAGTGATTGTTAAAGGAGACTCATACCCTATAATAACAAAAAGATCAAGAAATGTTTGCTAATGAAATTAAAATAGTATGTCAAGGTCAAACATCCCCACACCCTTACAGATTCTCATACCAGACCTATCTTTGAGATGAATAATATCTCCCCATAGTGATGTAGTACTGGTAACGGTAAAGTTGTCCGACAGAGAGATCAATACAGTAATGATTGATACATGTAGCTCCAAAAATATTATATATTAAGGAACATATGAAAGAATAAAAGGGGCACCAATGTTGATCAAAAGTCAGAGAGTCCTGAAAAGGTTAACATGTACAAATACAACATCCTATAACAATTAACTTTATACATAGCCCTTGGGAAACAAGAATTTCAAAAAACTGTAACATGTTTTTTCATTGTGGTAGATGCAACATCTTCATATAATATAATATTGTGCCAATCTTGTCTCAAACAAATGCATGTTTTAGTGTCTAAGGTCCACCCGTGTATAAGATATCCCGTTAACGGTAAAATGGCCATGATAAGAGGAAATAAAAAAAAACAAACAGAGAGTTCTGTACAACATCCGTGGCTCCCAAAATATAGAAACAGGAGAATAAAATGGTTTTATTTGAGGAGCCAGATGACCTAGAGAAGGACCTCGCCTAGTGCAGCCAAATAAAGAAGTACAAGAAGTTATCATGGAACAAGAAAAAATCTAGAAAGATTGACAGAAATGTACCAATTGTTCTCAGGAGCAAAATTTTAATACTTTTGAAAAATAATTTAGTGTTTGCAAGCATTACACATGATATAACATGAGTTCCAACCAAATTCATATGTCACCAGTTAAGTATCAACAATAATGTTTTACCATTAATACAAAAACTTAGATCTTATTCTCAACAAAAAATGAGACGATCATCATCTAGATAAACAGACTGGTGGTCATAGGACACATACGAGAGTTGCATTACCCAATGTGGAAAAACAATCATGTTTTGGTTAAAAAATAGGAAATATAGAATGTACATTGAATTTACGAATTTTAACAATGCATGTTCGAAGAATCCATTTCCACTTCCACGAATTGATCAGCTCGTGGATGCAATATTGAGAAACAAAATGCTATACTTTATAAATTTATTTTCATGATACAATCAAATACAAATGAAAAAAATGGACCACGAAAAACGATACTCATTATCAAAAGAAGGTTACATTGCTACAAAGTAATGTCTTTTGGATAAATAAAATATCGGAGAAACCTATCGAAGGTTAGTAAACAAGATTCTCGCACCTTAGATATACAGAAACATGCCTATATTGATGGCATGTTGGCAACAAGTCTACATGAATAAGACAATCTAGTAAACCTTACTGAGACGTTCGACAACCGCATACGTGTGAATCTACAACTTAATTTAGAAAAATGCACCTTCAATGTTCGACCCGTAAAATTACTACAATATATGGTGAGAAAAATTTGATATGAAGAAGATCCAATCTAGCTTGCGAACCTAGTAACAATGGAGGCCTTCAAGAAACAAAAGAAGTTCAAATACTAAGAAGTTTAACATTATTTAATAAATTATTATCACAATCTTCAGAGAAAATATCAATTGTTCTCCCAAGTGCTGAAACGAGTATGAAAATCCAATGGATTCTAATATGTGATGAAGCATTCAATAAGATTAAAAATTATTGGTCTATTTAGAAATATTAATAAAGTCGAATCAATTAGAAATCTTGTACTTATACTTAGTAGTCCTGAATTATGCAGTTAGCGCAGTGCTAAATGATGAAAGATGAGAGTCCATAGTCATATATTATGTAAGTAAATATCTGATACCATCAAAAAATATATACTTACAATTATGAAAAAAGAACTATAGATCCATTAGTAGCGGCTATGAAAATAAGACCATATTTTCAAGCTCACACTATAATTGTGAGAAATTCTTTCCTTTTAAAAAATAAATTTTAAAAGCTTGATGTCTCGGGAATATTGACCAAATGGTCATTACTCATTAGAGTTATGGGATTATGATATAAATTTCGAACCTAAAACAAAAATAAAGGCTCGGGTATTAGCCGCCGTTTTAACAAAGTTTGATTGACCATTCATAGTAAATGATAGGTTAGAAAACACTTAGTGAGTCAGGACCGATGAAGGAAGTAATAATCAAGGTTTGGGAGAAGGAATCCAACTTGTTTCCTCAACGATAGATAACCTAAATTAGTCCATTTGGTTTGAATTTCATGTATCGATTAATAAAGTTGAATACAAAGTTTTCATCGTAGGACTTCGCTTAGTAAAAATCTACAGAGGAAAACAGGTACACCTTCTAAGTGATTTTCAATTAGGGGTTAGCAAAATAATAGTGCATGTCGATGCAAAAAATGATAACATATCTAATATTTGAATGAGCTAAAACGTTATGCTTCTAAACTCGAGCATGTCAAATTTAGATAAGTTCCAAGGGCACAAATGCAATAACTTATGCACTTTATTCTTTTGCATGTACATCTTCACTCTTAGGAGTAATATTACAAGAATTTTTTTTTTACACTGCTAAATCGCTTCTTCTCAAACTTCACATCTAAAGGAGTGGGAAGCGACTCATTTAGCTGACCGTCAGGCATACTTGGGTGTTAGGATGTAGTCTTGTAGTCAGTGGAGGGGGGGGGGGGGTATTCCATAAGAGATTCTAATTTCACTTTTGATAATTGAAGAAAAAGAAAAAGAAAAAGATTGGTGAATGCCAATAAAAATTTACTTCATAGAAGTAGTACTACCTAAAAGGTAGAATGGGAAAAAAATAAAATAATATCTGCAAGGTACGTGTAAATATCATACATATTGTACAAAAGAGGATTCTCCAATCCCTTACAAAGGTGTCTATGCATGGACAAAGAAAACTTTGTGATGGAAGAATTACATAAAGGAGAATGCAGAGCTCACTGTGAGGTATAAATGCTTATAAAAAATAATATTGCTCCAAGGCTACTATTGACCAACAATCATGATGACTGCAAAGTGACAAAAATAAAGACACGTGATACATGCCAAAGATTCGTAAATTCAATCCAAGTTCCGACAACATTACTAGAAACAGTAACACATGCACTCTTATTCGATAGATAGGGTATGGACATCGTGGGACCATCCCCAATAGAAAACAATACATGTGAGTTTGAAATAACAAGACATAAAAAAGTAGTTTAAATAAAATAAAATATTTAACAAACAAAATATATCAGTTGGAGTAAATATTCGGTAAAAAACTAAAATATTTCAGATGATAAAATATCATCAATCCAAACGATGGATGATGATGATGATGATGATGACGACGATAACGATGACGATGACGATGACGATGACGATGACGATGATGATGGTGATAATAATAATGAAGCTTATTTCCGTAGACCAACTCATCGTCATCCTTTTTATTATTATTTATTATTATTATAATTATCATTATTATTATCACCATCATCCTTTTGAAAATCTAGACATATATCTTCTGAAGCGAAAGCTTTAGCTTGACAGGCTAGCAAATATTCTCTACATTGCGACTGGTGATGGTAAAATAAGATCTAAAGGTAATTTTGGAAGTTATTAAGTTTGTGTGGTATTAAATTCTTAGTAAGAGACAGATACACAAATACGATGCTTTTATATAATAGAGATAAAAAAAGTTCAATCCATTTAATGTTATTTGTTGAACTATTTATATTCTTTTTGGATCCTAGGACATTCGGGTTAGGTCATATGTTTAGGTCAATCTCACGAGTCCCCGGACCCATAAGAAAAGGTACTAGGCACATAGTTGAGTCATTAAGAATACTGCTTATTCATTGAATTTAACTATTAGGTCTGAACTACCCCTCGAATCAAAATATAACCTACTTTACTCATCGGGTCCTCCAACATAATTTGACCCTATCATCTAGTCCTCTTAACTCTTTCCGAAGCATTTCAGGAGAGCTGACATTGTAAATAATTTCTGAATTGCGTCCCAAGGATGTTATTAAATCTATTTTTATTTAATATTCACGACTTTAACACGTTTACGTTTTTCAAGACACGTGTCATGTAGCCGTAGGACCTACTGAACAATTTTACCCTTGGTAATTGTATTCAATGCCAAAAACGAAAAGCGGCTACATTTAATATCCTTCTCTAATTATTAGTGTTGGTTTCTCTTCCTAGTAAAACACTCAAACGTGTCTTCTTTAACCATATATAAAGGTAATTGTTTTACTGTTACTATTTCTAGGGTAAGAAATAGTTTAATCTACAATTCTAGATAGAGAAAAAATCAAACTTTCAAACTATATTTATTTTTATTTCTAAATCATTCTTCTAGTATTCTTCAAAGCTTATATGTTTATGACGAGGACTGCATTAATCAAAGAAGGTTGGCTTAATCTGTCCGAGTTGGAGGAAGAAAAAAGGCAAGCCGAAATCGTTGCAAAAAAATTACCCGCTTCACCAAACAGGGTAATTGTGACTCAAATTCCAGAACCGTATATGAGTTCCTCATCTAATAAACATTCAATTATTTTAAACCTAGCCCTTTTGCAAAACCTCTTACAACTCTTGACCAATATGCTCAATCAAATAAGAAAACCTTAACAAAAGTAGTTAGTAATCGTAAACCTCCCTCAACATATATTCTCATGGGGTTGGATGTTGGAGAAATCACTCATCATAGATTACCAGACTTTCTAAGGTTAAAAATAAACCTCTCTCATCAGGAAAGGAGACAGAAAATCCAACTGAAACCTCCACTGATACTAGCGATTTCCCACATCAAAATTTGATTGTAAGAGAATCTATCATAACTAAACTTCTTTCAGAAGATATTCTAAAAACAAATCCAACAGCTTCGTCTACTGAGCATCCTCATATCGAGGAAAAAACCATGGTATTCAGTCTAGTAATCGAGTGGAGTCAAGACTATAAATGATAGAAGATAAAATATATGACAATGGTGAAGACATGCTTTTAGAAACATCGGATCAAACTGAGGATACCCAAAAAGTATTTCGAGAAAAAAGAAGTAAGATTACCTTACCAGAATCCAAACCACTTCATGAATGTCTTGTTGGGTGAGTCCGACTCAATTTTACTAAGGTTAGTGTCAAATAATTGTTAGCTTTACAAAATATATCATATGTCTATTCTCATACAACCGATTTGGATCAGTACCTGAAAAAAATGAGGGTTTACTGAATCAATCAAAGTGATGATTCATATCCCTGAAGAAACTTCGATGGACTGCAAGGCATGAGAATTGGTGGTTTACACCGAAGTTCTTAATTAGGGTCTCCGGTTTCCCTTAGACCCAAATATAGTAAGGTATTTCCACTTGGTAAAATTATGCCCAAGCCAACTAAGCCTCAATGCCTGGTTTACGCTTGCATCATAGCTTCAAGGTTATAAAAAATTATGATGCTCATGGAACAATTTGTTGTTTTGGTTGGTTGGGGGTTGGAGTCCACCTGAACGTGTAAGTTTATGCTAAATACAATATTTTAGGTAAATTAGGTTTACCAATTTTCATTTTATCATTCTCTTTTCTCCTATTTAGAGGTTTTCTCAATCGTCCAATCCATCAAGTAATACTCGATTCATATCCTTAATAAGAGGGATCCATTACACCTAGTCAACCTGCTGAAAATACATGATTTATCTCTCACAAATTGAGACCCAAAATTTTGTTGCAGTTCATCAATTGTAGGCAACATGCAAACCTGTAAATATATTATTCTTTTATTTTATGTATTTCTCAATCTCAAAAATCAGTTATCGGGATACTGGTTGCATCCACGCTGTTGTTAACAAAAACTAGTTGCAACCCAATAACATTTACACCCGTAATTTGTTACAAACGTGACATGGATGGAACCTGGTCATGACCTTGCAAACCTTATTGTAGATTCCATGTAATATTTCAACCAAACAGTCATGTCATATGGCTTGTCCATAGTTGGAAACGTCATTGTCATCCTATTGTAAAATAATGATTTAAATGTGGTCGCAAGCGTTCTTGTAATTCTGTTGAAAATACATTTAATATAGTTTTCACTAAAACGCAGATTGTAATGGTCATTGCAAATCCATTTCAAACCCGTTATTAACCTTAATGAAATAATTTTAAAATTATATGCATGGAGCTACATAGTCGTACACGTCTATTTCATGATTAGAAAATATGAATAGTATATAAAACAATTATAGTGTCTTTAGAAGTGTAAAAATGACTTTAGAAAAGAAAGATATGTCAGACAGAGTTGAAAAGACTTTGTAAGAAGCATTGAAGTTGTTGCTCATGCTTATCCAACCGGTTCTACTTTCTTTCATTTGCAGGTTTGATACGTCTTCTCCTCTAGGTATGTTATTCATATAAATAGATATCTAGTATCCATTTCTTTCAAAAAAACTAAAAACACCATTTCTCTCGTATGGAACCCTATGATTAAATAGGACTTATCACACTGAACTATGATCGATATTAAATAATTAGTTGATTAAGTGAGAATGACTAATGTACCCATAGAATTTCAAAATATTTGTCTATGATTCTTTTCGTGTCATAAGTATGAACCACTATATTTCTTTTTTCAAAAGTTTTTTCTCTAGACTAAAATAGACACTAACTCGGATTATACAAATAGAGTGAAATATATAGAAGTACATGTGATAACGGATTGGGATAATATCAGCCCTCCCTTCACTAATATTCATAAAAGTGGGTTTGGGCAATATCAAAGTGAACTCGTGGAGGGTTTCACCAGCCATCGTTGTACGTGCGCCCAATTTTGAGGGAAAATGTTGGTGGAATTAATGATGGTAGATAGGTTTCTGGAGTAACAATATGGTGAGTCAACACCTTTTCATTTTATAGTATTCTTCATAAAAATAGTAATTATTAAATATTACTCAAAGAAGTAGTTTGTGTGTCATAGTCATTCATGAAAATATTTTGATAAGCACAAACTCATCCTCAATTAACCTAATTTTTGTAAATAAAACACAAATCAATTAATTATTTTTGTGGAGGTATGCATAATACATACACAAAAGAAGGATTGTGTATGGACCTTTATACATAAGCTTGCTTCAACCTCAATCAAATAACAGGAGACCAGATCAAGAATTGAATTACTAAAAGAAAACTCTCTGGCTTCTCTCCAAGGAATGGTTCAAGAATGAATCTCAGATCCCCTTATTGACGATATTCAATTAACCATCATTTTCTAATATAAAACAAAAATCCATGGAGGCTCTACCACCACAACTCTCTCTAGGGGTTGCATTTTCCTCAAATCAGGCCGTCCATAAAAAATAAGACACTGAAACCCTAGATTCAAGATAAAAAATCAGATAATCAAATCAATTCAAAGATTCAAACAATCAACAAAAAGCAACAATAGAAGAAGAAATTCCACCTCTTCTTCACAAACCAAATAATTATACTACTGCTCTTCATCCACGGGAGATTATGTTCAACCCGATCTTTGAAACTTCATCACCAGAACAATATCAAGGAAAATCTTTACTTAATATCAACAAACCAAGATCATATGCGGAGGCCACCAAAATCAAATGCAACGACTTCACTCACGACAAGGTTTTATTGAACAAAAAATGAGAGTTCAAAGCAGTCATCTTCATATAAAAATATAATATTTATCTTTTTTTTCTGCATCTAAATTCACATTAGTAGCCAAGTTGTCATTTGGTGGACCAAAAATAGAAGAAATTTCCTACATGCATTTAAATTTATATGATTGTTTAGTATATCAATTTGGGATGATAGACATATATTAATTAAATTACACTATCAAGAAAATGTTAAAAATATATGAGAATGCAATGTATGGACTATATAACAGTTTCTCTTAGACTACTTAAATAGTATCTTGGTTTTAATCCCAGACTTGAGTATCCAACAACTCTAGTATGGGTTTCTTTCCCAAATATTCTTTACTACATGTACAATCGGGATAATATAACTTATATTGCAAAGACTATAATATATCTCTCATAACTTGGGTACCATTAAAATATAGAGCAAACTTTAACTGTTGTAGAGCTTGGCTGGATATAGATATATCAAATCACTAACCTAAAAGATCTGGATATGCTTTGGGGATAAAGATGGTTATTAGAAAAATATCATATATGGTGATATACCATATTACTACCTTAGCTGTAATCATATAGGTAAAAAAACTTCAAACTATTATAGGCTATCTATAAATAAAGAAAGGTCAATCCAATAAGTTAAAGAGTTCAGTGACTATAATATATGCCAAATGTTTAAGAATAGTCACACACTCATCCTTGAATAAGGAGTTCTTAGTGACTATAATTTATGCCAAATGTTTAAGAATTCAAAGGCAAAACCTTTGGGATAAATTAAGAAAAATATATTTAACTAATTAAAAATGGCTTGTTGTAGGTGATTTTAATGGAATAACAAAAACTTCTGAACTACTTGTTTGTTCAATTTTTTTGAAAAGTATTGATAATTTAATAGTATGATTATTGACTGTAAACTAAACGATCTATATTTTTTTGAATCTTCATGTCACTTATCAATACCAAGCCTTATTTTCTCCTTGAATTATTCTGGTTTTGCAGATCCAAAGTTTAACAACATGCTCAAGGTTGATGGTTGCTTTGTTTAATCTTTATAATTTCAATGCACTTTTATATACACAAATGAATTGGATATAATAGCTGGTTCACAAAATGAATCCAAATAAAAGATTGAAGAAGATGAGACATAGTGGGTTTGTCAAAAAATCAAAATTTGAACACAAAAATAAAGCTCAAATATTCTTAAAAGAATAAAACATTCACTCTAATTTAAATGTAGGGCTGAATTATTTGTTTGATTCAGATAGAGTTAGACTTCAAACTTTGAAGGCCGGTCAAATTTAAATTAAAAAAAATATTTTAGTTCAAAAATTATTAAATAAGTATAGCTAAAATTTAATTCTTTTTAATCTATAGAAGTTTTATTTTTGCTTAAAACAATAGACGAAGATAAATTGAAAAATCAATAACCATTAAATTCATATTTAATAGTTTAAATTTGGTACTATAATTATGACAACTGCTAAAATTATCAGCGTAACTGATTTATCCCGACGTTTGGAATTCAATCTAAAACGAGTATCTCACAAAGTAAAATAAAACAAAAAAGCAAATATGACAAATACACCCAAACTTCATCTTTTTTATATAATATTATCTAAAAAAAGAAAACTTTTGTAGCTCCGTAAAATTAATAATATAATGAGATCCAAAGTTTTATAGTGATCAAACTTTTGTAGCTTAGTGAAGGAAAGTACCTTTGCTTCCTTTCTTCGAAAGCTAATTGTTCCCCGCATAAATGATATGGTTGATAGATACATCACATGAAATATCAACATTAAGTTCATTGAGCAAAATAAAATTAGAAAGAACATCTATCGACAGAAGACCGAGTTCAAACTAAGGAACTTTCATTTCATAATAAAACAAAATGCAAGTTATCCAACAAGATCATTTACTCATGCCCAAACCGAGGCATATACAAGAGACAAAGAAGCCATCTTACGAAAGGCCACCGAACAAAAGTTGAATTGAATGACCAATATAACCCGATCGAGGCTCGTATCAACGATAAAGTTCTTGAGCATAGAATAGAGTATATCACAAACTCGATCAAAGTGAAACCGAGCAAAGGTATTACTGATTAGAACCGAAGAGGAAACCGAGCAGAGGCTATTATTAAACGAGAATGCGATCAAGGCTTTGCCGAACATAGATAATATTGAGCAAAGATGGTCAAAGACCGATGCATAATAACAAGGCATGTAGCTCGTTAATAAGATAAATGGCTAAGTAAGACGTTATAAATAAGCCAATATGGGATTAAGGAGCGGTTGATTGATCAACACACGTAACTCACTATGACTAGAGTAATGACCAAAATTATAAATCCATTATCATAAATTTTAGTCCACAACTAAGATTAGTGGAATATATACTTAATGACAACTTGAAACTGCTATGTAAATAGTATAAATATGATTAACACGATGCACAATAAATCTTATCTTCTCAAATCAATAAAATCACTACTCTGTCGATTATTTGTTTGATTTCCCTTTAACAAATTTGACGTCATCTGTGGGGAACATTTGAAAAACTCACATATGTTTTTGCATCAATGGTAGTGACACCATTGAAAAAAACATTGTGATGACAAACCAAACTCCAGTGCTAGACCAGGTTGTCGGGCCAAGTAACGTCTCGCCCCATGCTGTAACTCTCCCAGAATATCATACTCTGGAAGCATTGGAGGTTCTAGTAGGCACACAAACCGCCCCGATTGATCCTAAAGTCGCCCTACTTATGGAGGAAGTTGTCGGAGATCATTCCAATCTGTCCGCCGGAGCTGATAACCCCACTGATGCAATAGGAATTCAACGAATTGAACAACAGATCCAACTTATACAGTATATTCAGTAGAGGTTCTCTCGCGATCAGAAGGATAAGGATTAAATGGTTAAAATAACATGGGCATAGATGAATGAAGCTCTCCATTCATTGACGACCTAACTCCATGATAAAGGCCAGGGAAACCGCGGTCTAGAGTTGAAACCCGTCGGGAACCTAGAAGAGGCCTTGCTCAATTAAGTCAACGTTACACTGCCTTGAGTCGTGGTTATACTAAACTGAATCTTGTTGAAATTGAACTGTGGCTTGCTGAGGTTGAGCCAAATCTTGTTGAAATTGAGCTGTTGAGTAATGGACATGGCGAAAGATATATTTCCTTATTGACATTTGATGGTTGAGCCAAATCTTGTTGAAATTGAACTATGGCTTGCTGAGATTGAGCTAAAGTTCGTTGAGATTGTTGAAACTGAGCCATATCTTGCTAAGGTTGAAAATGTTACACGCACACACAAGGATTCATATCAAACTAAAAATGATACATGGTTATTACGGTAGGTTATAACTTTATATTTTTAACATCATATTAGAAGCACCGACAATATATATATATATATGATAATTTGTAAACTGTTGGCTCTTTTATGATTTGATCTTAATATGTCACTTAAAGCCAATAAGATTAGCAAAAAATTCACGTACAAATGTCAAGCCCTAATATATTTGACCGCCCAGTTATTTAAAGACTCAGTACAATAAGATATTTTTTAGAATGAGATGTTAATTTATAATAACTAATTAATACATTATTTTTTTAATAATGAAACAGTTATGGAATATAAACCCATTATTGGATTTTTTTAATCTTTTATTAAATTCTAATAAATTTTAGTTATATATATGAACATTATATTAACTATAATTATGTGATATGTAAATAATAAATTTAACTAAATATTTCAATTAAAATCGTATGTTAAATTCTAAACATTTTTTTAATATATTCAATATTTTGAAAACCAATGCATTCAGTTGAAAAATATTTTGAATAATTGCATATTCATTGTTATGGTAGTTACAAACAAATGAATCGATATGTGTAGTAATTTTGCATGTTGGTGTAGTGAGTTAGATATTATCTGATAATAAAATTTTGTATCCTACAACTCTAGTATTCTTTCCCAAATATTTTTGACTACATGTACAACCGGGATAGTTTAACTAATATTTCAAAGACTATAGGGTATCTCTCATAACTTGGGTACCATCAAAATATAGAGCATGCTTTAAATGTTTTAGAGTTTGGGTGGAAATAGATGTATCCAAATCACTGATCTAAAATATTTGGATAGGAGTTTCGGATAAAGATGGTTATTGGCAAAACTATATGGTGATATACCATATTACTACCTTACTTGTAATTATATAGGTCACAAAACTTCAAACTATAATAGGCTATCTATAAATAAAGATAGGTCAAACCAATAAGATAAAGAGTTCTTATTGACTATAATATATGCCATATGTTTAAGAATTCAAAGGTAAAACCTTTGGGACAAATTAAGAAAAATATATGTAACTAATCAAAAATGGCTTGTTGTAGGTGATTTTAATGGAATAACAAAAACTTCTGAACTACTTGTTTGTTCAATTTTTTTTGAAAAGTATTGATGAATTTAATAGTATGATTATTGATTGTAAACTAAAAGATCTAGGCTTTTCTGAATCTTCCATGCCACTTCCATGGACAATGAAATGGACCTTGACTTGCAAAAAGAATCTTCAATTTACTCAGCTCAACGCTCCAAACTCTCTTCTCGCTACTGTCCTTCTAGAGAGTATTGGGCTGGGATACATAAACTCAGCTGAAAATTAGATACTTCTAATTGTTGTTGTTTTCTTCTTTTAATGCAGGTAGCAGGGGATGAATTGATACTGAGCGAATGATGAATGATGCTGAAGCTGATACTTACAGTCATAGGCGGAGCTAGGTGGGGTCCTGAGGGGTCCCATGAACCCACCTAGCTGGATAAATAATACTATACTTAGTACATAAGCCAAAAAATTATGCTTCAGTCTAGTTGGCAAAGATGCTCGTTAGGAACCCACAGGTTTTAGGTTTGAGACCCAGTGAAATCTAGTCATTTTGCTTTTTGAGTTAAATTAAATTCTTATTATTTATTTTATTATATCATTAAATTATTATTATTTATTTTATTATATATATATATATATATATATATATAATAACATTAGAATATCATTTATTTTCTATTATATATAAATTACACATCTATATTATTTTACTATAAATAAATATCTTAACTAAAAAATAATATAAGTATATATATATATATATTGATATATATTTGATATATATTTTTATTATATATTATTTATTTATAAATATGTTGATTCAGAAAATAATATAAATTTATATAAATTTGATTAGCATACAGGTTGGTTTCTCTGTCGTCGTCCTCTAACAAGATAATTTTTTTTAGAAGAATTGTTCCTTTATTATAATTAAAAAACTCTATTAATTCTCAAAATTGAAGCTTTGCTACATGTCTTATATTACTATTCACTAGTTACGAAGATTAACATTGGTTGATCTATATCTTTTATTAAGATAGATATTTGTAGAGTTCAATTTTGAAACAAATAGACCTGCATAAATTATAATTTTTTTATTTTGCTTTACGAATCAAACCGTAACAATATAGGTTCTTGAGTTCACTAACAATACATGTCCAAATCAATACATATATTAGTCTCTGTATACTGCGAAAAAGCTCAAACTAAAACCCGATCAAACCCTAACAACATAGCCTCTCGAGTTCACTAATAATAGATGTCATAATCAATACATCTACTAGTCAACTTCTATTTTCGTATGTTATAATAGTACTTCAAAGTGTTGACAAAAATAATATGGAAAACTCACTTAAACAAATAAACAACTTTTATATAGATGTAAAATGAAAATATGTTACAACACCATTTTACAACTACCACTACAAAAGAGATATTTTTTGGACAATAACCAGGACACCATAGGGTTTAAATCCTGGCTACGCCACTGCTTACAGTCGAAGTTCTGCAAGATGGAGAATGCTCTTGTGCAGCAGCTGGGAGCTTGGAAATTTGTCTCAACCATCTCTAGGAGCTAAAATAGGGATACCGGTGGGTTGCGTCAGAACAAGAGAATGGTGTTTTCGTGGGAAAGCTCAAGATGCTGCCAATGGAATAGCAATAAAAGTTTGCTTTCGCTTCAATTCTTTTTCGAAATCCCTGAAGGTGGGAATCTAAGGCGCCTACTCCAAATAATTTCAAATGTAAATTACCAAGAGGCTCCTAGTCTCTGGTTAGACACTTATTTGAGTCCAAACGTTTGTAAAACTTTTAATTCAGAATAAATCTATTTTGTTTAAAAAAATGTATATCATTAGTCTGGTTAAAGATCTGAGTGATAAAAATTGTTAATTTTTTTCCAAAAACAACACCGAATAAATGATAAAAAATTACACGAATTATGCGAAACGTTAATGGGTATCAGGGCACATCATAAAAAATTCGTGCCGATTTATTTATGATTTTTCATAAAACAAAATCGTAAAACAATGGTGCTATATTTCTTACTTAACCGAAAACTGTACCGATCTCAAACAACCAACCAACGAATCTAAAAAAGTCGAAAATTTTAAAATAAATCAGTTTAACAATTTATTAACCGAATCAGTTTAATGCTCTATTTAGAAAAAATAGATCAAAATAAAATACTATTTATTTTCATATTTGGATCTATTTAATTTTAGAATTAATCAGTTTAACGATTTAAATCCCACCAGTTTATAGGTATAACTAATATAAATTTTTGTTTTAACACTCTATTTAGAAAAAATAGGTCAAAATAAAATACTATTTATGTTCATAACTCATGAGAGAGGAGTTTACGTATGAAAACCAAAAGAGACTCCAAAACCAAATTGATTGGTAAAGCTGATGCTGGGAAACTAAATGGGACTTCAGTTGCTTATTATTTTTTATTTTCCAACCCATATAAATATTTTTGGTAAAATTTTTAAAAAAACTAAATATTTTTTATCGTTGTCATAGATTCAGTTGTTTACTAAAAAAACTAAAAATATGTTTTTTTACTTTCCAACTTATTTGTTAGTTTAAAAAAGAAGAAGAGTGGAAATGTTTTTCAACATCGAGTGTTTTTATTAAAAAATTGATACATTTTTTCATTATATATCCAAATCGAGTGACTTAAATTGGAGGGCGTTCATTAAAAAGAAGAAACAATCATCCTCATAGTTGAGATCTATCTTATACAAGTAATTCATTCCCATAATTGATTGGACAACAATAGTATTTTTTTCAAGGATTATTTTATATTAAGATACTTCCATTGAATAATATCCTCTTTCAAGTTCCAATTTTAGGTCAAGATTTGTTAAAAAATAATTAAGCAGTAAAATATTGTCCTCCAAATAATCAGTGTCGACACATTAAAGCTGTATGACAAGCTTTCTTTAAGAAATTAATAATAATTTGAATATGAAGATAATTTTAAGAGAAATATACGAACTCAAATATCATTCCAAACTTAGTCCATATCACCACTATAATTAAAGAGTTAGATTAAAGAAGAAACACGAGCAACCCATCAATCAATATATTAAAGAAGTGAAATCTAATGACCTGGTTGTTTTAAACAACTAGATATAATGTTCTCCTCTTGGTTTCATTTTAAAAATATATATATTATTAATGATTATTTTCAAGTCAAATTTATGAGTTTTGAATGTTTGAAGGTTGTTCCAAGTATAGATAGATGTTTCACAATATTTGTAAGTATCAATGGTGTATTAAGAAAATGAAATAAGTGAAGACTGTTGTTTTTTAACAACTTATAACTCATGAAATAGTTTTGTATTCCATTTGCAAAGTGGTCCTTATACCCTGGTTCTTACTTTACTAAGCAATGAGTTATAGTCCCGTTCATCCTTGATTATTTTAACAATTACATATCATATTTGATTGAGATTTAGTCTCATAGTTGGTTGAGTTTAGATCAATAGGACCTCGATGCATCTATGAAATTTCATATTTTGGCATTGAAATAACATATTTTGGCCGAAAACTAGCATAAATTGGTCAAGTATCGCAAAATAACACGTTGTGGCAGACCATATATACATCATGGACCGTACAATAATTTTTATTATTGCATTGTCGCAAACTAAAGTCACAGGAGAATCAAGTACTTTTATCACGGTGATAATATCCTTTAATATAAAAAAAATCTAAATTTTTTATATCGGCAAATTAAACTTTTTTTATTATCATAAAATTCGCGTATATAATTTCAGTCACGTACATCTAAATACAGTCCAAATATCAAATTTAAATAGACTAATCTAATTTAATCGTGCAATAATAATATTTTTATCTTTTTAAACATTAATTGAAAATTAAATTTGAAATAAATTTTAATACTCCACCTCTATTTCCATTTTCAACCGTGAATTATAAATATTTGAATATATAATAAATATAAACATAAAACTACTGTGAGTTTTTTATATGAAAATTTTATATGGAACGTTATAAATATATTTTCTAAAAGCATGAATTATTTATATGTATAAATAATATATATTTTTGTTTTAACACTCCGTTTAGAAAAAATAGGTCAAAATAGAATACTATTTATTTTCCTAATTTAGGAGAGGAGTTTATGTACGAAAACCAAAAGAGACTCCAAAACCAAATTGATTGGTAAAGCTGGTGCTGGGAAACCAAATCGGACTTGGCTCCCTTCAGTCCCTTCAACCCATACTATTCTTTCAGAATACTACGGTATAAACAAACAACCCTGTAAGTTTTCGTTTCATATTCTTTTCTTAATCTTCAAGATTCTATGCTCGTACGTTATATTTGGTGTTCTTTTTTTGCTGCATGGATTTTGTTCTACTATCTTCCTGGATAGGTGATTTTGGTGTCTTTTTCTCAAAGTTTCAGTAGCAGGCGGTGACGGAAGTATCATTAGAAGAAGGGTTGATCTTTTTGGAAGAAGCGATTCCTCAAAGCAAGAAAGATAGTCCAAGGCTATCCTGATCCCAAGTTATGCATGGTTCTTTATTCGTATTCCGTTTACTGTTTATGCCATTTTCTTGATACTTAATATCTTTAGATTTCTTTTACTGTTTTCTTGTCTTTCTTTGGACATCAATGTGCAAATCTTTTACAAGTTTGTAAAGATACCAAGTTCTCTGCCGCAGAATATATGGCTGTTTATTCGTACTCCTTTCAGTTTATTGTTTATCTTTAGATTTCTTTTACTGTTTTCTTGTCTTTCTTTGGGCATCAATGTGCAAATCTTTTCCAAGTTTGTAACGATGTGTCTGTAATATGTGCACCGGCAGAGAGTCTTCCAATGCAAGAAATGTGCTTTATGCGAAATTCAGGACTAGTTTGGTAGAGAGCATTGAGTTGGCGGTGAGATATTCGAATTTATGTCTGATAAATGTTGTTAAAACATTCATTCATGTATGTATTTGTCATTGTCATTATCATCGGTGAATAAGAGGGATGTCTATTTTCTCAGAGAATTTGACATTACAAGACAAGGGTTAGAGCTATGTAAAATGTTTCTTTACCTCGACAGTACCTTTATTCCTCAAAATCCTCATCTTTATTCCCTCGATAAAATTGATGTTAGCTCTTTCCCTGATTTGGTAGGTTGCGATTTTAAATAACATGGGCATTGGTCTGATTTTAATATATCTAGTGAAGATGGTTATTACATAAACATAAAACTTGAGACCTCATTTCTGTCAGATTCATCAGCTTACTATGCTGGATTGGCTCCGTGGTGGCTTATGGACTACTCTGCACTCCACTATGTAATAAATGTAGGTTTGTTGAAAAAAACCTTTTTGTAAATACTACTCCTCTTGTGGAAGCTGCTTGAAGCTCCAAGCGGAAGATAAATCTTTATAAACTATCTACTGCTCTTATTTTGACATTATTCTATTATATGTTACATTGCACCTTGCACTTTTTTTCTGCCTTCAGGTACCGTGAATGTTTTGCCTCCGGTATCTATTGTGCGGGACCTTGTTCATGCCAAGGGTGCAAAAATAGACCGGAATATGAAGCCATTGTTTTTCGAAACACGACATTATATTGAATCTCGCAATCCACTCGCATTTGCTTTAAAGATTGTAGAGGGGAGACCCGAGAATTCAGCACGTATTAGGGTAACATACTTTTAAATTCTCGGGTGTCCCCTCTACAATTTTTTGGAGAAAATACAAGTGGATTGCGAGATTCAATATGATGTCGTGTTTCAAGAACATTAGCTTCATATTCAGGTCTATTTTTGCACCCTTGGCATGAAAAGGTCCAGCACAATAGATACCGGAAGCAAAACATTCACAGTACCTGGAAGACCGAACAAAAATGCAAGGTGCAATTTAACATATAATAGAATAAAGTGAAAATGAGAGCAGTAGTAATTTATAAAGATTTATCTTCCGCTTACAGCTTCAAGCAGCTTCCACAAGAGCAGTAGTATTTACAAAAGGGTTATCTTCTTATTCAGGCTTATAGGCGCTTGATGTTCGAGAGAGAAAGAGCTAGCAACTACCTGCGTCCTAGAACACTTGTTACGTTGAATCGGGTATTGCTCCTAACTTATAATGAAGCTCAAGTTAGAATCACGTTATGGAATGCTTGTGTTTGGATCTTGGAATTACAAGTAGGACGGAAAACATATGAGAAAGTTACTACTGTAATATAGAAAATCGCAACATAGAGAAGTTATGTTTCGAAGCTCAACTTTTTTCTACATTTTTTTCTTACAAAGTACTTGGCACAGAACATAGAAATTGGCCGAGAAGGGGAAAGCTGAGAGGCGCCAGGTATCTATTTTTCTACTTGATAGATAGAACACTTAATGTCTCTAAATAGTAATGGTTATTCAAAGCGTCATTTTAAAGTTAGTTTTTGGTTATCCTTTGTCGGACAAAATCAATTTCACTGCCATTCTTTCGATCTCATTATATGGTTTTTCGTAGGAAATATTGTATAACTGTGCTAGGATGAACCTTGAAGATTAAAGTTCGATAACAACACTATAGCAGTTGCTGTCCTCAATTGCTATCGCAGATATAGGAGAAGACATTAATTGTTAATTTTGCGCTCGAACTTGACCCGAGTTCAACCGAAAAATCTATCTAAGATTTGAATGTTGGGTTCCACCAAAATTTTTTGAACGGCTATATATTCTAATTTTATCTAATTCATTTTAAACAAGATGAAAAATGTCTGTATAAAGTAAATTAATGTCCTTGACATTATATGCAAATTGGATCACTGTAAAATTTTGGATTTGATTATACTAAATTTTTTTTATGGAGCTACATTTTTTTCCAAATAATATTATACGAAAAAGATGAAGTTTGAATGAACTTGTCATCTTACATTTATTTATTTTATTTGTTGAGATATTCAATTTAGGTTGAATTCCAAATGTTGCGATAAATTAGCTATGTTTATTTTTTATTTTTTATTAAAATGGAATTTTTATTAGCCAAAAAGATTACAAAAGAGGCGTTAAAATTTTGACTCAAAAATTCAAAAAATTGCGCCAAAGAGAACATCAAATGTTTAACAAAAGTGAGCTAACAATTAATCTCAACACTTGGAGATGAAGAAATTTTAACCAAAGAACATCCCTTCATCTACACTATACTCGAGCAGAACTTCACCACTCTAGTCTTGAGTCGACCATCAGCCAAAAACAGCTCCTTATCGGCCCAAATATTGAAACTAGACTCCATAGAGCAAGATTATCGACATGATTGAAGGCAGACATCTCCAAGAGCATCAAAAGCACGCCTGCACAAGTAGCATTAATCACTACCAAGCTGAACACTAAGGTAAGCATTCAACCATTGAAAAAACCAGTACTAAAGCTTCTAAGAAGTTATATAACCAAGTCCAAGAGCCTCGAGAATAATAATTGCTTTCAGCTTATTAGGAATACTATTAGACAGAATGTTGAATGTTTTCTTGGTTTTCAGAGAATACCGGCCAAACCAATCTGCTGCATGGTTTTGTTCTCTAAAAATATAATTTAAAGACATGGTTGGATGAATCAACTTAAGAATACAGTCAAGAACAGGTTTTAAATACCAATGAACATTCTTATTTTGATTGAGCAACAGGTTAACAATGGTGAGAGAATCAGTTTCAACATCAATTAAAAACCAATTATTAGCTTTACAAATGAGCAGACCATCTAACAGCGCCCTCATCTCAGCAATAAACGGGTTCGATTTGCCATAAAGATAGCTAGAACCAAGTAACATGTTACCATTGATATCCCTAATAACAACTGAACCACTAGATTACCCATTGCCAAGACAGGAAGCATCAGTGTTCATCTTCAATCTCCCAGTAGGAGGAAGAATCCACTTTAGGTAAATAATTCTTCTCTTAGAGCTAAGATGATTATAGCAGCCCAAATGTTGAATTCCAAATGTTGCGATAAATCAGCTATGTTTATTTTTTATTTTTAATTAAAATGGAACTTTTATTAGCCAAAAAGATTACAAAAGAGGCGTTAAAATTTCGACTTAAAAATTCAAAAAATTGCGCCAAAGAGAACATCAAATGTTTAACAAAAGTGAGCTAACAATTGATCTCAACACTTGGAGATGAAGAAATTTCAACCAAAGAACATCCCTTCATCTAGACTATACTCGAGTAGAACTTCATCACTCTAGTCTTGAGTCGACCATCAGCCAAAAACAGCTCCTTATCAGCCCAAATATTGAAACTACACTCGAGAGAGCAAGATTATCGACATGATTGAAGGCAGACATCTGTTTAATAATTTGTTAACCGAAACATTTATGTTTGGTTTTGAATATTTATAACATCTGAACCAATCCTGCTAATGTAGATGTATAAATAATAATATTTATGTTTTAAAACTCCATTTAGAGGTAAAAGAAAAATACTATTTATTTTCATAATTTAGGAGAGATGAGTTTATTTTTGAAAGCCAGAAGAGGCTTCGAAACCCAAATTGATTGGTAAATCTCATGTTGGGAAACTAAATCGGACTTGGCTCCCTTCAGTCCCCTGAACCCATACTATTCTTTCAGAGTAGTACAATATACATAAACATCTCTGGTAAGTTTTCTTCTCATATTTTTTTCTTAATCTCCATGATAGTATGCTCTTCAACATTTTATGCTCATTTAGTTTATTAGAAGGCTCTACGGACTACTATTTTTTTGTCAACCTTCACCGCTTCTAAATATTTGGAGCAAGAGTAGTGACATAACATTCATGATCTACCTTCTGACTAATTCGGACAATGCCCACTTGTCCTCCCACAAGATATTTCAAAAATTGGTGAACAGTGGAAGCTACTGCATGAATCTTAGATAACCAAGATCTTCCGAACATGGCGTTGTAAGATATTGGACAATCCATTTTTACAAATAAAACCCTCACCACCTTCTTAAAAGGTCATTTCCCGAACAGAACCGCTTTTTCAAACTCTCCAATTACATCAATTGAATTCCTAGTAAATCCTATTATAGTCCTATTCGAATGTTGGATGACTGAGGGATTCATTTGCTTGTAAGTTGATAGAATAATATATTTGCCGAACTGCCTATATTAACTAGTATCTGACGTAATCCATTGCTCCCAATGGATGCTCCCATCACCACAACATCTTCATATGGACCTGCAATATCTCTTAAATCATCCTCATCAAAGACAATGAATGAAGCAGAGCTTTGATAAAGATGTGTACATTTTCCTTCTAACTGAGCTTTCAAACTATTAACATGTCTTTTTCTTGAATAACTTGAGGGCGGAGTCACAGTGTCTCTCCCAAAAATTGTTAAAGATTCAAAAGCATTACATAAATTGGATACCGTTGCAGTTTTATTTTCTATCACCCCAAATTGATTCTAATCCGGATCAGAATCCAAGTATTTTGAATCCACGTCAAACGTCTCTATAATTACTATAACATCTTCTTGTCTAGATGCATCCATACTTTGTGTTAGACCAGTTGGTGACGCTGCTCGTGTTGTATTGGTATTAGAATGAGAGTGAGTATTGACTTGCCTATTGGCCCCTTGTTTTTAAGAAAGCTGACAACTTCTCTCTTCCAATCAAGTTTCATACTTCTTATTTTAAAGCGATGAAATCTTAAGTATCATGACCGACATCATGACCGACATCTTATTAACCTGATGGGCATGGACACTACTTGATGAAGAAGACCCATCAGAGTGAGATGTTATGGTTGAGTAGTAAGAGAAAATAGGTGCTTGCATTTAATATCTTTGGAAAAAGTCCAATCCATTTAATGTCGTTGTTGGGGTATTTATACTTCTTTCAAGGATCCATGGGCCGTTTAGGTTGGATCTTATATTCGGGTCAATCATATGAGCCCCCAAGCCCAAGAATCAATGTGCTAAGCACATAGCTAAGTCATTGGTCCACTTAAGTTACTGTTCAATCATTAAGTTTTATTTGAAACTCCTTTCGGATAAAATTAAAATTATATAATACTCCTCCAGCGATATCTGATCCGATCAAGGTCAAGTCTTGAACCTCTCACAATTTTTTTTTCTTATATAAATATTTTTAAAAAAATTAACTTCGGTGCTAAATTTTACTCAACGTTTTTAAGATTTGAAACCATAAATAACTAAAATATCTTTCTTATTTGTATTTTTTTATTTGTTTTAATGTAAACTTCTTTATTAGTCAAAACAAAATTATTTTTTGTTTTATTTTTCACCTTTTACATTGATAATAAATAAAAAAATTGGTTATAATTAAACTCAGACGAGAAAAACTAAAGTGCAGAATTGATAATGATTTATTTATGGAATGTAAATAAAATATAAACTTTGATACTTTTGCATATACATTAGAATTCAAAATGATTTTCCTATAAATTTCATCGTCATCATTGTCTGCACCTGCACCGAAGTCTAGTGTTACAAGTATTTTAACAAAAGAATTAAAATAATTAATATAATATACCTAATGGATCCAATGGACTATTATTGGAGTTATATGATTAGACCTCACCCTTTTATTATATTTAATTTATAATCGGTTTAATTTTAAAGTAAGAAGAAAGGTTTGATTTTTTTCTAGCCTAATAAATATCATAGACAAACATACCATATTTTCATTTCACCTAAATGTTTTGAAATTGCCTAAGTTATATATCACTAAACATATAATACTTAATTTAAATTTTTGTATAAATAAACATAAAATGACTGAATTTTTCAAGTTTTAATATTAGTTAGAATACTTCGCAGAGACATTAGGCATCAACTCTATGGAAAACAATTTTGGATTACAAGCATGTCCGTAAAAAAACCAAATATTCTTGTTGGCCGATTTTCACAATTTTGTGGTATACTTTACTAAACCATTCAAAAGTGAAGTCCAGTTGTGCATGAGATGCAACGTATAAATGTATACTTCATACAATGGTTTGCTCTCTTTGAAAAGTTTTAGAATTATTATCATGTAGGCCTATCTATGCATAACAACAACGATCTATTTTATAAATGCCCATATCCCTACTCTATAATATTTCATAGAAAAATGACACTCGGGTGGCATGACAAGTTTTCGATTTTGTTCAAAAGTAGATATATATGAAGTATCTACGTATGATTCATATATCATGTTAGTATTCCATTAAAGAGAACTAATGTGTTGCACTCGGGTGGCATGACAAGTTTTCGATTTTGTTCAAAAGTAGATATATATGAAGTATCTACGTATGATTCATATATCATGTTAGTATTCCATTAAAGAGAACTAATGTGTTGCATCTCACAACATAATGAACATGTGAAAAAATCATTGAGATCTGATAGATCTAACATAATCGAGTTATATTAATGTGTTAAGGGTTGAAACATCTAGTTGGATGCTTAGATATTTGAAAGGAGATGAATAATATTAAAAGTAAGAACTTGAAACAAACACTTCTTACTTATATTGGACATCACAACCTACGTCCTAAAGTCCAATTTTTTAATGGTTGTAGAACATTGCCCCTGCATCTCGATGGAAAACTATTTAAAACATCACTAACATGTAACATAAAATTTTATAGATATGGAAACATAATAGTACTTCCCTTAAAAAACAAAAAACAAAAAACATACAAATATATACATCACATTGAATCAACCTATACTCGCATAAGACAATAAACAACATACCAAAAAAGCACCAAACTATAGAAAATAAATATTCAAACAACATAAGACATTGTTTCTAAGAGAATTATATAGGTTCAATCAAAACTTAGTCCATATAACTATTACAATAAAATAACCGAATTAAAGAAAAAAGCTCAGCAACCCATTAATTAATACATTCAAGAAGTGAAACTCGATGGTCTAGTTGTTTTAATATTATACATTAATGTTAGTCATTTTGATTTCCTTTAAAAATATAAAATAAAATACTATTAATGCTTGTATTTAAGTCAAATTTATGAGTTTCTTATATTTGGAAGTTGTTCCAAGTATAAATAAATGTTTCATAATCTTTGTAAGAACGAAACATATATTAAGAAAATGAAATGTGAGAGTGTTTCTCTTTAGTTGTTAGTTGACAAGTTATGACTTATCATATGGTTTTCTATCTCATTTATGGTGTGTTCACTATATCAAAGTTCTTGCCCAACTAATCGAGGTCCCATTGAAGGCTGATTGTTTTAGGGGTTCATATCATATTTGGTCCAGGTTTGATTGCATTCTTGGTCATGTTTGTATGAGTTGGTATAAGAGCTTTAGGTTCTTCACCTTTGCTAATTATTTTTTATTTTCCAACTCATATAAATATTTTTGGTAAAAATTAAAAAAAAAACTAAATCTTTCTTATCGTTGTCATAGATTCAGTTGTTCACTAAAAAACTAAAAGAGAATTTTTTTTACTTTCTAACTTATTTGTTAGTTTAAAAAAAATGGAAATATTTTTCAACATCGAGTGTTTTTATTAAAAAAAATTGATACATTTTCCCATTATATATCCAAATCTGAGTGACTTAAGTTGGAGGGCGTTCATTAAAAATAAGAAGAAATCATCCTCATAGTTGAGATCTATCTTATACAAGTAATTCATTCCCATAATTGATTGGACAACAATAGTATTTTTTTCAAGGATTATTTTATATTGAGATACTTCCGTTAAACAATATCCTCTTTCAAGTTCCAATTTTAGGTCAAGACTATTAAGCAGTAAAAGATTGTCCTCCAAATGTCGACACATTAAAGTTGTATAACAAGCTTTCTTTAAGAAAGTAATAATAATTTGAATATGAAGATAATTTTAACAGATATAATACGGACTCAAATATCATTCCAAACTTAGTCCATATCACCACTATAATTAAAGAGTTACCACTATAATTAAAGAGTTAGATTAAAGAAGAAGCACGAGCAACCCATTAATTAATATATTAAAGAAGTGAAATCTAATGATCTGGTTGTTTTAAACAACTAGAGTTAATGTTCTCCTCTTGGTTTAATTTTAAAAATATATAAAAAAATATTATTAATGATTATGTTTAAGTCAAATTTATGAGTTTTGAATATTTGGAGGTTGCTCCAAGTATCATTAGATGTTTCACAATATTTGTAAGTATCAATCATGTATTAAGAAAATGAAATAAGTGGAGATTGTTGTTTCTTAACAACTTATAACTCATGAAATAGTTTTGCATTCCATTTGTAAAGTGTTCACTATACCATGGTTCTTACTTTACTAAGCAATGGGTCCCGTTCATCCTTAATTGTTTTAAGAGTTACATATCATATTTGATTGAGATTTAGTCGCACGGTTGGCTGAGTGTAGATCAATAACACTTCGATGCATCTATGAAATTTCATATTTTGACATTGAAATAACATACTTTGGCCGAAAACTAGCATAAATTGGTCAAGTATCACAAAATAACACGTTTTGGCAGACCATATGGACATCATGGCACACGCGAATCAAGTACTTTTATCAAGGTGATAATATCCTTTAATATAAAAAAATCTAAATCTTTTATATTGCCAAATTAAACTTCTTTTATTATCATAAACTTCGCATATACAATTTTGAGTCACGCTGCATCTAAATACAGTCTAAATATCAATTTAAATAGGCTAATCTAATTTAAACATGCATCCAATTTAAATAGTAATAATAATATTTTTATTTTTTTAACATTAATTGAAAATTAAATTTGATATAAATTTTGATACTCGACCTCTATTTCAAACCGTGAATTATAAATATTTGAGTATATAATAAATATAAACATAAAAAATTAATAAACACAAAATAAATATTTGGATACTACCGTGAGTTTTTTATATGAAAAATTTATATTGAAGGTTATAAATATATTTTCTAAAAGCATGAATTATTTTTTTAAAAAAACATTTTAAAATAAATCAGTTTAATGAACCGAATCAAACAAATCCTGCCAGTTAGTTTATATGTATAAATAATATATATTTTTGTTTTAACACTCCGTTTTAAAAAAATAGGTCAAAATAAAATACTATTTATTTTCATAATTTAGGAGAGGAGTTTATGTACGAAAACCAAAAGAGACTCCAAAACCAAATTGATTGGTAAAGCTGCTGCTCGGAAACCAAATCGGACTTGGCTCCCTTCCGTCCCTTGAACCCATACTATTCTTTCAGAATACTACAGTATAAACAAACAACCCTGTAAGTTTTGGTTTCATATTCTTTTCTTAATCTTCAAGATCCTACGCTCGTACGCTATATTTGGTACTCTAGATTTCTTAGTTTCCTCCACTGTAATCTATTTTCCGACCTGATTTAATAATCCACCCCATGTCATTTCTTTTTTCCGAGTCACCAAATCGGCCAACTCACGAGAATTCAAACTTTCCCACACGTTCAAAAAAATCATTCAATTTGTTCTTCGAATTCACAAAACGGTTGATGTATTCATTCAAAGATTCATTCGACTCTTGGGAACCATTGATGACAGTGTCACCATTCCTTTTAAGCTCCTTAATGCCTTTGAATTGTCTCCAAAATTCCATCAATAACACATCAAAGTATTTTATAGATCCTTGTGGTACACTAGTATACCATTTTAAGGCACTCCCTTTGAAACTTTATGAGAAAGCCTGACATAAAAGTTTATCCTCATCGTTAAAATTCATCATAATTTTTTTGAACTGCTCGAAATGGTTATCAAGATAATTACTTCCATCATATTTTTCCATTTTTGATTTGTCAAACTGTTTAAGCAAATGCCCAAAAAGGTTGTTTGAAGACAGAGGTGATTGTCTCCAATTGTAGTTACGGCTAAAAATATTATCTTCATCAGGAGTGACAAAAATACCTCGTTCGGACTGGATAGCAAATGGATCAATTAGTAGATGATCAATGCCATGATCTGTCGATCTTTTTAGTTTTTCCTGATATTTATTCTTTTTTCAATTTTCCCGTCTTGTCATTTTCCTATTATATTTCTTTTTTAACCTCACTTTATTAACTTGACGGCAATGGCCACTACTTGATGAAGAAGACCCATCAGAGTCAGATGTTGTGGTTGAATTTTCATAAGAATTCGATCTGCCGATCTTCACCTTGTTTGTTATTGTCAGCAGACTCATCTATAGATACACCTCCCGCATCAGACTTTTCTTTCAACCCTTTTTCAACTTGCCTTTGAGCTCTTAGAGCTTCAATATCTGCCCTCATCTGGTCACGTTCCTCTTGCATAAATTGTTTTCCCTTGTGTTGTGATTGACATGAGACACAGTAGCATGTTTATTATTATCTCTTATTCCTTCATTTTTCATGATGTGAGATTTCTTACATACTAATATCCATGCTTCAAAGATTTCAGAAGCACGATTAGTAACTATGGTTTCGAATAACGTTATTCGGGCACCTTGCGCTCCCACTGTGGTCACAAATCTGATGAGGGTAAAATGTATTGTGAGGGTAAATTCATAAGATCCTCTGGTGATTAAGTATTTAAAGTTTCTGTTGAGAGTAGTAAGAGAAAATAGGTGCTTGTATTTAATATATTTGGAAAAAGTCCAACCCATTTAATGTCGTTATTGGGGTATTTATACTTTTTCAAGGATCCATGGGCCGTTCAGGTTGGATCTTATATTCGGGTCAATCATATGAGCCCTCAAGTCCAAGAATCAATGTGCTAAGCACATAGCTAAGTCATTGGTCCACTTAAGTTACTGATCAATCATTGAGTTTTATTCGAAACGCTTTTCGGATAAAATTAAAATTATATAATACTCCTCCAGTGATATCTGATCCGATCAAGGCCAAGTCTTGAACCTCTCACAATTGTTTTTGTTTTTTAATATAAATATTTTAAAAAAAATTAACTTCGGTGCTAAATTTTACTCAACGTTTTTAAGATTTGAAACTATAAATAACTAAAATATCTTTCTTATTTGTATTTTTTTTTTATATATTTTCATGTAAACTTCTTTATTAGTAAAAAAAATTATTTTTTGTTTTATTTTTCACCTTTTACATTGATAATAAATAAAAAAATTGGTTATAATTAAACTGAGATGAGAAAAACTAAATTCCAGAATTGATAATGATTTATTTATGGAATGTAAATAAAATATAAACTTTGATACTTTTCCATATATCAGAATTCAAAATGATTTTCCTATAAATTTCATCGTCATCGTTGTCTACACTGAAGTCTACTGTTACAAGTATTTTAACAAAAGAATTAAAATAATTAATATAATATACCTAATGGATCCAATAGACTATTATTGGAATTATATGATTAGACCTCACCTTTTTATTATATTTAATTTATAGTCGGCTTAATTTCAAAGTAAGAAAAAAGGTTTGATCTTTTTTCTAGCCTACTAAATATCGTAGACAAACATACCATATTTTCATTTCACCTAAATGTTTTGAAATTTCCTAAGTTATATATCACTAAACCTATAATACTTAATTTAAATTCTTGTATAAATAAACATAAAATGAGTGAATTTTTCAAGTTTTAACATTAGTCAGAATACTTCGTAGAGACATTAGGCACCGACGCTATGGAAAACAATTTTGGATTACAAGCATGTCCGTAAAATAACCAAATATTCTTGTTGGCCGATTTTCACAATTTTGTGTTATACTTTACTAAAACCATTCAACAATGAAGTCTAGTTGTGCATGAGATGCAACGTATAAATGTATACTTCATACAATGGTTTGCTCTCTTTCAAAAGTTTTAGTATTTTATCATGTATGCATATTTATGCACAACAACAATGATCTATTTTATAAATTTTCATATCCCTACTCTATAAGATTTCATAGAAAAATGACACTCGGGTGGCATGACAAGTTTTCGATTTTGTTCTAAAGTAGATATATATGAAGTATCTGCGTATGAATCATATATCATGCTAGTATTCCATTAAAGAGAACTAATGTGTTGCATCTCACAACATAATGAACATGTAAAAAAATCATTGAGATCTGATAGATCTAGCATGAATCGAGTTATATTAATGTGTTAAGGGTTGAAACATCTAGTTGGGTGCTTAGATATTTGAAAGGAGATGAATAACATTAAAAGTAAGAACTTGAAACAAACACTGCTTACTTATATTGGACATCACAACCTACATCCCAAAGTCCAATTTTTTAATGGTTGTAGGACATTGCCCCTACATCTCGATGGAAAACTATTTAAAACATCACTAACATGTAACATAAAATTTTATAGATATGGAAACATAATAGTACTTCCTTTAAAAAAACAAAAAACATACAAATATATGCATCACATCAACCTATACTCGCATAAGACAATAAAAAACATACCAAAAAAGCACCAAACTGATGAGTCAGAATTCAACATGCTCTCCGAACAAGGGCAAATCGGTCTAGTCTCTCCGGATACCGGACAGATCACATGGACATGGATCGAACAGGTCACTTGGACCGGACAGATTACTTTGAACACTATGAACTTAGGGTTGTTCGAACTATGACAAAAGTAATAAAACACCTAAACACTTCTTGACTAAGCTACTTGCTCTCCTACTTAGAGCTCATGGGTCTTTAAACATGACACGGGTCCATTAAACATGACCCGAAAGCCCATAAGGGCCCAATATCAGGGTATAAATACCGAACCACCTGCATTAACTATGGGTAATGAGAATTAACTGCTACCAAGCTGCTTAATTATCTCTCTACTCTCTACTCTAAACAGTTAAACACCCACACACCACCTTTAAACACCCACACACCACCTTAAAACTCCACTTGAAATTACCAGCCTTCCCTCAGACGATTATTATCCACACCAAATTGGCGACCACAGTGGGAGCACGACGGTGCCTGAATCAAGCATTCAAAACCAGCTAAGAAAATCTGTCCGAATGAATCCGGACAATCCAGAGCTACCACCAGCTTTACTCGAAGTGGTGGGAGAGAACGATGAATACACTGTCGAAGAGCGTGACAGGTTGAAAGGTAAAATAGAAGCTCTGAGGGCTGAAAAGGCCAAGATGGGCGTGAAAGAAAAGTCTAAAGCATCGGTTGCTCATCACACTGACAACCCCAGAGAGCATGAGTCTTCAAAGACTCATGTGAGCACCAAAAAGACTCATGCCAGTTCTAAAAAGTCTCACCGGTCCAAGCATGTGGAGAGTTCTGACTCGAGCTCAGAATCTTCAGATAGCTCTTCGGACAGCGAGGGAAATGAAAAATCCTTGTCCTCTAGCAGCGATGAGGGTCGAACCAGGAAAAAGCAAAAGCAGGTTAAGAAATATTCAAGAAAGAGAGACAGGCATGGAAGAATGAAAAGGCATATTGGCAAGGGATCATCTCACCACCAGAGATATACGGACAAGATGCTGATGGATCCCTTTGCTTTCCACGATGAACCAGGTGTCTTTGCAACTCCCAATGAGGATACTGTGTTCAGTCGTGGAAGGAATTGGAGGCAGTCTCCACTATCTTCTAAAATTCTGTCCGGAAACCTCCCTAAGAGGTTTGATAGCACCAAAATAGAGAAGTATGATGGCAGTACTGATCCGGACAATCATCTGGAGGAATTCAAGAACTTCATGATGAACTTTGATGACGATGATAAACTACTCTGTAGGGCATTCTCCCAATCATTCACGGGGAGTGCTCTGAAATGGTACAACAGCCTGCCTTAGGGTTGTATTAAAGATTTCGATACGTTTTGGGTGGCCTTTCGAAGGCAATTCGTAGGGAGTAAGGAGCTGAAGGGCAATGGAGACACCATAATCCATTGTGCCCAGGAGCCAAATGAGTCCTTGAAAGAATACATAAGCCGTTTTGTGAATACAACGAATGGGTTGGCTGATTGCTTCGAACAGGTAGCAATAGCATCCCTGAGACAAGGTTTGAACCCAAGCAATCTAGCTGATTCGGTGACCAGAAAGAAGGCCATGACATGGGGAGGGTTGCTGAATCAGGTTGGCAAACAAATAAACGTCGATGAAACAAAGAAAACCAGGATACACAGGCAGGTGAAATCCACCCCAGTGGCACCAACTCCAAATCAGAATCAGTCCGGGAATAAAGCAAGAGAAACCGGACAGGGGCATGGTAGGGCAAAAGCTCAGTCTCAGCCAGCTGCTCCTGCTTAAAGTCAACAATCCAGAAACAAGAGAGGGCCATGGGTCCAACCGGAGTGGTTCGCAGAGTTAAAAGAAAGTGTGGCCACTATCTTTGATAAAACAAAAGATGAGGTACATTACCGGAGACCAGCAACCTTGCAGTCTCCCAGAGAGCATCGTAACAACTCCTTTTGCCAATATCATAATGATATTGGCCATACCACTGATGACTGCATAGCATTAAAACAAGAAGTTCAAAATTTGATTGAGAGGGGGAAGTTTGGTGCTTACGTTAAAAGAAGAGGAGGCAACAGGCCTGACAACACTCACCGGGTTGGTCCAAGTAATGCTGCCCCGGAGGGGGCCATGGTTATTGTTGAGAGGCTTGATGTGGAATCTGAGTACTTGGATCCTGATCCAACTCGAAACAGAGTGGGTGCCATTGAGGAATGTTCTAGATCGGTCTCTGGGCTCATTAAATTTTTTGAGTCGCTTACAATTTTCGGAGGGGACACTGTGACAGCTCCTACTGCTTCTTCGAGAAAGAGGCATGTTCATAATTTAGCCTCCCAGCTAGAAGGAGGCATGACATCTTATCAGTCACCAAACTCATTCCCCTTCATTGTCTTTGATGAAGATGATTTGAGAGACATTGCTGGCCCTCATGAGGATGCTGTTGTCATAGGAGCGTCTATAGGGGGCAATGAAATAAGACGAATCCTGGTGGATACTGGAAGCTCAGCCAATATCCTTTTCCTAACCACTTACAAGAAAATGAAAAATCCAGCTGTAATTCAAAAGTCGGACAGGTCAATCGTGGGCTTCACGGGCAGCTCAGCCGATGTGATCAGAGAGTTCGAAGAAGAGGTGTTATTGGGCAGGGGTCTCTTTCAAGAAAATGGTTAGAATACTCTTTATTGTGGTGGATTGTCCCACTTGCTATATTGCTATTCTAGGGAGGTCTTGGCTCTCTAGGATGCATGCAGTGGCTTCAACAGTCCACCAGTGCTTAAAGTATGTTGTTCAGGGACAGGTTGGGGTTTTCCGGAGCAGCCAAAAGATTGCAAGAGAATGCTATGCCACTGCCCTGGCTCCTCGAATGCTGGGGGCAGTCTGTATTAATGATCAATAGCAGTTTGAGGGCCTTTCTGGGGGTGAGGGTGAAATTGATGACCCCAGAGAGACCCCTGGAGTGTTGATACCAATTGAAGAGGTTGAAACGCACTGTTTGGAAGAGGGTAAAAATGTCAAGATAGGGTCCAAGATGCCACCAATGTTGAAAAAAGAAATGTTGAAGTTTTTGAAAGACCATCAGCACGTTTTTGCTTGGTGCAATGCTGATGTAACTGGGGTTCCATCAGAGGTGATATCACACCACTTATCCGTCCGGAGAGATGTAGCTCCAGTAGTTCAAAAAATAAGAGCTTTTTCCAAAGAAAAGACTGATGTCATTGTACAAGAGGTTGACAGACTCACGAAGATGGGGCACATTAAGGAATCTCAATACCCTTTGTGGACTGCCAATCCTGTTTTGGTGAAAAAGAAGAATGGCAAGTGGCGCATGTGCATTGACTTCACAGATCTCAATAAAGCTTGCCCAAAAGATTTGTATCCGGTCCCCCGGATAGATCAGTTAGTAGACTCTACCTCTGGGAACAAACTGCTTTCCTTTATGGATGCCTTCTCCAGGTACAATCAAATTCAAGTAGATCTGAAGGATCAAGAGCATACCACGTTTGTCACTGACAGGGGTCTACATTGTTATAAGGTGATGCCATTCGGTTTGAAAAATGATGGGGCTACTTATCAGAGGTTAGTCAACAAGGCATTTGCTGATCAAATTGGAAGAAATATAGAAGTATACATTGACGATATGATGGTGAAAAGTGTGGATGAGCAGTTGCACTTGTCCGATCTCCAAGAAACTTTTGCCAACTTGGCAAAAGTGAATTTGAAATTAAACCCTGAAAAGTGTGTGTTCGGAGTACAGTCCGGGAAGTTTTTAGGGTATATCATAAGTGAACATGGAATACAGCCCGATCCGGACCAGCTCAATACTCTATTCCAGATGGAGCCTCCTCGAAATATTAAAGAAGTGCAGCGATTAACGGGGAGATTAGCTGCCTTAAACCGATTTATCTCGAGGTCTTCGGACAGGTGTGCTCCTTTCTTTCAAACTTTGAAGGGTGCAAAGAGGTTCGAGTGGACCCCACAGTACGATGAGGCTTTCAATGAAATCAAGAAACACCTGTCCTCCCCCAAAACTTTGTTCAAACCAGTTGATGGGGAGACTATCTTCGTATATTTGGCAGTTTCAAGTTGTGCCATCAGTGTTGTGCTGGTAAGAGAAGTCGATGGGCATCCCCACCCAGTATACTACATCAGCAAAAGTTTGGTAGATGCTGAGAGGCATTATTTGAAGCTTGAAAAATTGGCATTAGCCCTGGTGATAGCTGCAAGAAAGATGAGGCCTTATTTCCAGGCTCATCCTATCATCGTCCGGACATCTTTTCCCTTAAAGAATGTCCTTCAAAAAGCAGACATTTCAAGCAGAATGACTAAGTGGTCAGTAGAGTTGGGGGACTTCGACATAGATTTTGCTCCCCAGACGGCAGTTAAAGCCCAAGCTGTGGCTGATTTTCTGGTTAAATTCCACTCCGATAGGGATTCAGAGCAAGCTACTGATATAAAAGACAAAAAAATGTGGATCGTCCGAACAGACGGGGGATCTAGCACTATGGGATGTGGTGCAGGAATATGTTTAACTTCCCCATTTGGGGACAACATGTATCAGGCTATTTGTTTTGCTTTCAGGGCATCTAATAACGAGTCCGAATACGAAGCAGCTATAGCTGGGTTAAAGTTAGCCTACATTTGTGGGGCTAAGAGGGTCAAGCTGCTAAGTGACTCCCAATTGCTTATCCATCATGCCTTAGGTCAATCTAAGGCTAGAAAGGAGCAGCTAGTAAAGTATTTACTCCTCCTCAAAAATGAAGCACTAAAATTTAAAGCTATTGTCTATGAGCACATTCCCCGGGCAGAAAATGAGCTAGCAGACTCATTGGCAACCATAGCATATACAGAGTCATATCCATGGATCCATGTGCTTGAAAGCCCTTCCATTCAACTTGGTAAGGGAAAAGAAGAGGAAATTCTTGAAATACAAGTGAAACAACCTCAAGACTGGAGATTTCCTCTCCTACAATATCTCTCCGATGGTATCGTGCCTCCAGATAAGTCACAAGCCAGAACGTTGAAACATAAAGCTCGTGGTTTTATCATATTGAGAGAAGTGTTGTACAAAAAGTCCTATAGTAAACCTCTCATGCGTTGTTTGGGGGGTGAAGAATCACAAGAAGTCCTCTCCGAATTACATGATGGTGAGGGATCAGCCCATTGTGGATTTAGAACTTTAACAAGAAGAGTTTTACCCTCCGGTTACTATTGGCCTTCGATCATGAAAGATGCTAAGGAATTGGTGAGGAGGTGTGACCCATGCCAAAGGTACAGCAATGAAATTCATGTACCAGCCATTCCTTTGCAGTCAATATCTGAGCCCGTTCCCTTTGCTCGATGGGGATTGGATTTAGTAGGGCCTCTCCCCGTGGCGTCCGGAGGGCGTAAAACTATAATTGTGGCCATTGACTACTTCTCGAAGTGGATAGAAGCAGCTCCCCTGGCAGGGACAAAATCAAAAGCTGTCATAAAATTCATTCTATCCAACATATGTTGCAGATTTGGTGTCCCACAGAAAATAACAACAGACAACAGAGAAATGGAAAGCTTCTGTGCCTCAAGGGGTATACAGCATTGTTTTTCTTCACCTTTCCACCCACAAGCCAATGGGCAAGTTGAAGTGGCTAATAGAACTATACTATCCGGTTTAAAGAAGAATCTGGAAGGGGCTCCTGGGAAGTGGCCTAGTTATCTACAAGAAGTCTTGTGGGCCTACCGGACAACACCTGGGGTTGCCACACAAGAATCACCCTTCGCCTTGGTCTATGGAATGGATGCAGTATCCCTCATAGAGAAGACACTCCCTTCCTTTCGTGTTCACAACTTCTCCGAACACGCTAATGAGATGGCAATCAGAATTCAGCTTGATTTGATAGAAGAAAGACGGGTTAAGGCCCACCTTAGGGTTGCACACTATCAGGGCTTGATGAGGAGCAGGTTTGCTTCCAAAGTTAAAAGAAGGGATTTCCAACTAGGGGACAAAGTATTATGGAAGGTCTTCTTACACACTAAAGAAAAGCTCTTCGGAAAGCTGGCCCCAACCTGGGAGGGTCCGTATATAGTGGTTGAAAGAATCAAGCCTGGAACTTATTGGTTGGAAGACAAAGATGGCAGAGTTCTAACTCATCCTTGGAATATTGAGCATCTTCGGATGTACTTGGAATAGCACTTGTGTAAATATTTACTTGTTTAAACATCCATGTAAATATTTGGGGGCATACTCTTTCCTCCCTGGTGGCACGGGGAGGTTTTAATGAGGTGTCCGGGTGGTTGAATAAAATTCGATGCCTTCTTCAAAATTTTCTAAGTGTTTTTAAAAGTTTTATCCCTTGTCATACTATCCGGGCTGAAATATCTAGGGGTTATTTAAACTCTAGTCGGAGAATTTAAACACTCTCATAATGCAACAACTAAAAGCTACTTAAACTCTGGCTGTTAAAATTAAAACGAACAATGAAAGAAGACGATGGTTATATAAAACAGAGATATTCATTAAGAAAAACAACGTAAAATTGCCTTGGCCTTCCAAGGACTTTCAATAGTCAAGGTACGATACAAAAAACCTATCCGGTCAAGCACCGGACACCATTACAAAATCAATGCCTTAGCCTTCCAAGGACTTTAGTTTAAATGAAAAACAAACAAAGTAAGTTGAGGGTTAAGGTTGAGCCTTTGAAGATGGCTCACCTTCATCTGTCTTCTTGCCCTCAAGGTTGCTTTTCCCTTCGACCACCTTTTTGCCTTTAGGATCATCCTTCTCTTCGTCTGGGCTCTCCCCAGTGTGTTCTTCGTCAACTGAGGAGCCACTAGAGTAGCCATACCTGTCACCTTCAGCCATCTTGTGGTATGGGAGTTCGTCGGGCTCAACATAAAGCCATAGGTCCCCAAGATTCCTGTCCGGAAATTTTTCATGGAAGAGTAGAACCATATCAGATCTCACCTTTTCAAGCAATAACTCTTCGCTTTTAAGCATCTGGTCGGTGTAGGCATTGATCTTGGCATTGATTGTAGCCTCTTGATCCCTTAACAAAGTAGTTTTCACCTCAGCAGCCTTGGTCACTACATTCTAAAGAGCAATCTTGTCAGTGGTCAGGTTGGTGATAATCTTCTCCTTTGCCTTGGTCTCTCCCTTTAACTGTAAGATCTTTCTCTACACCGGACAGCTTTTCCCGGAGGTCTTTGATGGTTTCTTCTAGGGTGGCAACTTTTGTGTCGCTTTCCTCTTGTTTCGTCTTAAGCTCCTCATTTGCTTCCTTTAGCATGTCAGCATTGGCAGTAGCAGTGCGGAGGTCTTCAGACAGCTTTTCCTTCTCAGACTTGAGGTCTCTGATGATGTCTGCTTGACCCCAGACTTGTCTCTCCAGTGTGAGTACTGGTTGCACATTGCTAAGCAAGGAATGGGCTATGGTGTCCTTTTCACTAGAAACAATGAAAGTCTTACCATTGAAGTTGACCGTATTGGAGCTGCTTGGAGGAACGTAGGGCCCTGCGAATTCATCTCTGGGGAGGCTAAGGAAGTATTCACCAAGCTCACCAAGACCGGTGATGTCGACTCCATCAATTTTGAGATCTCCTCCCTCAACCTCATCGGTATGGAAGTCCCTTGGGATCTCTTCGGCCAGCGTTGGGTCAGAGGGGTCAGTGGGGAAAGTAGGCTCCGGATCCCGGAGAGCAAGCTCATCTCCTTGGGAAGTCTTCTTCTTCTTGGCTTCCCGGTCAGCGCCTTCACCTACTTGCTTGCGAGTCCTCTTGGGAGCCCTTGGAGGTTTTGGAAGGTCTGCTTCCTGCCTTTCGGTCTCTTGCTCCACCACTTGCAAAAGAGCAGCATCGATTTGGCTCTGGGCCGGTCCCTCCGGGGCGGTTGGGGCATCCTTCTCAGCATCACTTGCCACCTTTTTGCCTCTCTTCTTGCCCTTCATTTTGCTTGGGGCTTTGGCCCGGCCAGGCAGGAAGAGTGTCCCATCTGGTTCGTGGGATCTCTTAAGCACGATATCTGCAGAAGGCTGGGTGGTGAGCTCCTCCCAAGTTAGATTTCTCCGACCTGTGGTGTTCCACAGGTGAGACCTTGCCAGATTTCCACTAGTGAAGGCTTTGTGGAATCGATTCTCCCAGTTCTCTGTGGCCCATGCATTGATTTTGCCACAGGTAACCTGTCCGGCCTTCAAATAATCCCCGAACTCCTAAGGCAGTTCTGTTGAAACAAAAGAGAGATCAGTTAATTTAAACTAACTTAAAGAAGGAAGGAATGGACAAAGATTTAAAGTAAGAAACTTACGGTCACTCCTCCACCTGCTTTTGAGGAGGCTTGGGTTCACTCTGGACTTGATCTTCTGTCCGTTTTCCCAAGCGCCACTGACAAACAAAAACTGGCTCCTCCATTTGCTTTCAGACTCCAACAGATCGTCAACAGCTTTGAGATCGTTCCCCATATTGAAGTGGTAGAAGGGGAATTGGTGATGCTTGCAAAGGTTGGCCACTGCTGCGAACTCTTCCATAGGGAGAGGGATCCCGGACAGCCTAGATGCCATGATACATGACATCAGAGTATACCAGCCATTGGGGCTCAACTGGCTCGGACAGAGCTTGACCAGGTGGAAATATCTGACGATCTCCGGGTCCAATGGGAATCTGAGTCCCCAATTAAAGAGCTCTGTGAAGATGACCAGCTCATTTAGCTTGCAATCCATAGGGGTCTCCGGATCTATGGGAATCCTTATCTTCACATTTTCTGGGATCCCCCATTTTGTGCGCATTCGACCTAGCTGGGCCGTGTGAATGAAAGCATACTTGGTCTTCTGTAAGGCCAAGAGATATTTAAGTTCGACCCTGTGAAAACAAGGTCCTACCTTGCCTTTTTTGGCAGCAGTAGCATTGTCAGTCTGGCCGGAGGACTCCGACTCAAAGGGGACTTCTTCAACAGAGTCCTCCATTCTTTCCTCCATGATTGTTGGGGGAATATCAGTGGCAGTGGTCCGGGGAGGATTTAAACTTGGCTCAGCTTGGCTACCGGACTGCTGGATTTCAGTGTTGCTTTGAATTCTAGCCTCAGGCTGGGGCTCTGAGGCAGAAGTCTCTCTTGGAGTTACCGGACTACTGACCTCCGGACCAGATGGCCTTTCCCGGGGAGCTCTGATGGGCACTCCAGACCCAGAACTACTGTTTTTTGCCCCCGATTTGGAGGGAGTATTCTTGGAGTCTGGCCCTTTAACTAGCCGGCTTGTCCTTTTAACCACCAGCTTCTCCGGAGAGTGCTCTGTGTCAGACCCCATAGCGATAAAAGGCGAAGGTTTCCTAACACTTGTAACTATAACTCCTGGCTCAACGGCAGGTACTGACTCCTGAACTGAGGAACCATAGACTATAGGCGAGAGGGTGGATTGAAATAATTTTTTGGGCTTAGTACCTTTAGAGGAGGATGAGCCTCGATCTGACTCTGAAACGGAGGCGACTGGTCTGTCAACGGGTGATGAAGGTAGCCCTGCAGCTATTCGTCTCTCCTTCTCAACCTTTTGTGCTCTTTCCAACTCTGAAAGATTGAGCCACCCACCTTTGATCAATGCTGTCCTTGCTGTAAACATAAACTACCAAGAAAACCTTTGCTTTAGAGAGAGAAAGCTCTGAGTAAATTTGCAGAGTAAATGTGAAAGAGATAGTAAAACAGTATAAAGTGAGTTTGAATTTATAGTGAAATCTGAAAAAAGGAGTTGATTCCTAGGAGAATTCGAAATGTTTGGCAATGATTAAAAGACGGCGCTGATGTCACCATTTGTAATTAAAGAGGTTGCTTTTCGAAGGAGGTGGGTTCGAAATTCAAGGTGAAAAAACGGCTGGAATGACCAATCAGAGAGCGACACGTGTCCCACTAACTCTGGCAAAAACCGTTTTGAATTCGTGAAGCTTAATCTGTCCGGGTAAACCCATAGACCTGTCCGGATTGAAAACCACTTTTTACGTCGGACTGTTTTTCAGTTCTTTGACAAGAATATTTGCTCAAACACCTAAAAAAAGGGCTCCTGATGAGTCCGAATTCAGCATGCTCTCCGAACAAGGGCAAATCGGTCTAGTCTCTCCGGATACCGGACAGATCACATGGACATGGATCGAACTGGTCACTTGGACCGGACAGATTACTTTGAACACTATGAACTTAGGGTTGTTCGAACTATGACAAAAGTAATAAAACACCTAAACACTTCTTGACTAAGCTACTTGCTCTCCTACTTAGAGCTCATGGGTCTTTAAACATGACCCGGGTCCATTAAACATGACCCGAAATCCCATAAGGGCCCAATATCAGGGTATAAATACCGAACCACCTGCATTAACTATGGGTAATGAGAATTAACTGCTACCAAGCTGCTTAATTATCTCTCTACTCTCTACTCTAAACAGTTAAACACCCACACACCACCTTTAAACACCCACACACCACCTTAAAACTCCACTTGAAATTACCAGCCTACCCTCAGGCGATTATTATCCACACCACAAACTATAAAAAATAAATATTCAAACAACATAAGACATTGTTTCTAAGAGAAATATATAGGTTCAATCAAAACTTAGTCCATATCACTATTACAATAAAATAACTGAATTAAAGAAAAAAGATCAGCAACCCATTAATTAATACATTCAAGAAGTGAAACTCGATGGTCTAGTTGTTTTAATATTATACATTAATGTTAGTCATTTTGATTTCCTTTAAAAATATAAAATAAAATATTATTAATGCTTGTATTTAAGTCAAAATTATGACTTTCTTATATTTGGAAGTTGTTTCAAGTATAAATAAATGTTTCATAATCTTTGTAAGAACAAAACATGTATTAAGAAAATGAAATGTGAGAGTGTTTCTCTTTAGTTGTTTGTTGACAAATTATGACTTATCATATGGTTTTCTATCCCATTTATGGTGTGTTCACTATATCAAAATTCTTGCCTCTTTAAGCAACTAATCGAGATCCCATTGAAGGCTAATTGTTTTTTGGGTTCATATCATATTTGGTCCAAGTTTGATTGGATTGTTGGTCATGTTTGTATGAGTTGGTATAAGAGCTTTAGGTTCTTCACCTTTGCTTATTATTTTTTATTTTCCAACTCATATAAACATTTTTGGTAAAAAATAAAAATAAACTAAATCTTTCTTATCGTTATCATAGATTTAGTTGTTTACTAAAAAAACTAAAAAAGATTAAGCAGCAAAAGATCTTTCTTATCGTTAAATAATATCCTCTTTCAAGTTCCAATTTTAGGTCCAGACTTGTTAAAAAATAATTAAGCAGTAAAAGATTGTCCTCCAAATAATCAGTGTCGACACATTAAAGCTATATGACAAGCTTTCTTTAAGAAAGTAATAATAATTTGAATATGAAGATAATTTTAAGAGAAATATACAGACTCAAATATCATTCCAAACTTAGTCCATATCACCACTATAATTAAAGAGTTAGATTAAAGAAGAAACACGAGCAACCCATTAATCAATATATTAAAAAAGTGAAATCTAAGGATCTCGTTGTTTTAAACAACTAGATTTAATGTTCTCCTCTTGGTTTCATTTTAAAAATATATATAAATAATAATATTATTAATGATTATTTTTAAGTCAAATTTATGAGTTTTGAATATTTGGAGGTTGTTCCAAGTATAGATAGATGTTTCACAATATTTGTAAGTATCAATCATGTATTAAGAAAATGAAATAAGTGAAGATTGTTGTTTCTTTACAACTTATAACTCATGAAATAGTTTTGCATTCCATTTGTAAAGTGTTCACTATACCATGGTTCTTACTTTACTAAGCAATGGGTCATAGTCCCGTTCATCCTTAATTGTTTTAGGAGTTACATATCATATTTGACTGAGATTTAGTCGCACGGTTGGCTGAGTTTAGATAAATAGCACCTCAATGCATCTATGAAATTTCATATTTTGACATTGAAATAACATACTTTGGCCGAAAACTAGCATAAATTGGTCAAGTATCACAAAGTAACACGTTTTGGCAGACCATATGGACATCATGGCACACAAGAATCAAGTACTTTTATGTGATAACATCCTTTAATATAAAAAAATCTAAATTTTTTATATTGCCAAATTAAACTTTTTTTATTATCATAAAATTCGCATATACAATTTTGAGTCACGCTGCATCTAAATACAGTCTAAATATCAATTTAAATAGGCTAATCTAATTTAAACATGCATCCAATTTAAATAGTAATAATAATATTTTTAATCTTTTTAAACATTAATTGAAAATTAAATTTGAAATAAATTTTAATACTCCACCTCTATTTCAAACCGTGAATTATAAATATTTGAATATATAATAAATATAAACATAAAAAATTAATAAACACAAAATAAATATTTGGATACTACTGTGAGTTTTTTATATGAAAATTTTATATTGAAGGTTATAAATATATTTTCTAAAAGCATGAATTATGTTTCTAAAAGGCTATAAATTGATTGGTAAAGCTGAAATCAAATCGGACTTGGCTCCCTTCAGTCTCTTGAACCCATACTATTCTTTCAGAATACTACAGTATAAACAAACAACCCTGTAAGTTTTGGTTTCATATTCTTTTCTTAATCTTCAGATCCTACGCTATATTTGGTGTTTTTTTTTGCTGCATGGATTTTGTTATACTATCTTCCTCGACAGGTGATTTTGGTGTCTTTTTTTCAAAGTTTCAGTAGCAGCGAAGCGAAGCGGTGACGGCGTATAATTACAAGAAGGGTTGATCTTTTTGGAAGAAGCGATCCTCAAAGCAAGAAAGATAGTCCAAGGCTATCCTGATCCCAAGTTATCTGTCGCAGAATACATGGTTCTTTATTCGTATTCCGTTTACTGTTTATGCCATTTTCTTGATACTTAATATCTTTAGATTTCTTTTACTGTTTTCTTGTCTTTCTTTGGACATCAATGTGCAAATCTTTTACAAGTTTGTAGAGATACCAAGTTCTCTGCCGCAGAATATATGGCTGTTTATTCGTAGTCCTTTCAGTTTATTGTTTATCTTTAGATTTCTTTTACTGTTTTCTTGTCTTTCTTTGGGCATCAATGTGCAAATCTTTTACAAGTTTGTAACGATGTGTCTATAATATGTGCACCGGCAGAGAGTCTTCCAATGCAAGAAATGTGCTTTATGCGAAATTCAGGACTAGTTTGGTAGAGAGCATTGAGTTGGCGGTGAGATATTCGAATTTATGTCTGATAAATGTTGTTAAAACATTCATACATGTATGTATTTGTCATTGTCATTATCATCGGTGAATAAGAGGGATGTCTAGTTTCTCAGAGAATTTGACATTACAAGACAATGGGGTTAGAGCTATGTAAAATGTTTCTTTACCTCGACAGTACCTTTATTCCTCAAAATCCTCATCTTTATTCCCTCGATAAAATTGATGTTAGCTGTTTCCGTGATTTGGTAGGTTGCGATTTTAAGTAACATGGGTTTTGGTCTGATTTTAATATATCTAGTGAAGATGGTTATTACATAAACATAAAACTTGAGACCTCATTTCTGTCAGATTCATCAGCTTACTATGCTGGATTGGCTCCGTGGTGACCTATGGACTACTCTGCACTGGACCATGTAATAAATGTAGGTTTGTTGAAAAAAACCCTTTTGTAAATACTACTCCTCTTGTGGAAGCTGCTTGAAGCTCTAAGCGGAAGATAAATCTTTATAAACCATCTACTGCTCTTATTTTGACATTATTCTATTATATGTTACATTGCACCTTGCACTTTTTTTCTGCCTTTAGGTACTGTGAATGTTTTGCCTCCGGTATCTATTGTGCGGGACCTTGTTCATGCCAAGGGTGCAAAAATAGACCGGAATATGAAGCTACTTGTTTTCGAAACACGACATTATATTGAATCTCGCAATCCACTTGCATTTGCTTCAAAGATTGTAGAGGGGACACCCGAGAATTCAGCACATATTAGGGTAACATACTTTTCAATTCTCGGGTGTCCCCTCTACAATTTTTTGGAGAAAATGCAAGTGGATTGCGAGATTCAATATGATGTCGTGTTTCAAGAACAGTAGCTTCATATTCAGGTCTATTTTTGCACCCTTGGCATGAACAAGGTCTAGCACAATAGATACCGGAAGCAAAACATTCACAGTACCTGGAAGACCGAACAAAAATGCAAGGTGCAATTTAACATATAATAGAATAAAGTTAGAATGAGAGCAGTAGTAATTTATAAAGATTTATCTTCCGCTGAGCAGCAGTATTTACAAAAGGGTTATCTTCTTATTCAGGCTTATAGGCGCTTGATGTTCGAGAGAGAAATAGCTAGCAACTACATGCGTCCTAGAACACTTGTTAAGTTGAATCGGGTATTGCTCCTAACTTATAATGAAGCTCAAGTTAGAATCACGTTATGGAATGCTTGTGTTTGGATCTTGGAATTACAAGTAGGTCGGAAAACATATGAGAAAGTTACTACTGTAATATAGAAAATCGCAACATAGAGAAGTTATGTTTCAAAGGTGAACTTTTTTCTACATTTTTTTCTTACAAATTACTTGGCACAGAACATAGAAATATTTTTGTTTTGTCATATCTTCTGAGTTCCAAGTAGAGCTTAAGAGGTATGAAAGGTCATAATTTTAAAGTTACATGTTATATTTTCTAGAGTTCCAAACAGATAAATGTTCCAAAACATTTTTTCTCATGATTCAAAATCCAAATTAAGCTGATGGCACCTAAAAGTGTTACATTTTCTGCATTACATGTGTAGGTTTGGAAATTGGAGTTATTCGACAAATATGCAAGCGAATTGGCCGAGAAGGGGAAACCTGAGAGGCATGGCATGAAAAGAGAGCACCAGGTATCCATTTTTGTACTTGATAGATAGAACACTTGATGTCTCTAAATCCTGATAGTAATGGTGATTCAAGGCTTCATTTTAAAATTAGTTTTTCGTTATCCTTTGTAAAACAAACATCCTATTCACTACCATTCTTTCGATCTCATTTATATGGTTCTTAGTAGGAAATATTGTATAAGTGTGCTAGAATGAACTTTGAGAATGAATGTTCGATACAAACACTAGAGCAGTTGCTGTCCTCAATTGTTATTGCAGATATCGGAGATTTGAATATTGGGTTCGACCAAAAAGTTCTTAATATGGTCTGTTGTATATGTTCGGTTAAAACTTTGTCATTCTCAGTGGAGCTCATAATAAGTCTACGTTTCCAAAGATAAGGAAGAAACTTTTGTTTGTTATATTTAGAAATCTTTTAACGCTTATAAATTTAATTTTATTATAAACGAGATGAAAAATTTACGAATAAGGTAAATGAATGTCCTTCACACCTTTTAACATTTCCCATATTTTCAATTATTCGGCGTTGTTTTTGAAAAGAAAAAAACAACCATTATTATTATAGAAATCTTTAATAGGACCTGGGATTACAATTTTTTTTATGCAAAAGAATATTTTACACAGGAGAGGGTTCAAAAGACGCTAATACAAAATAAAAGCCTTTAAAGCAAAAGGCAAACTAAATATTTAAAGAAAGGCACCAACAATTCCTTCCGATCTGAAAATCAAAAATTTTAAACCAAAATTTAGAATCAGCATCCAAGCCGATCTCCAAAAAAACTTTACACCATCACGATTTTAACCATGAAATCAGCAACTCCGGTGAAGACCAGAGCTTCAAAACCCGACAAATTACTAACTGAGCCAATCAGCCGCTCGAATGCTAGACTCTAACATATAATCAAGGATGAAACAACTTCAGCATTCACAACGTCTAAACAATCTACTTTAACAATTTCAAACATCTATTTCCAACTGCATCAAGACTTGAAAGCTCCAAACACCAACTCCAATAACAACTTCTTAAAACAGAATCAACATTCGACCAATCCTGACAAAAACACCATTTGGATTAGTTTTTGGTAAGCTGATATAACCCAACCCTATATTCTCGAGGTGGACTATAACTTGAAGGTTATTTGGAGTATTGGTGTTATTGAACTGAAAATTTTTCTTGTTAAAGAAGGTCCATTTTGCAATCCAATCAGCAGCCTGATTTTGAACACGAGAAATAAACTTAATGGACTTGGTAGGAGTGATTAACTGCCTACAAATAGATAAGATAGAAGAGAAAAACCAAGGATACTTTCCTTCTCCTAACATGTTGATAAGGGAGAGGCAATCAGATTCTACATCAACATTGCATCAGTTCATCTTTTTGCAGTGAAATAAACCTTCAAGTAGAGCTCTGATTTCAGCAGCTAATGCAGTGAACTTCCCGAATGTTTTTTCCCAGACCTTCCACCACTTCGCCTTTGCAATTTCTAAAAAAAACGCCACCACTAGCTTCTCTGTTATTGAGACAAACAACATCAATACTGAGTTTAAGTCTTCCTCTTGCCGGAGCAAGCCATTTAAGGTAACTCACATTATTTTTCTTGTAAGTTAGACAAGCACAACCAATAGAGGATCGAATAGTCACAATATTTTGCCAATGCTTGATTGAAAATACACCAAAGGCATCCACACTTACAATGACTCTATTTATAAACTTAATAGCAGAAGAAAAGGGCCGATTATTTCTCTTTAACTTAGTTTTATTTTTATTGCTCCAAATAACCCAGCAGATTAGAGTTGGAATAACATGAGTAATATGAACCTTTTGCTTAGAAAACCAAAACCAGGTTCTCAAAATATGAGTTAACACAATCTATTTTTTGATTCTAATATCAAAGAGACTACTAAGATGATGGAAAATTATCTAAGCATAATTACATGTAACAAACACATGATTGATGTCCTCACAACAATCACATAATTGGCATTTAGAAGCAATAGATATTGAACGATTTTTCAAAACAGAGTTAATAGGAATGTAACCTTTTAGGTCCTTCCAAAGGAGAAAGGAGAACTTCGTGGGAGTGAAGGAGTTCAAACTTTTTTTAAACAAAACTAACTTAATGGAGTGATGTCTTAAGCTATCCAATGTTAACTTGGGGTTGAAATTGAGATCAGGAGACAACTTCCAGATCAATTTATCATCCTTTTTTTTGTCAATTTTGTAGAGCTTAATCTGGTTAATTATTTCCTCAGTTAGAAGACCACTTATGTTATCAATCACCCAATCTTCATTCTTCCAAAAAGTTTTGACTTTGGCCTCAATGAACCACTTGTAGTCATTTTGATTATTGTAGTCAATGATAGGATTGGAGTTGTGCCGATCTTCCCTCCAGAAATCCATGTTCCCTTTTCCAAGAATCCACCTAATATTGCTCTCAGCCTGAACCTTTATACCTGTAAGACGATTCAAAACTAAAAAACGAGACATCTTATTAGTTTGAAGAGGATGAGTAGTTTTATTGTGAATATCATGCATTATTTTAGACCATAGGCTAGAATTTTTCCTGTAGTTGAACCATATCTTATGGGAAAAAGTATCTTGAATATCAGAGAATCTTCAGATATTCAATCCTCCCTCAAAAAAAAGTTTGCAAAGCTTTTGCCAGGAAGACCAATAAATATTAGGCTCAGTGAACTTGGATCTCCACAAGAATTTATTAAAGATCTTTTCAAGCCTATTTACAACACATTTAGGGAGAAGAGTATTTTGCATCCAATAACAAGGAATTGTCATAAGAGCAGAAGAAATAAAAGATAGCCTTCCCCCATAAGAAAGAAATTTATTGTCTGAGTCCGTAATTTTAGCATTTTTTATTACAAATTACTTGGCACAGAACATAGAAATTGGCCGAGGAGGGGAAAGCTGAGAGGCGTGGCATGAAGAGAGAGCATCAGGTATCTATTTTTCTACTTGAGAGATAGAACACTTAATGTCTCTAAATCCTGATAGTAATGGTGATTCAAGGCTTCATTTTAAAGTTAGTTTTTCGTTATCCTTTGTTGAACAAACATCCTATTCACTACCATTCTTTCAATCTTATTTATATGGTTCTTTGTTGGAAATATTGTATAAATATGCAGATATCGAAAAAGACATTAATTGTTATTTTTGCGTTCGAACTTGAACCGAAGTCAACTTAAAAATCTATCTAAGATTTGAATATTTGGTTCGACCAAAATGTTCTGAATCTGGTCTGTTGTATATGTTCGGTTAAAACTTTGTCATTCTTAATGGAGCTCATAATAAATCTACTAACGTGTGTCCAAATACACTAGATTAGGAATAAACATTTGTTTGTCATATTTAGAAATATTTTAACGGTTTTAAATAAAATTTTATTAGATTCATTTTAAACGAGATGAAAAATTTACGAATAAGGTAAATGAATGTCCTTTGCACTCTTTAACATTTTCCATATATTCATTTATTCGGCACTGTTTTTGAAAAGAAAAAAATAACCTTTATTATTATAGAAATTTTTAATAGGCCCTGCGATTACAATTTTTTTTATTCAAAAGAATTATATTACCAAAAGAATATTTTACAAAGGAGAGGGCTCCAAAGGACGCTAATACAAAATAAAAGTTTTTAAGGTTAAATACAAACTAAATATTTTAAGAAGGCACCAACAATTCTCTTTGAGTCGGAAAATCAAAATTTTTAAACCAAAATTTAGAATCAACATCCAAATCAATCTCCACATAATTTTTTAACACCATTACGATTTCAACCAAGAAATCAGCAACTCCGATGAAGATCAGAGCTTCAAAACCCGACAAATTACTAACTGAGCCGATCAGCAGCTCGAAGGCTAGATTCTAACAGAGAATCAAGGATGAAATAACTTTAGCATTCGCAACGTCTAAACAATCTGCTTCAGCACTCCTCTACAGCAATTTCAAACATCAATTTCCAACTGCATCAAGACTTGAAAGCTCCAAATGCCAACTCCAATAACAACTTCTTAAAACTGAATCAACATTCTACCAATCCTGACAAAAACAGCATTTGGATTAGTTTTCAGGCAAGCTGATATAACCCAACCCTGTATTCTCAAGGTGGACTATAACTTCAAGGTTATTTAGAGTATTGGTATTAGTAAAATGAAATTTTTTTCTTGTGGAACAAGGTCCATTGCGCAATCCAATCAACAACCTGATTTTGAACTCGAGAAATAAACTTAATGGACATGGTAGGAGTGATTAGATACCTGCAAATAGATAAGATTGAATAGAAGAACCAAGGATGCTTCCCTTTTCCTAACATGTTGATAAGGGAGAGGAAATCTGATTCTATATCAACATTGCACCAGTTCATCTTTTTGCAGTGAAGTAAACCTTCAAGCAGAGCTCTGATTTCAGTAGCTAATGGAGTGAGCTTCCCGAATGTTTTTCCGAGACCTTCTACCACTTTGCATTTGCAATTTCTAAAAACAACGCCACCACTAGCTTCTCTGTTGTTCCGACAAACATCATCAATATTGAGTTTAAGTCTTCTCTTACTGTAGCAAGCTATTTAAGGTAACTCACATTATTTTTCCTGTAAGTTAGAGAAACACAACAAATCGAATGATCCAATAGTCACAACATTTTTCCAATGCTTGATTGAAAATACACCAAAGGTATCCAGGCTTATAACGACTCTATTTATAAACTTAACACCAGACGAACAAGGCTGCTTATTGCTCGTAAACTTAGTGTTATTTTTGTTTCTCCAAATAACCCAGCAGATTAGAGCTGGAATAACATGAGTAATATGAACCTTTTGCTTAGAAATCCAAAATCAGGTTCTCAAAATATGAGTTAACACGATGTATTTTTCAATTCTAATATGAAAGAGACTACTAAAATGATGCCAAATTATCCAAGCATAATTACAGGTAACAAACACATGATTGATGTCCTCACAGCAATCACATAATTGGCATTTAGAAGCAATAGATATTGAACGATTTTTCAAAACAGAGTTAATAGGAATGTAACCTTTTAGGACATTCCAAAGGAGAAAGAAGAACTTCATGGGGGTGATGTAGTTCAAAATCTTTCTAAACAGACCTGACTTAGTGGAGTGATGTCTTAAGCTATCCAAAGTTAACTTGGTGTTGAAATTGAGATCATGAGTAAACTTGCAGCTCAATTTATCATCCTTTTTTTGTCAAGTTTGTAAAGCTTAATTTGGTTAATTATTTCCTCAGTTAGAAGACCATTTTTTTTATCAATCACTCAATCTTCATTCTTCCAAAACGTTTTTACTTTGGCCTCAATGAACCACTCGTAGTCATTTTTATTATTTTAGTCAATGATAGGATTGCAGTTGTGTTAATCTTCCCTCCAGAAATCCATGTTCCCTTTTCCAAGAATCCACCTAACATTGCTCTCATCCTGAACCTTTATACCAGTAAGACGATTCAAAACTAAAGAACCAGAGAACTTATTAGTTTGAAGAGGATGAGTAGTTTTATTGTAAATATCATGCATTATTTTAGACCAAAGGCTAGAATTTTTGCTGTAGTTGAACCATAGCTTACAGGCAAAACTATCTTGAATATCAGAGAGTCTTCTGATATTCATTCCTCCCTCAGCAAAAGATTTGCAAAGATTTTTCCAGGAATACCAATAAATATTAGGCTCAGTGAACTTGGATCTCCACAAGAGTTTATTAGAGATCTTTTCAAGCCTATTTATAACACATTTAGGGAGAAGAGTATTTTGCATCCAATAACAAGGAATTGTCATAAGAAGAGAAGAAATAAGAGATAGCCTTACCCCATAAGAAAGAAATTTGTTGTCCCAATTTGTAATTTTAGCATTTATCTTGTCCATTATAGTGTTGAAATTCCTAGATTTGTTGTTGCTATTGAGGATGATTCCCAGATATGTGGTAGGTAGATTTTCAACAGCAAAACCAACTTCAATGGCAACGTTATTGATTATGCATTGGTGAGCTCTGTTGGATAAGATAATCATGGTTTTCTCCTTATTGATAGACTGGCCATAGGCCACCTGATAATTGTCTAAAAACAACTTAGTTGATTGATAGAAGACTGTAATCCATTGGTGAAGATCAAAATATCGTCAGCAAATGCAATACAAGGAACAATTATGTTAGTTCTAGATGCATACAAAAGGTCTTTATTGGAAATGAACGGATTATTTAAGCCTCTCAAAAAGACTTTTTCCCCGATAATGAAGAGGCTTGAGGACAAGGGATCACTTGTCTTAAGCCTCTTTCATTCTTAAAGAAACCAATTACATTTCCATTAACAATAATAGACATGTTGACATTACTGATCACTTGTCTTAAGCCTCTTTCTTCCTACATTGCACCTTGCCTTTCTGTTCTGTCTTTTAGGTACCGTGAATGTTTTGCATCCGATATCTATTGTGCGGGACCTTGTTCATGCCAAGGGTGCGAAAATAGACTTGAATATGAAGCTACTGTTTGTGAAACATGACATTATTGGTCTGATTTTAATATATCTAGTGAAGATGGTTATTACATAAACATAAAACTTGAGAGCTCATTGCTGTCAGATTCATCAGCTTACTATGCTGGATTGGCTCCGTGGTGGCTTATGGAGTACTCTGCACTGGACTATGTAATAAATGTAGGTTTGATGGAAAAAATAATTTTGTAAATACTACTCCTCTTGTGGAAGCTGCTTGAAGCTTTAAGCGGGAGATAAATCTTTATACACTAAATCTTTATAAACTACCTATTGCTTTCATTTTGACATTATTCTACTATATGTTAAACTGCACCTGTCTTTCAGGTACTGTGATTGTTTTTCTTCCAATATCTATTGTGCTGGACCTTGTTCATGCTAAAGGTGCAAAAATAGAACTGATTATGAACCTATTGGTTTTAAAACACGACATCATATTGAATCTTGCAATCCACTTGCATTTCGTTTAAAGATTGTACAGGGGACACCAGAGAATTCAGCATATATTAGGGTAACATACTTTTCAATTACATTATTTGAACTCTCAAACCATTAATAAAGTGGTGATCAAAATTTCATTTTCAAGAAGATGTAAATCATAAAATGCTAGCTTCAGCAAGTGGATTTTACTTTTGTGCCTTGCTAAGCTGGCATTTTACAATTATATCTTCCTGGAAAATGAAATTTTGATGACCAATTCACTGATGATTTTAGAGTTCAAATAATGGAACTTGAAAAGTATGTTAATACTAATATATGCTGGATTCTTGGATGTCCCCTCTACAATTTTTTGGAGAAAATGCAAGTGGATTGCGAGATTGAATATGATGTCGTGCTTCATGAACAATAGCTTCATATTCAGGTTTATTTTTGCACCTTTGGCATAAACAAGGTCCAACACAATTAATTGAGCTCATATACGTCTACTAACGTATGTCCAAAGGTACTAGATAAGGAAGAAACTTTTGTTTATAGTTGTTGGAAACCTTTCAACAATTATGTGATCTAATTCGTTTTAAAAATAGATGAAAATTTTCTATATACGGTGATACCCATTAATATTTTTATAACTTTTTTATCATTTATTCGGCGCTATTTTTTAAAGAAAATTGAACAAATTTTATTATACAAATCTTTAACAGGACCTGTGATTACAATTTGATCGCTATAAAACTTTAGATTTGTTTATACTATTTTTTTTAGCTACAAAAGTTTTTTTTTCAAATAATGTTATATGAGAAAAATAAATTTTGAGCGATCTTGCCATCTTACCTTTTTTCTATTTTATTCTTTGAGATATTTAAACGTTGTGATAAATCAGCTATGTTTAGTATATTATTATAGCACCAAATTAAATCTATTAAGTTTGAATTTCATAGTTATTGATTTTTCAATTTATTCTTGTCTTTTGGTTTAAGGAAAAATAAAACCTTCATGGATAAAAAAATTACATTTGAGTTACATTTATTCAATGATTATGAACTAAAATATAATTTTCTAACTTAAATTTCGGGAAAAGTTTGAAGTCCAGTTCTAATTGAATCAAACGAATGATTCACCTATACACTTGAATCAGAGGTAATGTTTTCTTCTTGTAAGAATATTTGAGCTTCATGTTTGTGTTTAAAATTTGATATTTTGACAAATCCACTATGTCTCATTTTTTTTAATCTTTTATTTGGATTCATTTTGAGAACTAGCTTTTATATCCAATTCATTTGTGTATATAAAAGTGCGTGCATTGAAGTTATGAAGATGAAACAGAGCAACCAAAACCTTGAACATATTGTTCAACCTTGAACTTTCAAAACCAGAATAATACAAGGAGAAAAAAGTCAGGTATTAACGTGCTTGATATTGGTCAATGACAGGGAAGATCCTGAAAAGCCTAGATCTTCTAGTTTAAAGTCAATAATCATACTATTAAATTCATCAATACTTTTCAAACAAAATTTTGAACGAACAAGAAGTTCAGAAGTTTTTGATTAGTTACATATATTTCTCTTAATTTGTCCCAAAGGTTTTGATTTTAAATTCTTAAACATTTGGCATATATTATAGTCACTAAGAACTCCTTATTCAAGGATGAATGTTTGTGTTAGCTAGAAAATAAAATTGAGAGGCATAAAATTGAGAAAGAGAAAATTTTCTTCGATAATAGATTAATAAAAACGCCTTTAAATAGGCTTTACACGTAATTCTTAAAGTTTTGGTCATACTCAATAAAGAGCTTTTAGTGAGACTTAATACTATTTTTCTACTTAATAGATAGAACACTTAATGTCTCTAAATCCTGATAGTAATGGTGATTCAAAGCTTCATTTTAAAGTTAGTTTTTCGTTATCCTTTGTCGGAAAAACATCTTATTCACTATCATTCTTTCGATCTGATTATATCGTTCTTCGTAAGAAATATTATATAAATGTGCTAGGATGAACCTTGAGGATGAATGTTCGATACGAATATTAAAAAAGTTGTTATCCTCAATTGTTATTGCAGATATCGGAGAAGACATTGAACTTGACTCGAATTCAACTTTATACTATTTTTTTTACGGATCTACAAAAGTTTTATTTCCAAATAATATTAATATGAAAATCATGAAGTTTGAGTGAACTTGTCATCTTAACTTATTTTATTTTATTTTTTGAGATATTCATTTTGGATTGAATTCCAAACGCTCGAATAGATCAACTATGCTTATAAATTTTAGAATCGTCGTGGTTTTAGTACCAAATTTAAACTATTAAATTTGAACTTAATAACTATTGGTTTTTCAATTTGTTCATCTCCATTTTGTTTTAAGCAAAATAAAACTTCCAAATAATAAAGAAGAATTACATTTGAGTTATGATGAGTTAGTAATATTCAGACACAACCCACTGCATAATCCGGACAGGGGTCATTTGGACAATAACATGCCACTAAATAATCCGGACAGGACAAAAGTAAAACACCTCTTGACTAAGCTATTTGCTAATCTACTTAAAATATTAATGGGTCCTTAAACTTGATCCGGTTTCATAACTTGACCCGGTTTCATAACTTGACCCGTAAGCCCATGGGTCCTTAATTAAGAGTATAAATACCCCAACCACTGTCATTAATGAGGGTAACGAACATTTAATACAACCACGTTGCTCAATTATCTCACTAAATTATACACCAAACACTTAATACTCAAAAAACCACACAAAACAATTTACAAAATTACCCCCACCCCAAAATAAACCAAACCAAGTTACACTTCTTCGATAATCTTTGTATTATATTTGAGTTATATTTATTCAATAATTTTTTAACCAAAATATTTTTATTTATTTAAATTTGACAGGCCATCAAATTTTTAAGTCTAGTTCTATTTGAATCAAACAAGTGATCCATGCGTTAAACTTTACACAAGTTTTTTCCCCTCCTCTAGGTGTCCGGTGAACTCCTCCGGATGCACTAAAAAAACAGTAATAAATTAATCAGAATGGGAACACTTGTAATTCAAAAAGGATAAAAGCATGAGAAACAAAGATAGGAAACAAACTCAGCAGTACTTTTCCACCTGTTAGTCAGCATGCTAGTATTGATGTTGGCCTTGATCTTCCTAGCATTCTCCCATGTACCACTGACAAACAGAAACTGTGTCTTCCAGTTCTTTTTGGACTCCAGCAAGTCATCTACCACTTTGAAGTTGTTCCCCATATTGTGATGGTAGAATGGAATCGGATGATTCTTGCATAATCTTACCACAGTAGCAAACTGCTCCATTGGGAGTGAGATTTTTTACAACCTTGATGCCATTATGCAAGCAAGGAGAGAATACCAAGCATTGGGGCTTAGCTGACTAGGGTAGAGTTTAACTAGGTGGAAGTACCTGACGATTTCTGTGTCCAATGGAAACCGAAGTCCCCGGTTTAGAGCTTCGGTGAATATCACCACCTCGTTAAGCTTGCAGTCCATAAGAGTCTCTGAAGTGATAGGTATCCTTACCTTCACTGACTCTGGAATCCCCTATTTTGTCCGGATCCGGCCCAACTCATCAGTGTGGGTGTAGATGTAGTTTACATTTTGTAGAGCGAAAAGGTATTTGACACTAATGTGTTTGAAGCAAGAGCCTACCTTGCCATCTAGGCATTCCGGAAGCTCCGGATGAGTCAAACAGACCTTAACCTTGCTTTTTCGCTTATTGTCAGAAGCAGTATCCCCCGTTGGACCTGATGCCTCGGTTTCAAAGGGATCCTCCTAAATAATATCTTCCATTACTTCTTCCATCACTGTGGAAGGTTTATCAGTTGCCTTGGATGGATGGGGGTCAGTTTCTGGTACCGAAGGCTGTTCGGATGGTTGAGTACTTATTGCCTCTAAAGGCCTGGTGTCCGGTTAAGGTTGAGATCCGGAGGACCTAGCCCTTGGGGCTACTTTAGATGCCTCCGATCTGGAGGGTTTATCCCTTGGGGCTGCTTTAGATTCCTCCGATCCGGAGGGCTTTGGCAGTGAAGCTGTAGATTGAGTTTTAGTTAGACGGGTCGTCCGACGAGGGGCTATCTACTCTGGGGACTTCTCAGCGTCAGAACCCATGACTATGAAGGGGGAAGGTTTTCTGATACTTAAAACAGTTTTTTCTATAACAACATAAAGTTGAGACTCTTGAACAGAAGAGCTTGAGGGAATGAGTGAAAGGCTTGGTTTGAATAACTGTCTGCACCTAGGGTTTTTAGATGAAGATGACCCTTGATCGGCTTCTTGAGTCGGTTCATTGGATTTCTCCCTTGGAGAAACTGAGAGGCCGACAACAATGTGATTCTTTCTTTCTATATTTTTTGCCCTTTCTAACTCTGATAGATTTAACCAGCCACCTTTAACTAGTGCCCTTTCTATATTTTTTAGGCCACCTTTAAATAGTGAAAGAGAATTTATATAACAGTAAAAAAAATTGTTACCTAGGAGAAGTTGAAGAGGGTTTTGTAATGATTAAAGGCAATGATAACTTTCTAGACTTAGTGGGCGCACCGGTCTAGGAAAAATAACGGCTGGTAGGTCGAACCAAATATCGACACGTTTCCCACGACCCAAGATGAAAACTCTTAGAATTCTCGAAAAAGAAACCAGTTCTGACAAACTTCGAACTGAGTTGATGTTAAAAAGTAAAATGCATGATAGGAACCGCATGGGCAAGTCGGATAAAGTTGATTATGGCTTAATGAGTTTTTTATCCCTACCAAAGACATTTGGCAAGTCCTAAAAAAGGAGTTACTAAATGAGTTCAGAATATTCATATACAACCCACTGCATAATCCGGATAGGGGTAATTCGAACAATAATATGCCACTAAATTATCAGGACATGACAAAAGTAAAACACGTTTTGACTAAGCTATTTGCTAATCTACTTAAAAGATTAATGGGTCCTTAAACTTGACCCGTAAGCCCATAGGTCCTTAATTGAGAGTATAAATACCCCAACAACTCTCATTAATAAGGGTAATGAACATTTAATAAAACCAAGCTGCTCAATTATCTCATTACTTTATACACCAAACACTTAATACTAAAAAAACCACACAAAACACTTTACAAAATTACCCCAGTCCAAAATAAACCGAACCAAATTGACGACCATAGTGGGAGCACGAAGGTGTCTGAATCTTGCATTCAAAACCAGTAGAAAATACCAGTTTGGATGGATCCAAACGAGCAGGGAACTCCACCACCTATGGTGGAAGTTGTTGGAGAAAACAAGGAATACACCATCTAAGAGCGAGACAAGTTGAGAGCATAAATAGAGGCGTTAAGGACCAGAAAACAAGCAGAAAAGAGTATAAGGGAGAAGTCAGGGAGTCAGCTATTCATTCTACTGAAAACCCTAGGGAGAATGATCCATCATCAAAGACTCATCTGAGTTTAAAAATGACCCATTTTAGTTCTAAGAAGACTAATCGGTCGAAGCCGGTTGAAAGTTCAGATTCTGAGTCCTCCAGCAGCTCTTCGAACGAGGCTGAGCTTGAGGAGTCTTTGTCATCAAGCAGTGATGAAGGGGTCTAGAAAGAAACATAAACTAATTAAAAATATTCAAGAAAAAGAGATAGACATGAGAGGCTTAAAAGGCATCTGGGCAAAGGGTCATCTCACAGCCACAACCACATGCATGTCGATCAGTTGCTGATCGATCCTTTTGCTTTTCAGACCGAACCAGGTATTTTTGCAACGCCTAATGAAGAAACAGTCTTCAGTTGTAATAGGAATTGGAGACCGTCATGTTTGTCTGCCAAAATATTTTCCGAAAACCTACCCAAAAGGTTTGACAGCTCCAAAATGGAGAAGTATGGTGGAAGTAAGGATCCGGACAACCATCTGGAATAGTTCAAGAACTTCATGATGAATTTTGATGATGATGACAAAATTTTGTGCAGAACCTTCTCCCAATCATTTACGGGAAATTCTATTAAGTGGTACAACAGCTTACCTAGGGGTGTGTCAGAAACTTTGATACATACTAGGTTGCCTTTCGAAAGCAATTTGTGGAAAGTAAGGAGGTGAAGGGCAATGGAGATACTATTATCCATTATGTCCAAGAGCGAAATGAGTCCTTAAAGGACTACATAAGTCGGTTCGTGAATACCAACAACGGGTTAGCAGATTGCTTTGAACATGTGGCAATTGCTTCCTTGAGATAAGGGTTGAACCCTGAGAATCTGACTGATTCGGTGACCAGGAAGAAAACCATGACTTAGGGTGGCTTATTAAATCAGGTGGGAAATCAAATTAATGTGGATGAAACCAAGAAAACTAGGGTGCACTGTCAAGTGAGGTCCACCACAACATCTCAAAACCAGTCCGGATATAAGGCTAAGGAGACCGAATAAGGGTCCAACAGGGCTAAACAAACTGAGTCCAACCAGAATCAATCTCAGAGCCAGCAATAAAGGAGTAAAAGAGGTCCTTGGGTTCAACCAGAGTGGTTTGCAGAATTGAAAGAGAATGTAGCCACAATATATGACAAGACCAAGGAGGAAGTTCATTTCCGGAAACCAACAGAACTGCAGTCCCCTAGAGAGAGTCGAAAGACTTGATTTTGCTAATATCATAATGATATAGACCATAATACACAAGAATGCATAGCCTTGAAACAAGAAGTGCATAATCTTATTGAAAGAGGAAAACTGGGAGCTTATGTCAAAAGAAGAAATAGAAACACACAATGTGGGAATATCTGCTCAAGAAGGGGCAATGGTGATCCTTGAAAGATTTGATGTTGATTCTGAGTATTTGAATCCCGATCTAACTTGGAATAAAGTGGGGGTCATAACGAAGCTGACCAAGACGATATCCGATGAATTTTGATAGACACATGCTGTTCATAAAACATCTTCTTCTTGAGCTCATACAAGCAGATGACGAATCTAGTCGTTATTTAACGATTAAACAAATTATTGTGGCCTACACACGGAGGTCTGCGGATGTAATCGGGGAGTTTGAGGAAGAGGTGCTGTTGGGCAAGGGGCCTTTTAAAAAATTGGTCAGAGTATTATTTGTTGTTGTAGATTTTCCGACATGCTACAATGCAATCTTTGGGAGGTCTTGGCTCTCTAGAATGCATGTTGTGGCCTCAAGAGTTCACCAATATTTGAAGTATGCAGTTCAAGGGCAAGTGGGTGTTTTCCGAAGTAGTCAGAAGATAGCAAAGGAATACTATGCAACTACACTTGCTCCTAAAACTTTGGGAGCGGTTCGGATTAATGAAGATTAGCAATTGTTGGGGCCTTCTGAGGGAGAGGGTGAGATTGATGACCCCAGAGAGGCTCCTAGTGTTATAATACCGGTTGAAAAGATTGAAACCCACTCCCCAGCAGAGGGCAGAAGTATCAAGATTGGCTCAAGATGGCGCCAGATTTGAAAAAGAAATTATTGTCCTTTTTATTGAACAATCAGCATGTCTTTTTCTTGGTGCAATATTGATGTAACCTGAGTACCTGGCAGTGTTATCTCACACAAGCTGTCAATCTGAAGCGATGTTGCACCTGTTGTGCAAAAAAAGCACTTTTTCTAAGGAGAAAGCTGATGTAATAGTCCAAGAAGTTGATTGGCTTACCAAGATGAGACACAGAAAGGAATCCCAGTATCCTTTATGGACTGCCAATCCGGAGTTGGTCAAGAAAAACAATGGGAAATGGCGTATGTGTATTGATTTTACTGACCTCAATAGGGCTTGTCCAAAAGATCTTTATCCAGTCCCTGGATAGATGAGTTGGTAGACTCAACGTCTGGAAACAAATTGTTATCATTCATGGATGTTTTCTCTGGGTACAACCAGATACAGGTGGATTCGAAGGACCAAGATCATACTAACTTTATCACAGAAAGAGGTCTCCATTGTTACAAAACGATGCCTTTTGGGTTGAAAAATGTTGGGGCTACTTATCAGAGGTTGGTGAACAAAACATTCGCTAGTCAATTTGGAAAAAATATGGAGGAATACATAGATGACAAGATGGTTAAAAGCTTAGAGGAGGATTGGTACATAATTGACCTTCAAGAGATATTTGCTAATTTGCCAACTGTAAATCTGAAACTAAATCCATAAAAATGTGTCTTTGGGGTTCGATCCAGAATTTTTTTGGGGTATGTGATAAGTGAGGAAAGGATATTGCATGATTCAGATCAGCTTAATACTCTACTAGAAATGGATCAGCTTAAGTACATAGACTCACTAGAAGGTTGGCTGCCTTGAATCGTTTCATTTCAACGTCTTCAGACAAGTGTGCTCTGTTTTTCCAAACCTTTAAGAATGCTAAAGATTTTAATTGGTCTCCGCAGTATAGCCAAGCTTTTGTGGAAATAAAGAAACATTTATCCTCACCAAAGACTCTTTTAAAACCCATTCAAGAGGAAACACTCTACGTATACTTGGTTGTGTCAGAATATGCTATAAGCGCGGTATTGGTAAGGCAAGTGGACAACTACCCTCGTCCGGTATATTACATTAGCAAAAGTGTGATAGATGTTGAGAAGATGTACTTGAAGCTTGAAAAGCTGGCACTAGCATTAGTAATTGCAGCAAGAAAAATGAGGCCGTATTTTCAGTCTCATTCCATCATTGTCCGGGCATCTTTCCCATTGAAAAATGTTCTTCCAAAGGCAGACATATCAAGCAAGATGACCAAGTGGTCAGTAGAGTTGGGTAATTATGACATTGATTTTTCCCCACCAACTGCTATCAAAGCTCAATCAGTTGCTGATTTCGTGGTAGAGTTCCATTCGGACAGGAGCTCTAAGCAAACTTCAGAAGAAAAAACCAAGAAAGAGTAGGTAGTCCGAACTGATGGTGGAGCACGCACAATGGGTTGTGGAGCTGGAATTTTCCTAACCTCTCCGTATGGTGATAAAATGTACCAGGCTATATGCTTTGGATTCAGGGCCTCTAACAATGAGTCCGAATATGAAGCGGCTATAGCTGGTCTTAAATTGGCTATCTTATGTGGGGCTAAAAGAGTTGGGTTGATGAGTGACTCCAAACTTATTATCCATCATGTTCAAGGTCAGTCTGAGGCCAAGAAGGAACAACTGATCAAATACTTACTCATCCTGAAAGAGGTGGCAGCCAACTTCAAAAGTGTTTGTTATGAGCATATTCATAGGTTAGAAAATACATTGGCAGATTCCTTGGCAACGATAACATATTCTAAGTCCTACCCTTGGATTCACATACAAGAATGCCCATCCATACAATCAAGTCACAACAAGAAAGAGGAGGAAAACTTGAGTATGCAAGTGGTTCAACCTAAATATTGGAGATTTTCCCTTCTTCAATACATTTCTGATGGATTTTACCTCCGGATAAAGCTAAGGCAAGAAAAATTAAACACATGGCTCGTGGTTTTTTTTATCATAAGGGAAGTTCTCTATAAAAAATCTTTCAGTAGACCTCTCCTGCATTGTTTGGAGGTTGAATAATCTCAAATCATTTTATCTGAACCACACGATGGAGAAGGATCAGCACATTGTGGGTACAGGGCACTAACCCGGAGGGTATTGTTGGATGGGTACTATTGACCATCCATAATGGCAGATGTTAAAGAAATGGTAATGAAGTGTGATCCATGTCAAAGGTATGGCAACTAAATTCATATGCCAACAGTACCTATGAAGTCTATTTCTGAGCCAATACCTTTTGCTAGTTGGGCCTCTACCAATAGCGTCCAGAGGGTGCAGAACTATTATAGTTGCTATTGATTACTTCTCGAAATGGATAGAGGCAGCTCCTTTGGCTGGAACCACTTCGAAGTCTGTCATTGAATTTATCATATCCAATATATGTTGCAGATTTGAGATTCCTCAAAAGATAACCACATACAATGGGCCACAGTTTGATAACAAGGATATGCAGAATTTTTGTGCATCTAGAGGCATTCAAAACTGTTTTTCTTCTCCTTTCCATCCACAAGCAAATGGCCAGGTTGAAGTTGCCAACAAGACCATTTTGTACGGATTAAAAAAGAATCTAGAAGGAGTTTCAAGGAAGTGGCCAAGCTATCTGCAAGAAGTGTTGTGGGCATACCGAACTACTCATCGGGCTGCTACACAAGAATCTCATTTTGCTTTGGTGTATGGGATGGATGTCATTACCCCCATATAAGCTACCCTACCATCATACAGGGTCTATAACTATTCCGAACAAGCTAATGAGATTGCAATTAGGAATCAGTTGGACTTAATAGAAGAAAGAAGGGTTAAAGCTCACTTAAGAACAGCCCACTACCAAGGCTTGATGAGGAGCAGATTTGCTTCCAAGGTCAAGAGAAGAGATTTTCAACTGGGCGATAAAGTGTCAAGAAAATTTTTCTTACACATCAAGGAGAAGCATTTTGGTAAGCTGGCTTCGAACTAGGAAAGTCCCTATGAGGTCTCTGAAAAACTTAAGCCTGGGACATATAGGCTTCAGGACAAAGAAGGAAGATTTTTGAAGCACCCATGAAATATTGAATATCTCAGGTTATATTTAGAATAAAAGTTGTGTAAATATTTACTTGTTAGATATCAATGTAAATATTATGGGGCATACTATTTCCTACCCTGGTGGCGCGTGGAGGTTTTAATGAGGTGTCCGGTTTTTTATTCAATAAAATGTGATGCCTTCTTGAAATATCCGGAGTGGTTTTACTACAATTAAATTCAAGTACAAATCAGTGGTTCAACACTTTGATATTTAGTAGATCGGATAAACCTGGTTAAGTGATGACCATTAAATACGTGCCATCAGAGATATTAAACACTCTCACTATAAGACTTCTGAAATACTAGGGGCTATTTATTTAAACATTAGCCATCAAAATTTTAAAGGAAAGAAAGTATTAAATAAAAGAAGATTGGATAAATTAAACTTATTTGGACTTTAACCGAACAGGAAAAACAAAACACATCTTGGCCATCCAAGGAGTTTAAGTGTTTGAAAGACTTATTCGGCTCTGACTGAATAACATCAAAAAATATGCCTTGGCCATCCAACGATTTTAACTGTTCGAAAAATACAAAAACTATGATTAAACAATAGGGCTTGTTCCCTTCGGATGTGTCTGCACTACCACCATTTTTCTTGGGACTTTTGAGTTCAGCACTCGAACTCTCACCAGTGCCCTCTTTATCATCAGTAGTGGAATCGATTCCGCTGGAGTAGTTGCGCTTATCATCATCCGCTAGAGTATGAAATGGGATGTCTTCGATTCCACATATTTCCATAAGGTACCAGGGGTCCTCTTCGGAAAAGTCTCATGGAAGAGCAGCACCATGTCAAACTTGACTTCATCATATCTTTTCTCTAGGGAATCTATCACTTTGTTGGTATATTTATCAATACCTGCCTGAATAGCTTGCTCATGCTGCTTCACCAAATTCTCTTTCTCTTTGGCCATCTTCGACACAGTACCATCTAACTTAGTCTTCTCATCATATAGGGTTTGGATGACACCATCTTTGGTCTTCAGGTCCTTCTTTAACACTGTGAGGTCCTTTTCCAAGCCAGAATATTTAGTCTAGAGCTTAGTTTTGGCAGCCTCCGAGGTAGTCAACTTGGTAGATGAATCCTCCTTGTCTTTCTTCAATGTCTCTATCTCCTTCTCAAGTTCCTCTATACTCTGATTGGCATTGAGGAGGCTGGTTGATAGAGATTCCTTGTCAGAGGTGAGGGAAATGATAAGGGTGGTCTGACTTTTTACCTGTCTTTCCAAATCAAGTACTGGCTAGATGTGACCGAGGAGGGAATGGCTCAGAAAATCTTGGTCTTCGGAGGCGGAGAAAGACTTACCATTGAAGGTCACCATATTGGCAGAGGTAGAGGGGTGGTAAGGACCTGCAAAAATCATCTTTCTCAGAATCATTGAAGTATAAATCAATGTCTTGTAGACTTGTTGGGATTTTCTCTTGTAAGGTGGGATCAATAGGGGCTGGTGGAGGCAGAGTCTCCGAAAAGATGAAGAATTATTTCTTCTCCCAAGGTGACTTTCTTCATCTTAGCAACTTTCTCATCACTGTTGGCCCTTCTTTTCCTGTCTTTCTTAAGAGGCTTTGGTGGATTCTGCGCCTCTCCTGCCTCTTTTACTGTTTTAGCCTCTACTACTTTGATCAGGGCAGCGTTAATTCCTACTTGGTTCCCCGAGAAAGTCCCCTCTGTAGCTGCTTAAACCAGCTCTATTGTATCTTTCTTCTTGTTGTTCTTCATCTTGCTGGGAGCTTTTGCTCTGGAAGGTAAGAAAAAATTGCCATCTTTGGCCTTTATTCATTTGAGAATTACACCAGTAGGAGGCAGTTTAGTTAGCTCTTCCCATGAGAGGTCCCTCCGGCCTGTGGTGTTCCACAGATGGGACCTCACAAGATTGCCCGAAGTGAAGCAGTTGTGAAAGGCATTCCCCAATGCTCTGCAGCCCATGCGTTAAGCTTTGCACAGGTTTTTTGCCCCTCCTCTAGGTCTCCGGTGAAATCCTTCGGCAACACTGAAAAAGGAGTAATAAATTAATCATAATAAAAACTTATAATTCAAAAAGGAGAAAAGCATGAGAAAAAAAGATAGGAAAGAAACTCACCAGTACTTTTCCACCTACTAGTCAGCATGCTAGGATTGGTGTTGGCCTTGATCTTCCTACTGTTCTCCCATATCCCACTAACAAACAGAAACTGTGTCCTCCAGTTCTTTTTGGACTCCACCAAGTCATCTACCACTTTGAAGTTGTTCCCCATATTGTGATGGTAGAATGAAATCTGATGATTCTTGCATAAGCTTGCCACAACAGGAAACTGCTCCATTGGGAGTGGGATTTTTGACAACCTAGATGCCATTATGCAAGCAAGGAGAGAACAGAATTTGATGATTCTTGCATAAGCTTGCCACAGCAGCAAACTACTCCATTGGGAGTGGGATTTTTGACAACCTTGATGCCATTACGCAAGCAAGGAGAGAATACCAGGAGTTGGGGCTTAACTAACTAGGGCAGAGTTTAACTAGGTGGAAGTACCTGACGATTTCTAGATCCAATAGAAACCAAAGCCCCCAGTTTAGCACTTCGGTGAAGATCACCACCTCGTTAAGCTTGCAATCCACAGGAGTCTCCGGAGTGATAGGTATCCTTACCTTCACTGACTCCGGAATCCCCAATTTTGTCCGGATCCGGCCCAACTCAGTAGTGTGGGTGTAAATATAGTTTACATTTTGTAGAGCCAAAATGTATTTGACACTAACATGTTTGAAGCAAGGGCCTACATTTCCCTCTAGGCACTCCGAAAGCTCCGGATGAGTCAAACAGACCTTAACCTTGCTTTTACCCTTCTTGTCAGAAGCAACATCCCCCGTTTGACCTGATGCCTCTGTTTCAAAGGGAGCCTCCTCAATACTATCTTCCATTACTTCTTCCATCACTATAGAAGTTTTATCAGTTGGATGGATGGGGGTCATTTTCTTGTACCGAAGGCAGTTTGGATTGTTGAAAACCTGTTGTCTCTAAAGGCCTGGTGTCCTGTTGAGGTTGAGATACGGAGGACCTGGCCCTTGGGGCTACTTTAGATGCCTCCGATTCGGAGGGCTTATCTCTTGGGGATGATTTAGATGTCTCTGATCCGGAGGGCTTTGGCAGTGAAGTTGTATATTGAGTTTTAGTTAGACAGGTCGTTCGGCGAGGGGTTATCTTCTTTAGAGAATTTTCAGCGTCAGACCCCATGACTATGAAGGGGGACTATTTTCTGATACTTGAAACAACTTTTTCTTTAACAACATAAAGTTGAGACTCTTGAACAGAAGAGCCTGAGGGAATGAGTGAAAGGCTTGGTTTGAATAGGTGTCTGGGCCTAGGGTTTTTAGATGAAGATGATCCTTGATCGGCTTCTTGAGTCGGTTCACTGGATTTCTCACTTGGAGAAACTGAGAGGCCGGCAACAATGCGATTCTCTCTTTCTATCTTTTTCTCTCTTTCTAAATCTGATAGATTTAGCCAAACGTCTTTAACTAGTGCGTTTCTGGCTGTGAACATAAAACCTTTCAAAAACAAGTTGAAAGTAAAAATGGAAATCTCTCTAGGAAAGCTTTGAGTGATGAATAAAATGAAATAGTGAAAGAGAATTTATATAATAGTAAAAAAAGTAACTGTTACCTAGGAGAAGTTTAAGAGGGTTTTGCAATGATTAAATATTGCGCAAACGTGTGAAGAATCAAAGGCCTAAGTAACTTTCTAGACTATATGGGCGCATCGGTCTAGGAAAAATAATGGCTGTTAGGTCGAACCAAACTTTGAGACGTGTCCCATGATCCAAGAAGAAAACTCTTAGAATTCTGGAAAAAGAAACTAGTTCTGACAAACTTTGAACTGATTTGATGTTAAAATAGAAAACTGCCTGATACGAACCGCATGGGCATGTCGGATAAAGTTGAGACTAGCTTAGTGAGTTTTTTTTATCCCTACCAAAGACATTTGGCAAGGCCTAAAAAAGAGGCTACTGATGAGTTTGGAATATTCAGACACAACCCACTGCATAATCCGGACAGGGATAATTCGGACAATGACATACCACTAAATAATCCGGACAGGACAAAAGTAAAATACCTCTTGACTAAGCTATTTGCTAATCTACTTAAAAGATTAATGGGTCCTTAAACTTGACTCAGTTTCATAACTCGACTCGTAAGCCCATCGGTCCTTAATTAAGAGTATAAATACCCCAACCACTCTCATTAATGAAGGTAACGAACATTTAATACAACCAAGCTGCTCAATTATCTCACTACTTTATACACCAAACACTTAATACTCAAAAAACCACACACAACACTTTACAAAATTACCCCCACCCCAAAATAAGCCAAACCAAGTTACACTTATTCGATAATCTTTGTATTATATTTGAGTTATATTTATTCAATAATTTTTTAACAAAAATATTATTTTTATTTAAATTTGATAGGCCATCAAATTTGAAGTCTAGTTCTAACTGAATCAAACAAGTGATTCATCTTTACGCTTGAATTATAGTTTTTGTTTTTTCTTTTAAGAATATTTGAGCTTCCTTTTTATGTTCAAATTTTAATTCTTTGACAAACGCACTATGTCTCATCTTCTTTAATCTACTATTTCGATTCATTTTGAGAGCAAACTCTTATACGAGATTCATTTGTCTATATGCAAGTGCATTCAAGTTATGGAGATTAAACAAGAAACCAGCAACCTTGAGGATATTGTTCAACCTTGGACCTGCAAAACCAAAATAATACAAGGAGCAAATAAGTGACGGATTAACCGGCTTGATACTGGTGAGTGACATAGAAGATCCACAAAATATAGATCTTCTAATTTACATTTAATTATCATACTATTAAATTCATCAATACTTTTCGAACAAAAATCTGAGCAAACAAGCAGTTTAGAAGTTTTTGTTATTATATTAAAATCACATACAACGGGCCATTCTTGATTAGTTATGGTGTGGATAATAATCGCCTGAGGGTAGGCTGGTAATTTCAGTTGGTGTTTTAAGGTGGTGTGTGGGTGTTTAATTGTTTAAGGTAGAGAGTAGAGACATAATTAAGCAGCTTGGTAGCAGTTAATTCTCATTACCTCTAGTTAATGCAGGTGGTTGGGTATAAATACCCCTGATGTTGGGCCCTTATGGGCTTTCGGGTCATGTTTAATGGACCCGTGTCATGTTTAAAGACCCATGAGCTCTAAGTAGGAGAGCAAGTAGCTTAGTCAAGAAGTGTTTAGGTTTTTTAGTACTTTTGTCATAGTTCGAACAGCCCTATGGTCATAGTGTTCAAAGTGATCTGTCCGGTCTATGTCCATGTGATCTGTCCGGTTTCCGGAGAGACTAGACCGATTTGTCCTTGTACGGGGAGCATGCTGAATTCGGACTCATCATGAGCCCCTTTTTTAGGTGTTTGAGCAAGTATCCTTGTCAAAGACCTGAAAAACAGTCCGACGTCAGAAGTGGGTTTCAATCCGGACAGGCCTATGGGTTTACCCGGACAGATTAAGCTTTACGAATTCAAAACGGTTTTTGCCAGAGTTCGTGGGACACGTGTCGTTCTCTGATTGGTTGCTCCAGCCGTTTTTTCACCTTGAATTTTGAACCCACCTCCTTCGAAAAGCAACCTCTTTAATTACCAATGGTGACATCAGCGCCGTCTTTTAATCATTGCCAAACTTTTCGAATTCTCCTAGGAATCAACTCCTTTTTTCAGATTTACTATAAATTCAAACTCACTTTCTATTGTTTTACTATCTCTTTCATATTTACTCTGCAAATTTACTCAGAGCTTTCTCTCTCTAAAGCAAAGATTTTCTTGGTAGTTTATGTTTACAGCAAGGACTGCATTGATCAAAGGCGGGTGGCTCAACCTTTCTGAGTTGGAGAAAGCACAAAAAGTTGAGAAGGAGAGACGAATCGCAGCAGGGCTACCTTCATCACCTGTTGACTGACCAGTCACCTCTGCTACAGAGTCAGATCGAGGTTCGTCCTCTTCTAAAGGTATTAAGCCCAAGACACTATTTCAATCCACCCTCTCCCCTATAATCTCTGGTTCCTCAGTTCAGGAGTCAGTGCCCACTGTTGAGCCAGGAGCGACAGCCACTAGTTTTAGAAAACCTTCTCCTTTTCTCGCTATGGGATCAGACACAGAGCACTCTCCGGAGAAATTGGTTGTGAAGAGGACAAACCGGTTGGTAAAGGGGCAAGCCTCTAAGAATACTCCCTCAAAATCGGGGGCAAAAAATAGTAGTTCTGGGTCTGGAGTGCCCATCAGAGCTCCCTGGGAAAGGCCATCCGGTCCGGAGGTTAGCAACCCAACACTTCTAAAAGAGACCTCTGCCTCAGAGCCCCAGCCTGAGGCTAGAATTCAAAGAAACACTGAAATCCAGCAGTCCGGGAGTCAGGCTGAGCCAAGTTTAAATCCTCCCCGGACCACTGCCACTGATATTCCCCCAACGATCATGGAGGAAAGAATGGAGGACTCTGCTGAAGAAGTCCCTTTTGAGTCAGAGTCCTCCGGCCAGACTGATAATACTGCTGCTGCCAAAAAAGGCAAGGAAAAACTGTGCTTGAGGCATCCGGAGCTGCCGGAGTGCCTTGAAGGGAAGGTGGGGCCGTGTTTTCACAGGGTTGAGCTCAAATACCTCTTGGCCTTACAGAAGACCAAGTATGCATTCATCCATACTGCTGACCTGGGTCGAATGCGCACAAAACGGGGGATCCCAGAAAACGTGAAGATAAGGATTCCCATAGATCCTGAAAATCCTATGGATTGTAAGCTGAATGAGATAGTCGTCTTCACAGAGCTATTTAATTGGGGACTCAGATTCCCATTGGACCCGGAGATTGTCAGATATTTTCATCTGGTCAAACTCTGTCCGAGCCAGCTGAGCCCCAACGGTTGGTATACTCTGATGTCATGCATCATGGCATCAAGGGTGTCCGGGATCCCTCTCCCCATGGAAGAGTTTGCAGCAGTGGCCAACCTTTGCAAACATCACCAATTCCCCTTCTACCACTTCAATATGGGGGACAGTTTCAAGGCCGTCAATGATCTGTTGGAGTCTGAGAGCAAATGGAGGAGCCAGTTTTTGTTCGTCAGTGGCGCTTGGGAAAACGGCAAGAAGATCAAGGCCGGAGAGAACCCAAGCCTCCTCAGGAGCAGGTGGAGGAGTGACCGTAAGTTTCCCACTCTAAATCTTTGTCCATTTCTTCCTTCTTTAAGTTGGTTTAAATTAACTGGTCTCTCTTTTGTTTTAACAGAACTGCCTAAGGAGTTCAGGGATTACTTGAAGGCCGGACAGGTTACCTGTGGCAAAATCAATGCTTGGGCTGCTGAGGAATGGGGGAACCGATTCCACTCTGCCTTCACCAGTGGGAACTTGGCAAGGTCTCACCTGTGGAACACCACAGGTCGGAGAGACCTGACTTGGGATGAGCTCACCACCCAGCCTTCTGCAGACACTGTGCTTAAAAGGTCCCATGAGCCAGATGGGACACTCTTCCTGCCAGGCCGGGCCAAAGCCCCAAGTAAAATGAAGGGCAAGAAGAGAGGCAAAAAGGTCGCGAGTGATGCTGAGAAGGATGCTCCAACAGCCCCGGAGGGGCCGGCTCAGAGCCAAATCGATGCTGCTCTCGTGCAAGTGGTGGAGCAAGAGACCGAAAGGCAGGAAGCAGACCTTCCAAAACCTCCAAGGGCTCCCAAGAGGACTCGCAAACAAGAAGGTGAAGGTGCAGACCGGGAAGCCAAAAAGAACAAGACTTCAAAGGGAGATGAGCTTGCTCTCCGGGATCCGAAGCCTCCTTTCCATGCTGACCCTTCTGACCCAACATAGGCCGAAGAGATCCCAAGGGACTTTCATACCGATGAGGTGGAGGGGGGAGATCTCAACCTCGATGAAGTGGACATCACCGGTCTAGGTGGGCTTGGTGAATACTTCCTTAGCCTCCCAAGAGATGAATTCGCAGGGCCTTACATTCCTCCGAGCAGCTCCAATACGGTCAACTTCAATGGTAAGACTTTCCTTGTTTCTAGTGAAAAGGACACCATAGCCCACTCCTTGCTTAGCAACGTGCAGCCAGTACTTACACTGGAGAGACAAGTCCGGGGTCAAGTAGACATCATCAAAGACCTTAAGTCTGAGAAGGAAAAGCTGTCCGAAGACCTTCGCACTGCTACTGCCAATGCTGACATGCTAAAGGAAGCAAACGAGGAGCTGAAGAGGAATCAGGAGGAAAGCTCCACAAAGGTTGCCACTCTAGAGGAAACCATCAGAGACCTCCGGGAGAAGCTGTCCGGTGTGGAGAAAGATCTTATTGCCTCAAAAGAAGAGACCAAGGCAAAGGACAAGATCATCACCAACCTCACTACTGACAAGATTGCTCTTGAAAATGCAGCATCCAAGGCTACCGAGGAGAAAACCGCTTTGTTAAGGGATCAAGAGGCTACGATCAATGCCAAGATCAATGCCTACGCCAGCCAGATGATTAAAAGCGAAGAGTTATTGCTTGAGAGGGTGAAGTCTGACATGGTTCTACTTTTTCATGAAAAATTTCCGAAGAGGAACCTAGGGGACTTGTGGCTCTATGTAGACGATGATGACCTTCCATATCATATAATGGGCAAAGAGGATGGAGTCTCCAGTGCGTCCTCATCTGATGATGAAGAAAAGACCGGAGAGAGCCCAGATAGGGAGGAAGATGATCCCAAAGGCAAAAAGGTAGTCGAAGGGAAAAGCGACTTTGAGGGCAAGAAGGCAGATGAAGGTGAGCCATCTTCAAAGGCTCAACCTTAACCCACAATCTACTTTGTTTATTTTTCATTTAAAATAAAGTCCTTGGAAGGCCAAGGCACTCTTTTTGTAATGGTGTCTGGTGCTCGACCGGACAGGTTTTTTGTGTTATATCTTGACTTATTTAAAAGTCCTTGGACGGCCAAGGCAATTTTAAGTTGTTTATCTTAATGAATACCGTTGTTCTGTACAACCATCATCTTCTTTCATTGTTCATTTTAATTTTGATAGCCAGAGTTTAAGTAGCCTTTAGTTGTTGCATTGTGAGAGTATTTAAATTCTCCGGCTAGAGTTTAAATAGCCCTTAGATATTTCAGTCCGGATAGTATGATAAGGGATAGAACTTTAAAAACACTTAAAATTTTTTGAAGAAGGCATCAAATTTTATTCAACCACCCGGACACCTCATTAAAACCTCCCCGTGCCACCAGGGAGGAAAGAGTATGCCTCCAAATATTTATATGGATGTTTAAACAAGTAAATATTTACACAAGTGCTATTCCAAGTACATCCGGAGATGCTAAATATTCCAAGGATGAGTTAGAACTCTGCCATCTTTGTCTTCCGACCAATAAGTTCCAGGCTTGATTCTTTCAACCACTATATACGGACCCTCCCAAGTTGGGGCCAGCTTTCCGAAGAGCCTTTCTTTAGTGTGCAAGAAGACCTTCCTTAATACTTTGTCCCCTGGTTGGAAATCTCTTCTTTTAACTTTGGAAGCAAACCTGCTCCTCATCAAGCCCTGATAGTGTGCAACTCTAAGGTGAGCTTTAACTCGCCTTTCTTCTATCAAATCAAGTTGACCTCTGATTGCCACCTCGTTAGCGCGTTCGGAGAAGTTGTGAACACGAAAGGAGGGAAGGGTCTTCTCTATGGGGGCTACTGCATCCATCCCATAGACCAAGGCAAAGGATGAATCTTGTGTTGCAGCCCCAGGTGTTGTCCGGTAGGCCCACAAGACTTCTTGCAGATAACTAGGCCACTTTCCACCAGCCCCTTCCAAATTCTTCTTTAAACCGGACAGTATGGTTCTATTAGCCACCTCAACTTGCCCATTTGCTTGTGGGTAGAAAGGTGAAGAAAAACAATGCTGTATACCCCTTGAGGCACAGAAGCTCTCTATTTCTCTATTGTCGAATTGTGGACCATTGTCTGTTGTTATTTTCTGTGGGACACCAAACCTGCAACATATGTTGGATAGAATGAATTTTATGACAACTTTTGATGTTGTCCCTGCCAGAGGAGCTGCTTCTATCCACTTCGAGAAGTAGTCAATGGCCACAATTATAGTTTTGCACCCTCCGGACGCCACAGGGAGAGGCCCTACTAAATCCAGCCCCCATCGAGCAAAGGGAATGGGCTCAAAAATTGACTCTAAAGGAATGGCTGGTACATGAATTTCATTGCTGTACCTCTGGCATGGGTCACACCTCCTCACCAATTCCTTAGCATCTTTCATGATTGATGGCCAATAGTATCCGGAGAGTAATACTCTTCTTGTTAAAGCTCTAAATCTACAATGGGCTGATCCCTCACCATCATGCAATTCAGAGAGGACTACTTGTGACTCTTCATCTCCCAAACAACGCAGGAGAGGTTTACTGTAGGATTTTTTGTACAACACTTCTCTCAATATGATGAAACCACGAGCCTTGTGTTTTAATGTTCTGGCTTGTGACTTATCTGGAGGCACAACACCATCGGAGAGATATTGCAAGAGAGGAAACCTCCAGTCTTGAGGCTGTTTCACTTGTATTTTAAAAATGTCCTCTTCTTTACCCTTACTAAGTTGAATAGAAGGGCTTTTAAGCACATGGATCCATGGGTATGACTCCGTATATGCTATGGTTGTCAATGAGTCCGCTAGCTCATTTTCTGCCCGGGGAATGTGCTCATAGATAACAGCTTTAAATTTTAGTGCTTCATTTTTGAGGAGGAGTAAATACTTTACAAGCTGCTCCTTTCTAGCCTCAGATTGGCCTAAGGCATGGTGGATAAGCAATTGGGAGTCACTTAGCAGCTTGACCCTCTTAGCCCCACAAATGTAGGCTAACTTTAACCCAGCTATAGCTGCTTCATATTCGGACTCGTTATTAGATGCCCTGAAAGCAAAACAAATAGCCTGATACATATTGTCTCCATATGGGGAAGTTAAACATATTCCTGCACCACATCCCATAGTGCTAGATCCACCGTCTGTTCGGACAATCCACATTTTCTTATCTTTTATATCAGTAGCTTGCTCTGAATCCCTACCGGAGTGGAATTCAACCAGAAAATCAGCCACAGCTTAGGCTTTGACTGCTGTCCGGGGAGCAAAGTCTATATCGAAGTCCCCCAACTCTACTGACCACTTAGTCATTCTGCTTGAAATGTCTGTTTTTTGAAGGACATTCTTTAAGGGAAAAGAGGTCCGGACGATGATAGGATGATCCTAGAAATAAGGCCTCATCTTCCTTGCAGCTATCACCAAGGCTAATGCCAATTTTTCAAGTTTCAAGTAACGCCTCTCAGCATCTATCAAGCTTTTGCTGATGTAGTACACTGGGTGGGGTTGTCCATCGACCTCTCTTACCAGCACATCACTGATGGCACAACTTGAAACTGCCAAATATACGAAGAGAGTCTCCCCATCAACTGGTTTGAACAAAGTTTTGGGGGAGGAAAGACGTTTCTTGATTTCATTGAAAGCTTCATCACACTGTGGGGTCCACTCGAACCCCTTTGCACCCTTCAAAGTTTGAAAGAAAGGAGCACACCTGTCCGAAGACCTCGAGATAAATCTGTTTAAGGCAGCTAATCTCCCCGTTAATAGTTGCACTTCTTTAATGTTTCGAGGAGGATCCATTTGGAATAGAGCATTGAGCTGGTCCGGATCGGGCTGTATTCCATGTTCACTTATGATATACCCTAGAAACTTCCCGGACTGCACTCCGAACACACACTTTTCAGGGTTTAATTTCAAATTCACTTTTACCAAGTTGGCAAAAGTTTCTTGGAGATCAGACAAGTGCAACTGCTCATCTACACTCTTCACCATCATATCGTCAATGTATACTTCTATATTTCTTCCAATTTGATCAGCAAACGCCTTGTTGACTAACCTCTGATAAGTAGCCCCAACATTTTTCAAACCAAATGGCATCACCTTATAGCAATGTAGACCCCTGTCAGTGACAAACGTGGTATGCTCTTGATCCTTTGGATCTACTTGAATCTGATTGTACCCGGAGAAGGCATCCATAAAGGAAAGCAACTTATTCCCAGAGGTAGAGTCCACTAACTGATCTATCCGGGGGACCGGATACAAGTCTTTTGGGCAAGCTCTATTGAGATCTGGGAAATCAATGCACATGCGCCACTTGCCATTCTTCTTTTTCACCAAAACAGGATTGGCAGTCCACAAAGGGTATTGAGATTCCTTAATGTGCCCCATCTTTGTGAGTCTGTCAACCTCTTGTACAATGACATCAGCCTTTTCTTTGGAAAAAGATCTTCTTTTTTGAACTACTGGAGCTACATCTCTCCGGACGGATAGGTGGTGTGATATCACTTCTGATGGAACCCCAGTAACATCAGCATTGCACCAAGCAAAAACGTGCTGATGGTCTTTCAAAAACTTCAACATTTCCTTTTTCAACATTGGTGGCATGTTAGACCCTATCTTGACATTTCTTAACCTGCTTTTGCTTTTTCCTGGTTCGACCCTTATCGCTGCTAGAGGACAAGGATTTTTCAATTCCCTCGTTGTCCGAAGAGCTATCTGAAGATTCTGAACAGGCTTGGACCGGTGAGACTTTTTAGAACTGGCATGAGTCTTTTTGGTGCTCACATGAGTTTTTGAAGCCTCATGCTCTTTGGGGTTATCGGTGTGATGAGCAAATGATGCTTTGGATTTTTCTTTCACGCCCATCTTGGCCTTTTCTTCCCTCAGAGCTTCTATTTCACACTTTAGCCTGTCACGCTCTTCGACAGTGTATTCATCGTTCTCTTCCACCACTTCGAGTAAAGCCGGTGGTAGCTCTGGATTGTCCGGATTCATTCGGACAGATTTGTTTTAGCTGGTTTTGAATGCTTGATTCAGGTACCTCTACCTCTCACTGTGGTCGCCAATTTGGTGTGGATAATAATCGCCTGAGGGTAGGCTGGTAATTTCAGTTGGTGTTTTAAGGTGGTGTGTGGGTGTTTAATTGTTTAAGGTAGAGAGTAGAGAGATAATTAAGCAGCTTGGTAGCAGTTAATTCTCATTACCTCTAGTTATTGCAGGTGGTTGGGTATTTATACCCTGATGTTGGGCCCTTATGGGCTTTCGGGTCATGTTTAATGGACCCGGGTCATGTTTAAAGACCCATGAGCTCTAAGTAGGAGAGCAAGTAGTTTAGTCAAGAAGTGTTTAGGTTTTTTAGTACTTTTGTCATAGTTCGAACAGCCCTATGGTCATAGTGTTCAAAGTGATCTGTCCGGTCCATGTCCATGTGATCTGTCCGGTATCCGGAGAGACTAGACCGATTTGTCCTTGTACGGGAGCAAGTTACATATATTTCTCTTAATTTGTCCCAAATGTTTTGTCTTTGAAATCTTGAACATTTGGCTATATTATAGTCATTAAGAAATCCCTATTTATAAATGAGTGTCTGCCATCAAATGTATTAATTGTTCATGATTAAGGGAAATCTTAACTTAGTAATGTTCTTTCTAGAATATCCATATTTTATTACTTATGCTAACACACACAAAATTGAAGCTAAGAGTTATTAACACTTTGTCCAATTTATACTGACATGTCATTGGCTCTTGAAGAGCAATAAAATCTGTTTTTTCAGCTTTAATTATGAATATGAGTCTACAGATTGTTCCTTTGTTGCCTATTTCATAAATATTCTACTTTAAGACTGTTAATGTCATTTGAAATTGAGTTATAAGATATGAAAGATCCTTTCAAGTGGACAAGCTTTGAAATTAGATGAACTTTTTACTTTTTAGTTTTCGGAAGTCAAGGAGAAAATAAAGAAAAAGATTTACTAATCCTTCTACAGTTTGTTACTCAAGAAACCCAGGCTGAGAGCTGGTTATCAAGAACGTAAGAAAATCCAGTGGCAAGAAGAGAATTGATAAGAAGGTTTTTAATTTAGGGGTTTACGATAAATGAGATAATAGTATTTATATGAGATAGTGAGAGAATTAGGGTTAAGTTATAATAATTAAATATTAGTTTGTGTGAAAGAGGTAAAATCTGGTGAGTAAGTAATGTAGTTTTTATTAACAACGTGTTGCTCAAAGGTCTCTATTCCGTTGTAAGTTTAAACATTATGGAAAAAAGAGTCAAGTTACAACACAGATACGAAACCAGCCATGTCTATAAATATATTGAATACAACCAACAAAACACAAATTAACCTACAAAATCACCATTAGTAATTAAACATATCATATAAAAAACATCAAATTCAACCACTCATCAAATAGATTCAAAATCATCAATATCGACATCAATTATATAATATCAATTAACGTTCGTATTCAAGGTCAGTATCGTATTAATCACCGCTTACATTATCTATGCCATCTTCATCCATAACAAACTCATCATTAAACTTTTCTATTTCAACAATCTCAAAACTTCTAGGTTCAGCAAGATCGTTAGGATCATTTAGGGTCATATCGGGTTGTAACAGCACCGACAGAGGTATTTTGCCTTCTTGGAGACTTCTTTTTGTGTTGTTTCAGCAACTAATACTTCTTCATCATCGATCAGAATAACATATGTCATCTATTTTGGGCCCTTGTTTTGCATACAACTACCCATTGTTTATGAGATGCTTCTTTCGATACATAATTTAAATAATAGACTTGCCGAGCTTGAGTAGCCAATATGAATGGATCATGTTGTGACATCCTACTTCTTTGAAGAATTTCTATCAAAACATTTGTAGGGTGAAGTCTCATCGTTTTCATATCATTACTAAACCAAACGCATTTGAAAAACACAATCGATTCTATTACCCCACCATATGACACCTCCCAGATTTCTACTATTTGACCATAGTATTGTAACATATCAGCAACATATGTCCCCTCAACCATGACACCACTATTGTTTTTCTTATACCTTCTTCCATGTTTCGTTTCGAATAGGTAAAAGTTGGTGTAATATCCCTCAAACTTACAAATCTCACAATAGAGACTATTGGCCAATGTTGATATACAGCAGTCTAATGTATCGATGTTTGTAGCATCCTATGAATAAGCATGTAAGAAGGTAATTTATAACAGTCACAAAAAATAAGAAACCTACCCTTATAAATCATGAAATGAATTAATATTAGGATAATTTACTTTTGTAAATTTTCATCACATGAACCTTATATTAATTTAAATCATATAACCAATCCGTACACAAAAAATATCCAACCTATTATTGTTGCAACGATAGTCAAATAACTACTGGAAATGCAGGGAGCTAGCTGCTGCAAATTACAAAAAATCTCACTCTTACACCAAATTAAACTACTCCAACCAAAATCGAAATTACTACCGCAGACAAAGTGCTTTCATACCAACAACAAGTTCAAGAATTGAATATAATACACGCAACATCATGACAGTAGCAATATATGTTTGAATTTGATATTGTATATACTTATAAACAATGCAAGCAAGGAAATGGTGATTGAAAAAATAAGTAACAAGTAGATTGAATATTAAATATTCTTCCAACCAAAGACCATAGCTGTCGATGAAGTATTGATCGAGCTTCGCTACAGTAGAATCGGGATTGAGTTGAAAAAAATGTGCATTGTAGGAGCTGTAAAATAACCATTAGTATTGTAATTTTTATATCGTGGCAAATCAATAAAAACTCACTCAATAATAGTGGCAATTTCAGGGGTATTCTTCAGGACATATACGACTGATCAGATTATCCTCCCACTAAATTAGCTCCCAAAAAATGTTTTTTTGCCCAATAATATTATGTGCCATATCTAGGTGACTCGCACTTGCGATTGGATTCACCGAATTCATTTGGAGGAGTGGCATGTAAAACAGAATCCAGTATTTCAGCCCCGGTAAGTCGCTCGTTTTCAAATACATGTGTAACTATTTTTCCTTTCAAACCAGGTGGCAGATTGTAAACGCACACCGTCATCGGCCAGTAAGAGTGATTCATTGCAAACTTATCAAATGGATTGAATCCATCAGTACATAAGTCAACTCTCACATTACGTAGTTCTGATATAAACTCGGGATGAAAATCATCAAAATGATTTCACGCGCCACCATGGCTTGGGTGTGTCACAAGTCTGTCAACAGATGGATTATAATAGTGCCATATCATATTCTTAGTTGTCTTTCCCAACATATACAACATTTGTAGTCTACATCCTATGGGAAAGTTATTTAACACCTTTTGAGTGACACATTCCCTTGTATTAGATTCTACTTTGTAATGTGAACAACACTCGAGGCTGGTTGCATCTCCATAAAACAACATATAGTTTTCAACACATGGGTCTATTGTTTGGTGAGACAGACGAAGAGGCATCAACAACTTATTTACTTGCCAATATGTAAAAGGAATTTTATTATCTCTGTCTGGTGTTAGTCGTCTCATAATAGGCACATAGCGCTCGTGGTTCCGCTTGGAAATCCTTGACTCGGATGTCAAGTTGATAAGTTTGGACACCTGCTAAATTAAACATTGTGGTACAATCTTCGTAAACTAGTTCATCAACATCACGCAACAACTTATAGTATGCATCATCAATCTTATTTGGAGCCTGACTCTCATTCATGGCCTTCCTGAATCCCATATCATCACCTACCATTTCATGATATTTATCCCCAACAAATTTGTTAGCACGACTGCCCTCAGAATTATCCTTATTGCGCAAACTCTCTCCATGATATCCCAACAATAATAGTCTTCCATAAATCCATGTCTCACTATATGCTGATACACTATGTCAGTTGCATTTGAGTAAATGTTTCTACATTTGAGTAAATATTTCTGCATTTTGAGCAGGGACACAATATCAAACTACCCTCTCCTATGGTACTTGTGTGCATTTAAGCTCATAAAATGAAGATATTGACACCATTAAAGAATTCATTTGTCACGCACGTCATAGTAGCATTTAAATGATGATATATCCACTCATGATCAGTTTGAATATGAGTATGGATATGTAAACGATTCGTGATTCGTAATAAAATTGTAAGACACTAGGATAGTCGTACCTGATTTTAATACAGACAGATTAAATCGATTAACCTAACATAATGTATTTAGGTAACTGAATTTACAGTTGGAAATTTTAGAATTAGAGTAGTACTCTGAGCTTAAAGTCATTATAGCAGCAATCAATAATCAAAATCGGAAAAAAGAGTTTGGGAAGTACAATGACTCACCTAATGAATGAAGCTCTCGATCTAGTTACGTAGAACTGAGCTGTTTGAATATATCGATTTAAGAACTTGGAAATCGTAGATAGGATGGACTAATTTTTTGTCATGTGAAGTGGATGATAGTTTCAGTTATAAAGTCAATGTGGTTATGCGAAAAGACATGTAGGTTTGGTTTTGGGCTCTTGGGTAGTGAATTTAACGGATAGATAATTTAGTGTATTCCTACAACGAATTGTTTACTAGTATCATTACTAGTATTTCAATTTAGGTTAGATTTATTATTATTATTATTATTATTATTATTAGTTTATGGTACCTAGATACAATTTTTTAAAATTAAGTATTATAGTACCTATGCCTATAGGTTTATTATTACTACTAATTATAATTATGTACAACTAAATTATGTACAATTAAGTGCTATGGTACATAGATTCAATTTTGTAAACCAAATATTCAAACCAAATTAATTAAAATTGTTGAACCACTAAATTGTATTAACACCAAGTGTACTCATTTGTGAAAATTTAATTATGGTAGATCATAAATTATAATATTAATTTAAATACTTCAACTACAACTAAAAAACAAGACTACCAGATTTTGAGAAAACATAACATACATATACTAAGAGAAGTCATATGTATATTAGAATTTATGATCATACATAAGACAAGTATTCAAAGTACAAAATATCCAAAATTGGTGTATAACATACACCCAAACCCCACTACATCATACAAAATATTAGGTGAAAATATATGATTACCACATACAAGATAAATCAACAAATTAAGCTAGAGAAGAACCTCGAGTACCATCACCATAACAAGCACCGCTGCCATCAGCAGTACCATCACTTGCCTTATTTGCATTCCCATCGCCAAACCAATTCACATAACTCGACATAATCTTCTCCGCAACATCATATTTCAAATGTACAACGATAATTTTGATAGCTTTCTCAAGCACCACCATTATCTCTGACATCTTCTCATTCTTTTTCACCAATTGTTTTGCTTCCTCACAACCCACAACAGAAGAGATTGATCCTTGCAATAAAATCCCCCCAATAATGTTATTAGAATGCTTGGCTAGTCTTGTTCCAATTAAACACTCCTTCATCTTTCTCTAATTCACCATTGGAAGAGATAAGAACATGTATGGATCATCGACAGATTCGTGGTCAACATTGTCACCATGTTTTGACATGAACGTTTCTTTCCACTTTTCATAATAGTTGTTGGAACAAAAATAGAGCCTTTTATTAGTTATATATGAAACCATTGAAACATATAAACATATGAAGTACATTGACAAGGTCAAAAGAGAAGTAAAACTACCAAGACAATCACATTGTACTAACAAGGCCATAACCTACAAGCAAATATATAAAACCAACGCTCACAACAAGAGAAAAGCAACACAAACCGTACTGTAAAACATATATAGAAAAATTATCGTTCGAAATGGCAAAGAAAAGAAAATAATTACTAATCACACTTTGCAATATGTATAGACAATATCATTCAAAATGCCAACAAAAGACAAACAATACTAATCCTATAATGCAACATATATCAACAATGTATTTTGGAACCCGAAAAAAAACACAAACAATATACTAATTCTACTATGCATCATATATAAACCATGATCAACTAAACCAAATATACAAGATACTACGTACATTAGATATAATCCTATAAGAAACAGATTTAACCAACAAAATACCATGATTGTTTTGAAGACAAGGGGTTCACAAATTCCGTCGTAGTGTTGCACATACTATCTTTTTTACCGTATGTAAACCTTAGGTGTTTGGAAAACGAAAACATTTCTTTGGTTTTCTCAAACTACACCAGAGGGTAAAAATTAATATATTAAAAATATAAACTTAGCTTAAATTCAAAAAAATTATCAACACTTACATGCTGACTAATTGATTGGGAATGACTAATCAACCGACCAGCATGAGTCCCCTCCCACCATGATGAGCTTTGCGGTTTCTCAAGTTTGTTTTCGACATCTTCATCTACTTATGACTGCACTATAAATCAACCCATAACTTCTATAATCTTGGTTTATTTGTTAAGAAAGGTGGCTGGACATTCTCAAGTGTTTTGCCTCCATAGATTGAATCTCGCAATCCGCAACATTATATTGAATCTCGCAAACCACTTGCATTTGCTTTAAATATTATAGAGGGGACACCCGAGAATTCAGCACATAGGTAACGTACTTTTCAAGTTGTATACTTTAACCTCTAAAACCATCAGTAAAGTGGTGATAAAAATTTCATTTTCCAAGAAGATGTAAATCGTAAAATACCCGCTTCATCAAGTGGCTTTTACTTCCTTAAGCTGCCATTTTACGATTTAGATCTACCTAGAAAATGAAATTTTGATCACCACTTTACTTATGGTTTTAGAGTTCAAAGAATGGAACTTGACTAGTATGTTACCGTAATATGTGCTGAATTCTCGCGTGTCCCCTCTACAATTGTTTAGAGAAAATGCAAGTGGATTGCGATATTCAATATGATGTCGTGTTTCTAGAACAGTAGCTTCATATTCAGGTCTATTTTTTCACCCTTGGCATGAACAAGGTCTAGCACCCGGAAGCAAAACATTCACAGTACCTTAAAGACCGAACAAAAATGCAAGGTGCAATTTAACATATAATAGAATAAAGTGAAAATGAGAGCCGTAGTAATTTATAAAGATTTATCTTCCGCTTACAGCTTCAAGCAGCTTCCACAAGAGCAGTAGTATTTACAAAAGGGTTATCTTCTTATTCAGGTTTATAGGCGCTTGATGATCGAGAGAGAAAGAGCTAGCAACTACCCGCGTTCTAGAACACTTGTTAAGTTGAATCAGGTATTGCTGCTAACTTATAATGAAGCTCAAGTTAGAATCACGTTATGGAATGCTTGTGTTTGGATCTTGGAATTACAAGTAGGACGGAAAACATATGAGAAAATTACTACTGTAATATAGAAAATCGCAACATAGAAAAGTTATGTTACAAAGCTGAATGTTTTTTACATCTTTTTCTTACAAATTACTTGGCACAAACGTAGAAATATTTTTGTCTTATCATATGTTCTGAGTTCCAAATAGAGCTTAAGATGTATGAAAGGTCATAATTCTAAAGTTACATGTTATATTTTCTGAGGTCCAAACAGATAAATGTTCCAAAACATTTTTTCTTATAATTCAAAAGCCAAATTAAGCTGATGGCACCTAAAAGTGTTACATTTTCTGCATTACATGTGTAGGTTTAGCAATTGGAGCTATTCGACAAATATGCATGTGAATTGGCCGAGAATGGGAAATCTGGGAGGCATGGCATGAAGAGAGAACCCCAGGTATCTATTTTTCTACTTGATACATAGAACACTTAATATCTCTAAATCCTGCTAGTAATGGTTATTCAAAGCGACATTTTAAAGTTAGTTTTTGGTTATCCTTTGTCGGACAAACATCATATTCACTACCATTCATTCGATCTCATTATATGGTTTATTGTAGGAAATATTGTATAACTGTGCTAGGATGAACCTTGAAGATTGAAAGTTATATAAGAACACTAGAGCAGTTGCTGTCCTCAATTGCTATCGCAGATATAGGAGAAGACATTTAATTGTTAATTTTGCTCTCGAACTTTACCCAAATTCAACCGAAACATCTATCTAAGATTTGAATATCGGGTTCCACCACAAAGTTCTGAATCTGGTCTGTTGTATATGCTCGGTTAAAACTTCGTCATTCTTAATGGAACTCATATAAGTCTGATAACGTGTGTCCAAAGACACTAGATAAGGAACAAAGTTTTGATTGTCATATTTAGAAACTTTTGAACGGTTATATAATCTAATTTTATTTAATTCATTTTAAACGAGATGAAAAATGTCTGAATAAGTTAAATTAATGTCTTTCACATTATATGAAAATTGGATCACTATAAGGATTTGATTATACTACTTTTCTTTTACGGAGCTACATTTTTTTTTCTAAATAATATTATACGAAAAAGATGAAGTTTGAGTGAACTTGTTATCTTACATTCATTTGTGCTTGGCATCTTAAGCTCTAAAGTATTAAATATGCATGTGTGTTTGGTGGACTCCTTACCGGCATTAGATGTGTCCAAATTAGCCTGTTCTCTTTTCTTTTACTTTGAATTGATTGGGGTGAGACGACTGGTAGAGCTGTCGAAATCTTATAATAATTGGAAGAATACCTTCGTTTATGTGTCGGGAAACGAGGAGATTGAAAGTACCATCATGAACCTTTAATTAGAAAGACAGTGGAAGGCTAAGTGTAAGCTTGTTAGGTTGTCCACGTAATGTAACTAGAATTTAATTTGGAATATGTGGCCAAACTTATGTGGTTGTGCTTACAGATGAAGGTAAGTATCAAGAGTGGTGTAATAATGGATTATCAGAAGGCTCGGTGAACCCTCTAATTTAGTTAGTTGCAGCATCAAACGCCGTTTGGAGGTTGGAATCGTCGCGCTTGTTTTCCATTTGAATTACCTAAAGTCCGGCTTATGTCGTGTCCCAGAGTTAAAGATATTAAAGGACAGGCGGCTGGGAGCGGGGAAGCTGCAACGATGGACATGTTGCGGTCTTTGATGGAGAAGAGGTTTAGAGAGTAGAACAATGCATAGGTGGGGTTGTGTGTGCCAAAAAAAAACAGCAAGGTGCGAGAAAAAATTGAATTGTATCCTTCTCGGGAGGAAGGAGAAATGAGGAATGAACATTGACATGGAGCTGGTGAGGAGAATATTCATCTGGAGGAGAACCCGGAGAAAGAGAGAGAGGAGTTATTGGAGGAAGGTGCGAAAGAGAGGGGTGTGTGTTCCCGTAAAGATGATAAGGATACTAAGGATGCGTATCCTCATTTAAAAATAAATTTTTTATGGTGAATGTGGTGTCCATATCACAACATAAACTAGCCTTGGTAGATAAGGAAGATGAGGCAGATAGAGGCATGGTAGAAAATGAAGCGGAGGGAACCTCAATACCAGTTGCTACAAAGCCCATTGGCAAGGCGCCTAAAGTTATTTTAATTGAATATGCGAAGAAATATGGAGAACCGAATAATTCAAACACAAATGAGAGCTTGAGGGTGAAGGAAAAGGTGTTGTCAGAAGGATTATCAACACTTATATGTTGACTAATTGATTGGGAATGGCTAATCAGCCCACCAACATGAGTCCTCACCCCACCATGATGAGGTTTACGGTTTCTCAAGTTTGTTTTTTACAGCTTCATCTGCTTATGACTGCACTATAAATCAACCCATGACTTCTATAATCTTGGCTTATTTGTTAAGAAAGGTGGCCGGACATTGAGCAACTCAAGTGTTGGCTTGGCTTATTTGTTAAGAAAGGTGGACGGACATTGAGCAACTCGAGTGTTGGCCGGTGCAGGTTGGCTCTCCTCAAGGCACTTCCTTTCATCCTAGCCACAAAATTATTGTAACAACTATTTAGTTGTTCCAAGAACAACTTGTGGACAACATCATGAATGTTGTCTTGTATAGTGTAGTATTGCTTCAAACAAAACACAAATAAATCAGTTATGCAATTTTAAAAATAAATACATGGATGAAAAGTAATACGGTTAATACCTCGAATGTCTTCCACATGTCAGGCCTAAAACCATGAGGTGTCTTCTCAAAAGTCTCCCAGAAACTTGTAATCCGAAGCCTTATTTCAGGGACAAACTAGCGAGGAATATCGTATGGCCGCAGTCTGAAACGAAAAATTAATTAGTTTGGGAAAAAAATAAACAATACTTATATGGAAATAAATGTAGTTGTACATTACTAAGAAACTTGCATGTCCTCGTAGACCATAATCTGTTTACGGTCCAAACTGGGATTTGGTTTGGATAGAGCATACCCACGATATTTGCAATGCTTCACCACTCCTTGATCAACACCAACATCATGTTCGCTAGCTTCCTCTTGAACATCTCCAGCCTCCTCTTAATCAACTTCCTCTTGATCGGTGCCACCCTTCTCTTGCTCCTCTTCCACTTGATCGTCAGCTTCCTCATCAACATCTTTCCACTCATCGACGACCTTCACATCAACATCTTCCTGCTCCTATTCTGAACTCTGATCAGATTCGTAGTCCTCAATTATACTTTGATGATGAGGTTGGTGAAATGTGCTTGGTTCAGACGGGATGGGAACCAGGAGAGATTCACCAGAATTTGTATCCGGGGAAGTGCTAAGACAAGTCCCAGATGTAGAAACATCCCCAGTTAGACTGGAAGTTAGAGTGGGAGTTAAAGTGGGAATTAAAGTTAGAGTGGGAGTGGTTGTACTGATGGGAATTGTTTGAGGTAGGTACTATGTCTTGTTTGGAGACGAATGGTAGCTATCCTTCCTCACAGAGAAGACTTTCTTGTTGGGGGTTGCGAGGATTCTTCATCCCGAACTTTGAGGGAATGATTACAAACTTGAGGCACCAGAACGAACGCGAACTTACTCCTCGACTTATCTACCATGGCTTGTTTGCCTTTTAGTTTTTTTTAACCGGGCATACCTATAAAAAATAATTGAAAACATTAAATAAAAAAATTTGAAACAAGAAATACAATAACAACAACAAGCATAAAGGACTGCCCACCATATGAACTCATTCTCATAAAAATATTAATATTTTATACTTAAACTGTTATAGTGAAATCCTAGCAACTAATCGGACATGTAAACCAAAGTCGATCTACAAACCGTAATAAAAATATAACATCGAAAATTCATGCATCAATTAACACACATACATCAACATATGCATGCATCGATTACCACACAAACATCATCCAAAACATAACCAAAAATAGAACATCAAACCATCTATATGATATACAACCTGATATTCAACATTACTGAATCACAATATTAACACAATACATGAGTGTTAACACAAACTTACCGAACCACAGACACAATACATGAGTGCTGACACATACTCACTAAAATACAAACACAATATATACTCACTAAATCAATAAATCTCAACATTAACATAATACAATATCAATGTAAATTTTATAACTATAAATCTGGACTCAAATATAACACAATACATTCACATATAGAACATAAATGAAGTTGAATACTAAAACTCATCGAATAAGAGAGTCAACACCTGTTGGTCTGCTTCATTACTACCTTGCCGCAACCCACCTTCTTACAAGAGACAAGTATAATATCAACATACAACAACACCAATCTATTAACAAACAATAAACAAGTGTAAATTGAAAGAAAACATAATACACTCACCATTACCACATAAATTAAGCTTAGTACTAAAACTTATAAGATAAATTTTACCTATTTACTGTATTTCTTCTTCTTATACATTTCCCTTAGAGCAGACTTCTGTTTCGGTGAAGAGACAATCAACTAGACATAGACATGTAAACAACAAACTGTACTAAAGAACATTAGACAACAAAATGGAAATATGACTTATATTAGACATTCAATACATGTTGACAATCAATACTCTTTCTAATCAACACCTTGCTTCAACCCACCGTCCTGCAATAGACAGTTAAGTGCTAACATACGACACCATCAATCTATTAACAAACAATAAACCACTGTAAACTAAAACAAAACATACATATTGAATCAAACATAACGAAAACCAATATACAACAAAATAAAAATTTATGCTAAGACAACACACTAGTTTAGAGAGAAGAATAGAGAGAAAGAAAAAAAGATTAGGTAGAAATCAAACTTAATAAACAATACAGAGAAAACGATTCATACCTTCGAACGATTGTTAGGACCACCACTAAAAGATGAGAGAGGCCAGAGATGGAATTAGGGTTTTCGAAAGAATATGAGAAGGGTTCGAAGGGTTTCGAAGATGAGAGACGTTAGTGATAATTTTGGTTCGCTAGGAAATTGAAGAGAGAGAGAGAGTTCAGTAGATGAGAGAGAGAAGTCAATGGGTCAAATAGTTAAAGTTTAGGGAGGGTTAAAATGATTGGGTAAAAATTAGACGGGGTTAATTTTGAATAAATATTAGACGCGGTATAAAAATTTATTTAGCAGGTTAAATGTTGTGACGGTCCATGACAACGAAAATCCATCCCAATTTTATTTATTAATTATAAAAAAAACTTAAAACAACACTGTTGCAAAATCGTATCCACCGAGAAGGTTCTCCAACCAAATAATACTTCTGTTGCAATCGTGTGGTAAACACATAACCGTTTTTCATTAAATAGGTCAAAATTTATAGTGGTGCAAAAATACTTCTATTCTTGTTCAATTTTGGAACGGAACCAACAAAAGCTAAAGAGGAAGATATAGATCTTCGACCATATAATTTATTATTATTATTATTATTAAAGAAACACCAACAATGATTCAATAGATTAAATATATATATTTAGTTTTAGTGTTGTAATATTTTTATATCAAATTAAAAAAAAAGTTAAAAAATAAACTCAACTGCACCGAACTAAACTAAATATATCGTACATATGTTCAAACCGAAAACTGAACAACGATCTAAAACCACAAAAATTTCAAAATAAATTTGTTTAATAATTTCTTAACCAAAACATTTATGTTTGGTTTTGAATATTTATAACATCGGGACCAGTCCGGCTAATGTGGATGTATAAATAATATTATTTATCTTTTAACACTCCATTTAGAAGAAAAAAAATAAGTAAAAGAAAAGTATTATTTATTTTCATAATTCAGGAGAGATGAGTTTATTTTTGAAAACCAGAAGAGACTCCAAAATCCAAATTTATTGGTAAATCTCATGCTGGGAAATTAAATCGGACTTGGCTCCCTTGAGTCCCCTGAACCCATACTATTCTTTCAGAGTAGTACAGTATACAAAAATATCTCTAGTAAGTTTTCTTCTCATATTTTTTTCTTAATCTTCATGGTTGTATGCTCTTTAAGATTTTATGGTCATTTAGTTTATTAGATGGCTCTACTGACTGCTATTTTTTGTCAACCTTCAGCGCTTCAAAATATTTGGAGCAAGAGTAGTGACATAACATTCACGATCTACCTTTTGGTTACTTCGGACAACGTCCACTTGTCCTCCCACGACATATTTCAAACATTGGTGAACAGTAGAAGCTACTGCATGCATATTAGATAACCAAGATCTTCCGAATATGGCGTTGTAAGATATTGGACAATCCACTATTACAAATAAAACCCTCACCACCTTTTTAAATGGTCATTGCCCTAACAAAACCTCTTTTTCAAACTCTCCAACTACATCAGTGAATTCCTAGTAAATCCTACTATGATCCTATCTGAATGATGGATGACTGAGGGATTCATTTGCTTGTAAGTTGATAGAATAATATATTTGCCAAACTACCTGTATTAACTAGTATCCGACTTATATCCATTGCCCCCAATGGATGCTCCCATCACCATAACATCTTCATGTGGACCTACAATATCTCTTAAATCATCCTCATCAAAGACAATGAATGAAGCAGAGCTTTGATAAAGATGTGTACACATTTTCCTTCTAACTGAACTGTCAAACTATTAACATGTATTTTTCTTGAATAACTTGAGGGCGTAGTCACAGTGTCTCTCCCAAAAATGGTTAAAGATTCAAAACGTTACATAAATCGGATACCATTATAGTTTTTTTCTATCACCCCAACTTGATTCTAATCTGGACCAGGATCCAAGTATTCTGAATCCACGTCAAACGTCTCTATAATTACCATAACATCTTCTTGTCTAGATGCACCCATACTTTGTGCTAGACAAGTTGGTGACGCTGCTCGTGTTGTATTGGTATTAGAATGAGAGTGAGTATTGACTTGCCTATTGGCCCCTTGTTTTTAAGAAATCTGACAACTTCTCTCTTCCAATCAAGTTTTGTACTTCTTATTTTAAAGCGATGAAATCTTAAGTATCATGACCGACATCATTGTGATACTTACGAAAACGAGTATTCCAATTTTCTCTAGGAAATTGAATTGGTGACGGTCTTCTAAAATGCACAACATTCTTAGTTTTGTCATAAATAGTAGCCATAATTTCATCTAGTTCGACAAACCACTTAGGTTGAACTCAATGACCCATTATGGGCCTAACTTGTTGGCCTTAATTTGATTGACTTTTTCTGGGCCGATGTGACCTTTGTCCAAAATCTTTAGGCGTATAATTAACTGAGGCATGAGATTGAATACTGGCTTATAGGATCGAAGTTGTAGGAGCGCACCTATTCTGGTACGGTACTCTAGATTTCTTAGTTTCCTCCACTGTAATCTATTTTCAGACCTAATTTAATAATCCACCCCATGTCATTGCTTTTTTCCGAGCAACCAAATCGGCCAACTCACGAGAATTAAAACTTTACCACATGCTCAAAAAAATCAGTCAATTCGTTCTTCGTATTCACAAAACGGCTGATGTATTCATTCAAAGATTCATTCGACTCTTGGGAACAATTGATGGTAGTGTCACCATTCCTTTTAAGCTCGTTAATCCCTTTGAATTGTCTCCAAAATTCCATCCATAACACATCAAAATATCTTATAGATGTTTGTGGTACACTATTATACCATTTTAAGGCACTTCCTTTGAAAGTTCATGAGAAAGCCCGACATAAACGTTTATCATCATCATTAAAATTCATCTTAATTTTTTTGAACTGCTCGAAGTGGCTATCAAGATCATTACTTCCATCATATTTTTCCATTTTTGAGTTGTCAAACTGTTTAAGCAAATGCCCATAAATGTTTTTTGAAGACAGGGGTGATTGTCTCCAATTGTAGTTACGGCTAAAAATATTGTCTTCATCAGGAGTGGCAAAAATACCTCGTTCGGACTGGATAGCAAATTGATCAATTAGTAGATGATCAATGCCATGATCTGTCGATCTTTTTATTTTTCCTTGATATTTATTCTTTTTCAATTTTCTCGTATTGTCATTTTTCCTATTATATTTCTTGTTTAACCTCACTTTCTTAACCTGGCGGCCATGGCCACTACTTGATGAAGAAGACCCATTAGAGTCAGATGATGTGGTTAAATTTTTATCAGAATTCGACGTGCCCATCTTCACCTTGTTTGTTATTGTTATTAGACTCATCTGTAGATACACCTCCCATATCAGACTTTTCTTTTAACCCTTTTTCAACTTGTCTTTGAGCTCTTAGAGCTTCAATCTCTGCCCTCAACTGGTCACGTTCCTCTTGCATAAATTGTCTTTCCCCTGTGTTGTGATTGACATGAGACACAGTAACATGTTCATTATCATCTCTTATTCCTTCATTTTCATGATGTGAGATTCCTTGCATATTGATATCCATGCTTCAAATATTTAAGAAGCACGATTAGTAACTATGGTTTCGAATAAAGTTATTCAGGCACCTTGCGCTCCCACTACGGTTACCAATTTGATGAGGATAAAATGTATTGTGAGGGTAAATTCGTAAGATCCTCTAGTGATTTAGTATTTAAATTTTCTATAGAGAGTAGTAAGAGAAAATAGGTGCTTGTATTTAATATCTTTGGAAAAAGTCCAACCCATTTAATGTCGTTGTTGGGGTATTTATACTTTTTCAAGGATTCATGCGCCATTCAGGTTGGATCTTATATTCGGGTCAATCATATGCGCCCCCAAGCCCAAGAATCAATGTGCTACGCACATAGCTAAGTCATTGGTCCACTTAACTTACTGTTCAATCATTGAGTTTTATTCGAAATGCCTTTTCGGATAAAATTAAAATGACTATAATACTCCTCCAGCGATATCTAATCCGATCAATGTCAAGTCTCGAACCTCTCACAATTATTTTTGTTTTTTTATATAAATATTTTAAAAAAATCAACTTCGGTGCTACATTTTACACAACATTTTTAAGATTTGAGACCATAAATAACTAAAATATCTTTCTTATTTGTATTTTTTTTATCTGTTTTCATGTAAAATTCTTTATTAGTCAAAAGAAAATTATTATTTTTGTTTTATTTTTCACCTTTTACATTGATAATAGATAAAAAAATTGTTATAATTAAACTGAGACGAGAAAAACTGAAGTGCAGAATTGATAATGATTTATTTATGAAATGTAAATAAAATATATAAACTTTGATACTTTTCCATATATTAGAATTCAAAATGATTTTCCTATAAATTGCATCGTCATCATTGCCTACATCAAAGTCTAGTGTTACAAGTATTTTAACAAAAATATTAGAAAATTTAATATAATATACCTAATGGATCCAATGGACTATTATTGGACTTATATGATTAGACATCACCCTTTTATTATATTTAATTTATAATCAGCTTAATTGGAGAGTAAGAAGAAAGGTTTGATCTTTTTCAAGCCTAAAAGATATCATAAACAAACATACCATATTTTCATTTCACCTAAATGTTTTGAAATTTCCTAAGTTATATATCACTAAACATATAATACTTAATTTAATATTTTGTATAAATAAACATAAAATGACTGAATTTTTTAAGTTTTAATAATAGCCAGATATTCATATGAACCAGGTCATAAGAATACATTAGACACTAATGCTATGGAAAACAGTTTTGGATTACAAGCATGTCGAAAAAATAACCAAACATTCTTGTTGGCCGATTTTCACAATTTTGTGGTATACTTTACTAAAACCATTCAATAGTGAAGTCCAGTTGTGCATGAGATGCAATGTGTAAATGCATACTTCATACAATCGTTTTCTCTCTTTCAAATTTTTAGTATTATTATCATGTAGGCCTATCTATGCACAATAACAACGATCTATTTTATAAATGCCCATATCCCTACTCTATAAGATTTCATAGAAAAATGACACTCGGGTGGCATGACAAGTTTTCGATGTTGTTCTAAAGTAAATATGTATGAAGTATCTACGTATGACTCATATATCATGCTAGTATTCCATTAAAGAGAACCAATGTGTTGCATCTCACAACATAGTGAATATGTGAAAAAATTATTGAGATCTGATAGATCTAGCATGAATCGAGTTATATTAATGTATTAAGAGTTGAAACATGTAGTTGGGTTCTTAGATATTTGAAAGGAGATGATTAACATTAAAAGTAAAAACTTGAAACAAACACTTCTTACTTATACAAGACATTACAACCTACATCCCAAAGTCCAATTTTTTAATGGTTGTAGGACATTGCCCCTACATCTCGATGGCCAACTATTTAAAACATCACTAACATGTAACATACAAATATATGCATCACATTGAATCAACCTATACTCGCATAAGACAATAAACAACATTCCAAAAAAGCACCAAACTATAAAAAATAAATATTCAAACAACATAAGACATTGTTTCTAAGAGAAATATATAAAAACTTAGTCCATATCACTATTACAATTAAATAACTTAATTAAAGAAAAAAGCTCAGCAACCCATTAATTAATACATTCAAGAAGTGAAACTCAATGGTCTAGTTGTTTTAATATTATACATTAATGTTAGTCATTTTGGTTTCCTTTAAAAATATAAAATAAAATATTATTAATTCTTGTATTTAAGTCAAATTTATGAGTTTCTTATATTTGGAAGTTGTTCCAAGTATAAATAAATGTTTCATAATCTTTGTAAGAACGAAACATGTATTAAGAAAATGAAATGTGAGAGTGTTTCTCTTTAGTTGTTTGTTGACAACTTATGACTTATCATACGGTTTTTTATCTCATTTATGGTGTGTTCACTATACCAAAGTTCTTGCCTTTTTAAGCAACTAATCGAGGTCCCATTGAAGGCTGATTGTTTTAGTGCTTCATATCATATTTGGTTCAGGTTTGATTGCATTGTTGGTGATGTTTTTATGAGTTAGTATAAGAGCTTTAGGTTCTTCACCTTTGCTTATTATTTTTTATTTTTCAACTCATATAAATATTTTTGGTAAAAATTAAAAAAAAAACTAAATCTTTCTTATCGTTGTCATAGATTCAGTTGTTCACTAAAAAACTAAAAAAGAATTTTTTTTTTACTTTCCAACTTATTTGTTAGTTTAAAAAAAATGGAAATGTTTTTCAACATCGAGTGTTTTTATTAAAAAAAATTGATACATTTTCCCATTATATATCCAAATTTGAGTGACTTAAGTTGGAGGGCGTTCATTAAAAATAAGAAGAAATCATCCTCATAGTTGAGATCTATCTTATACAAGTAATTCATTCCCATAATTGATTGGACAACAATAGTATTTTTTTCAAGGATTATTTTATATTGAGATACTTCCGTTAAACAATATCCTCTTTCAAGTTCCAATTTTAGGTCAAGACTATTAAGCAGTAAAAGATTGTCCTCCAAATGTCGACACATTAAAGTTGTATAACAAGCTTTCTTTAAGAAAGTAATAATAATTTGAATATGAAGATAATTTTAAGAGAAATATACAGACTCAAATATCATTCCAAACTTAGTCCATATGACCACTATAATTAAAGAGTTAGATTAAAGAAAAAACACGAGCAACCCATTAATCAATATATTAAAGAAGTGAAATCTAATGATCTGGTTGTTTTAGACAACTAGATTTAATGTTCTCCTCTTGGTTTCATTTTGAAAATATATATAAAAAGTTATTATTAATGATTATTTTTAAGTCAAATTTATGAGTTTTGAATATTTGGAGGTTGTTCCAAGTATAGGTAGATGTTTCACAATATTTGTAAGTATCAATCATGTATTAAGAAAATGAAATAAGTGAAGATTGTTGTTTCTTAACAACTTATAACTCATGAAATAGTTTTGCATTCCATTTGTAAAGTGTTCACTATACCATGGTTCTTACTTTACTAAGCAATGGGTCATAGTCCCGTTCATCCTTAATTGTTTTAGGAGTTACATATCATATTTGACTGAGATTTAGTCGCACGGTTGGCTGAGTTTAGATAAATAGCACCTCAATGCATCTATGAAATTTCATATTTTGACATTGAAATAACATACTTTGGCCGAAAACTAGCATAAATTAGTCAAGTATCACAAAGTAACACGTTTTGGCAGACCATATGGACATCATGGCACACAAGAATCAAGTACTTTTATGTGATAACATCCTTTAATATAAAAAAATCTAAATTTTTTATATTGCCAAATTAAACTTTTTTTATTATCATAAAATTCGCATATACAATTTTGAGTCACGCTGCATCTAAATACAGTCTAAATATCAATTTAAATAGGCTAATCTAATTTAAACATGCATCCAATTTAAATAGTAATAATAATATTTTTAATCTTTTTAAACATTAATTGAAAATTAAATTTGAAATAAATTTTAATACTCCACCTCTATTTCAAACCGTGAATTATAAATATTTGAATATATAATAAATATAAACATAAAAAATTAATAAACACAAAATAAATATTTGGATACTACTGTGAGTTTTTTATATGAAAATTTTATATTGAAGGTTATAAATATATTTTCTAAAAGCATGAATTATGTTTCTAAAAGGCTATAAATTGATTGGTAAAGCTGAAATCAAATCGGACTTGGCTCCCTTCAGTCTCTTGAACCCATACTATTCTTTCAGAATACTACAGTATAAACAAACAACCCTGTAAGTTTTGGTTTCATATTCTTTTCTTAATCTTCAGATCCTACGCTATATTTGGTGTTTTTTTTTGCTGCATGGATTTTGTTATACTATCTTCCTCGATAGGTGATTTTGGTGTCTTTTTTTCAAAGTTTCAGTAGCAGCGAAGCGAAGCGGTGACGGCGTATAATTACAAGAAGGGTTGATCTTTTTGGAAGAAGCGATCCTCAAAGCAAGAAAGATAGTCCAAGGCTATCCTGATCCCAAGTTATCTGTCGCAGAATACATGGTTCTTTATTCGTATTCCGTTTACTGTTTATGCCATTTTCTTGATACTTAATATCTTTAGATTTCTTTTACTGTTTTCTTGTCTTTCTTTGGACATCAATGTGCAAATCTTTTACAAGTTTGTAGAGATACCAAGTTCTCTGCCGCAGAATATATGGCTGTTTATTCGTAGTCCTTTCAGTTTATTGTTTATCTTTAGATTTCTTTTACTGTTTTCTTGTCTTTCTTTGGGCATCAATGTGCAAATCTTTTACAAGTTTGTAACGATGTGTCTATAATATGTGCACCGGCAGAGAGTCTTCCAATGCAAGAAATGTGCTTTATGCGAAATTCAGGACTAGTTTGGTAGAGAGCATTGAGTTGGCGGTGAGATATTCGAATTTATGTCTGATAAATGTTGTTAAAACATTCATACATGTATGTATTTGTCATTGTCATTATCATCGGTGAATAAGAGGGATGTCTAGTTTCTCAGAGAATTTGACATTACAAGACAATGGGGTTAGAGCTATGTAAAATGTTTCTTTACCTCGACAGTACCTTTATTCCTCAAAATCCTCATCTTTATTCCCTCGATAAAATTGATGTTAGCTGTTTCCGTGATTTGGTAGGTTGCGATTTTAAGTAACATGGGTTTTGGTCTGATTTTAATATATCTAGTGAAGATGGTTATTACATAAACATAAAACTTGAGACCTCATTTCTGTCAGATTCATCAGCTTACTATGCTGGATTGGCTCCGTGGTGACCTATGGACTACTCTGCACTGGACCATGTAATAAATGTAGGTTTGTTGAAAAAAACCCTTTTGTAAATACTACTCCTCTTGTGGAAGCTGCTTGAAGCTCTAAGCGGAAGATAAATCTTTATAAACCATCTACTGCTCTTATTTTGACATTATTCTATTATATGTTACATTGCACCTTGCACTTTTTTTCTGCCTTTAGGTACTGTGAATGTTTTGCCTCCGGTATCTATTGTGCGGGACCTTGTTCATGCCAAGGGTGCAAAAATAGACCGGAATATGAAGCTACTTGTTTTCGAAACACGACATTATATTGAATCTCGCAATCCACTTGCATTTGCTTCAAAGATTGTAGAGGGGACACCCGAGAATTCAGCACATATTAGGGTAACATACTTTTCAATTCTCGGGTGTCCCCTCTACAATTTTTTGGAGAAAATGCAAGTGGATTGCGAGATTCAATATGATGTCGTGTTTCAAGAACAGTAGCTTCATATTCAGGTCTATTTTTGCACCCTTGGCATGAACAAGGTCTAGCACAATAGATACCGGAAGCAAAACATTCACAGTACCTGGAAGACCGAACAAAAATGCAAGGTGCAATTTAACATATAATAGAATAAAGTTAGAATGAGAGCAGTAGTAATTTATAAAGATTTATCTTCCGCTGAGCAGCAGTATTTACAAAAGGGTTATCTTCTTATTCAGGCTTATAGGCGCTTGATGTTCGAGAGAGAAATAGCTAGCAACTACATGCGTCCTAGAACACTTGTTAAGTTGAATCGGGTATTGCTCCTAACTTATAATGAAGCTCAAGTTAGAGTCACGTTATGGAATGCTTGTGTTTGGATCTTGGAATTACAAGTAGGACGGAAAACATATGAGAAAGTTACTACTGTAATATAGAAAATCGCAACATAGAGAAGTTATGTTTCAAAGCTCAACTTTTTTCTACATTTTTTTCTTACAAAGTACTTGGCACAGAACATAGAAATTGGCCGAGAAGGGGAAAGCTGAGAGGCGCCAGGTATCTATTTTTCTACTTGATAGATAGAACACTTAATGTCTCTAAATCCTGATAGTAATGGTTATTCAAAACGTCATTTTAAAGTTAGTTTTTGGTTATCCTTTGTCGGACAAACATCCTATTCACTGCTATTCTTTCGATCTCATTATATGGTTTTTCGTAGGAAATATTGTATAACTGTGCTAGGATGAACCTTGAAGATTAAAGTTCTATAACAACACTAGAGCAGTTGCTGTCCTCAATTGCTATGGCAGATATAGGAGAAGACATTAATTGTTAATTTTGCGCTCAAACTTGACCCGAATTCAACCGAAAAATCTAAGATTTGAATGTTGGGTTCCACCAAAAAGTTCTGAATCTGGTCTGTTGTATATGCTCGGTTAAAACTTCGTCATTCTTAATGGAGCTCATATAAGTCTGATAACGTGTGTCCAAAGCCACTAGATAAGGAATAAACTTTTCATTGTCATATTTAGAAATTTTTGAACGGCTATATATTCTAATTTTATTTAATTCATTTTAAACAAGATGAAAAATGTCTGTATAAAGCATTATATGCAAATTTGATCACTGTAAAACTTTGGATTTGATTATACTAATTTTTTTTGATGGAGCTACATTTTTTTTCCAAATAATATTATACGAAAAAGATGAAGTTTGAGTGAACTTGTCATCTTACATTTATTTATTTTATTTGTTGAGATATTCAATTTAGGTTGAATTCCAAATGTTACGATAAATCAGCTATGTTTATTTTTTATTACTTGGCACAGAACATAGAAATATTTTTGTTTTGTCATATCTTCTGAGTTCCAAGTAGATCTTAAGAGGTATGAAAGGTCATAATTTTAAAGTTATATGTTATATTTTCTAGAGTTCCAAACAGATAAATGTTCCAAAACATTTTTTCTCATGATTCAAAATCCAAATTAAGCTGATGGCACCTAAAAGTGTTACATTTTCTGAATTACATGTGTAGGTTTGGAAATTGGAGTTATTCGACAAATATACAAGCGAATTGGCCGAGAAGGGGAAACCTGAGAGGCATGGCATGAAAAGAGAGCACCAGGTATCCATTTTTGTACTTGATAGATAGAACACTTGATGTCTCTAAATCCTGATAGTAATGGTGATTCAAGGCTTCATTTTAAAATTAGTTTTTCGTTATCCTTTGTAGAACAAACATCCTATCCACTACCATTCTTTCGATCTCATTTATAGGGTTCTTAGTAGGAAATATTGTATAAATGTGCTAGAATGAACTTTGAGGATGAATGTTCGATACAAACACTAGAGCAGTTGCTGTCCTCAATTGTTATTGCAGATATTGGAGATTTGAATATTGGGTTCGACCAAAAAGTTCTTAATATGGTCTGTTGTATATGTTCGGTTAAAACTTTGTCATTCTTAGTGGAACTCATAATAAGTCTACGTTTCCAAAGATAAGAAATAAACTTTTGTTTGTTATATTTAGAAATCTATTCACGCTTGTAAATTTAATTTTATTATAAACGAGATGAAAAATTTACGAATAAGGTAAATGAATGTCCTTCACACCTTTTAACATTTCCCATATTTTCAATTATTCGGTGTTGTTTTTGAAAAGAAAAAAACAACCATTATTATTATAGAAATCTTTAATAGGATCTGCGATTACAATTTTTTTTAGGCAAAAGAATATTTTACAAAAGAGAGGGCTCCAAAAGACGCTAATACAAAATAAAAGCCTTTAAAGCTAAATGCAAACTAAATATTTTAAGAAGGCACCAACAATTCCTTTTCAATATGAAAATCAAAAATTTTAAAACAAAATTTAGAATCAGCATCCAAGCCGATCTCCACAAAAAACTTTAAACCATCACGATTTTAACCATGAAATCAGCAACTCCGGTGAAAACCAGAGCTTCAAAACCTGACAAATTACTAACTGAGCCAATCAGCCGCTCGAATGCTAGTTTCTAACATATAATCAAGGGTGAAACAACTTCAGCATTCGCAACGTCTAAACAATCTACTTTAACAATTTCAAACATCGATTTCCAACTGCATCAAGACTTGAAAGCTCCAAACACCAACTCCAATAACAACTTCTTAAAACAGAATCAACATTCTACCAATCCTGAAAAAAACACCAATTGGATTAGTTTTCAGGCAAGCTGATATAACCCAACCATATATTCTCAAGGTGGACTATAACTTGAAGGTTATTTGGAGAATTGGTGTTATTGAACTGAAATTTTTTCTTGTTAAACAAGGTCCATTTCGCAATCCAATCAGCAGCCTGATTTTGAACATGAGAAATAAACTTAATGGACATGGTAGGAGTGATTAACTGCCTGCAAATAGATAAGATAGATGAGAAAAACCAAGGATACTTTCCTTCTCCTAACATGTTGATAAGGGAGAGGCAATCAGATTCTAGATCAACATTGCATCAGTTCATCTTTTTGCAGTGAAGTAAACCTTCAAGTAGAGCTCTGATTTCAGCAGCTAATGCAGTGAGCTTCCCGAATGTTTTTTCCCAGACCTTCCACCACTTCTCCTTTGCAATTTCTAAAAAAATACCACCACTAGCTTCTCTGTTATTCAGACAAACAACATCAATACTGAGTTTAAGTCTTCCTCTTGTTGGAGCAAGCCATTTAAGGTAACTTACATTATTTTTCTTGTAAGTTAGACAAGCACAACCAATAGAGGATCCAATAGTCACAATATTTTGCCAATGGTTGATTGAAAATACACCAAAGGCATCCACACTTATAATGACTCTATTTATAAACTTAATAGCAGAAGAAAAGGGCCGATTATTGCTCTTTAACTTAGTGTTATTTTTATTGCTCCAAATAACCCAGCAGATTAGAGTTGGAATAACATGAGTAATATGAACCTTTTGCTTAGAAAACCAAAACCCGGTTCTCAAAATATAAGTTAACACAATCTATTTTTCGATTCTAATATCAAAGAGACTACTAAGATTGAGGAGTCTGAATGTTGCTGCCTCTCCGGACAGGGGCAGTACGAACTAAGATCACTAAACCGGACAGGGCAGTTCGAACACCTCATCCACTGAACTGTTCGAACAAGGACTAAAGTACTTAAAAACCTAAACACTTCTTGACTAAGCTGCTTGCTCTCCTACTAAGAGCTCATGGGTCCTTGAACATGACCCGGGTCCATTAAACATGACCCGAAAACCCATAAAGCCCAAATGTAAGGGTATAAATACCCAACCACTTGCATTAAATATGGGTAATAAAAATTAAATACAACCAGGCTGCTTAATTCTCTCTCTACTCTCTACTCAAACATTAAACACCCACATACCTCCACAAACTCTAAACAAATTACAAATTTACCCTCAGACATTAACCACACCAAATTGGCGACCACAGTAGGAGAAGAAGGTGCCTGAATCGAGTATTCGAAACCAACAAGAAAAATCAGCTTGAATGAATCCGGATGCCCCGGAAGTACCACCAGCTTTGCTTGAAGTGGTGGGTGAAAATGATGAATACACTATCGAAGAGCGTGATAGATTAAAGGGCGAGATAGAAGCTCTGAGGGCAGAAAAGGCTAAGATGGGCATGAAAGAAAAGTCAAAAGCATCAGTTGCTCATCATACCGATAACCCTAGAGAGCATGACCCTTCGAGAACTCATGTGAGTACCAAAAAGACTCATGCCAGCTGCAAGAAGTCTCACCGGTCTAAGCCAGTGGAGAGTTCTGACTCAGATTCAGAGTCTTCTGATAGCTCTTTGGACGAAGAAGGAGTTGAAAAGTCCTTATCCTCCAGCAGTGATGAGGGCCGAACTAAAAAGAAGCAAAAGTTGATACAAAATATTCAAGGAAAAGGGATAGACATGGGAAATTGAAGAAGAATATTGGCAAAGGGTCATCTCATACCGGAGGCATGTAGATCGGATGCTGATGGATCCTTTTGCCTTCCATGATGAACCAGGTGTCTTTGCAACTCCCAATGAGGATACTGTGTTCAGTCGTGGCCGAAATTGGAGACAATCCCCATTGTCTTCCAAAATTCTGTCCGGAAACCTCCCTAAGAGGTTTGATAGCACTAAGATGGAGAAGTACGATGACAGTACTGATCCGGACAACCATTTGGATCAATTTAAAAACTTCATGATGAACTTTGATGATGACGATAAGTTACTCTGTAGAGCATTCTCCCAATCCTTTACGGGGAGTGCTCTAAAATGGTATAATAGCCTACCACAAGGCTGCATCAAGAATTTTGATACCTTTTGGGTTGCCTTTCGAAGGCAGTTTGTTGGGAGTAAAGAGTTGAAGGGCAACAGGGACACAATAATCCATTGTGCCCAAGAACCGAACGAATCATTAAAATAATTTATAAGTCGTTTTGTAAACAGCAAGAATGGGTTGGCTGATTGCATCGAGCAAGTAGCAATAGCATCCTTAAGACATGGCTTAAACCCTGGGAATTTGGCTGATTCAGTGACCAGAAAGAAATCCATGACTTGGGGAGGTTTGCTGAATCAGGTTGGAAAACAGATCAACGTTGATGAAACAAAGAAAACTAGGGTGCACAGGCAGGTAAGGTCTGCCCTGGTTGCACCAAACCCCAATCAGAATCAGTCCGGGAACAAGGCAAAGGAGACCGGACAGGGGCATAGCAGGGCTAAAGCTCAATCACAGCCAGCTGCACCTGCTCAGAGTCAACAATCCAGAAATAAGAGAGGGTCTTGGGTCCAACCGGAGTGGTTTGCAGAATTGAAAGAAAGTGTGGCCACCATTTATGATAAAACAAAGGAAGATGTACACTATAGAAGATCGGTTGCACTGCAATCTCCTAGGGAATATCGTAATAACTCCTTCTGCCAGTACTATAATGATACTGGCCATACCACCGATGATTGTATAGCCTTGAAACAAGAAGTTCAGAACTTGATTGAAAGGGGAAAGCTGGGGGCATATGTCAAAAGAAGAGGAGGTAATAGGCCTGACAATACTCACCGGGTTGGTCCAAGCAATGCCGCTCCGGAGGGGCCATGGTTATAATCGAAAGATTTGATGTATAATTAGAATACTTGGATCCTGGTCCAACTCGAAATAGAGTGGGTGCCATTGAGGAATGTTCTAGAACTGTCTCCGGGCTCGTTAAGTTTTTTGAGTCACTTACAATTTTCGGAGGGGATATTATGACAGCTCCTACTGCTTCGTCGAGGAAGAGGCACGTTCATAATTTAGCTACCCAACTAGAAGGAGGCATGACCTCCTATCAATCACAAATTCCATTCCCCTTCATTGTTTTCGATGAAGATGACTTAAGAGATATAGCTGGCCCTCATGAAGATGCTGTTGTCATAGGAGCATCCATTGGGGGCAATGACATAAGACGAATCTTGGTGGATACTGGAAGCTCAGCCAATATCCTTTTCTTAACCACTTACAAGAAAATGAAAAATCCAGCCGTAATTCTGCGTTCGGACAGATCAATTGTGGGCTTTACTGGCAGCTCAGGAGATGTGATCGGGGAGTTCGAAGAGGAAGTTTTGTTGGGCAAGGTCCCTTTCAAGAAGATGGTCATGATACTTTTTATTGTGGTAGATTGTCCCACTTGCTATAATACTATTTTAGGGAGGTCTTGGCTCTCTAGGATGCATGTGGTGGCTTCGACAGTCCACCAATGTTTGAAATATGCTGTTCAAGGACAAGTGGGAGTTTTCTGAAGCAGTCAAAAGGTTGCAAGAGAATGTTATGATACAACCCTGGCTCCCCGTACGTTAGGGGCAGTTCGTTTCAACGAGAAATAGCAATTTGAGGGGCTTTATGGGGGTGAGGGTGAAATTGATGACCCCAGAGAGACCCTTGGAGTATTGATACCAGTGGAAGAGGTTGAAACACATTCTTTAGAAGAAGGGAAAAGTGTCAAGATAGGGTCTAGAATGCCACCCGACCTGAAACATGAGATGTTAAAGTTTTTGAAAAGCCATCAGCATGTTTTTTCTTGGTGCAATGCTGATGTTACTGGGGTTCCAGCAGATGTTATATCACATCACCTATCTGTTCGGAGAGACATAGCACCAGTGGTTCAAAAGAAAATGGCTTTTTCCAAGGAAAAGGCTGATGTTATTGTGCAAGAGGTTGACAGGCTCACAAAGATGGGGCATATCAAGGAGTCTCAATATCCTTTGTGGACTGCCAATCCGGTCTTGGTGAAAAAGAAAAATGACAAGTAGCGTATGTGCATTGACTTCACAGATCTCAATAGGGCTTTCCCAAAAGATTTGTATCCAGTTCCCCGGATTGGCCAGCTAGTAGACTCCACCTCTGGGAATAAGCTGCTATCCTTTATGGATGCTTTCTCCGGATACAATCAGATCCAAGTAGATCTGAAGGATCAGGAGCATACCACATTTGTCACTGACAGGGGTCTTCATTGCTATAAGGTGATGCCATTTGGGTTGAAAAATGCTGGGGCTACTTATCAGAGATTGGTAAACAAAGCCTTTGCTGATCAAATTGGAAGAAATATGGAAGTATACATTGATGACATGATGGTAAAAAGTGTGGATGAGCAACTGCACCTAGCTGACCTCCAAGAAACTTTTACCAACTTGGTAAAAGTAAATTTGAATCTAAATCCAGAAAAATGTGTGTTCAGAGTGCAATCCGGGAAATTCCTAGGTTATATAATAAGTGAGCAAGAGATACAGCCTGATCCGGACCAACTTAATGCTCTATTCCAAATGGAGCCTCTCGTAATGTTAAAGAAGTACAACGATTAACGGGGAGGTTAGCTGCTTTAAACCGATTTATCTTAAGGTCTTCGGACCAATGCGCCCCGTTTTTTCAAACTTTAAAGGGTGCAAAAGGATTTGACTGGACCTCACAGTGTGATGAGGCCTTCAATGAAATCAAGAAACATTTGTCCTCCCCCAAAACCTTATCTAAACCAGTTGATGGAGAGACACTCTTCGTATATTTGGCAGTTTCAAGTTGTGCCATTAGTACTGTGTTGGTAAGAGAGGTGGATAACTACCCCCATCCAGTATACTACATCAGCAAGAGCTTGATAGATGCAGAAAAACGTTATTTGAAACTCGAAAAATTAGCGTTAGCCCTGGTAATAGCTGCAAGGAAGATGAGGCCTTACTTTCAGGCTCATCCTATTATCGTCCGGACATCTTTTCCATTGAAGAATGTTCTCCAAAAGGCAGACATTTCAAATAGAATGACAAAGTGGTCGGTAGAATTGGGGGATTTTGATATAGATTTTTATCCTCGAACAGCAGTTAAGGCCCAAGCTCTGGCTGATTTTTTAGTTGAATTCCACTCTGACAGAGATTCAGAGCAGACTACTGAAATGAAAGACAAGAAGTTTTGGGTTGTACGGACGGATGGTGGATCCAGCACTATGGGATGTGGTGCAGGGGTGTGCTTGACTTCTCCGTATGGTGACAAAATGTACCAGGCTATATGTTTTGCTTTCAGGGCTTCCAATAATGAGTCCGAATACGAAGTAGCTATAGCTGGTTTAAAGTTAGCTTATATTTGTGGGGCTAAAAGGGTCAAGCTAATGAGTGACTCCCAGCTTCTTATCCACCATGCTCAAGGTCAATCTGAGGCTAAAAATGAGCAACTAGTGAAGTATTTACTTCTTTTTAAAAATGAAACACTCAAGTTTAAAAGCGTTGTTTATGAGCATATACCCCGGACAGAGAATGAATTAGCAGATTCATTGGCAACCATAGCTTACACAGAGTCATATCCATGGATCCATGTACTGGAGATCCCCTCCATTCAACTTAATATGGGTAAAGAGGAAGAAATTTTTGAAGTACAGGTGAAACAACCTCAGGATTAGAGATTTCCTCTCCTGCAGTACCTCTCCGATGGCATCTTGCCTCCTGATAAATTGTTAGCGAGAAAAATGAAACACAAGGCTCGTGGTTTTATCGTACTTAGAGACATTCTGTATAAAAAGTCTTATAGTAAACCTCTTCTGCGCTGTTTGGGAGATGATGAGTCTCAAGTAGTCCTCTCCGAATTATATGACGGTGAGGGATCAGCTCATTGTGGATTCAGGGCTCTAACAAGGAGAGTTTTACTGGCCGACTACTATTGGCCATCTATCATGCAGGATGCTAAAGAGCTGGTAAGAAGGTGTGATCCATGCCAAAGATATAGCAATGAAATTCATGTCCCAGCCATCCCTTTAGAGTCAATTTCTGATCCTATACCTTTTGCTCGATGGGGGTTGGATTTAGTGGGCCCTCTCCCTATGGCGTCCGGAGGGCGCAGAACTATAATTGTTGCTATAGATTAATTTTCGAAGTGGACTGAAGCAGCCCCTCTGGCAGGAACAACATCAAAAGTTGTCATAAAATTCATTTTATCCAACATCTGTTGCAGATTTGGTGTTCCACAAAAGATAACAACAGACAATGGGCCACAGTTCGACAATAGAGAAATGGAGAGTTTCTGTGCCTCAAGGGGTATACAACATTGTTTCTCTTCACCTTTCCACCCACAAGCAAATGGTCAGGTCGAAGTGGCTAACAGAACTATATTGTCCGGTTTAAAGAAGAATCTGGAAGGGGCTGTTAGGAAGTGGCCTAGCTATTTACAAGAGGTATTGTGGGCCTACCGAACAACACCTGGAGCTGCAACACTGGAGTCACCCTTTGCTTTGGTCTATGAGATGTATGCAATAGCTCCCATAGAAGCAACTCTCCCATCATTTCGGGTTCACAACTTCTCCGAATGCGCTAACAAAGTGGCAATCAAAGGCCAGCTTGACCTAGTAGAGGAAAGACGAGTTAAAGCTCACCTTCGAGCTGCACACGATCAGGGTTTGATGAGAAACAGATTTGCTTCTAGAGTTAAAAGAAGAGATTTCCAGCTAGGGGACAAAGTATTGAGGAAAGTCTTCTTGCACACTAAAGAGAAGCTGCTCAGTAAACTGGCCCAACTTGGGAAGGACCTTATATGGTTGTTGAAAGGCTTCAACCTGGAACATATTGGCTAGAAGACAAGGATGGAAGAATTTTAACCCACCCTTGGAATATTGAACATCTCCGGATGTACTTGGTATAACATCTGTGTAAATATTTACTTGTTTAAACATCCATGTAAATAAGAGAGGTGTCCGGGCTTTTTTAATGAAATTTGATGCCTTCTTAAAAATTCGAAGTGTGCTTACTTTGTTTCTTGTCATACCATCCGGATCAAATTAAAGGAATGATGACTACTTAAACATTTGTCATCGGAGAATTTAAACACTCTCACTTTAAAATGCTTGTGAAATAAATAAGGGATATTTAAACACTAGCCACCAAAATGGAAACAAACTACGAAATGATGCAAGAATTATGCAAAACAAAAATGTATATTGAAATAACCGGAGTGCCTTGGCCTTCCAAGGACTTTTTAAAATTGTCAAAACAGAACAAACAAAATACCTGTCCGGTCAAATACCGAACACCATTACAAAAATGCCTTGGCCTTCCAAGGACTTTAGTTTAGATAAGTAACAAAAAAGATGGAAAGATAATTCATAATTTAAGAGTGGGCATTTGAAGATGGCTCAGCCTCACTTATCTTCTTCTTCTTGGGATCGTCCCCCTCCTCGTTTGGACTCTCCCCGGTATTCTCTTCATCATCAGACGAGGATGCACTGGAGAAGCCAAGTCTGCCGCCTTCGGCCATTGTATGAAAGGGGAGGTCATGATACTCTACATAAGTCCACAAGTCTCCCAGATTCCTCTTTGGGAACTTCTCATGAAAAAGCAGGACCATTTCCGACTTTACCTTAGCATATATCTCTTCTTGAGTATCTATTACGTTGTTGGCATAGGCATCAATCTTGGCATGAATCTTGGCCTCTTGCTCCCTTAGCAGGACTGCTTTCTCCTCTGCAGCCTTGGACATTGTGTTTTTGAGCGCGATCTTGTCATTTTTGTGGTTATGGATGACTTGATCCTTGGTCTTCACCTCCTCTTTCGAAGAGGTGAGATCTTTCTCCAATCCGGACAGCTTTTCCCGGAGCTCTTTGATGGTGTCTTCTGAAGTAGCAACCTTGGTGGCCCACACCTCTTGGCTCTTCTTCAGCTCCTCGTTTTCTCCCTTTAGAATGTTAACGTGTTGAGTGGCGGTAAGAAGGTCGTCGGACAGTCTTTCTTTGTCAGACTTGAGGTCTTTGATAATATCTGCCTGACTTCGAACTTGTTTCTCCAACACGAGCACAGGATGAACAATACTTAAAATAGAGTGAGCTATAATGTCCCTTTCACTTAAAACAGTAAAAGTCTTACCATTAAAAGTTACGGTGTTTGAAGTACTCGGAGGGAGGTAAGACCCAGCAAAATCGTCTATGGGGAGGTTGACAAAATAGTCGCCAAGCCCACCAAGACCAGTGATGTCAACCCCATCAATGCTAAGGCCTCCCCCTTCGACCTCGTCGGTTTGAAAGTCACCAGGGATCTCCTATGCTTGTGTTGGATCAGTGGGATCAACATGGGGAAGAGGCTCTGGAGGCCGGAGAGAAAGTTCATCACCCTTAGAGGTCTTTTTCTTCTTAGCCTCCCTGTCCTTGTCCTCAGCTCCCCGTTTTCGGTCTCTTTTGGGAGCCCTTGGGGGTTTTGGGGATTGAACCTCTTGCCTAACACTCTCCTGCTCTACCACTTCTAAAAGAGTAGCGTCAATTTGGCTGGGGGCTGGCCCTTCCGGATGTGTTGAAACATCCTCCTCCATCTCAGCAGGGTTAGCACCACCTACCACTTTCTTGCCCTTCTTCTTTTTGCCTTTCGTCTTACTCGGGGCCTTGGCCCATCCTCGCAAGTAAAGTGTTCATCCGGTTCATGTGTCCTTTTGAGCACTACATCCGGAGGGGGTTGAGTGGTGAGCTCTTCCCAGGTTAAGTCCCTCCGGCCAGTAGTGTTCCAAAGGTGAGACCTTGCTAAGTTGCCCCGGTTAAAGCATCATGAAACCGGTTTCCCCACTTTTCGGCAGCCCAAGTGTTGATCTTGGTGCAAGTGGTCTGCCCAGATTTGAAGTGATCATTGAAGTCCTTGGGCAGTTCTGTTAAAAAAAAGATAAGGCCAATTAGTTTAAACAAATTTGATTGAAAAAAGAGATAAGAATATAAAGTAGGAGCCTTACGATTACTCCTCCATCTGCTGGTGAGGAGACTTGGGTTGACTCCGGCCTTGATTTTCTTCACGTTCTCCCAAGCACCACTTACGAACAGGAATTGAGTCCTTCAATTCCTCTCCGACTCTAGCAGGTCATCCACAGCTTTGAAGTTATCCCCCATGTTGAAGTGGTAGAAGGGGATGTGGTGGTTTCTATAGAGACTGGCCACAGCAGCAAACTCCTCCATTGGTAGAGGAATCCCGGAGAGTCTAGAGGCCATAATGCAGGCCATGAGGGTGTACCAAGCATTGGGACTCAGGTGGCTTGGACAGAGCTTTATCAGATGAAAGTATCTGACAATCTCTGGGTCCAAGGGAAATCTGAGCCCCAGTTAAACAGCTCCGTGAAGAAAACTATGTCGCTCAGCTTCAATCCATGGGGGTTTCGGGGTTTATGGGGATTCTTATCTTCACGTTCTCTGGAATTCCCCACTTTGTACGCATCCGGCCCAACTCAGCTGTGTGGATGAAAGCATAGTTGATCTTTTGCAGGGCAAGGTGATACTTAACATTGACCTTGTGGAAACAAGATCTCACCCTTCCTTCAAGACTCTGGCAGATCCGGATGCCTCAAGCACAAATTTTCCTTGCCTTTATCCTTTTGGGCAGCAACAACACTACTAGTCTGTCCAGAAGGTTCAAACTCAAATGGAGCCTCTTCGATAGGGTCCTCTATTATTTCCTCCATGATTGAGGAAGGGTTTTCAGTTGCAGTGGTGAGAGTGAGGTTTACATTTGGCTCAGCCTGAATTCCGGACTGCTGAGTTTCAATATTCTCTTGGTTCCTGGTCTCCGGTTGGGGCTCTGGTGTAGACGTTTCTCTTCGGGGACTTGAGCCAGTGCCCTCCGGACCGGACAGCCTGTCCTTGGAAGCTCTAATGGGTACTTCTGACCCAGTACTACTATCCTTGGCACCCGATTTCGAAGGGGTGCTCTTAGAAGTCTGCCCTTTCACCAGCCGACTTTTTCTTCGATCAACTAGCTTATGAGGAGAGGTTTCGACATCTGACCCCATGGCTAAGAAAGGGGAGGGTTTTTTAAAGCTTGTAACTGTTAAACCTGGTTCAACGACGGGTTCTGACTCTTGAACCGAAGAACCTGAGATGATAGGGGAAAGACTGGTTTGAAACAACCTCTTCGGTTTGACGCCCTTTGTGGAGGAAGAACCCTGGTCTGACTCTGTGGCTGAGACTGCGGGTTTGTCGATGGGGGGAAGTGGGTAAGCCTGCTGCAATGCGCCTTTCCCTTTCGACTTTTTGCGCCTTTTCCAATTCAGATAGATTGAGCCACCTTCCTTTGATCAGAGCGTTCCTAGCCGTGAACATAAACAACCTAAGTAAGAGTTTGTTTTTGAGAGAGAAAACTTTGAAGATTTGCAGAGTAAAAACGAGAGTGATAGTAAAACAGTAGAAAAGTATTCCAATTTATAGTAAATCCCAAAAGGGAGTCTTGATTCCTAGGAGAATTCAAAAAGATTAGTAATGATTAAAAGACGGCGCTGATGTCACCTTCATCGATGAAGAGGTTGCTTTTCAAAGAAGGTGGGTGCGAAATTCAAGGTGAAAAAATGGCTGAAACAACCAACCAAAGAGTGACACGTGTCCCATGAACTTTGGCAGAAAACTGTTTAGATTCACAGAGCTTTTTTCAGTCTGGATAAAGCCATAGTACAATTCGAAAACCTGTCCGGATAAAACTGCCACTGACATCGGACTGTTTTTCAGGTTTTTGACAAAGGTATTTGAACAAACACCTAAAAAAGGGGCTCCTGATGAGTCCGAATGTTACTGCCTCTCCGGACAGGGGCAGTTCGAACTAAGATCACCAAACCGGACAGGGCAGTTTGAACACCTCATCCACTGAACTGTTCGAACAAGGACTAAAGTACTTAAAAACCTAAACACTTCTTGACTAAGCTGTTTGCTCTCCTACTAAGAGCTCATGGGTCCTTGAACATGACCCGGGTCCATTAAACATGACCCAAAAACCCATAAAGCCCAAATGTTAGGGTATAAATACCCAACCACCTGCATTAAATATGGGTAATAAAAATTAAATACAACCAGGCTGCTTAATTCTCTCTCTACTCTCTACTCAAACATTAAACACCCACATACCTCCACAAACTCTAAACAAATTACAAATTTACCCTCAGACGAAAATTAACCACACCAAAGATGATGGCAAATTATCCAAGCATAATTACATGTAACAAAAACATGATTGATGTCCTTACAACAATCACATAATTGGCATTTTGAAGCAATAAATATTGAACGATTTTTTTCAAAACAGAGTTAATAGGAATGTAACCTTTTAGGACCTTCCAAAGGAGAAAGGAGAACTTCGTGGGGGTGATGGAGTTCAAAATCTTTTTAAACAAACCTAACTTAGTGGAGTGCTGTCTTAAGCTATCCAAAGTTAACTTGGTGTTGAAATTAAGATCAGGAGACAACTTCCAAATCAATTTATCATCCTTTTTTTTGTCAATTTTGTAGAGCTTAATCTGGTTAATTATTTCCTCAGTTAGAAGACCACTTCTGTTATCAATCACCCAATCTTCATTCTTGCAAATATTTTTAATTTGGCCTCAATGAACCACTTGTAGTCATTTTGATTATTGTAGTCAATGATACGATTGGAATTGTGCCGATCTTCCCTCCATAAATCCATGTTCCTTTTCCAAGAATCCACCTAATATTGCTCTTAGCCTGAACCTTTATACCTGTAAGACGATTCAAAACTAAAGAACCAGATATCTTATTAGTTTGAAGAGGATGAGTAGTTTTATTGTGAATATCATGCATTATTTTAGACCAAAGGCTAGAATTTTTCCTGTAGTTGAACCATAGCTTGTGGGAAAAAGTATCTTGAATATCAGAGAGTCTTCAGATATTCAATCCTCCCTCAGCAAAAGGTTTGCAAAGCTTTTTCCAGGAAGACCAATAAATATTAGGCTCAGTGAACTTGGGTCTCCACAAGAATTTATTAAAGATCTTTTCAAGCCTATTTATAACACATTTAGGGAGAAGAGTATTTTGCATCCAATAACAAGGAATTGTCATAAGATCAGAAGAAATAAGAGATAACATTCCCCCATAAGAAAGAAATTTGTTGTTTGAGTCCGTAATTTTAGAATTTATCTTGTCCATTATAGTGTTGAAATTTCTAGATTTGTTGTTGCTATTGAGGATGATTCCCATATATGTGGTAGGTAGATTTTCAACAGCAAAACCAATTTCAATGGTAAGGTTATTGATTCTGATTTGGTGAGCTCTGTCAGATAACATAATCTTGGTTTTCTCCTTATTGATAGACTGACTAAAGGCCACCTGATAATTGTCTAAAAATAGCTTAGTTTATTGATAGGAGACTGTAATCCATTAGTGAATATCAAAATATCGTCAGCTAATGCAATACAAGGAACAATTATATCAGTTCTAGACGCATACAAAAGGTCTTTATTGGAAATGAACAGATTATCCAAGCCTCTCAATAAGACTTCTTCCCCGATAATAAAGAGGTTTGAGGACAAGGGATCACTTTTCATAAGCCTCTTTCATTCTTAAAAAACCAATTACATTTCCATTAACAATAATAGACATGTTGACATTACTAATCACTTTTCTTAAGCCTCTTTCTTCCTACATTGCACCTTGCACTTTTGTTCTGTCTTTCAAGTACTATTAATGTTTTGCTTCCGGTATCTATTGTGCGGGACCTTGTTCATGCCAAGGGTGCAAAAATAGACCGGAATTTGAAGCTACTGTTTGTGAAGCACGATATTATATTGAATCTCGCAATCCACTTGCATTTGCTTCAAAATTTGTAGAGGGGACACCAGAGAATTCAACACATATTAGGGTAACATACTTTTCAATTACATTATTTGAACTCTAAAACCATTAGTAAAGCGGTGATCAAAATTTTATTTTCAGGAAGATGTAAATCGTAAAATGCAAGCTTTAGCAAGTGGATTTTGCTTTTGTGCCTTGCTGAAGCTGGGATTTTACGATTTACATCTTCCTTGAAAATGAAATTTTGATGACCAATTCACTTATGGTTTTAGATTTCAAAGAATGGAACTTGAAAAGTATGTTAATACTAGTATATGTTGAATTCTTGTGTTTCCCCTCTACAATTTTCGTAAAAATGCAAGTGGATTGCGAGAGCTTCATATTCATGTCTATTTTTGCACATTTGGCATGAACAAGGTCCAACACATTTGATACTGGAAGCAAAACATTCACAGTACCTTAATGGAGCTCATATATGTCTACTCAAAAGATACTGGATAAGGAAGAAACTTTTGTTTATCATTGTTGGAAACCTTTTAACGGTTATATGATCTAATTCATTTTAAAATAGATTGAAAATTTTCTAAATGCGGTGATACCCATTAACGTTTTTTATAAATATTTTTATCATTTATTCGGCGCTGTTTAGAAAATTTAACAAATTTTATTATAGAAACCTGTAACAGAACCCGTGATTAGAATTTGATTGCTATAAAAATTTAGATTTGTTTATAATATTTCTTTTGAGCTATAAAAGTTTTTTTTTTCAAATAATATTATATGAGAAAAATGAAGTTTGACAGAACTTCTCATCTTACCTTCTTTTTCTTCTATTTTTTTTAGATATTCATTTTAGATTGAATTCCAAACGTTGGGATAAATCAGCTATGCTTAATATATTATTATAGCACCAAATTAAATCTATTAAATTTGAATTTAATAGTTCTCAATTTATTCTTGTCTTTTGTTTTAAGCAAAAATAAAACCTTAATGGATAAATTTTTTTACAAGTTACATTTATTCAATGATTTTTGCACTAGAATATAGTTTTCTAACTTAAATTTTAATGCCCACCAAATTTTGAAGTCCAGTTCTAATTGAATCAAACGAATGATTCAGCTATACACTTGAATCAGAGGTGATGTTTTCTTCTTCTAACAATATCCGAGCTTCGTGTTTGTGTTCAAAATTTGATATTTTCACAAACCCACTATGTCTCATCTTTTTTAATCTTTTATTTGGATTCATTTTGAGAACTAGCTCTTATACCCAATTCATTTGTGTATATAAAAGTGCGTGCATTAAAGTTATGAAGATAAAACAGAGCAACCAAAACGTTGAGCATATTTTTCAACCTTGGACCTGCAAAACCAGAATAATACAATGAGAAATAAGTCAGGTATTAACCTGCTTGATACTGGTCAATGACCAGATCCTGAAAAGCCTATATCTTCTAGTTTACAGTCAATAATCATACTATTAAATTCATCAATACTTTTCAAACAAAACTTTGAACGAACAAGAAGTTCAGAAATTTTTGATTAGTTACATATATTTCTCTTAATTTGTCCCAAAAGATTTGTCTTTAAATTCTTGAACATTTGGCATATATTATAGTCACTAAGAACTTCTTATTTAAGGATGAGTGTTTGTGTTAGCTGGAAAATAAAATTGAGAGGGACAAAACTGAGAAAGAGAAAATTGTTTTCGATAATAGATTGATAAAAAATTCCTTTAAATAGGCTTTACACAGAATTATTAAAGTTTTCGTCAAATTCAATAAAGAGCTTTTAATGAGAGTTAATACTATTTTTCTACTTGATAGATAAAACACTTAATGTCTCTAAATCCTGATAGTAATGGTGATTCAAGGCTTCATTTTAAACTTAGTTTTTCGTTATCCTTTGTCGGACAAACATCATATTCACTACCATTCTTTCGATCTGATTATATCGTTTTTCGTAGGAAATATTGTATAAATGTGCTAGGATGAACCTTTAGGATCAATGTTCGATACGAACATTAAAGAAGTTGTTGTCCTCAATTGTTATTGCATATATCGAAGAAGACATTAATTGTTAACTTTACGACGAACTTGACCCAGATTCAATTTAAAAATCTATCTAAGTATAAACTTTATACTAATTTTTTACGGATTTACAAAAGTTTTTTTTCCAAATAATATTAATATGAAATCATGAAGTTTGAGTGAACTTGTCATATTACCTTATTTTATTTTATTTTTTGAGATATTCATTTTAAATTGAATTCCAAACGTTCAGATAGCTCAACAATTCTTATAAATTGTAGTAATCGTCATGGTTTTAATATCAAATTTAAACTATTAAATTTTAACTTAATGACTATTGGTTTTTCAATTTGTTCCTATGTATTTGTTTTAAGAAAAATAAAACTTTTAAATGATAAAAAAGAATAACACTTGAGTTATGATGAGTTCAGAATATTCAGACACAGCCCGCTGCATAATCCGGACAGGGGTTTCGGACAATGACATGCCACTAAATAATCCGGACATGACAAAAGTAAAACACCTTTTGACTAAGCTATTTGCTAATCTACTTAAAAGATTAATGAGTCCTTAAAATTGACTTGTAAGCCCATGGATCCTTAATTAAGAGTATAAATACCTCAACCACTCTCATTAATGAGGGTAATGAACATTTAATACAACCATACTGCTCAATTATCTCATTACTTTATACACCAAACACTTAATACTCAAAAAACCACACAAAACACTTTACAAAATTACCCCCAGCCCAAAATGAACCAAACCAAGTTACACTTATTCGATAATCTTTGTATTATATTATTCAATAATTTTTTAACGAAAATATTGAAGTCTAGTTCTAACTGAATCAAAAAATTGATTCATCTCTACGCTTGAATTATAGTTGATGTTTTTTCTTTTAAGAATATTTGAGCTTCATTTTTCTGTTCAAATTTTGATTCTTTGACAAACACATTATGTCTCAACTTCTTTAATATTCTATTTGGATTCATTTTGAGAGAAAACTCTTATACCAAATTCATTTGTTTATATAAAAGTGCATTGAAGTTATGTAGATTAAACTGGAAACCAGCAACCTTGAGGATATTGTTCAACCTTGGACCTGCAAAACTAGAATAATACATGGAGCAAATAAGTTAGGGATTAACCTGCTTGATACTGGTGAGTGACATAGAAGATCGAGAAAGCGTAGATCTTCTAGTTTACATTTAATAATCATATTATTAAATTCATCAATACTGTTTGAACAAAAATCTGAACGAACAAGCAGTTTAGAAGTTTTTGTTATTACATTGAAATCACATACAACGGGTCATTCTTGATTAGTTACATATATTTCTCATAATTTTCCCAAAGGTTTTGCCTATAGTCACTAAGAAATCCATATTTAAAGATGAATGTCTGCCATCAAATGTATTAATTGTTCATGATTAAGGGAAATCTTAACTTAGTAATTTTCTTTCTAGAATATCTATATTTTATTAGTTATGCTAACACACACAAAATTGAAGCTAAGAGTTTTTAACACTTTGTCAAATTTATACTGACATATCATTGGCTCTTGAAGAGCAATGAAATTTTTCTTTTCAGCTTTAATTATGGATATGAGTCTACAGATTGTTCTTTTGTTTCCTATTCCATAAATATTCTAGTTTAAGACTGTTAATGTCATTTGAAAATTAAGTTATAGGATATGAAAGATCCTTTCAAGTGGACAAGCTTTGAAATTAGAGGACCTTTGTAGTTTTTAGTTTTTGGAAGCAAGGAGAAAATAAAGAAAGAGATTTACTAATCCTTCTACAGATTGTTACTCAAGAAACCCAGGCTGAGCTTTGGTCATCAAGAACGTAAGAAAATCCAGTGGCAAAAAGAGAATAGATAAGAAGGTTTTCAATTTAGGGGTTTACGATAAGTGAGGTAGTAGTATTTATATGAGATAGTGAGAGAATTAGGGTTAAGTTATAATAAATAAATATTAGTTCGTATGAAAGAGGTGAAAACTGGTGAGTAAGTAATATAGTTTTTATTAACAACGTATTGCTCAAAGGTCTCTATTCCGTTGCAAGTTTAAAAATTATGGAAAAAGAGTCAAGTTACAACACAGATACGAAACGAGTCATCTCTATAAATTTAATGAATACTGATGAGTCCGAATTCAGAATTCTCCCCGGAAGGGCAGATCAGTGTAAATCTCTCTGAAAACCGGATAGACATTAAGAACTTAAAACGGACAGAACTTTTGGACCGGACAGATCACTTCGAACATTGTGATCCTAAGGCTGTTCGAACTATGACTAAAGTACTAAAAAACCTAAACACTTCCTGACTAAGCTACCTGCCCTCCTGCTTAAAACTCATGGGTCTTTAAACATGACCCGGGTCCATTAAACATGACCCGAAAGCCCATAAGGGCCCAAATATCATACTATAAATACTCAACCACCAGCATTAACTTCTAATAATAAAAATTAATTGCTGCCAAGCTGCTTAATTCTCTCTCCACCTTGAAACACCCTTACACCACCTTGAAACACCCTTACACCACCTTAAAACACCACTTGAAATTACTAGCCTACCCTCAGGCTATTTTTATCCCCACCAAATTGGCGACCACAGTGGGAGGAGAGAGGTGCCTGAATCAAGCATTCAAAACCTGCAAAGAAATTTTGTCCGAATGAATCCGGATAATCCAGAGCTTCCACCAACTTTGCTCGAAGTGGTGGAGGAGAACGATGAGTATACTGTCCAAGAGCGTGACAGGTTGAGGGTAAGCTCTGAGGGCTGAAAAGGCCAAAATGGGCGTGAAAGAGAAATACAAAGCGTCAGCTGCTCATCACACTGACAACCCTCGAGAGCCTGAGGCTTCAAAAACTCGTGTGAGCACTAAAAAGACACATGCCAGTTCTAAAAAGTCTCACCGGTCCAAACCTGTGGAGAGCTCTGACTCAAGCTCAGAATCTTCAAGTAGCTCTTCGGACAGTGAGGGAATAAAAAATCCTTGTCCTCCAGCAGTGATGAGGGTCGAACCAGGAAAAAGCAAAAGCAAGTTAAGAAATATTCAAGAAAAAGAGATCACCATGGAAGGATGAAAAGGCATATTGGAAAAGGGTCATCTCACAACCGGAGGCATGTAGACCGGATGCTGATGGATCCTTTTGCCTTCCATGATGATCCAGGTATCTTTGCAACTCCTAATGAGGATACTGTTTTCAGTCGTGGAAGGAATTGGAGGCAATCTCCACTGTCTTCTAAAATTCTGTCCGGGAACCTCCCCAAGAGGTTTGACAGTACCAAGATGGAGAAGTACGATGGCAGTATTGATCCGGACAATCATCTGGAGAAATTCAAGAACTTCATGATGAACTTTGATGATGATGATAAACTACTATGTAGGGCATTCTCCCAATCCTTCACGGGGAGTGCTCTGAAATGGTACAACAGCCTGCCTCAGGGTTGTATTAAAGACTTTGATACTTTTTGGGTAGCCTTTCGAAGGCAGTTCGTGGGGAGTAAGGAGCTGAAGGGTAATGGAGACACCATAATCCACTGTGCCCAGGAGCCAAATGAGTCATTAAAGGAGTACATAAGTCGTTTTGTGAACACAAAAAATGGGTTGGCTGATTGCTTCGAACATGTGGCAATAGCATCCCTAAGACAAGGTTTAAACCCAGGCAACCTGGCTGATTCGGTGACCAGGAAGAAAGCCATGACCTGGGGAGGATTGCTAAATCAAGTTGGCAAGCAAATAAATGTTGATGAAACAAAAAATACCATGGTGCACAGACAGGTGAGATCCACCCCGGTGGCACCAACTCCAAATCAAAACCAGTCCGGGAACAAAGCAAGAGAAACCGGACAGGGGCATGGTAGGGGAAAAGCTCAGTCTCAACCAGCTGCTCCTGCTCAAAGTCAACAATCTAGAAACAAAAGAGGGCCATGGGTCCAACCGGAGTGGTTTGCAGAGCTCAAAGAAAGTGTGGCGACCATTTTCGATAAAACAAAAGATGAGGTACACTACCGGAGACCAGCAACCTTGCAGTCTCCCTGAGAGCATCGTAACAACTCCTTTTGCCAATACCACAATGATATTGGCCATACCACTGATGATTGCATAGCATTGAAACAAGAGGTACAGAACTTGATTGAAAGGGGAAAGTTGGGTGCTTACGTTAAAAGAAGAGGAGGCAACATGCCTGAAAACACTCACCGGGTTGGTCCAAGTAATGCTGCCCCGGAGGGGGCCATGGTAATAGTTGAAAGGTTTGATGTGGAATCAGAATACTTGGATCCTGATCCAACACGAAATAAGGTGGGTGCCATAGAGGAGTGTTCTAAGACAGTCTCCGGGCTCATTAAATTCTTCGAGTCACTGACAATTTTCGGAGGGGACACAATGACTGCTCCTACTGCTTCTTCAAGAAAGAGGCATGTTCATAATTTAGCCTCCCAGCTAGAAGGAGGCATGACATCCTATCAATCACCAAACTCATTCCCATTCATAGTCTTCGATGAGGATGATTTGAGAGATATTGCTGGCTCTCATGAGGATGCTGTTGTCATAGGAGCATCTATAGGGGGCAATGAGATAAGGCGAATTCTGGTGGATACTGGAAGCTCTGCCAATATTCTTTTTCTAAACACTTACAAGAAGATGAAAAATCCAGCTGTAATTCAGAAGTCGGACAGATCAATCGTGGGCTTCACGGGCAGCTCAGCTGATGTGATCGGGGAGTTTGAAGAAGAAGTGTTATTGGGCAGGGGCCCTTTCAAGAAAATGGTTAGAATACTCTTCATTGTGGTGGATTGTCCCACTTGCTATAATGCTATTCTAGGGAGATCTTGGCTCTCTAGGATGCATGCAGTGGCTTCGACAGTCCATCAGTGTTTAAAGTATGCTGTTCAGGGACAGGTTGGGGTTGTCCGGAGCAGCCAGAAGATTGCAAGAGAATACTATGCCACTTCCTTGGCTCCACGAACGCTAGGGGCAGTCCGTATAAATGATCAATAGCAGTTTGAGGGCCTTTCTGGGGGTGAGGGTGAAATTGATGACCCCATAGAGACCCCTGGAGTGTTGATTCCGGTTGAAGCGGTTGAAACGCACTGTTTGGAAGAAGGAAAAAGTGTCAAGATAGGGTCCAAAATGCCACCAATGTTGAAAAAAGAAATGTTGAAATTCTTGAAAGACCATCAACACGTTTTTGCTTGGTGCAATGCTGATGTTACTGGAGTTCCATCAGAGGTGATTTCCCATCACCTATCTGTCCAGAGAGATGTGACACCAGTGCTACAAAAGAGGAGAGCTTTCTCAAAAGAAAAGGCTGATGTCATAGTACAAGAGGTTGACAGACTCACAAAGATGGGGCATATTAAAGAATCTCAATACCCTTTGTGGACTGCCAATCCTGTTTTGGTGAAAAAGAAGAATGGCAAATGGTGTATGTGCATTGACTTCACAGACCTCAATAGATCTTGCCCAAAAGATTTGTATCCGGTCCCCCGGATAGATCAGTTAGTAGACTCTACTTCTGGGAACAAGCTGCTCTCCTTCATGGATGCCTTCTCCGGGTACAATCAGATCCAAGTAGATCCAAAAGATCAAGAGCACACCACGTTTGTCACTGATAGGGGTCTACATTGCTACAAGGTGATGCCTTTTGACTTAAAAAATGCTGGGGCTACTTATCAAAGGTTAGTTAACAAAGCATTTGCTAGTCAAATTGGAAGAAATATGGAGGTTTATATTGACGATATGATGGTGAAAAGTGTGGATGAGCAATTGCACTTGTCCGACCTCCAAGAAACTTTTGCCAACTTAGCAAAGGTGAATTTAAAATTAAACCCTGAAAAGTGTGTGTTCGGGGTACAGTCTGGGAAGTTCTTAGGGTATATCATAAGTGAGCATGGAATACAGCCCGACCCGGACCAACTCAATGCCTTATTCCAGATGGAGCCTCCTCGAAACATTAAAGAAGTGCAGCGATTAACAGGGAGATTGGATGCCTTGAACAGATTCATCTCCAGGTCTTCGGACAGGTGTGCTCTATTCTTTCAAACCTTGAAGGGTGCAAAGGGGTTTGAATGGACACCACAGTGTGATGAAGCATTCAATGAAATCAAGAAACATCTTTCCTCTCCCAAAACTTTGTTCAAACCAATTGATGGGGAGACTCTCTTTGTGTATTTGGCTGTTTCAAGTTGTGCCATCAGTGCTGTGCTAGTAAGAGAGGTTGATGGGCATCCTCACCCAGTGTACTACATCAGCAAAAGCTTGATTGATGCTGAGAGGCGTTACTTGAAACTCGAAAAACTGGCATTAGCTTTAGTGATAGGTGCAAGAAAAATGAGGCCCTATTTCCAGGCTCATCCTATCATTGTCCGGACATCTTTCCCTTTAAAGAATGTCCTTCAAAAAGCAGACATTCCAAGCAGAATGACAAAATGGTCAGTAGATTTGGGGGACTTCGACATAGAATTTGCTCCCCGAACAGCAGTAAAATCTCAAGTTGTGGCTGATTTTCTGGTTGAATTCCACTCTGATAAGGATTCAGAACAACCTACTGATTCAAAAGACAAGAAAGTGTGGATTGTCCGAACAGACGGAGGATCTAGTACCATGGGATCTGGAGCAGGAATATGTCTCACTTCCCCGTACGGGGACAACATGTTCCAAGCTATTTGTTTTGCTTTCAGGGCATCTAATAATGAGTCCGAATACGAAGCAGCTATAGCTGGGTTAAAATTAGCCTACATCTGTGGAGCTAAAAGGGTCAAGCTACTAAGTGACTCCCAGTTGCTAGTCCACCATGCCTTGGGCCTATCAGAGGCTAGAAAGGAGCAATTGGTCAAGTATTTACTCCTCCTCAAAAATGAAGCGTTAAAATTTAAAGCTGTTGTCTATGAGCACATCCCCCGGGCAGAAAATGAGCTAGCTGACTCACTAGCAACAATAGCATATACGGAGTCCTACCCATGGATCCATGTGCTTGAAAGCCCTTCTATTCAACTCAGTAAAGGTGAAAAAGAGGAAGTCTTTGAAATACAAGTGAATCGGCCTCAAGACTGGAGGTCTCCTCTTATACAATATCTGTCCGATGGTATCGTGCCCTTGGATAAATCACAAGCCAGAACATTGAAGCACAGGGCTCGTGGTTTCCTTATGTTAAGAGAAGTGTTGTACAAAAAATCCTATAGCAAACCTCTCCTACGTTGTTTAGGGGATCATGAGTCACAAATAGTTCTCTCCGAATTGCATGATGGTGAGGGATCAGCCCATTGTGGATTTAGAGCTTTAACAAGAAGAGTGCTACTCTCCGGATACTATTGGCCATCGATCATGAAAGATGCTAAGGAGCTGGTGAGAAGGTGTGACCCATGCCAGAGGTACAGCAATGAAATTCATGTACCGGCCATTCCTTTGGAATCAATTTCTGAGCCCATCCCTTTTTCTCGATGGGGATTGGACTTAGTTGGGCCTCTCCCTGTGGCGTCCGGAGGGCGTAAAAATATAATTGTGGCCATTGACTACTTCTCAAAGTGGGTAGAAGCAGCTCCCTTGGCAGGGACAACCTCGAAAGCTGTCATAAAATTCATTATGTCCAACATATGTTGCAGATTTGGTGTCCCCCAGAAGATAACAACAGACAATGGGCCACAGTTTGACAACAGAGAAATGGAAAGCTTATGTGCCTCAAGGGGTATTCAGCACTGTTTTTCTTCACCATTTCACCCACAAGCCAATGGGCAAGTTGAAGTGGCTAATAGAACAATACTGTCCGGTTTAAAGAAAAATTTGGAAGGGGCTGTTGGGAAGTGGTCTAGTTATCTACAAGAAGTCTTGTGGGCCTACCGGACAACACCTGGGGCTGCAACACAAGAATCCCCCTTTGCCTTGGTCTATGGAATGGATGCAGTAGCCCCCATAGAGAAGACACTCCCTTCCTTTCGTGTTCATAACTTCTCCGGACATGCTAATGAGATGGCAATTAGAAATCAGCTTGATTTGATCGAAGAAAGACGGGTTAAAGCTCATCTTAGAGTTGCACACTATCAGGACTTGATGAGAAGCAGGTTTGCTTCTAAAGTTAAAAGAAGAGATTTTCAACCAGGAGATAAAGTATTAAGGAAAGTTTTCTTGCATACTAAGGAAAAGCTCTTCGGAACGCTGGCCCCAACTTGGGAAGGTCCGTATACTGTGGTTGAAAGAATCAAGCCTGGGACATACTGGTTGGAAGACAAAGATGGCAGGGTTTTAACTCACCCTTGGAATATTGAACACCTTCGAATGTACTTGGAATAACACCTGTGTAAATATTTACTTGTTTAAACATCCATGTAAATATTTGGGGGCATACCTTTCCCTCTTCGGTGGCACGGAGAGCCTTCAATAAAACTTGGTGCCTTCTTCAAAATTCTCTAAGTATTTTCAAAATTTTATCTCTTATCATACTACCCGGACTAAAAGATCTAAGGGCTATTTAAATTCTAGCCGGAGAGTCTTAATACTCTCACAATACAATAAAACTACTTAAACTCAAGCTATTTAAACAAATAATAAAAGAAGAGGATGGTTGGGCAAAGTAAAAACATTCATTCAACAACTTAAAATTGCCTTGGCCTTCCAAGGACTTTTTGAACAAGTTTGGGCACAGTACAAAACATCTGTCTGAATAATACGGACACCATCACAAAAAGAGTGCCTTGGCCTTCCAAGGACTTTAGTTCGAATAAAAGATAAACAAAATAAATTATAAATTAAGGTTGAGCCTTTGAAGATGGCTCACCCTCGTTTTCTTTCTTGCCCTTGATGTCGCTCTTCACTTCGACTATCTTCTTACCCTTAGGGTCAGTCTCTTCTTCACCTGGGCTCTCTCCGGTTTTCTCTTCATTACCGGACGAGGACTCACTGGAATAACCCTCGTCAACCATAGTATAATATGGGAGGTCATCATCATCCACATAGCGCCATAAGTCCCCCAGTCTCCTCTTCGGGAATTTCTCGTGAAATAGGAGAACCGTATCAGACTTCACCTTTTGGATCATTAGCTCTTCGCTTTGTATCATCTCCCTGGCATAGGCATTAATCTTGGCTTTGATCATGGCCTCTTGATCCCTTACCAAAGCATCCTTTTCTTCAGCAGCCTGAGTCACTGCATTCTCTAAAGCGATCTTGTCAGTGGTCAGGTTGGTGATGAGCTTCTCTTTTGCTGCAGTTTCTCCCCTTGAGATTGTCAGGTCCTTCTCCAGTCCGGACAGTTTAGCCCGGAGATCTTTTATGGTCTCTTCCAAAGAAGCAACTTTTGTGTTGCTCTCATCTTGATTCTTCTTTAACTGATCATTTGCCTCCTTAAGCAAATCAACCTTAGTAGCAGCAGGCCGGAGGTCCTCGGACAGTTTCTCCTTCTCAGACTTGAGGTCTTTGATGGTGTCTGCCTGACTTCGGACTTGCCTTTCCAAAGTGAGCACTGGCTGTACATTGCTAAGAAGAGAATGGGCTATAATATCCTTCTCGCTAGAAACCATGAAAGTCTTACCGTTAAAATTGACTGTGTTGGAGCTGCTCGGAGGGAAGTAGGGACCTGCGAACTCGTCTCGGGGCAGGCCAAGAAAATATTCACCAAGTCCACCCAGACCGGTGATGTCCATTTCATCCAAGTTAAGCTCTCCCCCCTCAACTTCATCTGTATGGAATTCCCTTGGGATCTCTTCTTGCAAGTCCCTTGGGATCTCTTCGGCCAATGTTGGGTCAGTAGGGAAAGAGGGCTCCGGGTCCCGGAGAGCAACCTCATCTCCTTGGGAAGTCTTCTTCTTCTTGGCCTCCCTATCAGCACCTTCACTTGTTTGCTTACGAGTCCTTTTGGAAGCCCTTAGAGGTTTTGGGAGGTTCACTTCCTGCTTCTCACTCTCCTGCTCCACCACTTGTAAAAGGGCTGCATCAATTTGAACCTAGGTCAGTCCCTCTGTGTCTGTTGGGGCCTCCTTCTCAGTGTCACCTGCCACCTTCCTGCCTTTCTTCTTTTTGCCCTTCATTTTGCTTGGGGCTTTGGCCCGGGCAGGCAGATAGAGAGTCCCATCCAGTTCATGGGACCTTCTCAGCACGATATCTTCATCAGGTTGGGTGGTGAACTCCTCCCAAGTTAGGTCTCTTCGACCTGTGGTGTTCCACAGGTGAGACCTTGCTAGGTTCCCAGGAATGAAGGCATTATGGAACCGATTCTCCCAGTTCTTTGCGGCCCAAGCGTTGATTTTGCCACAGGTGATCTGTCCGGCCTTTAGGTAGTCCCCGAACTCCTTTGGCAGCTCTGTTAGAACAAAAAGAAAACTGATTAGCATAAACTTAAGGAAAAGGGAAAATCGGACAGAGACTTAAGATGAGAAACTTACAGTCACTCCTCCATCTACTCCTAAGAAGGCAAGGATTCTCTCCGGCCTTGATTTTCTTGCCATTTTCCCATGAGCCACTAACAAACAATAATTGGCTCCTCCACTTACTCTCCGATTCCAGGAGATCATCAACATCTTTAAGGTCGTTCCCCATGTTGAAATGGTAGAAGGGGAACTGATGATACTTGCACAGGTTAGCCACAGCTGTGAACTCTTCCATAGGAAGAAGGATCCCAGATAACCTAGATGCCATGATACATGACATTAAGGTGAACCATCCATTGGGGCTTAGCTGTGTTGGGCAAAGCTTGACCAAGTGAAAGTAGCGCACTATCTCCGGGTCCAGTGGGAACCTGAGTCCCCAATTGAATAGCTCCGTAAAGAAGACTATCTCATTCCATTTACAGTCCATCGGGGTCTCCGGATCGATGGGAATTCGTATCTTCACATTCTCAGGGATTCCCCACTTAGTGCGCAATCGACCCAGATCTGAAGTATGGATGAACGCATACTTGGTCCTCAGCAAAGCCGAAAGATACTTGAACTCAACTTTATGAAAGCATGGCCCCACTCTCCCTTCAAAGCTCTCCGGCAGGTCCGGATGCCTCAGATATAAGTTCTCTTTGCCCTTCTTGGAAACAACAATAGCAGTATCAGCCTGTCCGGAAGACTCGGACTCAAAACGGACCTCCTCAGTGGAGTCCTCCATCCTCTCCTCCAAAATTGTTGGGGGAGCTTCTGTAGAAGTAGTCCGGGGAGGATTGAAGCTTGGCATAGCTGGCCCTCCGGACTGTTGACTGCCCGTATTTATTCGACTTCTCACCTCAATTTGAGTTTCTGAGGCAAAAGATTCTTTGGGGGGTAGTGGGCTGCTGGCCTCTAATCCTGACGGCCTCTCCCGGGGAGCTCTAATAGTTGCCCCAGACTCAGATTCACTATTTTTTGCCCCCGATTTCGAGGGAGTGTTTTTAGAGGATAGCCCTTTGACTAACCGGCTTGGCCTTTTGATGACTAGCTTATCCGGGGAGTGGACAGAGTCAGACCCCATGGCAATAAAAGACGATTTTTTCCTAACACTGGTAGCAGTAACTCCGGGTTCAACAGCAGGGATTGACTCCTGAACTGAGGAGCCAGAAACTATGGGAGAAAGGGTGGATTGAAAGAGCTTTTTAGGTTTAGTACCTTTAGAAGAAGATGAGCCTCTATCAGATTCTGCGACAGAAGAGGCTGGTTTTTCAACAGGCGACGATGGTAGCCCTGCTGCAAGTCGTTTTTCCTTCTCGAATCTTTGTGCTTTCTCCAACTCCGAGAGGTTAAGCCAGCCGCCTTTGATCAGTGCTGTTCTTGCTGTAAACATAAACATCCAAGGAAGTTTTGAGTTTTAGAGAGATAAAGCTCTGGGTGAAATTGCAGAGTGAAATTTGAAAGAGATAGTGAGACAGTGAAAAGTGAATGAGAATTTATAGTAAATGTGAAAAGAAGGGGTTGATTCCTAGGAGAACTCGAAAAGTTGGGCAATGATTAAAAGACGGCGCTGATGTCATTATTGGCAATTAAAGAGGTAACTTGTTCGAGAAAGTGGTGCGAAATTCAAGATGAAAAAACGGCTGGAGTGACCAATCAGAGAGTGACACGTGTCCCATTAACTCTGGCAAAAACCGTTTGGAATTCGTAACGTTCAATATGTCCGGGTATACCCACAACTCTCTCCGAATTGAGAACCACTTCCTATAATCGGACTGTTTTTCAGTTCTTTGACAAGGACACTTGTTCAAACACCTAAAAAAGGGGCTCCTGATGAGTCCGAATTCAGAATTCTCCCCGGAAGGGCAGATCAGTGTAAATCTCTCCGAAAACCGGACAGACATTAAGAACTTAAAACGGACAGAACTTTTGGACCGGACAGATCACTTCGAACATTGTGATCCTAAGGCTGTTCGAACTATGACTAAAGTACTAAAAAACCTAAACACTTCCTGACTAAGCTACCTGCCCTCCTGCTTAAAACTCATGGGTCTTTAAACATGACCCGGGTCCATTAAACATGACCCGAAAGCCCATAAGGGCCCAAATATCATACTATAAATACTCAACCACCAGCATTAACTTCTAATAATGAAAATTAACTGCTGCCAAGCTGCTTAATTCTCTCTCCACCTTGAAACACCCTTACACCACCTTGAAACACCCTTACACCACCTTGAAACACCCTTACACCACCTTAAAACACCACTTGAAATTACTAGCCTACCCTCAGGCTATTTTTATCCCCACCAAATACAACCAACAAAACACAAATTAACCTATAAACTCACCATTAGTAAATTAAACATATCATATAAAAAACATCAAATTCAACAACTCATCAAATAGATTCAAAATCATCAATATCGACATCAATTATACAATATCAATTAACGTTCTTATTTTAGGTGGGTATCGTATTAATCACCGCTTACATTATGTATGCCATCTTCATTCATAACAAACTCATCATTAAAATTTTCTATTTCAACAATCTTAAAACGTATGGGTTCAGCAATATCGTTAGGATCATTTAGGGTCATATCGGGTTGTAGCAGCACCGACAGAGGTATTTCGCCTTCTTGGAGACTCTTTTTGTGTTGTTTCAGCAACTAATACTTCTTCATCATCGATCAGAATAACATATTTTATCTATTTTGGGCCCTTGTCTTTCATACAACTACCCATTGTTTATGAGATACTTCTTTTGATATATAATTTAAATAATAGACTTGTCGAGCTTGAGTAGCCAATATGAATGGATCATGTTGTTTCATCCGACTTCTTCGATGAATTTCTATCAAAACATTTGTAGGGTGAATTCCCATCTTTTTCATATCATTACTAAACCAAACGCATTTGAAAAACACAATCGATTCTATTACCCCACCATATGACACCTCCCAGATTTCTACTATTTGACCAAAGTATTATAACATATCAGTAACATATGTCCCCTCAACCATGACACCATTATTTTTTTTTCGTTATACCTTCTTCCACGTTTGGTTTCGAATAGGTAAAAGTTGGTTTAATATCTCTCAAACTTACAAATCTCACACTAGAGCCTATTGGCCAATGTTGATATAAAACTGTTTAATGTAACGTCGATGTTTGTAGCATCCTATGAATAAGCATGTAAGAAAGTAATTTATAACAGTCACAAAAAATAAGAAACCTACCCTTATAAATTACATGAAATAAATTAATATTAGGATAATTTACTTTTTTAAATTTCCATCACATGAACCTTATATTAATTTAAATCATATAACCAATCCGTACACAAAAAATATCCAACCTATTACTGTTGCAACGATAGTGAAATAACTGCCAGAAATGTAGGGAGCTAGCTGCTGCAAATTACAAAAAATCTCACTCTTACACTAAATTAAACTACTCCAACCAAAATCGAAATTAATACCGCAAGCAAACTGCTTTCATACCAACAACAACTTCAAGAATTGAATATAATACACGCAACATCCTAACAGTAGCAATATATGTTTGAATTTGATATTGTATATACTTATAAACAATGCAAGCAAGGAAACAGTGATTAAAAAAATAAGTAACAAGTAGATTGAATATTACATATTCTTCTAGCCAAGGACCATAGTTTTCGATGGAGTATTGATTGAGCTCCGCTGCAGTAGAATCGGGATTGAGTTGAAGAAGATATGCATTGTAGGAGCTGCAAAATAACCATTAGTATTGTAATTTTTATATCGTGGAAAATCAATAAAAACTCACTCAATAATAGTGGAAATTTCAGGGGTATTCTTCAAGACATATACGACCGATCAGATTATCCTTCTTGGAGACTCTTTTAGGGTCACTCAATAATAGTGGAAATTTAGGGTCATATCGGGTTGTAGCAGCACCGACAGAGGTATTTCGCCTTCTTGGAGACTCTTTTTGTGTTGTTTGAGCAACTAATACTTCTTCATCATCGATAAAATTTTCATATATCATCTATTTTGGACCCTTGTCTTGCATACAACTACCCATTGTTTATGAGATACTTCTTTCGATGCATAATTTAAATAATAGACTTGCCGAGCTTGAGTAGCCAATATGAATGGATCATGTTGTTTCATCCGACTTCTTCGACGAATTTCTATCAAAACATTTGTAGGGTGAATTCTCATCGTTTTCATATCATTACTAAACCAAACGCATTTGAAAAACACAATTGATTCTATTACCCCGCCATAGGACACATCCCAGATTTCTACTATTTGACCATAGTATCATAACATATCAGCACCATATGTCCCCTCAACCATGACACCGCTATTTGTTTTCTTATTCCCTCTTCCACGTCTGGTTTCGAAGAGGTAAACGTTGGTGTAATATCCCTCAAACTTACAAATCTCACAATAGAGACTATTGGCCAATGTTGATATACGACAATCTAATGTATCGATGTTTGTAGCAACCTATGAATAAGTATGTAAGAAGTTAATTTATAACAGTCACAAAAAACAAGTAACCTACCCTTATAAATCACATGAAATGAATTAATATTAGGATAATTTACTTTTGTTAATTTCCATCACATGAACCTTATACTAATTTAAATCATATAACCAATCCGTACACAAAACAATATCCAACCTATTATTGCTGCAACGATAGTGAAAAGACTGCTGGAAATGTAGGGAGTTAGCTGTTGAAAATTACAAAAAATCTCACTCTTACACTAAATTAAACTAATGCAACCAAAATCAAAATTAATACCGTAAACAAAGTGCTTTCATACCAACAACAACTTCAAGAATTGAATATAATACACACAACATCATAACAGTAGCAATATATGTTTGAATTTAATATTGTATATACTTATAAACAATGCAAGCAAGGAAATGGTGATTAAAAAATAAGTAACAAGTAGATTGAATATTATATATTCTTACAGCAAAGGACCATAGTTTTCGATGGAGTATTGATTGAGCTCTGCTGCAGTAGAATCAGGTTTGAGTTGAAGAAGATGTGCATTGTAGGAGCTGCAAAATAAACATTAGTATTGTATTTTTTATATCGTGGAAAATCAATAAAAACTCACTCAATAATAGTGGAAATTTCAGGGGTATTCTTCAAGACATATACGACCGATCAGATTATCCTTCCAGTAAATTAGCTCCCAAAAAATGCTTTTCTTTGTCCAATAATATTTTGTGCCATATCTGGGTGACATGCACTTGCGATTGGATTCACCGAATTCATTTGGAGGAGTGGCACGTAAAATAGATACAAGTATATGAGCCTCGGTAAGTCACTCATTTTCAAATATATGTGTAACTATTTTGCCTTTCAAAAATGCAACTTTATTCTTCCTGTCCAGGTGGTCCTTACGTAGAAACTTCTGATGGCAATCAAACTAACATAGCCTTTTCCCTATCGCAAGGTAATGTGTATTTGTTTCAGTCATACAATACATGTATGCTAATTTACCATGCGTACTCCAACTTGATAATATGTCATAAGCAAGAAAATCATTGATCGTCCATATTAGAGATACTCACATCGTAAAATTGGTTTTATTTTCAGCATTGTACGTCACAACACCATCACACCAGAGGTGCTTAAACTCCTCAGTTAATGGACATATGAACACATCGAGATGTCTTCCTGGTAGACGAGGACCATGTATTATAAGTGTAATAAAAATGTACGATTCTTCATGCATAAACCAGGTGGAAGATTGTAAACGCACACCGTCATCGGTCAGTAAGAATAATTCCTTGTAAAATTATCATATGGATTGAATCCATTGATACATAAGCCAACTCTCACATTACGTGATTCTGATGTAAACTCGGGATGAAAATTATCGAAATGATTTCACGCGCCATCATGGCTTGGGTGTGTCACAAATCTGTCAACAAATGGATTATAATAGTGCCATATCATATTCTTAGTTGTCTTTCCCGACATATACAACATTTGTACTTTACGTCCTATGGGAAAGTAATTTAGCACCTTTTGAGGGACACATTCCCTTGTATTGGATTCTACTTTGTAACATCAATAGCACTCGAGGATGGTTGCATCTCAATAAAACAACATACAGTTTTCAACACATGTGTCTATTGTTTGGTGAGGCAGACGAAGAGGCATCAACAACTTCTTTACTTGCCAATATGTAGAAGGAATTTTATTATTGATGTCTGGTGTTAGTCGTCTCGTAATAGTCATATAGCGCTCGTAGTTCCGCTTGGAAATCCTTGACTCAGATTGCAAGTTGATAAGTTCGGACACCCGCTAACTTAGACATTGTGGTACAATCTTCGTAAACTGGTTCATCAGCATCACGTAACAGCTTGTAGTATGCATCACCAATCCTATTTGGAGCCTGGCTCTCATTGATGGGCTGCCTGAATCCCAAACCATCACCTACCATTTTATGATATTCGTCCCCAGTAAATTGGTTAGCACGATTGCCTTGAGAATTATCCTCATTGCACAAACTCTCTCCATGATATCCCAACAATAGTAGTCTTCCATAAATTAATGTCTCACTATATGATGATGCACTATGTTAGTGGCATTTGAGTAAATATTTATGCATTTTGAACGAGGACACAATATCAAACTACCATCTAAACAATAATATATCCACTCATGATCAGTTAGAATATCAGTATGGATATGTCAAGGATTTGTGATTCGTAATAAAATTGTAAGACACTAGGATAGTCGTACTTGATTTTAATACAGATAGGTTAAATCGATTAACCTAACATAATGTATATAGGTAACTGAATTTACATTTGGAAATTTTAGAATTAGAGCAGCAATCCGAGCTCAAAGTCATTATAGCAGCAATCAATAATCAAAATTGGAAAAAATATCTTGGGAAGTACAGTGACTCACCTAATGATTGAAGCTCTCGATCTGGTTACGTAGAAATGAGGTGTTCGAATATGTCGATTTAAGAACTTGGAAATCATAAATAGGATTGACTAATTTTTTGCTATGTGAAGTGGATGATAGCTTCCGTTCTAGAGTCAATCTGGTTATGTGAAGAGGCATATAGGTTTGGTTTTGGGCTCTTGGGTAGTGAATTTAACGGATAGATAATTTAGTGTATTCCTACAACGGATAGTTTACTAGTATGAGTACTAGTATTTCAATTTAGGTTAGATTTATTATTATTATTATTATTATTAGTTTTTAAATTTAAATTATGGTACCTAGATACAATTTTTTAAAATTAAGTATTATAGTACTTATGGCTATAGGTTTATTATTACTACTAATTATAATTATGTACAACTAAATTATGTACAATTAAGTCCTATGGTACATAGATTCACTTTTGTAAACCAAATATTCAAACCAAATTAATTAAAATTGTTGAACCACTAAATTGTATTAACACCAAGTGTACTCATTTGTGAAAATTTAATTATGATAGATCATAAGTTATGATATTAATTTAAATACATCAACTACAACTAAAAAACAAGAGTACCAGATTTTGAGAAAACATAGCATACATATACTAAGAGAAGTCATATGTATATTAGAAGTTATGATCATACATAAGATAAGTATTCAAAGTACAAAATATCCAAAATTGGTGTACAACATACACCCAAACCCCCATTACATCATTAAAAATATTAGGTGAAAATATTTTATTACCACATACAAGATAAAACAACAAATTAAGCTAGAGAAGAACCTCCAGTACCATCACCACAACAATCACTGCTGCCATCAACGGTACCATCACTTGCATTATTTTCATTTCTATCGCCAAACCAATTCACGTCACTCGATATAATCTTTACCGTAACATCATATTTCAAATGTACAACGATAATTTTGATGGTTTTTTTAAGCATCACCATCATCTCCGACATCTTCTCATTCTTCTTCACCAATTGTTTTGCTTCCTCACAACCCACAGCAGAAGAGATTGATCCTTGCGATAAACTCCTCACAATAATGTTATAAGAATGTTTGGCTAGTCTTATTCCAATTAAACGCCCCTCCATCTTTCTCTAATTCACCGTTGGAAGAGATAAGAACATGTATGGATCATCGACAGATTCGTGGTCAACATTGTCACCATGTTTTGACATGAACGTTTCTTTCCACTTTTCATAATAGTTGTTTGAACAAAAATAGAGCCCTTTATTAGTTATATATGAAACCATTGAAATATATAACTATATGAAGTATATTGACAAGGTCAAAAGAGCAGTAAAACTACCAAGACAGTCACGTTGTACAAACAAGGCAATAAACTATGAGCAAATATATAAAACCAACGCTCACAACAAGAGAAAAGCAATACAAACCGTTCTGTAAACATATAAAAAAAATTATTGTTTGAAATGGAAAGGAAAAGAAAATAATTACTAATCATACTTTGAAATATATATTAACAATATCATTCAAAATGCCAAGAAAAGACAAACAATTACTCATCCTATAATGCAACATATATCAACAATGTCTTTTGGAACCCACAAAAAAACACAAACAATATATTAATTCTACTATGCATCATATATAAACAATGATCAACTAAACCAAATATACAAGATACTACACACATTAGATATAATCCTATAAGAAACAGATTTAGCCAAAAAAATACCATGATTATTTTGAAGACAAGAGGTTCACAAATTCTGCGGTAGTGTTGCCCATGCCATCCTTTTTGCCGTACGTAAACCTTAGGTGTTTGGCAAACGACAACATTTCTTTGGTTTTCTCAAACTGCACCAGAGGGTAAAAATTAATATATTAAAAATATTAACTTAGCTTAAATTCAAAAACGTTATCAACACTTACATGCTGACTAATTGATTGGGAATGGCTAATCAGCCCACCAGCATGAGTCCCCATCCCACCATGATGAGCTTTGCGGCTTCTCAAGTTTGTTTTCGACAGCTTCATCTGCTTATGACTGCACTATAAATCAACCCACGACTTCTATAATTTTGACTTATTTGTTAAGAAACGTGGTCGGACATTAAGCAACTCGAGTGTTGGCCGTTGCAGGTTGTCTCTCCTCAAGGTACTTCCCTTCATCCTAACCACAAAATTCTGGTAACAACTATTTAGTTGTTCCAAGAACAACTTGGGGACAACATCATGAATGTTGTCTTGTATAGTGTAGTATTGCTTCAAACAAAACACAAACAAATCAGTTATGCAATTCTAAAAATAAATACATGGATACAAAATAATACGGTTAATACCTTGAATGTCTTCCATATGTCAGGCCTAAAACCATGAGGTGTCTTCTCAAAAGTCTCCCAGAAACCTTTAATCTGAAGACTTATTTCAGGGACAAACCAACGAGGAATATCATATGGCCGCAGTCTTAAACAAAAATTAATTAGTTTTGGAAAAAATAAACAATACTTACATGGAAATAAATGTGGTTTTACATTACTAAGAAACTTACATGTCCTCGTAGAACATGACCCGTTTAGGGTCCAGACTGGGCTTTGGTTTGGATAGATCATACCCACGACATTTGTAATATTTCACCACTCTCTCTTGATCAACACCAACATCCTTTCCGCTAGCTTCCTTTTCAACATCACAAGCCTCCTCTTACTGCACTTCCTCTTGATCGGTGCCACCCTCCTCTTGCTCTACTTCCACTTGATCGCCAGCTTCCTCATCAACATCTTTTCCCTCATCGACGACCTCCACATCAACATCTTCCTGCTCCTATTCTGAACTTTGTTCAGATTTGTAGTCCTCAATTATACTTCGGGGATGAGGTTGGTGAGATGTGCTTGGTTCAGAAAGAATGGGAACCAGGAGAGATTAGCCAGAATTTATATCTGGGGAAGTGTTAAGACAAGTCCCAGATGCAGAAACATCCCCAGTTAGACTGGCAGTCACAGTGGGAGTTGAAGTGGGAATTAAAGTTAGAGTGGGAGTGGGAGTATGTATGGGAATTATTTGAGGTAGGTATTCTGTCTTGTTTGGAGACGAACTATAGCTATCCTCCCTCACAGAGAAGACTTTCTCGTTGGGGGTTGCGAGGATTCTTTATCCCAAACTTTGAGGGAATGATTGCAAACTTGAGGCACCAGAACGAACGAGAACTTACTCCTCGGCTTATCTAACCATGGTTTGTTTACTTTTTAGGTTTTTTTCTTACGCGACCTACCTACAAAAAATAATTGAAAATATTAAATAAAAAAATTTGAAACAAGAAACACAATAACAACAACAAGCATAAAGGACTGCCCACCATATGAACTCATTCTCATAAAAATATTAATATTTTATACTTAAACTGTTATAGTGAAATTCCAGCAACTAATCAGACATGTAAACCAAAATAGATGCATAAACCGTAATAAAAACATAACATCGAAAATGCATGCATCAATTAACAGACATACATCAACTTATGCATGTATCGATTACCACACAAACATCATCCAAAACAGAACATCAAACCATCTATATGATATACAACCTGATATTTAACATCACGGATTCACAATATTAACACAATACATGAATGTTAACACAAACTTACTGAATCACAGACACAATACATGAGTGTTGACACATACTCACTAAATCACAAACACAATATATACTCACTAAATCAATGAATCTCAACATTAACAAAATAAAATATCAATGTAAACTTTATAACTATAAATCTGGACTCAAATATAACACAATACATTCACATATAGAACATAAATGAAGCTAAATACTAACACTCATAGATTAAGAGAGTCAATACATCTTCGTCTGCTTCATTACCACCTTGCCGCTACCCACCTTCTTACAACAGACAAGCATAATATCAACATACAACAACACCAATCTATTAACAAACAATAAACAAGTGTAAATTGAAAGAAAACGTAATACACTCACCATTACCACATAAATGAAACTTAGTACTAAAACTTATAGGATAAATTTTACCTATTTACTATATTTCTTCTTCTTGTATATTTCCCTTAGAGCAGACTTCTGTTTCTGCGAAGAGACAATCAACTAGACATGTAAACAACAATCTGTACTAAAGAACATTAGACAACAAACTGGAAATATAACTTATATTAGACATTCAATACATGTTGATAGTCAATACTATTTCTAATCAACACCTTGCTTCAACCCACCTTCCTGCAACAGACATTTAAGTGCTAACATACAACACCACAAATCTATTAACAAACAATAAACCATTGTAAACTAAAACAAAACATACATATTGAATTGAACATAACAAAAACCAATACACAAAAAGATAAAAACTTATGCTAAGACAACACATTGGTTTAAAGAGAAGAATAGAGAGAAAGAGAAAGAGATTGGGTAGAAATCAAACTTAATAAACAATATAGAGAAAAAGATTCATAGCTTTGAACGATTGTTATGACCACCACTGAAAGATGAGAGAGGCCAGAGATGGGATTAGGGTTTTTGAAAGAATATGAGAAGGGTTCAAAGGGTTTCAAAGATGAGAGACATCATTGATAATTTTGGTTCGCTGGGAAATTGAAGAGAGAGAGAGAGAGAGAGAGAGTTTTCAGAGTTAGAATAGACGAGAGAGAGATCCAAGGGGTGAAATGGTTAAAGTTTAGGATGGGTTAAAATTATTGGGTAAAAATTAGACGCGGGCTAAAAATTTATTTAGCGGGTTAAATGTTGTAACAGGCCATGACAATGAAAACCCATCCCAATTTCATTTATTAATTATAAAAAAACCTTAAAACAACACTGTTGCAAAACCATATCCACCGAGAAGGGTTCCAGCCAAATAATACTTTGTTGCAATCCCGTGGTAAAAAAAAACCGTTTTTCATCAAATAGGTCAAAATATATAGTGGTGTAAAAATACTTCTATTCTTGTCCAATTTTGGAACGGAACCGAACAAAAGCTAAAGAGGAAGATATAGATCTCTGCTCATAATATTATTATTATTATTATTATTATTATTATATATTTACTTTTAGTTTTTTAATATATTTTTTCAAATTCAAAAAAGGTTGAAAATAAACTCAACTGCACCGAACTAAACCGAATATATCGTACGGATGTTCAAACCGAAAACCAAACAACGATAAAAAACCACAAAAATTTCAAAATAAATCTGTTTAATAATTTGTTAACCAAAATATTTATGTTTGGTTTTGAATATTTATAACATCTGGACCAATCTTGCTAATGTATATGTATAAATAATATTATTTATGTTTTAAAACTCCATTTAGAAAAAAATAAATAAAAGAAAAATACTATTTATTTTCATAATTTAGGAGAGATGAGTTTATTTTTGAAAACCAGAAGAGGCTTCGAAACCCAAATTGATTAGTAAATCTCATGCTGGAAAACTAAATCGGACTTGGCTCCCTTCAGTCCCCTGAACCCATACTATTCTTTCAGAGTAGTGCAATATACATAAACATCTCTGGTAAGTTTTTTCCTCATATTTTTTTCTTAATCTTCATGATAGTATGCTCTTCAACATTTTATGCTCATTTAGTTTATTAGAAGGCTCTACGGACTACTATTTTTTTTGTCAACCTTCACCGCTTCTAAATATTTGGAGCAAGAGTAGTGACATAACATTCATGATCTACCTTTTGACTAATTCAGACAACGCCCACTTGTCCTCCCACAACATATTTCAAAAATTGGTGAACAGTGGAAGCTACTGCATGAATCTTAGATAACCAAGATCTTCCAAACATGGCGTTGTAAGATATTGGACAATCCACTATTACAAATAAAACCCTCACCACCTTCTTAAATGGTCATTTCCCTAACAAAACCTCTTTTTCAAACTCTCCAATTACATAAATTAAATTCCTAGTAAATCCTACTTTGGTCCTATTCGAATGTCGGATAACTGAGGGATTCATTTGCTTGTAAGTTGATAGAATAATATATTTGCCGAACTGCCTGTATTAACTAGTATCTGACGTAATCCATTGCTCCCAATGGATGCTCCCATCACCACAACATCTTCATGTGGACCTGCAATATCTCTTAAATCATCCTCATCAAAGACAATGAATGGAGCCAAGCTTTGATAAAGATGTGTACATTTTCCTTCTAACTAAGCTTTCAAACTATTAACATGTCTTTTGCTTGACTAACTTGAGGGCGGAGTCACAATGTCTCTCCTAAAAATGGTTAAAGATTCAAAAGCATTACATAAATTGGATACCGTTGCAGTTTTATTTTCTATCACCCCAAATTGATTCTAATCCGGATCAGAATCCAAGTATTTTGAATCCACGTCAAACGTCTCTATAATTACCATAACATATTTTTGTCTAGATGCATCCATACTTTGTGTTAGACCAGTTGGTGACGCTGCTCGTGTTGTATTGGTATTAGAATGAGAGTGAGTATTGACTTGCCTATTGGCCCCTTGTTTTTAAGAAAGCTGACAACTTCTCTCTTCCAATCAAGTTTCGTACTTCTTATTTTAAAGCGATACAATCTTAAGTATCATGACCGACATCATTGTGATACTTACGAAAAGGAGTATTCCAATTTTCTCTAGGAAATTGAATTGGTAACGGTCTTCTAAAATGCACTACATTCTTAGTTTTGTTATAAATAGTAGCCATAATTTCATCTAGTTCGACAAACCACTCATGTTGAACCCACTTACCCCTCATGGGCCTAACTTTTTGGCCTTGATTTGATTTACTTTTTCAGGGCCGATGTGACCTTTGTTCGGAATCTTTAGGCGTATAATTAATTGAGGCATGTAATTGAATATTGGCTTATAGGATCGAAGTTGTAATAACACAACTATTCTGGTGCGGTACTCTAGATTTCTTAGTTTCCTCCACTGTAATCTATTTTCCGACCTGATTTAATAATCCACCTCATGTCATTTCTTTTTTCTGAGTCACCAAATCGGCCAACTCACGAGAATTCAAACTTTTCCACATGTTCAAAAAAATCATTTAATTCGTTCTTCGAATTCACAAAACGGCTGATGTATTCATTCAAAGATTCATTCGACTCTTGGGAACCATTGATGACAGTGTCACCATTCCCTTTAAGCTCATTAATCCCTTTGAACTGTCTCCAGAATTCCATCCATAACACATCAAAGTATTTTATAGATTCTTGTGGTACACTAGTATACCATTTTAAGGCACTCCTTTTGAAACTTTATGAGAAAGCCTGACATAAAAGTTTATCCTCATCGTTATAATAAATCATAATTTTTTTGAACTGCTCGAAATGGTTATCAAGATAATTTCTTCATCATATTTTTCCATTTTTGAGTTGTCAAACTGTTTAAGCAAATGCCCAGAAAGGTTTTTTGAAGACAGAGGTGATTGTCTCCAATTATAGTTACGGCTAAAAATATTGTCTTCATCAGGAGTTGCAAAAATACCTCGTTCGGACTGGATAGCAAATTGATCAATTAGTAGATTATCAATGCCATGGTCTGTCGATATTTTTATTTTTCCTCATATTTATTCTTTTTCAATTTTCCCGTCTTGTCATTGCCTTTGAGCTCTTAGAGCTTCAATCTCTGCCCTCAACTGGTCACGTTCCTCTTGCATAAATTGTTTTTCCCCTATGTTGTGATTGACATGAGACACAGTAGCATGTTTATTATCATCTCTTATTCCTTCATTTTCATGATGTGAGATTTCTTGCATACTGATATCCATGCTTCAAAGATTTCAGAAGCACGATTAGTAACTATGGTTTCGAATAACGTTATTCAGGCACATTGCGCTCCCACTGTGGTCACCAATCTGATGAGGGTAAAATGTATTGTGAGGGTAAATTCGTAAGATCCACTAGTGATTTAGTATTTAAAGTTTCTGTAGAGAGTAGTAAGAGAAAATAGGTGCTTGTATTTAATATCTTTGGAAAAAGTCCAACCTATTTAATGTCGTTGTTGGGATATTTATACTTTTTTCAAGGATCCATGGGCCGTTTAGGTTGGATCTTATATTCGGGTCAATCATATGAGCCCACAAGCCCAAGAATCAATGTGCTAAGCACATAGCTAAGTCATTGGTCCACTTAAAAAACTGTTCAATCATTAAGTTTTATTCGAAACGCCTTTCGGATAAAATTAAAATTATATAATACTCCTCCAGCGATATCTGATCCGATCAAGGTCAAGTCTTGAACCTCTCACAATTTTTTTGTTTTTTTATATAAATATTTAAAAAAATTAACTTCGGTGCTAAATTTTACTCAACGTTTTTAAGATTCGAAACCATAAATAACTAAAATATCTTTCTTATTTGTAAAATTTTATATGTTTTCATTTAAACTTCTTTATTAGTCAAAAAAAATTATTTTTTGTTTTATTTTTCACCTTTTACATTGATAATAAATAAAAAAATTGGTTGTAATTAAACTGAGACGAGAAAAACTAAAGTGCATAATTGATAATGATTTATTTATGGAATGTAAATAAAATATAAACTTTGATACTTTTCCATATATTAGAATTCAAAATGATTTTTCTATAAATTTCATCGTCATCATTGTCTGCACCGAATTCTAGTGTTACAAGTATTTTAACAAAAGAATTAAAATAATTAAAATAATATACCTAAGGGATCCAATGGACTATTATTGGACTTATATGATTAGACCTCACCCTTTTATTATATTTAATTTATAATCGGCTTAATTTCAAAGTAAGAAGAAAGGTTTGATCTTTTTTCTAGCCTAATAAATATCATAGACAAACATACCATATTTTCATTTCACCTAAATATTTTGAAATTTCCTAAGTTATATATCACTAAACATATAATACTTAATTTAAATTTTTGTATAAATAAACATAAAATGACTGAATTTTTCAAGTTTTGATATTAGTTAGAATACTTCGCAGAGACATTAGGCATCAACGCTATGGAAACCAATTTTAGATTACAAGCATGTCCGTAAAATAACCAAATATTCTTGTTGGCCGATTTTCACAATTTTGTGGTATACTTTACTAAAACCATTCAATAGTGAAGTCCAGTTGTGCATGAGATGCAACGTATAAATGTATAATTCATACAATGGTTTGCTCTCTTTCAAAAGTTTTAGTATTATTATCATGTAGGCCTATCTATGCACAACAACAACGATCTATTTTATAAATGCCCATATCCCTACTCTATAATATTTCATAGAAAAATTACACTCGGGTGGCATGACAAGTTTTCGATTTTGTTCTAAAGTAGATATATATGAAGTATCTATGTATGATTCATATATCATGCTAGTATTCCATTAAAGAGAACTAATGTGTTGCATCTCACAACATAATGAACATGTGAAAAAATCATTGAGATCTGATAGATCTAGCATGAATCGAGTTATATTAATGTGTTAAGGGTTGAAACATCTAGTTAGGTGCTTAGATATTTGAAAGGAGATGAATAATATTAAAAGTAAGAACTTGAACAAACACTTCTTACTTATATTGGACATCACAACCTACATCCCAAAGTCCAATTTTTTAATAGTTGTAGGACATTGCCCCTACATCTCGATGGAAAACTATTTAAAACATCACTAACATGTAACATAAAATTTTATAGATATGGAAACATAATAGTACTTCCCTTAAAAAACAAAAAACAAAAAACATACAAATATATACATCACAATGAATCAACCTATACTCGCATAAGACAATAAACCACATACCAAAAAAGCACCAAACTATAGAAAATAAATATTCAAACAACATAAGACATTGTTTCTAAGAGAAATATATAGGTTCAATCAAAACTTAGTCCATATCACTATTAGAATAAAATAACCGAATTAAAGAAAAAAGCTCAGCAACCCATTAATTAATAGATTCAAAAAGTGAAACTCGATGGCCTAGTTGTTTTAATATTATACATTAATGTTAGTCATTTTGATTTTCTTTAAAAATATAAAATAAAATATTATTAATGCTTGTATTTAAGTCAAATTTATGAGTTTCTTATATTTGGAAGTTGTTCCAAGTATAAATAAATGTTTCATAATCTTTGTAAGAACGAAACATGTATTAAGAAAATGAAATGTGAGAGTGTTTCTCTTTAGTTGTTTGTTGACAAGTTATGACTTATCATATGGTTTTCTATCCCATTTATGGTGTGTTCACTATATCAAAGTTCTTGCCTCTTTAAGCAACTAATCGAGGTCCCATTGAAGGCTGATTGTTTTAGGGGTTCATATCATATTTGGTTCAGGTTTGATTGCATTGTTGATCATGTTTGTATGAGTTGGTATAAGAGCTTTAGGTTCTTCACCTTTGCTTATTATTTTTTATTTTCCAACTCATATAAATATTTTTGGTAAAAATAAAAATAAAAAACTAAATCTTTCTTATGATTGTCATAGATTCAGTTGTTCACTATAAAACTAAAAAAGATTTTTTTTTTACTTTCCAACTTATTTGTTAATTTAAAAAAAATAGAAATATTTTTCAACATCGAGTGTTTTTATTAAAAAAACTGATACATTTTCTCATTATATATCCAAATCTGAGTGACTTAAGTTGGAAGGCGTTCATTAAAAATAAGAAGAAATCATCCTCATAGTTGAGATCTATCTTATACAAGCAATTCATTCCCATAATTGATTGGACAACAATAGTATTTTTTCAAGGATTATTTTATATTGAGATATCCTCTTTCAAGTTCTAATTTTAGGTCAAGACTTGTTAAAAAATAATTAAGCAGTAAAAGATTTTCCTCCAAATAATCAGTGTCAACACATTAAAGCTGTATGACAAGCTTTCTTCAATAAAGTAATACTAATTTGAATATGAAGATAATTTTAAGAGAAATATACGGACTCAAATATAATTCCAAACTTAGTCCATATCACCACTATAATTAAAGAGTTAGATTAAACAAGAAACACGAGCAACCCATTAATGAATATATTAAAGAAGTGAAATCTAATGAACTGGTTGTTTTAAACAACTAGTTTTAATGTTCTCCTCTTGGTTTCATTTTAAAAATATATAAAAAATATATTATTAATGATTATTTTTAAGTCAAATTTATGAGTTTCGAATATTTGGAGGTTGTTCCAAGTATAGATAGATGTTTCACAATATTTGTAAGTATCAATCATGTATTAAGAAAATGAAATAAGTGAAAATTGTTGTTTCGTAACAACTTATAACTCATGAAATAGTTTTGCATTCCATTTGTAAAGTGTTCACTATACCATGGTTCTTACTTTACTAAGCAATGGGTCATAAACCCGTTCATCCTTAATTGTTTTAAGAGTCACATATCATATTTGATTGAGATTTAGTCGCACGGTTGGTTGAGTTTAGATCAATAGCATCTCGATGCATCTATGAAATTTCATATTTTGACATTGAAATAACATATTTTGGGGGAAAACTAGCATAAATTGGTCAGGTATCACAAAATAACACGTTTTGGCAGACCATATGGACATCATGGCACACGAGAATCAAGTACTTTTATCACGGTGATAACATCCTTTAATATAAAAAAATCTAAATTTTTTATATTGCCAAATTAAACTTTTTTATTATCATAAAATTCGCATATACAATTTTGAGTCACGCTGCGTCTAAATACAATTTAAATAGGCTAATTTAATATAAACATGCATCCAATTTAAATAGTAATAATAATATTTTTATCTTTTTAAACATTAGTTAAAAATTAAATTTGAAATAAATTTTAATACTCCACCTCTATTTCAAACCGTGAATTATAAATATTTGAATATATTATAAATATAAACACAAAAAATTAATAAACACAAAATAAATATTTGGATACTACTGTGAGTTTTTTATATGAAAAAATTATATGGAACGTTATAAATATATTTTCTAAAAGCACGAATTATTATTTTAAAAAACATTTTAGAATAAATCAGTTTAATGAACCAATCAAACAAATACCGCCCAGTTTAAATGTATAAATAATATATATTTTTGTTTTAACACTCCGTTAAGAAAAAATAGGTCAAAATAAAATACTATTTATTTTCATAATTTAGGAGAGGAGTTTATGTACGAAAACCAAAAGAGACTCCAAAACCAAATTGATTGGTAAAGCTGAAATCAAATCGGACTTGGCTCCCTTCAGTCTCTTGAACCCTGTAAGTTTTCGTTTCATATTCTTTTCTTACTCTTCAAGATTCTATGCTCCTACGTTATATTTGGTGTTCTTTTCTTGCTGCATGGATTTTGTTATACTATCTTCTCGATAGGTGATTTTGGTGTCTTTTTCTCAAAGTTTCAGTAGCAGCGAAGCGAAGCGGTGACAGCGTATCATTACAAGAAGGGTTGATCTTTTTGGAAGAAGCGATCCTCAAAGCAAGAAAGATAGTCCAAGGCTATCCTGATCCCAAGTTATCTGTCGCAGAATACATGGTTCTTTATTCGTATTCCGTTTACTGTTTATGCCATTTTCTTGATACTTAATATCTTTAGATTTCTTTTACTGTTTTCTTGTCTTTCTTTGGACATCAATGTGCAAATCTTTTACAAGTTTGTAGAGATACCAAGTTCTCTGCTCTGCGGCAGAATATACGGCTGTTTATTCGTACTCCTTTCAGTTTATTGTTTATCTTTAGATTTCTTTTACTGTTTTCTTGTCTTTCTTTGGGCATCAATGTGCAAATCTTTTACAAGTTTGTAACGATGTGTCTATAATATGTGCACCGGCAGAGAGTCTTCCAATGCAAGAAATGTGCTTTATGCGAAATTCAGGACTAGTTTGGTAGAGAGCATTGAGTTGGCGGTGAGATATTCGAATTTATGTCGGATAAATGTTGTTAAAATATTCATACATGTATGTATTTGCCATTGTCATTATCATCGGTGAATAGGAGGGATGTCTATTTTCTCAGAGAATTTGACATTACAAGACAATGGGGTTAGAGCTATGTAAAATGTTTCTTTACCTCGACAGTACCTTTATTCCTCAAAATCCTCATCTTTATTCCCTCAATAAAACTGATTTGGTAGGTTGCTATTTTAAATAACATGGGTTTTGGTCTGATTTTAATATATCTAGTGAAGATGGTTATTACATAAACATAAAACTTGAGACCTTATTTCTGTCAGATTCATCAGCTTACTATGCTGGATTGGCTACGTGGTGGCTTATGGACTACTCTGCACTCCACTATGTAATAAATGTAGGTTTGTTTAAAAAAACCTTTTTGTAAATACTACTCCTCTTGTGGAAGCTGCTTGAAGCTCCAAGCGGAAGATAAATCTTTATAAACTATCTACTACTCTTATTTTGACATTATTCTATTATATGTTACATTGCACCTTGCACTTTTTTTCTGCCTTCAGGTACCGTGAATGTTTTGCCTCCGGTATCTATTGTGCGGGACCTTGTTCATGCCAAGGGTGCAAAAATAGACCGGAATATGAAGCCATTGTTTTTCGAAACATGACATTATATTGAATCTCGCAATCCACTCGCATTTGCTTTAAAGATTGTAGAGGGGAGACCCGAGAATTCAGCACGTATTAGGGTAACATACTTTTCAATTCTCGGGTGTCCCCTCTACAATTTTTTGGAGAAAATACAAGTGGATTGCGAGATTCAATATGATGTCGTGTTTCAAGAACATTAGCTTCATATTCAGGTCTATTTTTGCACCCTTGGCATGAACAAGGTCCAGCACAATAGATACCGGAAGCAAAACATTCACAGTACCTGGAAGACCGAACAAAAATGCAAGGTGCAATTTAACATATAATAGAATAAAGTTAAAATGAGAGCAGTAGTAATTTATAAAGATTTATCTTCCGCTTACAGCTTCAAGCAGCTTCCACAAGAGCAGTAGTATTTACAAAAGGGTTATCTTCTTATTCAGGCTTATAGGCGCTTGATGTTCGAGAGAGAAAGAGCTAGCAACTACCTGCGTCCTAGAACACTTGTTACGTTGAATCGGGTATTGCTCCTAACTTATAATGAAGCTCAAGTTAGAATCACGTTATGGAATGCTTGTGTTTGGATCTTGGAATTACAAGTAGGACGGAAAACATATGAGAAAGTTACTACTGTAATATAGAAAATCGCAACATAGAGAAGTTATGTTTCAAAGCTCAACTTTTTTCTACATTTTTTTCTTACAAATTACTTGGCACAGAACATAGAAATTGGCCGAGAAGGGGAAAGCTGAGAGGCGCCAGGTATCTATTTTTCTACTTGATAGATAGAACACTTAATGTCTCTAAATCCTGATAGTAATGGTTATTCAAAGCGTCATTTTAAAGTTAGTTTTTGGTTATCCTTTGTCGGACAAACATCCTATTCACTGCCATTCTTTCGATCTCATTATATGGTTTTTCCTAGGAAATATTGTATAACTGTGCTAGGATGAACCTTGAAGATTAAAGTTCCATAACAACACTAGAGCAGTTGATGTCCTCAATTGCTATCGCAGATATAGGAGAAGACATTAATTGTTAATTTTGCGCTCGAACTTTACCCGAATTCAACCGAAAAATCTATCTAAGATTTGAATGTTGGGTTCCACCAAAAAATTCTGGATCTGGTCTGTTGTATATGCTCAGTTCGTCATTCTTAATGGAACTCATATAAGTCTGATAACGTGTGTCCAAAGACACTAGATAAGGAATAAACTTTTCATTGTCATATTTAGAAATTTTTGAACGGCTATATATTCTAATTTTATTTAATTCATTTTAAACAAGATGAAAAATGTCTGTATAAAGTAAATTATTGTCCTTGACATTATATGCAAATTGGATCACCGTAAAACTTTGGATTTGATTATACTAATTTTTTTTATGGAGCTACATTTTTTTTCCAAATAATATTATACGAAAAAGATGAAGTTTGAGTGAACTTGTCATCTTACATTTATTTATTTTATTTGTTGAGATATTCAATTTAGGTTGAATTCCAAATGTTGCGATGAATCAGCTATGTTTATTTTTTATTTTTAATTAAAATGGAACTTTTATTAGCCAAAAAATTACAAAAGAGGCGTTAAAATTTCGACTCAAAAATTCAAAAAATTGCGCCAAAGAGAACATCAAATGTTTAACAAAAGTGAGCTAACAATTGATCTCAACACCTGGAGATGAAGAAATTTCAACCAAAAAACATCCCTTCATCTAGACTATAATCAATAGAACTTCATCACTCTAGTCTTGAGTCGACCATCAGCCAAAAACAGCTCCTTATCAGCCCAAATATTGAAACTACACTCAAGAGAGCAAGATTATCGACATGATTGAAGGCAGACATCTGTTTAATAATTTGTTAACCGAAACATTTATGTTTGGTTTTGAATATTTATAACATCTGGACCAATCCTGCTAGTGTAGATGTATAAATAATATTATTTATGTTTTAAACTCCATTTATAAAAAAATAGGTAAAAGAAAAATACTATTTATTTTCATAATTTAGGAGAGATGAGTTTATTTTTGAAAACCAGAAGGGGCTTCGAAACCCAAATTAATTTATAAATCTCATGCTGGGAAACTAAATCGGACTTGGTTCCCTTCAGTCCTCTGAACCCATACTATTCTTTCAGAGTACAATATACATAAACATCTCTGGTAAGTTTTCTTCTCATATTTTTTTCTTAATCTTCATGATAGTATGCTCTTCAACATTTTATGCTCATTTAGTTTATTAGAAAGCTCTACGGACTACTATTTTTTTTGTCAACCTTCACCGCTTCTAAATATTTGGAGCAAGAGTAGTGACATAATATTCATGATCTACCTTTTGACTAATTCGGACAACGCCCACTTGTTCTCCCACAACATATTTCAAAAATTGGTGAACAGTGGAAGCTACTGCATGAACCTTAGATAACCAAGATCTTCCGAACATAGCGTTGTAAGATATTGGACAATCCACTATTACAAATAAAACCCTCACCACCTTCTTAAATGGTCATTTCCCTAACAAAACCTCTTTTTCAAACTCTCCAATTACATCAATTGAATTCCTAGTAAATCCAACTATGGTCCTATTCGAATGTTGGATGACTGAGGGATTCATTTGCTTGTAAGTTGATAGAATAATATATTTGCCGAACTGCCTATATTAACTAGTATCTGACGTAATCCATTGCTCCCAATGGATGCTCCCATCACCACAACATCTTCATGTGGACCTGCAATATCTCTTAAATCATCCTCATCAAAGACAATGAATGAAGCAGAGCTTTGATAAAGATGTGTACATTTTCCTTCTAACTGAGCTTTCAAACTATTAACATGTCTTTTTCTTGAATAACTTGAGGGCGGAGTCACAGTGTCTCTCCCAGAAATGGTTAAAGATTCAAAAGCATTACATAAATTGGATACCCTTGCAGTTTTATTTTCTATCACCCCAAATTGATTCTAATCCGGATCAGAATCCAAGTATTTTGAATCCACGTCAAACGTCTCTATAATTACCATAAGGTAAGCTGAACAAGTAGCATTAATCACTAGCAAGCTAAACACTAAGGTAAGCATTCAACCATTGAAAAAATCAATACTAAAGCTTCTAAGAAGTTATATAACCAAGTCCAAGAGCCTCGAGAATAATAATTTCTTTCAGCTTATTAGGAATACTATTACGAAGAATGTTGAATGTTTTCTTGGTTTTCAGAGAATACCGGGCAAGCTAATCTGCTGCCTGGTTTTGTTCTCTAAAAATATAATTTAAAGACATGGTTGGATGAATCAACTTAAGAATACAGTCAAGAATAGGTTTTAAATACCAATGAACATTCTTATTTTGATTGTGCAACAGGTTAACAATGGTCAGAGAATCAGTTTCAACATCAATTAAAGACCAATTATTAGCTCTACAAATGAGCAGACCATCTAACAGCGCCCTCGTCTCAGCAATAAGCGCGCTCGATTTGCCATAAAGATAGCTAGAACCAAGTAACAAGTTACCATTGATATCCCTAATAACAACGGAACCACTAGATTCCCCATTGCCAAGATAGGAAGCATCAGTGTTCATTTTCAGTCTCCCAGTAGGAGGAAGAATCCACTTGAGGTAAATAAGCCTTCTCTTAGAGCTAAGATGATTACAGCAACCCAAAATATAAGCAGCATTAGTATTATCATTCCAAAGCGCTTTATTCAACATCATTCTTAAATCAAGAGTATGAAGCATAACATTTATTTGATTGATAATATAGGTGAATGAGGTGTTAACACCTTTAATTTTCGATAGATTTCTAGCTTTCCAGATAGTATAAAAGATTATAGAGGGTAAAATATGTCTGACCTGAATCTTCTTAGCATTGGACCAGTGCTAAACTCTACTTAAATGAATAACATTCATATGACACGAGATGTGAACGTTGAAGATGTCAGCATAATGTAACCAAACTGACCAAGTAAACTTACAAGAAACAAAAACGTGATTAGAAGTCTCACAATTATTACAGAATTGGCATTTTGATGCCAAGGAGATTCCTCTCTTCTGAATAATAGAATCAACAGATATGTAGTTGTGGTGGAGCTTCCAATGCATGAAAGAACACTTGGTAGGAGTCAGGTTATTCCAAATGATTTTGAAAATAGAAGAGCAATTATATTTAGTCCTTACTCCTTCCCAAGTATCTTTCATGTTATTCTTACCACTTTTGGCCAGATTCTAAATCATAGAATCATCCTTATCCACCTTGATAGAGAGCTCATTGATTTTCTCTATAAGATCAGGATGGATAAGATTAATGACGCTAGACAAATCCCAACCATTGATTGACCAATACTTGTTAACCTTTTCACGAGAAAACCATAAGTTATTATTGATGAGTAAATTAATGACAAGACTGAGGAATCTTGGATCTTGTGCTTGATGACTAGAGCTAAAAATGTAGAGACAGAAAGTAGAAAAATAAAGTATTAAAGAATTTCCACCTACCCAAGAATAAAGGGGCTCCCTTATATAATAGGGAAAGTGGGACCCATTTATGTCTTAGGTAGTCTTTTGATTATTTAATAGTTAGTCTTTACATCCTACTTCATTTACACATTGTTTTTTAATAAATAATAAATACACTAATGGGTATATTTCACTTCTCCTTTTTGTAATTAACTCCTTTTATATTGGGCTCGACGAATTACTCCCTTATCAGTAGCCCCCCAGTCTTCAAGAGCATCGGGAATGAAGACTTGTGAATAATTCAGTCAAAAGGCCTCCGATCAAAATGCCTCGGGATCGCATCGCCTAAGGCTTAGGCATGAGCTCCACGACCGACCATTCTCTCATAACCGACGACCGACCTTTTACGTTTCTTGAAACTTCGGGGAAGGCTGCGAAGCGCCCCCGATGCTAATGAACTTGTTATGGGCCTACTACAAATTCCGACTAATGAATTCACCATGGGCCCAAACGGATCATCGGGTCTTGGAAGAAATACCGGACACGTGGAGCCCCTCTAGCGTGCTTGTCAGTACTAGCCGGTGCAGGCCTACGACACTAGCATGACAAGTGCATATGGCGTGCATTTTTGTGTTGGGTCTACACGTGTCATCTCCTCATTTGAAGCATGCTCGTCTGCACATCTCTCCAAGAGGCTCTTCGACTTTCTGTTGCTTTTCATCGTTTGGACTCCCCCATGCGTAGAACGGTTAAGGCAAGCTGCCTATAAATACTTCATTCAAAAAATTGCTTCCTTAGAGAAATCTTAGAGAGATAAAGTCCTCCATAATCGTTCTAGAGAGAGAAAGTAGTGTTTATGAAAAAATAAGAACCCGAAGCTTAAACAGAAACCAAAGAAGAAAAACGAATTCGTGTTTGGGTTTATTGGTTGGGCTAGTATTAGTGACCGAGCCGAAGAATACCGAACCGCTGGATTAATCTGGAGTTCTGACGCAAAGCCTTTCACACCCGTGCCTCTCCCCCACGACCCTGTTTTTCCTAATCTCGGTCCTGCAGAATCATTCGTAGTGCCTGAGCCCGTTGTCACTCAAACTCCTGAAGCCATCGTTATTCCCTCCAGTAGGAGTTCTCCAAATTCTCCTGTCGCACCGTCCAATCACCCGACGCATTCGTCGGTAAACGCCCCTACCAACTTGCCTTTCACTTCTTCCTAAACGCCAAAGCAAACAAAATTTCCTTTCAATGGGAGACTCCAGCGCCTCTTCCTCATCGGTGGGGGGCGTCTCACCTGAAATGGTCAATTAACTCCCACAATCTGAGGATTTCACACAGGTGTCAATACCGTTGCTACCCCTTTGGGTGTTTCCAGAAGGGATCTCGATCGCCAGAACCTAGAAATGGAGCGCGCTCGCCAGCAGCGAGAAAATGAATCGAAGCCCATTCACACCGGTAGTAGCTCTAGCTTTATACAGCCGCTTTCTCAATCGGTCGATCCAAAAGTGACCGGTTCCCATCTTCTAGAAGAGGCCGATCCCACTTGCACCGAAGCTGTTCCAAACGAAGGCACCACCGAGCCAGAAGCGAACGATTTAGTTGGCTCGGACAGTAATACCGCAAAGGAAAATGAAGCGAGGAAAGGTGGCGCTGTTGCAGGCGGTAATGCTGCCGCTCCTCCCGAAGAGCCCCTTCCTCCAGAGATAGAGGTTGTTATAACTACCACCTACCATCGGTTATTGCCAAGGGACAACGTCATTGCCCTTTTTGAAGGCAAGTATCTGTATTTCTCCGCTGTGGAACAGGCGGAGCTTCTGATCCAGTGGGATATCCCGGAAAGCATCAAGGTACGATTCCCTGTTCCTGGGGAAACGCCCGTGCACGTTCGATCTCGGGAGATCGTTGTTTTTACGGATCTTTTCAAATGGGGTCTCAGGTTTCCTTTAGACCTTGCGATTGCTCGGTACTTTGAGGTAATTGGTATCTGCCCCTCCCAGCTAACTCCCAACGCGTGGTATACGCTGATGTCGTGGATCATGGTCTTTCGACTGTCGGGTCGCATTATGCCGATGAAAGAGTATATCGCCATGTCCGGGCTTTCCAAATCACCCAAATCGCCTTTCTTTCATTCTTCCTTAGCCAACACTTGGAAGATTTTAAATGATTTTCTTGAGGGCGACAAGTCCTGGAAGCATCGGTTTGTCTTCCTCAGTGGCTGTTGGGAGAACGATCGTCCATACACTAAAGAGAACCCGAGGCGGTTGCTGCGGACATAGGTTCCTGATGGTAATCATCTTTTTTTTATTGACCGATTCTTTGTTTAGTGTCCAAGAAGTTAATTCAAGGGCTGAAAAAAGACTACTTAAAGGCCGCCAAATTTACCTTCCAAATTTTGAATGACTTCACCCGAAAGAGTTGGGGTCGGGCATTCCATCGCGGCTTCAAGAACACTAACTTGATCATGAGCAACCTCTGGCGTTGCTCTGATGAACCACTCACATGGGAGCAGCTGCGCCAACCACCTAGCTTGGTGGATTTGGTCGCAAAGACCGACGCACCTGATGCGCACTTGTTTCTTCCCAAACGCAACAAAGCGCCTAGCAAAGGCTCGAAGTCTGATGAGGATGCCGAGCCAGAGAACGCCAAAAATACGGAGGTCGACGCTGTTGGACAAGGGGCCGCAGTTGTCGTTGATGCTGAGGGTGCTGATCGGCCTGAGGAACTGAAAAAGAAAAGGATGAAGAAGACTGTGGCTGAGGGTGACGAAGCCAAAAAACCAAAACGCTCAAAGAAGGCTCTGGTAGTCGTGATTCCTGACGATGATGAGGTCGGGGGCAAAAATGTTGGTCCTTCAGAGGCAGCGAAAGCTAACGGGGCCTCATCAAGTGGTACCAAACTGCCCGTCCTGTCCGTTCCTAGGAGCCCTCATACTTTTGCTTTGCGGGAAAACGATGTGATGTCCTTGTCCTTATACAGCATGATTGTGCCTCTGGCAATGAAAGAGAGGCGCGTAGGAGAGCTAAACCAGAGACTGACAGATGCAGAAGGGAGAATAGCCGCACTTGAGGAGGAAGTCAAGAAAAGAGATGCGGAAAAGAAACTCTTAGAAGAAAAGCTTAAAAAAGCTGAAAAAACTTTGGTGCAGGTCAGGCTAGACCGCGATGATCGAGCTGGGCAGTTGGCAGTGACTAAACTTCAAAGCTGTTTCTTCCGTTACTCCGCAGCGAAGAAAACGAAAGAGATTGTTGACCTTAAAATCGCCAATGCTCTGTTTGCTGACAAGTGTCAGAAATGGACTGAAAAAGAAACTGCTGAGGCTAAAGCTGCTTATGTTTTGACCTTTCATAACCGTTTCCCCGACCTTGCCCTTTGGTCAATGTGGTTAGATGTCCCGAGGCAAATCTCCCATCTGGGGTGGTCTGCGAATATGAAGAGTCGGATGCCACAGAGGCCGATCTTGAGGATGAAGACGCTTAAATTCTCCCCCTTTTTTGTTGTATCAAAATTTTTGTAACCCTTGGGGTCTGTTGAACCCTTTTGAATGTCTTGTATCCGAATATTTTGAAATGTTAAGTTTTTCCATTGTTTTTGCAGTTTTTCACCATTACGCTTCTACGAATCGGCATCTAATTGAAAACCCTCTTGTAGGGTCGGGCACAAATGTAGAAAATTTGATCGATATCTTAATTAAAAGTTTTCCCATACGGTCGGGAACAAAATATAGATCATTTAAAAACTGCAAAACAAATTAAGGCTCTGTTGATCAATATATAATTGAAAAGTTTCCCATAGGGTAGGGAACAAAATGTAGATCAATTAAAAACTGAAAAACCTATTAAGGCTCTGTTGATCAATATATAATTGAAAATTTTCCCATAGGGTTGGGAACAAAATGTAGATCAGTTAAAAACTGAAAAACCTATTAAGGCTCTGTTGATCAATATATAATTGAAAATTTTCCCATAGGATCGGGAACAAAATGTAGATCAGTTAAAAACTGAAAAACCTATTAAGGCTCTGTTGATCAATTAAGATCGCCAAAATTTGTCTATCAGCTCGTCAGGTGATGGACTTCCCTTTTAACGCTTCCGAATTTTAAAGGCAAAGGATTAGATTAAAAAGGTCGGTTGCTATGGATGCCTCATTAAAACCTTCTCGCGCCACCAAGGTAGGAAAGAGTGCATCCCCGACCAAAGGTTCTTACATAAACAAGAATAATTATAAAGGAATTACAAAAATCAATAAAATTACTTCAGATATATCTTCAGATGTTCAATATTCTAGGGGAGCCTCAATAAGCATTCGTGCTTGTCCTGCAATCGATACGTCCCGCTCTTGATTCTTTCCACCACTTTATACGGGCCTTCCCAATTCGGGGCAAGTTTGCCGAGGCTTTTATCTTTGGTGTGCATAAAAACTCTCCTCAAAACTCTATCCCCGACCTTGGACTCTCGTCGAAGTACTTTTGACGTGTACCGGCTCCTCATTAAGGTCTGATAATGTAAAGAATTCAGTTGAGCTCGGCTTATTTTTTCTTCTACCAGGTCCAGAGCTAGTCGTCTGTCGTCCCCTTTTCTACTTTCATCATAGTTTCCGTAAACCAAAGCGTAGGGCGATTCTTGAGTCATCGTTCGGGGGGTAGTACGGTAGGCCCATAATATTTCTTGTAAATAATCTGGCCACTTACCGGCTTTTCCTTCTAAGTTCTTTTTGAGTCTGTCGATGATGGTCCGGTTCGTGACTTCAACTTGCCCGTTCGCCTGAGGATGGGAAGGGGCCGAAAAGCATTGCCTGATTCTGTGGGTCGAACAAAAGGATTTCATCTCGCTGTTGTCAAACTGAGGCCCGCTTTCCATTGTGAGCCTTTGAGGTACCCCAAACCTACAGCAGATGTTTGACCAAATGAATTTGATGATATCTTTATTTTCCGTTCCTGATAGTGGCTTGGCTTCAACCCATTTCGAAAAGTAATCCACTGCCACCACTATCGTTTGTCTTCCACCGGATGCCATTGGCAATGGCCCTACTAGATCGATCCCCCATCGGTTAAAAGGGAGTCCTTCAGATCTTGATTCCACAAGAGTCGCGGGCATATTGATTGCGTTCGTGAATCTTTGACAGGTGTAGCACGTTTTCACTATCTGCTGAGCATCGGCAGTTACCGTCGGCCAGTAAAAAACGGCAAGAAAAATTCTCTTTATTAGTGCTTTGTAACCGCAGTGAGCTGCGCCTTCTCCATCGTGCAACTCTGATACAATTATCTGTGATTTATTCGTCCCCAAACATCTCAGCAAAGGCCTGCTGAAAAACTTTTTGTACAGTATTTCCCCCAACAAAATGTAACCCCGGGCCTTATTTCTTACTTTCGGGGCTGCGATGCTATCGTCTGGTAACAATCATTCGGCCAGGAAAACTATAATGTCACTTCTCCAGTCCGAAAAAGTTACCGAGGATATCTGACAGGCGATCTCTGGACTGTTGTTCAGCTCTGTCCTATTTATAATCAACGGGTTTTCTTGTACGGTTATCCAAGGGTAGCTGCTTGAACAGGATGCCGACGCTAGGGAGTCTGCAATCACGTTTTCGGTCCTGGGGACGTGCTCATACGTTACTTTGGAAAACGATGCGGCTAACACGCGCAACGCTATTAAGTATTAGACCAAGTGCTCTTTCCTGGCTTCTGACGCTCCCGAGGCTTGATTAATCAGCAACTGAGAGTCACTGATGAGACGTATATGCCTAGCCCCGCACACCTGCAGTAATCTCAAACCAGCTAGGGCAGCCTCATATTCAGCTTCGTTGTTAGAGGTGGTAAAACCAAATCGGATTGCCTCATGCATACTTATGCCCGCAGAGGTGACTATCTGTACACCTGTGTCGCATTTACTGGCGTTTGATCCTTCATCGGTTCGAATTACCCACTCGACTTGCTTGTCTTCCTCGGGTGGCTCTTCTTGGTCTGGTCGGTCGGAATGAAATTCGACTAACAAATCAGCTAAAGCCTGGCCTTTAATGGCCGTTCTTGGCTCAAAATTGATATCAAAATCGCATAGTTCGACTGACCATTTAGACATTCTTCCTGACATGGCCGGTCGCTGAAGAACATACTTGAGTGGAAACGAGATTCGAACGACAATGGGATGGGTCTGAAAGTATGGTCGCATTTTTTGCGTCGCGATCACCAAAGCCAAAGACATTTTTTCCAACTTTAAATACCTCGTCTCCGCATTTAATAAGCTTTTGCTCACGAAGTATACCGCTTTAGGAATTGTTCCCGATTCACTGATCAACGTCGCACTCACTGCAAAATCTGAAACTGTTACATAAAGAAAAAGAGACTCCCCTTTCAGGGGCTTTGTCAGAAGGTTCGGGGATGATAAATAAGTTTTGATTCCCAAAAAGGCATCATCATAAGCTGGTGTCCAAACAAAAGACTTTGCGTTTCTCAAAACCTGAAAAAAGGGAGCACACGTGTCTGATGAACGAGATATAAATCGATTCAGAGCCCTTAAGCGCCCGGTTAATATCTTAATCTCTTTGATGTTCCTTGGTGGGGTCATGCTGGCGAAAGCTTGTAATTGTATCGGATTTGCCTCGATTCCTTTTTTGCTGACGAAGAATCCTAGGAACTTTCGCGACCTTACTCCAAAAGAACACTTCTCCGGGTTTAATTTAAGGTTTATATTCCTTAGATTGCCAAAAGTCCCTCTCAAATCAGCGAGATGGTCATCGTCTATCCCACTTTTCACAAGCATGTCGTCTATATAAGCCTCTATGTTTCTCCTTATTTGGCTTTCAAAAGTCTTGTTCACCAATATTTGGTAAGTCGCTCCTGCGTTTTTTTAACCCAAATGGCATAACCCTATAACAATACAAACCTCGCATAGTATCGAACGTCGTGCTTTCTTGGTCTGATGGGTTCAATTTGATTTGATTAGAGCCTGCATATGCATCCATAAAAGAGAGTAGTCTGTTACCCGACGTCGAGTCAACCAACTGGTCGATTCTTGGCATCGGGAAAGAGTCTTTAGGGCATGCTCGATTGAGGTCGGTAAAATCTACGCACATCCTCCACTTGCCATTTTTCTTTTTGACCAGAACGGGATTGGATGTCTATAGTGGGTAACTTGACTCTTTGATATGACCGACGCTGAGCATTCTTTCCACCTTACCTAGAATAAGTTTTTCCTTTTCTAGTAAAAAAGCCCGACGTTTTTGTGAGATGGGTCGGACGTTTTTGTTGATAGTTAACTTGTGAGTTATCTGGTCTTCTGGGACTCCGGTAACGTCCTTTGCGCACCAAGCGAACAAATTCAAATTCTCCTGTAGTAATAAAATCAACTGTCTCTTGAAACCTGGCGATAAATTAATTCTGATCTGTAAGACTCTTCCTTCGGTAAACTGGTGTTTTTCACATTCTTCATCGGTAGTAAAAAAACTTGGAGCTTCCCTGGGATTGTCAACAGGTAACGACCCCAATGGAAGTCCCGCTAACTGCTAGTCCCAAACTTGCTCCATTTCCTGATCTCCTTTTGGCGCTAAGGCCATCGGTAGCATTCTCTTGCCGCTTTCTAGCTGCTTCTCACCACCCTACACTGTTCCCGACCACGTATTTCAAGCATTAATGAATAATGGATGTTACCGCATGCATTCGTGACAGCCACGACCTACCAAAGATCACATTATGAGAAGCTGGCGCATCTACCACGATGAATAACACGGTGACCTCTTTCTTGAAAGGCCTGCGGCCTAGCTGAACAATGCCTTCGAACTCTCCTATCACTTCTGCAGCCAAACCTGTGAATCCCATGATAGTTCGGTTCGAACATGTAATCAATGGGGGTTTCCTGAACTTGGCGAACGTTGATGCGAAGATTATTTTTTCTGAACTTCTGGTGTCGACAAGGATACGTCGGACTCCTTCTCCCGCAATGGCCGCCCCGATAATGACGGCATCTTCGTGAGGACCAGCTATGTCTCTCATGTCATCGTCGTCAAAATATAGAATCGGTGATGGGTTTCCTTTCGAATGAGGATGAGTCTGAGCTTCCAACTAAGTTGCTAGGTTCACAATATGTCGTTTCCAGGAAGAATGCGTGATCCCTGCCATAGAATCACCCCCAAAAATAGTCAATGATTCGAAGAATTGACAGAGGTTCCTTACGTTTCCTCTGTTTTCCACAGCTTCTTCCTCAATGACCCCGATGAGGTTACGAATGACATCGGGATTAAGATATTCGATGGATACATTAAAAATATCGATTACTTCATAAATTGTCATGGTTCTCTCGGGTTTTTGTACCGTCACGATTTCTTTCGAAGTCGCACCCTGATGTGCTTTCTTCTTCACATACTCGAGTAATTTTCTATTTTCTATCAGCATCTGCATTTCCTTTTTGAGGGCGATACAATCCTTGGTATCATGACCCACATCTTCATGGTATCGGCAGTATCGATTATTTCTGCTTTCCCAAGGCGTTGAAATGAGAAAAGGCCTTCGATAAATCCCGCTCTTCTTAGTCTTTTCATTGATTGTGGATACGCACTCTGTTAAGTCAGCAAGTCGGATCCATTTGTTAGAAATAGGTCGTGAGACCACCTGGTCGATCTGTTTTGTCCTATGACCCTGGGATGCCAGGGGCTTGGAAAGTGCAGATTGAGTCGGTGGTATTGTGTTGATTGGCTGAACCTGCGGGGCATAGCAAGGTTGAGTGCCCTGCTTTATAACAACTGATCCGTGTGCACTCTACTGGATATGCGCTGCCAAATTGGATGCCTCGGTTTCCTCTATCAATATTTGTTTTTCCACCTAAGCTAGAAGGGCGGAAAAAGTAAAAGCCTGTTTCTTAGTGACTGCTTGTTTCATCAGTCCTGGGAGTAGCCCTAAACAGTTGCTGTGAGAGCCACGTTCTCCTTGCAGTGGTCAAGTTCGATCTTTGCATCGATAATGCGCCTGGTGTAGTCCCTGAGGCTCTCCCCCAGTCTTTGTTTACAGTTAACGATTATGTCTCCATTGGCTCAGAAACTTTTGCTTCCCACAAATTGTTGACGAAACATCATCCAGATCATCCCAAAATTCTTTATACAACCCTGCGGTAATCGGTTGTACCACTTAGATGCCCGATCCTTGAAGGTCATCGAAAAATCTTGGCATAACAACTTGTCGTCATTATCGAAACTCAACATGAAATTTTTAAAGGCTTCCAAATGGTTTTCCAGATCTCTTTTTCCGTCATACTTCTCCAATTTAGATATGTCAAACCTCTTCGGGAGGTGTCATAACAATATTTTGTCTGATATCAGCGACGCTCTCCAACTCATTCCAAATCCAAAAGAACTGACGTCGAGCCCCTCGGTAGGAATTCCATACAATCCTTTATTGCACGGGTTGATGAACTGACTACTGACTCTGTACCCTTGCGTCTGGCTATTTGACGACTGCCACTAACATTTCTTCTTTTTCGTGCGATATTGCCCGGGTAGAATTACCCGCTCCTCTCTACTGGCCGTCAACATTTCTTCTTTTTCGTGCGATATTGGCGTTCTTTTTTCGGTGTTGTCTTTCTTGAATTTGGGTGAGTCAGAACGGGGTTCCCTATTACGTCGGGAATTATTTTTCCGCGCGAGTTTGTTTCGTCTTTCCTTGCGACGGTATTCTCTTCTCGGTGAATCGTCCGAAGTATTATTAGCAGAAATACCCCGGTCATCCTTTTGACATCGCCTGGTTTTTCCATCTCGCTCTCTGTCTTGCTGGGGCTCTTGATAATTTCGAACAGGTCGGGCATCGATACGGTGGTCTACCCCCGGAGATCCTTCTTCGCGGTTGTCAATTATCGGCTCTTTCCCTTTGCTTTCCCGAGCTCTTTTATCATCTAAAACCCTCTCATTTTCAGCGTTCAGCTTTGCGATGTCCTCCATTAATTGTCTTCTGCTCATGATAAGAGTTGATCACTTATCCCGACCATGCGCATAATGTTCATGGTCCGGTGCCTTTTCTCCCTCGGACAGCAAAATAGCTCGGGCCACCTCTCTCCCGACCCTTTCCCCAGTCGCCTCGTCATTCATTGTTTAAGATTAAATCGTGATTTTCGAAGAAAATTTTTCTTTTAGGTATCACGTGTTCCACAGACAACGCCAATGATGAGTAAATTAATGACAAGACTGAGGAATCTTGGATCTTGTGCTTGATGTGATTAGAGCTAAAAATGTAGAAAGAGAAAGTAGAAAAAGAAAGTATTAAAGAATGTCCACCTACCCAAGAATAAAGGGGTTCCCTTATATAATGGGGAAAGTGGGGCTCATTTATGTCCTAGGTAGTCTTTGACTATTTAATAGTTAGTCCTTTACATCCTACTTCATTTACACATTGTTCTCTAATAAATAATAAATACACTAATGGGTATGTTTCACTTCTCCTTTTTGCAATTAACTCTTATTCTATTGGGCTCGGCAAATTACTCCCTTATCAATTATTAGCAACATTTAACTTCAAAATAGGCTGATTATTTGTCCAGTTATCAAGCCAAAAGTCAACTTGACCACTGCCCAATCTCCAGCTGATATGCTTTTCAGCAGCATCACGAATTGTCATCATTCTCTTCCAAACTATTGATCCAGCTTTAGAAGGATTAATCTGTAAATGATGATAATTATGACAGTATATGTTATGCATTGAGTTAGACCAATAAGTTTTGTTTTCTATGAAAGTTGCTCAAAGATTACAAGAGATGACAGTTTGAATATCTTCAAGATTTCGAACTTTAAAACCTCTCTCATTATTTTTCCATCTACACCAATGAACTTTATTTTCAAAATTGTTTGATCCCCAAAGAAATCTATTAAAGATAGTTTCAAGCTTTGTAATAATGCCTTTAGGAAGAATATTACTTTGCATCCAATAAAAAGTGATATTCATCAAGACATATTTGATTAAAGTAAGATTTCCAGCAAAGGATAGGTGAGAAGCATCCCAATCGTTGATTTTGTTGCTGATTTTACATATCAGATTGTTATAGCTGCTGACTTTATAACTGGTGCTGATTGTCACACCTAAATAGTCTGTAGGCAAGTAGGTAGAAGAGAATCCAGAATTGTTATCAATAACATTAATCCTAGAGCAGTTAATCCCAGAAGCCATAACAATCTTAGTTTTTTCTTTATTAATTACTTGACCAGAAATAGTTTGATATCTTTGAAGAAAGTTGCATGGATTAAGAATAGTAGAATCCTTGCAATTAGTAAACAACAAGATATCATCAGCAAAGGCAAGGCTCTTAATATTTATACTACTTCTACTTATATAGTACATTTATTTGTTAAGAGAAACAATAGAGTTAATACCTCTTATCAGCACCTCCTCAACAATGATGAAAAGATAAGGAGAGATAGGATCTCCTTGTCTTAGACATTTTTTGGTTTTAAAGAAACCAAAAACTTCACCATTGACAAGCATAGAGACATTAACAACACTTATAATATTTTTAATGAGGCAAGCAAATCTATAAAAGAAGCCAAACTTTTTGATGAATGTAAGAATAAAACAATAAGTCAGCTTGTCAAATGTCTTTGATAAATCAAGCTGAATCAAAATGTTATTATCCTTGATCTTTCTGTTAAGATTATAAAATAATTCCTTGGATATAAGAATGTTCTCATGAATACACTTGTAAGGGACAAAACCTCCTTGATAAGGAGAGATGATTTTGGGCAAAATAATAGAGAGCCTATTAGCAATAATTTTGGACATGATACGGTTAAGAAGAGAACAAAGACTTATCGGTCTATAATCTTTCCATCTTAAAGAGTTAGCAAGCTAAGGAATTAAACAAATACCAGTTGTAAAGATTCCACTACGAATGTTCTTACCAAGAAGAAAATCTTTCATAGCATTTATCATATTATATTTAATAATGTGCCAGCAACATTTATAGAAACTATGAGTGTAACCATCCAACTCCATCTCATCCTTAGAGATAAAGAAAAGAGTCTCTCTTTTTCATGGAGAGAAAGAAACCATAACTCCAACTATTTCTTCTCATTAGCTATGCTTATAGCAATTGTCATAATTATAGTTCGAAATTTAAACCATTAGATTTGAACTTAATGGTTATTGATTTTCCGATTTATCTTTGTCTATTTCTTTTAAGCAAAAATAAAACTTTTATGAATAAAAATTATTACATTTGAGCTACACTTATTCAATTATTGTTGAACCAAAATATTGCTTTCTAATTTAAATTTGGTAGGCCGCCAAATTTTGAAACCTAGTTTTTACTAAATCAATTAAGTGATTCAACTATACACTTGAAAATTACAGTTGATGTTTTCTTCTTCTAAGAATATTTGAATTTCATTTTTGTGTTCAAATTTTGATTCTTTAACAACTTCTTTAATCTTCTATTTGGATTTGAGAGCCAGCTCTTATAACCAATTCATTCGTGTATATAAAGTGCATTGAACTTATGAAGATTAAACAAAGAAACCAGCAACCTTGATTATATTGTTTAACCTTGGACCTGCAAAACCAGAATAATAAAAGGAGCAAATATGGCAGGTATTAACCTGCTTGATATTGGTCAGTGACAGAGAAGATCCAGCAAATCCTAGATCTTCTAGTTTACGGTTAATAATCATACTATTAAATTCATCAATACTTTTCAAATAAAAAATTGAAGCAACAAGCAGTTCAAAAGTTTTTGTTATTACATTAAAATCACCTACACCAACCCATTCTTGATTAGTTACATATATTTCTCTTAATTCGTCCCAAAGGTTTTGCCTTCGGATTCTTGAACATTTGGCATGAATTATAGTCACTAAGAACTCATTATTCAAGGATGAGTGTCTGACCATCAAATGTATTAATTGTTCATGTTTAAGGAGAATCTTAACGTGGTAATGTTCTTTCCAGAATATCCATATTTTATTACTTATGCTGACACCCCCAAAATTGAAGCCAAGAGTTTCTAAAACTTTGTCAAATTTATCTTGAGATATCATTGGCTCTTGAAAAGCAATGAAATCTGTTTTTCAACTTCAATTATGGATATGAGTTTTACAAACTGTTCCTTTATTGATTATTCCACAAAAATTCCATTTTAATACTTTTAATGTCATTTGAAAATTGAGTTATAAGATAGGAAAGATCATTTAAAGTGGTCATCCTTTGAAATTATAGGACCTTTGTACTTTTTGGTTTTAGATTCTTTAATATTTTACTTATGGTATTATTTCTAGTCTTTTCTTTTAGTAATCTTCTCAAGGATTAAAGAAAGGGGTTAGCTGTCTGTTGATGAATTTTTAAGGGATTCTTGACCAATTTTAGAGTATTCTAATCCATTTGATGAGTTGAACATGTTTCATAATTTTATTGTGTGCAGAGCCTCTACTATCTCATTACTAGAGACCTGCGTAGAGACAAGATCTAATGTTTATTTTTTATTAGTATTATCTTTTACATGATAATGTTCATTGTACGAGTCTTTGTTTTTATTGTTGACAATTTTGGAAAATCTGTGTGTTTGGTTGAAATCTTGTAATGTATGGGTTGTTTAAAATTTCGCTACATTCAATAGTTTTTTGAGTTCCATTATAGTCTATATGTCTATGAACTATATCATAATTTATGTTGTCATTTTTCTGGTTTTGAGTGTTTTTTACAATTATAGATTTGACATTTTGAACACAAATCATCTTATGGGAACTTGGTTTCATATTATAGCTTTTAATATCCTTAATTGTTTTTTGTTTATCTTTTTTTATTGACCTTTCTTTATTTATAGATAACTTATTAGTGTTTGAAGTTTTATGACCTATATGATTGCAAGTTAGGCAGTAATGTGGCATATCACTATAGATAATATCTTGCCAATAGCCATCTTTATCTCCAAAGCCTATTTAGATTTTTTAGGGTACTGATTTGGATACATCTATTTCTAACCAATATCTACAGTAGTGAAAGCTTTCTCTATATTTTGATGGTACCCAAGTTGTGAGAGGCAAGCCTATTGTCTTTGCAATATTAGTTATAATATCCCGATTGTACATATATTTAGTAATATTTGGGAAAGAAACCCAAAGTTTAGTTGTAAGATGATGAGTCTGAATTCAGCATGCTCCCCGAACAAGGGCAAATCGGTCTAGTCTCTCCGAATACCGGACAGGTTACATGGACATGGATCGAACAGGTCATTTGGATCGGACAGATTACTTTGAACACTATGAACTTAAGGCTGTTCGAACTATGACAAAAGTACTAAAAAACCTAAACACTTCCTGACTAAGCTACTTGCTCTCCTGCTTAGAGCTCATGGGTCTTTAAACATGACCCGGGTCCTTTAAACATGACCCGAAAGCCCATAAGGGCCCAAACATCACACTATAAATACCCAACCACCCGCATTAACTATGGATAATGAGAATTAACTGCTACCAAGCTGCTTAATTATCTCTCTACTCTCTACTCTAAACCATTAAACACCCACACACCACCGTTAAACACCCTCACACCACCTTAAAACTCCACTTGAAATTACCAGCCTACCCTCAGGCGATTATTATCCACACCAAATTGGCGACCACAGTGGGAGGCGACGGTGCATGAATCAAGCATTCAAAACCAGCAAAGAAAATTTGTCTGAATGAATCCGGACAATCCTGAGCTGCCACCAGCTTTGCTCGAAGTGGTGGGAGAGAATGATGAGTACACTATCGAAGAGCGTGACAGGTTGAGGGGTGAAATAGAAGCTCTGAGGGCAGAAAAGGCCAAGATGGGCGTGAAAGAGAAATCCAAAGCATCAGTTGCTCATCACACCGACAACCCCAGAGAGCCTGAGGCTTCAAAAACTCATGTGAGCACCAAAAAGACACATGCCAGTTCTAAAAAGTCTCACCGGTCCAAGCCTGTGGAGAGTTCTGACTCAAGCTCAGAATCTTCAGATAGCTCTTCGCACAGTGAGGGAAATGAAAAATCCTTGCCCTCTAGCAGCGATGAGGGTCGAACCAGAAAAAAACAAAAGCAGGTTAAGAAATATTCAAGAAAAAGAGACAGACATGGAAGAATGAAAAGGCATATTGGCAAGGGATCATCTCACCACCGAAGGTATACGGACAAGATGCTAATGGATCCCTTTGCTTTCCACGATGAAGCAGGTATCTTTGCAACTCCCAATGAGGATACTGTGTTTAGTCGTGGAAGAAATTGAAGGCAGTCTCCACTGTCTTCTAAAATTCTATCCGGAAACCTCCCCAAGAGGTTTGATAACACTAAAATGGAGAAGTACGATGGCAGTACTGATCTGGACAATCATCTGGAGCAATTTAAGAACTCCATGATGAACTTTGATGACGATGATAAACTACTCTGTAGGTCATTCTCCCAATCATTCACGGGGAGTGCTCTGAAGTGGTACAACAGCCTGCCTCAGGGTTGTATTAAAGACTTCGATACGTTTTGGGTGGCCTTTCGAAGGCAGTTCTTAGGGAGTAAGGAGCTGAAGGGCAATGGAGACACAATAATCCACTGTGCCCAGGAGCCAAATGAGTCCTTGAAAGTGTACATAAGTCGTTTTGTGAACACGAAGAATGGATTGGCTGATTGCTTCGAACAGGTGGGAATAGCATCCCTAAGGCAAGGTTTGAACCCAAGCAATCTGGCTGATTCAGTGACCAGAAAGAAGGCCATGACCTGGGAGGATTGCTAAATCAAGTTGGCAAGCAAATAAACGTTGATGAAACAAAGAAAACCAGGGTGCACAGACAGGTGAGGTCCACCCCAGTGGCACCAACTCCAAATCAAAACCAGTCCGGGAACAAAGCAAGAGAAACCGGACAGGGGCATGGTAGGGCAAAAGCTCAGTCTCAGCCAGCTGCTCCTACTCAAAGTCAACAATCCAGAAACAAGAGAGGGCCATGGGTCCAACCGGAGTGGTTCGCAGAGTTAAAAGAAAGTGTGGCCACTATCTTTGATAAAACGAAAGATGAGGTACATTACCGGAGACCAGCAACTTTGCAGTCTCCTAGAGAGCATCGTAACAACTCCTTTTGCCAATATCACAATGATATTGGCCATACCACTGATGATTGCATAGCATTGAAACAAGAGGTTCAAAACCTGATTGAAAGGGGGAAGTTGGGAGCATACGTTAAAAGAAGAGGAGGCAACAGGCCTGACAACACTCACCGGGTTGGTCCAAGTAATGCTGCCCCGGAGGGGGCCATGGTTATAGTTGAAAGGTTTGATGTGGAATTTGAATACTTGGATCCTGATCCAACTCGAAACAGAGTGGGTGCTATTGAGGAATGTTCTAGATCGGTCTCCGGGCTCATTAAGTTTTTTGAGTCGCTTACAATTTTCGGAGGGGACACTATGACAGCTCCTACTGCTTCTTCGAGAAAGAGGCATGTTCATAATTTAGCCTCCCAGCTAGAAGGAGGCATGACATCTTATCAGTCACCAAACTCATTCCCCTTCATTGTCTTTGATGAAGATGATTTGAGAGACATTGCTGGCCCTCATGAGGATGTTGTTGTCATAGGAGCATCTATAGGGGGAAATGAAATAAGGCGAAACCTGGTGGATACTGGAAGCTCAGCCAATATCCTTTTCCTAACCACTTACAAGAAAATGAAAAATCCAGCTATAATTCAAAAGTCGGACAGGTCAATCGTGGGCTTCACAGGCAGTTCAGCCGATGTGACCGGAGAGTTCGAAGAAGAGGTGTTATTGGGCAAGGGCCCTTTCAAGAAAATGGTTAGAATACTCTTTATTGTGGTGGATTGTCCCACTTGCTATAATGCTATTCTAGGGAGGTCTTGGCTCTCTAGGATGCATGGAGTGGATTCAATAGTCCACCAGTGCTTAAAGTATGCTGTTCAGGGACAGGTTGGGGTTGTCCGGAGCAGCCAAAAGATTGCAAGAGAATGCTATGCTACTGCCCTGGCTCCTCAAACGCTGGGGGCAATCCGTATTAGTGATCAATAGCTGTTAGAGGGCCTTTCTGGGGGTGAGGGTGAAATTGATGGCCCCAGAGAGACCCCTGGAGTGTTGATCCCAATTGAAGAGGTTGAAACGCACTGTTTGGAAGAAGGTAAGAGTGTCAAGATAGGGTCCAAGATGCCACCGATGTTGAAGAAAGAAATGTTGAAATTTTTGAAAGACCATCAGCACGTTTTTGCATGGTGCAATGCTGATGTTACTGGAGTTCCATCAGAAGTGATATCCCATCACTTATCTGTCCGGAGAGATGTAGCACCAGTGGTTCAAAAGAGAAGAGCTTTCTCAAAAGAAAAGGCTGACGTCATTGTACAAGAGGTTGACAGGCTCACAAAGATGGGGCACATTAAAGAATCTCAATACCCTTTGTGGACTGCCAATCCTGTCCTGGTAAAAAAGAAAAATGGCAAGTGGCGCATGTGCATTGACTTCACAGATCTCAATAGAGCTTGCCCAAAAGATTTGTATCCGGTCCCCCGGATAGATCAGTTAGTAGAATCTACTTCTGGGAACAAGCTGCTTTCTTTTATGGATGCCTTCTCCGGGTACAATCAGATTCAAGTAGATCCAAAAGATCAAGAGCATACCACGTTTGTCACTGATAGGGGTCTACATTGTTACAAGGTAATGCCATTTGGTTTGAAAAATACTGGGGCTACTTATCAGAGGTTAGTCAACAAGGCATTTGCTGATCAAATTGGAAGAAATATGGAGGTATACATTGACGATATGATGGTGAAAAGTGTGGATGAGCAGTTGCACTTGTCCGATCTCCAAGAAACTTTTGCCAACTTGGCAAAAGTGAATTTGAAATCAAACCCTGAAAAGTGTGTGTTCGGAGTGCAGTCCGGGAAATTCTTAGGGTATATCATAAGTGAACATGGAATACAGACCGATCCGGACCAACTCAATGCCCTATTCCAAATGGAGCCTCCTCGAAACATTAAAGAAGTGCAGCGATTAACGGGGAGATTAGATGCCTTAAACAGATTCATCTCGAGGTCTTCGGACAGATGTGCTCCTTTCTTTCAAACTTTGAAGGGTGCAAAGGGGTTCGAGTGGACCCCACAGTGTGATGAGGCTTTCAATGAAATCAAGAAACATCTTTCCTCTCCCAAAATTTTGTTCAAACCAGTTGATGGGGAGACTCTCTTTGTGTATTTGGTCGTTTCAAGTTGTGCCATCAGTGCTGTGTTGGTAAGAGAGGTCGATGGGCATCCCCACCAAGTGTACTACATCAGCAAAAGCTTGATTGATGCTGAGAGGCATTACTTGAAACTCGAAAAACTAGCATTAGCCCTGGTGATAGCTGCAAGAAAGATGAGGCCTTATTTCCAGGCTCATCCTATCATCGTCCGGACATCCTTTCCCTTAAAGAATTTCCTTCAAAAAGCAGACATTTCAAGCAGAATGACTAAGTGGTCAGTAGAATTGGGGGACTTCGATATAGACTTTGCTCCCCGGACAGCAGTTAAAGCCCAAATTGTGGCTGATTTTCTGGTTGAATTCCACTCCGATAGGGATTCAGAACAAGCTACTGATATAAAAGACAAGAAAATGTGGATTGTCCGAACAGACGGAGGGTCTAGCACCATGGGATGTGGTGCAGGAATATATCTAACTTCCCCATATGGGGACAACATGTACCAGGCTATTTGTTTTGCTTTCAGGGCGTCTAATAACGAGTCCGAATACGAAGCAGCTATAGCTAGGTTAAAGTTGGCCTACATCTGTGGGGCTAAGAGGGTCAAGCTGCTAAGTGACTCCCAGTTGCTTGTCCACCATGCCTTAGGCCAATCTGAGGCTAGAAAGGAGCAGCTTGTAAAGTATTTACTCCTCCTCAAAAATGAAGCACTGAAATTTAAAGCTGTTGTCTATGAGCACATTCCCTGGGCAGAAAATGAGCTAGCAGACTCATTGGCAACTATAGCATATACGGAGTCATACCCATGGATCCATGTTCTTGAAAGCCCTTCTATTCAACTTGGTAAGGGTAAAGAAGAGGAAATTTTTGAAATACAAGTGAAACAACCTCAAGACTGGAGGTTTCCTCTTTTGCAATATCTCTCCGATGGTGTTGTGCCTCCAGATAAGTCACAAGCCAGAACATTGAAACACAAAGCTCGTGGTTTCATCATATTGAGAGAAGTGTTGTACAAAAAGTCTTACAGTAAACCTCTCCTGCGTTGTTTGGGGGATGACGAATCACAAGTAGTCCTCTCTGAATTGCATGATGGTGAGGGGTCAGCCCATTGTGGATTTAGAGCTTTAACAAGAAGAGTATTACTCTCCGGATACTATTGGCCATCAATCATAAAAGATGCTAAGGAGTTGGTGAGAAGGTGTGACCCATGCCAAAGGTACAGCAATGAAATTCATATACCAGCCATTCCTTTGGAGTCAATTTCTGAGCCCATCCTTTTTGCTCGATGGGGGTTGGACTTGGTAGAACCTCTCCCTGTGGCGTCCGGAGGGCGTAAAACAATAATTGTGGCCATTGACTACTTCTCAAAGTGGATAGAAGCAGCTCCCCTGGCAGGGACAACATCAAAAGCTGTCATAAAATTCATTTTATCCAACATATGTTGCAGATTTGGTGTCCCGCAGAAAATAACAACAGACAATGGGCCACAGTTTGACAATAGAGAAATGGAAAGCTTCTGTGCCTCAAGGGGTATACAACATTGTTTTTCTTCACCTTTCCACCCACAAGCCAATGGGCAAGTTGAAGTGGCTAATAGAACTATATTGTCCGGTTTAAGGAAGAATCTGGAAGGGGCTGCTGGGAAGTGGCATAGTTATCTACAAGAAGTTTTATGGGCCTACCGGACAACACCTGGGGCTGCAACACAAGAATCACCCTTCGCCTTGGTCTATGGAATGGATGCAGTAGCCCCCATAGAGAAGACACTCCCTTCCTTTCGTGTTCACAACTTCTCCGGACACGCTAATGAGATGGCAATCATAAATCAACTTGATTTGATAGAAGAAAGACGGGTTAAAGCTCGCCTTAGAGTTGCACACTATCAGGGCTTGATGAGGAGCAGCTTTGCTTCTAAAGTTAAAAGAAGAGATTTCCATCCATGGGACAAAGTATTAAGGAAGGTCTTCTTACACACTAAAGAAAAGTCCTTCGGAAAGCTGGCCCCAACCTGGGAGGGTCCGTATATTGTGGTTAAAAGAATCAAGCCTGGAACTTATTGGTTGGAAGACAAATATGGCAGGGTTCTAACTCATCCTTGGAATATTGAGCATCTTCGGATGTACTTGGAATAACACTTGTGTAAATATTTACTTGTTTGAACATCCATGTAAATATTTGGGGGCATACTCTTTCCTCCCTGGTGGCACGGGGAGGTTTTGAATGAGGTGTCCGGACGGTTAAATAAAATTCGATACCTTCTTCAAAATTTTCTAAGTATTTTCAAAGTTTTATCTCTTGTTATACTACCCGGACTGAGATCTCTAAGGGCTATTTAAACTCTAGCCATAGAATTTAAACACTCTCACAATACAACAACTAAAAGCTACTTAAATTCTAGCTATTTAAACTAAAACAAACAATGAAAGAAGATGATGGTTGTGCAAAACGGAAATATTCATTGAACAACTTAAAATTGCCTTGGCCCTCCAAGGACTTTTTTGAATAAGTCAGAATACAGCGCAAAAAACTTGTCCGAACAAATACCGGACCATTACAAAAAGAGTGCCTTGGCCTTCCAAGGACTTTAGTTTGAATAAAAGATAAACAAAGTAAACCATAAATTAAGGTTAAGCCTTTGAAGATGGCTCACCTTCATCTGTTTTCTTGCCCTTAAAGTCGCTCCCCCCTTCGATTACCTTTTTGCCTTTGGGATCATTCTCCTCTTCACCTGGGCTCTCTCCGGTCTTCTCTTCATTATCAGATGAAGACTCACTAGAAATTCCATCCTCTTCTCCCATTGTATAATATGGAAGGTCATCATCATCCACATAGAGCCACAAGTCCCCCAGGTTCCTCTTCGGAAATTTTTCATGAAAAAGAAGAACCATGTCAGACTTCACCCTTTGAAGCAATGACTCTTCGCTTTTAATCATCTCACTGGCATATGCATTGATCTTGGCATTGATTGTAGCCTCTTGATCCCTTAACAAAGCAGTTTTCTCCTCAGCAGCCTTGGTCACTACATTCCGGACAGTAAGGTCTTTCTCCATACCGTACAGCTTCTCCCGGAGATCTTTTATGGTTTCTTCTAGGGTGGCAACTTTTGTATTGCTTTCATCTTGATTCCTCTTCAGCTCCTCATTTGCTTCCTTAAGAAAATCTGCATTGGCAGTAGCAGTGCGGAGGTCTTCGGACAGCTTTTCCTTCTCAGACTTGAGGTCTTTAATGGTGTCTACTTGACTCCGGACTTGTCTCTCCAGTGTAAGAACTGGCTGCACATTGCTAAGCAAGGAATGGGCTATGGTGTCCTTTTCACTAGAAACAATGAAAGTCTTACCATTGAAGTTGACCGTATTGGAGCTCCTTGGAGGAATGTAGGGCCCTACGAATTCATCTCTGGGGAGGCCAAGGAAGTACTCACCAAGCCCAGCTAGACCGGTGATGTCCACTTCATCAAGGTTGAGATCTCCCCCTTCAACCTCATCGGTATGGAAGTCTCTTGGGATCTCTTCGGCCAGCGTTGGGTCAGAGGGGTCAGTGGGGAAAGAAGGCTCCAGATCCCGGAGAGCAAGCTCATCTCCTTGGGAAGTCTTTTTCTTCTTGGCTTCCCGGTCAGCGCCTTCACCTACTTGCTTGCGAGTCCTCTTGGGAGCCCTTGGAGGTTTTGGAAGGTCTGCTTCCTGCCTTTCGGTCTCTTGCTCCACCACTTGCAAGAGGGCTGCATCAATTTGACTCTGGGCCGGCCCCTCCGGGTCTGTTGGAGCATCATTCTCAGCATCACTTGCTACCTTTTTGCCTCTCTTCTTGCCCTTCATTTTGCTTGGGGCTTTTGCCTGGGCAGGCAGGAAGAGTGTCTCATCTGGCTCGTGGGACCTTTTAAGCACAGTGGCTGCAGGAGGCTTAGTGGTGAGCTCCTCCCAAGTTAGGTCTCTCCGACCTGTGGTGCACCACAGGTGAGACCTTGCCAGATTTTCACTAGTGAAGGCTTTGTGGAATTGATTTTCCCAGTTCTCTGCGGCCCAAGCATTGATTTTGCCACAGGACACCTGTCCGGCTTTCAAATAGTCTCTGAACTCCTTAGGCAGTTCTGTTAAAACGAAAGAGAGACCAGTTAATTTAAACCAACTTAAAGAAGGAAGAAATGGACAAAGATTTAAAGTAAGAAACTTACGGTCACTCCTCCACCTGCTCCTGAGGAGGCTTGGGTTCTCTCCGGCCTTGATCTTCTTACCGTTTTCCCAAGCGCCACTGACGAACAGAAATTGGCTCCTCCATTTTCTCTCTGACCCCAAGAGATCAACAACAGCCTTGAGATCGTTCCCCATATTGAAGTGGTAGAAGGGGAATTGGTGATGCTTGCAAAGGTTGGCCACCGCTGCGAACTCTTCCATAGGGAGAGGGATCCCGGACAGCCTAGATGCCATGATACATGACATCAGAGTATACCAGCCATTGGGGCTCAGCTGGCTCGGGTAGAGCTTCACCAGGTGGAAGTATCGAACGATCTTTGGGTCCAGTGGGAACCTGAGTCCCCAATTAAATAGCTCTGTAAAGAAGACTATTTCGTTCCGCTTACAATCCATAGGGGTCTCCGGATCTATGGGAATCCTTATCTTCACGTTTTCCGGGATCCCCCATTTTGTGCGCATTCGACCCAGGTCAGAAGTATGGATGAATGCATACTTGGTCTTCTGCAAGGCCAAAATGTATTTGAGCTCAATTCTGTGAAAACACGGCCCCACCTTCCCTTCAAGGCACTCCGGCAGGTCCGGATGCCTCAAGCACAGTTTTTCCTTGGCTTTTTTGGCAGCAGCATTATCAGTCTGGCCGGAGGACTCAGACTCGAAAGGGACTTCTTCAGCAGAGTCCTCCATTCTTTCCTCCATAATTGTTGGGGGAATGTCTGTGGTAGTGGTCCGGGGAGGATTAAAGCTTGGCTCAGCCTGGCTTCCGGACTGCTGGCCTTCCGTGTTTCTTTGACTTCTCATCTCAGGTTGGGGCTCGGAGGCAGAAGTCTCTCTTGGAGGTACCGGACTGCTGGCCTCCGGACCAGATGGCCTTTCCCGGGGAGCTCTGATGGGCACTCCAGACCCAGAACCACTGTTTTTTGCCCCCAATTTGGAGGGAGTATTCTTGGAGGCTAGCCCTTTGACTAGCCGCCTTGTCCTTTTAACCACCAACTTCTCCGGAGAGTGCTCTGTGTCAGACCCCATTGCAATAAACGGCGAAGGTTTCCTAACGCTTGTAACTGTGACACTTGGCTCAACAGCAGGTACTGACTCCTGAACTGAGGAACCAGAGACTATAGACGAGAGGGTGGATTGAAATAACTTTTAGGGCTTAGTACCTTTGGAGGAGGATGAGCCCCGATCTGACTCTGTAACAGAGGCGACTGGTTTATTAACGGGTGATGAAGGTAGCCCTGCTGCTATTCGTCTCTCCTTCTCAACTTTTTATGCTCTTTCCAACTCCGAAAGATTGAGCCACCCACCTTTGATCAATGTTGTTCTTGCTGTAAACATAAACTACCCAGAAAACCTTTGCTTTAGAGAGAGAAAGCTCTGAGTAAATTTGCAGAGTAAATGTGAAAGAGATGGTAAAACAGTGGAAAATGAGTTTGAATTTATAGTAAATCTGAAAAGAGGGGTTGATTCCTAGGAGAATTCGAAAAGTTTGGCAATAATTAAAAGACGGCGCTGATGTCACTATTTGTAATTAAAGAGATTGCTTTTCGAAGAAGATGGTGCGAAATTCAAGTTGAAAAAACGGCTGGAGTTACCAATCAGAGAGCGACACGTGTCGCACTAACTCTCGCAAAAACCGTTTTGAATTCGTAAAGCTTAATCTGTCCGGGTATACCCATAGATCTGTCCGGATTCAAAACCACTTCTGACGTCGGACTGTTTTTCAGTTCTTTGACAAGAATACTTGCTCAAACACCTAAAAAGGGGCTCCTGATGAGTCCGAATTCAGCATGCTCCCCGAACAAGGGCAAATCGGTCTAGTCTCTCCGAATACCGGACATGTTACATGGACATGGATCGAACAGGTCACTTGGACCGGACAGATTACTTTGAACACTATGAAATTAAGGCTGTTCGAACTATGACAAAAGTACTAAAAAATCTAAACACTTCCTGACTAAGCTACTTGCTCTCCTGCTTAGAGCTCATGGGTCTTTAAACATGACCTGAGTCCTTTAAACATGACCCGAAAGCCCATAAGGGCCCAAACATCACACTATAATACCCAATTATCCGCATTAACTATGGATAATGAGAATTAACTGCTACCAAGCTGCTTAATTATCTCTCTACTCTCTACTCTAAACCATTAAACACCCACACACCACCGTTAAACACCCTCACACCACCTTAAAACTCCACTTGAAATTACCAGCCTACCCTCAGGCGATTATTATCCACACCATAAGACACTCAACTTGATAATTGCGTGATTTGTCCTTCCTTCTATTGTTTGCTTTAAACTAGTCCTTTTCTATTAAATAATTAACCATCTTTCCTATTTAAACTTTCTTTATTAAATAAACTCCCTCATCTTTCATTCTCCCTTATCAGTAGCCACTTATTCTAATGATACGTGCACTGTCGCTTCGCTGCTACTGAAACTTCCGTGCTACAGAAATTCTAGGAAAAAAAACACACCAAGATCACTTGTTTATACAGAGTATTCTGAGAGTATAGTACGGGTTTAAAGAAGCCAAGTGATATATATACTTATCATAGTTTTTGTTATTTTTTAGATTTTTTGAGTTTGATAAAAGAATTGAGATATATACCCACATATATATAATAAATCTATTAAATCACTTGTTTATTTTCTTAATACAAACAATTTAAAAAAAATAAAAAAAATATGTGTGGTAAATTTTACGCTTTTTTAGTTTTGGTTCGGTTCTGTTGGATCCATAAAAAACAAAAATATATAATTCAGTTGAAAAATCAAAATCAAAATCAATATTAATTTTTTAAAAATTGATCGAACTTATCTATTTTCGTTTAGTTCGGTATTTTTTTACCGAAGATCGATATATATCTAAAAAATTTATATAAATGTTACACTTGGCTCCAAATAACGTGGATCAAGAGATAGAAAATAGAATAGACTTAGAAAGAGATAAGTCATAGAATAAAAAACATTATACACAAATGTATGAATGTTGACAAAAACCGGAGACAATAAAAAGACAAAATACATTGCTGACAAAAACTGGAGACAATAAAAAGGCAAAATACATTGCACGTTGGAAGCCTAAAACACCACGTAAAGACAATAACAACTTCTTCAAATGAAGACGAAGTCAGAAGTGAACTACAAGGCGAAGGCCACAGCAGAGCCAAAAGCAAGACATCCAACTAAAGCCAACGTAAAGAGATCCACTACAAGTAAAAATTAACGAAATTATCAACAAAAGAGTAGAAAATCTCCAACTAACAACATTAATGAGTAATTCATCACATGGTTACATCGCTTAGACCAATTTGAATCCAAAAAATCTAAACCATATGTTAGAAAACACATGGTACGACACCGCATAAGCGAGGATGGGAGAGCAAAAGATTCTTGTATTCCTCTCGCGTCAAACATTATAAATTAACACACCAAAGCAAACACGTCAATATGACGGTATCTAGAATGAGGTCAATTTGAACCCAACCTATACCATAATGATGAACCCGAGCTTGGTGACGACAACAGTTTAAATACCTTGAGTATAAGGACACTCATAAATGATATGGTTGATAGATTTATCACATGAAATATCAACATTAAGGTCATTGAGCAAAATACAAGTAGAAAGAACATCTAACGACACAAAACTGAGGGCAACCTAAGGAACCTTCATTTCATAATAAAACAGCATGCATGTTATCCCACAAGATTGTTTACCAATGCCCAGATCGAGGCCTATACAAAAGACAAAGAAGTCATCTTACGAAAGGCCACCAAAAAAAGTTAAAAGAGGCGACCAATATAACCCGATCGAGGCTCGTGTCATTGATATATTTCTTGAGCAGAGAATGAAGTTTATCACAAACTTGAGCAAAGTGAAACCGAGCAAAGGTAATACCGATTAGAACCGAAGAGTAAACTGAGTAGAGGTTATTATTAAACGAGAATACGATCAAAGGTTTTACATAACACAGATAATTATGCATAATAACAAGGCATGTAGCTCGGTTGATAAGATAAATGGCTAAAGAAGAAGTTATAAATAAGCTAATATGGGTTTAAGGAGCGGTTCATTGATCAACACACGTAACGCACTATGACTAGAGTAATGGCCATAATTCTAAGGATACTATCATAAATGTTAGTTCACGACCAAGATTAGTGGAATCATGTACTTAATGACAGCTTAAAACTACTATGTAAATAGTATATATAGGATTAACACCATGTACAATATATCGTATCTTCTCGAATCAATAAAATCACTACTTTGGCGATTATTTGTTAGATTTCCATTTGACAAATTTGGCGCCGTTTGTGAGAAATGTTTGAAAAACTCACATATGTGTTTGCACCAATGCCAGTGACACCATCGAGAGAAACGTTGCAATGACAAACTCCAATACTCGACCAAAATGTCGGACCAAGTAACGTCTCGCCCCATGCTCTCTCCAAAAATCATACTCGGAAAGCATTAGAGGTTCCAATAGACACACACACACCCCATGATTGATCCTGAAGTCGCCCCACTTATAGAGGAAGTTGTCGCAGATCATTCTGATCTGGCCGCCGAAACTGATAACCCCACTGATGTCACAGGAATTCAGCATCTGGAACAGTAGATCCAACTTATGCAGCAGATTCAGCAGAGGGTCACTCGCGATCAGGAGGGTAAAGATCAGACGGTTAAAGTGACCTGGGCAAAGATGAACGAATCTCTTCTTGCATTGATGGCCAAAATCCGTGATGGAGGCCAGGGGCGACCACGGTCTAGAGTTGAAACTAGTCGGGCACTTAGAAGAGAGGGATTTTCTAAGCACTACAAAAACAGTGAGGGGACTGGCGAAAGCAGCGGTCAGAAATGCCTAAAAGGTAAAGAGAACCATTGGGAGGGCAGGCAAGCCACTCCCAAAATGACCAAGGAAAATGAGGCAGAGCAGTATGATCAGATATGCCCTACAAGGGCTACTTATGTGCTTAAGGAATCTCCTTTCATAGAGAAGATTCTCGTGATCGAACTCCCACAAAAATTCGATTCATTCCGCATGGATGCGATGATACAAACAACCCTGAAAGGCACTTGGAGCAATTCAGGAATATGATTATGGTGTTTAATCTTGATGACGTCATGCTTTATCGTTCTTTATGCATGACACTAAAACATAATACCATGGACTGGTTTTGTAGCTTACTTAAAGGTTTTATCCATGATTTTGCAGGGTTATGGAGTGTGTTTAGAAACAGGTTCGTTGGCAACAAAAAGTTGAGGCGTGAAAGCGACTCCATCATGAACCTATATCGGAGAAGGGGAGTCATTAAAGAGTTACGTCAAGCGATTATTCCATACCATAAACACTCAATGCGATCTGGCAGAAAACAAGGGCATGGCCTCATTAAAGAGAGGGCTCGATAGACAGGGTAAGTTGTACGCTAATCTGATATGATTTTTTGTTGAGAAGATATGAGACCTTCTAGCTTGAGTTGACCAGTTTATCAAGGTGGACAACGCAACGACCATAAAGAGTTATACCAGAATCTAAAAGAGGAATATCTTACAAAGAAGGCTAGACGAGGGTATTCGTCGTGAAGTAGTTAGGGGTATCTATAATCAACGTCTCGTAGCCTATGAAAACTCAAACATAAGCTTTACCCCGTTAACCGATACCATCTCTCTCAACTATGATAGGACTAAGGATCGGATGCGATACCAATATCTATATATCATGATCGTCCTCATCTACAAACTATCGACTAGGCACTTCTGCTCCTACCACAATGATCATGGTCATGCAATAGACGATTGTTGGTAGCTAAAAGAAGAAATCCAGAGGCTAGTGGACAATGGTGAGCTCATACAATTTATTAAGCAACAAAAGCAGCATCGCCAAAATAATAAAAAAGAAGAGTCGCATTAGAATAATGATGAAACCCGTTGGGAGGACAAAAAGGTCGTTGTATGAAAACCACAATGGCTTTTTACGATCTCCAGAGAATGAACCCTAACAGGGAGGATCAGCAGTTTAGAAAACGGATGAAAGCTAACCAGGAGACAACATTCAGTTGAGGGCTCCTCCTACAACACCTATCGAGAAGATGCCTTAACAATCAACCTGGACATAGGATGCACCATGGTGACAAGGGTCTTAGGCAATGGAGGAAGCTCGACTAATATCATCTTTAAAGAAAGTTATGATCATGTGTTTTTATAAATTCCTTGGTTAGTTTATTTCAACAAAATTTGGATGTTTTCGGATGGACTACAAACAATGTAATGGGCGTAGACCCTTGATAATTTTCCATGAGGTGGAAATTGACAGATATGTCAAGCTTGTTAGGCAGAAGAGCCGATCATTTTTCCTAGAAAAATAGGAAACTATTAGTTAAGAGGTCGACAAGTTATTCGGGCTCGAGCACATACGTCGTACTCGGTACCCTGTCTGGGTTGCGAACCTTGTTTGGTTAAAAACAAGGGACGACAGTGGTGCGCGTGTGCTGACTTCACCGACCAGAATCAAGTATGTCCCAATGATGCTTTCGCATTACCTCGTATTGAACATATAGGGGATTTTGCCTTGGGATGTGAGTTTTTGTCCTTCATGGACGCATATTCAGGTTATAATCAAATATGGATGCACCAGGGGGACGAAGAGCATACTATATTTCAAACAGAATGTGGGTTATATTGTTATACAGTCATGCCTTTTCGATCTAAAGAATATTGGCTTTACATACCAACGCTTGATCAATAAAATCTTTAAAGACCAGCTAGGGCACCATACGGAAGCATACAACAGCGATATGATCGTCAAAACCAATACGGTTCAGCAGTAGTTGGAAGTGCTAAATAACATCTTCACCATCCTATGTAAGTATAACCTTAAACTAAACCCACTTAAATGTTCATTTCGGTTCCACACTAGGCAATTCTTGGGGCACGCCGTCAGCAAAAAGAGGATTGAAGTGTATCATGTGGAGCTAAGGGCCTCAATACATATGGAGAGCCGCTAGAAAAAGAAAATCTAACAAATAAACGCCAAAGTAGTGATTTTATTGATTCGAGAAGATAATATTTATTGTACATAGTGTTAATCATATTTATACTATTTACATAGCAGTTTCAAGTTGTCATTAAGTAAATGATTCCATTAATCTTGGTCGTGGACTAGAATTTATGATAATGGCCCTAAAATTTACAACCGCTCCTTAAACCAATATTGGTTTATTTATAACTCAATCCTTAGATATTAATCTTATCAACCGATCTACCTGCCTTGTTATTATGCATCGGTCTTTGACCATCTCTGCTTGGTATTATCTTTGTTTGGAAAATCCTTGATCACGTTCTCGTTAAATGATAGCCTCTACTCGGTTTCCTCTTTGGTTCAAATCGATATTACCTCTGTTCGAGTTTGTGATAAACTCTATTCTCTACTCATGAACTTTATCGATGGCACGAGCCTCTATCAGGTTATATTGGTCGTTCCATTCAATTTTTGTTCGGTGGCCTTTCCTAAGATGGCCTATTTGTCTCTTGTATAGTACTTAGTTTGGTCATCGATAAATGATCTTGTTGGATAACTTGCATGTTATTTTATTATGAAATGAAGGTTCATCGGGTTTTACCTCGGTCTTCTGTCGTTAAATGTTCTTTCTACTTGTATTGTATCTAATGACCTTAATGTTAATAATAACAACCCCATCAGGGCTCCTTCGTAGTCCATTTAGTAGGTTTAAAAAAAGTACTAAATGGAATAGCTATCATTGGGTAAATAGAAATTAAGTAGTACGTTTGTGTGGTATGACGTGTCAGGGAACATAATGTAAATAACGGCTGTTATGACACGTGTTGTCTGCATCCTGGTGAATCTAACAAAAGAATATCCAAGAGATCGTGCCTCTTTGTTTCTTGTGAAGTGTGTTAGAATTAATTAACTAAATAGTAATTAGTGTAGTCCCGTCACACATAAGGAAAAACATTTCAAATCGAAGAACCATCACAATTTGAATCAGAACTTTATTTTTAGTATTCAAATTGAGTGTAAATGAGAGAAAAAACTTCCCTTTATGTTGCAGGTCGTGAAAGCTCATTGTCCATTGTTGTCGGAGAATCTGCTAGTTCTTAAGGTACAATTAAGAATGTAGTATTTAGTATGATTGCCCGGGGGTGTTACTAGGTTTTATCTAGAAACTACTTTGGGTAGTATTACTTGGAGTTTGGTTTCTTGAATACTTTTGTACAGGTAGTTCTTCGCGAATCACCATAACTAGGATAATAATTTTCTCTTACAACTATTGTTGGATCATTTCAGTAAGACAAATGATGGTGCCAATGAAAAATACAAAAAAAAATTCAATGAAGACATAGATTCTTAATTTGAAAGTACCGCTTTCTGGAGGAGTATTTTTCCAAAATAACACCCAAATACGGATATCTTACAGAGGAAAGGCTTCAAAAGTTTAGAATTAGGTACAGAATTTGTGAAAGTGAGGGTGCCCTCTTTTGCGGATCAACCTTACTAGACCTACGAGGGCGAAACATACCTATACAACACTATTTTTTACTGGGGTATTCAATTTTCCCTTCCATCCTTGATTTAAGATTTCTTTAGCTTCATAGGTATTTTCCTTACAGAATTAAAAACCATGGTTGGAGAATGTTACTGAGTGCAGTGTTAAGCTCTAAAGTGTTAAATATTCATGTGTGTTTGGCGGACTCCCTACCAGCAGTAGATGTGTCTAAATTATCCTGTTCTCCTTTTTTTTACATTTAATTGATTGGGGTGAGACGACTGGTAGAGTTGTCGATTTTTGATAATAATTGAAAGAATACCTTCGTTTATGTGTCGGAAAATGAGGAGATTGAAATGACGGTCATGAACCTTTAATTAGAAAGGCAGCAGAAGGCTAAGTGTAAGCTTGTTAGGTTGTCTAGGTAATGTAACTATAATTTAATTTGGAATATGTGGCCAAACTTATGTGGTTATGTTTACAGATGAAGGTAAGTATCAAGAGTGGTGTAATAATGGACTATCAGAAGGCTCGGTGAACCCTCTGATTTAGTTAGTTGCAGCATCAAACGCGGTTTGGGGGTTGGAATCCTCACGCGTGTTTTACATCTGAATTACCTAAAGTCCGGCTTGTGTTGTATCCTAGAGTTAAAGATATTAAAGGACGTGCAAGTGATAATGGATGGGAGTGGGGAAGCTGCAACGATGGACATGTTGCGGCCTTTGATGGAGAAGCGGTTTAAAGAGCAGAACAATGCATGGGTGGGGTTGCGTGTGCCAAAAAACACCAAGGTGCGAGAAAACATTGAATTGTATCCTTCTCGGGAGGAAGGAGAAATGAGGAATGAACATTGACTTGGAGCTGGTGAGGAGAATAGTCATCAGGAGGAGAACCCGGAGATAGGGAGAGAGGAGTTATTGGAGGAAGGTGCAAAAGAGAAGGGTGTGTGTTTCCGCAAAGATGATAAGGATACCGAGGATGAGTATCCTCATTTAAAAATAAATTGATTTATGTGAATGTGGTGTCCATATCACAACGTAAACTAGACTTGGTAGATGAGGAAGATGAGGCAGATAGAGGCATAATAGAAAAGGAAGCGGAGGGAACCTCAATACCAGTTGCTACAAAGCCCACTACCAAGGCGCCTAAAGTTATTTTAATTAAATATGCGAAGAAAGATGGAGAACCGAATAATTCGAACACAAATGAGAACTTGAGGGTGAAGGAAAAGGTATTGTCAGAAGGATTATCGATACTTACATGCTGACTAATTAATTGGGAATGACTAATCGGCCCACCAGCATGAGTCCTCACCCCACCATGATGAGCTTTGCGGTTTCTCAAGTTTATTTTCGACACCTTCATCTGCTTATGACTGCACTATAAATCGACCCATGACTTCTAAAATCTTGGCTTATTTGTTAAGAAAGGTGGTCGTACATTGAGCAACTCGGGTGTTGGCCGCTGCGGGTTGGCTCTCCTCAAGGCACTTCCCTTCATTCTAGCCACAAAATTCTTGTAACAACTATTTAGTTATTCCAAGAACAACTTGTGGATAACATCATGAATGTTATCTTGTATAGTGTAGTATTGCTTCAAACAAAAGACAAACAAATCAGTTATGCAATTTTAAAAATAAATACATGGATAAAAAATAATACGGTTAATACTGGTGTGGATAATAATTGCCTGAGGGTAGGCTAGTAATTTCAAGTGGAGTTTCAAGGTGGTGTATGGGTGTTTAACGGTGGTGTGTGGGTGTTTAACGGTGGAGAGATAATTAAGCAGCTTGGTAGCAGTTAATGTTCATTCTTCATAGTTAATGCTGGTGGTTGGGTATTTATAGTGTGATGTTTGGGCCCTTATAGGCTTTCGGGTCATGTTTAATGGACTCGGGTCATGTTTAAAGACCCATGAGTTCTAAGCAGGAGGGCAGGTAGCTTAGTCAGGAAGTGTTTAGGTTTTTTTAGTACTTTAGTCATAGTTCGAACTGCCTTAAGTTCACAGTGTTCGAAGTGATCTGTCCGGACCAAATGATCTGTCCGATTTATGTCCCTGTAGCCTGTCCGGTATTCGGAGATATTTAGACCGATTTGCCCTTCCGGGGAGCATGCTGAATTCGGACTCATCAAATACCTTGAATGTCTTCCACATATCAGGACTAAAACCATGAGGTGTCTTCTCAAAAGTCTCCCAGAAACTGGGAATCTGAAGCCTTATTTCAGGGAAAAACCAGCGAGGAATATCGTATGGCCGCAGTCTGAAACGAAAAATTAATTAGTTTTGGAAAAAATAAACAATACTTACATGGAAATAAATGTAGTTGTACATTACTAAGAATCTTACATGTCCTCATAGACCATAACCTGTTTATGGTCCAGACTGGGATTTGGTTTGGATAGATCATATCCACGACATTTGCAATGCTTCACTACTCCTTCTTGATCAACGCCAACATCATGTCCGCTAGCTTTCTCTTGAACATCGCCAGCCTCCTCTTAATCCACTTTTTCTTGATCCGTTCCACCCTTCTCTTGCTCCATTTCCACTTGATCGTCAGCTTCGTCATCAACATATTTCCCGTCATCGACGACATTCACATCAACATCTTCCTGCTCCCATTCTGAACTTTGTTCAGATTCTCAGTCCTCAATTATACTTCGAGGATAAAGTTGGTGAGATGTGCTTGGTTCAGACGGGATGGGAACCAGGAGAGATTCGCCAGAATTTATATCTGCGGAAGTGCTAAGACAAGTCCTAGATGCAGAAACATCCTCAGTTAGACTGGCAGTTAGAGTGGGAGTTGAAGTGGGAATTAAAGTTAGATTGGGAGAGGTTTTAGGGATGGGAATTGTTTGAGGTAGGTATTTTGTCTTGTGTGGAGATGAGTTGTAACTATCATTCCTCACAGAGAATACTTTCTTGTTGGGGGTTGCGAGGATTCTTCATCCCAAACTTTGATGGAATGAATGCAAACTTGAGGCACCAGAACGAACGCGAACTTACTCATTGGCTTATCTACCGTGGCTTGTTTTCCTTTTAGGTTTTTTTTAACCGGCATACCTACAAAAAATAATTGAAAACATTAAATAAAAAAATTTGAAACAAGAAACACAATAACAACAACAAGCATAAAGGACTGCCCACCATATGAACTCATTCTCATAAAAATATTAATATTCTATACTTAAACTGTTATAGTGAAATTCCAGCAACTAATCAGACATGTATACCAAAATAGATCCACAAACCGTAATAAAAACATAACATCGAAAATGCATTCATCAATTAACACACATACATCAACCTATGCATGCATCGATTACCACACAAACATCATCCAAAACATAACCAAAAACAGAACATCAAACCATCTATATGATATACAACCTGATATTCAACATCACTGAATCACAATATTAACACAATACATGAGTGTTAACACAAACTTACTGAATCACAAACACAATACATGAGTGTTGACACATACTCACTAAATCACAAACACAATATATACTCACTTAAACAATGAATCTCAACATTAACACAATACAATATCAATGTAAATTTTACAACTATAAATCTGGACTCAAATATAACACAATACATTCACATATAGAACATAAATGAAGTTAAATACTAAAACTCATAGAATAAGAGAGTCAATACCTGTTGGTCTGCATCATTACTACCTTGCCGCAACCCACCTTCTTACAACAGACAAGTATAATATCAACATACAATAACACCAATCTATTAACAAACAATAAACAAGTGTAAATTGAAAGAAAACGTAATACACTCACCATTACAACATAAATTAAGCTTAGTACTAAAACTTATAGGATAAATTTTACCTATTTACTGTATTTCTTCTTCTTGTACATTTCTCTTAGAGCAGACTTCTGTTTCCGCGAATAGACAATCAACTAGACATAGACATGTAAACAACAAATTTTACTAAAGAACATTAGACAACAAACTGGATATATTACTTATATTAGACATTCAATACATGTTGACAGTCAATACTCTTTCTAATCTACACCTTGCTTCAACCCACCTTCCTGCAACAAACAATTAAGTGCTAACATACAACACCACCAATATATTAACAAACAATAAACCACTGTAAACTAAAACAAAATATACATATTGAATCGAACATAACAAAAACCAATATACAAGAAAATAAAAACTTATGCTAAGACAACACACTAGTTTAGAGAGAAGAATAGAGAGAAAAAGAAAGAGATTTGGTAGAAATCAAACTTATTAAACAATACAGAGAAAAATATTCATACCTTCGAGCGATTGTTAGGACCGCCACTGAAAGATGAGAGAGGCCAGAAATGAGATTAGGGTTTTCGAAAGAATATGAGAAGGGTTCGAAGGGTTTCAAAGATGAGAGACGGCAGTGATAATTTTGGTTTGATGGGAAATTGAAGAAAGAGATTTCAGAGTTAGATGGATAGAGAGAGAGATAAGTCAAGGGGTCAAATGGTTAAAGTTTAAAGTTTAGGGAAGGTTAAAATTATTGGGTAAAAATTAGACGGGATTAATTTTAAATAAATATTCGATGCGGTCTAAAATTTATTTGGCGGGCTAATGTTGTGACGGTCCATAACAACGAAAACCATCCTAATTTCATTTATTAATTATAAAAAAAAAACTTAAAACAACACTGTTGCAAAACCGTATCCACCGAGAAGGTTCCCCAACCAAATAATATGCTATACCATGGTAAACACATAACCATTTTTCATTAAAGCAAAAATAGTTCTATTCTTGTGCAATTTTAGAATGGAACCGAACAAAAGCGAAAGAAGAAGATATATATCTCCGCCCATATAATTTATTATTATTATTATTATTATTATTAAAATACCAATAATGATTAAATAGATTTAATATATATATATATATATATATATATATATATATATATATACTTTTAGTTTTTTAATATATTTTTATCCAATTCAAAAAAAAAGTTAAAAATAAATTCAATTGCACCGAACTAAACCGAACATATCGTACGGATGTTCAAACCAAAAACCGAACAATGATCTAAAACCACAAAAATTTCAAAATAAATTTGTTTAATAATTTGTTAACCGAAACATTTATGTTTGGTTTTGAAAATATATAACAGCCGACCAATCCCGCTAATGTAGATGTATAAATAATATTATTTATGTTTTAACACTCCATTTAGAAAAAAATAGGTAAAAGAAAAATACTATTTATTTTCATAATTTAGGAGAGATGAGTTTATTTTTGAAAACTAGAAGAGACTCCAAAACCCAAATTGATTGGTAAATCTCATGTTGGGAAACTAAATTGGACTTGTCTCCTGAATCCGTACTATTCTTTCAGTATACATAAACATCTCTCGTAAGTTTTCTTCTCCTATTGTTTTTCTTAATCTTCATGATTGTATGCTCTTCAAGATTTTATGCTTATTTAGTTTATTAGATGGCTCTACTGACTGCTATATTTTTTTCAACCTTCATTGCTTCTAAATAGTTGGAGCAAGAGTAGTGACATAACATTCACGATCCACCTTTTGGCTACTTCAGACAACGCCCACTTGTCCTCCCACAACATATTTCAAATATTGGTGAACAATTGAAGCTACTGCATACAGATTAGATAGTCAAGATCTTCCGAATATGGCGTTGTAAGATATTGGACAATCCACTATTACAAATAAAACCCTCACAACCTTCTTAAATGGTCATTACCCTAACAAAACCTCTTTTTTAAACTCTCCAATTACATCAGTTGAATTGCTAGTAAATGCTACTATGTTCCTATCCAAATGTTGGATGACTGAGGGATTCATTTTCTTGTAAGTTGATAGAATAATATATTTGCCAAACTACCTGTATTAACTAGTATCCAACGTATATCCATTGCCCTCAAGGGATGCTCCCATCACCACAACATCTTCATGTGGACCTACAATATCTCTTAAATCATCCTCATGAAAGACAATGAATGAATCAGAGCTTTGATAAAGATGTGTAGACATTTTCCTTCTAACTGAGATGTCAAACTATTAACATGTCTTTTTCTTGAATAACATGAGGGCGCAGTCACAATGTCTCTCCCAAATATGGTTAAAGATTCAAAAACGTTACATAAATCAGATACCGTTACAGTTTTTTTCTATCACCCCAACTTGATTCTAATCCGGATCAGGATCCAAGTATTCTGAATCCACGTCAAATGTCTCTATAATTACCATAACATATTTTTATCTAGATGCACCCATACTTTGTGCTAGAGCAGTTAGTGACACTGTTCGTGTTGTATTGGTCTGAATCCAAGTATTTTGAATCCACGTCAAACGTCTCTATAATTACCATAACATATTCATGAGGCCTGTGATTGAATACTGGCTTATAGGATCGAAGTTGTAGGAGCACACCTACTATTGTGCGGTACTCTAGATTTCTTAGTTTCCTCCACTGTAGTCTATTTTCTGACCTAATTTAATAATCCACCCCATGTCATTGCTTTTTTCCGAGTCACCAAATCGGCCAACTCACGAGAATCAAAACTTTGCCACATGTTCAAAAAATCAGTCAACTCGTTCTTCGTATTCACAAAATGGCTGATGTATTCATTCAAAGATTTATTCGACTCTTGGGAACAATTCATGATAGTGTCACCATTCCCTTTAAGCTCCTTAATCCCTTTGAATTATCTCCAAAATTCCATCCATAACACATCAAAGTATTTTATAGATCTGTGTGGTACACTATTATACCATTTTAAGGAACTTCCTTTGAAAGTTTGTGAGAAAGCCCGACATAAAATTTTATCATCATCGTTAAAATTTAATACGGGTAATGACTATAAAGTATTCAACGATTTGCTAGAAGCTAACAAGCCTTGGAGGACTCAGTTCCTTTTTATTAGCGGCGCTTGGGAAAACATCAGAAAGATCACCTTTAAAGGAAATCAGAGTATGCTCACAGGATACTAGAAAAGCTGAGAAGATGTCTTTAAAAAAATTCTTTTGTTTCTATAACTTGAGATCATTAGTTCTTAATTCAGATTTATTTTACAGTATTCTTAAAGCTCTTTTCACAAAATCTAGAAGATGGGAAAATGACTTTCATATAGCTCAATCAATGGGCCACTGAAAATGGTTAAATGAATTTTAAAATTGTTTTACTTCAGGAAACATGGTGAGAGCCCACCCATGGAGAACAAAATCTGATCCGTGAGATTTCATGGGAACAGTTCATCACTCCTCCTCGATCTTCTGCTATTTTTAATAGGACTGAGAAAGTTGATGGTAAATGTTTCCTACCAGCTAGAATTAGAGCTCACAATCATCTTGATAAAATTAAGAAGAAAAACAAAGAATAAAAATGGTTCATCTCAAGTTATTCCCGAACTAGGAAGTATGAGACCTCTGGATGAAATCGATGCAGCTCTGTTGGAAGCTGTAACAGTCACTGTTAGGGAGCCTAAAGATCCATCAGACTCTCCAATAGTTAAGAAGAAGAAGGGCCAAAAGAGAAATAAAGAGGGCAGTGACAAAAGAGAAGTGAAGAAGAAGAAAACTGACATTGGTTTGTAGATCATACTACGATCCGAAGTTCTTCATTCCATCACTCTTACAGAGGTCCCTCCTCAAGAAGAAGCGTCTATTGATCCTCTTTCCACAATACTTTCTTACTGTTGGTAGACCATCTTTCAAAGGTGTTGACCAGCTGGATGACATAAAAAACTTCAACTTTGAAGATTTTGATAAATCTCTCCCTCAAACTGCTATCATTGCTAATGTTGTGACATTCAATGGAGAGTCCTTAGAAGTGTCCAGGGAACATAATGAACTGGGGTATGCATTTTTAGGCTATATAAGGCCAATAATTGACTTGGAGAGGCATGTAAGATATCAATTCAAGGATATTGCTTCCCTTCTAAATGAAAATAAAAGGTTAAAGAACAACATCGGGGCAGAGAAAGACAGATTTGAAAATTCGGGTGAGGAAGTGAAGACTCTTAATGAAGGGCTGGTTCAATTGAAATCCGATCATGATCAGCTGTAGGCTAAGTTTACTATTTTGCATAAATAAATTACTTCCTTGAAAGACCAACAGGCTAAGGATAAAGATAACTTTTAACATTTATCCGAAGTAAAGAAAATTGTGGAGAATCTTCTTAAGAAGAAAGAAGATGAAATCAAAACTCTCAATGAAAATACTGCAAAGGACATAGCCAATGTAGTGGATGTATATGCTGATACAATATTGGAATGTATGGATAAGAGGGATGAATCCATAAAGTCAGATATGGTACCATTGTTTCATAATACATTCCCTAAGCGGTCTTTTGGGGAGTTATGGAAATATGTGTCAGCTTATCATATTCTTTTTCATAGTCTGTCTATAGGTGATAAATTAAATTTTTCTTCGGATGAATCTGATAAGTATGACTCTAATGATGAAGCTGAAGAAGGTTTGGATGGTGAGCATCCAGAGAAGAAGGAAGAAAACAAAGGAAATAAAATAGAAGAGAAGAAAACCAAAGGGAACGAGCCGTAAGGTTAACAATTTTTATGTGTATGTGCGAATTGAAGTCCTTGATGTGTGCAAGGCATTTTTTTGTATTTGGATCGGATTACTTTGTAACTTTGTTTATGTAAGCCCTTGTTATACACAAGGCATTTTGTTGTTTGCATCGAATTTTCTTTTCATAATTCAAAGGTATTTAATGTCATTTTTATTTTTATCCATTTTATGTTTCAATATATATTCTTGCTTCCATTAATATCCGATCTTAACTAAATATTTTTATTCAAATATGGTTAAAAACTTGGAACAACTAAACTAAATCAACAAACTTTAACCCCACCAAACCATTCGGAGGTAATCCATTCGAGGGCAACACAACTTTAATCACATCAAGCCATTCGGAGGTAATCCATTCGAAGGCAACACAACTTTAATCCCACCAAGCCATTCGAAGGTAATCCATTCGAAGATAACACAACTTTAATCCCATTAATACATTCAAAGGTATTCCATTCGAAGGCAACACAATTTTAATCCCACCAAGTCATTCGAAGATAATCCATCGAATGCAACACAACTTTAATCACACCTAGCCATTCAAAGGCAACACAACTTTAATCCCACCAAGCCCTTCGATAGTAATCCATTTGAAGGCAACACAACTTTAATCCCGCAAAGTCATTTGAAGGTAATCCATTCGAAGACAATACAACTTTAATCCCACCAAGCCAAAGATATTTTTATTTCAAGGAAAAAAATGATAGATTAATTAAGATTTGGATACCTGATTAAAACCTCCCCGCGCCACCAGGGTAGGATAGAGTATGCCCCATAATATTTACATTGAGCTAGAAAAAAGTAAATATTTACAAGATAAGTTTACTTTAAATACAACCTTAGATGCTCAACATTCCAAGGGTGCTTTAAAAGGTTGCTTTTTTTGTCTAAGAGCTTGTATGTTCCTTGCTTGATCTTTTCATACACAATGTATGGTCCTTCCCAATTCAGAGCCAACTTTCCAAAAATTTTCCTTGGTGTGTGAAAATACTTTTCTTAGAAATTTATCTTCCACTTGAAAGTCTCTTCTTCTAACTCTAGACTCAAACCTAGTCTCATCAAGCTTCGGTAATGCATTGAGCCCTTACTACCATCTCATTATTTTATTTGGAATAATTTTGAAGTCTAAAAGAATGAAAAGTAGCTTTTATATGCGTAATTGCATCCATTCCATAAACTAAAGAGAATGGAGACGCTTGAGTAGTTGTGTGAGAGTAGTTCGGTAGGCCCATAGTACTTCTTATAGATAACTTGGACATTTCCCAGCTGGTCCCTTCAAGTTATTTTTTAAACCCATTAAAATTGTTTGGTTTGCTACCTCAACTTGTTCGTTGGCTTGACGATGAAAATGAAAAGAGAAACAATGTTGGATTCTTCTTGATGCACAAAATACTTCCATGTCTTTGTTGTCAAATTGAGGACCATTATCTATAGTGATATGCCTGGGGATGCCAAACCTACAGCATATGTTAGAAAGAATAAACTTTATCACCGTTTTAGATGTTTTCCCAAACAAGGGTGCAACTTCTACCCACTTGGGAAAGTAGTTTATTGCCAAAATGATAGTACGACATCCCCCAGAAGCCATTAAAAGTGGTATGACTAAATCAAGACATCATCTGCTAAATGATAGTGCTTCGGAGACAGATTCCATGGGTATTGCTGGTACATGGACTGAATTTTCATATCTTTTGACAAGGGTCACGTCTTCTCACTAAGTCTTTAGCATCTTCCATAATCAGAAGGCCAAAAGTAACCTGCCAACAAGACTCTTCTATTAAAGCTTTATAGCCACAATGTATCGATCATTCCCCATCATGTAGTTCTGATAGTACACTTTGAGATTTGTTGGATCCGAGCCAACGCAACAAACGTCTGTTGAAGGATTTTTTTTTTATAAAGAACCCCCGTTAAAACCACAAATCCATAAGTTTTGTATTTTATTTTTTTGGCAGAAGCTTTATCTTATGGTAAATTTTCATTAGTGATAAACTCTTGGAGTTTACTTCTCCAATCTTTAGAAACCATGGTGGATATATGTAAATTATCTCCCACATCACCCTTTATTTCTGAATTTGTGACTATAAAAGGACATTCAGAATAAGCTTAGTAGCTAGGGAGTCAGCCACTGAAGTTTCCGATCTTGGGACATGCTCATACTTAATAATTTTAAACTTGGTTGAGATCTCTCTTAATACCTTTAGATACTTTATCAAGTGACCTTTCATGGTTTCAGATTTCCCATGTACTTGATGAATGATTAACTAAGAATCATTTAACAACCAGACTCTTTTGGCACCACATATCTGAGCCAATCTTAATCCTGTTATTGTTGCTCATATTACGACTCATTCTTAGATACTCTGGAACCAAAACGTATGCTTGGTACGTTGAATCCCCAAAGGGGGAGATTAGGAAGATATCAACTCCACATCTCATTGTACTAGACCCCCAATCAGTTTGTATTACCCATTTCTTCTCAGGCTTATTGGTTTGGGCTTCTTCATTAGGCCTTTTGGAGTGATATTCAACTAAAAAAACAGCCACAGCTTCAGCTTTGATTTCAGTTTGGGGTTTATAGTCAACATCATAATCCCCAAGCTCAACTAAGCATTTGGTCATTCGTCTCGATATATCTGCTTTCTATAATACATTCTTCAAGCGAAAAGAAGTCTGAACCGTGATAGAGTGTTCTTGAAAATAAGACCTCATCTTTGTAGCTGCTATTACCAATGCCAAGGCTAATTTTTCTAATTTTAAGTATATTTTCTTAGCTTCCAACAAGATCTTTCTTATATAATAAGTATGGGGGATACTTATCAACTTCTTGAACCAACACTGCACTTACAACATACTCCAATACTGCTAGATACATATAATGTATTTCCCCATCTACAAGTTTAAATAATGTTTTAGGTAAAGATATATGTCGCTTAATTTCAAGGAATGTTTGACCATAATTTGGGGACCAATTAAAGTCTTTGGCATTTCTTAAGACTTGGAAAAACTGAGCACACTTGTCTGATGGCCTTAAAATAAACTTGTTTATGCTACCAATCTTCCGGTTAATATGTGAACTTTTTTATTATTTTGAGCTGGATCCATTGCTAACAAAGCATTCAATTGGTCTGGGTCAGCTTAAATCTCTTTCTTACTTATAATGTAACTCATAAATTTTCCGGATCGAATAGCAAAGGTACATTTCTCAGGATTTAATTTCAATTTGATTGGTTCCAAGTTAGAACACATTTCTTGGAGGTCGGAGATGTGATCCTCATTTTTAGAGATTTTAACCATCATATCATCAATATAAACCTCTACATTTCTTTTAATCTATTAATAAAATGCCTTATTAATCAGTCGCTGATAAGTGGCTTCATCATTCTTCAACCCAAAAAGAATTACGTTATAGCAGTGAAGCCCCATGTTGGTAATAAAAGTAGTGTGATCTTGATCACTCAGATCCATATGTATCTCATTATACCAGGAAAAAACATCTATGAATAATAACAACTTGTTTTCCAATGTGGAATCTACTAACTGATCTATCTGGGATACTGGAAATAGATAATTGGTTAAAGCTCTGTTAAGATCTATAAAATCAATGCACATGCGCCATTTTTCATTTTTATTTTTGACAAGGACAGGATTAGCAGTCCAAAGAGGATACTAGGATTCTTTGATATCCCCCACCTTGGTTAACCGATCTTTTTCTTGGACTATGGCTTCCGATTTTTCCTTAGAAAAATCTCTCTTTCTTTACATCACTGATCCCGCATCGGATCTAACAGATAGTTTGTGGCTAATTATATTTCTAGAACTCCAGATACATCCTCGTTGGACCATGCAAACACATATAGGTTATTAGATAAAAAGGATAATAACTTTTCCTTCAATTCTAACAGTAATTTAGATACGACCATGACGTTTTCCCTTCTGTTAAGTAATGAATTTCCACTTATTCAACGGGGATCACAGCACTAGGATCCTCCCTTGGATTATCAATGTCATTTGATTTGGCAAAAGACTCCACTAATTTCTATTCTTTGTCAAATTTCACTACTTCCAACGATTTTGGAGCAAGAACAGTGACATAATATTCCCTTGCCACCTTTTGGCTACTTCGGACGACGCCTACCTGACTTCCCATAATATATTTGAAACATTGGTGGACAATGGATGATAATGCATGCATCATAAATAGCCAAGACCTACCAAATATGGTCGTCGAATAATCATCAACTACCAACAAAACCCTTACCAACTTCTTGAATGGTCATTTTCCTAACAAGACCTCTCCTTCAAATTCCCCAATTACATTAGCCGAGTTGCCAGTAAACCCGACTATGGTTTTGTTGGAACATTGGATGACTGAAAGATTCTTTATTTGCTTATATATCTTATAAAAATAAAATATTTTCCGAACTGCATGTAACAACCATGATTCATCGTATTTCATTGCCTTCAATTGATGCTCCTATTACCACAACATCTTCATGTGGGCCTGCAATTTCTCGTAGGACATCTTCATCAAATACAATGAAAGGAACAGGGATCTGATAGAGATGTGTAGATACTTTCCCTTCTAATTAAGTGGTTAGACTGCTCACATGTCTTTTTTTTGGAGCAACTTGAGGGCGCAGTTACAATATTTCTTCCAAAAATAGTTAAAGATTCAAAGTAGCTGCACAGATCGGATATCGTCGCCGTTTTTAAACTATCACCCCAACTTGGTTCTGATTCGGATCAGGGTCTAAGGATTCTAAATTACATCAAGTCTCTCCATAATTACCGTAGCATTATCTTGTTTAGATGTCTGTATGCACTGTCGTTGAATATTTGGCGATGTAACCTGTGTTGTACTTGCACTAGGATGGGAACGCGTATTTACTTTCCTATTACCCCTTGCTTTTCAACAAAAGAAGAAAACTTTCCTCTTTCATCAAGGTTTGCACTTCTTATTTTAAGAAAATACAATCCTGGGTATCATGGCCCACATCATTATGGTATCTATAAAAGCGAGTGTTCCGATTTTATCCATGAGATTGAATTGGTGTCAGGCTTTAGAAATGCACAGTATTCTTGGTTCCGTCATAAATGGTGGCTACATTTTAAAATAATTCGGCAAACCATTCACGTTGAACCCATTTACTCCTCCTTTATCTAGACTGTTGGACCTGATTTGATTGGATTTGTCTTGGCCGATGTGGATCTTATCTGGAATCCTTAGGTCGGTAATTGATTGTAGCTTTGGACTGAGTATTGGCTTGTCGAATAGAACTTGTATGAACATACCTATTTTGGCGCAGTACTCTAGACTTTTTGGTTCTCTCTGATGAGTCCGGAATTATTCACCACCACTCACTATGAAAACCGGACAGGGGCAATCCGGACAATAATCACCCACTTAAGTAACCAGACATGATAAAAGTATTAAAACACTAAACACCTTTTGACTAAGCTAATTGTTAATCTGCTTAATAAACTAATGGGTCTTTGAACTCGACCCGATTTCATAAGTTTGACCTGAAAGCCCATATGGCCCATAATTAAGGGTATAAATACCCAACCACTTTCATTAATGAGGGTAATGAACATTTAATACAACCAGGCAGCTTAAATCTCTCACTACAAAACACCCAAACATTTAATACCCTTGAAATACCACAAAACATCTGAAAAAATTACCCTCAGTAAAAAATAATCCACACCAAATTGGCGACCACAGTGGGAAGAGAAGGTGCCTGAATCTAACATTCAAAACCAGCAAGAAAAACCAGTTCGAATGAATCCGGACGAGCAAGCATTGTCACCAACTTTGGCAGAAGTGGTGGGAGAAAACGATGAATACACAATCGAAGAGCGAGACAGGTTGAAAGCTGAGATAGAAGCCTTGAGAGCTGCTAAAAAGATGGAGTTAGGCTTGAAATAAAAAATCAAAGGTGTCAGCCATTCACCACACTGACAATCCAAGGGAGCATGACCCATCAGCAAAGACCCATTTGAGTACTAAAAATAATTATGTCAGTTCAAAGAAGTCTCACCGGTCTAAACCGGTGGAGAGCTCGGAGTCAGAATCCTCTAGTAGCTCCTCGAATGATGATGGAGTTGAGGAGTCCTTGTCATCCAGTAGTGATGAAGGCAGGTCTAAGAAGAAGCAAAAGTTGGTCAAAAAATATTCAAGAAAGAGGGACAGGCATGGAAGGTTGAAAAGGCATCTAGGTAAAGGGTCATCTCATAGCCACAGCCATGGCCGGAGGCATATAGACCACTTGTTGATGGATCCTTTCGCTTTCTATGATGAACCAGGTATCTTTGCAACTTCCAATGAAGATACTGTTTTTAGTCGTGGCCGGAATTGGAGACAATCTCTATTATCTTCCAAGATACTATCCGGAAACCTTCTGAAGAGGTTTGACAGTACTAAGATGGAAAAATATGATGGGAGCAAAGATCCAGATAATCATCTGGAGAAATTTAAAAACTTTATGATGAATTTTGACGATGATGACAAGTTGCTTTGTAGAGCCTTCTCTCAATCTTTTACGGGGAGTGCTCTGAAGTGGTATAATAGTCTGTCGCAGAGCTGCATCAGAAATTTTGATACCTTTTGGGTGGCCTTCCGGAGGCAGTTTGCTGGAAGTAAGGAGGTGAAGGGAAATGGAGATACTATTATCCATTGTGCCCAAGAGCCAACTGAATCATTGAAAGAATATATAATTTTGTTTATGAACATAAAGAATGGATTAGCTGATTGCTTTGAGCAAGTAGCAATAGCTTCTCTAAGACAGGGTTTAAACCCTGGTAATCTGGTCGATTCGGTAACTAGGAAGAAGGCCATGACGTGGGGCGGTTTACTGAACCAAGTAGGAAAGCAAATCAATGTAGATGAAACAAAAAATACTAGGGTGTACAGACAGGTGAGATCTACCCCAGCTGCGCCAAACCAGAACCAGAATCAGTCCGAATACAAGGCTAAGGAAGCCGGACAGGGTCCCAACAGGGCCAAGGCTCAATCTCACCCAACACCAGCTTAGAGCCAACAATCCAGAAATAAGCGAGGACCTTAGGTCCAACCATAGTGGTTTTCCGAATTAAAAGAGAATGTGGAGACCATCTGTGACAAAACAAAAGACGAAGTACACTTTAGGAAGCCGACAGCGCTTCAATCTCCCAGAGAAAGTCGTAATGCTTGTTTCTGTCAATATCATCATGATATTGGCCATATCACGGAAGATTGCATCGCTTTGAAACAAGAGGTGCAAAATCTGATTGAAAGAGGGAAATTGGGTGCTTATGTTAAAAGAAGAAGTGGGAATAGGCCAGATAATGCTCATCGAACCGTCCCAACAAACAATGCAGGGACGTCGGCTCCAGACGGGGCCATGGTGATTATTGAAAGATTCAATGTAGAGTCAGAGTATTTAGATCCTGATCCAGCCCAGAATAAGGTGGGTGTTATACTAGAGTATACCAAGATGGTGTTTGGGCTCATAAGCTTTTTTGAGTCACTTACCATATTTTGGGGAGACACCACGATTGAACCAACTCCTTCTTCAGGGAAGAGGCATGTTCACACCCTGGCTACTCAGTTGGAGGGAGGCATATCCTCATATCAATCACAAATTATTTTTCCCTTCAATGTTTTTTATGAAGATGATTTGAGGGACATAGTTGGTCTCCAAGAAGATGTTTTGGTGATAGGAGCATCAATTGGGGGCAATGACATTAGACGAATTTTGGTGGACACTGGCAGCTCAGCCAATATCCTCTTTTTGAGTTCCTATAAACAAATGAAGAATCCAGCAGTAATTCAACGTTCGAATAGGTCTATCGTGGGTTTCATTGGAAACTCTGCGGACGTAGTTGGAGAGTTTCAGGAGGAGGTTTTGTTGGGCAAGGGCCTTTTCAAGAAAATGGTCCGAGTACTTTTTGTTGTGGTAGATTATCCCACATGCTACAATGCCATTTTGGGAAGGTCTTGGCTCTCCAGGATGCACGTTGTGGCTTCAACGGTTTACCAATGTTTAAAGTATGTTGTGCAAGGAAAAGTGGGAGTTGTCCGGAGTAGTCAAAAAATAGCAAGGGAATGTTATGCAACTGCACTTGCTCCTAGGACTTTAGGGGCAGTTTGGATAAATAAAGATTAGCAGTTGGTGGGGCCCTCTGGGGGAGAGGGTGAAATTGATGACCCCAGAGAGACCCCTGCTGATTTAATACCAATTGAAGAGGTTGAAACTCACTCTCTGGTTGAAGGGAGAAATGTCAAGATTGGATCTAAGATGACATCAGAACTGAAAAGCAAAGTGTTATCATTTTTAGCAGACCGCCAACACGTTTTTGCTTGATGTAATGCTGATGTGACCGGAGTTCCTGCGAATGTTATATCACACCAACTTTCCATTCGGAGAGATGTAGCACCTGTTGTGCAGAGAAGAAGAGCTTTCTCTAAAGAAAAATCTGATGTCATAGTTCAAGAGGTTGACCGACTTACCAAGATGGGGCACATAAAGAAATCTCGGTACCCTTTATGGACCGCCAACCCAGTGTTAGTGAAAAAGAAGAACGAAAAATGGCGTATGTGTATCGATTTCAGTGACCTTAACAGGGCTTGCCCAAAAGATCTGTATCCTGTCCTCTGGATAGACCAGTTGGTGGACTACACATCTAGGAACAAGGTATTGTCTTTTATGGATGCCTTCTCCGGTTATAATCAGATACAAGTAAATCTGAAGGACCATGAACACAGTACTTTTGTTACTGATAGGGGCCTCCATTGTTACAAGGTAATGCCTTTTAGGTTAAAGAATGTTGGGGCTACTTATCAGAGGCTGGTGAACAAAACATTTGCTGACCAAATTGGCAGAAATATGGAAGTCTATATTGATGACATGATGGTAAAGAGTGTGGAGGAGGAATTACACTTGGCCGATCTCCAAGAGTTGCCAACTTGGTGAAGGTTAATTTAAAATTAAAGTCTTCGGAGTAAAGTCCGGGAAGTTTTTGGGGTATGTGATAAGTGAGATAGGGATACATCCTGATCCGGACCAACTTAATGCTTTATTGCAGATGGATCTTCCTCGGAATATTAAAGAAGTACAAAGATTACCAGGATGGTTGGCTGCACTAAATTGTTTTATCTCAAGGTCTTCGGATAGGTGTGCCCCATTTTTCCAAACTTTAAAGGGTACCAAGGGCTTTAACTGGTCTCCACAGTGCGACCAAGCGTTCAATGAAATAAAAAAGTATTTATCTTCCCCCAAAACAATCTACAAACCTCTTGATGGAGAAACATTGTACATATATTTAGCAGTGTCCGAATGTGCTATAAGTGCAGTGCTAGTAAGGGAGGTGGATAGTTATCCTTGTCAGGTGTACTATATCAGCAAGAGCTTTATGGATGTCGAAAGAAGGTACTTAAAGCTTGAAAAGTTAGCACTGGCTTTGGTAATTGCTGCCAGAAAAATGAGGCCCTATTTTTAGTCTCATTCTATTGTCGTCCGGACATCTTTTCCCTTGAAAAATCTTCTTCAGAAGGCGGACATATCAAGCAGGATGACCAAGTGGTCAGTAGAATTGGGTGACTATGATATTGATTTTGCCCCTCGAACTGCAATCAAAGCTCAATCTGTTGCTGATTTCCTAGTTGAATTCCATATAGCACAGAAGTACTAAGCAAGCTGCAGTTGAAAGAACTAAGAAAGTATGGGTTGTCCGGACCGATAGTGGATCAAGTACCATGGGTTGTGGTGCTGGGATATGTTTAACCTCTTCGTACGGCGACAAGCTGTACCAGGCTGTATGTTTTGCTTTCAGGGCTTTTAACAATGAGTCCAAATACGAAGCTGCTATAGCTGGCTTGAAATTAACCTTACAATGTCGATCCAAAAGAGTTAGATTAATGAGCGACTCTCAGCTTCTTATCCATCATGCCCAAGGTCAATCTGAGGCCAAAAAGGAGCAGTTGATTAAATATTTATTCATTCTTAAAGAGGTGGCAGCTAACTTCAAGAATATCAGCTATGAGCATATACCCAGATCGGAGAATACGTTGGCAGACTCCTTGGCCACTATGGCCTATTCTGAGTCATACCCATGGATTCGTGTACAAGAATGTCCATCCATACAGCCCAACTTGTGTAAGGAAGAAGAAGAAAGTTTAAGTATACAAGTGGTTTAACCCGAGGACTGAAGACATCCCCTTCTTCAGTACCTTACTAATGGCATTTTGCCTCCAGAGAAATCTATGGCCAGGAAAATTAAGTACAAGGCTCGTGGTTTTTTAGTCATTATAGATATTTTATACAAGAAATCATTTATTAGACCTCTCTTGCGTTGTCTGGGGGATGAAGAGTCTCAAATTATGCTATCTGAACTACATTATGGTGAGTGGTCAGCACACTGTGGTTATAGAGCTTTACCCTGAATGGTTTTATTGGCCGGATACTACTGGTCATCCATAATGGAACATGCCAAGGAATTGGTAAAAAAGTGTGATCCATGCCAAAGATATGGAAATGAAATTCACATCCGAGCTGTCCCTTTGGAGTCGATTTCTGAGCCCATAACTTTTGCTCGTTGGGGACTGGATTTAGTAGGGCCTCTACCGATGGCATCCGGAGGGTGCAGAACCATTATTATGGCCATTGATTATTTTTCAAAGTGGATAGAGGAAGTCCCCTTAGCAAGAACTACTTCAAAAGTTATTGTAAAATTTATCATATCTAATATTTGTTGCAGATTTGGGGTTCCACAAAAGATAACTACAGATAATGGGCCACAATTCGATAATAAGGATATGGAGAGTTTGTGTGCCACTAGGGGCATTCACCATTGATTCTCTTCTCATTTCCACCCACAGGCGAATGGTCAAGTTGAAGTGGCAAATAGGACCATTTTTCCGGTCTCAAAAAGAATTTGGAAGGGGTTGTTGGAAAATGGCCAAGTTATCTACAAGAAGTACTATGGGCCTACCGGACTACTCTTGAGGCTGCTACACAAGAATCTCTGTTTGCCTTGGTATATGGGATGGATGCAATTTCTCCTATAGAGACAACTCTTCCATCGTATAGAGTCTACAATTTTTCCGAACAGGCTAATGAAGTGGTAGTTCGGAGTCAATTAGACTTAATAGAAGAAAAAAGGGTTAAGGCTCATCTTAGAGCCACCCATTATCAAGGTTTAATGAGAAGCAGGTTTGCTTCCAGAATCAGAAGAAGGGATTTTCAACCGGGGGATAAAGTATTGAGAAAAGTCTTCCTGCATACTAAAGAGAAGCAGTTCGGAAAGCTAGCTCCAAATTGGGAAGGACCCTATGTGGTTATTGAAAAGCTTAAGCCTGGGACATACAGGCTTCAAGACAAAGATGGAAGAATCTTAAACCACCCTTGGAACATTGAACACCTCTGGTTGTATCTAGAATGAAAGTTATGTAAATATTTACTTGTTTAAACTCCATGTAAATATTATGGGGCATACTCTTTCCTACCTTGGTGGCGCGGGGAGGTTTTAATGAGGTGTCCGGGTTTTTTAATAAAATTTGATGCCTTGTTAAAATATTCGGAGCGGTTTGATTTACAGTTTCTTTAAAGCCTTCTAAGTATCTTTGACGGATCGGATTGATCTGGTGAAATGATGATCATTTAAACATTTGTCATCGGAGAATTTAAACACTCTTATCTTAAAATATTTGTAAAATAAATAGGGGCTATTTAAACATCAGCCATCAAGATTGGGAAAATATAAAACAAGGCAAGAATTTAGTAAAATAAAATTACCCGGCTAAACACCGGAGGATGATATTAAAACATATAGAATGCCTTGGCCATCCAAGGAATTTTTAGTTTAAAAAATAAAAGCTTGACCGGAATCAATCCGGACACAATTAAAAAAATTCCTTGGCCATCCAAGGACTTTAGTCTGACATAAGGATAAAAGAAAAACAGAAGATAGTTAAAACTTTAGGGCTAGTTTCCCTTAGATATGCCTGCATCATCTTGTTTCTTCTTCGGCTCTTTGGGTTCATCACTGGAACTCTCTTCGGTCCTTTCTTCCTCATCAGTAGTATCATCAAAGCCACTAGAGTAGTTATGCTTATCGCCATCTACCATAGTATGAAATGGGAGGTCTTCGTATTCCACATATTCCTCTTCGGGAATGTTCAATGAAAAAGCAAGACCATGTCAGATTTAATTTCGGCATACCTCTCTTCTAAGGAATTTATCACCTTGTTGGTGTATGCATCGAGCTTGGCATGGATTATCTTCTCCTCCTCTTTCATCAAGTCCTTCTTTTCCTTGGTAACTTTGGACACAGCATCTTCAAGAGAAGCCTTGTCACCGAACAGGGTTTGGATGACATTGTCCTTTGTCTTCACCTCATCCTTCAAAGCGAAGAGATCTTTCTCCAAGTCAGAACACTTGTTTTGGAGCTCTGTGTTGGCCATTTCCGAAGTGGCCAGTGTGGTTGCCAAGTCTTATTTCCCTTTCTTTAACTCCTCAAGCTCTTTCCTCAATGCTTCAACAATTTGGTTGGCGTTAAGGAGATCATTGGATAAGCTCTCTTTATCTGCATTAAGTGTATTGATAAGGGCAGACTTACTTCGTACTTGCCTCTCCAAGTTGAGCACTGGTTGAATATGGCCCAGCAAAGAGTGAGCCACTGTGTCGTTCTCCCCTGAAACAGTGAAGGACTTACCATTGAAAGTAACCATGTTAGAGGAACTTGGAGGAAGGTAGGGGCCAGCAAAGTCATCTTTTTCAAGGTCATCAAAGTAAAGGCCGATGTTCTGGAAACCATTGATGTCTACTCCATCAATGTTGACATCCCCTCCGGTACCCTCTCCGGCGTGTAGACCACATAGGATTTGCTCTGCCAAAGTGGGGTCTGATAGGTCGGTTGAAGGAAGAGACTCTGAAGGCCGGAGGACAACTGCATCCCTCAATGAGACTCTATTCTTCTTGGTCATCCTCTCTTCACCAGTTGCTCCCCCTTTTCGGTCCTTCTTAGGAGCCTTTGAAGGATCTTGAGGTCCACCTGCCTCCCTAATACTCTCATCTTCAACCACTTGAAGTAGAGTAGCATCAATTCCCCCTTGGGCATGCACTCCCTGACTCGCTGGAGCGATCTCCTCAACAACACCCTGAACAACCTCTGCTTCAGTTTGTTTTTTCTTTCCCTTCTTGCCCTTCATCTTGCTTGGAGCTTTAGCTCTAGCTGGCAAGGCCAGCTTTCCATCCTTCTCCTCTGTTCTCTTGAGGATGGCAGCCGGAGGGGGTGGAGTGGTCAGCTCCTCCCAAGTAAGGTCTCTTCGGCCCGTTGTGTTCCAGAGATGGAACCTCACTAAGTTGTCGGAGGTGAAGCAGTTGTGGAAATGGTTTCCCCATATATCAGCAGCCCAAGCATTCAGATTTGCACATGTGGCCTGTCCCTCCTCCACATAATCGGAGAACTCCTTTAGCAGCACTAACCAAAGAAAAAGAAAAGCAGTTCAGAAATAGATTTTTTACAAAGAAAGAAAGACAAACATGATAAAATATTTACCTAAGCTTTTCCATCTGCTGGTGAGCATGCTAGGATTGACACCATCTTTGATTTTTCTCCCATTTTCCCAAGTCCCGCTGATAAACGGAAATTGGGTCTTCCAATTCTTCTCTGATTCGAGCAAGTCATCCACCACCTTAAAGTTGTCTCCCATATTGTAGTGGTAGAATGGGATATGATGGTTCTTATAGAGGTTGGCTACAGCAGTAAACTGCTCCATTGGAAGTGGTATTCCGGAGAGCCTTGAAGCCATAATACAGGCCATAAGAGTGTACCAAGCGTTGGGACTCAGCTGGCTTGGACAGAGTTTTATCAGATGGAAATACCTGACAATTTTGGGGTCCAAGGGAAATCTGAGCCTCCAGTTAAACAGCTTGGTGTAGATGACTATTTTGTTGAGTTTACAGTCTATCGGGGTCTCCGGAGTAACTGGTATCCTCACTTTAACAGACTCAGGGATCCCCCACTTCGTCCGGATCTGGCCTAACTCAGCAGTATGAGTGCAGACATAATTAATATTCTGCATGGCCAGCAGATACTTCACATTCACTTTGTGGAAGCAGGGTCTCACTTTGTCTTCCAGCCACTTCGGCAGATCCGGATGTTTCAGACAGACTTTCTCTTTGCCTTTTCCCTTTTTTTCAGAGGCGATATCTCCGGTCTTCCTGGAAATATCAGTCTCAAATGGAGCATCTTCAATACTTTCCTCCATCACCTCTTCCATCACCATGGAAGTTTTATCAGTTGTTGTTGATGGGAGAGTGCTAGTGTCCGGCTTTGTAGGTTGTCCGGACGGTTGAGCATCAGCCCCTCTTAGGGGTCTGGTGTCCGGCAAGGGCTCAATTCCGGAAGGCTCAGTGTGAGAGTTGATTCTAGTAGCCTCCGGACCATAGGATTTGTCTTTTGGGGCTCTGATAGGTGCCCCTGATCCAGCGGCTTTATCCTTGGTCCCAGACTTGGAGGCCCCTGACTTTGAGGACTTGGTTTGAGAGCCAGTTGTCTGACCTTTTACTACACGGCCTGTCCGGCGAAGATTAACTTTTTCTGGAGACTTCTCAGTATTTGACCCCATAGTAATGAACGGAGAGGGTCTTCTGGTACTTAATAATGCTTTCTCCCATACTACAGAGGGCTGTGACTCCTGAACCGAGGAGCCTGATGGAATGGGCGAAAGGCTTGGTTGAAACAAACGCTTGGGTTTTGCACTTTTAGCAGAGGATGATCCTCGATCAGCTTCTGAAGACGGTGTGTCGAGCTTACTGATTAGAGAAACTGGAAGACCCGCCACGATACATCTCTCTCAATCAACCCTTTGTACTTTTTCTAACTCTGAAAGATTTAGCCAACCACCTTTCACCGATGCGTTTCTCGCCGTGAACATAAACCTACACAAGAAAGATTTTGATAAGAGAAGTAAAAGCTCTGAAAGGGAGAAGTGGCAAACTGATGAAGATGGTAAAACAGTAAAAGAAAGTAATTTATACTAGTAAGGCAAAAAAGTTACCAAATACCTAGGAGAAAACGAAAAGCCAAAAGTAACGATTGAAGCGGCGCTGACGTCATAAACATTAAATGCAGAAGTTGCTTTTTGGGATTAGTGGGAGCGCCGTTCTAGGAAGAAAACTGTTGGAAAAGTGAATCAAAATATGACACGTGTCCCACGATCCATAGCAGAACTCTTGAACTTCTCAGAAGTATTCAGTCCGGATAAATCCAGAGCTGAATACATAAACAGTCCGGAGAATTTTGCTAGTGCCTAGGAGGATTTTTGTGTCTTGCCAAAGGCCTTTGACAAAACCTAAAAAAGGGGCTACTGATGAGTCCGAATTATTCACCACCACTCACTGTGAAAACCGGACAGGGGAAATCCGGAAAATAATCACCCACTGAAGTATCCGGATAGGACAAAAGTATTAAAAACACTAAACACCTTTTGACTAAGCTAATTTCCAATCTGCTTAATAAACTAATGGGTCTTTGAACTCGACCCGATTTCATAAGTTTGACCCGAAAGCCCATATGGCCCATAATTAAGGGTATAAATACCCAACCACTTTCATTAATAAGGGTAATGAACATTTAATACAACCGGGCAGCTTAAATCTCTCACTACAAAACACCCAAACATTTAATACCCTTGAAATACCACAAAACATCTGACAAAATTACCCTCAATCAAAAATAATCCACACCACCCTCCACTGTGATTGTCTTTCCAGCCTGATTCAATAATCCTCCCCATGTCATTGCTTCTTTCCGAGTTACTGAATCAACCAAATCACCCGGCATTAAACCTTGCCTTAAAGAAGCAATAACTACTTGCTTAAAACAATCAGCCAATCCATTATTTTTTTGTTCAGAAAGCGGTTGATGTAGTCCTTTAAAGACTTTATTTGGTTCTTATGCTCAATGAATGATATTATCACTGTTCCCTTTAAGCTCTTTAATTCCCACAAACTGCCTCTGAAAGCTATCTAGAACATATCAAAGGTTGAATAAATACATGTGATAAACTGTTATACCATTTTAATGCACTTCCCTTGAAAGTCTGCGAGAAGACCCGGCATAATAGTTTATCATCATCAAAATTCATCATGAAATTTTTGAAATGTTCAAGGTGATTATCAAGATCTTTGCTTTCACCATATTTCTCCATTTTAGAGCTATCAAAGTGTCTTGGTAGATGTCCAGAAAGAATCTATGAAGACAAAGGTGACTGACTTCAGTTATGACTTCGAGTAAACATATGATCCTTATCAGGATCTTCTTTTTCACTTTTCCCTTTTTATCTTTTTTTAGAATGCTTTTTAGTTAACCTCTCTTTCTTCTTTTGACGGCCATGGTCACTACTTTATGAGGAAGAAGAAGTATTTGAGTCAGATTATGTGGTTGATTTTCCAATAAAATTCGATGTGTTCATCAACTGCTTAGCCTGATGTTCCTTTTTTTTTTAATTTGTGTGAGCCTTCGGGAACTGATCACTTCATCTTGTTTGTAGTTGTTACCTTGCTCATTTGTAACAGTACATCCCGCAGTGAACTTTTCTTTTAATTCTTTTTTAGTGTGCCTTTGGGCCCTCAAAGCTTAAATATCAGCATTCAGTTGATCATGCTCTTCTTGCATGAACTGTCTTTATTCTGTATTATGATTGACATGAGATATAATAACATCCTCATTATCACCTCTTACCCCATCATTTTCAAGAAGGGTAACTTCTTGCATGTCAAGATCCATGTCTCAAAGAACTTCGAAGTAAGATTCGCAAGTATGATGAATATAGCTATTAAGGAACCTCAAACTCCCACTATGGTCCCCAATTTGGTGATGGTAAAATCAGATATAAGGGTAGTTTTGGAAGTTATTAAGTTTGTGTGGTATTAAATTCTTAGTAAGAGATAGATAGAGAAATGAGGTGCTTGTATTTATTAGAGAGGAAAAATGTCCAACTCATTTAATGTTGTTTGTTGAACTATTTATATTCTTTTTGGATCCATTGGCCATTTGGTTCGGGTCATATGTTTGGGTCAATCTCACAAGCCTCCATGACCAAATTCAAAGGTACCAGGCACATAGCTGAGTCATTAAACATACTCTAAGCAAAATTCGACCTACTTTACTGCTTGGGTCCTCCAATATAATCTGACTCTGTTAGTCACAACGCAAGAGAATTATCTTTCAAAACAATAGCATGAGAATCCAACTAAAAGGATAAAAATATTTCATTCTCTCAACTATTATCAATGATTGCTTGAAACTGCTTTTCTTCCTCGATATTTGATTCAAGATCAGCTCTCAAGGAAAATATTTCATTGATACAATTGGAATCACCATTGAGAATGGTCTGAAGATCTGGTAAATAAGTTAAAGGGTTCACTTGGGCTTCGTGACACATAATCAAGCCATAAATAATGAGTTGCAAATAAAAAATAAACAATAAGTGTAAAAGATAAAAAAAAAAAAATCAAAATATATGAGGAAAAATAATGACCCAAAGCCAACAAGCTCCAAAAGAGAAGAATGAATAGACAAAGGCCTTTTTCCCACTAAAGAACCAAATTGAGTAACTATCATAGGAATTCGAAACAAAAGGCATAAGATTCACCCAAAAAAAAACTCGACTGAGAATGTATATTTGAAAAAAAGTCCCCACCAGATTATGCCTTCCTCAAAGTAAGTTTGTTCATGTGACTACGAAGATGCATTTGAGAAGAATAATTCTATAATTTGTCTTCCTTAGAAGATGCACTACCCATATCACTCTTGTTATTCTACCCGTTAATCATAACTTCTTGCAAGAAACAAAAAAAATAAAATTTCCTTTCACTTGATCGCTGGACCATAATTTAGAGAGGAAAAATTGTTTTGGCACTAACATAGAGCCACTAGAAAAACAAAACAAATATCATTTTCTTCCATCATGGTGGAATATCTCGTACATATATTATATACCATCAGTTTATCAAATGGAATATTAATCATATGAACTAAAAAATATAAAACAGACTTAGTAGCAATCAACAAAAAATAGCACTTAAAGAAAAAACAATTTGAGGAAATAAATGCTCGCGTTTAGAATTCTAAAATTCATTGATAAAAAATTATTTATTCTCTATCCTAGTGGCGAGGTACCACTAAAAGAAAAGAAAATATCCTTCAAACCTTCAATATTTTTAGGAATGTCTCTAACATTCTCAAAGAACCACTTGATTTTAATAATGAAGAAATTACTTTTCTCCCGTCCTAAAAACTCAACGACGGATTAATTTATGTTCATGAAAAGCTGTCAAACACCACCTTGCCAAGATGGTGGTGAAGAGAAGTAATAGTCAATATTAGGAGACCAATTGGCTATGAAAAAGATGGCTAAGTTTTTAAAACCTAATAATATTTTTATCGAACTGAAATCAAATACCGTAATAAAAAAGATAGGTGAAGAAAATACATCGCCTTCATAGGGATGACTCAATCCATATAGGTCTAAATAACCTCATTAACAATCATGAATAATAACATATTATCAAATTAATCTTTTGGTCTCCATTTGGGTCACCGACCACTAATATGGGTAAAAAATCATGGCAACCAGAGTCTTTGCCCCCAGTAACTTGCATACTAGATCATACTTGTAAAATTATGGTTATAGACTGAAAAAAATTATTTCTTGTCTATAAAATTTTATAAAGAGAAATGTTTGTCAAATTTTTTATAACAAATTAATAGACACAACAAATCTAAAAAAATCGGTAGACAAAAAGAAAAGGTATTTAACCCCAAACGAAAATAAAAATTAAAGTGTATATATTTTCTTAAATCAATCACATATATTAATTTAGAGGAAATACGGCATGGATAAAAACAAAAAAAAGGTTATGATTAAGGAAGCCCAAACATATACACGCGTAACAGTAAACAAGTTACCTTGACATATAAATTTTCTCATTTCACTTGCACAAGTTCACTCTTTGCATAATTTACTAAATAAAAATATATATTATTCATAAATATCATCCGCCAAGATAAGCAAAAATTTCTTTGGCTGAATGGATAAAGAATAAATTTATTAGCCTTCAATACAGACTAAGGGGGATACTCAAAAAATAAAAAATAAACCATGAAAGAATCAATTCATTCAACATACATACATTTATTCCAAGCATATGACTAATTGGGAATGAAAAAACCAATGATAGTATTTCACCATGTAATTAATACACAAATACTTCCTTAAAATTATAATTCACCAAAATTAGCAATAATTTGTTTTGACCGAATACATAAATGTAATAAAAATTCGGCCCTTAACTTCACTTTTCGTAAAGAACGGAAGGGGAAACTTACAAATCAATAAAATAAAGAAATAAATTAATTTAAAAATAGAGAAGAAAAAATCACATTAATTAGTGAAAAAACAGAAAACAACCAAACAAATAAAGTCGAAGCAAAAAAATGAATCGAAAGAAAAAACAAGCAAAGCTAAAGCAAAAAAAACTCCACAAAGGTAAGAGAACCTCCAACGAAGAATAATATAGTCATTCAAGCATTGTCAACAACAAGTAGAATTTTTAAAGCAATTACAAATTCAAAGACCGAGTGACATTCAAACAAGGAAATTTGTAATAACAAAATGATAATGGATGCTTTGACAAACACAAAAGATGCCTCGGACAAGCGATAGGTGCCTCGACAATGATTAAAGAACGCTTCGGCCAATAACAAGAACACTTCCGGCAATATTAAGCTAGTCTATTTCATTACTCTCACGAAGACTAGGGGGCTATTGATAATGGAATAATTATTTCAGCTCTAACTTATTAGTTGATCATCTTATGCATATGCAAAAATCTTACGAGAATTAGTCAAACTAACACTCAATTTTAAATATTAATAGTTAAAGAAATATAAGTCATTGTCCTCGAATATTTGTAAGATATTTATTGTAACACAATACCTATAAATAAAAGTGCAGTCTGCATCAATAAAACTAACGTATTTTTCTCTACTACTTATGTTTTTTTACTTACGTTATTCATATCCATTATCATTTCAACTCTAAGTCCTATGAACGCTTAAGCTAAGCCTGACCATCCAAATTTATCGACACCACATATAGATAAGATTTTAAAAAAATTATCATAATCAAAATAAGTTAATAATTTTGAATTCATCTTATAAAGAAGGCATTAAATTTATAGTTGTTTTGTTATGGATATTTTGAGAGTTCACAAACAATCACATTCAAGATTTGTTTTAAGAAAATAAAAGGTTTTAGACTCTTGAGGCAATAAGAATAAAAAAATGTGTCATTTTCTCTCTATGACGGTTAAACCTGCTCCATAAGATTCATGACTGAAAATCATATATATATATATACGACTCTTAATTTCATATCAATCCATTAAGATTAGTAACATCATCATCCAATATTATCGTGTGTCATTCATAGACCATAACCATTATTGACTCATACAACCTAATAACTTAAGTATAAAAAAAATAGAACTCTCAATCATATTACATAATAATCTAAATGTTAGTTACATAGTATATTCTATTATATTATTATATATGACTCCAATTATTATATTCATTATCGATTATATTTTATCAACTGGATCATATTTTACAGCTGTTTAACTAAATTAAATATAATAGATGATGATGAGGATAAAGATGATTGTGAAGGTAAAATATGAAGATCGTTTGGTAATTTAATATTTAAGGTTTTTTTGTATAGAGTAGTAAGAGAAAATAGGTGCTTGTATTTAATCCCTTTGGAAAAAAATCCAAACCATTTAATGCCAATAGTTGGGGTATTTATACCTTTTCTCTATGACACATGGGTCATTCGGGTCGGATCTTATATTCGGGTCAATCATATGAGCCCTCAAGCCCAAGAACTAATGTATTAGACACACAGTTGAGTCATTGGTCCACTTAAGTTACTGTTCATTCATTAAATTTTATTTTCCTGGTCCAAAATTCCCCTTCTGATAAAATTAGAATTACTATAATACTCCTCCAACAGTATCCGATCCGATCAGATGAGACATTCTAATTTATGATATCCTTATGCAATATACATCAAATTCTGACATAATGTTTTTTAAAAACAATATTATTTTACAATCACCTTCTTGAAAACAAACGAGCTTTAATCTGGATCGATCTACTTATATTGTGATATTCTTAATGAAATCATTCAAACAAAAATTTAATTGTGTATGAATATGCGATGTGTGAAACGACATAATATAATGGTTATTCAGTCTTGGAATAATTTTTACATAGTCTTCCTATATGTTGACTTATACACACAACAACATCCTTCAACGAGGGCTTTCAAATTTTTACTTATATGATACCCCAAAATAGACTATCGTGGTGGTATATTTGGTTTATTACTACAATTCTAAAAAATATTTGAAGTGGTCGTGTGTCACTTGCATATGATATCAATCTTCCATGAAAATGATAAATGTGTCTACGTCTCGTCATACCAATAACATCTTGAGAAATTCTTGGATGAGATAACCCTTACAATGATTGATATGTTAATTATTGATATATCCCACTTCAAAGCTTAGATTTTTTAAAAGAGATACATACTTTTCAATTTCTAACCCATGAAACAAAAAATCATAAAATATGTATGTATCTCGAGGTCTAATTTAGAATAAGTTGTAGCACAAAACCCCATACATCCTAAGGACCAATACATTTACATCATTACTGAACATGCAAACTAAAACGCGCATATATATATATATATATATGAAGGGAACACAACAAAAAAGTCTAATAATACCAAAAAAACATAAATATTCATATCATTAACTAAATATGTAACTGAAACACCTATGACAAAGGATTGCCTAAAATAATAAAAAAATCCAAAATTACTAAAAACTTTTGTCATGGAATTGACAAGTTGTCATGTAAAACAACACAAAAACATAATGTAAAAATAACTGACGGTTTCTATTGAGAACATCTAGATTTGTCACGATAAAAAATTGGCATTGCGGTGACACATATGCTCGTCTCAATGCATGCCGTCAGCAAGTCAGTATTTGGCGCGATGCATGTATTTGTGCAATCGTTACACTATTGCAGTACCCAATTCGACGGAATAATGTATTTTTTTATGGAGGCTATCATTAATTTCATAACAAAAAATTATTTTTTATTTATGTAGAAATATAAAATAGATTTTATTATTGTCATATCAATTTTGTACAAACTAAAACCCTATATATAGGCTGTGAATATATCCTAATAATATTTTAGTCTACTATAATAATGTCTAGTCTACCATAATAATGTATACAATAAATTGTCATTGACTATTAACTACAATAAACTGTGTACTCGATATGTTTTATTATTTCCATTAACACTCCCCCTCAAGCTTGTGCGAAAGTACTTGAAACTATCGTGGTTTGAAGTCTTTGGAACTTGTACAAAAGTGCTTGAAGGGCAAGCTTGATCGAAAGGATGAAACGAAATCACACTCCCCTCAAGTTTGAGCATATAGATTAAGCATTCCTAGCTTGTTGTAAATATAATTAATACGTAATCCATTGAGGGCTTTTGTGAATATATCTCATAATTGTTCTCTTGTTTTGATATATTCTGTATGAATGAAATTTTGTTGAATCTTTTCGTGGATAAAATGACAATCAATTTCAATATGTTTCGTTCTTTCATGAAAAACATGTTTAGACGTAATGTGAAACGTCGCTTGATTATCACACCATAACTTTGCATGCATGATAGTTTTTATGCCAATATCATTCAGCAATTGGAAAATCCAAATTATCTCACAAGTAGATTGAGTCATGGCTATATATTCAGCTTCAGCAGTCGATCTTGATACAACATTTTGTTTCTTACTCTTCCAAGATACTAAGTTACCCCTTAGAAACACACAGTAACTAGTGGTTGGTCTTAATCAGCTTTAGATTCAACCCAATCTGCATCTGCAAACACTCTATATTAGTATGATCATTACTGTCATACCACAATCCGAGTCCATGAGCTGATTTGAGATAACACGAGATATGTTTTAGTGCTACCTAATGATTAACCGTTGGTGATGACATAAATTGACTCACAATACTAACTGGATACGCAATGTCTGGTCGAGTTACTATAAGATAATTAAGTTTTCCTACCAATCGACAATATTTTATGGATCACCAAATAATTCTCCATCATCTTTTCGTAGCTGCAAATTAGGAACCATCGGTGTATTACATGGTTTTGCTCCTAACTTGCATGTTTCCATCAATAAAACAAAACATATTGATAGAAGAATACATTTCTTGCTTCTTGTTATTTCCATTCCCAAAAAGAACTTCAATGGTCCTAAATGTTTTGTTTAAAATTTTGAATGAAGAATTGTTTTAAGTAAATAAATTCCTTCACTACCACTACCAGTAATGATTATGTCATCAACATACACAACCACAAGTATAATTCCATTTACAGAACTTTTATAAAATACAGAATGATCACAACTACTCTTCTTTAACCCAAATTCATTGAGTGTCTCACTAAACTTGTCAAACCAAGCATGTGGACTTTGTTTCAAACCATATAAGGATTTGTACAAACAACATACATTTCATCTCCCCCCCCCCCTTGAGCAAAAAACCCATTTGGTTGCTCCATATACACTCTTCTTGGAGATCTCCATGTAAGAATGCATTTTTATGTCTAACTGATGTGATGGCCAATCATTTGAAACTGCTACCGAAATAAATAAATAAATAAATAAATAAATAGAGGTAAACTTTGCTACCGGAGAAAATGTCTCAGAGTAGTCAACACCATAAATTTAAGCATATCCTTTTGCTACAAGTCTTTCTTTAAAATGAGCTATAACCCCATATGGATTCAATTTGACATTAGATACCCATCTACAACCAATAGCTTGCTTTCCGGTAAGTAAATTAACCAAATTCCAAGTACCAGTATCTTCTAATGCTTTTATCTCTTAAAATATTGCAGCTTTCCAACCAGAATGACATAAAGCTTCACGAACAATTTTTGGAATATAAATAGAATCAAGAGTTGCAATAAAAGCTTTTGTAGAAGGTGAAAATGATCATATTTTGCAAAAGAGAAAATTGGATAAGTACATTATCACTATTTTGATGAGCAATAGGAAAGTCAATATCGGACTCACTATCGTTTGTAACAGGATCCGAAGACGAAAGAATCGATAATGGGCATCTTGGATGAGATTTTAGATGTCAGGAATAAACATGTGTAATGGGAGGTCGAGATAGTGGAGGAAGTGCAACAGGTTGCGTAACATAATCAGTTTTAGTAATGCTAGGGATTGAACTACGGAATAAATGAGGAGGTCAGCGTTCTCTTTATCTGTGTGAAGGTTCACGCTAGGCGCAATTGTAAAAAATGAAACATGCTCTAAAAATTAACATCTCTAGACACGACATACCGGTTAGAGAGGGAGAAAAACATTTGTATCCCTTCTGAACTCTAGAATATCCAAGAAAAATACATTTTAATGATTTAGGATCTAATTTTGTACGATTAGGATTAACATCCCTAACGAAACAAGTACAACCAAATATGCGGGGTTCAACATGAAATGAAGGTTTTGAAGTATTCTGAAGAATAGAAGACGGCATTCGATTTATTAAATAACAAGTAGTAGAAATAGCATATGCCCTAAATGTTTGTTGGCACTTTCATTTGAAAAAGAAGTGCACGAGCAACTTCTAGAAGATATCTATTTTTTCTTTCACCGATACTATTTTGAGATGGTGTGTCTACACAAGAGGTTTGATGCAAAATTCCATGTTGTTCCATTAAAGATTGAAATGCAGTTGAACAATATTTTTTACTATAATCACTTCTTAAAATATGAGTCGTACAATTAAACTGAGTATCAATTTCTGCATGAAATTTACAAAATATTGAAAATAATTTTGAACGATTTTTCATGAAATAAATCCATGTAACTCGAGAATGATCATCAACAAAACTAACAAAATACTTAAAATCTGATTTAGATATGACTGGCCAATGACCCCAAATATCTGAATGGACTAATTCAAAATGAGACTCAAACAGATCTAGAGCCTAAAACAGTAGATGATGACCTATCTGCCAATGTCACATCTGAATGATGTATGTTTGTAAAAGTTGAAAAAAGTTTTGGATTACCCGTCATATTTTTTTAGTGACATCAATATCAATGACCTAATCTGATGACGAAGAAAGAAAACATTTTGAATTACCTGATCCGGAAGCTGCATTATTTGTAGGATTAAAACACTTCAATGATTCCTGATACTTGGAAAACTAAGCATATTCTTCCGCATAAAGCACAACCGGTGCTCTAAAATATTTCTTAGTAAATTGTTGTGGTCATTGTGTTTGTCGTGGTTGTTTTGTTTTTTGTGATTGTTGTGGTTGTTATGGATAGTTCCACCTTGTGTGATCGAATTCATGATAATAGGAACACTTATGTGGCTGAGATTTCGAAAAACACCTCTTCCGTAATTATTGAACCTATCTCGATTACTGCAGTAAAGACTCTAACCAAATCTATTTTCTTCCATTCAATAAAATTAAGAACTGATATAAAAAAAGAAAAAAAATTGTTTTGATTACAGAGTAATCAAATCTTATCTTATACCATCTAGAAGTATAAAATAGATTTTATTATTGGCATATTAATTATGTACAAACTAAAACCCTATATATATATATATATATATATATATATATATATATATATATATGTGTGTGTGTGTGTGTGTGTGTGTGTGTGTGTGTGTGTGTGTGTGGGAAATGACACCCTAAGTACATATTGACCAAACATATTAGTATATAGTACCCAAAACTGGGTTAATGCTCACTTAATACCTATCTCAATAAAATAATTCACTTTCAAGACCTATTTTTTTAATACCATAACTACCCTCAACCTAATATATAAGCCTTATTTTGAGAATTAATGGGTATTTTCACCCAATCAACAATTTTGAATTTTGAATTTTGAACCAGCCTCCACTCTCTCTCTCTTAACACTTCCAAAACACTTGTATTTATGAAAAATTGTTACAGTGATCACTCGATCGCCGCCAACCACTAGCAACATCTCGGCGACCACCCTAAACCACCGTTGACCACCCTAAACCACCGTCCGGTACCCGTTAACCACCGTAATCCACCGTTTTTCAACAAATAGCCACCAAGAACCGATTTACGTTTTTACCGGCGAAAAGCTTCGATTAACCAGTCAGTCTTTCGATTCTGGTGAATCTTTAAGCACTGTGAGACGTCAAACAGCTTATTTTCTCATCAATTTCAACCATCGTGAAACCATTCCAAGGTGAGATACGCCTACGAAACCCTGTCGTTTTTTCGTTCTTGTGGAACCAGAACTACCTTAATCTGTTTAGTACGAAATCATGTATGTTATGGTATTTTCTTGTTGAGAATGTGTTTAGGTCATTATTGAGGTCGTGTTTTTCGTTTTTTCCTTGCTCTATAACGAATTCGGTAAGTTTTTATAGTTTATGGTGATTTAGGGAACATGATACGATTTTATGTGGACATGATGCAATTTATGTGTTTAATTATGACATTGCTAGATAAACATTTATGGCATTGTTAGATGCATGTAATAATTTTGTAGTACAGACTTAAGTGACATTGCTAAGTATGTTACATTGAGTATGCTATATATGTTGTATCTACTACAATTGAACCATGCGATTTATGTTGCGTTGCACTTTAGCTTGTATTTATGGGGTTGTTGCAATTGAACCATGTGATTTGTGTTTATTTGCTCCCTAACGTGTGGATGTATAATTGCTAGATGCGCGGATTATGACATTGCTAGATGCATGTTATAAAATTATAGTACACACTTAACTGACATTGCTAGATATCTTACATTGAGTATGATAGGTAGGTTGTATCTACTGCAATTGAACCATGCGATTTATGTTGATCAGTTCCTTGCATTTTAGCTTGTATTTACATTGTTACTTAATTGTTAGATTGCGATTGTATACATAAAATATCGTTAGATTGGTTTAAGAATTGATAGATCTATTTGTTCCCTAACGCATACCTTCTTTCTAGATTCCACTACAACAAACTAACCCAATCTTCTGGTGATTTAGGGAACAAGATTCGATTTCCGTGAAGAGCATGCGATTTTGGTGTTTAATTATGACATTGCTATATAGACGTTTATGACATTGCTAGATACATGTAATAAATTTGTAGTACACACTTAACTGACATTGTTAGATATGTTACATTGAGTATGCTAGATAGGTTGTATCTACTCCAACTGAACCATGCGATTTATATTGATTAGTTCATTACGTTTTAGCTTGTATTTAGCGGGTTGCTACAATTGAACCATGCGATTTATGTTTATTTGTTCCTTAACGTATTCTTTCTTGCTAGATACATGGATGTGTAATTGCTAGATACGCATATTATGACATTGCTAGATACATGTTATAAATTTGTAGTACACACTTAACTGACATTGCTAGATATCTTACATTGAGTATGCTAGATAGGTTGTATCTATTACAACTGAACCATGTGATTTATACACACTTGTCTAAAAAAATGTTATTGCGATTTACATTTATATGACATTGCTATATACGTATTATATGACATTGATATATACAATATCATGACATTGATAGATACTTTATTATAACATTGCTAGATATTCAATTACGACGTTGCTAGATACGTAATAATTGTGAAATTGTTGGATATACTAGTAATGGCAGGATCTTGCTAGATATATTAATAATACATTGTTAGATACACGTAATATGACATTGCTAGATGCTCGTAATATGACAATAATAATACATTGCTATTATTAAGAGGTATTGCTAGAGACATCAAGGTGAAATTACATTGCGATTGCCAACTGTATGTGACTGTATAACTGGTTTGCTTTGCATTTTTCATCGCTAACTATACAAATGAAATCACTAGATATTAAAGAGTTATCAATTCCACAAGTCGATACGTTGTGATTGGTATCACAGTTCTGAGTAATCCTTTAATACAGGTACTACCATTGTTAGCTATGACATAAAAACATTAACGTCTAAACAAGATACTTACAAACAACATCCAATTTAATATGAATTACACAATTAAACAATTGTCCCAAAAAATAATTTCAAAATCAAATGAAACTACCATCGTCGGTTTGTGTTTGAATCATTGAGGAAATGCTTAAATATTTCAGCTCTCCTTTTAGCGAGCATATCCTCTCCATATTTCAGAGGAACATACCCTTTTTGAATGATGTCTTTCGCATACTCACAAACAAAAATCCAACGGTCAAGGCTTTTGTCTGGCTGTTGTGGGATATCTCTCATTGTCTTGATTTTGTATCAACCCTGACGCAGTAAGCCAACTGTAAATACAGGCACCCCATAAACATTACAATTTAGGCTACTATAACATTGCTAGATACGTTTTATGGCATTGCTAGATACACTCATGAGACATCGCTAGATACTCTGGGGAGAAATTTCTAGACACACTAATATAACATTGTTACAAACACTAACATGCCATTGTTGGGTATCTTACTGTTACAATTGCTAGATACATGGAAATATCACTAGGACTGTAAGTCTAATATCATACATTCAAATTGCTAGATACGTTTATGTGAATTTGCTAGACACACTTACAGTATCATACATTCAAACTATGTTGGCCTGCATAAATCGCAATTGCTAGTTATGTATCACATACAAATTTAAAATTTCATAACCTATATCGCAATCACCCTAACAAATCAGAAAAAACTTGTCATGATGCGAATGTAGTGGGCTTTTTTCAAACCAGTTTGCTAGATATTACCAAGCAAACATTCATTGCGTTTCACTAACCAAACAAAAACATCAACTAACTTACACATTGCTAGACATATTGCAGACATTGCTATACATTGCTAGACATATTGCTGACATTGCTAGACATATTGCAGGCATTGCTATACATGAACAACATTACATACATTGTAAGACACATTGTGTCAATACATCAAAAATTGAAGACATTGCTAGATACGGCCAACAAAATATTGAGAGGATGCAATTCATGTAAAACGAGCCATGAACCACCTTCTGCTCTGTCGGCATGTTCCGATATCAACACCTACACTAACATAGCATCTACCGACGAACAAAAATTCTCACACAAACATCTTCAACCCTTAACTAATGCAACCTCAAACACATAAAGTTAAAAAAAACAACCACATCATACATATATACAAACTGAACTATATACAACTGCCGAAATCGACAAAGCATGAACAGCACACACAACTGGTTCTGCTATGACTTTTCGAAACCAAAAACACACTCCAACAGTACTTATCGATGTTACAGTGTGTCGTCCGGCAAAAAAACACCACCGAAGAAGAAAACTAACCTGTAGGAGTAAAACAATGTCATAAAGTATATCGGAATGCAAATGATGTCGGCAACGTCTTCTCAACGACGATCGGAGTCGGAAAGTTTTATTGTCGCCGGAAAACTTAGTTCACGGTTGTGTCGAATGTGGATTTTTTGTTCACTCTTGGGTTTCATGTTTTTCTTAAAAAATTAGAAAAGTGAAATTGGAGGGAATGGTAACCCAAAAATCAGGCTTATGAAATAAAAAAGTGGATTCTAATCAAATTGACCTATTTTATATTTTAGAGGATATTTTTTATCCAAATTATTAAAAAAGTGGATTCTAATCAAATTGACCTATTTTATATTTTAGAGGATATTTTTTATCCAAATTATTGTTCAAAATACTTTATGAAACTAGAGTAGGTATTTATAAGTATTTTTTGTATATTATGAATATATCATAATAATATTTTAGTTTAATAATAATGTCTGGTCTACTGTTGGTCTACCGTAATAATAATAATGTATACAATAAATTGTAATTTATTGAGTACAATAGAGTATATAGAGTATCTTCTATTATTTCCATTGACAATTTCAAATCAAAACTTTTGCAATTACAAAATCAAGATCTTTTGATCACAAATGACTTTTAAAAGTGATTAAGGTAACTCGACATGTATGATGAGAGTGGAAATAAATTTAGTAATCTTTAACCGACTTTAAAAAAAAGTACAGGTAGCTTTTATACTAGTGAGACAGTGGATACCAAAATCTCAATATAGGTAGCCTAAAATGATAATGTTTGTTAGAAATCTATACACAAATGATGAAGAGTGCAAAAATATTTATAGACATGTTTACTTATTCGCTTTAAAATTTTATATGAAAGTAATAAGTCTTCCTGAAAGTGGATCGACCTCGCTAAGGTATGTGTTCGAAGGAATAATGGATATTGACGCTTTACAACCTTGAATATTTTGAACTCACATCAACCTTACTTAGGTATATGTTCGAAGGAATAACGGTTCAGAATCCGTGAAGAAAGTGTAAATGCAGATAGAGAAAATGATTGTTCAAAGAGAGATAAAAGAACTTCCTCTTGAGCCATCATAACATTTATCAACACAGGCTGATGATAAGCGTTTGCACATCCATCGTAACATTTGACAGCAGAGGCAATGATGATAAGAGTTTTACTATTCTTTTCTCAAATAAAGTTGATGTGAGCTGACCAGCAAAAATACAGAGTTAAGGATTTGATCCACCAGGCAGCTCTGATAAAGGCAAGCTAAAAAAATGGCCATACTAGAAAATCCTGCATGCAGTTTTACTGCACAAGAGCCGAGCGAGAACCAATCATTTGAATTGATTAAACGAAATGGAAAAAGCGGGGCACCCTATTGTCCCATACCAAAGGGAGGCCTGCTAAACTCAATCCACCATACGATGCGGGCTCGCGAGTCCAAAAGAAAAGATTTTTAAGGCTGAAACCAACGCCAATGGATGAGTCGGAGCCATGCAAAGAGTCAACTAGAAAGAGGTTTGTCCATGGTAGAGTGGCATTGCCTAACGGTTGCTAGAGAAGTTGCCACAATTAAATTTAACTCAGAATGGAGAATGACAAATCTACGAATCAGAACATCATCAACGTAACTGGTTAGGCTATGTCAGGTGGTGCCAGAATCGGCACCAGTGGCATGTCCAAAGGAGGGATCAGGCTAAAGAAGGGGGAGCTCATCTACTTGTAGGATCAAAACCTTCTAAAAATCGCAATCAATTTTAGTTTTGTTGCCTACTGCTGAAAAAGTAAATAACTCCGAGCTAAATAAATACAAATGAGATGGCACTAAAACTTGAAAATAAACTTTAAAGTGAAGCACTTACAAGATTTTTAAATGAATGTAAGGGAAAATGTGAATTATTTAATTCGATTGTTTTACACAATTTCATTTCCCAAATGATTCACCACCATCACACTCTAAAACGTAGGCCTTGTGCCACCAGCGTTCCAAGCGGAAACATCACCTATTAAACCATAGTTCCCTGCGTTCACTCCTAAATTATGGAACGGAACACCTCCTCCACCTTCATCACCACCACCACCACCACCGATGCCGCTGGTGTTTCCACTGCCTGTGATTCCTGAAGATTGAGAAACTGCTGGCTGCACCTGAATGGCTGCCGTGGCTTCCTCCTCCTCTAAGGGTAACTTATCATAAACTGCATTTGCAAATGATGCCGCCATCAATACCACAGGACCCGAAGCCATTAATAACCCTGACACACTTCCTCCTACAATTTGTCCCTGACCACCTGCAAGATATATTGTCAAGCCGCCGGCTCCAGGTGGTGCTGGTGGTGGAAGCATTGTCCCTGTTAACGACAATATCTCAAACCGGCCCTGTAGGGTTACGACACTTCCAGGTGGAGCAGCTGGTTGCTTTATTGTAACATTTGTTACAGCTCCAGTGCCACTCAAGATACAGATACCTCGTCCGCGGCACCTTGCGAAGTTTGTGACTGACTCGACTATATCTGAACCGCCTGACACTTCTAGTAAATGGGATCTAAGAGCATTTGGGCTGTCACGAGTGATGATTATTGGAGGCTTTGGTTTGTTCTTGGAACCAGATGGACGTCCACGAGGTCTACGTCCAGACCCAGAAGTTGAACCAGAGCCACCAGTATTTATTGCACCATGAGGTTCAATTCTTTGTTCTGTTTCTGGTGAGTCTGTGACGGTAGGGGTGCGGTTTTGAGGGTCTGATGATCTTTGTAGCTGCAACTCTGATCCCATAAGTGGATGGATGTAGCGAGAACCTGACCCTGGTTGCATCCCGGACATGACAATACTTACTTGAAAAATGCACAAAAGATAGATACTTTTGTTTAGCTTCCAGACTTCACTTAGTACCAGACGATTTTAACCGAAAGAGAAAAGAATACTATAGTAGATCAAGACGAAAGCTACGAATGTTAGAATTAGCTTTATATTTGTAGCATCTAGCTGAAGCTTCAGATTCAGATCTTTGCAAGAAGGAAAGTAAACAAAAGCAGAAGAAACTTGAGACAAATATAGAGCAAAACCACACTAGAAAAATTTTATATAAGAGAACATCCATGGAATTATTTATCTTATTATAATAATACTATCAGTAACTTTTCCACCAAAAACTATGCTTTGAATATCTGAAAACCAAGCTTCGCATAAAATAGCTTAAAAGAGAGCAATCGAAGCAATAAATAACGGAAAGAAAGAGAGAGAGAATATAGAAAGCAATTTCAAAGTTAAAATTTAAAAAAGAACAAGAACATGCTTACGGGATCATCAAGGCATTATAATACATTGTCTTAAAAACTATTATAAAAACTGCATTAGATAAATTATCAAAGACCCATCACTTCATCTTATTCTATAAATCGATCACCAACATCAATCATCTTCCTAGTTTAATAAACTAATTACACTTTTTTATTACATTATAAAACCCTAATCTAGTGGTTGTTCATGGGTAGCAACTCAAACCATGTGATAGTAACTAGTTAAATAAAGCTCTGATTGTTGAGTTCTAAGAAAGGGTAGGGTAGCCACATGCAGTCCATTAAAGGAAAATATTTCTCGAGAAAATACCTGTGCCAGTATCTAGTAAAATTACTTTCCTTGAGCTACTAGAAAAGACTAGACTTAGCTACTCAATAAAAAAAAACTATATAAAACATTGGTTACTGTATTCAGGTGGAAATAAGTGCAGAACATGCTACATTACCATCCATAATTATAAAGAGTATATGGTCTCATGACTCAAGCTTTTTATCTTATTCCTAGTCTCTCTCTTGTTCATTGTATGTTGATCAAGACATAACATTAATAAATTAACTTATTAAACAAAGGTGATAAAAACTATGAAAGGCGACAAAGTATCCTAGACTAAGTCACTAATCAATTGGAGAAATACAACCTGGTGCTTAGCACAATAATTATTAACAATATCCCAACACTATCCCATGTGGTTACTTCATTTCTTATCTTTGATAATTTCTTATATCATGAGTGATCCCTAAACGTTACCTATATTTTTTAAACAAGTTTTCAACTATTTTCTTCGCAAAATAGCCGGATCGTATCGCTTATACTACCATAAGTGCATTGCCTGAACATGCTAGGATATAATCTTAGCAAAATACAGACACCAACCGGCTCCAGAGCATTCTAATGGAGCAATCTAAAGACCGAGGATCCCCTTCTAGCATAATTCTTACTTTAGGAAACCAATTTGGTGAGAAAAGATAAGTAAGAGACTACTCTCAGAAACTGCATTATAGTTGGGAGAATAATTCTCAAACCATCCCTCTAATTACCATTTCCTAAAGTTATGAGGTTTTCATTTGTATATTAAAAAGGCAATGAGAGGTTTGATGTGATTAAGGTAGAATACAGAACAAATAAAAGAATCTTATAGCTCACCTGAACAGGCTGTCTTTATTAATACAAAACTATGAGGAATGAGCATGCATCTGGTCCAAAGTTACAATCTAGTTTCTATGAGCCTTAAAATTACCATTCCGATATAAGCTGTGAATGTAGTATTAGCAGCACAGAGCTCAAGTTAGTTTAAACTGTTGCGTGATTAGCTTCAAATGTTTGTTTAAGCTCTAAAGTGTATTAAAGTTGTGTTAGGAGCATCTAGGTTAAAATTTAATTTCCACTATACTTCTGCAGAGTAGATCAACGTTTTAATCCTTAGTTATATACTGCGCACATTTTCAACCTTATGAGTAACGCACCCCAACTTTGTAGCGAGAACATTACATAAAAGAAACTCTAGTTCTATAGATGCTTACAGAAAAAATTCAAAGCTATAAAAAGAATAAGAGAAAGAGAAAGCATACTCTGCTGGTTCCTCTGTGCTTAGGCTGAATTGAGGTGCCAACTCTTCTGGATTCCATATCTGAGAAGAGTTAAGTAGTTAATAAATTCACACATTTCAGTTCAATTAATTATATTTCTGGACTGGCCATCAGGAAGGAATGTGATATTATAACTACTAAATGGAATTCATTTACAAGTACAATTATGAGCGAAAATTGTAAAGCAGAATCTAATCACATCATTATTCATTCATATGAAAATAATGAACTTTCTTCTCATTGAAACTAAATCATGAATAACATTTTGATAGAAATATGAAACTAAATCTCTTCAAACTTTTACACACCTTAATGTTGTTAGAAGAGAAAATACAAAACAACAAAAAAAGAACAATGGAAAATAGTACAAACAAGTGTTACTGTGTTAGTTGTTCTCTCTATCTTCTTTCCTTTCCTATCTCTTTCTCAATAAACCTAAACGATATTATGATGTCACTGCATTGTTACAGCTTTTTCATCTCAAGCTATCTTTGTGAACCAATACTGGAAACGTCTTTGCTAGATCTGTTGTATTTCATGTGACTCTTGACAAGCTGTCCAGCAGCAAGAGCTGACATGAGAGAGAGTTCCCCAGCAAGAACGGAACCAGCCACAATGGTTGCGAGCAGTCTTGCATTTGACCCAGGTGCGTCTTTACTTGAACCTTTAACACCGAGCAAGTTCAAACAAGCTGATTGAGATGCCAGTTGAGTACCACCTCCAATTGTACCAACCTAAAACAATATAATTGTTAATCTCGCAATACTAAACTACTATATTAGTCAAAATGGTCTCAGCAGCTAAGCCTGACAAAAGGCGACGTTTTAATCAAATTGCATATAGATACATGCTGAGTACTATATTCCAGGCATTTTCTTTATGCTGTCTTAAATATTATCCGTCGCATCAGTTGTATTGATTCCTCTAGATAATCATTGATTTTATTGACATAGACTTATAGTATCGCATAACTTCTAAACTCAAACTGAGTGAAATTAGAACCTACTAGTTGCAAGTTACTAGAATGCCGTACTTAAATTAAGCACATCGTTCTGAGTTAGATTGTTTAAATATGAGAAATGTTACCTCGATAGAAGGCATTGTGACAGAGACATGAAGATCCTTGCCATCATTAACGGCCTCCATCATGGTGATACAGTTAGAACTCTCAACATTTTGTGCAGGGTCTTGTCCAGTTGCAAGATAGATAGCAGAAACGATATTGCTGGCGTGGGCGTTGAAGCCACCTAGAGCTCCAGCAATAGCAGAACCCGTAAGGTTCTTGAGCATGTTAAGCTCAACTAAAGCCTCAACGGTAGTCTTTAACACCTTTGTCACCACATCGCCTTTAATGATAGCCTCACAAACAACAGATTTGCCACGTCCCTCTATCCAATTAACAGCAGCGGGTTTTTTGTCGGAGCAATAATTCCCTGATCATCATACATGTATCAAGATATTAGAAATTTATAAAACTATTGAGTTATGGGACACAAAAGAAGAGCATAGAGAATGAAGCAAGGATAGGACGGTGTTGTTACCAGAGATGCCAATGATATCCATGTCAGGGAAATCGTTCTCGAGGAAGTCCAAGACATTCTGCACACCTTTGGAAACCATGTTCATCCCCATAGCATCACCAGTGCTGCATGTAAACCTCATGTAGAGATTCTTTCCAGCAATGGCGCATTTAATGTTTTGTAGCCTTCCGAACCTGCTTGATCTGATAAACGGAAGAATATGATGTGTCATTCATTTCATCCAAAATGTGGAATGGATCAAAGATCTAAACTTTCTAGCTTGTAAAAAGCATTTGGAAGGTGAAGAAGCAAAGTCTTAACACTAAATTTCATATAATGTATAAGAGAAAGAGGAGAGTTTTACTTGTTAAAGACACAAGACAAAGTCTCGAAATTCTCAGGATCCTCAAGATAAAACTTCAAATCAGCAGCCCTCTTTGCAGTGCCGAACCTAACAACTGGAGCTCTAGTCATCCCATCTCTCAAGAGAACGCTAGTGGCGCCACCAGAGATGTGAATGGCTTTGCAGCCCCTGTTAGTGCTAGCAACCAAACAACCCTCGGTTGTCCCCATTGGAACCGAATACTCTTTGCCATTGAGAAGCAATGGACCAGCAATTCCTACAGGAATCTGCACGTAACCCACTGGCATCTCGCAGCATTGACCTAATATCGACTCATAGTCTAATCCTTCGAGCGGCAATCCCGCAAGAGACCTTCCTGTCGTCCTCTGTAGAGCTTCACGCCTGATCCTGGCCGCTCTCTCACAGTCCCCAAGCTTAGATTCAAGGGAGTATGAAGGAACAGTTCCCTCAACCACCGAATTAACGATCTCTTCGTCCTCAGCTGAAAGTGGTGTATCCAAACCAAATTTGGATTCAGTTCTTGCCACCGAAACAATCGGGGTAACAGGAGGAACTTCCCGAACGGGCTCCACCTGCTTCACCTGCTCTTCGTGTTCTTCTTCGGCGGTGGGACGAACAATCAGAGACTGAACGTAATCGATCCCAAAGAAGCCTAACAAGTACACAAAGGACGCGAGAAAAGCCAAGAGCGACACCATCTCTGACAAATCAAGGATGTGGAGAGGGATCGAGTTACGGATCTTCTCGCGCCAGCGAGTGAGGAGGAAGTAGACGACGGAGAAGAAGAGGATGAAGAAGACGGCGTTGTTGATATAAAACGGGAGAGGTAACAAGTCCGATGGTTTAGTAGATGCGCGTTGTTGGTCTTTACCGGCCACCACCATTTTAGACGGTTTGGAAGCTGAACGAAGAGTACTGGCCTCCATCGCAGCGGTGGTGGTGGTGACGGAGAGATAGCAGAGACGATAAAATTGAGAAAAACACAAGAAGAGGTTAGGAAAAATGTGAAGAGGTGAATGGGATTTTAAGGAAGGTAGAAGACGAATTGGGGAAAGGAGATTGAATGAAGAAGCGAAAGGTGAGGAGGTTTCAGTGATTCATTTTGGAGGTAAGCCGTTCAATGGTTTCTCTGACTGGAATTAAAGAGAGGTGATCAGAGCGAAATCAAATGACAACTGTTCAAATTATTGTTTTTTCATAGAGCTGTAGAATTCGAACCAGGAGTTGTGCTTATTCACCCATTTTTATTTTCTATTCATCAAATATACATGATGTACACGGCTATAATTTGTGGGGAAGATTAGATCCATACTTACTTAACATATTGTCATTAAGTATTTTATTACTATTAGTATGAAAAAGTTGGAGGTTACTGGTCTAATACCAAATATAAATTTCTTTTATTAGCATGAAATAGTTGGAGTTCACTAATAGACATCTTAACGGATTCTTCAAATATAACTCTTCTTCATCCTTTTTAGTCGAGAGGCTCGTTGTAAATCCGCTTTACTATTTGTAAAAGTTTTATTTTGAACTCATAATCTTTGGTTATAAACACGTCTTATTCTACCAACTCGGTTATTTTTTAGAACGAGAAGTTTTACATTTTATTTTTTCTACTTCGTCAAATTTAAATAGATGATTTCACACTTTTTTTTATTTGATTTTACAATTCGTTATGTTCTAATCTCATATATCGCATAGTGTATTTCGCATCTTGCAGCTAAACGAACAAAATAAATTTAATTGTGGTATCATATTTAAAACAAAAAAATACAAGTTTAACAATTATCTCGCATCTTGCAATTTTTATAAGTTTAGTCTCACACTTCTCATCCAAGCAAAAAAATAATTGTCTCTCATTTGGTATCTCGGGTACCCTCTTAGTCTCGTCTCGCATTTCATACTTAGACAAAAAAAAAATCAAATTTAACCTTAATCTCAGTTTAAAACGATTTTATTTTGTCTAAGTGCGACATGCGAGATGCGAAACCAGGGCATAACAAAGTGCGACATGCGAGACTAAGCAAAATGAAGTAGGAGACCAACCTAACTAGATGTGGTGAAAAAAAATGAAAAGTATCATTCACGAATCTAGTTTTGTTCGTCTTAAAAAAAATCAAAACTCATGGTACTTTCAGATTTCTTTTTTCGAGCTACAGTTTCACATGTATATGGGATATTTAATATTAGTTTGTATATGGGCTAGGGTTTAATTTCTGCCACACTATATATATACATTGTAATTGTGATATGCCAAAATAAGTTATTTGGTTTACGTGCTAAAAGGGTGAATATATGAGAGACACGTTAACTCAGTAGTCTCTTGTGTCCTACTCTCTGTTCGAAATGTTTCTTGTGTGCTTCTGGATTATTTAGTGAATGATATTTTCATATAAAAGACACATTCACTTAACATAGTATCAGAGTCATCATGTCATGTGATTATATAGAAAACCTTAGCCTCTAAAATTTTCCTCTTGCGCCGACGTGTTTCCGGCATAGCCTTCATCAGCCAATATTTATCTGGCCCTTGTCATCTTGTGACTAACGTATTTTCGGTCTTCTTCCTCTTGCATCGACGTATTTCTGGTGTAGCCTTCATGAGCCAACGTGTTTTTGGATTTTGTTCTCTCAAGTCCGATATATTTCCAATTTTGTTCATTTGGCACTAACGTATTACCGGTGTAATCTTGTTTGTTTTCTCATCACCGACATTTTTTCCGATAGTTTTTCAAAAGCTCTGATAGAATATGTGGTTCAGTTTACTCCTCGAGGTACTTCTTTGTCTGTCCCACGTTATTCTCAGTGTTTTTGTACTTATTGTCACAAAAATGATCATGAGGAATCCAATTTGTATGCCAAACATGGGTATCATACAAGTTGGGTGAAACATCCGGGCACTACACCATCTTACGGCGATGGAAAGACATGTCTGCGCGGACTGCCAGGCAGTGGCGCTCTAAGGTCGTGCGGAACGACGGCACGGACAACCAGCGTGGGTCCGTCAGCTGCGGCTATTGTCGAGTTACTTGCTGGTGAGGCTTCTCATCTCTCTGGTCAGTTGCAGCAGTTGTTTTCCCTTCTTTCAGCATACAAAGTTTCCTATACTAATGAGCTTCTGAGTGGTAAGTTGTTCAGTACTCTTTGGATTATTGATACTAGGGTTTCTAATCACATAACATGTGACATATCTCTATTGTATAATGTACTGTTATGCCATCCTGTGTAGTATCATTGCCCGATGATTCTCAGGTTACTGCTACACATTGTGGTAGTGTGCGCTTGTCTTATCAGTTATATTTGTAGAATTTATTTTTGGTTCCTAAGATTACTTGTAATCTGTTTTTAGTATCCCATTTGACTAATGATCTCGACTGTATTGTTTGTTGTGTTAAGTTTGGTTGTGTTATTCATGATCGGCGATAAGAGATTTTGATTGGAGTGGGTGAGCAAAGAGTTGAAAGGTATTACTTCAGCAATACACTGAAGACCAAAGTTTGTAGTGGTGCAATGGTTGATAGTGACGCTGAGTTGGGGCACCGTAGGTTGGGACATCCTTCAGCTAAGATAATTTAGTATTTACATTTTGTTTCTAACACTGGTGATAAGAGTGTAGCTCACTCGTGAGTTGTTTGTTTTCACGCTAAACAGACTACTGAATGTTTTTTTGTCAGTGAATCTAAAGCGACTACTTGTTTTGAATTAATTCATTGTAATTTATAGGGTTCTTATTATATTTTGTCTTTCTGTGTTGCGCGATATTTTCTCCCACTATTGTCGGTAATTACTATCGTGTTGTATGGATTTATTTTTTGTCTGATAAAACAGAAGTAACTTTCATGTTTTTATATTTTCTCACAATGACTAAGAAACAATTTAATATGGTTGTTAAGACAGTGTGCAGTGACAGTGGCACAGAGTTTTTCTATGTGCGTCGTGTTTTTGATGAGTTGGGTATTGTTTTTCAATATTTATGTGTGTGTACTCTCAGCAGAATGGTAGGGTCAAACAGAAACATAAATATATTTTGAATGTTGCTCGTGCTTTCTTGTTTCAGCGTAACTTATCTATTAAATTTTCGGAAAGTGTATTTTGACTGCCGAGTATATGATTAATAGAACTCATTCTCAATATTTGGGTTCCAAAACTCCATTTGAGATGCCTTTTGGTGTACCTCTTGTATTCTCTGAATTTCGTGTGTTTGGGTCTCTATGTTATGTGCATGATTAGAGGTCTAAGGGTGATAAGTTTTCGAGTCGTTGTTGTTGGTGTGTTTTTGTGGGCTATTGTATAGCAAGAAAGGCAGGAAAGTATATGATTTGGAGATTCAAGATTGTTTTGTTTCCCGTGATGTGAAATTTTTTGAACATATATTTCTATTTTCACTTATTACTATGTTTTCTGAGTTGGTTTTTCTAGAGATCGGGGTCACTGCACCTCTTACTACTGCTCCATAGTTTTGAGAGGAAGTTGAAACGATCTCACTGATTGAAGAAGGAAAGTCAATGGATGACGACGTCCCTGTGAAAGCGTCGCTCGCGGAGGTTGCCGAGGTTGGTAATGTGCAACCTCTGCCTCAGGTTAGTGGCAGTGGGGTCTCAGATTTGCCAGTAGTTTTGGATATTGTTTCAGATACTCCGGGCATCTCTTCAGATCTTAGACGGGGTAAGCGTAGTAAAAAAATTTCTACTCATGTAAAGGATTTTTTGATGACTACAGTACTACATTCAGCACCATCTGATCCTCTTTACCTCTGTTCCAGTTTATCTCCTGATCACGATATACCTTATCCTGTCACTTATTAGATTGAAAGTTCTCGTTGGCACATCGCTCATTTTTTCAGCTATTACGTCTACAGATGAACCTAAGTCATATGAAGAGGTTATACGTCACCCTGGTTGGAGAGGGGAAATTCAACAAGATATTCATGCACTATAGAATAATTATACTTGGATCTTGGCGCATCTACCTCAAGGGAAGAAAGCATTGGGGAGTTAGTAGATTCATAAAATTAAATATCTAATGATGGGAGAGTAGAGCGCCTCAAAGCTCGTTTGGTCATGTTTGGTAATACCAAGTATATGAGCTTGATTATACAAAGACCTTTTCCCATATTGCCAAGATGGTTACTGTACGTATTTTCTTAGTGGTTGTACCAGCTCAGAATTTAGAGTTACATCAGATGGATATACACAATGCCTTTATGCATGGTGATCTGGATTAGGAGGTTTACATGAAAATTCCTCCAGGTTTTGAGAGAGGACGCGAAAGCAAAGTATGTCGCCTTCGCAAATAATTGTATTGCCTGAAGCAGGCACCTCGGTGTTGGTTTTCCAAGTTAGTGGTTGCACTGAAGAGGTGTGGTTTTATTCAGTATGTTTTAGAGTAATTTTTATTCTCTTATTCCATGAGTGGTTGTCGTGTGCAAGTTTTGGTATACATTTATGATCTTATTCTATCTGGAAATAACCTTGGTGCATTGGTGGAGATTAAGAAATACTTTAGAACTTGGAGTTGAAGTAGCACGGAGTCTCGTGGTTATCTTTCTCTGCCAATGTAAATATACTCTGGACATTATTTCTGAGACAAGTTTACTTGGCAACAAGCCTGCGCCATTTCCCATGGAGCAAAACCACCAGCTCGGCAAGAGCAAGCAAGCATTACTTATTGACGGGTCCGCATACCGTAGGTTGGTGAAAGATTGATTTATATGGCGTTTACACGTGCCATAAATCTATTTTTTGCTACATATTGTATCTCAATTTTTAAAGAAACCATAAGAGAATTATAAACAGGTTGCATTACAAGTTGTTCGTTATCTGAAAAAGGAGCCCGGGTCAGGGAATTCTTATACTGAGTTGTTGTAATCTCACTCTGACATGCTGGTGTGATTCTGATTGGGCTGGATGTCCTAAGACTCGATACAGTGTGCGTGGTTGGATGGTGTTCTTAGGGGATTCTCATGTTTCTTGGAAGACTAATAAACAGGGTGTTATTGCATTGTCTTCCGCTGAAGCAGAGTACCGGTCTATGGCAGGATTGACTTGTGAGCTGAAGTGGTTGCACTATTCGCTTAAGGATTTTAGAATCTCACACGCATAAGCTATACAATTGTTCTGTGATAGTCAGCGGGCTTTACATCTTGCCCACAATCCTGTGTTCCATGAGTGTTCAAAGCATTGAGGTAAATTGTTATTTTCTACGGGATGAGACATTTTATGGGGTTATTTTCACATATCACGTGCCCACTTAGTCTCAACGAGGAAACATCTTTACCAAAGTACTAGGAAAACGACATTTTGAGTTTTTGCTTGGCAAGTTGGGCATTCATAATCTTCATGCTCCAACTTTATGGGGGGTGTTAGAGTGTCAGGATTAGAATCAAATGTATATGGGTTGTGTTAACATGTATATGGGTTATTTAATATTGGTATGCATATGGCCTATGGTTTACTTTTACCACACTATATATATATATAGACTCTAGTTGTGATATACCAAAATAAGTTATTTGTTTTACGTGTCAAAATGGTGAATATATGAGAGACACATTCACTCAACATGTATTTTGTGTCTCACTCTCCGTTTCAAATGTTTCCTTTATGCTTCTAGGTTATTCAGTGAATGATATTTTTCTATAACAGACATATTCACTCAACACAAACTGTAAAAAAAATAGTGTATCATGTAATGATGCATAGATATTTGGAATATTATGGAACATTGGGTATTAAATAGAAATTAAGTATCGTATTTAAGTATTAAGTATTAGGTCGGTATATTTGATAGTTGGGGTATTAAGTTTGGTTCTAGATGTTATTGGGTATATTGCCCAAAAATATATAGGGCATCATTATGGTTATATAGTACTTATCTAAAAATGAAAAATATCAATTTTTAAAATTATAATTAATTCACAAATTGATGATAATTCAGACTAAAACCTATTTATCTAGAAATAGAATAATTAAAAATTAAACAAAATATTTATAATATTTGTACATTCATCAAATCCTAAAAATAAAAAACAATTATCTTAAATTAAACAAACACTTAATCTAACACTTCCTTATTTAAAATATAGTATATATATTTAAAAACACCTTCAAAAAATTTGAATTTTTTTGAAAAAAAAACTATGAAAATGGATTGGCTTCGGACAATATTGATCCAACTCGTCGACATTGGAAGAGTCTTCAAACTCAACGAGTTGGATCGACAGTGGAAGTCAATACCGACTTCCCAACGTCAATGAGTTGGATTGATATTGTCCAAAACCAAGAAAGATTAGTTCATAATTTTTTCTAAAGACTTTAAGCTTCTGGTATCGACAGATTGAGTCGGTTCAACGAGTTGGATCGACATTATTGTTGACGAATTAGGTAGACATTAAATTTTGTTAACCAATTCTCAAAATAATGTAAAGGTCAAACCGTCAATAGCAAACACTATAATTTAACACTAAAATCAACAAAATAACTTTATAAACTCGAGATACATGCTTAAATAACAATTTTATATAAAACTAAAACTAAAAGTAATATAAATTATATCATTTATTACATATTAACAACTATATAATATATTTTACATTTGAGCACCATTTGTTGGATAAATAAAACTTGAACATGCAACAATTTGGTCGATATTATGTCGAACGCGGTATTCAGTCTATTGGTGGCCATATTAGATGATTAACAGTTAAATTCCCAACTTTTTGCGGCATTCATAGAAAAATGACACCCTTGGACGACCAGTTTTCTTTTCTTATGGAGAAATGACATTAACATTGGACGATGTCATCGTTATTATAGGCCTTTTGGTTTGTAGACGTCTATGGAAAATATAGATACAGTTGTCATGGTTTAAATGATATATAAGTTTTTTGGTGTTATTTTCCACGATGTCACGTTAGAGATTGATTGTTTCAAATGGATCAGGCTAAGGATGATATGGTTGAGGGATACTTTCACCATTATTTTTACCTCCAGCGGCTAAGTCGTAATCAGGCATGTTGTTGCACATCTACGTACCTTGTTTTCTTATTTAGGTAAATGGTTTTTATGAACAAGAATGGTAAATATATTAAATCTAATTGGTTGTATGTTATATAAAACTTAGATGTTCTTTTATCATCAAGAATTGTGGACACATGTACTGACCGAACTTTATAGTATTTTACAATAGAAATGCGAACATGATACAAATAGATGAATGATTTTATTCAAATGGTTAATTGTAGGATGTATAACCACTTATGTAGTTTCTAACTATCACACTCATAACTTATCCTCTCGTGATGTCACATCTAAGTATGTACATTATAGAGAAACAATGCTGTTAGAGAAAATTATTCAACGATAAACTAGTTTATAATTTACTTTATCTCATGTATCGGTTGATACAATAAATATTAATTTATATTATTATTTTTGAACTTTATGTAATTATTTTTATTATATTAAATTATTAAAACAACATGTTTTTATTATATACAGTTATATTTCAACCATATAAGTAGGGGACGACCAGACCGTTCAAGCTTATATCATGGTTGGACTTCATCATTAGATATGAAGATATGATAAAGTCATATATGCATGGCTACATACTTCGCCAATTCTCACCTTAGGAGAAAAAACATTTGCTAGAGAAGGCACACAAGCTAACATATGTGGATTGGATTTATTCGATTTTGGATAATTGGGTTGAGTTTTTAATACCAATTACAGTGTAAATATAGTTCCATACTATAATAATTGGATAACCTATTAATATGTAGTAAATATAATTAATAATTAGGATAAAATCTCTGGACGAGGAGGGAATGAGCCTACACATCTTGCAAAAAGTACTTGCGAGATGGATATGATAAGATTATATCATGAGATATTTATGGACATGTCACTCCATGAGTGAAATTATTTATTTTAGGATATGATAACGCTAGCTGGTACGTATTCATCTCAACGTGATTAGTACTAGTTATCTTATGTATTTGACGTTATTTTATGTATTATACTATTAGTTTTAGTTATGTGTTAGTACTAGTTATGTATTTTAATATAATTTCTAGTTATGTTTTTACATTATCTTACACGTAATCAGCTGTTTGTTATTAAATTTTTGTTTTTTTTTGTTTTGGATTGTAAAACATGTTAGTTCAACAGATTTCACGGAAATGATGGTTTCCCCTTCGATTAGTAACCTTATCTTTACGTTCTCATGAATTTACTACTGAGTATGAATCGTCGAGAGGTCGACGGGGTGCGATTCTACATATTCGATATTTTGAAGAACTACATGCTGGGAATCATTGATATCAAAGGTAAGGCCACACAACTCTGATCTAGATGTTATTAGGTAGGTTCAGGACTTTGGGCTTTGATAGTTCCGGACTGTAAGGTTTTCCAAGAGAGTTCGGAGTTTACTGGCTCGCTTTCTTTTTATTCCGGGCTTGGGAGAAACCTTTACCTCTAGTTTGTGAGTGGATCTTGAAGTCTTTCTTATTCAAACACTTCATCTTCTTCGAGAGAGTTAAGGATACTGGTTATTTTCCAACTCTCTTGTTGTCTACCATGCTTCTCACCGCATCGTCAATTGGGACCTTACTTGAAGAAATTTTTAGTTATGGTCGGGAAGTTCAAGGGCTAACTAGAGGGGTCCTTCTTGGGGTAACGCTCCTTCAAGGGAACCTGAAAGTTCTCAGATTGCGCTTTGAACAAACATCTTTGGTTGGATTACTGACTAGTTGAAGGTCGTGGTTAGAGGAAGACGTCGATTCATTTCTTATCGTACATCATTCATGATTTATTGGTTGTACCCCTATGTTCTATATTTCTAGGGGATTCAACTTCAAATACATTTTCAAGTTATCTCGGTCGCAGAGTTACCTAACGAGTGGGCATCGTACTTCTACTATGTGTCAAAGATGGAATTATACGAGTTCAAATATTTTTATGATTCAGATGAGTCATCGTCCCTGGACCGTGAATATCGGCGCCATAAGATGGTGAAGAGGATTTTAAGAATATAAGAGATCTGACGTCGCATGTCTCGTTGGTCGAGAGTGTTTAAACACAACGGGAATAACAACTCTAAAAGAACGTCGCATGTATCGTCGGGCAAGGACTAACAATCATATAGTAACTGAATGTGTGTCGACTATCTTTAAAAAAGTAAAGAAGCTTGTCAATTTTTGGAAACCTTTCCCTGTTCAAATCCCTTAAGAAAATCGTAACAACTGATACTGCAAGTATCACGAAGATGTGGGGCATGATTCGAAGGATTTTATCGCATTAAAAAATAAATACACATCCTAGTTGAGAATGGAAAGTTGACGATATTTGTGAAAAATCAAGCTCAACAAAACATTAGGGTAAGAGAGGTCGTGACGGTACCGAAACAGGAAACTGGGATGGTTATTTTTTAGATCACCGATCTATTTAATGTGGCCACCTAATATTTAGACCCCAATTGAGGATCTAAACATAATCAATATCGTGGAAGAAATAAGTCTCGAACGTAGAGGAAAGGTTAGTGACTTGTGTAGATTATTTTTTAATCGTTAACTATCTTTGAAGGTGATTCTATGGAAGGAATCACCAATTTATCCCTAAAGAGACACGTCATGAATTTAGTTACACAATTAGAAGCGGTAATATCGCCCCACCTGTACAGGAATCTGTTTTTTATACTAAGTTTTGATGACGACGATAGGAGAGACATTTTCGGACCACATGAAGACGCAGTGGTAATTGTGGCCGCAATCGTCAATGATGAGGTACAAAGAGTGCTGATTGATCCAAGGAGCTCTGAAAATATTATTTTCATGACAACATACACAAATTTTAAAAAACCTTCGGTCATTCTCCGATCAGAATGGACCATAGTAGGTTTCACAGGGGCCACGACTGAAGTGGTTGGAGAATTTGAAGGAGTTGTAGAGTTGGTTTATGGACCTTTTAAGAAAAAGGTAACAATACTTTTTATCGCTGTGGATGCGTCGACCTTGTATAATTCCATCTTTGGGAGATCATGGCTATCAAGAATGCACGTGATGACGTCGACGGTCCGAGTAGCTCTAGCATAAAAAATCGATAGAGAAATGGAACAAGTGAAAGATTAGCAGTTAGCGGGGTCAACTTCATGGTCGAATCCCGTATATGATCCTAGGAAGACCATCAGATTCCTTCTTACAGAATGAAAATGCGAGAATTATGAGTTTTCTGGGGGGGAAGTCTTGAAGATTGGAACAAACTTGTCGTTTGTGATTCGAGAAAATTTGATTTCTTTCCTTAGAAAAATATTGCGTTTATTCTCCTTGTGTTTGGAGGATGTGACATAGGTCCCCGATAGCGTAATTTGTCACAGTCTGTCCATACGATAAAATGTCCGACCAGACATTAAAAAATGTCGATCTTTTTCTCAAGGGAAAAGTATATGCTATTATTACCAAGGTGGATAGATTAACAAAGATATGGCATATCCGTGAATCCCAGTACCCGTTGTGGACAACCAATCCCATCATTGTCAAGAAAATGAACGGGAAGTGGAGAATATGTGTGGACTTCACCGACCTCTATGGGGCATGTCCTAAAGAGCCTTTTCAATACCAATAATTGACCAAGTAGTGGATTCGACATCGGGGAAAAAAATGCTATATTTCATAGATGTTTAGGCGGGATATAATTAAATACGATTAGATCCAAAAGATCAGGACAATACGTTGTTTATAATTGGGAGAGGTTTGTATTGCTACAAAGTTTTGTGGTTCGGTCTGGAGAATGCTAGGGACAACTATTAAAGGTTAGTGAATAAGACATTTGGACATCAGATCGGGAAAAACGTTGAAGTGTGTATAGACGATATGTTGGTCAATAGTGTGAAAGATGAAGACCATTTTGCCGACCTTGAGGAAACATTTGACAACCTGAAATGAATAAATCTCAATCTAAACCCAGAATAATTTTCGTTTGGGGTTCGGTCCAAGAAGTTCTTGGGATATATATTCAGTGAAAGAGGGATAGATGCAGATCCAATATAATTGAATACTCTGAGTACTATGGCCCTGCCAGAAATATCAAAGAAGTCCAGATTTTGATGGGGCGTTTGGAAACTTTGGACAAGTTTATATCTCGATCCTCTGACAAATGTGCACTATTTTTTCAGGATTTAGGAAAAGCCAATGAGTTCAGTTGAACCCATGCATTTACTGAGGCTTTCCTCGGCTTAAAAGAATATTTATCTTATTTTTATTAACCAAGCCTTTGTCAGGGGAAAGTTTATTTTTGTATATCGTGGTGTCTGATTATGCAGTTAGCACGACACTTGTTCATGAGTTAGATCGAACTCCTAAGCCAGTTTACAATGTGATCAAGATTTTATTTGATGCAAAAAAAGTACTTGAAAATGAAGAGGCTAGCCCTAGTATTTGTAACCGCAGCCAAAAAAATAAGACCTTATTTCTAAGCTCACGTCATCATAGTTTGAATGTCATTCCCGTTGAAAAACATGTTGCAACGCCCTGATGCTTCGGGTCGAATGACCAAGTGGTCTGTTGAACTAGGATATTATAATAGCGAGTATGAACCTATGACGACCATTAAGGGTCAGGCTTTGATTGCTTTTAGTTGAATTTCATTCTGACCGACCAGAGGAGAAAGAGGTGGATCAGAAAAGTGAACCCACATAGTGTATCATCTGAAATAAATGGGGGGTTGAGCATTACTGGATGTGGAGCAGAATCTAAGTAACCATATATCTGGGGATAATTATGGATCAAGTCATACGGTTTGGTTTTGCAGCTTTGAATAATGAGGCTGGGTATGAGGCTCGTGTAGATTTGCGAGCCCAAGCACGTTCAGTTAATAAACGATTCCCAACTACTCTTTAATCATGCTACTGAACACTTCGATGCAAGAAAGAAGCATATGGTCCAATACTTGGCAGCACTGAGGGTTTTGGCTACGACTTTTGAAAAAATTATGTATGAACATGTCCATAGAGCAGAAAATGTAATCGTAAATTCGCTAGCAATAATGACGTACGTCGGGATTACCCGTGGATTCTAACGCAGGAAGACTCATCAATAATCAAAAGAACCAAGCTAGAAAACTGACCAGAGATAACCTGCCAAATTTCATTGATTACTAGCAAATACTGGAGATATGACATTCAAAACTTTTTGATAAATAATTTTTTACCCACGGATAAAGCATGGGCGAAAAAAGGTATGGTTTAAGGCCCAAGGTTTTGTACTTCTTGGGAGCATACTTTACAAAATGTCTTTGAGTAGACCTTTGCTAAGATGTCTTGGGCGTAACGAGTCCCAGGTGGTGTTATCTGAGCTTCATGATGGAGAAGGGTCGGGTTATTGTGGTTTTAAGAACTTGATTAGAAGATTTTTGTTGTTAGGGTTTTACTCGCCCACAATAACGGCCAACGTTAAAAAGTTGGTTAACAGGTGTGATACATGTTCGAGATTTGCGAACTCATATCACATCCTCGTCACGCCACTTTGTCAGGGACAGGGGCTAAAGATGTAATCAAGTTCATCTGGTCAAATATTTGTTGTTATTTTTATGTTCCGAGAAGATGAACAATGGATAATGGCTCGTACTTTGATAACAGTAAAATGATAGATTTTTGTTTTTCTCGAGGAATCGAACAATGTTTTTCAGTATCGTTTCACTCACAAGAAAACAGTCAAGTTGAAGTAACGAACAAGACGATTATCAACGGTCTCAAGAAAAATTTGGAGGGAAAAGTAGGGAAATGACCAGATTACTTATAGAAAGTGTTTTGGGCCTATCAAACTACCCCTTAAACTACTACTCGAGAGTCATCATATGCTTTGGTATATAGTATGGACACAGTGACCCTCTCATAAACTATGTTTCCATCATATAGGGTCGTACATTATTCAGAAAATAGTAACAGTGAGGGTCCGTGACAAGATCCTGAGGAAGGTATTCTAACATACCAAAGAAAATATCCTCGAGAAATTGGCTTTCAACCAAGAAGGCCCTTACCATGTGGTAGAGAGGATAAAGCAGGGCACCTATCGGTTAAAGATTAAATATAACTGACCCTTGCGGCTTCCTTGGAATATCAAATACCTCAAGTTGTACTTAGAGTAATTTTCAATATACATATTTTGTATATGTTATAAAAATATTAATCGGGGACACACTCCTTCCTACCATGGTGGCGTATGAAGGTTTTAACGAGGTGTCTACGGAACCGATCTGTTAATATAAAATTATGCAGTTATCAATGTTTGTAGGATTATTAAGGGTTTTTTAAACATCGATTGATCTATATTATTTTTATTAGTTGAAACTTAAGGTTTTTTCAACATCGGTTGATGTGTATTATTTTTATTATTCGAACCTTAAGGGTTTTTCAAAATCGGTTGATCTACATTATTTTTATTATTTGGACCTTAAGGTTTTTTCAACATCGGTTGATCTAAATTATCTTTATTACTTGGACCTAAATGGTCTTTCAACGTTGGTTGATCTTTATTACTCTTACTATTTGGGCATAAAGGGTCTTTCAACGTAGGTTGATCTACATTATTTTCATATTTCGGACTTGTAAGTTTGTTTAACCATTTTCATTTTCGTTTCGGAAACTGGTCACTTTTGACTAAAAGAATGAAAATATGAGAACTAACGCAAGGTATATTAATCAAAATACCAAACTTACATAACCACCAGTGTTGGGTTACAAAAAATGCAGTAACAGTTGCAGGTAGTACGCAATTAAATAAAATAAAACTGAGTTAAACTTAATATTTCTTCTCCAAAGCTCAATCTTGGGATGACTATTCTGATGAATCTTTATCATCTTCCCTTTCTTTATTATTGTACTCATATGTACCCCTGTTGGCGAGGTATTTTTCAAGAACATCCGGCCACATCGACCATAGAGACATGTTTGAAAATTGTTGGTGGGGATCCATGACTAAAGCAGTTTTAGTGTCGACAACTTACCCCTTCATGGTTTTGACACACTCTTAAGCAAACTCATTGTTTTCTTCCCTACTCAGTTTTGTTGTTACAATTCAGAGTTCGTAAAGAGCCTTGACTGTTTGAAAACGACTGAAACGAGTTTGAATTTTGTGAGTCGCCAATCCTCGAATATCAAGATATTTCTCTTCTTCAACAACTAGTTTAGTGGAGTGTAAAGTATTGATGACCTATTGGTATTTGGTCTTTGACTTTTTCTATGTTCCCTTCTTTTCTTGGAGTTCCTGGATTCCGGCCTCAGTCGACTTGGCCCAGGAAATGGCGCGATCGACTCTCCCACCTGTCTAGCTCTAAGTCTCTAGAGCGTAGAGCTTGCTCTTTAAACTGTCCTTCCATTTCAGATATCTGACGTTTAGCCCCTAACAGTTCTTCACATAGATTCTTGGTTTTCATTTCCCTTAACACAAGATGAGCCAACATATGGTACAACGTGACCGAAATTTTGTTTGAACATTGGAGTTGAAAGGACCCAGAGGGTGAAGAATTGCCACACAATCCAGGGTGGCTTAGACCATCGATTACGGGACGAGAAAGTATATGTAGTGGATCTTAAAGTTTTATGCATCCACCCGCGGGATTTATATCATTTAGGGAAGGGGTAAATTTGTCTTAGGGGGCAGTGCAGTGTTTGATGGTCCTAACCGGACCAAGGACGGTGCAGGATCGACATCATTTTTTGGATTTATTTTCTAAGCCCGTAGTACCCAGACCGCTTTCCAGTTGCATAATTTATGAATTTTTTTAACCACTTTATTTCTCCACAATTCTTTCTTTTTCTGATCCTACTTTAGGCTATACCACTTTGGTCCTTTCCTCGTATTGTTCGAACATGGTCGGCATAGTAGTTTGCTCGACCATGGGTGGGTCTGATGTTGGCACAATAGAAGCCTAGGATTTATTCTTCTTGGTAGCTCGAGATTTTTTGTTTTCACCCTTGATAGTCGTGGTTTTCTTTATTTTCTCTCCTCGAGCTTTATCTTTGTTCTTACGATTGTGCTTTTGGGTTCTACATTCTCTACCATTGGGGCTCAGGATCCACTATTTCCACTACCGAGGCCCCAAGATCAGATGTCTCAATCATCGTGGTCTCAACACCAGCTGCCTCCACAACTACGTTCTCAGGCTCAACTTTTTCTAAGTCAGGCTCAGTTTTTTCCATATCGAGATCGCCCAACTCCTCAGACTTTCCATGTTTACTGGGTGCTCTATTGTGCTTAGGTAAGATGACTTGGGCATCAGGAGCTTGCAGTTTTTTGACCAATTCAATAGCATCGGGTGTCACGTTCAACTTTTGAGCGGTTAAATCACTGACAGAGTAGCGCCAAAGATTGTTATTGATCAAGTTTACAGGTAGAAAGCAACGATGGAACCCGACCCCAGTTCCTTTTGGCCTAGTTTCTCACCTCTTTAAAAGTTTTTGTGGCCGATTCCATATGGTTTTTTTCGCAATTTTCCTGTTGTTTGAGATATATACAAATTCGATTTTATAAATTTTGTTGTAATCTATAAGGTCTTTAAGGATCTTAGTTTTCTTTTAATGGATTAAGACTTTTCCTAACAATGGAATTCATGACTAAGAGCCTCATCACAGTAAAGTGCTTATACACATTTTAGGACATAGTGATGGTTATCATTAAATTTCTGTATGCGTTAGGCACAAGCTAGCTGAGAAATATTTAGGTATATTCAAATAATTTCAACATATCTTGACTTAAATAAAATAAAATATTATCTTCACAACATAATAAGCATAAGCATCCAATGGATTTTGCACATCTACATGGAACCGAATCTTAACATTTACCAGAACTTCCAAACTTCTAACCTTCGACTCTAGTCGATTGCATTAATATACTTGTAAATGATACATGTTATACTCTGGGTTTTGGCATGCCTTAATAAATTCAGCACATATGTCATTTTGAGTGGTTGGCCCATCTTGGTCGGAACTCTGACAATAGGAGATCTAGTAGGCATCGTTGTAGCAACAATAAGAATGCTTTCATGGTCTATAACTGAATAATAGGAGATCTCGTGGGCATCGTTGGCCCAATAATGCTTTGAATTTATTGCATGTATCCCTTTAATCTAACCAAAAAAACTTTTAGTTTTGGAAATATATTATTTAAAAAGCAAATAGATTTGAGTATCTTTAATATATGTATGTACCTCTATTTATTTAGCAAACAACAAACATGAGGATACATTTGGCTATATTAATTTTGCAGGATACAACACCTCTGGTAGTTGAACCTCAATCTTTTCAATTTATCACCAACTACATCGGAATTATTTAGTATTCATTATTTGATGATTCAAAAGGACTAGAAGGTACCCTCATATACCTAGAAGCAATCTGAATCGGAATGAAGCTAATTTGAGGTCTTTTCGATTCAACCAAATATCTTAACAAAGCTAGTAATATTCTACCGTATTAGTTGTACTTTTTTTTACTTTCGGTAACATACAGTTTGTTTTCCTTAAGTGAGGTTTTGGTCGACGAAAAGTGTTTAAAGAATGATGAATATGGTCAGCACGAATCAATCTGGAGATACCTCTGAGATTTATTCGATTAGAGTAAGTTGAGCTCCTCAAAAGGTAACAACAAAGATCTCAAAAGTCTTAGGAGTTTGATAAAAAAATATGATATGGTACGTTTCAGCATCAAGCCCAGAACCAGGAACGTTAGACTTCATAAACAAGTACATGATCAAGATTGTACAGTCTTGACAAAACAAAGATAAAAAGCTTCTTTAATATTACAAAATTTCTAATCATACGTCGATGCTCTCGCAAGGACTAGAAGGGTCACTGATAATAATAAAATTTGTTCAGTGAAATTATCTTACATGCATAGAGATTTAGTTTGTTACCGTGATTTAAAAAAAAGAAAAAATAAATATACATGTGAAATAAATTCAACAACACGTTAAAAACATTGATACAAAAAATTAAACATACAAATATAAACTTTGATATTGGTATAAAAAACATTGTGTATAATTTGTTTTTAATAAACCAATGGGAAATTGCACCTAAAGTACCCACTCAATTATTATATTGTTCATCTAGTACCCAAGTTTTGTTCTATTACCTCTTAATACTCATCTCAACTACCTAATTACCATTTATACCTAACATTATTTTAATACCCTAACTACCCTCAACCCATTATATAAGCACAATTTTATGTTTTCTTCATCCTTTTCTAGCTTTTAAATATTTGAATTTGTGAAGCCGCTCTAACCACCTAACCCTACAAACCACCGTGAACCACCAAGAAACCACAATTTTCAGGTGATCGGGGCGTTAAAATGTCTGTATATTTCTGTAAGTTTGGTATAAAATCCATCAAACTATTTCTTTCTACGTACAGGAGCTGATCACACGTTATTCGAGTTTTTTGGAAGCTCCGTTATATTGATTTTACGTGTTATTTTTTGGTAATGGTGATTAACTACTGATTTCAAAGTTATTTCTTGGGTTTCTGAGTTAGAAATAGGTGTTATTCTACTGTTTTTGTTCTTAGTAAATCTTGTTCGAGTTTTTTCTCTGTTTTTTTTTTGTTTTTTGTTCCAGCGATTATTTGTTATTATGTTAGTCTATGTCGTTAATCCTTGTTTAACTACTTATATACTGATTTTTAGTGTATTAGATGTTGATTTTGAACGCGAAACATGTGTAGACTATGAGTTTTAGTTGTCCAAGCGTTCTCGACAAAAGATGCGAATTGTTTTATGGTTATTAACGTAGAAGATGCGAAATGTTTTATGTCTTTAACGAGAAAGATGTGAATTGTATTAACAACTCTTAGGCGTTCTGAGAGTTGCAAACAACTCTTTGCAAATATAAGAATTGCAACCAACTCTCAGGAAATCCAAAAGTTACAAACAACTATCAGGAAATCCAAGAGTTGCAAACAAATATCAGGTACTACTGCGAATTGTTTACATTTTGTTCATGCTTGATTGCTAAAATAATTGATTTGCAAACAACTCTCAGGTAATCCTGAGAGTTGGGAACAACTCTCATGCACTATTGCGAATTATATACATTTTATTCATGCTTGAGAACTAAAATAAGATGCGAATTGTGCAAATCCATTATAGTAGACATAAAACTGTGAAAAATCCGCATCTTATAGATGTACAAAACTCTCAGGAGAGGATGAAAGTTGCTCAGTGCAGGAACTAATAACTTACTTTATTTTTTTTAGTGCATGATAAGGTATGTCTAAATCACGAGTTTGTATTTTTAAACATGGTCACCGAGCTGCAATTGTGCCTTTCACGGAGTTTAAAAGCTTTCAAAGTAACCAAGAGTATGTGGAGAGCACATGGGAGGAGGTGGTCACAGATGACTACCTAATTATCTACTCCTACGGGGATCATAAGAATTGTTTCTTTAATAACCAGAAAGATTTTGTTAGTTTAGTATTATATCTTGATTTGGAGCGTTTAAAACAGGTTAGTGTTCTCATAAAACAACACGTCTTCGATAAAGGTTCTGGTGATAAGTGTTTTGTTGATAATATTTCTAGTGATAAGAATTCTGGTGATAAGGGTTCTGGTCTAAAGCGTAAACAACATAGCATAACTTTGGGAGAACCATCTCTTAATCAACTAATTAGCAGGGAGAGTAGTAACAGTTTAGCTAATTCTGATCAGAGAAAAAAAAAACTCGCTACTGTTGGTTGGGCTGATGCTATTACAGGAGTGAGTCAAGCTTTCGAAGAAGGTGTTGAAGGTCTAAGGTTATCTTTGTGCAAGTTTGCTTTAGAATATGGTTTTTCTTTCAAATACATGCACAACAGAGGAAACAAGATCACTGATTATCGTGAAAATAAATTCGCAAACGGATGCAAATGGAGACTTTATGCATCTATTGATTCCAGCAATGACTTGATAACGATCAAGAATTATGTTTTGCACTATACTTATAGTCCTGTTTTCTCCCAAAAACATAAGCGACATAGGCATTTGACATCGGACCTAATTGTAGTGAAATTCAAGATTTTATCCGGACCTGCCATTTGTTGACAGCCAAAAGCATAAAATCTACTGTCAAATAAAATTACAGTCTTGACATCTCCTACCGTTTGTCATGGAATGCTTTAGAGAAGGCAAGCAGGGGAGTTTTCGGAGATAGTTCAAGTTCTTTTAGTTTACTAAGCAGGTACTTCAAACGATTGAAAATCCGCGATATTACTATGGACTGTCGGTTGGAGTTATCAGCTGGATACCGCTTCAAGCGTTGTTTTTTAGTATTCGGTTCATCCCTTCAGGGTTTCCATTCATGCCGTCCAATGTTGTTTGTCGATAGAACATTCTTATATGGTAATTATAAGGGTGTATTGCTTATTGTCGTAGCAAAGGACGGCAACAACGGTTAGTTTCATTTTTTTTAATTTGAATGATTAAGATGTTTTGTGGAAAAATTGTAAACAACTCGCAGCCTAGAGTGGTAAAGAAATCCCAGAGTATCTTGAGAGTTGCAAACAATTCGTATGGAAATACAAGAGTTGTAACCAACTAGCAGGAAATCCTGAGAGTTGAAAACTACTCTTTGCAAATATAAGACTTGCAAACAACTCACAGGATATCCTGAGAGTTTCGTACAATGTTTTGGAAATACAAGATTTGCAAACAACTTTCAGGTAATCCTGAGAGTTGCAAACTACTCTTTACAAATACAAGACTTGCAAACAACTCCCAGGATATCCTGAGAGTTCAGAACAACTCTGAGGTAATCCTGATATTTGAAAACAACTCTCAGGAACTCATGCGAATTGTTTACATTTTTGACATGTATGAGTTCTATTATATTGACCATCTAAGGTGCTTTTTTTCATGACTATTCCCTATTGCAATTGGTATAGTTAGCATCAAAGATTGTGACAATTTGATGTGGTTTTTGGGGTGTTTGAAACCTCATTTGTTGGAGCGCCAAATCACATTTATTTCAGACCGTCATTCTGGTATCGTTAGTGCTGTTTCTGTCTTGTATCCAAACTGCTATCATGCGTACTGTTATTTTCATCCCATACAGAATTTGAAATCCAAATTGGAACATACTAACATAGACTATAAAAAAAAGAATGTTGTGTTTCTTTCATCGTCTTACTTATGCTCCCAGTCGAGAGCTTTTTAAGGATATACTAACAGATTTTCTATGTGAATGTGGTGACAGAATGAGTGCTTTTCTTGGTAATTTACCCCCGAATAAGTATGCATAGGCTTACGTTAAAGGGAAACGATACGGGTCTATGGTTCTATTGCGGCCGAATCTGTTAACAATCAGATAGAAAAATATTGCAGCCTACCTATTGTTGAGTTTATTGACTGGATTAGATTCTTATTGATGACTCAAGTTTCACGAAGGTACGAAGAGGGGTTAAGCTGGAGTACTAATTCGGTCCCCGAGTATGAAAAGAAACTAAAGCAGAATGTTAACATGTTCCGAACTTGGGTAGTACATAAGTCTTCTACAACCATGTTCAAAGTCTTTTCAAATCGTGTGGCGGTTGTTAATCTGTTGGATTTTAAATATTCTTGTGGATCATATGAACAAGAATGTTTTCTATGTCCTCATGCTTTAGCGGCAATACAGTATACCGACCAAGGTCTCTTTACTATAATAGAATCATTCTTTACGGTTAAAAATTACAAGGAAAGTTACTCTTTCAGTATACCGGCGAGAACCGATTTCAGCGAAGGGTCAAGCGCTAACGATTCTTTTGTGGTGAAAATTCTGCCTCTCGATATTAAAAGACTCCCCGTAATGCTTAAGAAAAAGTGAATCCCCTCTAGAGGAGAAACCTCAATCAAGCAGTTGAGGTGTGGCCATTGTTCGAAATCAGGTCATAACAGGAGGACTTGTGATGTTCCAGTTTAAAAACAATTTTTATTGTGGATAATTTCTCGTTGGCTACATTGATTTGTAACATTGTGCTTGTTGTGGACAATACACTAAACATTTTTAGATTTGTTTGTTCATTTACATATATTTTCTCTTGTTTGTATTACAGTAATGAAATGCTAGGTGTTTGGTTAATAAAGCTATTTTTCCCAAGCATCTTTGAGGAACGTAGTTTCACACAACTCTCAGGGGAACCCACGAGTTACAAGTAATTCGCATAGACTATGGAGAATTGTTTGCAATATCTAGATATCTTATTGCAAACAACTCTCAGGTATTCCTGAGAGTTGTTTGCAACCGTTTGCTGATGCTAATTGTTTGCTTTTTCCAACTTATAGAGTTGCATACAATAACTAAATATAATATTACAAACAACTCGCATGTCCTCCTGATAGTTGTTTGCATCTCCTACTATAGAGTGCGAATTGTTTACATGTCCACTATCTGTGTATAATCTTGCAAACAACTCCCAGGATTTCCTGAGAGTTGTTTGCAACTCAAACTAGGGTGCGAATTGTTTACATGTCCACTATCTGGGTATGATCTTGCAAACAACACCCAGGATTTCCTGAGAGTTGTTTGCAACTCCTACTAGGGTGCAAATTGTTTTCATGTCCAATATATGGGTATGATCTTGCAAACAACTCCCAGGATTTCCTAAGAGTTGTTTGCAACTACTACTAGGATGCGAATTGTTTGCATGTCCTTCACTTGAGATTTGTTTGCAAAATAAAAATACTTCATAAATTTTTTACACTGATTAAAAGTTTATACAAAAAAGAGATTACATAGCCATAACAGGCTTCTTGCATTAACAACTTAGAAATAAACACCATCTACTTTAGTGTTTGTTAGTTTGCATTCCAAAAAAAACAAAAAACAAAAGCAGTGAGTATGAGTAATCATTAAAGGATTCTTCACCTTCTTCCTCCTCTTCATGCTCATCATCAGCCTTTCTATTATGCTTTTCCTCCTCGTTATCAACGTCCATTATGCTTATATATTTGGTCCTCGATGGACCAGCATCTTCCTCCCTCTCTTGTTTCATGTTTGGAATCTCTGTTGGCTGAGGTGCAGCAACCCGGGGAACCACTTCAACTGGTTCAGATTCAGCAAAAAAGTAATCCTCGATATCAAAAGTTCAAAATAGAGGTTGGGCTGTTTGGTGGTGCCGCTGGAGTGATTAAGTCGGAGCTTATGTTGGTGGTTATGGAAGACCAGGAGTCACCTAAAGAACCAGAGGTAGACATGATGATGGGAAATTGAACATGTTATGAGTGTTTGAAATATAGAGTTTGTTTTTAAATTAACTTATGGTTACTAGTATTATTTATAGGCATAGAAGGAGTCTTAGTGAGGTGGTGGTGTGGTTATATTAATCATTACATAACCTTCTCTATCCAATCAACAATTAATGGATTGTGGTGATTAGATGGCTTGTTCCATGCTCAATGCACTTAACGTTTACCAAGGCAAACGTCATAGCCCATTTGTATTCTTCAACCATGTTTTCTAATTATTTAATTTATATCAGGATAAGATGCAAACTGTTAGTTGTAGTTTACTCTTGATAATCGTGTAGAAGTGGTTGCTTGTGTACATTGGGAATTGTTTAGTAAGAATATAACATATTACGTGCTGATTAACGCGATTAAATTTACGTTTACGTAAGGCTCAATTTCCTACTTACTTCGTTTGCCTATTTGTCGATCTTCCGCTGATACTTGTTCTTATCGGTATATGTCTTCAAATTCTTTGATCTTATTTCAGTTCCAGACTTTTTTGGAGTAGCATGTCTGTGTTTGAGGATAAAATTACCGATCGTGTCACTCATACTATCGTCTTCCTCGTCCTAGACCTCCTGCTGGGATGTCCCGATCGGCGTTGGTGGAATCACTGGTCGGGGGACTGTTTGTGGTTGGACTCTAACTGATATCTCCTGATTGGATTCTTTCTGTTTTTGTGTCACCCGTTTCCTCGTTTTTGAGGTTGCTATTTTCTTCATTTTCTTCGGTCTTTCTTCGGCTAAAATCGGTGCAACATCAGGATCTCCATTATCTACTGCTCCTCTGAATGCTTTGCTGTCAGCCTTAGTAAGAGATAGTGGACCTTCCAAAACCTACAAAGGGAGGAACATGAAAGTAAATAATTGGACGTGGTTTGTTTGGAAAATATCAGGTTATAGCCAACTATTTTTTGCAAACAAATCGCATGATACTCTGAGAGTTGTTTGGAACTTTATCAGCTTGGAGTTGAAAACAACTCTTAGGATACCCTGAGAGTTGTTCTCAACTTTATCATCTATTGGGTTTCTAACATCTCTCAAGATTTCCTGAGCATTGTTTGCAAATTATAAGCTGCAAATTGTTTAATACCACAATTTAATATAATATCAAACAAATCTAAGGATATCCTTTGATTTATTCAATAGAATATCGAATAACTCTCAGGATATCCTGAGAGTTGTTTGGTACTCTGACAGAAAAGAGTTGTCTGCAACTCTAGTGCCTGATATTTGTCTATATAACTGTATTTTTCATACCTCATCATCTTTCAGCAGAGCTAGTCTTAAAAGCAACGACACGGTCGATGATAGGCACTCCAATCCCCTCATTTGAAATCCTTGGGATCAAGGTTGGCTTTACGACCTCTAGACCGATTTTTGAGTGCTCCATGACGAAGGGTTGCATCGGGACAAGTATTATCATCAAGATGCTCCGTATATAACTAATATTTACACTGAATAAATCAATCTTACAATTAGAAGTGCGACGCAGCCGATGTCTCTATTTAGTTTTTTGATAGCTAAACAACTCCTAATAGACTGGAGAAGCTTCAAAGCTATTGATCTCGATCAGTCGTAATCGTTTATTCTGCTGAGATCTTCAACAAAATAAAGCACATTCCTCCAGATACCTAGTAGAATAGGGTTGAGCACAAAGGCAGTATCAATAGTCGTGCAATATCCTCCAGCTCATACTCCCCCCTTCGCTGATGGCTATAGTTATACCTGCTTGTAAAACCCACGACAATATGTTTTGTTAGTAAAGTTCAGCAACCTACTTATAAGATAAAGTCCATTTACAAGTACCTTTAAAATGGTGTTCGTGATGGTTTTACTATTCGTCGGTCCTATCTTCTTTCTCGACGTTTCATCCATGAAGTATTTCTTCATCATCCTTGATTCATTCTCCTCGATGTTTACATATGTGGTGTAGAATTCTTCGGCTTTCGTTAACGACATTTCCTATGTGCCGTGCTTCAACCCGAATATGGCCTTCACATCGTCCGTCGTTAGCTTCACAAACATTGAACCAAATCGGAAGGTATTTTTGTCGATCGAGAACCTCTCCACAACCCACTGAATGTTCGAATAAAACTTCTTCTTCGGCAACTCTGCCACATTCCGGAGGTCGAACACCGCTTTCAAAAGCGTGTATAAGGGTGTGTTTCTTGCAGCTTCGATGTGGGCAGCAGTAATATGGTACTCTTTCAGCAGTTTAAGAAGGCTCACCAATCCTGACTTGTAATAGCTTGGTTTTGTTGTCATACTTCCTGCAAAAACACAAATCATCATATGCATGTGAATTGTTCCCACAAAGGGACTCTATCAACTTGTAGTTACAAACAACTCTCATGATAGGTTGTGAATTGTTTTAGAACTCTATTAGTCTGTATTTGCAAGCAACTCTCAGGGTATCTTGAAAATTGTTTGCAAATATAAGTTGTGAATTGTATGGAAAATAAAAGCAATCAAGATGCGAATTATTTGCAACTATAAAGAGCGATGAAGCTGCGAATTATTTGCATTCCTACGTGATGAAGATACGAATTGTACTACAACGCACATGTACAGGACGTGAATTGTTCTAATATTTACATGCACGTTGCAGGGATCTGAGAAATATGGAAACAACATCGAAACCAACATACCAACTCTCAAGAAAGTATTAACATTACATGCAACCTAACAAACTTTTGCGTTCGACGATAAACCCAGAAACTAACCTACCAACTGGCATCACTAAATACTTGATTTCGATAGAAATAATCAACGTCGATCGTCAAATAATAGCAACAAGTGGTTCGAAGTCATCGTAAACGCAAAAAAATAGAGACATTTTCCACAAGAAAAAAGTACCCGCTTACTGTAACACTCTTTTGCTTCACCGGCCGGCGTAAACTTAACGACGGTCATCGAACGGTTGTTGAGTAGAAGACGGTGACCGGTGGAAATCCGGTGAAGAATGACTGATTTTTGGATTGAAGGGTTTCACTGGGTTGATAGGTTCGTGGAAGTTGAACGATTTCTGGTTGTTTCTAAAAAATTAGACGTGTTTGAGTTGGTTTAGGGTGCTAAGAAGAGAGAAAATGTGGTTTTGAGGTGAAAATGGATATATATATATATATATATAATCGGGATATTTTAGTCTAAAATTTAGTTGGAAGTACCAAATGACATTATCTAAAATTTAGTTACCGGTAGATAATTAGATAGTTGGGTAATTAGATAGTTAAGTTGGTATTTACTTCACTATTCTCTAAACCAATTATATATTATATTATATTATTATTATTTATTTTTACAATACCCAAATACTTTTAAACCAAAATGTATCAGACCCACAATTAACAAAATTTTGTATTCAGTATTAAAAAAAAAGACGGATTAAGCTATGTAATAGATCAAACTAATTCATAAAAGAAATTATCTATGTCGTGCAAAGTCAAATAAATTAACTAGTTCATACAAAGAAGATGTCAATGTGGTATAACATATAAGGTTCAAACAAAAACAAAACCAAGGATAAAGATGAAAAATTCTAAAGGGCTAAAACACTTGTGTCATGAAACATTGGTTATAGTTCAATCTCTCGACTATAAATATATACATAAAAGAAGTTTGTTGGACGGTATTAGAAGGAATGTTCCAAACTTGGCAATATAATAGATCAACTATATTATATAAATAAAAATAATTATTCTTGTACCAATAAATAATAGTTTTCAAAATTTAAATAGACCAATATATGCTTCTATTCTCTTAGATTTTTTCTTACTAGAAATACTTGATGAATTTGTATTTAGTGACGAGAGCTAATACTATCCGTTTTTAAAAGACTAAGTTTCTGTTGACTGTTTATAAAACAAATTGTGTAAAAATACATTAAATTAAAATAAAATAGACAAATTTTTAATTTTTAATATAGTTAAGTTTGTTTTAGGCCGTAAATATTTATGAAGGTTCGAATATTTGAATCGAGTTAAACTTAAAATAATAACGATCTAATAAAATTTAGGATTGACATGAATTTGATTCGAAAAAAATAGATTGGATTCGTATCAAAAGCGTAATACCTAAAATTGATAAAAATAAAGTTACAAAATATTTCAACATTTATTGTTTTTTTAAAATTAGTGAATGTTTTAGAATTTTTAAATCTAACAAAAAAATTATGTATGAATAAGTTTGGAACCTAACATAAATTTTGTCGCGTTTATCCTTTGTATTTTTTTTTGTATTTGTAACCTGTTGGATTTAACAAGTTATAATTATTTTAACTTTTATTTTAAGCTAAGTAACAATTGTATTGAAATTGGGTCTCAAACAGAGGATTACAAAGTTTAAAGATTTTGGGTTTTTAGAATGGTTAGGACCAAATGCTAAATGAACATGAAACTTGAGGATGTGATTGAAGTTATCCAAAAAGTTATTGGCGCCCAATTGAATTTGCAATGCCTCCGTTTTAAAATTTTGGCACCATCAAATCTGTACTTTAGTAGCTCAAAAATTAATGAAGAATTACAGCTTCTTTCTCATGTATATCATCTCCAAGCTTCTTTTGATCGATTCGAGAGCATATCCTTATGCTTCAAGAGACGTGTCCTTCTGCTTCAAGAGATCTTCAAGTGCGGAATCCATAATCTTCTTCTCCAGTTACCTGATACAATAAGGTAAAAATTACTCAACTCTTATATAACCAATTTGTAATCTTTCTAGATAGATTATTGAGCTCAATTCAGGTGGAGGAACAAAGCTTTGATAGTCAATCCTCATCTTGCACTTTTGAGTCCATCAAGCAAGTCAATCGGATGTTCGATTTTGCTCTCTGTATACATATTGTATGGTCATAGAGCTTGATATTATTGACCTAATACTATCTAGTATAACTTTCAAATGATTAAGGTAAAATCCAGTAATGAGCAAGTTAGCTAATATTTCAGAATCTGTTTCGATTTCGACTTCCCTTATACCTCTGATTTTGCATAGAATGAGACCATTGTAGATTGCTCTCTCCTCGTCGATTATAGCCACTTGTTTGACACCAAATCTCACTACACTCAAGATGAGTTGATTGAATCATAAAAATGGCTTTGGCTAAATTAGGGCCCAATTTTTGTTAACCATTCCCAAATTTTAAAGAATCTTTTTTATTAAATAGTCTTTTATGTTTTTGTCTGTTGACCAAGAATCTTTATTTTAGATTTTAGTGGATTTTGGGTATAGTTAACAAAAAAATCAAGAGCACAAAATTATTGCTCCCAGCAACCCACTTATACTTAATAGTTACCAAAATTTCAAAAAATTAAAAAAAAACTAAAATCAACTCTCAAACCTCCCAAAACACTCCAAAAACCCACAAATCTTGTAAAAAACTCAAATTATTGAAGGATGAATTCAGGGCATGAGAAGCCTCCTAGGGAACATGGAACTTCAAACATGGTAGTCTTTCTACCCAATCTTTTAAAAAAAGTTTCCTTTTTGGTAGATTTTCTAAATTTAGAAAGTTGGACCCGACCTCCTTCGCAGGTAGAGGCCTATTCATCCGGCGGGAATGAAGAACAAACATTTTTTAAGATGAACCTCCATTTTCGTGGAAGGCCATCTCTAATTGTTGGGAAAATCAATTCTCAACCGCCGGTGGAGTTAGATTTTAGCCGCCGGGGTAGAGTACTTACCGAGCCGGTTTTGAACCAAGTTAATTTATTATGTGTGAAGATGGTTTTTGGACTAGGTCCTCGGCGGATCTACAAACATCAACCGTCGTTTTGGAGTTTCTAAACTACTGGTTTAGTTATTGTCAACTGGCAGTTGACATAACTTAGTTTATTTTCACATGTAATAAATAATTTAGGTTCACCCCCACCGGGTGGGCTATATTCAACCGGCGGTTGACAACGTCTTGGCGGTGTAACAATTGTCAACAGTTGGTTCGAGTCGGGCATTTTTTTGTCACATTGACATATTTAACGTTTGTTTTATGTAGGAGGAGGAGGAAGAGTTAAAAAGTGATTTTTATGATTCGAGCATGGTGAAGGAAGAGGAAATGGCAGAGCCTTACTCCGTCGATTATAGCCACTTGTTTGACACCAAATCTCACTACACCCAAGATGAGTTGATTGAATCATAAAAATGGCTTTGGCTAAATTAGGGCCCAATTTTTGTTAGCCATTCCCAAATTTTAAAGAATCTTTTTTACTAAATAGTCTTTTTATATTTTTGTCTTTTGACCAAGAATCTTTTATTTTGGATTTTAGTGGATTTTGGGTATAGTTAACAAAAAAATCAAGAACCCAAAATTATTGCTCCCAACAACCCGCTTATACTCAATACTTACCAAAATTTCAAAAAACTCAAAAAATTAAAAAAACTAAAATCAACTCTCAAACCTCCCAAAACACTCCAAAAACCTACAAATCTTGTAAAAAACCCAAATTATTGAAGCATGGATTCAGGACAGGAGAAGTCTCCTGGGAACATGAAACTTCAAGCATGGTAGTCTTTCTAACCAATCTTTTAGAAAAACTTTCATTTTTGGTAAATTTTCTATATTTAGAAAGTTGGACCCGACCTTCTTCGCCGATGGAGGCCTATTCGTCCGGCGGGAATGCAGAACAAACATTTTTTAAGATGAACCTTCCTTTTCGTGGAAGACCATCTCTAACTGTTGGGGAAATTGATTCCCAACCGCCGGTGGAGTTAGATTTTAGCCGCCGGGGTTGAGTACTTACCCATCCGGTTTTGAACCAAGTTAATTTGTTAGGTGTAAAAGATGGTTTTTGGACTAGGTCCCCTGCGGTGCTACAAACATCAACCGTCGTTTTGGAGTTTCTAAACCGCTGGTTTAGTGATTTTCAACTGGAATTTGACATAGCTTTGTTTATTTTCACATGTAATAAATAATTTAGGTTCACCCCCACCGGGTGGGCTATATTCAACCGGCGGTTGACAACGTCCCGGCGGTGTAACAATTGTCAACCGCCGATTCGAGTCGGGCATTTTTTTTTATCACATTGACATATTTAACAATTGTTTTATGTAGGAGGAGGAGGAAGAGTTAAAAAATGATTTTTATTATTCGAGCATGGTGAAGGAGGAGGAAATGGCAGAGCCTTACTCCGTCGATTATAGCCACTTGTTTGACACCAAATCTCACTACACTCAATATGAGTTGATTGAATGGGTTAAGCAACCCGCGTTAGACAACGGGTTTGTGGTTATATTACGTCGATGCGATAGACTTGCTCGAAAAACTCCGAGATTAGTTTTTGTGTACGAAAGATTTAGAGTTTACACAAAATTGGTAGATCTGATGCATCTAAAGATGAAGTCTACCGGCATGAAAAAATGTGGATGCCCTCTCACTCTTAAAGGAAAGAAGATGGATGATAATTTGTGGGGATTAGAGGTCGAATACGGCGTTCACAATCACAATACTGCATCCTACAAAGAAAGCCATTCGTACTTGAAACGATTCAACAAAGGAATAGATGGATTTCATAGTTAGTTTTATGAAAACGGGATCTCGTCCTTGCGACATTCACGGTGGGGTGACGAAATTGAACACTAAGAATTCTTCTTCAATGCGCACCGTGTACAACCCTCATCTAAAACACCGTAAGATCGAGAAAGGTGGTCGGTCGCAATTCCAACACTTGTTGGGTGAATTGAAGAGGTTAAACTACTATAAATTCCATAGAAAGTTGGAAGACGGAAGCGATGTCATAGGCGAGATTTTCTTCGCGCACCCGGTTAGTTTGGATTTGTTACAGACATTTTCAAACTTTATTGAAATGGATAACACGTACAAGGTAATCAAACATGGGATGCCGTTGTACGACGTCGTCGGTGCCACTAGTACCGAAAAAACTTTCTACATTGATTTCGCGTTTATGTCGGCCGAAAACATTAAGAGCTACAAATGGGTGTTAGAGTGCTTACATTCATTGATGGTAACTCACTCTATCGAACCAACGTCCATTTTTTTTTAGGGATAGAGACTTAGCACTTGTGAAAGCAGTGGATGAAGTGTTCCCCAATGCAACACACATGTTGTGTCGATGACACATCAACATGAACGTCTTGGGTAAAACGGGAAAAATCATAAAGGAGAAGAAAGTGTCCAATACCTTCTTGAAAGTGTGGAATCAAATGATGTTGGCGGAAACAGAAGTAACCTTTAACGACTATCGGTTTGAATTGCATTGTGACTTCAAAGAGTATCCGAAAAAAATTGAATATACCGAGTTGGTTAGCTCGTACGGTGATAAGTTTGTCACGTGGAGAACTAATAAGTGGACGCATTTTGGTAACCAAACCACAAACCGCGTGGAGAGTGCTCACTCGAGGCTCAAGCTTTTCATCGGTACGAGCAAAGGTAACTTCGAATATTTTTAGATGAAGTTGCATACTTTGATAGAATTGCAACGCATGGTCAAGGGTTGATTTGAAAAGAGCCGCTTGTTAGCCCTACACAAATTCACGAACATTGTGCACGGTAAACTAAAAAGAAACGTCTCCTATTATGCTCTGGATTTTTTATCTGGAGAAGTAGATTGTCCCTGCAGCATGACAATCGCGGGCTGCATGCCCTGCGATTGTGCAATACAAACTACGCAATGTTTTTCTTGCGCGCCCGAAATCTACGAGTTTGTTACCAAAGGCGTGGAGGTTTTTCTAGAGTTATTTAACGAACATTGGAAGAGGTTGGACATTCTAGTTCGTACCAATCTCACGACGAACGAGCAACTAAAAGCCAAAATTGATAAGCTAGTATGCAATGTCATGGAATCCAGTGATGAAGCACTCATAGAGCACGTTTATAAGAAATGGTTTACCGTCGTCCATCCCGAAACAACTTCCCTATTTCAGTTATTGGTGAAGCCAAAAGTATGAGGTCGTCCGCCTATCAAACGTAATTTGTTTATTGTCGCATCTGAATCATCCAGTAAACGCAAAAAAAGTGGGCACGAGTATGTGCTCGATTCGGAAAAATCTAGTTCGCCATCGTTTGTTGAAGAGTTCAAACCTCCGACTGCAACCTCAAGCAAAGGGAAAAAACTATCAGGTCTAAAACGTGGTTGGGAAAGCGCCCCCGCTTCAAAGAAAGGTAGCATTATCTAACGCAAGCAAGTAGGGATGATGCTTTCTAGTGAAATGGTCGGTTGTAGGTCAAAATCTACGATGCCGACAAAGGAAACTTTGGTAGACCCCAAATGATACTTAAACCAATTCCCTATCTATGTTAGACCTTTCGTAGAGTCCATTAAAGACGTTAAATCCAATAGCTATTGCGGGTACCGCTCGAAAGCGTTTGTATTGAACGGGCATTAAGATGGGTGGAGGTTGATAAGGAATTCCCTTTACAACAAGCTGATGGATTATACATCCATGTATGTTAAGATATGTACAAGCATGGAGGAATTTATTGGTGTTGGGGAGCGTGTGAAGTGCTCTAGTAACGTGGGTACTAAAGACCATTGGATGTCCATGCCAGAGATGGGAGTCGCAATTGCTTCTGCGTTTAACTGCATTCTTCATTTCGTAGGACAGTACCGAACTACGGATTTTGGGTTCACTTTTCTTCTGTTAAGAGGTGCACCCCCTCAGATGCCGAACCGAATGGAAATCGGATTGGGTTGGGTGAACTCCAACCACTTCGTGAACGTAAGTATTTAATTCCGTTTACAGTAAGTTTAAATAATAAGACATTCATTTAACTAGGTTTTCATTTTGTAATTTGGGATTAAGTCGGGGGCCCCATGCGCAAGGATACATCCTTGTTTCCTAAAGTTGCGCTCACCAGAAGCGGAAGGTTGGGCTTTGCCGATTTTCTCTCGTTGCAAGATATATGAAGAGTTTAGAATTTCCAGCCCCGAAATAACTGATTTATCTGTATTTGTTTAAGCACGATATCATTAGTTGTACGATTTCTACTTTAAGAATGACGTTGTATCACTGTACTTCATTATGACGTTTAACTTAAAAACATTGTGACTTTTTCTTCTTAAACTTAAGTTTTGCATTAATTTAAGGCATTACACAATTCAAAATACGTAATTAAAAATACATTAATGAAGATAGTAGCCCCTAGTTGACATATAAGACGAAGACTCAGCTTCATGGCGACAGATAGTTCCACCCATACTCAAAAAAATTCTCGTACGAGTAGTCATCATCCTCGCTAGATTCTTCTAGAGTTGGGTTCAGTCTAATGTCGGTCTCTATTGCGTCAGCTCTCTCTTGAATTTGCTGCAAAGCATGTTCCACCATCTCTTGAGTAATAGTACTTTAAAATGCCATACTGAATATATTACAGGATTTAGTTTGTACTTCGTAAGTAAGCGACTCAATCGGTATTGCCACGGTTTTGAAATATGCTAACATATCGGCCATTTCTTCGCGTCCTCGTGGTCGGGACATTACACATCCGGGACACAATGCTTCCCTACAGTGGTTGAAGAACATTCTGCATAAAACAGCATCGACAAAGTCGGGACTCTCCTCTCGAAGCGTGTCTTTCACAAACTTAAATGCATTCAGGAGGCTTGCATCTCCGTGCACGTTCCAAGTAGAATCGCCCATTTTTATTCCTTTGAAGTGTAATGATACATCTCCGTGATACTACTTCTATTAGGGTAGTTGGTGGGTACATCCCCAAAAGCTTAGCGGGAAAAAATATTCCTTTCGCGGGTTAATATGTTTTGGCGGAAATCAATTAAAAATAATATTATTTCTTCCCTTATTGTCTCCCTGCCAGTTGAACAATTAGCAACCGGTGGGGACTTAGTCAACCAACGGTTGAAAATTAGTCAATCGTCGGTTTGGAGTTAGCATTACAAAATATATGCGAGCTTAAGTTTAAGAGATCATACCCGGTGGTGGACTATTTGTCAACCGCCGGATGACTACTTCCCCGCTGGGGTGGTAGCATCCCCGACGGTGGATAATTCTCAAACCGTCGGGATGTAACCCATTACCATAGTCAAGTTTGACTTATGGACATGAATTGTCACCCGGAGATGGACTATTTGTCAACCACCGGTCGATTACTTCCCCGCCGGGTGGTAACTTGCTCGTCGGTTATTACACCGACAGGTTATAGGTCCCAAACCGGCAGACAAGTGCCCCGACGGGCTAAAATATATCCATTGGTGGGGAGTAGTCAACCGTCGGGTGAAAATTATTCAACCGGCGGTGCAATACTCATAAATCCTAGACTTATTGAAGCCTTCATATTCACGCTTTCAACCGGCGGTTGAAAACAACTCCGATGGTTGAAAATTGTTCAACTGCCGGTTGTGAGTAGTTTTGAATTTGTTTAAGTCCTACATTACTAACTTGGTTAAAGAAAAACAATTACTTATTTATAAAGAAAACCAGTTACCAAGAAAACCAATTACTAGTAATCTATACACAAACAATACAAATTATAAAGGAAACTAGTTACTAAGCATTCATCTTTTAAAACTTCTGAATCAACGTTTCAATCCAACATAAAAAAAACATTTGATTACTTAGTATAAAACATAAAAACATGGTCAACAAAACTAAAAGATTATACAAAAAACAAATAACAGTAGCATTATTACAAGCCATGAACCTTCCTTACGAAGGACATTAGTTCTTCAAGTGTCTTGTCTAATGGCCGAACATGATTTATCTTGTTCACCACATCCACCGCAGAACGCTCACTAAGGATACTAGGGGTGATGATAAACCAACCGTGTTTCTTGACGTACAGTTTGTACTAGGAGGATGACGTCCCTCTACTCCGTTCCAAGGGTCGGGAGTACTCATTGATCACGTACAGATGTTCCCTCCAGTTGGTCTAGTACCTACCCTGTACCATGTAACGAAGATTGTCTCCTATTGATATACCGTTTCTGGGAACAAGCGGAGCCATCGGTTTCTCTTGTATCCAACCGAATTATCGCATCACTCGGTCCGGGTGGTACACCTCGCTCACCAACATTAGGCGGATAGGATTGCGATATAACCTGCAATAAACATTTAAACATGTTAACATTGTATAAATAAACACACATTTAATTTAATTGAATGAAAATAAAGAAACTTACACCCGTCTCTGTTAGCCGCGAGAGAATGTCACGGTAGTACGGCTTCCCGCGAATAAGGGCTCCGGTCAGCTTTCTCGGCGTCCAAGCTAGCATCTTCGGATCGTTCAGGCTATAACCGAGATTCACCACTGCCTAAAAAACTGGGAAGTGGTTGTACACCCAACTCTCTAGTAGCGCCGAAAAACCAACTAGGCTCTTCAAAGAGTGTTTTGAAGTGCCCTTAAGCTCTTGTATAGCCATACTAATGCGCACGTACCCTACGGGTACTCGTCGAGCTTCTCCAAGTTCTCAAGATGATGTAGAAAATCGCATAGGAAGTTCTTTTGGCTAGTGTTGGTGAATATGGTACTCCCGAGGAAAAACATGATGTAAGCCCGAGCTTGTTACTTCATGTCCGTAATAATGGCGGCATTGGTGTCCAAATATGAGGGCCCGAAGAAAATCTCTTTTAGCCATCGGAGGTCGAACCCACTCTCGTCATGCGCCTCCATATCCTGCTGCATGACTTCCGCCGAAACTCCCAACAGATATGCATATCGTGCATATGTCTCATCTATCGACTTTGTCCAATAGGCGTTTATAATTCTCCCCTCGACCGGGAGGCCGGTGATCACGTGCACGTCGTCCAATGTGATGGTTATCTCGTCGAACGAGAATTGAAAGGTGTTCGTCTCCTGGTGCCACCTCTCAATGAAAACCTCGTCCAACTGTGGGTGCGTGTTGAACTTCGGCAGATGATGTATCAGTGGACAAAACGGGGTTTATTCCAATAGATCCCTGACCCCCAACTGTTTGGTATGGTCACATTGACTGAGGAGCCCATACTTGGATTGGATTGTGATGTCGGATTGGAATTGGAAAAAAACATGGAAAACAGTATATAACATATTTACAGTTAATTGTAAATATTTAATTCAAAATTTAAAAACTTACATCGTCCATGAGCGTGAATTACACCTCATGCTGCATGTAATCCGGGAAGAGAAATATGTTGATTAGTTTGAGGAAAAGATTCCTCCATCCCTCCGGATCGGTTGGACGACCTTGGGCTTCGGTACGGACCTCGCGTGGAGGTGATGGCTCGGGGACCCCCGTCTCCTCCTCATCCTCGTCTATGAGCACACATCGTTGAAAAAATCCACGCTGCATTGTGGCGTTGTATTTTTTGTGCCTCGCCTAGCATTCTGTGTGCAACGTACGGTCCCTACGTTTGGCCATATGCCCTACGGCCGACTACCACCATCTTTTTTCGTAGGCCGGACTTATTCTCGCTCGCGCCTAACAACCTTCTTCCATCTCTCTTTGACGGGTCTAGATACCTCGCGCCTGTAAAAAAAAATATTTCAAAAAACACGGTTTAAAAAACGACTCGATCCACGTCGGTTGAGGCAGGGTTGAACCGACGGGGATAAAAAATTGGCTTTTCTCTGATACATATCTACCCACCAGGTGAATCCAACCTCACCCGTTGGGGTTTAAGAACTTCTTGGAAAAATTTGGCTACCCCGCCGGGTGGACTAGTTCTCACCCGGTGGGGTAAAGGAACTTTCTAGAAAAAAAGCTCCCCCGCCGGGTGAACTAGCTCCAACCCAGTGGGGGAGCACGAAACCAATGAGGAACCACCATTAAAATACCTCAACCCCAAATCCAATCCAGCTCAAAAACACCAATTCACCCAAAAATATAACCTTCTAACATCAATATGGAACTTAAAATACCTAATTAAACATGAATTTTCCTATTCTAACACCCTCTGAAGCATAAATCTAAAAAATAAAAAAAACTACATATAGAAAAAACAAGATATAAAATCAGTAACTCACTATTCCCTTTTCCCATTATTGTTGTTGAATGGGTTTGAGTCTCCTGGATTACTTGTAAAAATATATGCTTGAAAGAAAATTTCAATTTTGTGGGTAGTGGAAAGTTTGAAGAAGGAGAAGAGAGGAAAGGTTTTTATTTTGGAGCTGATTTTGTTTTGGGAATGGTTATTGTTTAGGGTTAGGACTTAGTAAAATTAATGGGGACATCCCTCCATCCAACTGGGAGATGGGGATTGATACTGGTGGATGGACATCCTTCCATCCAACTGGGTGGCCAAACTGTGGATATGCCTCTTCTTTGATAAAGTAGAAGGCGCAGTCACAATATCCTCTCCGAAAATAGTTAGTGATTCAAAAAAGTTAATCAGACCGGAAACCGTTTTGGTCTTCTCTGTTATTACCCCCACCTAATTTCGACTCGGATTAGGGTCAAGATACTTAGAGTCTATATAAAACCATTTAGTAATTACCATTGCACTTTCTTGTGTGGATGTTCCAGGATTGTTTGAAGGACCAGTTCGGGGAGTATTAGCTTGTACATTATCTGGTCTACTTCCCCCTTCTTTTTTGACATAGGCTCCCAACTTACCCCTTTCAATGAGGTTCTGGACCTCATACTTCAAGGCTATACAATCATGAGTATCTGGCCTATGTCATTCTGGTATTGGTAGAAATGGGTGGTCCGGTTTTCTCTGGGGATTGCAATGCTACTAGCTTTCTAAAATGCACTTCGTTCTTATTTTTTTCATCTAATGGTAGCCACACTCTCCCCCAATTCAACAAACCACTCAGGTTGAACCCAGGGTCCCTTTTGTTTCTGACCTATTGGCTATGAGTCTTGTTAGAATGATTTTTCCTTGATCAGTTAGATCCGTGTCCAGTCTCTTTTGTTCTGTCCCCGGATTGATTAGTAACTAGAGGAGTTGTTGTAGTAGTAGTGGACCTCACTTGGCGGTATACTCTGGTTTTCTTAGTTTCCTCAACGTCAATTCGTTTACCCACCTGATTCAACGAACCACCCCAGGTTATAGCCTTCTTCCGAGTCACTGAATCGGCTAAATTACCTGGATTTAAACCTTGTCTCAGGGAAGCAATAGCGACTTGTTTAAAGCAATCTACTAACCCATTCTTTGTATCTACGAACTAATTGATGTACTCCTTTGAAGACTAATTTAGCTCCTGAGCACAATGGGTAATGGTGTCCCTATTACCCTTAAGCTCTTTTCTTCCAATAAATTACCTCCGGAAGGCAACCCAAAACATATCAAAATTTCCTATACATCCCTGAGGAAGTCTATTGTACTATTTGAGGACACTTCTTGTGGAAGTTTAGGAGAAGGCCCTACACAATAGCTTGTCGTCGTCGCCAGAATTCATCATAAAGTTCTTAAACTGCTCTAGATGGTTGTCCGAATCTCGGCTCCCATCATATTTCTCTATCTTGGAGCTATCAAAACTCTTAGGAAGGAGTCCGAAGAGTATTTTTGCAGACAAAGGTGACTGCCTTCAATTCCTGCTACGGCTAAAAACAGTATCTTCATTAGGGGTAGCAAAAATACCTGGTTCAGACTAAAAAGCAAAGGGATTAATCAGCAATTGGTCAATATGTTGGTTGGCTGACCCCTTACCCTTGTCATGGTGCTTCTTAAGCCTGCCATGCCTATCTCTTTTTCTTGAATGTTTTTTAGTCAGCCTCATTTTATTTTTTGACTTCCTTCATCACTGCTTGAAGACAATGATTCTTTAAGATCTGCCTCATTTGATGAGCTGCTGGAGGACTCAGATGCAGAACTCTCCACAGGTTTAGATCGGTGTGTTGGAACTGAGATGGGTCTTCAAGGACTCCTCGTTTTCTCCAAGATTGTCAGTATGGTAAAGTACTAACGCACCATATTTTTCTTTAACCCCTTTCTCTGCTTGTTTGATTGCTCCCAGCGCCTCTATTTCAACTCTCAACTAGTTGTGTTCCTCGATAGTATACTCATTGTTCTCCTCTGCAACTTCCACCTCAGTAGGTGGAAAATTATGCTCATTCGATTCCATACGAAATACTTTGTTTGCTGGTTTTGTATTATGAAATTCAGGCACCATCGTGCTCCCATTGTGGTCGCCAATTTGGTGTGGCTTGTTTCTGTTTGAGAGTAATTTTATAAAATATTTTGGGAATTTAATGTTTAAGGTAAAGAGTAGTGAGATAATTAAGTTGTGTGCTAGCAATAAATTCTGATTACCCTCTTTAATGAAAATGGTTGGGGTATTTATACTTAATTAATGACCCATGGGCATGTCGGGTCGGATCATAGAGTCGGGTCAAGTTTAAGGACCCATTTGATGAGTTCGGATACTTCAGACATAGCACACCACTTAATCCGGACAGGGGTAATTCGGACCAATACAAACCATTAAAAAATCTGACATGACAAATGTAAGACACCTTTTGACTAAGCTATTTGCTAATCTACTTAAAGACTAATGAGTCCTTAAACTTGACTCGTTTTCACAAACTTGACCCGATAAACCCATGGGTCATTAATTAAAGAGTATAAATACCCCAACCACTCTTATTAATGAGGGTGATCAATATTTAATATAAGAAGACTGCTTAATTATCTCACAACTCCTCACACTAAATAGAAAATATCTCAAACTTACCAAAACACTTTACAAAACTACCCCCATCCAAAAATTAACCAAACCAAATTGGCAACCACAATGGGAGAACGAAGGTGCTTGAATTTTACATTCAAAACCAGTAAAAAGAACCAGTTCGGATGGATCCGAATGACCAGGGTACTCCACCTCATGTGGTGGAAACGGTCAGGGAGTACAATGAATACATTGTTGAGGAGCTAGATAAACTGAGAGCTGAAATAGAGGCGTTGGGAGCGATAAAACAAGCAGAAAAGAGTATAAGGGAGAAATCAGGGGCGTCAGCTATTCATCATACTGACAACCCTGGGAGAATGATCCATCAATAAAGACTCATCTGAGTACATAGTTGGAGGAGATACTGTGACAACACCCACCCCTTCATTAAGAAAGAGGAATGTACATAGTTTGGCCACTCAATTGGAGGGGGAAATATTTTACCATCAGTGCCAAACCCCTTTCCCATTCATATTTTTTTATGAGGATGATTGAGAAATATTGTTGGGCCATGAGGATGCGGTGGTTATAAGAGCATCGATTGGGGGAAATGATATACGGTGGATTTTGATAGACACGGGCAGCTCGGAAAACATCCTCTTCTTAAGCTCCTACAAGCAGATGAGGAATCTGACTGTTATTTAACACTCAAATAGGACCATCGTGGGCTTCATAGGGAGCTCTGCAGATGTAATTGGGGAATTTAAAAAAGAAGTGATGTTGCGCAAGGGGCCTTTTAAAAAGATGGTAAGGGTGTTATTCGTTGTGGTGGATTGCCCTACATCCTACAATGTGATTTTTGGGAGGTCTTGGCTTTCCAGAATTCATGGTGTGGCTTCAACAGTCCATCAGTGTTTGAAGTATGCAGTTTAAGGGCAAGTAGGTGTTGTCCAAAGTAATCAAAAAAGATAGCCAGGAAATGTTATGCAACTGCTCTTGCTCCTAATACTTTAAAGCGGTTCGGATTAATGAAGATTAGCAGTTACTGGAGCCTTCTGAGGGTGAGAGTGAGATTGATGACCCCAGAGAGGCTCCTAGTGTTATAATACCAGTCGAAAAATTTGAAACCCACTCCCTTGCAGAGGGTAAAAATATCAAGATTGGTTCTAAGATAGCGCCAGAATTAAAAAAGAAATTGTTGTCTTTTTTGCTAAACAATCAGCATGTTTTCGCTTGGTGCAATAGTGACATAACCGGAGTACCTGCAAGTGTTATCTCACACAAATTTTCCATCTAGAGTGATGTTGCACCCGTTGTACAGAAAAAAAAGCTTTTTCTAAGGAAAAAACAGATGTAATAGTTCAAAAGGTTGATCGTCTTACCAAGATGGGACACATAAAGAAATCTCAATATCCTTTTGTGGACTTCCAATCCAGTGTTGGTCAAGTAGAAGAACGGGAAATGGCGTATGTACATTAATTTCATTGACCTTAATAGAGTTTGCCCAAAAGATCTTTATCATGTCCCCCAGATAGATCAATTGGTGGACTCTATGTCCGGAAACAAATTGTTGTCCTTCGTGGATGCATTTTCCGGGTACAATTAGATACAGGTGGATCTGAAGAATCAAGATCATACTACCTTCATAACAGACAGAGGCCTCCATTGCTACAAGGTGATGTCCTTTGGGTTAAAGAATGATGGGGCTACTTATCAGAGGTTGGTGAAAAAAATATTCGCTAATGAGATTGCCAGAAATAGGGAGGTATACATAGATGACATAATGTTTAAAAGCTTGGAGGAGGATTTGCATATAATTGATCTTCAAGAAACATTTGCTAATTTGACAACTGTAAATTTGGAATTAAATCCAGAAAATGTGTGTTTGGGGTCTGATCTGGAAAGTTTCTAGGTTATGTGATAAGTGAGAAAGGTATACAGCCCGATCCGGATAAGCTTAATGCCCTATTGGAAATGGATCTTCCTCGAAATGTTAAGGAAGTCTAGAGGCTCACTGGAAGGATGGCTGCCCTAAACCGTTTTATTTCAAGGTCTTCGAACAAATGTGCTTCGTTTTTCCAAACTTTACAGAATGCTAAGGATTTTAATTGGTCTATACAGTGCAACCAAGATTTTGTTGAAGTAAAGAAACACTTATCCTCACCAAAGACTAAATTCAAACATGTTCAAGGAGAAACACTCTACGTATACTTGGTTGTGTTAGAATGTGCTATAAGTGCAGTATTGGTAAGAAAAGTGGACAATTACCCTCGTCTGATATATTATATCAACAAAAGTTTAATAGATGCTGAGAAGAGGTACTTAAAGCTTGAAAAGTTGGCACTAGTCTTAGTAATTGCAGCAAGAAAGATGAGACCGTAATTTCAATTTCATTCCATCATTGTCCGAACATCTTTCCCACTAAATAATGTTCTTCAAAAGGCTAACATATCGAGCAAGATGACCAAATGGTCAGTAGAATTGGGCGATTACGATATTGATTTGTCCCCCCGAACAGCTATCAAAGATCAATCAGTGGCTGATTTCCTGGTAGAATTCCATACAGACAGAAACTCCAAACAAACTTCAAGAGATAAAACCAAGAAAAAGTGAGTGGTCCGAACTGATAGTGGTTCAAGCACAGTGGATTGTGGAGCTAGAATTTTCCTAACCTCTCCGTATGGTGATAAGATGTACCAAGTTATATGCTTTGGAATCAGGGCCTCCACCAATGAGTCCGAATATGAAGCAGCTATAGCTGGTTTTAAATAGGCTATCCTATGTGGGGCTAAGAGAATTCGGTTGATGAGTGACTCTCAACTGCTCATCCATCATGCTCAAGGTCAGTCTGAGGCTAAGAAGGAGCAACTGATCAAGTACTTACTCGTCTTGAAAGAAGTGGCATCCGACTTTAAAAGTGTTTGTTATGAGCATATTCACAGATTGAAGAATACGCTGGCAGATTCTTTGGCAACTATAGCATATTCTGAGTCCTACCCTTGGATTCACATACAAGAATGCTCATCCATACAGCCAAGTCAAAACAAGAAAAATGGGTAAAGTAAGAGCATACAGATGATTCAACCTAAAGATTGGAGGTATTCTCTCCTTCATTATATTTCTGATGGGGTTTTTCCTTCGGATAAAGCTATGTCAAGAAACATTAAACACAAATCACGTGGTTTTTTTATGATAAGGGGAGTTCTCTATAAAAAAAATATTTTAGTAGACCTCTCTTGTGTTGTTTGGGGGTTGAAGAATCTCAAGTCGTTTTATCTGAACTACACGATGGGGAAGGCTCAGCACATTGTGGGTACATGGCACTAACCCGGAGAGTTTTATTAGCTGGGTACTACTGGCCATCTATAATGGCAGATGCTAAAGAAATAGTAAATAAATGTGATCAATGTCAAAGGTATGGCAATGAAATTCATGTGCCAGTAGTACTTATGGAGTCTATTTCTGAGCCAGTACTTTTTGCCCAATGGGGAATGGACTTAGTTGGGCCTCTGTCTATGGCATCCGGGGGGTGCAGGACTATTATAGCTGCTATTGATTACTTCTCAAAATGGATAAAGGCAGCTCATTTGTCAGGAACCACTTCGAAGGCTGTTATTAAATTTATTTTATCTAATATATGCTGCAGATTTGGGGTCCCTCAAAAGATTACTACAGATAATGGGCCACAGTTTGATAACAAAGATATGGAGAATTTTTGTGCCTCTAGAGGTATTCAACATTGTTTTTCTTCTCCTTTCCATCCACAAGCAAACGGCCAGGTTGAAGTTTCCAACATGACTATTCTGTCTGGATCAAAAAAGAATTTAAAAGGCGCTACGGGGAAGTGGCCAAGCTATTTGCAAAAAGTATTGTGGGCCTACCGAACTATTCCTCAGGGTACTTCACAAGAGTCTCATTTTTCTTTTGTATATGGCATGGATGTAATTACTCCTATAGAAGCTACCTTACCCATCATATAGAATCCACAACTATTCTGAATAAGCTAATAAGATAGCAATTAGGAATCAACTGGACTTAATAGAAGAAAGAAGGGTTAAAGCTCACTTAAGAACAACTCACTACCAAGGTTTGGTGAGGAGAAAATTTGCCTCCAAGGTCAAAAGAAGAAATTTTCAACCAAGAGATAAGATGCTAAGAAAAATTTTCTTACATACCAAAGAGAAGCAGTTCGGAAAGTTGGCTCTAAACTGGGAAGGACCTTATGAGGTCTGTGAAAAGCTCAAACCTGGGACATATAGACTTCAGGACAAATAAGGGAGAGTTTTGAAGCACCCATAGAATATTGAACATCTCAAGTTATATTTAGAGTAAAGCTTTTGTGTAAATATTTACTTGTTAAATACCAATATAAATATTAGGGGGCATACTCTTTCCTACCCTGGTGGCACGGTGAAGTTTTAATGAGGTGTTCGTTCTTTTATAATATATATAGATTCCTTCTTAAAAATTTCGGAGTGATTTTACTAAAATTAAATTCAAGTATAAATCACTTGTTCAGTACCTTGAGTCTTTAGTGGATCGGATAAACTTGATGGTTGGTGATGACTATTAAATACATGTCATCGGATATATTAAACACTCTCACTTCAATACTTCTGAAATACTAGGGGCTACTTAAACATTAGCCATGAAAATTTTAGGAAAAATATTAAACGAAAGAGAGTTTGATAAATTAAACCTATTCGGACTTGAACCGAACAAAGTTGTTTTAGTTACCTTTGATCCGGAGGGTTTTGACAGTGATGGTGTGGACTGGGTCTTGGTTTGGTGAGTCATCCGGCGAGGAGTTATCAGAGGGTTTTCTGATGCTTGAAACGGTTTTTTCCTTGGACACAGAAGGTTGAGACTCTTGAACAGAAGAACCAGAAATGAGGGATGAAAGGTTAGGTTTGAATGGAAGTTGTTTAGGTCTAGGGTTTTTGGAAGAGGATGACCCTTGATCGGCGTCCTGAGTTGGTTGATTGATTTTCTCACCTGGAGAAACTGGGAGGCCAGCGGCGATAGGGTTCTCTCTTTCTACCTTCCTTGCTCTTTCTAAATCTGAAAAATTCAACCAGCCACCTTTAACTAAAGCGTTTCTAGATGTGAACATAAAATCTCTCAAGAAATATTTAAAGGTAAAGGTGAGTTTCTCTCTAGAAAATCTTTGAGTGTGGAAGACAATGAAATAGTAATTGATTATTTATATAACAGTAAAAAGTAACAGTTACCAAGGAGAATTTGAAAGCGGTTTTTGCAATGATTGAGGGATGCGCAAACGTTTGAAAAATCAAAGCCTAGATAACTTTCTAGACTTAGTGGGTGCGCCGGTCTAGGAAGAATAATGGTTGGTAGGTCGAACCAAATACATACACGTGTCCCACGATCAAAGAAGAAACTCTTAGAATTCTGGGAAGAGAAACTAGTCCTGACAAAATTCGAACTGGGTTGGTGTTGAAAATAAACTTCTTAGTTTGAACAAATGCAAGCAGATCGGATGAAGCTGATATTAGCTTGGTAGATTTTTCATCCCTACAAAAGATATTTTGCAAGGCCTAAAAAAGGGGCTACAAATAAGTGCAGATACTTCAGACACAACCCACCACTTAATCTAGACAGGGGTAATTCGGACGATAACACATCACTAAAAAATCCGAACATGACAAATGTAAAACATCTTTTGACTAAGCTATTTGTTAATCTACTTAAAGACTAATGGGTCCTTAAACTTGACCCGTTTACACAAACTTGACCCGGTAAGCCCATGGGTCACTAATTACAGAGTATAAATACTCGAACCACTTTCATTAGTGAGGGTGATCAACATTTAATACAAGTAGACTGTCTAATTATCTCACTACTCCTCACACTAAACACAAAATATCTCAAATTTACCAAAACACTTTACCAAACTACCCCCAGCCAAAAATTGACCAAACCACCATTAGCCTAAGACGTGAGATGACCAACACCTAGTTTACTCACACTCTATTACATTTGTCTTGTCCAGTTTTTTTATAATAGTGGTTATGTCCAAACAGCCCTCCGGATAAAGGCAAGTTATAGTATCTAAAATATCCAAACTCATCACTTTTGACACAGGAACGCTCATCTTCTATAGCGACTAGTCAAACGAACGTTACTTTACTTTTTTGTGGGTCCTCGTTTTAGCTACCGGATACCTGTTGAAAGACACATAACTTTACTTTTTTGTGCCTTTTAAACGAGCATCTATTTTGAACAAACGAACGTTTGTTTGTGCAAAACGAGCACCTACTATCATAAACAGGTGTTCGTTTACTAACCTTTTATTCCTTTTAAATATATGCTCGTTTTATGAACCAGATACCCGTATAACACAAACGCGTACCCGCATGTTTAAAACAGACAATTCTTGCATCACCGATTGTTCGAAAAACTAGTTGTTAGAACGAACCAGCAAACTGTTATGTATAACCGGATGCATGTTTACTGAAAATGTTCAAAAACAATAGTCGTTGGCAAAAACAGGCACCAGTTATTCTTAGCGGGTGATCGTTTAAAAAACTAATCGTTGGATAAAAATGGATGTCCGCTTATTATACATGGGTGCATGTTTTAGAGACGACATTAAAAAAAATAGTTATTAGACCTTGTCTTTAAATAAAGAGCATCCCCTAACTATTTATAGACATTCTTCGTCTTTTTATATTACCTCTATAATCTCATAAAACACTTCATTTTTCATCTCTTATTTGATCAAAGTTCTATATAATCAATCTCTCATTTTTTACCCTCACTAAATTCTCATTCCTAAATTGTTCAAAAGTTTTTTACTAACACATTTTATAAATCTTTGAAGTGGATTATTGGAGATTACATGAGCTCGGTATCTTTTATTTTAATTTTATGATATGATATTTAATTTGTTTTATTTTATTAGGTATTTTTTTAAATGACACCAAAGTAAAAAAATGTTAAAAGTTTGTTAAGACTAAAATTATAAACATGATGGATTTTTAAACATGCAAACTCATATGTAGAACATAGTAATAATTTTAAATGTGATAATAATGACCATTATTTTTATAATTATGCTTTTGATGAAGACGTATATATTAATATTTAACACGATAATTTTACTCCATAATGGTAATAGTCGGCCAAATCTTACCCCCGTAACACAATCATCCCAAATTGCAGAAGCCCTTACAAATAGTTCAAAATTTAAGGAAAAAAAATCTTGGGTATGGTAATATTTTCTTTTTTAGAGAATCTAGAAAAAAAAATGTAATATTTGTGGGATTAACACATCGTATAAGCGAGAAAACGCAATAGTGGAACCGATGGTATAACATGACATTTAAGTAAAGTAGTTATAGATAAATTCAAATTTATAGCTGGGTATGGTATAAACACAAATAAATTTGAATATCAATAAGTTATGTCATTTCAATAAGATTGAATATAAGTTAGATACGATGAAATTAACTTTGCTAGTGTATTACTTTTCTTTTACCGAAAAATGAAAATATAATGAATAGATGGGTAAAACGGTTATCCCACCAGTAGATCGCATCCACGAAACTCTATTATTTGTAATACGGTTGCATTATTGGCATAAAGAGTTTGTTTGACTAGTTATATAACAATATTTTGTGAATTTGATATTATGTGCGTTACTTTACAATGGATTGATAAATATTAGGTACTCTAAAAAAATCTACATTTTTGTTACATTTTCAAACAAAAAACCACTCAAATTTCAGAAATTATTCTAATATGCATGAATGAGTTTAATGCTTTGAATAATATTATGAAAATTTATTTTGATAATAAATTCGGTAACAAAACATTCGTTTATAAACTTAGACTTGCATGTAAACCGGAATTGAAGAACTTTTTTATGCTAGTAATCTATGTCGTATACTTCAAGTGGTTGTTAAAATTATAATAAAAAGAATATTGAATATGCATATTGAGCTTATTAAACGGGCAGTTCACTTTATCATTAACTCGGGTCCAAAAATACGTAAATATAAGATTATGTTAAGTTAAATATTAAGACTTTCAAAATAATAATTATAGATGTCAAAACTATATGGAACTATACTTATGATCTTTTTATACATAGAACGAGAAAGATACATATTACTACAAGCCTCTCACGCCTCGAAATTATAAATATTGTCTATAAATAGTGTATTTTCTTTCTATGTTTAAAGACTATACTCATGTTTTTTCTACATAATATAGTCCCAACATTCTACATATAAATAGGTAAAACATGTTTACAGAAAAATTGTTCCCAATATAGAAATCAAGTTTATTGAGTATTTTTATCTTATCTCACGCACTTATGCCAGTGGGTGCATCTTAAGTCCTAATCTAAAAATGAAATTAGTCCATAAATATGTTATCTTTTTTTTATAATAATGTTCAAATTGATAAATATGATCATGATAAATATTGTTGAGATATTAAACATTATTTGTATGAAATTTTTAATTTTTATTTCGGAATATAGGATTAGTAATAATGTTCTATCCTCTAGTTTTCATGGTAACTACAATAAGGTATCTTTAAAACAACTTCACAAAAGCTATGAAAGATACCTAGTAACCATCAAGACGTGCACAAAAAATTTCTTAATTGACCCAATATTTAACAACTCTATTCGATTTGCTTATATATAATGTATAATACCCACTTAATATCTTAACATCACGAAAGACTAAGTCTGAACTTTTTCTTATTCTTTTAAAGTTAGCCAAATGAGGTTCTTACTATACTTATATATAAGGTGGAAAGAGAATTCGAATTTATTATTACCAATGTGCAATACACACAAAGACAATAAAAAAATGACTAGCTTAAAAATTAAAGTATGTGTTGCAACCAAGGATTTTGGGGAATCATATGATGCGAAACAAAGAATATGCCGCAGAGTAACATCAAAAGACACATTCGATGGAATAAGTGATATCAAAGAAGTAACTGAGAAAGAATCTGATGAAGATGAAAACTCGAAATATAATGAATCGGTTGATGGCCTTATAGGAGAAGATGAATTGTGTTTAAATTTTATTTATGAAGTTTGTAATATTGGAGTTTAAACTAATAATATTTGTACAATTCTTGACTCGAAAAAATATAAATTTTGAATAATTATTGGTGTGGTTAATTTTTGTCTGAGGGTAAATTTGTAATTTGTTTAGAGTTTGTGGAGGTATGTAGGTATTTAATGTTCGAGTAAAGAGTAGAGGGAGAATTAAGCAGCCTGGTTGTATTTAATTTTCATTACCCATATTTAATGCGGGTGGTTGGGTATTTATACCCTTGTATTTGGGCTTTATGGGCTTTCGGGTCATGTTTAATGGACCCGGGTCATGTTTAAGGACCCATGAGCTCTTAGTATGAGAGCAAGCAGATTAGTCAAGAAGTGTTTAGGTTTTTAAGTACTTTAGTCCTTGTTCGAACAGTCCAATGGGTAAGGTGTTCGAACTACCCTGTCCGGTCTGGTGATCTTAGTCCGAACTGTCCTCGTCCGGAGAGGTAGCAATATAGGGACTCATCAGGAGCTCCTTTTTTAGGTGTTTGTTCAAATACCTTTGTCAAAAACTTGAAAAACATTCCGATGTCAGTGACAGTTTTACCCGGACAGGTTTTCGAACTATGTTATGGCTTTATCCGGACTAAAAAAGCTCTGTGAATCTAAACGGTTTTCTGCCAAAATTTATGGGACACGTGTCACTCCTTGGTTGGTTGTTTCAGCCGTTTTTTCATCTTGAATTTCGCACCCACCTTCTTTGAAAAGCAACCTCTTAATTAATGAAGGTGACATCAGCGCTGTCTTTTAATCATAACTAATCTTTTCGAATTCTCCTAGGAATCAAGACTCCCTTTTGAGATTTACTATAAATTGAAATACTTTTATACTGTTTCACTATCACTTTCGTTTTCACTTTGCAAATCTTCAAAGCTTTCTCTCTTAAAAAACAAATTCTTACTTAGGTTGTTTATGTTCACGGCTAGGAACGCTCTGATCAAAGGCGGGTGGCTCAACCTATCTGAATTAGAAAAAGCGCAAAAAGTCGAAAGGGAAAGACGCATTGCAGCAGGCTTACCCACTTCCCCCATCGACAACCCAGCAACTTTAGCCACAGAGTCAGACCAAGGTTCTTCCTCCACAAAGGGTGTTAAACCGAAGAAATTGTTTCAAACCAGACTTTCCCTATCATCTCAGGTTCTTCGGTTCAAGAGTCGGAACCGAAGAACCTGAGATGACATATGCCCGGTGAGTATTGTCAGGCCTATTACCTCCTCTTCTTTTGACATATGCCCCCAACTTTCCCCTTTCAATCAATTTCTGAACTTCTTGTTTCAAGGTTATACAATCATCGGTGGTATGACCAGTATCATTGTGATACTGGCCGAAAAAGAGTTATTACGATTTTCTCTAGGAGATTGTAGTGCGGCCGGTTTTCTATAGTGTACCTCTTCCTTTGTTTTATCATAAATGGTGGCCACACTTTCTTTCAATTCTGCAAACAACTCCGGTTGAACCCAATGCCCTCTCTTATTTCTGGATTGTTGACTCTGAGCAGGTGCAGCTGGCTGAGATTGAGTTTTAGCCCTGTTATGCCCCTGTCCGGTCTCCTTTGCCTTGTTCCCGGACTGATTCTGATTGGGGTTTGGTGCAACCGGGGCAGACCTCACCTGCCTGTGCACCCTAGTTTTCTTTGTTTCATCAACGTTAATCTGTTTTCCAACCTGATTCAGCAAACCTCCCCAAGTCATGGCTTTCTTTCTGGTCACCGAATCAGCCAAATTCCCAGGGTTTAAGCCCTGTCTCAAGGATGCTATTGCTACTTGCTCGAAGCAATCAGCCAACCCATTCTTGGTTTTTACAAAACGACTTATGTATTCTTTCAATGATTCGTTCGGTTCTTGGGAACAATGGATTATTGTGTCCCCGTTGCCCTTCAACTCTTTACTCCCAACAAACTGCCTTCAAAAGGCCACCCAAAATATATCAAAATTCCTGATGCGGCCTTGTGGTAGGCTGTTATACCATTTTAGAGCACTCCCCGTAAAGGATTGGGAGAATGCTCTACAAAGTAGCTTGTCGTCATCATCAAAGTTCATCATGAAGTTTTTAAATTGCTCCAAATGGTTGTCCGGATCAGTACTGCCATCGTACTTTTCCATTTTAGTGCTATCAAACATCTTAGGGAGGTTTCCTGACAGAATTTTGGAAGACAATGGAGATTGTCTCCAATTTCGGCCACAACTGAACACAGTATCCTCATTGGGAGTTGCAAAGATACATGGTTCATCGTGGAAGGCAAAAGGATTCATCAGCATCCGGTCTACATGCCTCCGGCTGTGAGATGACCCTTTGCCAATATTCTTCTTCAATTTCCCATGTCTATCCCTTTTTCTTGAATATTTTTTGATCAACTTTTGCTTCTTTTTAGTTCGGCGCTTATCAGTGCTAGAGGACAAGGACTCTTCAACTCCCTCCTCATCCGATGAGCTATCAGAAGACTCTGAGTCTGAGTCAGAACTCTCCACTGGCTTAGACCGGTGAGACTTTTTGGAGCTGGCATGAGTCTTTTTGGTACTCACATGAGTCTTTGAAGGCTCATGCTCTCTAGAGTTATCGGTATGATGAGCAACTGATGCTTTTGATTTTTCTTTCATGCCCATCTTAGCCTTTTCTGCCCTCAGAGCTTCTATCTCGCCCTTTAATCTATAATGTTCTTCGATGGTGTATTCGTCGTTTTCACCCACCACTTCAAGCAAAGCAGGTGGTACTTCTGGGGCGTCCGGATTCATTCAGACTGACTTTTCTTGTTGGTTTTGAATGCTTGATTCAGGCACCTTTCGCTCCCACTGTGGTCGCCAATTTAATGTGGTTAATTTTCATCTGAGGGTAAATTTGTAATTTGTTTAGAGTTTGTGGAGGTATGTAGGTATTTAATGTTCGAGTAGAGAGTAGAGGGAGAATTAAGCAGTCTGGTTGTATTTAATTTTCATTACCTATATTTAATGCGGGTGGTTGGGTATTTATACCCTTGTATTTGGGCTTTATGGGCTTTCGGGTCATGTTTGATGGACCCGGGTCATGTTCAAGGACCCATGAGCTCTTAGTAGGAGAGCAAACAGCTTAGTCAATAAGTGTTTAGGTTTTTAAGTACTTTAGTCCTTGTTCGAACAGTCCAATGGGTAAGGTGTTCGAACTACCATGTCCGGTCTGGTGATCTTAGTCTGAACTGTCCTCGTCCGGAGAGGTAGCAATGTAGGGATTCATCAATTATGTTGTTTAATCTTATATTGTAAGTTTATAACAACACATATCACACATATTATAAATAAAAAACTTATATTATTAATAAAAAAACTTAGAGTATAAGTATACTAGTGCTTATAATATAAGTAAAAAATTTATATTATAAGTATAACTATAACAATATTTATGAGATATATTAAGTAAATTATTTATACTACTCATGTATACTATAGTATAACTATAATAACACTTATCAAATATATTATAAGTACCGTTATATTATAATCAAATTATAATAATACTTATACCATATAGTATAAATATATCATTTATATTATAACCAAACCATACCAACAATTACCACATATACTATAAGTATATCATTTACGTTATAGTCACATTATAACAACATTTATAGCATATTTTATAAGTATATCAGTTATACTATAACCAAACTATGATAGAGCTTATCGAATATATTATACGTAAATTATATATACTATAAATATATCACTTATACTACAATACAAGTATAACAATCACTTATCACATATACTATAAGTATATCACTAATATTCTAACCAAACTATAAAAACACTTATCTTATTATTATCATCATATTATACGTATACTATAACAACACATTACACATATAGTATAAATATTACGTACGTATGATACAAGATATAAAATCTACCATTATTTTGATTATAAGGATATAAATAATATAAAGTCGCTATGAAATGACTATTTTACATCTTAAATGGGCATCCGTTTAACGAGTGTCCATTAAGACAAGACGGGTGCATACTCTCATAATGGGTGTCCGTTTGAGCCACAATCCAACGTGACATGCCCATTTTAGTAACGCAAATTTAGTCATTTTAAAACAAACACCCAATTTGGTTAGGCGTCCGTTACACAGGACGAGAATATGTTTGAGTCTTGTAATTGCCATCGATGAAACATTGTGTCTATTTTCCATGTAACGGGTGCTCATTTCTTAAGCGGGTGTCCATTAGACGTAATTGTAATACAAATTATTTAATTTGAATGATACATATAGCACATAATGGGTTCATATTATGATGCTAAAAATAAAAATTGGAAAAGTTAACAAACGCATTTTTAATGTAGATGGGCACCCGTCGTATCCCGTCTAGCAGCAGTACATGACGAGATCAGTATTTTCATTTCATTCTGGTATCGGTATGTTTAGCATTCGTCTTAACCGGTTAGGGACAAGACATGTCTATGTTTTACCATGTTACTGAATGCGATGTGTCATGCGGTAAACATGTCTAACCGTGGATAGATCCATTGTTAAAACCATTTTTTTATGGCTAGTACATCCCATTTTTTGACAATATCTCCTCCTCTGATTGTGATAAAACGTGCTTCTCATCTTTCTTTAACCTGCATCATGTATTCGCAGTATTTCATTCGGTTTCAATTTTTAGTTTTCCTCCACTAACTTTTGCTGAAGGTTTAACTCGATTCCGGACGTGACCCGAACCCGAAGATTGACCTAAACTCTAACACTGCAATTCGTTAGACATTAAAATCAATAAACAGATATAATCATTGTATTCACAAAATTCACAATAATTTACGTTTTCTTTTTCTCGATCTTTATACCATTTATTAGATCTAGTAAACCAAAAACTTATTTTATGTTCTCATGTTGTACGCTGATTTGTTGGTGTACACCAATTTGCTTCATATCCGAACAAAATTCAAACTCACGATGGAGAAGAAAATCGAGAATGGGTCGTAATCGAAAGAAAAAAAATCAAACTCATATATTTGATTTTTTTTATAACAACATAGGTTTCAAACCCCTTATCTTATCTTTTTTATTAAAATAATAATTTTGAACTTCACTTTTTTATAGTATGTTTTCCAAAAAATCATTCTTTTAAAAAAATCATAAAAAAATAAAAAGTAATAAAAAATCTAATTTTACTTTATTTTTTATTTTTTTGGTGGTTTATAAAAAAACAAAAGAAAACAATCATAAAATATATTTTTTGAAAAAAATAATCTAACTAACAATACTTTTTATAATAGACTATAGAAAATAAATTCAACCATAAAAAAACTTGATAAATTAGTTAAAAAATAAAAAAATAATAAAGATTTAAATCTCCTAACTAAATTTGGAAAAGAAAATATTTAGAATTTTTGAATAAATAAAATAAATATATGATTAGATTAGAACCACATGCTTTTAGTTGTGGTTGCTTGAAGCAATTAAAAAAAATAAAGAAAATATATCAAAACAAATAAAAGTTTGGTCTTTCTATTTTTTATTTACCTAATTTTGGTTTTCATACTTACTTGTACGATATTTTAACTTTTATGTTAAAAAATAACATATTTTGAAAGATGGGATGCTTTGATTTCTTTATTATTATTTTAAAATAATAATAATAACAAAAGAAAAGATGTCATTTTACACTATTTTCATATATATCATTTAAAAACTTGGTCTCGCATTTATAATCTAGTTCTTATATCTTGCATCTACAATTTTTATTTTATATTGGTCTTCCATGTAACATTTAGAAATTATTTCACATCTACCATCTAGCCTTTATGCCATTTTTCATGTTCAAATAATCTCAAAACCTTCCAAAAAACATTTCAATTATGATTTTTTGATTTATCATTTCGATTTATAATAAAAAAATAGAAGAAAAAAACAACGAAAAAAGAAAATGTTTAATAATAATATATAATTGATTAAAAATATTATATATATATATATAATCAATAAAGTGTATTTTATATATTAAAAAATTTGATAGTAAATAGTAATTAGGAAAATGCTTGAATCACTAATAAAAATAAATGATAAGAATAAATTTCAATAATTTTGTTTTTTTATAGCTATCAGTTCTTTTTTATTAAAAAAACTAAAATATTATAAGTGTATATATATAGATAAAGCGCGTTAAAAATAAAATATCAATAAAACCAATGGTGATTCTTTACAAAATAAAATGTTATTAAATGTCATTTTTAGGAAATTTATCTTGAATTACACATTTTTTTGTGTAAGCGGAACCCGTCATATCTCGTAGCACTACATTACGAGATCGAGATCAGTATATTTCATCTTATTCTGACACTACATTACGAGATCGAGGTCAGTATATATCATCTTATTCTGGCACCGGTTTGTTTACTATTCCGTCCTAACCGGCTAAGAACAAGATATGCATATGTTTTACCATGTCACGAAATGTGATGTGTTATACGGTAAACGTGTCTGATCGTGGATAGATCCATTGTTAAAACTATTTTCTTTATAACTTGTACATCCTAAATTTTGACAGTATCTCATCCTTCCATTGTGATCGAATGTGCTTCTCCTATGTCATTAACATGCATTATGTACATTCGGTTTCAATTTTTTGTTTTTGTCCACTAACCTTTGGGGAAGGTTTAAATCGATTTCAAACGTTACTCGAACCTGGAGATTGATCAAACTCTAACACTGCAATCTGTTTGACATTCAAATTTATAGACTCATAATCATTTTATTCACAAGAATCTAGATTTTTTTTCCGAATTGTAAACCAAAATCTCTTTTTATATTCTTATGTAGTACACTGATTCGTTGGTGTACACCAATTTGCTTCACATCCGAAGCAACTCTAAACCCACGATGAAAAGAAAGATCGAAATTTGGTCATGGTCAAAATAAAAATTAAATTAAATAATATATATTTTTATTATTATTTTCTGACATCCAAATTATTTCAAAATAAAAAAATAAAACCCATATATTTGATTTCTATAACAAAGTGGGTTCAAGTCCCTTATCTTATCTCTTTTATTAAAAATAATAAATTTGAACTTTACTTTTTTTAATATGTTTTTCAAAAGATCATTCTTTTTATATTTTCTTTTCACAAAATATTTAGAAGTAATAAAAAAACTATTTTTACTTTTTTTTTTTGGTAGTTTATAAAAAACAAAAGAAAACAAACATAAAATAGTTTTTTTGAAAAATAATCTAAATAACAATTTTTCATAGTAAGATGAGTCAAATTTTAAGAAGAAACAAAACTCTCTCTCCAAGCTTTTTGTCGAACAGCTCATCGGCAGTGGTAAAAATCCGATACTTTATTCACTTATCCGGAGAGTGGTAAGATGGGCATCGCTAGTATCCATATATGCATTTCAGTATTTGTAAATGTCGAGAGAAAGATAGAGGAGAGTAAAGGAATGGGTAAGGCGGCGATGACAGTAACAGGCGGCGGCGATGATGGTGATGGTGGGGAGGAGGGTGAAGAGTATGAGGAAGTGGAGAAGGGTGGCAGTGGTATTAATGGAATTTGAAGATAGATAAAATATAAAATATGAGCTATTCTAAGTTTGAATCCGTTAAGTTGTTTCCTGTTTTCGGGTCTAAATTCGAATAGGGTTCGAGGTTACTTAGTTTCCTGTTTTGGGGTGTTTCTTGTTTTGGTTATCCAAATTCGAATTGGATCCGAGATAGCTTAGTTTCCTGTTTTTGGGTGTTAGTTGTCTATAAAAGAACTTGAGTTTGTATTCAACACCCCAAGCAAAGCAGAAGCAGAAGCAGAAGCAAAAGCAAAATATCATTAGCCATGCAATCCTTTGTCACCAACAGCCAGTTTTCTGAATTTTCCTCCTTTATGGTATCTGCTCCACCCGATAGGGATCCGGTGACACGACGCTTCAAACATGTCAGGACTGCTAAACAAAGTCTTAGTTCGAAAATGAGCGTAAGTCATGCCACTGCCATAAAAAATAAGAGTCGTAGTGTCGTTCCTGCTAAACATAGTTGTAGTACCAAAACCAAAGCAACCAAAACTGTGGACTTGATTGCTGCTGCTCTAAGTAAGGTTAGTCGTGAGAATGGAGGACAAGCTTATCCAGATCCTCTACAAGTTGCAGTTGCAGTGGAGAGAGCGTTGCAGCAGACTGAGAGCAACAGCAAGAGCCAAGCCAATGCCAACTTAAGATCTATTCTGTTCAATCTCAGCGATTCACGCAATCCCGACTTCAGAAGGAAAGTTCTTAATGGCCAAATCAGACCAGAGACCATCCCAACTTTGGAACCAGAAGAGATGGCTAGCTATGAGAGGCTACAAGGAGACCATCAACTGTTGAGTAAAATAGCCACATTTAAACTGTAATATCCAAATATTGGATAATTGTTTTCTCTTTTTTTTGTATTAGATCTTGTATGTAAATACGAATTTAAGGTAGCATGGTGTTCCAACCATATATACCTGAATTACATTCAAGAATATGTTGTATCAAACAGAAATATTGTTCAAGAATATATACATAATCGTCTTTGTCAGAATTATCATTGAGCCTTAGCGGTGATACAAGTCTGGTTACCGATCAGGTTGTTTGGTTCATTTACTTTAGGGATGGAATGGATTAAATTCAAAAAGTTCACCTCAAATTTAGTTACTTTAGACTTGAGAATGGTCAAATAACAAAGCACAAATGCCTGTTGTGCAAAAATGTCTCATTAGAATTGTAAGTAGTAAATAGTTTGAAGAGGAGTAGCTACTTACGGTGAGCATTGCAAGAAAAGATCCAATCAATACCATCACAACAGCTGCAGTTCAGTAAGATGGAATTAGTTTTTAAAAAAAAAATATGAGTAATAAGTATTTGAAGTGAATAAGATGATGGAAAAGGAAACAAGTTACCAAAGAAAGGTACGGATAACGCGACAACCGAAGTCGAAGTAACTAATAGTGTTCTGATAAGTATAGATAGACAATAGGATTCATTAAGCTTTGTTGAAGGCAGCAGTTTCTTTAAGCTCAATGCAACTGGCGTGATTGCCAAGGCATACTTTGTCATTGGAGTCAAAACCTAAAATTTAGACAAAGGCTCCCAGAATTTCGGTAACAAACTCAAGTCTTCTTCGATATGTAGAACTTAATCTTGATATAAAATAAACAGAAAAACTAGAGTAATCGATTATTCTTACAGCAGTCCAAAGAGCGACTTGAGAAGCTGCGAATTGTTGGGGAATATTTAAAGTAAATTGAGATTGAACCTGAGTCGCCAAACATGAGATAGCCACAGATTGCGACTCCGGAGTACATGACAAAGCAGAATACAAAACTGTAACGATAAAGAAAAACAAATCTTGTTTGGACGTTGGTTTCTACGTTTTATAATGTTTATAAGAACAATATAGTAGATGAATCACCTGGCTACAAGTACTGATGGGAATTTGGAGGGCTCTTTCATGGAAGAATATATATTTGGAAAAACTGATGTGAATCACCTGGCTAAGTACTGATGTGAAATAGTTTTCTTCTAATTATTTTGTAAACAAAAATAACATAAATTTATAAAAATATTTTAGACCAAATCATTTTCTATTTATTTATTTATGTTTCACCGGTGGCTTTGTTCAAATGTTTTAATTTCTCACAAATATTTTTAAAATATCAATTTCTCTTATATTCTATTTTAATTTTAATTATTTACAATTTAATTTAATTTCTAATTTTGATATATTTTTTAATAATTTACTTAGATTCCATTTATTAATCTCTATCTTATTATAAGAAAATAAGACGTTGATGTTTTTTTTTAAAATTAATTGTTTTTTCTAATTATAAAAGATAAAGTAGTATAAAAATAAAAAATAAAAACTATATAAATCTTTTTTTTAAAACAAAATGTGAACTACTATGAATAAGGGTAGGATCGGAAGTAATTTCTTAAAATATATTTTAATAATGGTATTTGTACATGGTTTAAGAAGAAAAAACAATAAATATAAATACATGTGTTTTCTGTGCCCCTCCTAGCACTCAAGTGGCACTGATGTTAAATGATACGAGACACACCCTCAATCTTTTTCGCGATAACACACAATACTTACCTAAACCATAAAAACTCTTTTTTCATCTCCAAACAATCTCAAATTCTATCAAAAGGAAAAATCTCAATTATAATTCTGGTAATGAAAAAAAACAAAATAAAAGAATAAAAAAATAATAATATATGATTTAATAAAAAAGATATTATTATATATATAATCAATAAATATATTCGATATATTTAAAAAAAAAATAGTAAATAATAATTAGCAAAGTGCATGAGCAGCTAATTAAAAATAAACAATAGCATATATATATATATATGAAACATCAATAAAACCAGGTTTTAAAATATTATTAAATGTCATATTTAGAAAATTTATCTTGAGTTATACCTTTGCGATTGACTTCTGTATCTCAGATCGTTTGACTCACATTTGTAAAAAGGATGACCTTAGTGCCATAACTAAGCCTCGAATGCCTTTATTTAAGCATCATATTTTTGTTAAATCCAACCCATTAATCTTTTGATAAAACTTTTAGGCAAAAATAGTGTCGTTCATACACCAATCCCGATTGGTTTACGAACGAGAAGATTTTCTAAAGAAAAGTGTTACCATATTACCAGGATTCTTAAATCTCAGCTCATTATCATATTCAAATATAAAACCATAAAAAAATTCCATTCGACTCTGTGAATGCTTCAAAATATCTATCACGACCAAAAATATCAACAAATTAACTGTTGTGCAGTGGTCTTCTAAGACTTGTTCGACTCTCGATTATTCAATAGGTAGCTAGGGCAATAAAAAAACTACTCTTGAATCCTGCTCTGCTGACATCTCTAAATCATGGGTAACAACCCTATCATGCCCTAGGAAATGACTAAAACATTCAATCTATTACTGCTATAAGATTATAACTAATCAAAAAAATAATTTCTAGAATCTCCAACAATGTATATATGTCACTCGTAATTCTTGTCAACAATCTAGTAATTTATTGTAGTAACATCAATAACCTGTAATAAACTTTAGCTGTAAAACCAATTATTCACACATAAACACAAGTATAAATAATATCCATTATTACAAATCCAACACACCAAATACCCATTTAAAAGAATTCATGTAATAAGCAATATATATATGTCTTCAAAGGCCTAACCTCAAATCCAAATCAACTAACGACTGATGTTGTGTTTGAAGTGGAACAGCACCAATAACAGCAGGAGGAAGCATATTCAAATCCAAATCGAAACCAAACCCTTCAGCTTTAGCTGATGTTGTCTCTTCAGTTTTCTCCCAATGACACCTCTTGTGTCCTCCTAAAGCCTGCCCAGTAGGAAAACCCTTTAAACAAATAGTACACTGATGTTGATGCTGTGGCTGCCCTCCTAAAACCATGGCCATACCCAGACTCGTTTGATTATCATTCATAGTGTTGTACTCATCTGTTTCGCTAGTCCCGTCACCTTTCGTAATTGCGAAACAACCTTTGACGTTTTTGTGACTAGCCCTATGCCCTCCTAATGCTTGATGTGACCCAAATACCTTCTTGCAACTCGAACATTCAAACCGGTTGTTTAAATCGATGCACTCGTTCTCTTGGTAACTTGTATAACCCTCGATCGGTTTAGGAGGCTCATTAGCTAACATTATCAACGAAGCAGCAACTTCATGTTCTTCCTCTGACATAACGACTGGCGACGATGTTTCCGCCACGACAATCGCCATCGACGTTGAAGTTGAAGTTGAGCGGTGGTGATTAGGCGGTGGGTTAATTCCACGCCATTGACGTTCGGGATGACATCTCATGTGACCGAAAAGCGCTTTCCATGACCAGAACTTTTTTCCACATTCAGTACACGGTCTTGTGATCTTGGGTGCAGTAGGGTCTGGCTTCTTTGTGTATTTGGGTTTGGGAACAGGTTTGTCACGAGGTTTATCAAGTTGGACTATCTTTGTCCGCTTCTTCTTGGGGTTTTGAGAGAAACTCGAAGACCCAGAAGCAAAATCTGAAAACATGTTACGATTTGGGAGGGAAAATGAAGAAGGAAAATGGAGATTTGGATTGAGTTCTGTGTTGGTGTTGGTGTTGGGGTTGTTCATGCTTGTTGTAGTTGAATGTGAAGCGACAAAGCAAGCGATTTGTAAAGAGAGGAACCGAAAAGTGTAAGAATGGTGGGGTGGTGGCTTAAGTAGTGGATTGAAGTGAGTAGTTATTTTGAGACAAGAAGTTAGTTTCCAAATTTAGAGCGGTTATTCTTCGGTTAGGGTTTCGGTGTTATCTTGAGCAGCGTAATTACGTAATTGCACTGGGTCTTTTCTGCTGTTTGTGGTTTAAAGAGAGGGGTAGAAGGGTAAATTGAGAGAGAGATGGACTCTTTAGATAGGGGTGTGTAGCTGCTTAGAAACATGTTGCTTTACATTTGATCGTGAAACGTGGTGGTGGGTGGCTGTTGATGTCTGCCATATTTGTGAAATAAACCCTTTGAATTTTAGAATTGTCAAATATTTTGTTTAAAGGCTTTAAAATCAAATTATGTAATTTTCATATTTAAAGTTTGATTAGCAATTTGGGTCCAAGATGACAATTTCAGGTAATTTATAATATTTTAGTTATCTAAAATACTTTTTTTTTTATATAAAAGTCAGTAAATATTTTTATATTTTTATTTTATTTTTATAATTTGAAATTTTAAAGTTTAAAAATGCATGTCTATAATTTAAAAATACTAATTGTTTTGTTTTGTTAGACGAACAAAATTAGTACTACTCACCATACTCACCGAATATTTTGATTTTTTTTTTAAATATATATTTTATATAGGTTTCTCGTCTATCATATTGAGGTGGTTTGGCATGTAGCATCTATCATAACGAGCTTGAATTTACATCTAGTAGTACAAGATTTAAACAAGTTTCGCATTATATGGTTTCGCACATATCACAGTGGGATGGTTTCACCTTTAACATCTATCATAGTGAGCCCGAATTCGCATTTAACAGTACAAAAATTAAACATGTTTTGCATCTAGCAAACAAAAAAGATTTTGCATCAAGCAAAATAAAGAAGGTTTCACATCAGCTTCGTTTACACCATAAATTTAAAAAAATTAAAAGTTTGTATATTTTAAATCGTAACTAAAAAAACCAAGAATACTATTGATTTTGTTTTTTTAAGACGAACAAAACAAATTCATGATATGTTTTGAATTTGTTTAAAAAAATTATATTTAAGATATATAATTAAGTAAGGATATTTAGGGTATTATTAAGTCTTATATTGTAAATATTTGAATGAAATGAGTTTTTCCGAGAAATACATAAAAATATGGGTCTTAAACGGATAATAGTATTGCTTATCGATCTTGAATAGTACTTAACCCTTTTTAAATAATAAATAAAACATTAATTTATTTTAAGAATAAACACGAATAACTAAAAACTATTATTTTTATTATCATGTATTCCAAAAAAAACTTATGATATATATTTTTTATAATATCTTAAACATCCTCAATTATATAAAAACTTAAGTTGATATATTTTTTTTCCTCTTTAAAACTTTAGTTGTCGACACTCAATATAGCTTTTGTGACGATTCATTTTTCACTCGAATTTCAATTTATGTGTTATTTTTAGTCTTTTTTTATTAATTAAATTTTTTTATCGATTACAGTTGATTGTGTCGTGGATATAGACTCGATTCATCTTCCATTCGATTTGCAACTTCCATAAACATAAGCGTTGAATTCTAATTTATTCGATTTCGTTATTTATATTAAGTTTTAATTATTTAATAATATTAAATTTAGTTTGGTTTTATGATTATAGGTATGTTTTGTTGTGTTTTGAATTCTGTGCTTTTGGGTAAGCTTCGAGAGGAAGATAAAGTTCTATGTTCAAGGATCTGCATATGTCATCTCACAACTAGCTATAGTAGTTAAGTAATGCGAGACCTTGTTAATCCTCACATGCGAGACTTTGTTAATTTTCCAAATGCAAGACTTTGTTATTTTCTAAATGCGCAATTTTGTTATTTTGTAATGATATATACGAGACTTTGTTAATTCTCACATGCGTAATATTTGTTAATTTTCGATGATAAATGCAAGAGTATTGCTAATTTCCGATGATAGATGTGAGAAATATATTTATTTTAGTGCAAATTGTCAAATACATGTACGTGATGTATTGCATTTGATTACGTATTTTTAATCTAAATGGTGAAATTAGAGCTCGTGATCTTGTTCAATTTGAAGACTTTGAAGATAATCCTATTTTATTTTAAGTAAATGAAATGTGTTAGTTCGAGGTAAATTTAAATTAAGATACTGTTGCGATGACCTTAAGATTCGTATCTTAGGTTGTGATGTTGTTTAGTTGCTTTACTATCAATTATTGATATTTTGGGATGTTTAACTATTACCCTTGATATAGAAATTTATCTTATTATTGAAGAAAATGTTAGATAAATTGCTTTAAGTTTATTTGAAGTTTCAAATGAAAATTTGATTTGTGGGGACATAGTTCTAATAGGAGTTTTTTTTGTCATAAGAACAAAAAACTTGCTATTGTCGATTGAGTTGATAGAATTATCGGTGTGAGACAGGTTTTTTAAGAATGTGAAATATGTTTGACATTAACTATTAGTAAGTTTGCTTTACATGAAAGTTTTACTTTCAAATATTTGCATAATAATTAATAAAAAATGAATGCTCATTGCGAGAAAAAAGATTCAAAAGGTTGTTCATGAAGAAGACTTTATGCAAAAAGTGATAAGTCTAGTAGTTTTATGGTTGTTAAAAAGTATGTCTAACTTCACACATCTAGAACTAGGTTTTGCAAATAAAAAAGAGCATTTATCATCAGATTTGATTGCTAATAAGATACGTGATTGTATTAAGCCAAAGTTAATGTTACATCCAAAAGCGTAAAATTATTTGTAAAAAACGAGTACGGTTTAAATATCTTCTATCGTCGTCTTTCATGAATTGCTTTAGAGAAAGATAATACGGTTGTTTATGAAGATAGTTATACTTTGTATAAACTACTTAACAGTTAATTCAATCGATTCAATTTTATTCATAGATAATTAAATATTTTTAATGACCTAGACTGCATATCTCTAAAATGTTTGAATATATACCATCGTGATTTATCTTTTCGGTCACCAATTTTTGATTCGACCACCACACCATATAACATAAAACTACCATATCATTTTTCTGTCATTCATAGTAAAGTGAAGTTCCCAAAACTAAGTTGTTTAATAACCTATATTTCAAATCTATTGAAATGCACGATCGTGTATGCTTATCATACCAAATTTAAATTGCATGCAATCATTATTTTACCGTTGTTCTTATTATTCCACTTGTTATCCCTCTAAAAGACTTACAAGGGAATATGAAGAACATGTGTCATATTTATTAAGAGAATTTAAAATTATTTGTAATATTGTGTAGGATTTGTGTTCGATGAGATTGCACTCAGTAATTCATCATGTGACTGATATGATCAATTATAAATAAAATAACGATGATATGATTGAATGAACTATACAATGTTATCAAAACGCCAAAAATCAATTGTTAACCATAGGGCCTCTTACTTGCGAGACGATCCCTCACATGATAGAGAGTCGAAAGAGCGGTCTGATTAATCAATAAGTATGGACGATATTATTTTAGACATGAGTAATCTGCTTTATACCATCATAGCTCAACACTTCATTTTCTTACAAAAAAAACATGACATGGGTATTTTGATTATGGAACCATTCATCTATTAATAAGAACCTTAAAACAAACTAACTTTTTTTTTGTTCGGTTTGGTGCGGTTTTTCGGTTATGTATTCATATGTCCATGGATAATAGCCCACGAGATGATAAAGTCATCTAATATTATGGTTAAATAGCATCGCCATATTAACAGATGCGTTTTAATTATTTGTCAATTTTGGTGTTACTACCATAAATTTGTAAATACAATTCTCTATTTTGTTAAATTTTAGAGCTTATGTGCTCTATACAAGATGAAGTTACACTTTTATTTTCAAACATACTTATGATGTGTCAATAAATGTTTAGGAGAATGTTTGGGATCTTGTGCTTGATGTGACTAGAGAGAGAAAGTGTAGATGGAAAGAGAGTGCAATAGAATAATATTCTATGTCCCACATACCAAGAAAGTGGGTCACCTTTTATACTAAAATAAGGTGGACCTACTAAAATCCTTAGTGGGCTGTTTACATATTTAATGAGGCCCCTTAGTAAATATAATGTTTACAAATGGATCCCCGAGAGATCATAAATACATTAATAACTGCACCAAGTATCTTTTATTCTCAATTAAATCCTTATTGTTTGTATCAGTAAATTCTACCCTCATCAGTAGCCCCCTAGTCTTCGGGAGTATTAGGAGCGGAGACTCACTGCCGAGCCTACACCTGTCATCCGCAGCCTCATGTGCTTCGGACCAACGGCTTACCTTTGGACGAATTGTTCTTTTTCCAAAAGCGTCGGTCGTTCCACGATGTTGTCTGTCCCGATCTGTTTGATGGCACTCTCGCAGCACTTTTTAATTAACTTTACCCTAAGGCAATACTCGGGCTTTGTTGGATTTTTCTTGCCCGATGTTCATAGTTCTGGATCAGGTCGGTTCTCGCGTTCTCTTGAGCTTCTACCCCTGGCCCCACTGTGATGGGTCGGCTTTTCATAGTGGATACGGTTGAGAAGGCCCATCTTATCAGTTGGTTCGAAGGGGGTAGCCTAGGTAAGCCTTCGTCGGAAGGTGGTCAACACGTGTCACCTGTTTACGGGAGGCGTCTTTGCCAGACTAGATTCTTAGGGAGACTCTTCGCCTTCCCGCTGTGCTTTTGTCGATTGGTATTCCCCGGTCATTCAGCGTTGCTTATAAATACTCCACAATCCTTGATTTCTCTCAGAGGCATTCTAGAGAGAGAAAGTGCTGTCAGACCATTTCTAGAGAGAGAGAGAGTGCTGTCAGACCATTCTTAGAAAGGGAATGTTTGTTTTATAAAACCCAGACACCCGAAGCAAACCTCAGCTAAGAAAAATAAAAAGCCTGTGTGGAGTTTCAAAGAGTGGGCTAGCATCGGAGACCGAGCCGAAGAATACCGACGCGCCGGCTTGATTTGGGGATCTAACTCAAAACCCTTTAGTCATGTCCCGCATCCTCACGACCCCGTTCTAGCCACCCCGATCCCTGTTGAATCCTTCCTTCTGCCCGACCCTCCCGACTCTCTGTCTCCCGAAATTAGCCTATCTCCGGAAACCGTTGTCCTTTCTTCCAGTAACAGCTCCTCTCGTTCCCCTGTAGTCCGGTCGGAGAATCTGACCCCATCGTCTGTCAACTCGTACGTTCCGTCACTTCCGTTCCTGCCCCGACGCGTTCGAAAAACTAAGTTTTTGACCATGGGCGAAAACAGTCCTCCTACATCTCCCGCAGGAGGTAACTATCTTGAAATGGTTCAACTTACTCCCTCAATTCGAGGGTATCGGACCGGTACTAACACTGCCGTAACTTTTTTAGGTCTGCCTAAGCGTCGGTTGACGCCAGAGGAATTGGATGCGGCTCATCGGGCTCATTCAGGAAATACGGCTGAACCCTCCACCTCTCGGGTACGATCATCGGATCTGAATGCTGCTACAGCCGGAAGCTATGACCAAGCTCCAAACCCCGATGTGGGAGAATTAGAGGTGGATGTTGCACCCGCGGAGGTCTGCATTGCCGCTGTTGGGAATGCTGCTAACCCTTCTGATGATCCTCTGCCCGAAGAAGTTGAGGCTGCAATCACCACCACCTATTTTGGCTGGCTTCCTTCGAAGGACGTTGTTTCCCTCTACGAAGGGAAGTACCTCTACTTCCCTGAGTCCGAACACAAGGATCTGCTGATCTGTTAGGGAATTCCTGAATGCGTCACGGTTCGGTTCCCGGTCCCTGGGGAAACCCCTGTTCACGTCCGATCTCGGGAAATTGTGGTGTTTACCGAGCTGTTCAATTGGGGTCTGCGCTTCCCCTTAGATCCCGAGATCGCGCTTTACTTCCGCACCCTCCAGATCTGCCCATCGCAGCTAACACCGAATGCCTGGTACACTTTAATGTCCTGCATAATGGCTTCCCGTCTTACAGGTCGGGTTATGCCTATGGACGAATATATCGCCATGTCAGGTCTGTCCAAGGCTCCAAAGTCCCCGTTCTTCTACTCTTCCTTGAGAAACAAGTGGAAGATAGTTAATGACTTCTTGGAGGGAGACAAAGGCTGGAAGCATCGGTTTGTGTTTCTGAGCGGGTGCTGGGAGAACGGTCTTCCCTATACCCCGGAGAATAAGAGACAACTGCTTTGGACCTGGGTCCATGACGGTACCGCTCCACTCCTCCTTTTTTTTTAACACCGACCCTCCGTGCAGTGTCGAAGGAGTTTTTGCAAGGGTTAAAGAATGACTTCTCGAAGGCTGCTGAAGACACTGTCCAAGTGTTAAAGGATTTCTCGAAGAAGCAATGGGGTCGGGCGATGCATCGGACCTTCAAGGACACGAACTTGCTCAAGAGTAACCTCTGGCGTTGCTCGTCGGAAATACTGACCATTGAGCAACTGCGGGAGCCCCCCAGTCTGGAGGACATTATTTCCAAAACCGACGCTCCTAGGTATCAGCTGTACCTCCTGAAGCGCAACAAGGCGCCTAGCAAGCGCCCAAAGTCGGATGACGAGGTCGGGGGGAACACTGCTGGCGGTCGGGGGGAAGCGGCGAATGATGCTGAGGGTGGCGCGTCTAACCAGGCCCAGCCTCCGGTGCCTAAGAGGAAGAGCCGAACCGACGCTGAAGGAGACAGGAAGAAGAAGCCAAAGCGGGCCAAAGAGAGCGGGGTCGTTGCTGGGGCGGACAATCCCACTGTATCGGAGCTGTTCGATCAGTTTGGTGGGGTTAAAGAGAAATTGCCAATGGATCCGGTAGTGCTGATTCCAGATGAGGTCGACCCTCCCAACGCAACGGATCCAGCCGCAGCCTCCTCCAGTGGTCCTCAGTACCCGGTGCTTACGATGCTTAGGTCGCCGCACACTTTCCCGCTGCGCGGGTCGGATGGACTGGCCTTGTCTTTGTACAACTTGCTTGTGCCCGCGGCCCTGAAAGATCGTAGGGCGGCTGAGCTGAGCCAAAAGCTAACGGGCGCAGAGGCGGAAATCGCTCGTTTAAAAGAGGCGGTGTAGAGTGCCAAGACCGCGCAGGAAGTGGCAGAGGGGCGGGCTGCAGAGGCTATTCGTATCTCGGAGGAGACGAAAAAGACTAGGGAAGACCGTGCTACCACTCTAACTCAGGAGGTCCAAAAGCTGAAGGCTTCGAACACCACTTTTGCGGATAAGTGTAAGAAGTGGGCGGATAAAGAGGTGGCCGATGCTAAGGCCGCCTATGTGCTTTCGTTCCATAACCGCTTCCCGTCCCTTCAACTTGGTGCGATGTGGCAAGATGTGCCTGAGGCGGACCGTCCTGAGGGAATTGTTTGTGAAGACTCCTCGGAGAGACGGAATCCGAGGAGGAGAATGGCGAGTGATTGGCCGGCAGTTTTTGTTCACTGGTTGTTGTTTTTTTTTTGCTTGTTGTTTGTAACATTTTTTGGGGGCCGGGGGGTCCCCTGATATTATTTCCTGTGAACATTTCAATGTTTTGTGCGGATATGCAATTCTTGTTTCTTACTATAATTTGCGGGTGTTTTTACTTAGGTAAACCAAAATTTGTTTTATTTTTATTTTTTGAAAAACCAAGGTAGGGTCTGGTCCTCACTATTTGTGAAATTGTCCATGCATCATTGAAACGTATCCCAAATGGTCGGGAAAATTATATATGTAGACCAGTTATAAAAACTGAAAAACCCATAAGGTTCTGTAGATCAATGTAACATTGAAACTTTTCCCAAAGGGTCGGGAAAATTAAATATGTAGATCAGTTATAAAAACTAAAAAACCCCTTAAGGTTCTGTAGATCAATGTAACATTGAAACTTTTCCCAAAGGGTCGGGAAAATTATATATGTAGATCAGTTATAAAAACTGAAAAACCCCTTAAGGTTCTGTAGATCAATGTAACATTGAAACTTTTCCCAAAGGGTCGGGAAAATTATATATGTAGATCAGTTATAAAAACTGAAAAACCCCTTAAGGTTCTATAGATCAATGTAACATTGAAACTTTTCCCAAAGGGTCGGGAAAATTATATATGTAGATCCATTAATTATCAGTAGGAACAGACGCGGATCAGCTCGTCAGCTGATCAAGTTCGTAACACTTCAAAATTTGGAAGGCAAAAGAACATTTTGATTAATTCAATCAGGTGGTCGGGTGTTTATGATGCCTCGTTAAAAATTTCTCGCACCACCGAGGTAGGAAAGAGTGCATCCCCGACCAATAAGTTTTTACAGACCATGTCAAATAAATTACAACTGTTTTACCACTATTCTAAGTACAATTTCAGATGTTCAATATTCCATGGCAACCTCAATAGGTGCCCGAGCCTGTTTTGCAGGCGGTATGTTCTGCTCTTGATTTTTTCCACGACTTCGTATGGTCCTTCCCAATTTGGGGCGAGCTTGCCGAGACTTTTGTCTTTGGTGTGAAGAAAAACACGCCTCAGAACCTTGTCACCGACCTTAAATTCCCGGCGGCGTACTTTAGAAGCGTATCGACTTCTCATCAGGGTCTGATAGTGCAAAGAGTTCAACTGGGCGCGATTGTGCTTCTCTTCTATAAGATCGAGCTCGAGCCGTCTGGTGTCATCGTTCGTTTCCTCCTCATAGGTACCGACCCTGAAAGATGGAAAAATGGATTCCGCAGGGGCAACCGCGTCCATACCGTACACCAAAGCATAAGGTGATTCATGGGTAGTCGTTCGGGGGGTGGTTCGGTAAGCCCAAAGTACTTCTTGTAGGTAGTCGGGCCATTTTCCGGCCTTTCCTTCAAGGTTTTTTTCTGAGGCCATCCAAAATGGTCCAGTTAGTTACTTCGACCTGCCCGTTTGCTTGAGGATGGAAAGGAGCAGAGAAACATTGCCTGATCTTATGAGTGGTGCAGAAAGCTTTCATTTCCCCGCTGTCGAACTGCGGTCCGTTGTCCATAGTTAACCTCTGTGGTACCCCGAACCGACAACATATGTTAGACCAGATAAACTTGATGATATCTTTGGTCTTGGTGGCGGATAAAGGTTCGGCTTCGACCCACTTGGAAAAATAGTCTACTGCCACCACGATCGTCTGTCTTCCCCCCGATGTCATCGGTAGTGGTCCGACAAGGTCGATTCCCCATCGGTCAAAGGGTAGACCTTCGGATATGGACTATAGAGGAGCCGCGGGAACGCTTATCGCATTTGCAAATCGTTGACATGTATCGCAGGTTTTGACTATTTGTCGTGCATCTGTCGTTATCGTTGGCCAATAGAACCCCGCGAGAAGAATCCTTCTGATTAAGGCTTTGTAACCGCAATGTGCTGCGCCCTCACCATCGTGTAGCTCTGACACAATTATTTGTGACTCATGGACCCCTAAGCATCGGAGCAGGGGGCGGCTGAAGGATTTCTTGTACAGCACATCGCCTAAAAGGAGGTAACCCCGAGCCTTGTTGCGTACCTTCCGAGCTGAGGCGTTATCGCTAGGCAGCTTTCCTTCAGCTAAGAAGGCGATAATGTCACGTTGCCAATCTGAGATCGTTACCGAAGAAATCTGACAGGCTATTTCAGGTCGGTTATCTAATTCGTGACGTTTGATAATGGACGGGATTTCTTGTTCGGTCACCCAAGGATAGTTGCTGGAGCATGAGATTGTTGCCAAAGAATCTGGAGCTGTGTTTTCGCTTCTCGGGACATGTTCGTAGGTGACTTTGTCAAAAGAGCCGGCTAGCACTCTGAGTGCAGCTAGGTATTGTACTAGATGTTCTTTCCGAGCTTCTGCATCCCCCGAAGCTTGGGTTATCAAAAGTTGGGAATCGCTTATGAGGCGTACCCGCTTTGCCCCACATACATGTGCTAACCGCAGCCCCGCCAGAGCAGCTTCGTATTCAGCTTCATTGTTCGAAGTATGGAAACCAAATCGGACGGCTTGGTGCATGCTAATGCCCGATGGGGTGACTATTTGTATCCCTGCTCCACAGCCACTGACGTTAGCCCCCAGTCGGTTCGGACGGTCCACTCGTTCGGTACAGCTTCTTGAGAAGGCGCATCCTAATCAGGTCGCTCTGGATGGAATTCTACTAAGAAATCAGCCAGGACTTGACCTTTAATAGCTGTCCGAGGCTCGAAGTCGATGTCAAAATCGCCCAGCTCGACCGACAATTTGGACATTCCCCCGGACATGTCTGGTCGCTGGAGGATATACTTGAGTAGGAACGAGGTTCGGACTATGATAGGGTGGGCTTGAAAATACGGGCGCATTTTTCGCGCTGCCGTTACCAAGGCGAGAGCCATTTTTTCCAGCTTCAAATACCTAGTCTCCGCATCCAGAAGACTTTTGCTCACAAAGTAAACCGCTGTAGGAGCCGGTCCCGCTTCGCTTATCAAAGCTGCACTAACCGCAAAATTAGTAACTGCAACGTAAAGAAAAAGTGTCTCGCTTGCGACGGGTTTTGTCAAGAGGTTCGGGGATGAAAAATATTGCTTAATTCCTAAGAACGCTTCGTTACATTTGGGAGCACACAAAATTTTTGGCTTGTCTCAAAACCTGAAAAAAGGGAGCGCACTTATCAGATGACCGAGAAATAAACCGATTTAAGGCAGCCAGACGCCCTGTTAGGATCTGGACTTCCTTAATACTCCGGGGTGGAGTCATATTGGTCAGAGCTTGAAGTTGGGCGGGATCAGCTTCAATCCCTTTTTCACTAACGAAGAAACCTAGAAATTTTCCTGACCGGACACCGAAGGAGCATTTTTCCGGATTAAGCTTGAGATTTATTCTCCGCAAGTTATCAAAGGTTTCTCTCAGGTCGGTAAGGTGGGCTTCATCTGTGCCGCTTTTAACCAAAATGCCATCGATGTACACCTCCATATTCCTCCCAATATGACCCTCGAACGTTTTGTTAACTAGCCTTTGATATTTTGCGCCGGTATTTTTTAGCCCGAAGGGCATTACTTTGTAGCAGTATAATCCTCGGCCCGTGATGAATGTGGTACTTTCCTGATCCGCAACGTGTAATTTGATCTGATTATAACCGGCGTAGGCATCCATGAATGACAGCAATTTGTTACCCGACGTCGAATCTACCAACTGGTCGATTCTTGGCATCGGGAAGGGGTCCTTCGGGCATGCTCGATTAAGGTTGGTGAAATCCACGCACATTCTCCATTTCCCGTTTTTCTTCCTGACCAGGACGGGATTTGAAGTCCACAATGGATAACTTCCTTCCTTGATATGATCGACGCTGACCATTCGCTCGACTTCTCGTACGATAATGTCTGCTTTTTCTGGGGAAAAAGCCCGACGCTTTTGGGAGATCGGTCTGGCGTTTCCGTTGACAGTTAGCTTGTGAACAGCGAAGGTTCCTGGGACTCCGGTGACATCTCTTGAGCACCACGCGAACAAATCTAGGTTTTCCCGCAGGAGGGCCAGTAGTTGCTCCCTGAAGGTCGGTAAAAGGCATACCCCAATCCGCAGGAATTTTCCCGCAGCGAATTGGTATTGCTCGCATTCTTCGTCCGTCGTCAAAAGGCTTAGGGCTTCCCTAGGGTCATCAACGGGCAATGATTCTGGGACGAGCCCCCTTAATTGCTATTCTCGAGCTTGAATCATCTCTTGGTCTTTTTTAGGTGCCAATGCTGCTCGGTAACATTCCCGTGCTGCTTTCTGGCTGCTTCAGACCACTCCCACGTTGTTTCCGACCACATACTTTAAGCACTGATGAATTGTAGAAGTCACCGCGTGCATTCGCGATATCCATGATCGGCCAAAAATGGCATTGTGGGAAGCCGGCGCGTTGACTACCACGAATAAAACCGTAACCTCTTTCTTGAACGGGCCGCGGCCTAATTGAACTACACCCTCGAATTCTCCTATAACGTCGGCTGCTGACCCTGTGAACCCTACTATGGTACGGTCGGACCACGCGATCACTGGTGGTGTTCTAAACTTGGCGAAAGTGGATGCGAAGATTATGTTGGCCGAACTACCGGTATCTACCAAGATGCGCCGAACCTCCTCCCCCGCAATGGCTGCCCCGATTACGATGGCATCCTCATGGGGGCCGGCTATGTCTCTCATGTCATCATCGTCGAAGTACAGAATCGGAGATGGGACGCTTCCAGACTGAGAGTAAGTTCTGGCCTCCAACTGAGTGGTTAGGTTGACGATGTGCCTTTTCCTGGACGAATGTGTGACCCCTGCCATAGAATCTCCCCTAAAAATAGTTAGGGATTCAAAAAATTTACAAAGGCCCCGTACATTACCGACGTTCTCCTCAGCTTCCTCCTCGATAATCCCGATGATGTTGCGGTTCGCTTCGGGGTCGAGGTACTCGATGGAAACATCGAAAGGATCGGTTACTTCTGAAATTGCCATGGTGGTTTCGGGTTTGGGTACCATCATGACTTCCTTCGAGGTTGTACTTTGCTGAGCCTTCTTAACGTACTCCAGGAGGTTTCCATGCTTTATGAGCATCTGTATTTCCTTCTTCAAGGAAATGCAATCTTTAGTATCATGCCCAACGTCCTCGTGATAGCGACAATATCGGTTATTTCTTTGCTCCCGAGGCGTTGGTATCGGGAAAGGTCTTCGGTACATTCCGCTCTTTTTGGTCTTCTCGTAGATCGACGATACACACTCCGTGAGGTCTGCGAAGTATGCAGGTCGGATCCATTTGTTAGACATGGGTCGTGAAGTCGTCTGACTCGTCTGCTTTGGTTTTGGGCTTGTTAGGATCGAGGGTTTGGCCGATACAGGCGGGGTCGGGTGTATCGTGCTGACCGGTTGGACCGCCCTGGCGTAGTCCGACCAGGTGCCCTGCCTTATTACTACGATGCTTGGGCACTTTGCTGAATTTGTGTCGCTAATTCAGATGCTTCGGTCTCTTCGATCAATATCTGTTTTTCTATTTGAGCCAGAAGTGCGGCAAATGTGAATGCTTGCTTCTTCGTCACTGCTTGCTTCATTGGTCCTGGGAGCAGACCCAAGCGGAACGCAGTCAAGGTCACATTCTCTTCGCAGTGGTCTAGGTCGGTCTTCGCGTCGATGAATCGTCTGGTGTACTCTCTGAGGCTTTCCCCCAATTTCTGCCTACAATTCATAATAGTATCTCTGTTGGCCCGGAAACTTTTACTACCCACAAAGTGTTGCCTAAACATTGTCTAAAACATCCCGAAGTTCCGGATGCAGCCCTGCGGTAAACGGTTGTACCACTTGGATGCTCGGTCCCTGAAGGTCATGGAAAAAGCTCTACATAGGAGTTTGTCATCGTTGTCGAAACTCAGCATGAAGTTTTTGAAAGCTTCCAAATGATTATCTGGGTCCTTCTTCCCATCGTACTTTTCTAGTTTAGAAATGTCAAATCGCTTCGGGAGTTGTCCCACCAATATCTCGTCAAACAATGGAGACGCCCTCCAATTGACTCCGAACCTGCACGTCCCTCCTCCAAGTCCTTCTGTCTGAACTCCGTAGAGTCCCTCATCTCTTGGGCTGATAAACTGGCTGCTGGTTCGGTAACCGTGGTTCTGGCTGTTCGACGGTTGCCATGGCACTGGAGGCAGTGCGGCCCGCTCTTCGCGGCTGGCGGTAGGCATTTCTTCCTTCTCAAAGGACACCGGGGTTTGCTTCTCGGTGCTACCCTTCTTGTACTTTGGGGAGTCCGTCCTGGGTCCTCGGAGACGTAGGGAACGATTCTTTTGTGTGCGCTGGACCCTTTCCCGTCGCCGATACTCTCTGCCTGATGAATCATCAGAGGTGTAGTCAACCGACATGCCGCAATGATTCTCTGGGTACCGTCGAGTCCTGGCATTTTTCCCTTTCTCGGGATGAAGCTCTCGATAATACCTAACAGGTCGGGCTTCGATGCGCGGTCCAACTTCATGGTCGGCCTCCTCACGATCCTCCAAGAGGGGTTCCTTGCCTTTTCCTTCCCGGACCCTTTTCTCATCCAGTGCCCGCTCCCTTTCTGTGTTTAGTCTGGCAATGTCTTCAAGGAGCTGTTTTCGGGTCATTATGAGGGTCGACCGTTTGTCCCGACCCCGGTCGTGATGCTCCCGACCAGGCGCTTCCTCGCCCTCCGACACCGAGACGGCTCAGATCACTTCTTTACCGACCCTCTCTACCACAGCTTTGTTGTTCATCTCGTAAAGTGTGATTTTCAAAGAAAAATGATTCCTTTTTGGTATCACTGATTCCCACAGACGGCGCCAATGATGTGTCAATAAATGTTTGGGAGAATGTTTGGGATCTTGTGCTTGATGTGATTAGAGAGAGAAAGTGTAGAGAGAAAGAGAGTGCAATAGAATAATATTCAATGTCCCACCTACCAAGAAAGTGGGTCACCTTTTATACTAAAATAAAGTGGACCCACTAAAATCCTTAGTGGGCTGTTTACATATTTAATGAGGCTCCTTAGTAAATATCATGTTTACAAATGGGTCCCTGAGAGATCACAAATACATTAATAACTACACCAAGTACCTTTTATTCTCAATTAAATCCTTATTGTTTGTATCGGCAAATTCTACCCTCATCACTTATAACTACAGATTTGGATCTTCAATGTTTTAACGTTATTCAACTTAGAAATATAAGAATACATGTATTATGCATTATTTTAGGCTTTATACAATAAATATTCACTACTTTGAGCAGTTCTCTACCTTTAAATATGACTCACGTTCTTTTTGTTTTTGGTGGTTTTCCGACGGAGTTAAATGAATCTTTTCTTATTGTCATTCTAAAAATACTGGCAAATATGTCGATCAATGTTCTAAATATATTGATAGGTGTTTAATATTTATAGTGGCCGCATGATCGTTATAAGTTTCAACTAATTCTTATTGGATATGTTCTAAATAAAAAATATAATTTTTTGTATAATTATTCATATACAGTTTCTTATCTCTACCACGATTTTGACCGGGAGTATAATCGTGTGTTTTAACTATCTTTTTGTTTGTACACAAAAGTAGTTTATTGATATAATATTTGCGTAAATAAATTTAGCCAATGACACCTTTTACAATTATCAAACTCCTCTAATTTTACATTTTAAAATGCATACTATATAACAACACATTTTTATACGATAAGTTTAATGCGATACATGATAAATAGTTTTTGTTAATCTACGTTGATAATATACAAAATAATCCACTAATCATCTCACTGAATTACCACAAGTTCACGGGTTCATGGTGATCCATGTGCTGTGTGACTTACATAACCACATATGGATGGTTCAATATCAAAATTTTTGACAAACTTATAATTATCCAATAATCTCTCTAAATAGGCTCTCAAAACCGATCCACACAACTTAAAAAAACTTTTTATTGATACGCATACACTATATAAAGATTTCTTATTTTTAAAAACCATTTTGTAGTTAGATGATATACCGGATAGAAAACCGTTGATTTATACCTAAAAAAGTTCAAAGTTCAATTAGTTTGACATAATAAAACATTTTAAGATAGAGTGCACTATTTATATCTTGAACATACATGTTCTGTAATTTTAATATACCATATTTTATAATTAAAGATTTTGGAAAAAACTAATTATACCATGTTTCACAACTTTTATATAACATGATTTGGAACTTTTATATAACATGTTTTGTTACTTTAATATACCATATTTTACAATTAAACATTTCACAAAATAATTATATTATGTTTATAATACATAAATATACCATGTTTCATAATTTTAAATACCATCATTTAGTAAAATGGTTACATTATGTTTCACAACCGAATATACCAAGTTTATAATTTTAGTACACAATTTTTTGTAAATTTTATTTTTATAAAAGATTAATAAATGTTTCCCATGTTTTGAAAATTAAATATATTATGTTTCACAATTTGATATTTTTCAAAAGTGATAATATTATGCCAACCAATATAATATTTTTCTCATACCATACACTTTTGGATAATACTAACAAACCATCTCGAATAATATTTTCAAACTAACGTATAATTTTGAATATTATTTTCATTTAGTTAACTTGGCGTATATATTATATATTGGTAGTTCTATTGCCAAAATACATGATTTTTTGTGTATATACATGATCTCTTTATAAAGTGTAACTCATGGTTCTAGCACGTACTTAACCGGTCATTTTAATTCTTTGAATGATCCGTGCATTTTCATCAATTTTCTGTTTATATCGCAAACGATATTGGAGTTAACCAGGTTGTTCTGAATCGCCATAAACTTTTGAAGCATTTTATTATCCTTATGTTAGCAAGTACGTGATTGTTAATATTCCATTTGTATAACATGTGGGTCACAACTGAAAAAAAAAATCCATATATTATTCATTAAAGCAAGATCATGTTATGTTAGTATTGATGAGGATTATTTTGGACTGAGGATAATTTTGTCAGGTGTTTTAGAGAATTTCAAAGGTACTAAATGTTTGGGTGTTTTTTAGTGAGAGATTCAAGTTTCCTGGTTGTATTAAATGTTCATTACCCTCATTAATGAAAGTGGTTGGGTATTTATACCTTAATTATGGACCCATGGGCTTTCGGGTCAAGTTGTAAAACCGGGTCGAGTTTAAAGACCCATTAGTTCTTAAGTAGATTATCACCTAGCTTAGTCAAAATGTGTTTAGTGTTTTAGTACTTTTATCATGTCTGGATAGTTCAGTGGGCACCTATTGTCTGAATTAACCCTGTCCGGTTTTCGCAGTGAGCAGTGGTGAATAATTCCAGACTCATCAGTAGCCCTTTTTTTAGGTTTTGTCAAAGATCGTTGGCAGGACTAAAAAAATCATTTAGCCAACAACAACATTTTCTGGATCGCTCATGTATTCAGTTCAAGGTTTATCCGGACTGAATCCTTCTCCGAATTCCAAGAGTTTCTCTTTGGATCGTGGGACACGTGTCACACTTTGATTCGTTCTACCAGCCATTTTCTTCCTAGAGCGGCGCTCCCACTAAGCCCACAAAGCAACTCTTACATTTAATATTTCTTACGCCAGCGCCGCCTTAAATCATTACCTAATTCTTTTTGTTTTCTCTTAGGTATCAGTAACTTTTTACCTCACTAGTATAAATTATCTTCCTTTACTGTTTCACCATCTTCATCACTTTGCAATTTCTTCTCTCAGAGCTTTTTACCTCTCCTTTCAAAACTTCTCTTGGGTAGTTTTATGTTCACAATGAGAAACGATCTCGTGAAAGTTGGTTGGCTAAATATTTCTGAACTAAAAAAGAGCGCAAAGAGTTGAGCGTGAGAGACGTATCGCCGCTGGCCTTCTAGTCTCTCCAAGCAGTAAACCTGATTCACCATCCTTAGAAGGTGATCAAGGATCATCCTCTGCCAAAAACACAAAACCTAGAAGTTTATTCCAACCAAACCTCTCGCCAATCCCGTCAGGCTCCTCGGTTCAGGAGTCTCAGTCTTCCACCGTGCAAGAGAAATTAGTATCGAGTGTTAGAAAGCCTTCTCTGTTTATTGTTATAGGGTCAGACATTGAGAAATCCCCATAGAAAACTAACTATCGTCGGACAACGCGCCTGGTAAAAGGCCAAGCAACCGGCTCACAACCCAAGTCCTCCAAAACGGGGCCCTCCAAATCTACAACCAAAGATAAAGCCTCCAGATCGGAGGCATCTATTAGAGCCCCACGAGACAAACCCTCCGGATCCGAGGCTACCAGAATCACTTCTCATACCAAGTCCTCCGGAGCTGAGCCCCAATCGGACACCAGACCATTAAGAGAGACTGACGCTCAACCGTCCGGACAATCTGCTGAGCCACAAACTAGCACTCTTCCATCCATAGTGATTGATAAAGCTTCCACAGTGATGGAAGAGGTGATGGAGGATAGTGTCGAAGAGGCTCCATTTGAAACTGAAGCCTCCGGGAAAACTAGAGATGCTGCCTCTGACAAAAAGGGAAAAGGCAAGGAGGAAGTCTGCATGACCCATCTAGATCTGTCGGAGAGTCTGGAAGGAAAGTAGGACCTTATTTTCACAAGGTCAATGTGAAGTATCTGCTAGCCATGCAGAATATTAATTATGTCTATACTCACACCGCTAAGTTGGGTCGGATGCGAACTAAGTGGGGGATCCCTAAATCAGTTAAGGTGAGGATACCAGTCATACTGAATACTCCGATGGACTGCAAGCTCAACGAGATCGTCATCTATACAGAGTTGTTCAACTAGGGGCTCAGATTCCCCTTGGATCCAGAAAACGTCAGGTATTTCCACCTGATTAAACTCTGTCCAAGCCAGCTAAGTCGAAATGCTTGGTATATTCTCCTCGCCTGCATTATGGCGTCAAGGCTGTCTGGTATTCCTCTTCTAATGGAGCAGTTTGCTGCAGTGGCCAGCCTTTGTAAAAACCATCATATCCTATTCTACCACTACAATATGGGAGACGACTTTAAAGTGGTGGACGACCTGCTTGAGTCAGAGAAAAACTGGAAGACCCAGTTCCTATTCATTAGCTGGACGTGGGAGAATGGGAGAAAAATCAAGGCTGGCGTCAATCCTAATATGCTCACCAGCAAGTAGAAAGCTCATGTGGGTATTTTAATTTGTTTGTCTTTCTCATTTTGCAAAAAAAATTATTCCTGAATTACTTCTTCTTTTATGTCAGTATTGTCGAAGGAGTTCTCCAACTATGTGAAGGAGGGGCAGACCACATGTGCCAAATTAAATTCCTAGGCTGCTGACCGTTGGGGGAACGCCTTCCACAACTGCTTTACCTTAGGCAACTTGGTGAGGTCCCACCTTTAGAAACACTACGGGCCAGAGAGATCTTACTTGGGAGGAGTTGACTACACCACCTCCTCCGGCTGTTATACTTAAGAGAACGAAGGCGAAAGACGGTTTATTGGTCTTGTCCTCCAGAGCCAAAGCCCCAAGCAAAATGAAAGGGAAGAAGGGCAAGAAAAAAAAAAGGCTGTAGTAGAGGCTGTTCGGGGTGCTGCAGAGGAGATTGCTCCGGAGAGCCAAGGAGAGCAGGTCCAATGAGGGATTGATGCTACTTTGCTTAAAGTAGTTGAGGACGAGTCCATTAAGGAGACAGGTGAACCCCAAAACCAACCAAGGCCTCCTAAAAAGGATCGAAAGAGAGGAGCTAGCAGCGATGAGAGGACTGCTAAAAAGAAGAAGGTCTCATTGGGGGACGAAGTAGTCCTCCGTCCTTTGGAGCCTCTACCTTCATCCGATCCAACTGAACCCACCCTGAAAGAGCAAAACCCCACCGATCTACACACCGGAGAGGGTACCAGAGGAGATTTGGAAGGAGTAGACATTAGTGGCCTCCAAAACATTGGCCTTTATTTCAGAGAGTTTGAAAAAGACGACTTTGTTGGCCCCTACCTCCCCTCAAGATCCTCCAATATGGTGTCTTTTAATGGTAAGTCTTTCAATGTCTCAGGGGAAACGATTTGGTGACTCACTCTCGGTTGGGCCATATTCAGCCAGTGTTCAATTTGGAGAGGCAAGTAAAGAGTCAGTCTGCCCTCATCAACACCCTCAACACCGATAAGAAGAGTTTGTCCACTAACCTCCTTAATGCCAACCAGAGTATTGAGGCATTGAAGAAGGAGCTTGAGGAGTTGAATTAGGGGAAAAAAGATCTGGCAACCAAGCTGGTCACTTTGGAGACAGCTAACACAAAGCTCCGAACCAAATACTCCGGATTGGAAAAAGATCTTTCCACCTTGAAAGGAAACATGAAGATCAAGGACGATGCCATCCAAATCTTTTCCAGTGACAAGACTTCTCTCAAAGAGCCTGTGTCCAGGGTCACCAAGGAGAAAGAGGACTTGGTGAAAGAGCAGGAAAAGACAATACATGCCAAGATTGATGCGTATACCAATAAGGTGATAGAGTCCCTGGAAGTAAGCGATGCAGGGGTCAAATCTGATATGGTACTTCTTGTCCACCAGAAATTTCTGAAGCGAACCCTTGGATATTTATGGAGATATGTAGAGTATGAGGACCTCCCGTTTCATACTATGGTAGAAGGTGATCGACATGGCTATAATAGTGGAATAAATTCCAATACTGATGAAGAAGAAGAAACCAGAGAGAGTTCCAGTGACGAATCCAAAGATCCCAAGAAAAAAGACGATGCAGGAACATCAAAGGGGAATTAGCCCTGATGTTTTAACTATATATTCTTATTTTATTTTTCTTATCCTTATGAAATACTAAAGTCCTTGGATGGCCAAAGAATTTTTGTAACTGCGTCCGGTTTGAGTCTGGTTGAGCCTTTCTTTAAACTCAAAGTCCTTGGATGGCCAATGCATATTTTATGTTTTAATATCATCATCCGGTTTCATCCGGATAGGTTTACTTTGCTAAATTTTTGCTTTGTTTCATATTTGCTTAATTTCAATGGCTGATGTTTAAAGAGCCCTTATTTATTTTACAAGTATTTAAGATGAGAGTGTTTAAAATCTCTGATGACACATGATAAATGGTCATCATTGCACGAGATCAATCCGATCTGCCAAAGATCCTTAAAAGACTTTAAAGAAATCGTAAATCAAACCACTCCGAATATTCTAAGAAGGCATTAAATTTTATTGAAAAAACTCGGGAAACTCATTAAAACCTCCTTGTGCCACCAGGGTAGGAAAGAGTATGCCCCCTAATATTTACATGAACTTTAAACAAGTAAATATTTACACAACTTTCATTCTAGATATAACCGGAGGTGTTCAATGTTTAAGGGTGGTTTAAGATTCTTCCATCTTTATCTTGAATCTTGTATGTCCCAAGCTTAAGTTTCTCGGAGACCTTATAGGGCCCTTCCCAGTTTGGAGCTAGCTTGCCGAACTGCTTCTCCTTAGTATGCAAGAGGACTTTTCTCAATACTTTTTCCCCTGGTCGAAAATCCCTTCTTTTGATTTTGGAGGCAAATCTGTTCCTCATCAAGCCTTGATAATGGGTGGCTCTAAGATGAGCCTTAACTCTTTTTCTTCTATTAAGTCCAATTGACTTCTGATTGCTACTTCATTAGCCTGTTCGAAAAAATTGTGGACTCTGTATGATGGAAGATTTTCTTCTACAGGAGCAATTTCATCCATCCCATATACCAAGGCAAAAGGAGATTCTTGTGTAGCGGCTCCAGGAGTAGTCCGGTACACCCATAATACTTCTTGTAAATAGCTTGGCCACTTTCCTGCAGCCCCTTCTAAATTCTTTTTGAGACCGTACAGAATGGTTTTGTTTGCTACTTCAACTTGAACATTCTATTGTGGGTGGAAAAGAGAAGAGAAGCAATGCTGAATGCCCCTAGAGGCACATAAACTCTCCATATCATTGTTATCAAACTGTGGCCCATTATATGTGGTTATCTTTTGTGGAACCCCAAATCTGCAACAAATGTTAGACATGATAAATTTTATAACAGCTTTTGAAGTAGTTCCTGCTAGGGGGGCTACTTCTATCCACTTGGAAAAATAATCAATGGCTACAATAATAGTTCTGCACCCTCCGGATGCCATCGGTAGATGCCCTACTAAATCCAGTCCCTAACGAGCAAAAAGCACTGGCTCAGAAATTGACTCTAGTGGGGCAGCTGGGATTTGAATTCCATTACCATATCTTTGGCATGGGTCACATTTCTTTACCAATTCTTTGGAATCTTCCATTATGGATGGCCAGTAGTATCCGACCAACAAAACCCTTCGGGTTAAAGCTCTATAGCCATAGTGTGCTGATCCTTCACCATCGTGTAGTTCGGATAGCACAATTTAGGACTCTTCAATCCCCAAAAAACGCAAGAGAGGTCTATTAAATGACTTCTTGTAAAGAATGCCTCTTATGATTAAAAAACCATGAGCCCTATGTTTCATTTTCCTTGCCACAGTTTTCTCTGGAGGCAACATGCCATCAGAAATGTATTGAAGAAGGGGATATCTCCAGTCTTTGGGTTGAACCACTTGTATACTTAAATTTTCCTCCTCTTCCTTGCCATGATTGGGTTGTATGGATGTAAATTCTTGCACATGTGGGTAGGACTCAGAGTATGCTATGGTTGCCAAGGATTCTGCTAGTATGTTCTCTGATCTAGGTATATGCTCATAGCTAACATTTTTTAAGTTAGCTACCACTTCTTTAAGGATGAACAAGTATTTAATAAACTGCTCATTTTTTTCCTCAGATTGACCTTGGGCATGATGGATAAGAAGCTGAGAATCACTCATTAACCTGACTCTTTTTGCCCCACACAGAAAGGCTAATTTCAGACCAGCTATATCAGCTTCATACTCGGACTCATTGTTAGAAGCCCTAAAAGCAAAACATATAGCCTGGTATAACTTATCGCCATATAGAGAGGTTAAACATATCACAGCACCACACCCCATGGTACTTGATCCACCATATGTCCGGACAACCCATACCTTCTTAGTTTTCTCCTTTGCAGCTTGCTTAGTACTTCTGTCTGAATGGAACTCAACTAGGAAATCAGAAACAGATTGAGCTTTGATTGCAGTCCGAGGGGCGAAATCAATATCATAATCGCCAAATTCTACTGACCACTTGGTCATCCTGCTTGATATGTCTGCCTTCTGAAGGACATTTTTCAAGGGAAAAGACGTCCGGACGACAATAGAATGAGATTGGAAATAGGGCCTCATTTTTCTGGCTGCAATTACAAAAGCTAGTGCTAGTTTTTCAAGTTTTAAGTACCTTTTTTCAACATACATCAGGCTCTTGCTGATGTAATGCACTGGACGAGGATAACTATCCACCTCTCTTACTAGCACCACACTTATAGCACATTCGGACACTACTATATATATATACAATGTTTTTCCATCAATAGGTTTGTAGAGAGTTTTGGGGGAAGATAAATGTTTTTTTATTTCATTGAACGTCTGGTCGCACTGTGGAGACCAGTTAAAGTCTTTAGCACCCTTTAAAGTCTGGAAAATGGGGCACACCTATCTGAAGACCTTAAGATAAAACGGTTTAAAGCAACTAACCTTCCTGTCAACCTTTGAACTTCTTTAATATTCCGAGGAAGATCCATTTGTAATAAGGCATCAAGCTGGTATGGATCAGGCTGTATCTCTTTCTCACTTATCACATACCCCGGAAACTTTCTGGACTGCACTCCAAAGACAAAAAAAATCTGGATTTACTTTTAAATTAACTTTTGCCATGTTGGCAAAAGTTTCTTGAAGATCTGCTAAGTGTAATTCTTCTTCCACACTCTTTACCATCATGTCATCAATATATACTTCCATGTTTCTCCCAATTTGATCAGCAAACGCTTTATGCACTAACCTCAGATAGGTAGCCCCAGCATTCTTCAACCCAAAAGGCATCACCTTGTAATAATGGAGGCCCCTATCTGTAACAAAAGTAGTGTGTTCCTGGTCTTTCGGATCCTCTTGAACTATGACATCAGCTTTTTCTTTAGAGAAAGCTCTTATTCTCTGCACAACAGGTGCAACATCTCTCCGGATGGATAGTTGGTGTGATATAACATTCGCATGCACTCCGGTTACATCAGCATTACACCAAGAAAAAACATGTTGGTGGTTTGCCAAAAAAGACAACATTTTATTCTTCAATTTTGGTGTCATCTTAGATCCAACTTTGACATTTCTTCCTTCAGCCAGAGAGTGGGTTTTAACTTCTTCAATTGCTATCAAAACACCAAGGGTCTCTCTGGGGTCATCAATTTCACCCTCACCCCCAGAGGGCCCCAACAACTGCTAATATATGTTTACCCGGACTGCCCCCGGAGTTTTAGGGGCAAGCGCAGTTTCATAACATTCCCTTGCTATTTTTTGGCTACTCCGGACAACTCTCACTTGTCCTTGAACAACATATTTTAAACATTGGTGAACTGTTGAAGCCATAATATGCATCCTGAAGATCCAAGATCTTCCCAAGATCTCATTATAACCCGTGGGACAATCTACCATAACGAAAAGTACCCTGACCATCTTCTTGAAAGGGCCCTTGCCCAACAAAACCTCCTCATCAAACTCCCCGACCACGTCCGCAGAGCTTCCAGTGAAGCCCATGATGGACCTGTTCGAACGCTGAATCACTGCCAGATTCTCCATCTGTTTATAGGAACTTAAAAAGAGAATGTTGGCTGAGCTGCCAGTGTCAACCAAAATTCACCTGATGTCATTGCCCCCAATCGATGCTCCTATCACCACAGCATCTTCATGAGGACCAGCTATGTCCCTTAAGTCATCTTTATCAAAAACAATGAAGGGGAAAGGAATTTGGGATTGATAGGAGGATATGCCTCCCTCTATCTGAGTATCCAGAGTGTGAACATGCCTCTTCCTTGAAGAAAGAGTTCGTGCAGTCATTGTGTCTCCCCCAAATATAGTAAGCGACTCAAAAAAGCTTATGAGCCCAGATACTGTTTTGGTATGTTCTGCTTTAACACCCACTTTATTCCGGGCTGGATCAGGATCCAAATACTCTGATTCTACATCAAATCTTTCAAAGATTACTATGGCCCCGTCCGGAGCCGATGTCCCTACATTATTTGTTGGGCCAGTCCAAGGAGCATTATCAGGCTTGTTTCCACTTCTTCTCTTGACATAAGCACCTAATTTTCCTCTTTCAATCATATTCTGCACCTCTTGTTTCAAAGCGATGTAATCTTCTGTGTTATGGCTAATATCATGATGATATTGACAGAAACAAGTATTACGGCTTTCCCTAGGAGATTGAAGCGCTATCGGCTTCCTAAAATGTACCTCATCTTTTGTTTTGTCATAGATGGTTGCCACATTCTCTTTCAATTCAGCAAACCACTCTGGTTAGACCCAAGGTCCTCGTTTATTTCTAGGCTGCTGGCTCTGAGCTGGAGCTGGGTGAGATTGAGTCTGCTTGGCCCTGTTGGGACCCTGTCCGGCTTCCTTAGCCTTGTATCCGGACTGATTCTGGTTTGGTGCAGCTGGGGCAGACCTCACTTGCCTGTGCACCCTAGTCTTTTTCGTTTCATCTACACTGATTTTCTTTCCCACATGGTTTAGTAAACCACCCCAATTCATGGTCTTCTTCTTGGTTACCGGATCGGCCAGATTCCCAGGGTTTAATCCTTGTCTTAGAGAAACTATTGCTACATGTTCAAAGCAATCAGATAACCCATTCTTGGTGTTCACGAACCGACTTATATAGTCTTTTAGTGATTCATTTGGCTCTTGGGCACAATGGGTGATAGTGTCTCCATTGCCCTTCACCTCCTTACTTCCAAAAAACTTCTTCCGGAAGGCCACCCAAAACGTGTCAAAGTTTCTGATGCACCCTTGTGGTAGGCTATTGTACCATTTCAGAGCACTCCCTGTAAAATATTGAGAGAAGGCTCTACAGAGCAATTGTCATTATCATCAAAATTCATCATAATTTTTTTAAATTGTTCCAGATGATTGTCCAGATCTTTGCTCGCATCATACTTTTCCATATTTGTACTATCAAACCTCTTAGGAAGGTTTCCGGACAGTATTTTGGAAGACAATTGAGATTATCTCCAATTTCGGCCACGACTAAAGATAGTGTCTTCATTAGGTGTTGCAAAAATACATGGCTCATCATGAAAAGCGAAAGGGTCCATCAGCAGCTGATCCACATGCCTCCGGCTATGGTTGTGGTTGTAAGACGACCCTTTTCCCATATGCCTTTTTTAACCTCCCATGCCTGTCCCTCTTTCTTGAATATTTTTTAACCAACTTTTGCTTCTTCTTGGATCCGCTCTCATCACTGCTGGATGACAGGGACTCATCAAGTCCATCCTCATTCGAGGAGCTACTAGAGGACTCAGACTCTGAGCTCTCCACCGGTTTAGAACAGTGAGATTTCTTGGAGCTGACATGGGTCTTTTTAGTACTCAAGTGAGTCTTTGCTGATGGGTCATTCTCCCTTGGATTGTCAGTGTGGTGAATGACTGACACTTTCGATTTTTCTTTCACGCCTAACTCCGCCCTTTTAGCAGCTCTCGAGGCTTCTATTTCAGCTTTCAACTTGTCTCGTTCTTTAATCGTGTACTCATCGTTCTCACCCACCACTTCTACTAAAGGTGGTGGTATGTCTTGCTCGTCCAGATTCATCCGAACTGATTTTTCTTACTGGTTTTGAATGCTAGATTTAGGCACCTTCTTCTCCCACTGTGGTCGCCAATTTGGTGAGGATTATTTTGGACTGAGGGTAATTTTGTCAGGTGTTTTAGAGAATTTCAAAGGTATTAAATGTTTGAGTGTTTTTTAGTGAGAGATTTAAGCTTCCTGGTTGTATTAAATGTTCATTACCCTCATTAATGAAAGTGGTTGGGTATTTATACCCTTAATTATGGACTCATGGGCTTTCGGGTCAAGTTGTAAAACCGGGTCGAGTTTAAAGACCCAATACTTCTTAAGTAGATTAGCACCTAGCTTAGTCAAAAAGTGTTTAGTATTTTAGTACTTTTGTCCTTTCCGGATAGTTCAGTGGGCACCTATTGTCCGAATTACCATGTCCGGTTTTCTCAGTGAGCAGTGGTGAATAATTTCGGACTCATCAAGTATAACACAAACAACTCACAATCATGTTCTTCCATAAGCATTTTTAAATATTCGAATGCCCATTTTGTAGTTATCTTGCCTTTCTTTCGACGTGAAAGAAAAACCAATACAAAATGTTATGTTGGTGGCTGGTTTTTTTTAAATTTTAAACAATATCATCACATATCCATGCGTTTTATACATACTACAATGTTCAGTACTCGAGGGAATTTCTATAACAATTCTATGTTTATCGGATGTGGAAAAGTCAAGTTTATTTTAATTATAGGGTTATTCATTCACGACTCATGTCACTACATGTGATTGTATATTTATAATTTAAATAACAAACATTACATTTCGAATCAGCGTTTTTTTTTTCGATCAACTGATTTTTTTTATGGTAGTTGTATACGTTACAAATATTGGGTGCATTTTTGGATCAACCTTTTTAGGTTATTACATGTATCACATGACATACTCCAGCAACGGTTAGAGTATCTACAAATATTTTTTCGTTCATTTTCATCTTAGTCGTGATTGCATGTCTTTGAAAATAGTTGGTCAATTCATGGTTATCCACCATAAAACACGCTTAACAACCAAATATTGTCATATTTAATCGACTACCCTACCATTTTAAAATGACAACCTATTTGTTTTTGTATCGATTGATTATATTTTTTGATTTTTCTCATTAAAGACATTCATATAATGATCAAAATTCTCGTATTGGTACAAACTTCTATGAGTTTTACTTTTATGTTCGGGATCTGATTATCGTTGCGAAATCAAGTTATTTATCGATATCTTTCACAGATTCAATCATCAATCCTTGCTATAATATACAAGATGATGAATGTAATCCTCTAATGATAATATTCCACCGACATAAAACATGAGAACAACCAAACGAATTAAAACAAATTAAATTTTTAAATCTTTAGCGAATCTTATATACAGTTTTATTTGTGTACGACATATTTTATGTTATTTTGAGGGTAAAAAGAACTGTTAGTCCCCATGTTTACCACTTGTATCAACATAGTCCCTTTCGTTCACTTCTGCATAAAACTCATCCCCTTCATTTTTAAAATTTGCACGATTAGTCCCTCCACATATTTTGGGGGACCAAAAATGATACAAAACTTGGGATTTGGGGACCAAAAGTGATACAAAACTTAGAATTTAAGTGAGACGTGTCAGTTTTTAAATGGTTTATATGTGCGGGGACTATATTTGCAAATTTTCAAAACGAAAATCATGAGTTTTATGCACAAATGAACGAAATAAACTATGTTGATACAAATGGTAAACACGGAGGAGAGTGTTTTTTACCTTTATTTTCATACAAACTTTCGAAAAAGGTAAATATACATCATTTCTTCTTTTATTTAAAAAGGTTTTAAAGTGATAAATAACTTTGAAACAATTAAATTTGATAATTTTATGGTTAATTTAGTGTGTAACTATATTTGACAGAAATGGAACCACCACAAGAGCAACGATCTCCGAAAACCCCACCGAGTTCCTCCGTTTCGTCCGTCGCAACCGGCAAAAGCTGCGCTAACTGCGGCGAACCTACAGCCTTCGCGCCACAGGAACCACCCATCTCACGGGTGGGGATGTCACCGCCGCCAAACTATCGATCCAACCGTTCTCCCGCGATCAACCTCCCGCCGAACCAGAGCACCCAGGCTATCCTCCTCGCTCCGGTTCCGCACTCGGAGAAAGTTAACACCGTATCTCCGCCCTATCAGTTTCAGTCCCCAACCAAAAGAATCCACTCGCCGGACGACATCCGCCGCTTCCACGACTCCGCTGCCTTTAAAAACTTCCTCGGCTTCATCGTCGCTCTTTCCGAGTCGATCCGCGGCCGCAAGATCTCGGACTCCTATCACGTTTCCACCACCGTGTCGTCGATCGTCTCGATCATAGAGACGCTAACCGAGTGGATCGACGATATACCTCCGGCACAGCAATCAGCGAGGTACGGCAACATTTCCTACCGGACCTGGCACGAACGCCTTGTGGAATCGAGTGAGTCTCTCATGCTTCGATTCCTTCCCCATGATCTCAAGGAAGCGACCGTAGAAATCGTTCCTTACTTCACCGATAGCTTTGGTAACTCGAGCAGGATCGACTATGGCACCGGACACGAAACAAATTTTGGGGCCTGGCTGTATTGCTTAGCTCGAATAGGTGTGATTAAAGAGGAAGATTACCAAGCCGTTGTGGCTAGGGTTTTCGTTAAGTACATGGACTTAATGAGGAAATTGCAAATGGTTTACAACTTAGAGCCTGCAGGTTCGCACGGTGTATGGGGACTTGATGATTACCATTTCTTTCCTTTCATATTCGGGAGCTCGCAGTTGATCGATCATAAGTATATGAAGCCGAAATCTATTCACAATCCGGACATTGTGGACGATTTCGCTAATGAGTATCTATATCTATCTGGTATTGCTTTCATCAAGAAAGTGAAAAAGGGACTGTTCGCCGAGCACTCGCCATTGCTTGATGATTTCAGTGGTGTTTCCAACTGGAACAAGGTGAACAGTGATCTGCTTAAGATGTACAAGGTGGAGGTGCTCCAGAAGGTCCCTATTATGCAGCACTTTCTATTTGGCTGGCTAATTAACTGGGAGGAGTAATCTCTGTTTGAAAGAAGAAAGTAAGCAAGACAATTGATTTGTTACTGTGTATCTTGCACCGCGGTAAAAGTAGAATTTAGGCTTATGTGAAGTGTAATTCGGCTGCGGCTTTATTATTAGACCATTTCATTCTAAATACTGAATCCAACTCTTTAACTGAATTTACTTTTTTAAATTGGTAAAAGGTAGAAACAGTCTCATTTTCACTAAATTTATTTTCAATCATTTATATATCCTTATTTATTTGATAGTGTAAATTTTGGAGGAAAAACTATCCTAAATAGTTAAAAGAACCATATAAAAAAATAAAAAAATTCACAAACATTAAAGTAACTTGAATACATTTACCATATCGACGGCTCCTCGCCTCGTGAAGTTGTTTGTACATCTATTTCTGTATTTGAATTCCAGTCGCGGCACCATAGAGGTTTATCCAAAGCAATCAATCCAAGTCAAACTCCCATGGCGACGAGTCTATCACTAGCGACACCATGGATCAGAGCTAGAACTTTTCCCGACCTTTCTCCAATTCTGCGTCGACCTTCGTTATGCTTCTGCAATACTAACAAATGTAGAAACATCGCCGTGCGATTCTTCAGGAGGAATATTGCAGTCACTGCATCATTATCTACTGATAGCAGCAACAATAAGGTCGATGCAGACGGTCCTGTTAGGGTTCGTTTCGCTCCTTCTCCAACAGGAAACCTTCACGTCGGTGGTGCAAGGACTGCCCTCTTCAACTACCTGTTCGCTAGGTATTTTCGTCGATTTTTCGATATTGATTCTCACTTGTTTCATTTAAGAGGTTGGAATTATTGGGATGTGGTTCTTAAACAAATTGGGGGTGAATTTATGGTTGCAGGTCGAAAGGAGGTACGTTTGTGTTGAGAATTGAAGATACTGATTTGGAGAGATCGACTAAAGAATCTGAGGAGGCGGTGCTTCGAGATCTCTCTTGGCTTGGTCTTGATTGGGACGAAGGTATTTCGCCGTGGGGCAATACCCAACCATTCAGATTTTAAAAATGAAAAGTGGTCATCCTGGTCAGAATTGCGATTTGACAATCTTGTCGGAATACATATAAACTATAAATACTTCAAAGTTTTTTAGTTTATATCCAAAAGGAACAGGTTAAAACCCAGGTTCGGTGTCAACAGGGTTGGTTGCGGTCTATAGAAATGAAAACCAGGTTTAAATTCGGACACATATGTGTCCGAAATCCGGGTCGGATAGATTATCAGCTAGTATAAAGGTTTCCCTGACCCTAGTCGAATTTTGTGACCTCTTATGTGTATTAATGGCCCAGGTATTGATGTATGTCTGTGCAATACGTGCTTTAAGAAGCTAACAATCATATCCAGACAAGCTTCATTGTGTTTTATAATTGATTAATCACGCACGGTGATAGAAACTGCAATCCCTGTTTCTCTGTGTGAATCTCAGGTTTTTGTGATATGAGAATGTTTGTTTTGTTTTGTTGCCCAATTATAGGTCCTGGTGTTGGGGGAGATTATGGTCCGTATCGTCAATCCGAAAGAAATAATCTTTATAAGCAACATGCTGAAAAGCTCTTAGAAACAGGTCATGTGTATCGTTGTTTCTGCTCTACTGAGGTAATAGTTCCTTTTAATCTATATTTTATTTTTCTGTATATCTCATTTGCTACCTCATATAGGATTTAAAACTTGATACGTGGAGTAAATTATTAGGTAGACTTTCATTCCTCCAGTAACTTAAGTTTGGAATGTGGTTTGATTGCGGCATAACATTATGTAGTAGACATGGAAGAAAACTACTCTGCCACACACCGAGACCATTACACTGTCACTTTTGTATTTAGAAGTTCTTTTTCATTATTCACCAAACAAACTGTAATTATTTCTAAAATATTTATTTGTTTAACTTGCTTATTTTAAATTATTTGTTTAGCTTGTAAGCTGGAGATAATATGATGGAACCTTAAATTCTTAGTTCGTGTGAATTGAAATTCGCTAAGAGCTTTAAATTGCATACTTAATTGCATGAAGCCCTGTTGTTGTAGCTCAAACTTTTTAGGTAATAGAGATGCTCTCTCATTTGAGTGAAAGAACTTGTTAAATTTATCATATTAACATGTCTTCAGGAACTTGAGAAGATGAAGGAAATTGCAAATTTAAAAAAACTCCCTCCAGTTTATAGTGGGAAATGGGCCACTGCTACGGAGGATGAGGTACAAGAAAATTTAGCAAAGGGAACACCATACACATATCGTTTTCGCGTGCCAAAGGTGGGGAGTCTGAAGATCAATGATCTTATTCGAGGCGAAGTAAGTTCTAACTTCTTCATTCATGCTGTTTTCTTTTCGTCAATGCAATCCACTTGTTTGAAGTAGTTTATGATTTCATTTTTTATGTATCTTAAAGTTGACATAAAGAAGATGCTATGACTATAACTATATAGAGAGGTTATCTTGTAGGTTAGTTGGAACTTGGACACACTTGGGGACTTTGTAATCATGAGGAGCAATGGTCAACCTGTTTACAATTTCTGTGTTACCGTTGATGATGCTACTATGGCTATTTCACATGTGATAAGGTGATAAATAAGTCACTTTAATATCTATATGAAAACATATGATTTTATCTCGACATATCCTCTTACCAGTTTGTTAGTTTAAATACAATACTATATAAGTGTGATGTATGTGTTCTCATTTTGTCTGAAATTTTTACTTTTAGAGCAGAAGAGCATTTACCTAATACTCTTAGGCAAGCCTTAATATACAAGGTGAACTGAGCATTCTCCCTCATAATTCCAATTGTGCTTTGTCTTGCTTTTGATTCCTGAATTCTCTTAACAACTCATTTATTAATTTTGGTGTACGTAGTTCAGGCCCTTGGGTTTCCGATGCCCAAATTTGCACATGTTTCCTTGATACTTGCACCCGATAAAAGTAAACTGTCAAAGCGGCATGGTGCAACTTCCGTGGGTCAAGTATGTGGCCATAGTTTGTCTTTCCTATTTAATGCCTTCGAAAGTTGAAGTGTGCAATGATATTAATTTGTGTAGTGTAAATCATTTTTCTTAAATAAAGTTTAAAATAGTTGAGTTTTCTGTAACAGTACAGGGACATGGGATATCTGCCCGAGGGAATGGTTAACTACTTGGCACTTTTAGGGTGGGGTGATGGCACTGAAAATGAATTTTTTACACTCGAAGATCTTGGTTAGTTATCTACTTTCAAAACGAGTGCTTTGAGTACTGGTTGGTCCCATGACTATATAACAGGTCTAGAAATTAGTCATATGTTTATCAAACATAACAGTTGCACTCCCCCACGATATCTAAATCACACACAACTAGTCCTTTTAACCTAAAAAACTTAGTACTTGAGTTATTGAAATCACCAGCAGCTAGGACCCAGGAGCTGTTATGGTGCGTTCTATATTGGGTTGACTACTTAAATTCTGATACTCGTCGGGCTCATAATGATTGTAAGCCTAAAACAAGGCACACTGACTATTCACATAAAATTTAAGTGCATGTGCATCAATTATTACCTATGAAATTTCTAACCAATTCTCATATTCATCTTCAGTTGAAAAATTCTCAATTGCTCGCGTTAATAAGAGTGGTGCAGTTTTTGACTCAGTTAAATTAAGGTAAGAATATATATATATATATATATATTTAATTTAATTTTTTTCTGGTAATTAATATATTCAACTTTGTATATTAGTATAGTAGAGTTCTATTGCATTGAGTTCTGCAAATCATTCTTTTACTTTACATTCTATTCAGGTTTTATATGTTTAAGGAGGTTTTCGGTGCAGTTAGTCTGAAAAAATATTCTCCCGTTAATTAAATATAACACTGATTGTCCTGCGAGTTTTCAAAAGCGCGCACACTAGTCCTCTGCTCCTCCGGGACCAGTGATGGTACAATGGAGACTCGGGGGACAATAATTTCTCAAAACTCTGATAATCGGAGGATTAGTGATATTTTTAAAACTGTTATGGATTTAAAGGTGGATGAATGGTCAGCATCTAAGAGCTCTACCAGCTGAGAAGTATACCAAACTTATTGGTGAGCAGTGGAAGAGTACTGGCATCCTCACAGAGTCAGAGGGATCTTTTGTTAATGTAAGAATATATTTCTTCAACTTTGCCCTTGTGTGGATCTGTCTAACATCAAATTAATCCCAATGCACCATCTCGAAGTCTTGCATTATGAATCCATTGTGGGTTTAAGTTTTAAATTTGCACAAACAGGATGCAACACAGCTACTCAAGGATGGGATAGACTTGGTAACGGAGTCAGATAAAGCACTTTCGGACTTGCTATCATATCCTTTACAGGCTACCCTAGGAAGGTTAAAACTGTACTTATTACTGTATGCATAAACTTAGTTTGCCACCAAGAAAAACGATAAGGTCGGATTTCACCCCATTTGCTCAATGTTAGGATGTCCGTGCTTGTTCAAACTTCAGGAGGGACAAATTGAGGTGTTTGGTGCCACTAGGTTTTACGGATTATAAACCAAAGAATTGTTTGGTCTGTATGACTTTTTCGGCTTTAAAAACTACAGTTTTTCAGTTAAAAGATAAAAAAGCCTCCCTGCATTATTTATATACTTGTTTTTTTGTCAAAAATACCATTTTTTATTTTTAGTTCTCATTTTCACTTTGTATTCTTAAAAGTTATTTTTTTTTATAATTCATTCACCAAATAATGTTAAGACTTTTTTGCTAAGAAACTTAGCTCATAAGCTGAGCACCAAAGAAGACCGTAGTTTGGTGATATGTCTTTGGAGGGTGTTTACTCGCACTCACTGTTGAGAATGATCTTTTTGCCATCCGAAATCCAATTCCACTTTTCTGTTTGCAGTTGTGAAGGTAAAGGTCTAGTAGAAGACAAGCTTTCTGAATTTTCTACCAGTCTCTTAGCCGCCTACGACAGTGGTGAACTCTTTCGTGCATTGGAGGAAGGTGAAGCTGGCTGGAAGAAGTGGGTTAAAGACTTCGGCAAGTCAGTAAAACGCAAGGTAGGTTTAACTTATTGGCTCTAGTCGCTCTACAATGTTATTACCTGTATAGCACAGGACCCATAAACTTGATATGATTCCCCAACATCAAGATATTGACTATCCTATAGAATTTCAGGTTGAACCAAACACGCCATGTAAAACATGGTGGGATTTTTGGGTGTGCTTTTATAACCCATTCTGGTACGAACACGACCCGTGACACAAAATCGACCGACACCCCTAGCTGTCTATACACCACACGACCTGTATACCCGACTTTATATTATAGGGTAATGGTAAAAATATATAAGTTCCAATGGAATTTTGAGTACTCACCCGGACACAACCATCGTAACAAGACAGCTCTTTTGCTAATACAATAAAAATAATATATTTCCTGTTTGGTAAGTAAAGAAAGAATATCACTTAACCGTTCTTTGCCTTTACTTATTATAATGGTAGGGAAAATCACTATTCATGCCTCTTCGAGTACTCCTCACCGGAAAACTCCATGGCCCTGATATGGGTTCAAGTATTCGCATGATTCATAAGGCTGGATCTTGTGGCATCATTGGTCCCGAAGTTGCATTTCTAACATTGGCTCAACGGTTAGAACTGGTGAGAGAAGTCGACTGGGAGGCATTAAACAAGGATCACCATGCTCTTGAGTCTACCGCGGTCGCTAACTAAGAAATCACAGTTTTGATCTCTGAAAAATTGTCAATTCTTTGATTATAAATTAATTTTTGTACTATAGTTACTGGGATGGAAGTAAGTGCATTGATTTCCCCTGTGAGAAATAGAGTCAGGCTGTGCCTAAGTGAAAAAGAAGAACCAGAGTTTCTTGTAATAAACTAATCTAGTTGGGCTAGACTATATATGGTTTCTTTTTTTTTTCTTTTTTTCTTTCATCTAAATTGTTTGAAAATTTTAATTATTTAAAAAGTCTCATATATATATATATATATATATGACTTTTTAGAATTAGTTAAAAAGATACCATTATCGAAAACATTAATTTTTATTCGGAAATTACTTTAAAAAATGGTTGAAAACATTAACTTTTATAAGGGAATTACAAAAAAGATGGTCAAAATTATCGTGTGGAATTATTAATTTTGATAATTTTGTTTAACAAAAAGTTCAAATAGAAATAAAAATTATTCTGTCAAGTTACTATTTTTTTCAAAAAACAATTGTACATCTCCTTTTTTTTTTAAATAATTCTCCAAATTCTAATAATCTAAGAGCATGTATACTCGTTATTGTTAAAATTGTGTGTTAGTGGGTTCCAACTAGGAGTGAGAAACATAATTTAGCATTCTTTTAGCTAACAATCCTAATTTTACTCCACTCGTTTTTTAATTTTATCTTTTTAATTAATTTGTTAATTTTATCTTTTAATTCTGTTTGTTCTTATCCATATGTATTAAAGATATTTTTTCAAACGTATTTTAATTAAACACTTTACTTTGGTGGTTGTTAATCAATATATATCGAAAATAGTTATGCTGTGAATCTATCATCAAAAATTGATATGTCAGATTTGGATTTTAAATTTTTAAATTTCTTACGGAAAGAAAGTTCAACGGATACCATTTTTGTTTGTTGTATTGAAAAGAAAAAAAAAGTAATTGAATAGATGAATAAAAACGAAGAAGATGGTGAATAACTATGATGAAAAAAGAACTGCAATAGGAAGAAGATGAATCATGAAAAAAATATTGAAAATAAAAAAGATATTAAAAAAAAAGCGGGAGAGAAATAAAAATTTCGCCAAATATTAACAAAGCTGACGTGGCTTTGTTAAGTGGCTCTGGGAAATTAGCAAACCCACTAGCTTTTTTTTGGATTCGTGTTAGTTAACTTCTCTACTAACACATTCAATAGAAATACTTTTTATTAAAAAAAGTTAACACACTCTTTAACATATACTTTAGCGTGTAGACTATACATGCTCTAAGGATCAGGCTAAAAAAAGCCACATTTTGATGGATTTTAAACGATTGGATCCTCATTTAATTGATAGATCTCTCACCAAATTTTAGACAATTTTACCCATAACAAAAAGACAAGGTGTATAAACACTTTTATAGATCTCTCACCACTTTGAGGTATGCCATATAAGCTTCGTACTCTTACTTTTTAATGATTTTGTTGTGTATAAGTTGTAGAACAGTAGTTTAACTATTTTGTTTTAAAAAGTAGGATTTCGGCATGATTGTGGTTGTTGGTTTGTTCAATTAGTAGCGTAGTTTTGTTTATTATATGTGTATCTGTCTTTTTTGCTTCGATTTTGTTGAAAATAGTGTAGTATTGGTAGATCTAGGGTTGCATGTGACAAATGGTGTTCGTCGTACGGCATATGCGACCAGGATAGTGTGTATCGCATATGTCGTGCGAAATAGTAGGATACTTGTCACACGCGACTGGATTTTCTTAGTTCGCATGTGACACATTTGCAGAATATGTTTTTCTCCTTAAGGATATATAATTTGTTGGTTGGTTTTTCTCCATGGCCCCGTCCGGAGCCGATGTCCCTACATTGTTTGTTAGGCCAGTCCGAGGAGCATTATCAGGCTTATTCCCACTTATTCTCTTGACATAAGCACCTAATTTTCCTCTTTCAATCATATTCTGCACCTCTTGTTTCAAAGCGATGCAATCTTATGTGTTATGGCTAATATCATGATGATATTGACAGAAACAAGTATTACGGATTTCCCTAGGAGATTGAAGCGCTGTCGGCTTCCTAAAATGTACCTCATCTTTTGTTTTGTCATAGATGGTTGCCACATTCTCTTTCAATTCAGCAAACCACTCCGGTTAGACCCAAGGTCCTTGTTTATTTCTAGACTGCTGGCTCTGAGCTGGAGCTGGGTGAGATTGAGTCTGCTTGGCCCTGTTGGGACCCTGTCCGGCTTCCTTAGCCTTGTATCCGGACTGATTCTGGTTTGGTGCAGCTGGGGCAGACCTCACTTTCCTGTGCACCCTAGTCTTTTTCATTTCATCTACACTGATTTGCTTTCCCACCTGGTTTAGTAAACGACCCCACGTCATGGTCTTCTTCTTGGTTACCGAATCGGTCAGATTCCTAGGGTTTAATCCTTGTCTTAGAGAAACTATTGCTACATGTTCAAAGCAATCAGATAACCCATTCTTAGTGTTCACGAACCGGCTTATATAGTCTTTTAGTGATTCATTTGGCTCTTGGGCACAATGGATGATAGTGTCTCCATTGCCCTTCACCTCCTTACTTCCAACAAACTGCCTCTAGAAGGCCACCCAAAACGTGTCAAGTTACTATTTTTTTCAAAAAACAATTGTACATTTCTCTCTCTTTTTTAAATAATTCTCCAAATTCTAATAACCTAAGGATCAGGCTAAAAAGCCACATTTTGATGGATTTTACACGATTGGATCCTCATTTAATTGATAGATCTCTCACCAAATTTTAGACAATTTTACCCATAACAAAAAGACAAGGTGTATAAACACTTTTATAGATCTCCCACCACTTTGAGGTATGCCATTTAAGTTTTGTACTCTTACTTTTAAATGATTTTGTTGTGTATAAGTTGTAGAACAGTAGGTTAACTATTTTGTTTTAAAAAGTAGGATTTCGGCATGATTGTGGTTGTTGGTTTGTTCAATTAGTAGCGTAGTTTTGTTTATTATATGTGTATCTGTCTTTTTTGCTCCGATTATGTTGAAAATAGTGTAGTATTGGTAGATCTAGGGTTGCATGTGACAAATGGTGTTCGTCGTACGGCATATGCGACCAGGATAGTGTGTATCGCATATGTCGTGCGAAATAGTAGGATACTTGTCACACGCGACTGGATTTTCTTAGTTCGCATGTGACACATTTGCAGAATATGTTTTTCTCCTTAAGGATATATAATTTGTTGGTTGGTTTTTCTCCATGGCCCCGTCCGGAGCCGATGTCCCTACATTGTTTGTTAGGCCAGTCCGAGGAGCATTATCAGGCTTATTCCCACTTATTCTCTTGACATAAGCACCTAATTTTCCTCTTTCAATCATATTCTGCACCTCTTGTTTCAAAGCGATGCAATCTTCTGTGTTATGGCTAATATCATGATGATATTGACAGAAACAAGTATTACGGCTTTCCCTAGGAGATTGAAGCGCTGTCGGCTTCCTAAAATGTACCTCATCTTTTGTTTTGTCATAGATGGTTGCCATATTCTCTTTCAACTCCGGTTAGACCCAAGGTCCTCGTTTATTTCTAGACTGCTGGCTCTGAGCTGGAGCTGGGTGAGATTGAGTCTGCTTGGCCCTGTTGGGACCCTGTTCGGCTTCCTTAGCCTTGTATCCGGACTGATTCTGGTTTGGTGCAGCTGGGGCAGACCTCACTTTTCTGTGCACCCTAGTCTTTTTCATTTCATCTACACTGATTTGCTTTCCCACCTGGTTTAGTAAACGACCCCACGTCATGGTCTTCTTCTTGGTTACCGAATCGGTCAGATTCCTAGGGTTTAATCCTTGTCTTAGAGAAACTATTGCTACATGTTCAAAGCAATCAGATAACCCATTCTTAGTGTTCACGAACCGACTTATATAGTCTTTTAGTGATTCATTTGGCTCTTGGGCACAATGGATGATAGTGTCTCCATTGCCCTTCACCTCCTTACTTCCAACAAACTGCCTCTAGAAGGCCACCCAAAACGTGTCAAAGTTTCGGATGCATCCTTGTAGTAGGCTATTGTACCATTTCAGAGCACTCTCTATAAAATACTGAGAGAAGGCTCTACAGAGCAATTGTCATCATCATCAAAATTCATCATAACTTTTTTAAATTGTTCCAGATGATTGTCCGGATCCTTGCTCGCATCATACTTTTCCATCTTTGTACTATCAAACGTCTTAGGAAGGTTTCTGGAGAGTATTTTGGAGGACAATGGAGATTATCTCCAATTTCGGCCACGATTAAAAACAGTGTCTTCATTATGTGTTGTAAAAATACCGCGGTCGCTAACTAAGAAATCACAGTTTTGATCTCTGAAAAATTGTCAATTCTTTGATTATAAATTAATTTTTGTACTATAGTTAGTGGGATGGAAGTAAGTGCATTGATTTCCCCTGTGAGAAATAGAGTCAGGATGTGCCTAAGTGAAAAAGAAGAATCAGAGTTTCTTGTAATAAACTAATCTAGTGGGGATAGACTATATATGGTTTCATTTTTTTTTCTTTTATCTAAATTGTTTGAAAATTTTAATTATTTAAAAAGTCATATATATATATGTGTGACTTTTTGGAATTAGTTAAAAAGATACCATTATCGAAAACATTAATTTTTATTCGGAAATTACTTTAAAGAATGGTTGAAAACATTAACTTTTATTAGGGAATTACAAAAAAGATGGTCAAAATTATCGCGTGGACTTATTAATTTTGATAATTTTGTTTAACAAAAAGTTCAAATAGAAATAAAAATTATTCTGTCAAGTTACTATTTTTTTCAAAAAACAATTGTACATTTCTCTCTCTTTTTTAAATAATTCTCCAAATTCTAATAACCTAAGGATCAGGCTAAAAAGCCACATTTTGATGGATTTTACACGATTGGATCCTCATTTAATTGATAGATCTCTCACCAAATTTTAGACAATTTTACCCATAACAAAAAGACAAGGTGTATAAATACTTTGATAGATCTCTCACCACCTTTTCGCCATTTTCTTCTCAAACTCTCTTTAAAAACATAATCAACCCGAAAATCAAAGCTCATTCTTTCAAAAATCTGAAGTCACAACAAAGTAAACTTTGAGGTATGCCATATAAGCTTCGTACTCTTACTTTTTCATGATTTTGTTGTGTATAAGTTGTAGAACAGTAGGTTAACTATTTTGTTTTAAAAAGTAGGATTTCGGCATGATTGTTGTTGTTGGTTTGTTCAATTAGTAGCTTAGTTTTGTTTATTATATGTGTATCTGTCTTTTTTGCTCCGATTATGTTGAAAATAGTGTAGTATTGGTAGATCTAGGGTTGTATGTGACAAATGGTGTTCGTCGTACATCATATGCGACCAGGATAGTGTGTATCGCATATGTCGTGCGAAATAGTAGGATACTTGTCACACGCGACTGGATTTTCTTAGTTCGCATGCGACACATTTGCAGAATATGTTTTTCTCCTTAATGATATATAATTTGTTGGTTGGTTTTCTACTTTTTTTCCTTGATATTTGTTGTTTTTACAGTGATGGTTCGAACTAAGAACACTAAAAAATAGTGGGTTGACGAGACGCCTGTTCCTAGAGATTTTTCCTCTGTAGAGGACGTCTCGCCGAGCACTCGTACGAAACGACGCTTGCGTCGTGGTGCTCCGGCAGACGATACTACTCATAACACTAGTTAGGCAGCTGCTGGCAGCAGTGCAGGTTCATCTTCGCAGACCGATCCTGATGCCTCATCGGAGTTTGACACTGTATTGACCAAGTCCCGAGTTTTATACGTCCTACACGAGGCCTACATTGTTTATCACGCTGATGTGAGTATTTTCCATAAACACTTCATTATTTACTTTCAACTAAATCTTGATAAACATATCTTATATTTATGATTTTTTTGTTTAATAAATATTGCAGGAGAGAGTCAACTTTGATGAGTCCGAATTCTGCCTGCTTCCCGGATAGGGACAGATCGGTCCCAGGCTTCCGGACCGGACATGTCACTCTGAATAAAAGATCTATGGGACTGTTCGAACTATGACAAAAGTACTAAAAAACCTAAACACTTCTTGACTAAGCAACTTGCTTTCCTACTTAGAGCTCATGGGTCTTTGAACATGACCCGGGTCTATTGAACATGACCCGATGGCCCATAAGGGCCCAAATTTAAGGGTATAAATACCCAACCACCTGCATTAAATGTGGGTAATAAAAATTAACTGCAACCAGCCAACTTAACTCTCCCTCTACTCTCTACTCTAAACATAAAACACCCACATACTTCTTTAAAACATCAAACAAATTACAAGCCTACCCTCAGGCGATAATTATCCTCACCAAATTGGCGACCACGGTGGGAGAAGTGGGTGCCTGAATCAAGCATTCGAAACCAGCAAAGAAAGTCTGTCCGAATGAATCCGGACGATCCAGAAGTACCACCAGCTCTGCTCGAAGTGGTGGGTGAGAACGATGAGTACACTATCGAAGAGCGTGATAGGCTAAAGGGTGAAATAGAAGCTCTAAGGGCAGAAAAGGATAAGATGGGCTTGAGGGAAAAATCCAAAGCATCAGTTGCTCATCACACCGATAACCCCAAGGAGCATGAGCCTTCAAAGACTCATGTGAGTACCAAAAAGACTCATGCCAGCTCCAAGAAGTCTCACCGGTCTAAGCCAGTGGAGAGTTCTGACTCAAGCTCAGAATCTTCTGACAGCTCTTCGGATGATGAGGGAGTTGAAGAATCCTTATCCTCTAGCAGCGATGAGGGTCGAACTAAAAAGAAGCAAAAACAAACCAAGAAATATTCAAGAAAAAGGGATAGACATGGAAAGATGAAGAGGAATATTGGTAAAGGATCATCTCATAGTCGGAGGCATGTGGACCGGATGCTGATGGATCCTTTCGCTTTTCACGATGGATCAGGTATCTTTGCAACTCCCAATGAGGATACTGTGTTCAGTCGTGGTAGAAATTGGAGGCAATCTCCATTGTCTTCTAAAATTCTGTCCGGAAACCTCCCTAAGAGGTTTGACAGCACTAAAATGGAAAAGTACGATGGCAGTACTGATCCGGATAACCACTTAGAGCAATTCAAGAACTTTATGATGAACTTTGATGACGATGATAAGCTACTTTGTAGAGCATTCTCCCAGTCTTTTACGGGGAGTGCTCTGAAATGGTATAACAGTCTACCACAAGGCTGTATTAAGAATTTTGATACTTTTTGGGTGGCCTTTCGAAGGCAGTTCGTTGGAAGTGAGCTAAAGGGCAATGGAGACACAATAATCCATTGTGCTCAGGAACCAAACGAGTCCTTAAAAGAATATATAAGTCGTTTTATGAATACCAAGAATGGGTTGGCTGATTGCTTCGAGCAAGTGGCAATAGCATCCTTAAGACAGGGCTTGAATCCTGACAATTTGGCTGATTCAGTGACCAGAAAGAAGGCCATGACCTGGGGAGGGTTGCTGAATCAAGTTGGAAAACAGATTAACGTAGAAGAAACAAAGAAAACAAGGGTGCACAGGCAAGTGAAGTCTGCCCCGGTGGCACCAAATCCCAATCAGAATCAGTCCGGGAACAAGGCAAGGGAAACCGGACAGGGGCATGGTAGGGCTAAAGCTCAGTCTCAGCCAGCTGCTCCTGCTCAGAGTCAGCAATCCAGAAACAAGAGAGGTCCATGGGTCCAACCGGAGTGGTTCGCAGAATTAAAAGAAAGTGTGGCCACCATTTATGATAAAACAAAGGAAGAGGTGCACTATAGAAGGCCAGCCACACTGCAATCCCCTAGGGAGCATCACAATAACTCTTTCTGCCAGTATCACAATGACACTGGCCATCCACTGATGACTGTATAGCTTTGAAGCAAGAGGTTCAGAACTTGATCGAAAGGGGAAAGCTGGGGGCTTATGTCAAAAGAAGAGGAGGTAACAGGCCTGACAATACTCACCGGGTTGGTCCAAGTAATGCTGCTCCGGAGGGAGCCATGGTTATAATTGAAAGGTTTGATGTGGAATCTGAGTACTTGGATCCTGATCCAACTCGAAACAGAGTGGGTGCAATTGAGGAATGTTCTAGGACGGTCTCCGGACTCATTAAATTTTTTGAGTCACTTACAATTTCCGGAGGGGATACTATGACAGCTCCTACTGCTTCTTCAAGGAAGAGGCGCGTTCATACTTTAGCCACCTAGCTAGAAGGAGGCATGACTTCCAATCAATCTCCAAATCCATTCCCCTTCATTGTTTTTGATGAAGATGATTTAAGGGATATAGCTGGCCCACATGAGGATGTTGTTGTCATAGGAGCATCTATTGGGGGCAATGACATAAGACGAATTCTGGTGGATACTGGAAGCTCAGCCAATATCCTTTTCTTAACTACGTTCAAGAGAATGAAAAATCCAGCTGTAATTCAGAGTTCGGACAGATCAATTGTGGGCTTTACTGGCAGTTCAGCAGATATGATCGGAGAGTTCAAAGAGGAAATTCTATTGGGCAAGGGCCCTTTCAAGAAAATGGCCAGAATAATTTTTATCGTGGTGGATTGTCCCACTTGCTATAATGCCATTATAGGGAGGTCTTGGCTCTCTAGGATGCATGCAGTGGCTTCGACAGTCCACCAGTGCTTGAAATATACTGTTCAGGGACAGGTGGGAGTTGTCCGGAGCAGTCAAAAGGTTGCAAGGGAATGTTATGCCACAACTCTGGCTCCCCGGACACTGGGGGCAGTTCGTATCAATGAGCAATAACAATTTGAGGGGCTTTTTAGGGGTGAGGGTGAAATAGATGACCCCAGAGAGACCCCTGGAGTGTTGATACCGGTCGAAGAGGTAGAGACACATTGTTTAGAAGAAGGAAAAAGTGTCAAGATAGGGTCTAAGATGCCATCCGTTTTGAAAAATGAAATGTTAAAGTTTTTGAAGAATTATCAACACGTTTTCGCTTGGTGCAACGCTGATGTTACGGGGGTTCCAGCAGATGTGATATCACATCGTCTATCCGTCCGGAAAGACGTAGCACCAGTGGTTCAAAAGAGAAGGGCTTTCTCCAAGGAAAAGGCTGATGTCATTGTGCAAGAGGTTGACAGGCTGACAAAGATGGGGCACATCAAGGAGTCTCAGTATCCTTTGTGGACTGCCAATCCGGTTCTGGTGAAAAAGAAAAATGGCAAGTGGCGCATGTGCATTGACTTCACAGATCTCAATAGAGCTTGCCCCAAAGATTTGTATCCAGTCCCCCGGATTGATCAGTTAGTAAACTCCACCTCTGGGAACAAGCTGCTATCCTTTATGGATGCCTTCTCCGGATACAATCAGATCCAGGTAGATCCAAAGGATCAAGAGCATACTACATTTGTCACTGACAAGGGTCTTCATTGCTACAAGGTAATGCCATTTGGGTTGAAAAATGTTGGGGCTACTTATCAGAGATTGGTCAACAAAGCTTTTGCCGATCAGATTGGAAGGAATATGGAAGTATACATCGATGACATGATGGTAAAGAGTGTGGATGAGCAATTGCATTTGGCAGACCTTCAAGAAACTTTTGCCAATTTGGTAAAAGTGAATTTAAAATTAAACCCAGAAAAATGTGTGTTCGGAGTGCAGTCCGGGAAATTTCTAGGCTATATTATAAGTGAGCATGGGATACAACCCGATCCGGACCAGCTTAATGCTCTATTTCAAATGGAGCCTCCTCGAAATATTAAAGAAGTACAGCGACTAACGGGGAGATTAGCTGCCTTAAACAGATTTATCTCAAGATCTTCGGACAGGTGCGCCCCGTTTTTCCAAACTTTGAAGGGTGCCAAGGGATTCGATTGGACCCCACAATGTGATGAAGCTTTCAATGAGATCAAGAAGCACATGTCATCCCCCAAAACGTTGTTTAAACCAGTTAAAAGGGAAACACTCTTCGTGTATTTGGAAGTTTCAAGTTATGCCATCAATGTTGTGTTGGTAAGAGAAATGGATAGTATTCCTCATCCAGTGTACTACATCAGCAAAAGTTTGATAGATGCAGAAATGCGCTACTTGAAACTTGAAAAGTTGGCATTAGCCCTGGTGATAGCTGCCAGAAAGATGAGGCCTTACTTCCAGGCTCATCCCATCATCGTCCGGACTTCCTTTCCCCTGAAGAATGTCCTCCAGAAGGCAGACATTTCGAGCAGGATGACTAAGTGGTCAATAGAATTGGGGGACTTCGACATAGACTTTGCTCCTCGAACAGCAGTCAAGGCCCAAGCTGTGGCTGATTTTCTGGTTGAATTTCACTCCGATAGAGATTCGGATCAGGCTACTGACATAAAAGATAAGAAGGTATGGGTCGTCCGAACAGATGGTGGATCTAGCACTATGGGATGTGGTGCCGGGGTGTGTTTGACTTCTCCATATGGTGACAAAATGTACCAAGCTATATGTTTTGCTTTCAGGGCATCCAATAATGAGTCCGAGTACGAAGCGGCTATAGCTGGTTTAAAGTTGGCCTACATCTGTGGGGCTAAGAGGGTCAGGCTGCTAAGTGACTCCCAACTTCTTATTCACCATGCCCAAGGTCAGTCTGAAGCTAAAAATGAGCAGCTTGTGAAATATTTACTCCTCCTTAAAAATGAAGCGCTCAAGTTTAAAAGTGTTGCTTATGAACATATACCCCGGACAGAAAATGAGTTAGCAGACTCATTGGCAACCATAGCTTACACGGAGTCATATCCATGGATCCATGTGCTGGAGAGCCCCTCCATTCAACTAAATATGGGTAAAGAAGAAGACATTTTTGAAGTACAGGTGAAACATCCTCAAGAATGGAGGTTTCCTCTCCTTCAATACCTCTCCGATGGTATCGTGCCTCCGGATAAATCACTAGCCAGAACATTGAAACACAAGGCTCGTGGTTTCATCATATTGAGAGACATTTTGTATAAAAAGTCTTACATTAAACCTCTCCTGCGCTGTTTGGGGAATGAAGAGTCTCAAGTGGTCCTCTCTGAATTGCATGATGGCGAGGGATCAGCCCATTGTGGATTCAGGGCTTTAATAAGAAGAGTTTTACTGTCCGGTTACTATTGGCCATCTATCATGAAAGATGCTAAGGAATTGGTAAGAAGGTGTGACCCATGCCAGAGGTACAGCAATGAAATTCATGTCCCAGCCATTCCTTTAGAGTCAATTTCTGAGCCTATTCATTTTGCTCGATGGGGGTTGGATTTAGTAGGGCCTCTCCCTGTGGCGTCCGGAGGACGCAAAACTATAATTGTTGCCATAGATTACTTTTCGAAGTGGATTGAAGCAGCCCCTCTAGCAGGAACAACATCAAAAGCTGTCATAAAATTCATTTTGTCCAACATCTGTTGCAGATTTGGTGTCCCACAAAAGATAACAACAGACAACGGGCCACAGTTCGACAATAAGGAAATGGAGAGTTTTTGTGCCTCAAGGGGCATACAACATTGTTTCTCTTCACCTTTCCACCCACAAGCAAATGGACAAGTCGAAGTGGCTAATAGAACTATACTTTCCGGTTTGAAGAAGAATTTGGAAGGGGCTGCTGGGAAGTGGCCTAGTTATTTACAAGAGGTCTTGTGGGCCTACCGGACAACACCTGGGGCTGCAACACAAGAGTCACCCTTTGCTTTGGTCTATGGGATGGATGCAGTAGCTCCTACAGAAGCAACTCTCCCATCATTTCGTGTTTACAACTTCTCCGAATGCGCTAACGACGTGGCAATCAGAGGTCAGCTCAATCTGGTAGAAGAAAGACGAGTTAAAGCTCACCTTAGAGTTGCACACTATCAGGGTTTGATGAGAAGCAGGTTTGCTTCCAAAGTTAAAAGAAGAGATTTCCAACCGGGGGACAAGTTATTGAGAAAAGTCTTCTTACACACTAAAGAAAAGTTGTTCGGCAAATTGGCTCCAACTTGGGAAGGACCTTATATGGTTGTTGAAAGGCTTAAACCTGGAACATATTGGCTAGAAGACAAGGATGGAAGAGTTTTGACTCACCCTTGGAATATTAAACATCTCCGGATGTACTTGGAGTAGTATTTGTGTAAATATTTACTTGTTTAAACATCCATGTAAATATTTGGGGGCATACTCTTTCCTCCCTGGTGGCACGGGGAGGTTTTAATGAGGTGTCCGGCCTTTTAAATAGAATTTGATGCCTTCTTAAAAAAAATTCTGAAATGTTTTAGTTCTGTGCTTTATCATACCATTCGGATTGAAATAAAAAAATGATGACCACTTAAATATTCGTCATCGGAGAAGGGCTATTTAAACTCTAGCCGGAGAACCTAAACACTCTCACTATGAAATAACCAAGGGTTATTTAAACTCTAGCCATCAAAATTAAAACAGACTATGTAAGAGGATGAGAATTGCACAAAACAAAGGTATTCATTAAAATAACTTAAAATGCCTTGGCCCTCCAAGGACTTTTGAATTGTAAAAAAAACAAAAAAAAACCTATCCGGTCTGATACCGGACACAATTACAGAAAAGAGTGCCTTGGCCATCCAAGGACTTTAGTTTGGGTAAACAAGTAAAAACTGAATCATGAGTTAAGGTTGAGCCTTTGAAGATGACTCACATTGATCTGTCTTTTCCTTCCCTTTGAGATCACTTTTCTCTTCGCCAGGTTTCTCCCCGATGTGTTCTTCGTCATCTGAGGAAGCACTGGAGTAACCATACCTGTCGCCTTCAGCCATTGTATGATACGGGAGGTCGTCATACTCAACATAAAGCCATAAATCCCCTAGGTTCCTCTTCGGCATGGAAGAGTAGAACCATGTCAGACTTCACCTTGACATACATTTCCTCCTGAGTGTCGATCACATTGTTGGCATAAGCGTCGATCTTGGCTTGGATCCTGGCCTCCTGCTCCCTTAGCAAAGTAGCTTTCTCCTCGGCAGCCTTGGACACCGTATTTTCAAGAGCAATTTTGTCATGGGTCAAGTTGGTGATGATTTGATCTTTGGCCTTGGATTCCCCCTTTGAGGTGGCAAGATCTTTCTCCAGTTCGGACAGCTTCCCCTGGAGCTCTGCAATGGTGTCCTCTAGTGTGGTGACTTTTGTGGTATTGGCCTCTTGGTTTCTCTTCAACTCCCCGTTTTCTTCCTTTAGAATGGCAGCATTTGAAGTGGCAGTGCGAAAGTCGTCGGACAGCCTCTCTTTGTCAGACTTAAGATCCTTGATAATGTCTGCCTGACTCCGAACTTGTTTCTCCAATGCAAGTACAGGCTGGACATTGCTTAACAAAGAGCGGGCTATAGCATCCCTTTCACTAGAAACGATAAAGGTCTTACCATTGAAAGTGACCGTGTTTGAGGTGCTTGGAGGGAGGTAAGGTCCGGCAAAATCGTCTCTGGGAAGATTGATGAAGTACTCACCAAGCCCACCCAGACCGGTGATGTCGACCCCATCAATATTGATACCTCCCCCCTCGACCTCATCGGTATGGAAGTCACCTGGTATCTCTTCCGCATGCGTTGGGTCAACAGGGTCAGCTTGAAAAGAAGGCTCCGGAGCCCGGAGAGAAAGCTCGTCACCTTTGGAGGTCTTTTTCTTCTTGGCATCTCTGTCCTTGCTTTCTCCTCCCCGTTTACAATCTCTTTTGGAAGCTCTTGGAGGATTCGGGGAGGGCACTTCTTGCTTTCAGTCTCCTGCTCCACCACTTCCAGGAGAGCAGCATCAATTTGACTATGGACTGGCCCTTCCGGGTTTATTGGAGCATCCTCCTTTGCATCAGCAGGGTTAACACCATCCCCCACTTTCTTGCCTTTCTTTTTACCCTTCATCTTGCTTGGGGCTTTGGCCCGGCCTGGCAAATAGAGTGTCCCATCTGGTTCATGGGTCCTTTTAAGCACAACATCCGGAGGAGGCTGAGTGGTGAGCTCCTCCCAAGACAAGTCTCTCTGACCCGTGGTGTTCCACAAGTGAGACCTTGCCAAGTTGCCTCCGGTAAAAGCAGCATGGAACCGGTTCCCCCACCTCTCAGCAGTCCAAGCATTGATCTTGGTGCAAGTAGCCTGCCCGACTTTCAGATAATCACTGAATTCCTTGGGCAGTTCTGCTAAAGCAAAAGTAAAACCAATTAGTTTAAACTAACTTAAAAAAAGAGAAAGAGACTAAAATATAAAGCAGGAGACTTACGGTCACTCCTCCACCTGCTTCTGAGGAGGCTTGGGTTCACTCCGGACTTGATCTTCTTTCCGTTCTCCCAAGCACCACTAATAAACAGGAACTGGGTCCTCCAATTCCTCTCCGCCTCTAACAAATCATCCACAACCTTGAAATCATCTCCCATATTGAAGTGGTAAAAAGGGATGTTGGGGTTTCTACAAAGACCGGCCACAGCGGCAAACTCCTCCATAGGTAGAGGGATCCCGGAGAGCCTCGAAGCCATGATGTTGGCCATGAGGGTGTACTAGGCATTAGGGCTCAGTTGCCTCGGGCAGAGCTTTATCAGATGGAAGTATCTGAAAATTTCAGGGTCCAGGGGGAGTCTAAGTCCCCAATTAAACAGCTTCGTGAAGATGACAACTTTACTCAGTTTGCAGTCCATAGGAGTCTCCGGGTGTATGGGGATCCTGATCTTCACATTCTCCGGTATTCCCCACTTCGTACGCATCCGGCCTAGCTCAGCTGTGTGGATGAATGCATAGTTAATTTTCTGTAGGGCAAGGAGGTACTTGACGTTAACCTTGTGAAAACAAGGCCCTACCCTTCCTTCAAGACTCTCCGGCAGGTCCGGATGCTTCAAACACAACTTCTCTTTGCCTTTTTCTTTTTTGGCAATAGCAGCACTACTGGTCTGACCGGAGGGCTCAGACTCAAATGGGGCCTCTTCGACAGAGTCCTCCATTACATCCTCCATAATTGTTGAAGGGTTTTCGGTAGCAGTAGTTGAGGGAGGGTTCAGCTCCGACTCAGCCTGAACTACGGACTGATGGGCTTCAGTGTCCCCTTGATTTCTGGCCCCCGATTGGGGCTCTGATTCAGATGCTTCTCTTCGAAGACTTGGACTAATGCCCTCCGGACCGGGCAGCCTGTCCTTGGGAACTTTGATAGGCACTTCTGACCCAATGCTGCTGTCTTTAACACCCGACTTTGAAGGAGTGATTTTAGACCCTTGACCCTTAACTAACCGGCCTCTTCTCCGGTTAACCAGCTTTTGAGGGGAATGCTCCGTATCTGACCCCATAGCTATAAAGGGGGAGGGTTTTTTGAGACTGGTAACCGTTACTCCTGGCTCGACAACAGGTTTCGATTCCTGAACCGAGGAACCAGAGATAATGGGGGAGAGGTTAGTTTGGAATAACTTTTTCGGTTTGGTACCTTTTGAGGAAGATGAACCTTGATCAGATTTTGTGGCTGAAGTTAATGGCTTGTCGATGGGCGAGACGGGTAGTCCTGCAGCGATACGTCTTTCTCTTTCGACCTTTTGTGCCTTCTCTAATTCAGAAAGGTTGAGCCACCCACCTTTGATCAGTGCGTTCCTCGCTGTAAACATAAACTATCTGGGTAAGCTTTTTGCTTTAGAGAGAGAAAGCTTTGAGAAATTATGCAGAGTAAATATGAAAGAGATGGTAAAACAGTAGAAAGTGTGTTTGAATTTATAGTAAATCTGAAAAAGGAAGTTGATTCCTAGGAGAATTCGAAAAGATTGGTAATGATTAAAGACGGCGCTGATGTCACCACTTTTAATTAAAAGGTTGCTTTTCGAAGAAGGTGGGTTCGAAATTCAAGGTGAAAAAACGGCTGAAGCAACTAATCAGAGAGCGACACGTATCCCACGAACTCTGGCAAAAAACCGTTTGGATTCATGAAGCTTTATCGGTCCGGATGAAACCATAAGGCAAACAGACCCGTCCGGATTAAAACTACCCCTAAGGTCGGACTGTTTTTCAGGTTTTTGACAAAAATATTTGATCAAACACCTAAAAAAGGGGCTCCTGATGAGTCCGAATTCTGCTTGCTCCCCGGACAGGGACAGATCGGTCCAAGGCCTCCGGACCGGACAGGTCACTCCGAATAAAAGCTCTATGGGACTGTTCGAACTATGACAAAAGTACTAAAAAACCTAAACACTTCTTGACTAAGCAACTTGTTTTCCTACTTAGAGCTCATGGGTCTTTGAACATGACCCGGGTCCATTGAACATGACCCGAAGGCCCATAAGGGCCCAAATTTAAGGGTATAAATACCCAACCACCTGCATTAAATGTGGGTAATAAAAATTAACTCCAACCAGCCAGCTTAATTCTCCCTCTACTCTCTACTCTAAACACAAAACACCCACATACTTCTTTAAAACATCAAACAAATTACAAGCCTACCCTCAGGCGATAATTATCCTCACCAAACTTATGTTGCTACTCGATGTTTGACAGTCTTCTTAAATAGAACTTGAAGCATCAGACTATGGTACGGGCGAAAGTCATTTATACGATATTTGGGCCCATAGTCGACGCACCATCCCATTGGTATACTAACGTCCACCTTCTAGATGTCTTCATTGAGCGATGTATAAGGAGACTCATTCAATTTCTCATTCGGAGAGATGACCGTCACTCTGGATGACATTCACGTCATCACCGGATTGTCGGTAACAGATATGCCTTTCGACGTACTATCTTTTGATTATGAGACGGAGAGGTTGTTTACATACTCCCGTATGATTGGTGTACAGTCATCCGAGGTTGTTAGACATCTTATGAATGACAGTAGTGTGACATTACATTGGTTGCGTACTACTTTCCAAGACGAGCGATATAGTGATAGTATGGCTAACGATGCGAGGGTTGATCACGCCACGCGAGCGTACATACTATACCTATTAGGATCCATTATTTGCGCCAACAAAACTGGCAATAGTATATTCATATATTACTTACAGCTCGTTAACCAAAATCAGCTTATAGATCAGTACAACTGGGGTCAAATGGTCTTAGCAAAATTATATCACTCCCTGAGCCAGGGTTCCATGCATGCTACTAGTGGTATAAGTGGGTTTACCAAACTATTGGAGACGTGAATATTTGATCACTTTAGGTCATTTAGTGCTCTCTTGTACAACATGTATCAGATAACATTACCATATATTTGCCGCTACGCGCCACAGAAAGTATGTTCTTCACAAGTGGTCCACTTACAGTTGAGGCACACACTATCGATGTGCACCATACTAGATGTAAGTTGTATTATTCTAGTTAATTTTAACTAGATCTGTATTTTTACTGTGTGCTAACTACATTTTTTTTTGTTTTAGGTTATATTTTTTTATTTTAGGTTATGTCAAAGATCTTTAGCAGGACTAAAAATTCACTTGGGCAACAACAATATTTTCCGGATCGCACTTTGTGTCGCACTTGGGCAACAACAATATTTTCCATATCTTTAGCAGGAGTTTTTCTTTGGTTCGTGGGACACGTGTCGCACTTTGATTCGTTCTACCAGCTGTTTTCTTCTTAGAACGACACTCCCACTAAACCTAAAAAGCAAGTCTTGCATTTAATGTTTCTTACATCAGCGTCGCCTTCCATCATTACCTAAGTCTTTTCGTTTTCTCCTAGGTATCTGTAACTTTTTGCCTCACTAGTATAAATTATTTTCCTTTACTGTTTCACCATCTTCATCACTTTGCAATTTCTCCTCTCATAGATTTTTACATTTCCTTTCAAAACTTCTCTTGGGTAGTTTTATGTTCACAGCGAGAAACACTCTCGTGAAAGATGGTTGGCTAAATCTTTCTAAACTAGAGAAAGCGCAAAACGTTGAACGTGAGAGACGTATCACTGCTGGCCTTTCAGTCTCTCCATGTTGTAAACCTGATTCACCATCCGTAGAAGTTGATCAAGGATCGTCATCTGCCAAACACACAAAACCTAGAAGTTTATTCCAATCAAACCTCTGCCAATCCCGCCAGGCTCCTCGGTTCAGGAGTCTGAGCCTTCTACTGTGCAAGAGAAATTAATATCGAGTGTTAGGAAGCCTTCTTTATTTATCGCTATGGGGTCTGACATTGAGCAATCCCCAGAGAAAATCAACCCTCGTCGGACAACGCACCTGGTAAAAGGCTAAGCAACAGGCTCACAACCCAAATCTTCCAGAACGGGGGCCTCTAAGTCTGCAGCTAAAGATAAAGCCTCCAGATTTGAGGCATCTATTAGAGCCCCAAGAGACAAATCCTCTGGATCTGAGGTAACCCATAATCACTTCTCATACCAAGTCTTCCGGAGTGGATCCCCAACCGGATACCAGACCTTTAAGAGAGACTGATGCTCAACCGTCCGGACAAACTGCTGAGCCACAAACTAGCACTCTACCATCCACAACGACTGATAAACCTTCCATAGTGATGGAAGAAGTGATGGAGGATAGCGTCGAGGAGGCCTCATTTGAAATTGAAGCCCCCGGGAAAACTGGAGATGCTGCCTCTGACAAAAAGGGGAAAGGCAAGGAGAAAGTCTGCATGACCCATCCGGATCTGTCGGAGAGCCTGGAAGGCAAAGTGGGACCTTGTTTTCACAAGGTCAATGTGAAGTATCTGATGGCCATGCAGAACATTAATTATGTTTATACTCACACTGCTGAGCTGGGCCGGATCCGAACCAAGTGAGGGATCTCTGAATCAGTTAAGGTGAGAATACCAGTCACACCGGAGACTCCGATTGACTGCAAGCTTAATAAGATCGTCATCTATAGTGAGCTATTCAACTGGGGGCTCAGATTCCCCTTATATCCGGAAATCGTCAGGTATTTCCACCTGATTAAACTCCGTCCAAACCAGCTGAGTCCAAACGCTTGGTATACTCTCCTTACTTGTATTATGGTGTCAAGACTGCCGAAATTCCTCTTCTGATGGAGCAATTCGCTGCAGTGGCCAACCTTTGTAAAAACCATCACATCCCATTCTACCATTACAATATGGGAGACAACTTTAAAGTGGTGGACGACCTGCTAAATTCAGAGAAAAACTGGAAGACCTAGTTTATATTCATCGGCGGGAAGTGGGAGAATGGGAGAAAAATCAAGGCTGGTGTCAATCCTAGTATGCTCACCAGCAGGTAGAAGAACTCAAGTAAGTATTCTACTTTATTTGTCTTTCTCATATTGCAAAATATTTATTCCTAAATCACTTCTTTTTTTTATCAGTATTGCCGAAGGAGTTCTCCGACTATGTGGAGGAACGGCATGCCACATGTGCCAAATTAAATACATGGGTTGTTGACCATTGGGGAAACGCCTTCCACAACTGCTTTACCTCAGGAAACTTGGTGAGATCCCACCTCTAGAACACTACGGGCCGGAGAGATCTCACTTGGGAGGAGTTGACTACACCACCTCCTTCAGCCGTTATACTTAAGAGAACAGAGGCGAAAGATGGCAAATTGGCCTTGCCCTCTAGAGCCAAAGCCCCAAGCAAAATGAAAGGGAAGGGCAAGCAAAAGAAGGCTGCTGCAGAGGCTGTTCGGGGTGTTGCAGAGGAGATTGCTCCGGAGAGCCAAGGAGGGCAGGTCCAAGGAGGGATTGATGCTACTTTGTTTAAATTAGTTGAGGGTGAGTCCATTAAGGAGGCAGGTGAACCCCAAAATCAACCAAAGCCTCCTAAAAAGGATCGAAAAAGGAGAGCTAGCAGCGATGAGAGGACTGCTAAGATGAAGAAGGTCTCATTGGGAGATGAAGTAGTCATCCACCCTTCGGAGTCTCTACCTCCAACCGATCCAACTGACCCCACCCTGGCAGAGCAAATCCCCAGCGATCTACACACCGGAGAGGGTACTAGAGGATATTTGAAAGGAGTAGACATCAATGGCCTCCAAAACATTGGCCTTTATTTCAGAGAGTTTGAAAAAGACAAATTTGCTGGTCCCTACCTTCCCCCAAGCTCCTCCAACATGGTGACTTTTAATGGTAAGTATTTCACTGTTTCAGGGGAAAACAATACGGTAACTAGCTCTTTGTTGGGCCATATTCAGCCAATGCTCAACTTGGAGAGGCAAGTAAAAAGTCAGTCTTCCCTCATCAATACCCTCAACACAGATAAGGAGAGTTTATCCACTGAACTCCTTAATGCCAACCAAAGTATTGAGGCATTGAAGAAAGAGCTTGAGGAGTTGAAGAATGAGAAAGAAGATCTGGAAACCAAGCTGGTCACTTCAGAGAAGGCTAACACAGAGCTCCAAACTAAGTGCTCCAGTTTGGAGAAAGATCTCTCCACTTTGAAGGAAGATGTGAAGACCAATGACGATGCCATCCAAACCTTGTCCGGTGACAAGATTTCTCTCGAAGAGGCTGTGTCCAAGGTTACCAAGGAGAAAGAAGATCTGGTGAAAGAACAGGAAAAGGCAATCCAGGCCAAGATTGATGCGTATACCAATAAGGTGATAGACTCCCTGGAAGTAAGAGATGCAGAGGTCAAATCTGACATGGTACTTCTTGTCCACCAGAAATTTCTGAAGGAAACCCTTGGAGATTTATGGAGATATGTAGAGTATGAGGACCTCCCATTTCATACTATGGTAGAAGGTGATCGACATGGCTATAGTAGTGGAATAAATTCCACTACTGACGAAGAAGAAGGAACCGGAGAGAGTTTCAGTGACGAGTCCAAAGATCCCAAGAAAAAAAAAGATGCAGGAACATCCAAGGGAAACTAACCCTGAGGTTTTAACTACCTTTTCTTATTTTGTTTTTGTTATCCTTATGAAATACTAAAGTCCTTCGATGGCCAAGGCATTTTTGTAACTGTGTCTGGTTTGAGTCCGATTAAACCTTTCTTCTTTAAACTTAAAGTCATTGGATGGCCAAGGCATATTTTATGTTTTAATATCATCATTTGGTTTTATCATGATAGTTTTACCTTGCTAAATTTTTGCTTTGTTTCATACTTGCTTAATTTCAACGGTTGATGTTTAAAGAGCCCTCATTTATTTTACAAGTATTTAAGATGAGAGCGTTTAAAATCTCCGATGACAAATGTTAAATGGTCATCATTCCACCAGATCAATCCGATCTGCCAAAGATCCTTAAAAGATTTTAAAGAAACTGTAAATCAAACCACTCCGAATATTTTAAGAAGGCAACAAATTTTATTGAAAAACCCGGACACCTCATTAAAACCTCCACGCGCCACCAGGGTAGGAAAGAATATGCCCCCTAATATTTACATGGACTTTAAACAAGTAAATATTTACATAACTTTCATTCCAAATATAACCGGAGATGTTCAATGTTCCAAGGGTGGTTTAAGATTAATGACTCGAAAAGACTATATGTCCCAGGCTTAAGTTTTTTGGAGACCTCATAGGGCCCTTCCCAGTTCCTGCCAGAGGGGTTGCTTCTATTTACTTGGAAAAATAATCAATGACTACAATTGGTGTGGATTATTTTCAACTGAGGGTAATTTTGTCTTAAGCTTTGTGGTGTTTCAAAGGTATTTAATGTTTAAGTGGTTTGTAGTGAGATATTTGAGCTGACTGGTTGTATTAAATGTTCATTACCCTCATTAATGAAAGTGGTTGGGTATTTATACCCTTAATTATGGGCCACATGGGCTTTTGGGTCGTACTTATGAATTCGGGTCGAGTTCAAAAACCCATTAGTTATTAAGCAGGTAAGTAATTAGCTTAGTTATGAAGTGATTAGTTTTCAATACATTAGTCATGTTCGGATGATTCAGTGGGTGGTTTTTGTCCGAATTGCCCCTGTCCGGTTTCTACTGTGAGTGGTGAGAAAATCCCGACTCATCAGTAGCCCCTTTTTTAGGTTACGTTCGAAGGCCTTTGGCAAGACCTAAAAAATAACTCATGAGTACCTGTTACAATACCCGGACATATTTCGATTTGTGTAACGGTTTTATCCGGACTGGTGAAACTCTCAGAAACTCAAGGGTTTTACCAGAGATCGTGGGACACGTGTCCTTCTCTGATTGGCCTCACCAGCCGTTTTTCTCCTAGAACGACGCTCCCACTCATTTCATAAAGTAACCTCTTCAATTAATACTGGTGACATCAGCGCCGTCTTTAATCATTACTCCCAACTTTTCGTACACTCCTAGGTTTCAAGGCATCTTTTGTCTCTTTAGTATACATTAACCCACTTTTCACTGTTTTACCATCTTCATCATCTCCACACTGTTAATCTTCAAAGCTTTTATCTCTCAAAAAACCCTTTTCTTGGTGTAAATTTATGTTCACATCAAGAAACGTCCTTGTAAAAGGTGGGTGGCTCAACTTGTTGAAGTTAGAGAAAGCTCAAAAAGTCGAACGAGAAAGGCGCATTGCTGCAGGCCTCCCTGTGTCTCCTATCGACAAATTTGAAACACCAAGTTCAGAGCCTGATCGGGGTTTGTCTTCTGCCAGAAGTTTTAAACCTAAAAGGTCATTCCAGCCCAATCTTTCACCAATCGTCTCTGGCTTATCGGTCCAGGAATCATAGCCTATTGTTGAACCAGAGCAAGCAGTTACAGGTACCAGGAGACCCTCCCCATTTATTGCCATGGGATCGGATGCTGACATCTCCCCAGAAAAGCTGGTAAATCGACGAAGGGGTCGTCTAGTAAAAGGACAGGTTGTCGCCCCACAGCCTAAATCTCCAAAATCTACGCCTTCTAAGTCTGGGGCCAAAGATAAAAATACAGGTTCAGGAGCATCCATAAAAGTCCCAAGGACAAGCTGTCCGGTCCGGAGGTGGCCTATTCAAGCCTTCGAATCGAACCCTCCGTATCTGAGTCCCAATCGGACTCCAGACCACAAGAGGAAAGCAATGCTCAACCATCTGGAGGGCTTACTGAGCCAACTACTAGCACTTCTCTCCCAAAAACAACTAATAAGCTTTCAATGGTAATGGAAGACGTAATGGAGGACAGTGTGGAATAAGCTCCTTTCGAAAGCGACGTCTCCGGGCAGACTAGTGAGGCTGCCATTGTCAAGAAAAGCAAGGGCAAGGAGAAGCTATGTTTAAGACACCCGGAGCTTCCGGAGTGCCTTATAGGAAAAGTGGGGCCTTTCTTCCATAAAGTAAGTGTAAAGTACCTGCTAGCTATGCAGAAGATCAATTCTGCTTTTATTCACACAGCTAAACTGGGCCGGATCCGGACAAAGTGGGGGATCCCTGAGAATGTTAAAGTGAGGATACCGGTGGATCCGGAGACACCGATGGATTGCAAGCTCAGTGAGATAGTTTTCTTCACTGAGCTATTCAAATGGGGGCTTAGGTTTCCCTTGGACCCAAAGATCGTCGGATACTTCCATCTTAATAAACTCTGCGCAAGCCAACTGAGCCCCAATGCTTGGTATACGCTCATGGCCTGTATCAAGGCCTCCAGGCTCTCTGGAATCCCACTTCCGATGGAGCAGTTTGCTGTTGTGGCCAGCCTTTGTAGGAACCACATCATCCCATTCTACCATTTTAATATGGGCGATAATTACAAAATGGTGGATAACTTACTTGAGTCGGAGAAGAACTGGAAGACTCAATTTTTGTTTATCAGTGGGGCTTGGAAGAATGGGAGGAAGATTAAAGCTGGTGTCAACCCAAGTATGCTCACCAGCAGATAGAAAAGCTCAGGTAAACATCTCATCACATATTTCTACCTTTTCTTATAACAAGTTTGTTTGCTTAACTTTTCTTCCTTTGTCTTTTGCTAGTGCTGCCAAATGAATTTAATGACTACTTAGAGGAGGGGCTGACTACTTGCACCAAGCTAAATGCTTGGGCTGCTGAGAAATGGGGAAATCGCTTCCACAATTGTTTCACCAGAGGCAACTTGGTAAGATCCCATCTTTGGAACACCACCAGCCGGAGAGACTTGTCTTGGGAGAAGTTAACCACTCCACCCCTCCGGAGGTAATTCTTAAGAAAACAGATGCAAAGGGTGGAAAGTTATCCTTTCCGGGCAGGGCTAAGGCCCCAAGAAAAATGAAGGGCAAGAAGGGAAAGGCCAAACAATGTGTGGTTGAGATCAACCCAGGTGATGTGGAGGAAGCTGTCCCAGCAAACCCGGAGGTGCAGGACCAATGACAGATTGATGCTGCTTTGCTAAAAGTGGTAAAAATGAAAGTACCATGGAAGTTGTTGGATCTCCGAAGCCCCCAAAGGCTCCCAAGAAAGACAGAAAACGGGGAGCAGAAGATGGAGATAGGGAGGCCAAGAAGAAGAAAACCTCCAAGGGAGATGAAGTTGCTCTCCGGCCTCCGGAGTCTCTTCCTCCAGCTGACTCAACAGACCCAACTCAAGCAGAGGGAATCCCAAGTGACTTTCACACCGGGGAGGGTGCCGGGAGGGACATCAATATTGTTGGAGTTGACATCAACGGGCTTCAAGGGATTGGTCTTTACTTTGAAGACCTTGAGAAGGATGACTTCGCTGGCCCTTACCTCCCCCCAAGCTCTTCGAACATCGTCACTTTCAATGGTAAATCTTTTTCTATTTATGGTGAGAGAGACATTGTCACCCACTCCTTATTGAGAAATATCCAGCCTGTGCTTACCTTGGAGAAGCAAGTGCGAAACCAGTCAGCCATCATCAACACACTCAACTCTGATAAAGAGAAATTGTCTAACGACCTCCTCATTGCCAACCGAAATGCTGAGGCATTGAAGACATAAATTGAGGAGTTGAAGAAGGGGAAAGAGGATTTGGCCACCAAGCTGTCCACTTCGGAGGGAGTTGTCAAAGAACTCCAATTGGAGCAATCTGACCTGAAGAAAAACCTCTCTTCTTCAAAAGAGGAGGTGAAGGCTAAAGATAATGTCATTCAGACCCTGACTAATGACAAGACTTCGCTCAAGGATGCCGTGTCCAAGGCTAAACAAGAAAAATCTGACTTGTTAAAGGAGCAAGAGAAAACAATCCAAGCCAGGATTGATGCCTACACCAACGAGGTGATAGAATCTCAGGAGAAAATGTTTGCCGAAGTCAAGTCAGATATGGTCTTGCTCTTTCATGAGAAATTTCCGAAGAGGAGGCTGGGAGATTTATGGAGGTTTGTAGAGTATGAGGACCTCCCATTCCACACGATGGCTGATGGTGACAAGCATAACTATTCCAGTGGTTGGGATGATACAGCCGATAAAGATGAACGGACTGGGGAGAGTCCAGATGAGGAAAACAATGATCCTAAGAAGAAACCAAGTGAGGCTAAGTCATCTAAGAAAGCTCAGTCTTAAAGTATCAATTATCTTTCAATTTTTTGTGTGTCAACCAAAGTCCTTGGATGGCCAAGGCATTTTTTGTAATCGTGTCCGGCCCTTGTCCGGACAAACCTTTCTATTTGAAAATTCGAAGTCCTTGGGTGGCCAAGGCATTTTACTTATTCTAATGGGTAGTTTTATTTTACACAACTCTTACATTTTTTTATAGTTTCTCAACTTTGATGGCTAATGTTCAAACAAACCTTAGTTATTTTATAAGTATTCTAAAGTAAGAGTGTTTAAATTCTCCGATGACAAATGTTTAAGTGGTCATCACTCTACCAATTCAATCCGGTCTGATTTAAAAAATTCAAGAAAGCTATTAATTTAAAGACTGAATTTTTCAAGAAGGCATTATATTTTATTAAAAAACCTGGACACCTCATTAAAACCTCCCCGCGCCACCAGGGCAGGAAAGAGTATGCCCCCAAATATTTACATGAACTTTAAACAAGTAAATATTTACATAGTTTTCATTCTAAGTATAATCGGAGGTGTTCAATGTTCCAAGGGTGATTCAAAATCCTTCCATCTTTATCTTCGAGCCGGTATGTTCCAGGCTTGAGCTTTTCACTAACCACATAGGGTCCTTCCCAAGTTGGAGCTAACTTGCCGAACTCCCTCTCCTTGGTATGTAGGAAGACTTTCCTCAATACTTTATCCCCTGGTTGAAAATCCCTTCTTTTGATTTTAGAAGCAAACCTTCTTCTCATCAAACCCTAATAGTGTGTAGCTCTGAGGTGAGCCTTGAATCTTTTTTCTTCCATCAAATCAAGCTGGCTTATGATTGTCGCTTCGTTAGCTTGTTCGGAAAAATTATGGACTCAAAATAAAGGGAGAGTGGCCTCTATAGGAGCTATGGCATCCATCCCATACACCAAGGCAAAGGGAGACTCTTGTGTTGCAGCCCCGGGAGTGGTCCGGTAGGCCCACAATACTTCTTGTAGATAACTCGGCCATTTTCCAGCAGCTCCCTCTAGATTCTTTTTAGACCGGACAAGATGGTTCGGTTAGCCACTTCAACCTGACCATTTGCCTGTGGGTGGAAAGGAGAAGAGAAACAATGTTGAATGCCTCTAGAAGCACATAAATTCTCCATCTCCTTGTTGTCGAATTGTGGCCCATTGTCTGTTGTTATCTTCTGTGGAACCCCAAATCTGTAGCAAATGTTAGACATGATGAATTTTATAACAGCTTTCGAATTAGTTCCTGCCAATGGGGCTGCTTCGATCCACTTCGAGAAGTAATCAATAGTAACAATTGTAGTTCTGCACCCCCCGGATGCCATGGGTAGAGGTCCTACTAAATCCAAAACCCAACGACCAAAGGGTATTGGCTCAGCAATTGACTCTAAAGGGATAGCTGGGGTATGAATTTCATAACTGTATCTTTGGCATGGATCACACTTTTTCACCAATTCCTTGGCATCTTGCATTATGGAGGGCCAGTAGTACCCAGGTAATAAAACTCTTCTAGTTAGTGCCCTGAATCCACAGTTCGTTGATCCCTCACCATCGTGCAATTCGGAGATCACTATTTGGGACTCTTCAACCCCCAAACACCGTAAGAGAGGTTTACTAAAGGATTTTTTTTATAAAGAACGTCTCTTAAGATGACAAAACCACGAGCCTTGTATTTTACCTTCCTTGCTACTGGTTTTCCGGAGGCAAGATGCCATCTGAGAGATATTGGAGGAGAGGAAACCTCCAATCTTGGGGTTGCTTTACTTGTATATTCATACTTTCTTATTCCTTATCCGGGTTAGTCTGAATGGATGGGCACTATTGCACATGAATCCAAGGGTAGGATTCAGAATAGGGTATGGTTGCCAAGGAGTCTGCTAGTGTATTTTCTGTTCGGGGTATGTGCTCATAGGTGATGCTTTTAAAATTGAATGCCACTTCTTTGAGAACAAATAAGTATTTAACCAGCTGCTCCTTTTTTGCTTCGGATTGACCTTGTGCATGATGGATAAGAAGCTGAGAATCGCTCATTAACCTAATCTTTTTGGCTCCACAAATAAGGGCTAATTTCAAGCCAGCTATAGCAGCTTCATATTCAGACTCATTATTGGAGGCCCTGAAAGCAAAACATATAGCTTGGTACATTCTGTCGCCGTACAGAGAGGTTAAACATATCCCAGCACCACAACTCATGGTACTTGATCCACCATCAGTCCGGACAACCCATACTTTTTTATCCTTTTCACCGGTTGCTTGCTTAGTATCTCGGTCTGAATGAAATTCAACTAAGAAGTCAGCCACAGTTTGAGCTTTAACTGCTGTTCGGGGGGCAAAGTCAATATCATAGTCTCCTAGCTCCACTGACCACTTGGTCATTCTACTTGAAATGTATGCCTTTTGAAGAACGTTTTTCAAGGGAAAAGACATCCGGACAATGATAGAATGAGCCTGAAAGTAGGGCCTCATTTTCCTTACAGCAACTACTAGGGCCAATGCTAATTTTTCAAGTTTTAAATACCGTTTTTCTGCATCTATCAAGCTTTTGCTGATATAGTACACCGGATGAGGATAATTATCCACCTTCCTTACCAACACTGCACTTATAGCACAATCAGAAACTGCTAAGTATATGTAGAGGGTCTCTCCATCAATAGGTTTAAACAAAGTTTTAGGGTAAGATAAATGCTTCTTAATTACATCGAAAGCCTCGTCATACTGCGGAGACCAGTTGAAGTCTTTTCCACCTTTCAAAGTTTGAGAAAACGGGGCGCACCTGTCTGAAGACCTTGAAATAAAACGGTTTAGCGCAGCCAACCTCCCTGTCAATCTTTGTACTTCTTTTATATTCCGAGGAGGTTCCATTTGTAGCAAAGCATTAAGTTGGTCTAGATCAGGCTGTATACCTTTCTCACTTATCACATACCCCAAGAATTTCCAGGAAATCACTCTGAAGACACACTTTTTTGGATTCAATTTTAAATTTACTTTCATCAAGATGGCAAAAGTTTCATGGAGATCTGCCAAGTGTAGCTCTTCGTCCACACTTTTTACCATCATGTCATCGATATAGACTTCCATGTTTCTTCAAATTTGATCAGCAAAAACCTTGTTTACCAACCTCTGATAAGTAGCCCTAGCATTTTTAACCCAAATGACATCACCTTGTAACAATGGAGGCCCCTATCAGTAACAAATATAGTATGTTCTTGATCCTTCGGATCTACTTGAATCTGATTATACCCGGAGAAGGCTTCCATAAAGGACAACAGCTTGTTTCTAGATGTGGAGTCCACCAACTGATCAATTTGGGGGACTGGATATAAATCTTTTGGGCAAGCTCTATTGAGATCTGTGAAATCGATGCACATACGCCACTTTCCATTTTTCTTCTTTACCAACACCGGGTTGGTTGTCCATAAGGGGTATTGAGATTCCTTTATGTGCCCCATTTTAGTAAGCCGGTCAACCTCTTGAACTATGACATCAGCTTTTAACAAGTGGGACAATCCACCACAATAAAAAGTATTCTAACCATCTTTTTAAAAAGGGCCCTTGCCCAACAAAACCTCTTCTTCAACTCCCCGATCATATCTGTTGAGCTTCCAGTGAAACCCACAATTGACCTGTTCGAACGCTAAATTATTACTGGATTCTTTATTTTTTTGTAGGAAGTTAAAAGAGAATATTGGCTGAACTTCCGGTGTCCACCAAAATTCGTCTTATGTCATTGCCCCCAATAGATGCTCCTATGACAACAACATCTTCATGGGGACCAGCAATGTCCCTCAAGTCATCCTCATCGAAAACAATGAAGAGAAATGGAATTTGTGATTGATAAGAAGTCATGCCTCCTTCCAGTTGGGTAGCTAAAGTATTAACGTGCCTCTTTCTTGAAGAAGCAGTTGGTGCAGTCATGGTGTCTCCCCCGAATATTGTAAGCGATTCAAAAAAGTTGATAAGTCCGGACACCGTCTTGCAATGTTCTGTGATAACACCCACCCTATTCCGGGTTGGATCAGGATCCAAATATTATGACTCTACATTAAACCTTTCGATTATTACCATAGCCCCATTCGGAGCCGATGTGCCTGCATTTTTTGGACCAGTCCGATAAGCGTTATCATGCCTATTTCCATTTCTTCTTTTAACATAAGCTCCCAACTTCCCTCTTTCAATCAAATTCTGCACTTCTTGCTTCAACACAATACAATATTCAGTGTTATGGCCAATATCATGGTGATATTGACAGAAACAATTATTACGGCTCTCCATGGGAGATTGCAATGCAGCCGGCCTTCTGAAATGTACTTCGTATTTTGTTTTGTCATAAATAGTGGCTACGTTTTCTTTCAACTCATCAAACCACTCTGGTTGAACCCAAGGCCCCCGCTTATTTCTAGATTGTTGGTTCCGGGCTGGTGCAGCTGGATGGGATTGAGCCTTGGCTCTGTTATGACCCTGTCCGGCTTCCTTGGCCTTGTTCTTGGACTGGTTCTGGTTTTGATTCAGTGCAGCTGGAGCAGACCTTACCTGCCTGTGCACCCTGATTTTCTTTGTTTCATCCATATTAATATGTTTACCGACCTGATTCAGTAGACCTCTCCATGTCATGGCCTTTTTCTTGGTTACTGAATCAGCCAAGTTTCCAGGGTTCAAACCCTGCCTCAGAGAAGCTATTGCTACTTGTTCAAAGCAATCAGCCAGTCCATTTTTGGTATTTAGAAAGCGACTTATGTATTATTTTAAAGATTTGTTTGGTTCTTGGGCACAATGGATAATTGTGTCTCCATTGCCCTTTACTTCATTACTTCCAACGAACTGCCTCCAAAAGGCCACCCAAAAAGTGTCAAAATTTCTGATGCAGCCCTGTGGCAGACTATTGTACCACTTCAAAGCACTCCCCGTAAAAGATTGGGAGAATGCTCGACAGATTAACTTATCGTCATCATCAAAATTCATCATAAAGTTTTTGAATTGTTCCAAGTGGTTATCTGGATCTTTACTGCCATCATCTTTTTCCATTTTAGTACTGTCAACCCTTTTAGGAAGGTTCCCGGACAGTATCTTGGAGGACAATGGAGATTGTCTCCAATTCCAGCCACGATTAAATACAGTATCTTCGTTGGGAGTTGCAAAGATACATGGCTCATCATGGAAGGCAAAATGATCCATTAATAAGCGGTCTATGTGTCTCCGGCCATGACTGTGACTGTGAGACGACCCTTTACCCAGATGCATCTTCAACCTTCCATGCCTGTCCCTCTTTCTTCAGTATTTTTTTACCAACTTTTGTTTTTTTTTTAGAACGGCCTTTATCGCTGCTGGATGACAAGGATTCTTCAACTTCATCTTCATTCGAGGAGCTATTAGAAAACACTGAGTCTGAATCTGAGCTCTCCACCGGTTTGGACCGGTGAGACTTCTTTGAGCTAGTATGAGTCTTTTTAGCACTCACATGGGTCTTTGATGGCTCATGCTCTCTTGGATTGTCAGTGTGGTGAGCTGCTGACACCTTAGATTTCTCTTTCAAGCCCAGTTTTTCCCTTTTGACATCCCTCAGAGCTTCTATTTCAACTTTTAACCTGTCTCGCTCCTCGATCGTATATTCATCGTTTTCTCCCACCACTTCTGCCAAAGCTGGTGGCACTTCCTACTCGTCCGGATTCATCCGAACTGGTTTTTCTCGATGGTTTCGAATGCTAGATTCAGGCACCTTCTTCTCCTACTGTAGTCGCCAATTTGGTGTGGATTATTTTCAACTGAGGGTAATTTTGTTTGAAGCTTTGTGGTGTTTCAAAGGTATTTAATATTTAAGTGGTTTGTAGTGAGAGATTTGAGTTTCCTGGTTGTATTAAATGTTCATTACCCTCATTAATGAAAGTGGTTGGGTATTTATACCCTTAATTATATGCCACATGGGCTTTCGGGTCATACTTATGAATTTGGGTCGAGTTCAAAAACCCATTAGTTATTAAGCAGGTAAGTAATTAGCTTAGTCCTTAGTCATGAAGTGATTCGTTTTCAATACATTAGTCTTGTTCGGATGATTCAGTGGGTGGTTTTTGTCCGAATTGCCCATGTCCGGTTTCTACTGTTAGTGGTGAGAAAATCCGGACTCATCAACAATAATAGTTAAGCATCGTCCTGATGCCATCGGTAGAGGCCCATTGAAATCCAGTCCCCAACGAGCAAAAGGCAACGGCTCAGAAATCGACTCAAATGGGACAACTAGGATATGAATTTCATTACCATATATTTGGCATGGGTCACATTTCTTTACCAATTCCTTGGCATCTGTCATTGTGGATGGGCAGTAGTATCCGGCCAACAAAACCCTTCGGGTTAAAGCTCTATAGCCACAGCGTGCTGATCCTTCACCATCATGTAGTTTGGATAGCACAATTTGGGACTCTTCAATCCCCAATAACGCAAGAGAGGTCTACTAAATGACTTCTTGTAAAGGATATCTCTTATTATTAAAAAACCACGAGCCATATGTTTCATTTTCCTTGCCACAGCTTTATCTAGAGGCAAAATTCCATCAGAAATGTATTGAAGAAGAGGATATCTCCAGTCTTTGGGTTGAACCACTTGTATACTCAAACTTTCTTCCTCTTCCTTGCCCTGTGTACCCTAGTCTTTTTCGTTTCATCAACATTGATTTGCTTTCCCACATGGTTTAGTAAACCACCCCATGTCATGGCCTTCTTTTGGTCACCGAATCGGCCAGATTGCCAGGGTTTTATCCTTGTCTCGGAAAAGCTATTGCTACCTATTCAAAGCAATCAGCTAACCCATTTTTTGTGTTCACGAACCGGCTTATATAGTATTTTAGTGATTCATTTGGCTCTTGGGCACAATGGATAATAATGTCTTCATTGCCCTTCACCTCCTTACTTCCAACAAACTGCCTCTGGAAGGCCACCCAAAATGTGTCAAAGTTTCTGATGCACCCCTGTGGTAGGCTATTGTACCATTTCAGATCACTCCCCGTAAAAGATTGAGAGAAGTGTCTACAAAGCAGTTTGTCATCATCATCAAAATTCATCATAAATTTTTTTAAATTGTTCTAGATGATTGTCTGATCCTTTCTCCCGTAATACTTTTCCATCTTAGTACTGCCAAACCTCTTAAGATGGTTTCCGGACAGTATCTTGGATGACAATGGGGTTGTCTCCAATTCCGGCCACGACTAAAGACAGTGTCTTCATTGGATGCTGCAAAAATACCTGGCTCATCATGAAAAACGAAGGAATCCATCAGCAACCGATCCACATGCCTATGGCTATGGTAGTGGTTGTGGCTGTGAGACGACCTTTTTCCCAGATGCCTCTTTAACCTCCCATGCTTATCTATCTTTCTTGAATACTTTTTAACCAACTTCTGCTTCTTCTTGGATATGCCCTCGTCATTGCTGGATGACAAGAACTCCTCAAGTCCATCCTCATTCGAGGAGCTACTAGAGGACTCAGACTCTGAGCTCTCCACCGGTTTAGACTGGTGAGATTTCTTGGATCTGACATGGTCCTTTTTAGTACTCAAGTGAGTCTTTGCTGATGGGTCATTCTCCCTTGGATTGTCAGTATGGTGAATGGCTGACACTTTCGACTTTTTTTTCAAGCCTAACTCCGTATTTTTAACAGCTCTCAACGCCTCTATTTCAGCTTTCAACCTATCTCGCTCTTCGATCATGTACTCATCATCCTCACCCACCACTTCTATCAAAGGTGTTGGCCTTGCTTGCTCGTCCGGATTCATCCGCACTGATTTTTCTTACTGGTTTTGAATGCTAGATTCGGGCACCTTCTTTCTCCCACTGTGGTCGCCAATTTGGTGATGATTATTTTGAATTGAGGGTAATCTCGTCAGGTGTTTTAGAGAATTTCAAAGGTATTAAATGTTTGGGTGTTTTGTAGTGAGAGATTTAAGATGACTGGTTGTATTAAATGTTCATTACCCTCATTAATGAAAGTGGTTGGGTATTTATACCCTTAATTATGAACCCATGGGCTTTCGAGTCAAGTTGTGAAACCATGTCGAGTTTGAAGACCCATTAGTTCTTAAGTAGATTAACACCTAGCTTAGTCAAAAGGTCTTTAGTGTTTTAGTACGTTTGTCTTGTCCGGATAATTCAGTGGGCAATTATAGTCCAAATTACCCCTGTCCGGTTTTCCCAGTGAGCAGTGGTGAATAATTTCGGACTCATCAACATGCATTATGAGTAACTTATTATTATTATACGTGTTGAATGTTTGCGCATTTCGATTAAGTTATTTTTCATATTACGACAATTAAATAGTAGTCAAATAATATAATCGTAAACTAACAAATGACAACTATTGGTAAACTAAATAAATATACATTAACTTAAATACACAATAGTAAGCATGCAAAGTAACACTTAAAAAGACTACTAATTTTAACCTTGTCGCGTGATATACGCGAAATGGTTGCCTAGGAGTCATACAAAGTTTGTGAAATAATCCATCTGTTTAAATATTGATGCCATTTTTTTTGCAAGGCCATTGCACATGTGACCACGAACGGCATATGTCGCATGGTCTGTGCGACTACACATATTCTGTTTAATTCTATGGGCCAAAATATAAACCTACGGTTGCATTACTTGTGTGACCATATACTATCTCATCTCACAAAGAATTATGAGAAACTAAAGTGCAATTGATCATTAATAATTTAAATGTTACATTTGAGGCATGATAACAACAAAACATTGATAAAATGCACAATTAAAAACTTAGAAGTAACAAAACATAATGGGGTTGAAAATTAGAAGTCGAAGTCGTATCTCATATTGTCGTCAATAGGTGAGAAGTTTGCAATAACATCCTCTTTTTCCGCAATCAGATGCTCGAGATACGCTACCATATCCCTAATAATGAAACCATAAACTTTCATAGTTTATGTTCCACACTTTATCAAATTCTTTCTTAATTTTGTAATGCATATACAACATACGCCGAAGTGGTTTGTACCTATTTTTTACTTCGTCATGACTGAATGATGGAGGATTCTCCACTCCAAATCGGTCATAATCAAAATGCATCCTACATAGCACTTGATCAAAAAAGGCATCATTCGTATCGTTAAACATTGTTACGGTGACAAACTTTACCGCCGAAAGAAAATTATAGTCTTTATCTACATTAAACTTCGTGCTTCAAAACCCGTATGTTTTTTTTTTATATTCAAGAACGTTTGGTGAAAAACAATATTTGGCGGGGGTTAATAAAAAAGCTATAATCAATTTTTGGCGGGCAAATCGCAATAACATCGAAACCATACATTAATAAACATACCAAAATTTCATATTCTAATAACATCAAATTCACAAGGTAATAAACACCAAATCCATAAGTTAATAAACATACAAAAAGGAATCAGTCTGGAAAAAAAACATAACATCAATTTTCATTTTTGGTCAAACCGGTAATATGCGGTGTCTCGTTCAAATTCACTCTCCTAACCGGCACAATTTGCGTAAATTTGTTGAACCGACGGTAGTACGGTTGTGCCCATTGACTTACTTTATCTGTGGCGTGGACACCCCACGTCGGATATGATGGCTGCAACGGTCTATCGGGAGGAGTAGTAACCTGCAAAATAAAATGTGAAAATTAGTCCATGAGGTATGAATTAAAATATGAAAAATCTATAAATATAATGGGTATACTTACTGGCAGCTATGTATGAAAGCAATTCTGACCTCTATAACCGTTGAAAGATTCACAGGTGGACATCCACGAATTGGTAGATAAGTTAAAGACGATGTTTGTGAGACATGATACATCATGCACTGATAACGTGTCATTATGACTAATCCTATGTCTGAAAATGTCATCCAATAACGGCTAGTAAGGTAGGATTTGAAGTAATCCAACCTACGTATTATATCATCCAAAACATCAGACGAACCATAAACCTCCAACCACGCTGCACGGTTATCATTCAATTCCTTCAACAAAACGATTTAACGTTTTACCATTTATCCTCGTTAAGGTATGTCAAAAGTGATACAGACCAATATACGCATTGTCCGTCCGAGATAATGTCGACCAAATTAGTGATATAATGGTGTAGAAAAGTCGGGATGAAATCTGGGTATACAGTTTGATGAACTCATAAATTCCTTAGTGTGGTTCAGAAGCGGAAATGTTCGTTGGAAATGATCAGACTATAGAATATTTGTGTGAAGTGACAGTAAATAATTAAATCAGTGGTTCATAGAAAAGAAAAGAGATAAAAGGAATAAATGTAGCAATAATTGACTAATCATTGGCCCCTTTCCCCAAAAAGGAATGTCATTTATATAGTAAATGAGGTAGATAGTAAAATTACATAATTATCATCACTAAAGTGGACTTCTCACCCTATTATTTGACTATTTATAGACAAGTTCTTGGGGTGTATCATTTTACCCCTCTATATCTTATGTTTGCTTTACTTTGGTCATTAACCACTAAATATATAAGTCTAGGTCTTATCTTTGGAATAAATTACATATTGATCACCTATATTTTCCTTCCCTTTCAGTAGCCCCCTAGTCCATGCATAGATCTCTGAGCGTAGACTACAGTGGCCTTTTGACTTTGGTCGGATCAGATGTATTTGCCCTTCGGAGTTTATATACTCGGGTCGGAAACTTTAGCCTCTTGGTGATCATCTGATCGGGTTGGAACATTTGCTATTTAGTGACTCCCTACTCGGATCGGAAACCTTCGCATTGCTGACCTCATATTTAGTCGTGATGACCTCACCTAAGCAAGCATTTCCCTTAGGCTCGCGTGCCCCTTCTTCGCTATTACCGAGTCAAGGATTTTTTAAGTGGCGGAGTCACATCTAGACACGTGTCACGCTCTCACCCAACTGGCCAATGCGTCTTTCGAGGTGGTTCATGACATGGTAGCATATCAACAGCCCGTTACTCTTTAACTTTCACCTTTTGATCTTTTTCACTATAACTACTTACTTCTTTCTCTGAGTGAAGGTTTCCCTTTTTTGATTTCTACCTGTCTTTTATTCGAAAACATTTGTTCTAGAGAGAGAGAATGTCTGAAGGCCAACTTCCCGCTCTGCATTTACATACCTGACGAGTTTGTCAACCTCGAACGGTATACACTCTGGAGGTGGTTTAACATTTCCAACCGAATCGGCACTCATAGACCCCTTGGTAAAAGAGAGTATCCTTCACCTGCAAAAAATTTGGAGCCAACCTTTTATGATAACTGGTCTCCTATCCGTGAACGTTCCCTCAATATTGCTACACTGTCCCTCGGTGAAGGTCGTCTTTGTAATAGCGGGGTTGTTCCCTCTGCATCTGCAACACCTTTTGAGTTCCCTTCTAGACCTTCTCCCTTCATAGTCATGGGTGATGAAAGAGGAAGACTGAATGCTAAGGAGACTAGGGATAGTGCTAAAATAAAAAGGTCACCCGACCCGGCGACAAAGTCAGTTAGAACAAGGATTTCTACTTCAGCAACGACTCCCCAATTAACTCCATAGGGGTCGCCGCAAACGACTCCAGAAGTAAGTCCCAAGAGGCCTTCGACGAGGGGATTCCGATCTAAACCATCTTTAACATCCATCCCTGAACTCTAGGAAAGAAATCTAACTGATGAACCTGACGATGACGATGAGCGACCTGATATGGTAGTGGTCGAAGCGCAACCTCTTTAGGTCGTTCCTTCTGCCATTCCTCCCCTTGGACCATCCGAGCCAAGTCATTGTGCTTCTTCTCCTCCCTTGAAGCCTGCCACTGGTCCACCTTCTCAAAGCAGTGAGACTTCGTTGGTAAAAGGTAAGAAGAAAAAGAAACGTACCACTAGTTTGCCTTCAAACATAGAGAATATTCTAGGCGACAACCTTCATGGCATTGAGGCTAAGCATCTTTTGGCGTTGTAGTGTGAAGTATAAGTATTTTCATTTAACCGAGGAAGTCAAACTGAGAGACCGTTGGGGGATTCTGGGGAACATCACAATTCAATTCCTCACCGTCGGAGAAATTGCGTTGTCTGCTCGGAACAATGAGCTAGTCCTTTATACTGAGCTCATGAACTGGGGTCTTCGTCTGCCCCTTGACCCTGCCCTAGTTGAGTACTTTCACTTGATCGGATTGTGCCCTTCTTAGGCTGGAGCCAGCATGTGGTACACGTTTATGGCTTGTATTATGGCCTCCAAGCTCTCTAAGATAGCTTTTACTATGGAGCAGCTTGTCTCCATTTCGTGTGTAACTAAAAATTCCCACTACCCATTCTACTCGCTCGGTTTTGCTAGGAAACTTAAAGTAATCAAAGATTTCTTAGAGGCACACAAGAATTAGAAGCAAAAGTTTGTATTCATATCCGGGTTGTGGGAGACTAGTTTTGAGGACTCCGAGGATCTTCCGCATCGATTAACAATTAAATGGTCCGGGCAAGGTAAGTAATTCCATCTAACATTTTATGAGTCGTCATAGTCGGATGATTGTAACTATTTTCTTTTACAGCAATGAAAGGGATTGCTAAATCCTTTAAACGTCATGCCAAAGCGGGCAAAGATATTTTCAATAAGTTAAGTGCTTGGGCAGGCGAGCATTGGGATCACAAGTTTCATCAGAGCTTCCTCCAATTGAACTTTGTCAAGAGTAATCTCTGGAGGTGCAACCTAAGTGAGAAAAAATCTATATCTGAGCTTATGGTGCCTCCACTAAACGATGACATCCTCAAACGCTTAGAGTGTTTAGACAATATCGTCTCTCCAACCCATCCCCAAGACAACAGATTGATTGAGGCTGATCATACCGTTGAAGTAAGGCCTCATGATCGGGCTGGTGCTATGAGGCCAAGAAGATTTACCGTTGAAGAGAAGCAAAATAAAGTCGTTGAAAGTGGGGGAGAAAGTGACAATACGACCTGTCTAGGTCCAAGCTTGCCTCCGGTAAAGAAAGTCATAGTGGTCGACTCAGATTCTGGTGGTGAGTTCGTTCTTCAGCGAAGGCAAACGCAAGAAGATGATTCCAAGGAAGGAAGGTATCTCTCCCCTGACTCACCTTATTTTGATGTGTATGAGAATGATTATGTTGCGAACGAGTTGAACAAGCTGTTTCGCGCTGCTGCCCTCCTCGAACGCAAAGCTAATGGAAAAGACCGCTATAAAAGTGAGGTCCTTCAAAAAAAGACTGAGGTGAAGACATTGACCAGTGAGGTGGCGGAGTTGAAATTCAAAGTAAAAGAATTAACCGATGAGCTTGCCAAGCAAATGAAAATATCTTCCCAAGTGGAGACCTTTGATGAGTCCGAATTCCGCATGCTCCCCGGACAAGGACAGTTCAGTCCAATGCCTCCGGACTGGACAGATCACTTCGAACATTCAGACCATAGGACTGTTCGAACTATGAAAAAAGTACTAAAAAACCTAAACACTTCTTGACTAAGCTACTTGCTCTCTTACTTAAGAGCTCATGGGTCTTTGAACATGACCCGGGTCCATTAAACATGACCCGAAAGCCCATAAGGGCCCAAACATCACGGTATAAATACCCAACCACCTGTATTAAGTGTGGGTAATGAGAATTAACTGCTACCAGCCAGCTTAATTATCTCTCTACTCTCTACTCTAAACACATAACACCCACATACTACTGTAAAACACCAACCAAATTACAAGCCTACCCTCAAGCAATAATTGTCCACACCAAATTGGCGACCACAGTGGGAGAAGGAGGTGCCTGAATCAAGCATTCAAAACCAGCTAAGAAAATCTGTCCGAATGAATCCGGACAATCCAGAAGTACCACCAGCTTTGCTCGAAGTGGTGGGAGAGAACGATGAATACACTATCGAAGAGTGTGAAAGGCTAAAGGGTGAAATAGAAGCTCTAAGGGCCGAAAAGGCTAAGATGGGCCTGAAAGAAAAGTCCAAAGCATCAGCTACTCATCACACCGATAACCTCAGGGAACATGAGTCTTCAAAGACTTATGTGAGCACCAAAAACACTCATGCCAGCTCCAAAAAGTCTCACCGGTCTAAGCCAGTGGAGAGTTCTGACTCAAGCTCAGAATCTTCTGATAGCTCTTCGGACAGTGAGAGAGTTGAAAAATCCTTATCCTCTAGCAGCGATGAGGGTCGAACTAGAAAGAAGCAAAAGCAGATTAAAAAATATTCAAGAAAAAAGGATAGATAAGGAAAGATGAAAAGGCATATTGGTAAAGAATCATCTCATAACCGAAAGCATGTGGACCGGATGTTGATGGATCCCTTCGCTTTTAACGATGAACCATGTATCTTTGCAACTCCCAATGAGGGTACTGTGTTCAGTCGTGGAAGAAACTGGAGGTAATCTCCATTATCTTCCTAAATTCTGTCCGGAAACCTCCCTAAGAGGTTTGACAGCACCAAAATAGAGAAGTACGATGGTAGTACTGATCCGGACAACCATCTGGAGCAATTTAAAAACTTCATGATGAACTTTGACGATGACGATAAAATACTTTGTAGGGCATTCTCCCAATCATTTACGAGGAGTGCTCTAAAATGGTACAACAGCCTGCCTCAGGGTTGTATTAAAGACTTCGATACTTTTTGGGTAGCCTTTCGAAGGCAGTTCGTACGGAGTAAAGAGCTAAAGGGCAATGGAGACACGATAATCCATTGTGCCCAAGAACCAAATGAGTCCTTGAAAGAATATATAAGCCGTTTTGTGAACACCAAGAATAGGTTGGCTGATTGCTTCGAACAGGTAGCAATAGCATCCCTAAGACAGGGTTTGAACCCCGGCAATCTAGCTGATTCAGTGACCAGAAAGAAGGCCATAATATGGGGAGGGTTGCTGAATCAGGTTGGAAAACAAATAAACGTTGATGAAACAAAGAAAACCAGGGTGCACAGGCAGGTGAGGTCTATCCCAGTGGCACCAAATCCCAATCAGAATCAGTCCGAGAATAAAGCAAGAGAGACCGGACAGGGGCATGGCAGGGCAAAAGCTCAGTCTCAGCCGGCTGCTCCTGCTCAAAGTCAGCAATCCAGAAACAAGAGAGGGCCATGGGTGCAACCAGAGTGGTTCGCAGAGTTGAAAGAAAGTGTGGCCTCTATTTTTAATTAAAACAAAGGAAGAGGTGCATTATCGGAGACCGGCTACACCACAGTCTCCCAGAGAGCATCGTAATAACTCTTTTTGCCAGTATCACAACGATATTGGTCATACCACTGATGACTGCATAGAATTGAAACAAGAAGTTCAGAACTTGATTGAGAGGGGAAAACTAGGGGCTTACGTGAAAAGAAGAGGAGGTAACAGGCCTGACAACACTCACCGGGTTAGTCTAAGTAATGCTGCTCCGGAGGGAGCCATGGTTATAATTGAAAGGTTTGACGTGGAATATGAATACTTGGATCCTGATCCAACTCGAAACAGAGTAGGTACAATTGAGGAATGTTCTAGGTCGGTCTCCGGACTCATTAAGTTTTTTGATTCACTTACAATTTTCGGAGGGGACACTATGACAGCTCCTACTGCTTCTTCGAGGAAGAGGCACGTGCATACTTTAGCCTCCCGGCTAGATGGAGGCATGATTTCCTATCAGTCAAAAAGCTCATTCCCCTTCATTGTTTTTGATGAAGATGATTTAAGAGACATTGCTGGCCCTCATGAGGATGTTGTTGTCATAGGAGCATCTATAGGGGGCAACGACATAAGGCGAATTCTGGTGGATACTGGAAGCTCAACCAATATCCTTTTCTTAACCACATACAAGAGAATAAAAAATCCAGCTGTAATTCAGAGTTCGGACAGATCAATTGTGGGCTTTACAGGCAGCTCAGCAGATGTGATCGGAGAGTTCGAAGAAGAAGTTCTATTGGGCAAGGACCCTTTCAAGAAAATGGTTAGAATACTATTTATTGTGGTGGATTGTCCCACTTGCTATAATGCTATTCTAGGGAGGTCTTGGCTCTCTAGGATGCATGCAGTGGCTTCAACAGTCCACCAGTGCTTGAAATATGTTGTTCAGGGACAGGTTGGAGTCGTCCGAAGCAGCCAGAAGATTGCAAGAGAATGTTATGCCACTGCCCTGGCTCCTCGAACGCTGGGGGCAGTCTGTATTAATGAACAATAGCAGTTTGAGGGCCTTTCTGGGGGTGAGGGTGAAATTGATAACCCCAGAGAGACCCCTGGAGTATTGATACCGATCAAAGAGGTAGAAACACACTGACTGGAAGAAGGAAAAAGTATCAAGATAGGGTCTAAGATGTCACCCATTTTGAAAGATGAAATGTTAAAGTTTTTGAAGAACCATCAGCACGTTTTTGCTTGGTGCAATGCTGATGTTACTGGGGTTCCATCAGAAGTGATATCACATCACCTATCTGTCCAGAGAGACGTAGCGCCAGTGGTTCAAAAAAGAAGAGCTTTTTTCTAAAGAGAAGGCTGATGTCATTGTGCAAGAAGTTGACAGGCTCACAAAAATGGGTCACGTCAATGAGTCTCAATATCGTTTGTGGACTGCCAATCCGGTTCTGGTAAAAAAGAAAAATGGCAAGTGCCGCATGTGTATTGACTTCACAGATCTCAATAGAGCTTGCGCAAAAGATTTGTATCCAGTCCCTCAGATTGATCAGCTAGTAGACTCCACCTCTGGGAACAAGCTGCTTTCCTTTATGGATGCCTTCTCCGGATACAATCAGATCCAAGTAGATCCAAAGGATCAAGAACATACCACATTTGTCACTGACAAAGGTCTTCATTTCTACAAGGTAATGCCATTTGGCTTGAAAAATGCTAGGGCTACTTATCAGAGATTAGTCAACAAGGCATTTGTTGATCAGATTGGAAGAAATATGGAAGTATACATTGATGACATGATGGTGAAGAGTGTGGATGAGCAGTTGCACTTGTCCGATCTCCAAGAAACTTTTGCCAATTTGGTAAAAGTGAATTTGAAATTAAACCCATAAAAGGTTGTGTTCGGAGTACAGTCCGGGAAGTTTCTGGGCTATATTATAAGTGAGCATGGAATACAGCCCGATCCAGACCATCTCAATGCTCTATTCCAAAGGGAGCCTCCTCGAAACATTAAAGAAGTACAACGGTTAACGGGGAGATTAGCAGCCTTAAACAGATTTATCTCAAGGTCTTTGGAAAGGTGTGCCCCTTTCTTTCAAACCTTGAAGGGTGCAAAGGGATTCAATTGGAGTCCACAGTGTGATGAGGCTTTCAATGAGATCAAAAAGCACCCGTCCTCCCCCAAAACTTTGTTTAAGCCAGTTGATGGGGAGACACTCTTCGTATATTTAGTGCTGTGTTGGTAAGAGAGGTCGATGGACATCCCCATCCAGTGTACTACATCAGCAAAAGTTTGATAGATGCAGAAAGGCGTTACTTGAAACTCGAAAAGTTAGCATTGGCCCTGGTGATAGCTGCCAGGAAGATGAGGCCTTATTTCCAGGCTTATCCCATCATCGTCCAGACTTCTTTTCCCCTGAAGAATGTCCTCCAAAAGGCAGACATTTCAAGCAGGATGACTAAGTGGTCAGTAGAATTGGGGGACTTCGACATAGATTTTGCTCCCCGAACAGCAGTCAAGGCCCAAGCTGTGGCAGACTTTTTGGTTGAATTCCACTCCGACAGGGATTCGGAGCAAACTACTGATATAAAAGATAAAAAGGTATGGGTCGTCCGAACAGATGGTGGGTCTAGCACTATGGGGTGTGGTGCAGGGGTGTGTTTGACTTCCCCGTATGGAGACAAAATGTACCAGGCTATTTGTTTTGCTTTCAGGGCATCTAATAATGAGTCCGAATACGAAGCAGCTATAGCTGGTTTAAAGTTAGCCTACATTTGTGGGGCTAAGAGGGTCAAGCTACTAAGTGACTCCCAACTTCTTATCCACCATGCCCAAGGCCAATCTGAGGCTAAGAAGGAGCAGCTTGTGAAATATTTACTCCTCCTTAAGAATGAAGCACTCAAGTTTAAAAGTGTTGTTTATGAGCACATTCCCCGGGCAGAAAATGAGCTAGCAGACTCGTTAGCAACCATAGCATATACAGAGTCATATCCATGGATCCATGTACTCGAAAGCCCCTCCATTCAACTTAGTAAGGGTAAAAAAGAGGAAATTTTTGAAATACAAGAGAAGCGACCTCAAGACTGGAGGTTTCCTCTCCTGCAATATCTCTCCGATGGTATTGTGCCTCCGGATAAGTCGCTAGCCAGAACATTGAAACACAAGGCTCGTGGTTTCATCATATTGAGAGAGGTGTTGTATAAAAAATCTTATAGTATACCTCTCCTGCGCTGTTTGGGGGATGAAGAGTCTTAAGTAGTCCTCTCCGAATTGCATGATAGTGAGGGATCAGCCCATTGTGGGTTTAGAGCTTTAACAAGAAGAGTTTTACTGTCCGGTTACTATTGGCCATCTATCATGGAAGATGCTAAGGAATTGGTAAGAAGGTGTGACCCATGCTAGAGGTACAGCAATGAAATTCATGTCCCAGTCATTCCTTTACATTCAATTTCTGAGCCTATTCCTTTTGCTCGATGGGGGTTGGATTTAGTAGGGCCTCTCCCTGTGGCGTCCGGAGGACGCAAAACTATAATTGTGGCCATAGACTACTTCTCGAAGTGGATTGAAGCAGCCCCTCTAGCAGGGACAACATCAAAAGCTGTTATAAAGTTCATTTTATCTAACATCTGTTGCAGATTTGGTGTCCCACAAAAGATAACAACAGACAATGGGCCACAGTTCGACAATAGGGAAATGGAGAGCTTCTGTGCCTCAAGGGGTATACAACATTGTTTCTCTTCACCTTTCCACCCACAAGCAAATGGGCAAGTTGAAGTGGCTAATAGAACTATACTGTACGGTTTAAAGAAGAATGTGGAAGGGGCTCCTGGGAAGTGGCCTAGTTATCTACAAGAGGTCTTGTGGGCCTACCGGACAACACCTGGGGCTGCAACACAAGAGTCACCCTTTGCTTTGGTCTATAGGATGGATGCAGTAGCTCCCATAGAAGCAACTCTCCCCTCATTTCGTGTTCACAACTTCTCCGAACACGCTAACGAGGTGGCAATCAGAGGTCAACTTGATTTGATAGAAGAAAGACGAGTTAAAGCTCACCTTAGAGTTGCACACTATCAGGGTTTGATGAGAAGCATGTTCGCTTCCAAAGTTAAAAGAAGAGATTTCCAACCAGGGGACAAGGTGTTAAGGAAAGTCTTCTTACACACTAAAGAAAAGCTGTTCGGAAAGCTGGCTCCAACTTGGGAAGGTCCCTACATAGTTGTTGAAAGAATTAAACCTGGAACATATTGGTTGGAAGACAAAGATGGAAGGGTTTTGACTCATCCTTGGAATATTGAGCATCTCCGGATGTACTTGGAGTAGCATTTGTGTAAATATTTACTTGTTTAAACATCCATGTAAATATTTGGGGGCATACTCTTTCCTCCCTGGTGGCACGGGGAGGTTTTAATGAGGTGTCCGGGCTTTTGAATGAAATTTGATGCCTTCTTAAAAAAATTTCCAAGTGTTTTAAGTTTTGTCTTTTATCACACTATCCGGATTGAAATAACTAAGGGCTATTTAAACTCTAGCCGGAGAACTTAAACACTCTCACTATGAAATAATTAAAGGCTAACCAACGAAATTGGAACAAACGATGAAAGAAGATCAGATTTGTGCAAAACAGAAACATTCATTGAAATAACTTAAAGTGCCTTGGCCTTCCAAGGACTTTTGAATAGTCGAAGTAAGAACAAAAAACCTATCCGGTCAGATACCGGACACAATTATAAAAAAAATGCCTTGGCCTTCCAAGGACTTTAGTTTGAATAAAAAGTAAACAAAGTAAATCATAAGTTAATGTTGAGTCTTTGAAGATGGCTCACCTTCATCTACCTTCTTTCCCTTAGGATCGTCTTTCTCTTCGCCAATCTTCTCCCCGGAGTGTTCTTCATCATCTGAGGAATCACTAGAGTAGCCATACCGGTCGCCTTCGGCCATCGTATGATACGGGAGATCTTCAGGCTCAACATGAAGCCATAAGTCCCCTAGGTTCCTCTTCGGAAACTTTTCATGGAAAAGTAGAACCATGTCAGACCTCACCTTGGCAAGCAGTTGCTCTTCGCTTTTGATTATCTAGTTGGCATAAGAATTGATCTTGGCTTGGATCTTGGCCTCCTGCTCCTGTAGCAAAGTGGTTTTCTCCTCAGCAGCCTTAGACACTGTATTCTCAAGAGCGATTTTGTCATTTGTCAGGTTGGTGATGATTTGATCCTTGGCTTTGGATTCTCCCTTTGAGGTGTTAAGGTCTTTCTCCAGTCCGGACAGTTTCTCCCGGAGGTCTTTAATGGTTTCCTCTAAAGTGGAAACTTTTGTGGTGCTTGCCTGTTGGTTTCTCTTCAACTCCTCGGTTTCTTCTTTTAACATGGCAGCATTGGAGGTGGCAGTGTGAAGGTCTTCAAACACCTTCTCCTTGTCAGACTTGAGGTCTTTAATGATGTCTGCCTGACTCCGAACTTGTCTCTCCAACATAAGTACACGCTGCACGTTGCTTAACAAGGAGTGGGCTATATCATCCCTTTCACTAGAAACAATGAAAGTCTTACCATTAAAATTGACCGTGTTGAAGCTGCTCGGAGGAAGATAAGGCCCTGCAAAGTCATCTCTGGGGAGATTGAGGAAGTATTCACCAAGCTCACCAAGACCGGTGATGTCTACTCCATCGATGTTGATATCTCCCCCCTCAACCTCATCAGTATGAAAGTCGCCCGGAATCTCCTCGGTATGCGTTGGGTCAGCAGGGTTAGCATGGACAGAAGGATCCGGAGCCCGGAGAGAAAGCTCGTCTCCCTTAGACGTTTTCTTTATCTTGGCCTCCCGGTCTGTGCCTTCGCTTCCCTGTTTACGATTCCTCTTAGAAGCCCTTGGAGGTTTTGGGAGGTTCGCTTCTTGTTTCTCAGTCTCTTGCTCCACCACTTCCAGGAGAGCAGCATCAATTTGGCTCTGGGCTGGCCCCTCCGGATCTGTTGGAGCATCCTTCTCTGCATCAGGAGGGTTAGCATCACCCACCACCTTTTTGCCCTTCTTCTTCTTGCCTTTCATCTTGCTCGGGGCTTTGGCCCGGCCTGGCAGGAAGAGTGTCCCATCTGGTTCATGGGTCCTCTTAAGCACAACGTCCGGAGGAGGCTGGGTGGTGAGCTCCTCCCAAGTCAAGTCTCTCCGACCCGTGGTGCTCCACAGGTGAGACCTTGCCAAGTTGCTACTGGTGAAAGCAGCGTGGAATCGGTTCCCCCATTTCTCAGCGGCCCAGGCATTAATCTTGCCACAAGTAACCTGCCCGGCTTTCTGATAGTCACTGAACTCCTTGGGCAGTACTGCTAAGACAAAAGTAAGACAAATTAGTATAAACTAAGTCTAAAAAGAAAAGAGAAGAGAGACAAAAATATAAAGGCAAGATACTTACGGTCACTCCTCCATCTGCTTCTGAGGAGGCTTGGGTTCTCTCCGGATTTTATCTTCCTGCCGTTCTCCCAAGCACCACTAACAAATAGGAGCTGAGTCCTCCAGTTCCTCTCCGCCTCCAGCAGATCATCCACAGCCTTGAAGTCATCCCCCATATTGAAATGGTAAAAGGGGATGTGGTGGTTTCTGCAAAGGCTGCCCCCTGCAGCAAATTCCTCCATTGGCAGAGGGATCCCGGACAGCCTTGATGTCATGATGCATGACATAAGGGTATACCAAGCGTTGGGGCTCAGCTGGCTCGGGACAGAGTTTGATCAGATGGAAGTATCTGACAATCTATGGGTCTAGTGGGAACCTGAGCCCCCAGTTGAACAGCTCCGTGAACATGACCACTTCACTCAACTTGCAGTCCATGGGAGTCTCCAGGTGTACAGGAATCCTGATCTTTACATTTTCTGGAATGCCCCACTTCGTACGCATCCTGCCCAGCTCAGCAGTGTGGATGAATGCGTAGTTGATTTTTTGTAAGGAGAGAAGGTAATTAACGCTGACCTTGTGAAAACAAGGCCCCACTCTTCCCTCGAGGCTCTCCGGCAGATCCGGATGCCTCAAATACAGTTTCCATTTGCCCTTGTCTTTCTTGGCAACTATCTCTTTACTGGTCTGACCGGAGGGCTCAGACTCGAATGGGGCCTCTTCAACAGAGTCCTCCATCACTTCCTCCATAATTGTTGAAGGGATTTCAACAGCTGTGGTGAGGGGAGGGTTCAAACTTGACTCAGCCTTGTCTCCGGACCGATGGGCCTCAGTGCCCCTTTGATCTCTGCTCTCTGGTAGAGTGTCTGGAATAGAAGTTTCTTGTTGAAGATTTGGATTGGAGCCCTCCGGTCCGGACAGCATGTCCTTGGGGGCTCTAATAGGCACCTCTGATCCGGTGCTGTTGTCCCTTGCCCCCCGACCTTGAGGGAGTGTTTTTAGACCCCTGGCCTTTAACCAACCGGCCTTTCCTCCTGTCGACCAGCTTCTCAGGAGAGTGCTCCGTATCTGATCCCATTGCAATGAAGGGAGAGGTCTTTTTTAGGCTAGTAGCTGTAACTCCTGGCTCGACAGCAGGCTCCGATTCCTGAACTGAGGAACCAGAGATTATGGGGGAGAGGCTGGTTTGAAATAGTTTTCTAGGCTTAGTGCCTTTGGAAGAAGAAGAGCCTCGATCTGACTCAGTAGCAGAGTAGATTGGTCTATCAACAGGCGAGGTGGGTAACCCTGCTGCGATCCGTCTTTCTCTTTTGACTTTTTGAGCCTTCTCTAACTCAGAAAGGTTGAGCCACCCGCCTTTGACAAGAGCGTTCCTCGCTGTAAACATAAACTATCAAACAAAGTTTTTGCTTTAGAGAGAGAAAGCTTTGAGAGATTTTGCAGAGTAAATTTGAAGGAGATGGTAAAACAGTAGAAAATGGGTTTGTATTTATAGTAAATCTGAAAAAGAAAGTTGATTCCTAGGAGAATTCGAAAAGTTTGGCAATGATTAAAAGACGGCGCTGATGTCACCACCTTTAATTAAGAGGTTGCTTTTCGAAGAAGGTGGGTTCGAAATTCAAGGTGAAAAAACGGCTGAAACAACCAATCAGAGAGTGACACGTGTCCCACGAACTCTGGCAAAAACCGTTTTGAATTCGTGAAGCTTTATCTGTCCGGATAAACTTATAGCCCGAATTGATAGACCTGTCCGGATAAAAAATACCCCTGATGTCGGACTATTTTTCAGGTATTTGACAAGAGTATTTGCACAAACACCTAAAAAAGGGGCTCCTGATGAGTCCGAATTCCGCATGCTCCCCGGACAAGGACAGTTCAGTCCAATGCCTCCGGACCGGACATATCACTTCGAACATTCAGACCATAGGACTGTTCGAACTATGACAAAAGTACTAAAAAACCTAAACACTTCTTGACTAAGCTACTTGCTCTCTTACTTAAGAGCTCATGGGTCTTTAAACATGACCCGGGTCCATTAAACATGACCCGAAAGCCCATAAGGGCCCAAACATCAGGGTATAAATACCCAACCACCTGCATTAAGTGTGGCTAATGAGAACTAACTGCTACCAGCCAGCTTAATTATCTCTCTACTCTCTACTCTAAACACAGAACACCCACATACTACTGTAAAACACCAACCAAATTACAAGCCTACCCTCAGGCAATAATTGTCCACACCAGTGGCCACACTTTCTCCCAGTTGAGCAATTTACTTAGGTTGAACCCAAGGTCTCCTTTTATTTCTAACTTGTTGGTTCTGGTTCTGGTTCTGGTTGGACTGATTTTGCCTTGATTGGTTAGATCTCTGTCCAGTCTTATTTGATTTGTAATCAGACTGATTAGCAGCTTGAGATGTTGATGTTGTAGTAGTGGACCTAATCTGACGAGACACTCTAGATTTCTTTATTTCCTCAATATTAATTTGTTTTCCAAAACAATCCTCTCCAAATCATGGCATTCTTCCGAGTTATCGAATCCACTCAACCCTCAAGTGATCGCGCTCCTCAACTGTGTATTCATTGTTTTCTTTTGCTACTTCCACCTCAAGAGGTGGAACATTCTGTACATTCGGATCCATCTGAACTAACTTGTTTGCTGGTTTCGAATATGAAATTCAAGCACCGTCGTGCTCCCATTGTGTTCCCTAATTTGGTGTGGATTATTTCTAATTGAGGGAAATTTTGTAAAGTGTTTTGGGAATTTAAGGTTTAAGGTGAAATGTAAAGAGATAATTAAGGTGTGCTCTTGTATTATAGTCTAATCACTTGCATTAATGAAAGTAGTTGAGGTATTTATACTTAATTAATGACACACGAGCCTTTTGGGTCGAATTATGAGCTTGGGTTAAGTTTAAGAACCCATTAGCCCAAGATGTGAAATGACCAGCACCCAACTAAGTCATGTTTCACTAATTTTATCTTGTTCGGTTTCTCAGGGTATTGGTTGAATCCGAATTGCCCTTCAGATAAGGGTAAATAGTAATGTCAAAATTATCCGAGCTTATCAGATAGTAATGATAATATGGGTGAATATAATACATACGATCCAGTTATATACTGATAGTTCCAGTGAATTGATTGTTCAAATGCCAGTATTGATGTGGATAATGCTACCACTTATGAAGACTCCAAAACGAGCGTAATCGAAAGAGAAATAGGAAATCAAGGAAGCCAAGCTGAAAATTTGCAAGCTTCTTACAGAACTACGACTCCTTAAGTTACATTTTGGGTTTGAGTTCAGTTCTTCTAGGATTATTAAAGAAACTATCAAGTAGTATAACATCAAACAATGACATAATATCAAAGTCTATAGGAGTGATAATGAAAGACGTAACTTCAAGTGTATTGCTCCCAATTATGACTAGTATGTCTATGCATATTGTCAAGGCTTCGAACCCAATTGGAGGATTAAAACCGTTTTTAATGTACACCAATGTGTGCCTATTAATCGAAACAAAAATATCACTAGTATTTGGCTTACGAAACACTATCTCCACTAATGGCAAGCTGACAGACTGGTTAATTAAAAGTTTAATTGTTGATGTTAACATATAGTACATGGTAAATATTAGTAGACCGAGCAAAATCAAGAACTCTAAAAATGATTTTATGAGGCGACCAAATTCTAAACATTAAGTTGCGACAATATTGCTATGAAATTCTTATGACAAATCTAAGGTCTAATGTGATTGTTAAATGTCAATAAATAAGTCTTTCAATGAATTTATATTTGTTTTTACCATTCTAAAGCAAAGTTTTGGGTATGGTTGCAGTCTGATATTGGTCTTGGATGACTGTTTATTAGTATTTGTGAGGCAGTTGCTGGTGGTTATTGTGGTGGATACAATTGACCAAATGTTTCCGTTGGTTTGGGAAATTGTGGTGTCTGAAAACAAAGATAGTTGTGATCGGTTTCTATAACAACTCTAAGATGATATCAATATAAAAAACAAAAGAAGTTTTACATGGATGTTAGACAAGTAGGAAAGACTTGTTTCAACCATTCAAGATTTGATCTCCAATACAGAGTACAAATTTTATGCAAGACACATGTATGCTAATTTTAATGGGCATAAGTTGGATTATTAGATTATTAGGTTAATGGGTCGCGTTTTAATTTTTAAATTATGGATTGAGTTGAATAAATATTTAGGTAAAAAATTAAGATAAATGGTAAATGATAATAATTTAAATAATTACCGCATCAATGTGGTATCCTACGTGAACGCTGACGTCGCAAAACATGAATGTCATTGGACATAAATTTTAGATAACATCGTGAAAAACTATATTTACAACATTTTAAAGACGTATAAACTGTTTTGGAGAAAATTAAAAACAAGAATCTTTTAAGAATATAAAAAATTAAAAATACTATTTAAAAAAAAAAACGAATGAGACCCAACAAAACGATAATAAATATAATGTAATCCAATTTGGTGTCCATTCTTTCATCGTAACAACGATGAACTGTTTTGCAATATTTGAAATAAAACGTTACCCTTACAACAATGAACTATTTTGCAATATTTGAAATAAGAGTTCCATTTTCGTTTCTCTGACTTTGCGCTTGCATTTGTTTCTTTTTTGTTTTCCGTTTGTGCGTCATAAAGAAATAGCTCCATTTTGAGCTATTGTTCAGTAAAAAAGAAGTAGCGGAGCTCAATTAGATTACAATTTGACCAAATTGAAAATGTAGAGCGAAAAATTTAGAAAGTCGGACTCGGATTGAATTAAAAATGGCAGTCTAATATTTGGTTGGTGGTTTGATAGGAAGGACTGGAAATAGAAACGCACGTCTGACCACAAGAGACAGAGACAGAGCAACGTCACGTCTCGACTCTCCCTTGCACCTTTTCGTTGAAAAAGTCACCGGTCATCTTCTTCGACCTCTCTCTATGTCTATGATTCCACATTCCGAATCCCCAAATTGAGAAACATCTCAACAATGTCAAACTCTCAATCTCTCGGCGGCCAATCCCGTTGTGGGAAGGTTCTAGGCCCATACCTCGACAAGATCATCAAAAACGCCGCCTGGCGTAAGCACTCCCATCTAGTCTCCTCCTGCAAATCCGTCCTCGATAAGCTCGATTCCATCGTCGACGACCCCGATCTCACCTCTTCTGTCTTCGGCTTTTCAGCTTCCGACGCCGACGCTGTTCTCGTTCCTCTCATCCTCTCCCTCGAAACTTCTTATACCAAAGTCGTCGAGCCTGCGCTCGATTGTTGTTTCAAGCTTTTTTCGTTTAATCTCCTCCGTGGCCAGATAGTCTCTTCTCACCCTGAATCGATATTGCACAGGCTTACCTACGCTGTCTGTAAGGTCTGCGGCATCGGAGAGGAAGCTATAGAGCTTGCTGTCCTACGAGTCCTGCTCGCCGCTGTTCGGTCCTCATGCGTGTTGATCCGTGGTGATTGCTTGCTTCATGTCGTCAGGACTTGTTATAATGTGTATCTTGGCGGGTTGACTGGGACGAATCAGATCTGTGCTAAATCGGTTTTGGCTCAGATGATGCTAGTTGTGTTCACCAGAGCTGAGGACGACTCCATGGATGTAACGGTGAAGACTGTCTCCGTAGGTGAATTGTTAGCTTTCACGGATAAAAACGTCAACGAAGGGAATTCCGTTCATTTCTGCCAGGGGTTTGTTAACGAGTTTAACACGGTCAACGAAGGAGCTCCTCCTCTGGATTTTAAGATGTTGTTGCAGGATGATGCTCCAGAATCCCCGAACTCCCCTGCCGGATCGTCTCCAAAAGGAGATGCTGATGATGGAGTTGAGCTGGGTGCTGGTGGTAGTGGTCGTAGAAGTAAGATTAGGAACGATGCGTTTCTCTTGTTTAAAAATTTGTGCAAATTGTCCATGAAGTTTTCATCACAGGAAAATCATGATGATCAAATCCTGGTTAGAGGGAAAACTCTGTCTCTGGAGTTGCTTAAGGTGGTTATTGACAATGCCGGTCCGATCTGGAGAACTAACCAGAGGCAAGTGCTGGGGTTAATGCATCCATTAGCATATTACTTCGTATTCTTAGATAGATAAACTCAATTCGAGATGAACCTGAATTAGGGAGCAAAGAGATGATGTTAGTGTAGAGTAGTGTGGTCAGATTTCGTTTGCAAAGTAAATGTTGAGTTTTGTACGAGACTTTGTTAGGAATCAGATAGTCTAATAGAGTCAGATTTAGCCCCAGGATATCTAATTTAACTTTCTATTTGATGCAGGTTTCTCAATGCTATAAAACAGTATCTCTGCTTATCATTGTTAAAGAACAGTGCATTATCCGTTATGTCTATTTTCCAGCTTCAGTGTGCTATTTTTGTTAGCTTGTTAACGAAATTCAGATCAAGCTTGAAGGAAGAAATTGGCATATTCTTCCCGATGCTTGTTCTCCGGGTCCTTGAAAATGTTCTGCAGCCTAGTTTTATGCAGAAGATGACTGTCCTTAACTTATTGGAAAAGATTTCTCAGGATCCGCAGCTAATAGTTGATATATTTGTGAACTATGACTGTGATGTGGATTCGCCAAATGTATTTGAGAGGTACTTTACATGTCTATTCTCTCCCCTCTTCCTATTTATATGAGGACAACTTTTCTAAGGCAATAGCTATTGCACATTTTATGTATACAAAATGTTGACCTGAGTTTATCAGGCCATGATGGGCCAATGTGAGATCCTGTTGTGCTGTTTAGTCAAAATTAGTCAGATTATTAGTAGATTAGATATAAATCTCATATCCCGAATAGACTTTTTTGACCTCGAAGAAATTAGACAATGCTAGTAAAAATAAGCCTCAAGTGATTTAGTACCTACAAATTATGTATTCTAGAGGATTAAAGGCAGAGTTATATTGATTGTCACTCAATTGCCATGACATTTAGTTGAGGTCTCTATATTGAGAATTTATCGGTTTCTTTCATGCATGCATGAACACATATAATACAAATATTATGTCTTTGCTGTTTTAAATAAAGTTATTGTAGTTCTTATAATTCTATCAGATGTTTGCAGGATTGTCAATGGCCTTCTAAAAACCGCTCTAGGACCTCCTCCTGGTTCATCCACAACCTTGTCCACCGTGCAGGATGTTGCATTTCGTCATGAATCTGTGAAGTGCTTAGTTGGTATCATCAAGGCAATGGGAACTTGGATGGACCAACAGCTGAAAATAGGTGATTTGGATATTCCTAAGATTTCCCAAGTAGATGCTTCAACAGACAACCAATCAACCCCAACTGGAGAAGAAGGATCTATCCCAGACTATGAGTTACACCCATATATGATTTCTGAATCATCAAAAGCTTCCACGGTTGAGCAACGGAGGGCTTATAAGATTGAACTCCAGGTTTGGCATAGTTCTTTTAAAATTAAAACTATTTTTGTGCTTTTTTTTTATAGTTTATGTTAGTTATCTTCCTAGTTGTTAAAGGAAAATACTTTCTTACACTAGTCAAAGATGCGTTCTTCCTTGCATATATGGTATAGTGAACAAATATTTGGAAATATGATGCTACATAATTTACAGAGTTTTTGTTGTGTATAAAGGGTCACTTTTCGCAGGGATAACATATATCATTTTTACTGACAGTTCTTTTGGGTCAACTGCAGAAAGGTATCAAACTGTTCAATAAGAAACCTTCCAAGGGTATTGAGTTTCTCATGAACACTAAAAAAGTTGGTAGGTCTCCAGAAGAAGTGGCTTCTTTCTTAAAAAACACAGCAGCCGGGTTGGATGAAGTTGTAATTGGTGATTATTTGGGTGAAAGAGAGGAGTTCGCTTTAAAAGTCATGCATGCTTATGTAGACTCCTTTAATTTTAAAGGAATGGATTTTGGAGAAGCGATAAGGTTTTTTCTAAGGGGCTTTAGGCTGCCTGGAGAGGCACAGAAAATTGACCGCATCATGGAAAAGTTTGCTGAGCGTTATTGTAAATGCAGTCCAGATTCCTTTGCTAGTGCAGACACTGCCTACGTTCTTGCGTACTCTGTCATAATGCTCAACACAGATGCTCACAATAGCATGGTTAAAGATAAGGTTTGTATGTTAGACTTTTACTTTGTGTCTCCTATATACTTATGAATTGTATGGCAACTCTAGCATGCTTGTTTGATATGAAACGCAACGATAATAAATTAAATTCCAAGTTCCTATTTGCATTACTCTTATCTTTAAGTTGGCTTCCAAAAATACTCCTGGATGTCACTTTCTTTGAGTTCTAGCTACAGGATTGGTCTAATATAAAATATACCACAGGGGAAACCTAAAATATAGCTAGCAACAATGTCTTGTAGGTCAAAGTTCTGTTGTTGTGCCTTCATGAATACGTGGCTGCTTTTGACTCCGCTGATGTGTCTTTCTACATTGGCTTGTTGTTATTCAGATGAGCAAGGCTGATTTCTTACGAAACAATCGAGGAATAGATGATGGAAAGGATCTATCTGAAGCATATCTTGGTGCTATTTATGATAATATTGTTAGAAATGAAATTAAGATGAAGTCTGATTCATTTGCTCCACAAAGTAAACAGGAAAGCAGTTTGAATAAACTTTTGGGTCTGGACGGTATTCTCAGTTTGGTTTGGAATCAGACAGAAGAAAAGCCGTTGGGAGCAAATGGGTTACTCATAAAGCACATCCAAGAGCAGTTTAAGGCGAAGTCAGGAAAATCAGAGTAAGTCTCTCTAATCATTAAATGGGTTACCCCTGTTTTAGCATTGACTCATATCAGGTAGGGATGTTAGTATTCAATGAATCTTAATCAGCCCTTAGGCCTAAGTTACTCTGCCTGCACAAACAGGAGTGGAAGAAGAGTTTAAAATTGATGCCCTTTGATGCATTACATTGACAAATTAGAAAGGACAAGAAATACACTCATTTATATTTCCTAATGTACATTTCTCAGAGCTGAAATTCCCTGTTTGCTGCCTTTGCTCTGAAAGGTTGTTCTACGTATCTGTTGGTTTGGCTGTTAGAATCAACTTTAAATGTAAGTGGCCACTGTATGTATAGTGTTTACAGTTTTCGCTTCATATGTAATAAAGTCAACCTTCACAACAGTTGAAACAAGCATCATCCTCAACGATATATATATTTCATGACTTTTTTGCAATGATTAACATCTCTAGTACTAGCGCTTATGATTCGCCTTTTTTGGTGATGCAGGTCTGTATATCATGCTATTACAGATATTGCAATCTTGAGGTTTATGGTTGAAGTATCTTGGGGCCCTACACTGGCAGCATTCAGTGTGATGCTCGACCAGACTGATGATAGAGTTGCTACTTCTCAATGTTTGCAAGGCTTCAGATATGCTGTGCATGTTACGGCAGTTATGGGAATGGAAACCCAGAGGGATGCTTTTGTAACTTCAATGGCAAAGTTCACTAATCTCCATTGTGCTGCAGATATGAAGCAAAAGAATGTTGATGCTTTAAAAGTTAGTATAAATGTTGAAATTTCTGCAGTATATAATTTCTTTCTATCTATACCTTTTAAAGTGGGATATAACGTAAGAATTGACTTCAAAATTCTTTGGATTTGCAAACTTTTTCCAGATGTAAATTTAACCAAAGCATAGCTCTGTCTTACGTTCAAGTTTTTGGGTTATAGTTGTATGCCACTTCAACTTTCTTTTTCTCATATTATTGTGGTATTTTAAGCACTCAAAGCTTTGGTGATAAGTATAATGGAGCTACGTCAGTTATAGTTCTCCTCCGCTTTATGTTGCTTTTACATTTATGACGTCAATTAGTGTCCGTGCAATTTTTCTTTTATTCTCACCCACACATGTTTACTTTATACAGGCAATAATAACAATTGCCATCGAGGATGGTAATCATCTTCAAGAATCATGGGAGCATATACTGACGTGCCTTTCTCGAATTGAGCATCTCCAACTTTTAGGAGAGGGTCCACCTACTGGGGCTTCCTTTTTATCTGTGTCTAGTTCCGAATCAGATGAAAAGAGGGCTCTGGGTTTCCCAAATTTGAAGAAAAAAGGAGCTCTACAGAATCCAGCTGTAATGGCTGTTGTGCGAGGGGGGTCATATGATAGCAACTATGTAGGAGTAAATGCACTCGGTCTGGTAACTCCGGAGCAGATAAACAACTTCATTTCAAATTTGAATTTACTTGACCAGATTGGGAGTTTTGAGTTGAACCATGTGTTTGCTCATAGCCAAAGATTGAATGGTGAAGCTATAGTAGCTTTTGTCAAAGCCCTTTGCAAAGTTTCAATGTCAGAGTTGCAGTCCCCTACAGATCCTCGTGTATTTAGCCTCACAAAATTAGTTGAGATTGCGTAAGATATTTACATAAAATCATTTCGATTCTATTATCTTCAAATAAAAGAATTTATTCACACGTGAAGAAAGTGTATCCCCCAAATTATAAACATCAAAGATCACATCGTGTTTTGCTGCTTTCAATAAAACTGCTTTCAAGAAAACTGAGTCCGTGATACAGATTCTATTTTACTGTTTCAGGCACTATAATATGAACCGCATAAGATTAGTCTGGTCTCGAATTTGGAATGTTCTCTCGGATTTTTTTGTCTCGGTTGGCTTGTCAGAAAATCTCTCTGTTGCAATTTTCGTCATGGATTCTTTGCGACAACTTGCTATGAAGTTCTTAGAGCGTGAAGAGCTGGCAAATTACAATTTTCAAAATGAATTTCTCAGACCATTCGTCATTGTTATGCAGAAAAGTAACTCTGCAGAAATTAGAGAGTTAATACTTCGGTGCATTTCTCAGATGGTACTCAGCCGTGTTGGCAATGTGAAATCTGGTTGGAAAAGTGTTTTTACGGTACGTTGGATTTATCTAACAATGTGGTGTGATAATGCAGGGTTAATTCTCATTATGTGCAAATATAGTACTATGGAAATCTACTAAGGGTACTTAGCTAAATTGCATTTTCCTGGTGACATCTCTCATGCGAAAATGAGATGGCTTGGTATTTTATTTGCATATATCTAGCAAGAATTTTGGGTTGACCAGAATTATATATGTCTATACATGTATCTTGAGAGAGATAACTAACCTACGTTTCCTTAGTTAAACAACTCCTAACCATTATATCTAAGTGATTTTTAAGGCCCTGGAATGCACCCATACATTTTTGTAGCGACTAGCAGTAGCACCGCACTTGAAAGAACATCTACTTCTAGACGTTTATTTATATATTTGTAGTAAGCTGAATACTCCGATTTTCAAAACAACAAAAGTAAAATATAAATTGTGATGTAATGGCTATAAGTTCTTAATGTATCGGAGCTCCCCTCTGGTATAACCGTGCAGATCTGCCCTCTCTCTATGTCTCTCTGGTATAGCTGTGGTCTACCTAGTTTTGCTTATATTGCAACTTGCAAGGATTTGAAATCGTGATGTGAACAATTTGATCCACTAAGGCATTACTTTCCCTGGATATTCGTATTGCAATTTTTTTCTGACAAAGTATTATCCTCGTAGGTCTTTATAGCGGCTGCAACTGATGAGAGGAAGAATATTGTCTTGTTGGCCTTTGAGACGATGGAAAAAATTGTGCGAGAATATTTTTCTTTCATAACTGAGACTGAGACTACAGCATTTACTGATTGTGTTAGATGCCTCATTGCATTCACAAATAGTAGGTTTGACAGTGATGTTAGCCTTAATGCTATTGCATTTCTGCGGTTCTGTGCTTTGAAACTTTCAGATGGAGGACTTGTATGGAATAAGAGGAGCAGGTTTGATGGTTCAACTACTCCAACTGTTAAAAATGCGGATGCTTCAATTGCACAGACTTTCACTGATGTAGATGAACACGCATCTTATTGGGTTCCTTTGCTTACAGGTAACACAGTTTCACTGTTGTGTTGCGTATGGTACTACAGCTGGGGTGCACTTTAAATGTAGTGAAAAAAACCAGAGATGTTTTTGTATAAAATGTAGCTCACTTTAATATTTCTTGTTATACTATTTTTCATGCACTCTAAATGTATTAAAAACAAGGAGAGATGTTTTTTGTTATATAAGAAGGAAAGTAAGTCATTTGTACATTTTATTTCAGGTTTGTCTAAACTCACATCTGATCCTAGACCAGCAATCCGAAAGAGTTCCTTGGAAGTTCTTTTTAACATTTTGAAAGATCACGGTCATCTTTTCTCACGACCATTTTGGATTGGTGTTTTCAGTTCAGTTATTTTCCCCATATTTAATAGTGTATGGGGGAAGAGTAGCAACGTTGATAAAAGCGAACTTGATTCACCATCGTCAGTGTCATTTTGTAACGAAGGAAGAACATGGGATGAACATGATTCACCATCTCCAGTGTCTCCGCGTATTGAAGAAAGTAGTTGGGATTCTGAAACAGCCGGTCTTGCAGCTCGGTGTCTTGTAGATCTATTTGTCAGTTTTTTCAGTGTAGTTAGGTCTCAGCTGGCAAGTGTGGTATCAATACTGACAGGATTCATAAGAAGTCCTGTTCAAGGACCTGCAAGCATCGGCATTGCTGCGCTGTTGCGATTGGCAGATGAATTAGGCAACAATTTTTCTGAAGATGAATGGAGAGAAATTTTTCTTGCTTTGAAAGAAGCAGAATCTTCGACATTGGCAAGTTATATGAAGGTCTTGAGCACCGTTGATGCCATTGATCTTTCTGAAAATTATACTGATGCGGAAGTACTTTCAGATCAAGATTTTTCAAATGATGAAATGGATGACGATAATCTGCAAATAGTGTCATATGTTATTTCGAGAACAAAAAATCACATTAGTGTCCAGCTACTCATTCTACAGGTGCTCGTTTTTTGTCTCTTGTCATATGTCTTGGTATCAATTAGTCTTCCTCTTTTGCTTTTCATATACGTACATATTCAAGAAGATATTCAACCAAATTATTTGCGCTTTGGCGAAATAGTTGTCATAGTGATTTTAGAGCCCTCTTTCTTACCTGCTTGGAGAAAACACTTATTTTTCACTTGAGTGACACTATCTAGCTATGTCAAACAAAAGTGCCAAATGCGATCATCCCGAGATATAAAATATGAGAACCTAAAATTTGATAAAATAGTGGCTGATGTATTTCTGCAACAACCCCTCAGAACTGTATTATCAAATTGCTAGTTTTTCTGTACTGTGTTCTTTATTATCGAATACAAATTTGATACTTGTACCTTTGTCGTTTTTTTCTTCATAATTTCAGGTTGTAACTGATTTGTACAGAACACATCAACAGTCCTTATCTGCAGCTCACTTCAAAATTGTAATTGAGATATTTGCCTCTATCACCTCACACGCTTACCACCTCAACTCTCTATCAAATCTACATAGGAAATTTCAAAAAGCATGCTTCATCCTCGAGGTATCTGAACCTCCCATGCTAAATTTTGAAAACGAATCATACCAAAGTTACCTCAACATTCTCCAAGATCTCGTCACCAACATTCCATCTGTGTCCAATGTGATGAACCTCGAATCTGAACTTGTAACAGTGTGTGTGAAAGTATTCGAGATATACTTAAAGTGTACTGCTGTGTCTGTATCACCCCAATTAGAACCGGTTAAACGAACCCTGCACATGATCCTTCCCCTGGGATCAATGCAGAAGGAAGAATTGGCATGCAGAACTTCATTACTTGTGTCGGCCTTAAATGCATTGAGCGGATTGGAAAGGGGTTCATTTAAGAGGTACGTGTCGAGTTTCTTTCCTTTGTTGGTAGAACTTGTGAAGAGTGAGCATATTTCAGGACAAGTTCCATGGTGTTTAAGTAAAATGTTTGAGTCATGTATAGGCCCAATAATCGTTGAGTAAATTTGGGTAATTACATTCTTCTTGCACTGTCGAGTCACAGTTTTGGGCCATTAGAGTTGGCGTGATGGCAAGCCGAGCTAGTCCTTTTTTTGTCATACAATTTTTTTCATACTTCCCTCCGATTCCCGGAGTTATAGAAACTGATATTTATATGCAGAATGAAATAGTTTTTTGCAATGATATATCTACACAGTTGTAATCCTTGTATTTATGTACTTTTAGGAACATTTTCATTAAATAAGCAGACCTCCTTTTTTACTTCTGTTAGTTGTTTAAAATCTGCAATATAGTTCAAAATCCTGAGAAATAAATCTCTATTATTACAGTAGTCTCAAAAATTAAGGAGACTTGATAATACGGAAGATTAAAAACAAGAAACTAGCGATGATTCAAAGCCTTTTATTCCTATATTCGAGTTAATATTTATGATGTTGAAAATGCCGAGTATTTATGATTTTCTATTTATTTCCAGATATTTTTTGAATCCTTTTCAGTATTTAATAGTCTAGTTTGAAAAAACCAGTATCTTTGTTATTCATTTCTCACGATAAAAGCGCGCTTGTAAACATAAATTTCAAAATGAGTGTCGCTGTAGCTGTATGAGATATGTTTTTGTTATTAGTTGTAGTCGTATTTCTTATTATTTATAAAATTGTCATATTTTATTTTTTAGTTATTTATGAATACTTTTATGTTAACCAAACTTAATTATATAAGACAATAACACAAACATTTAATAAGTTTTAAATCTATAAAATTTTAGATTTATTCTTGCTAATCGTTGAACTAATTGTTATTGTTTTTGAAGTTTTAATATTTATAAAATCGAATATATGGTTGAAACGTACTACGAAACGATATTTATTTGTTATAAATCACTATGCAATTGATCACAAATGGCTCAAAACATAAATAAAAAATAGACCGAAAAGAACATAGGATATAACATGGTTCGACAATGGTCAACGTCCACGGGTCCCGCTAGAGAATAGCCTTTCACTGTGATAGAAAATGATTATAGATTTTGGGCCTAATGGGCTCATACCACAAAACTAACAATATACCGTCACAATATTTAACTGTACTGCCGAACACAAACACTGTACACTGTCAAGACACAATGACACTATCACAGACACAAAACTGTACTGCCGAATACTGTACACTGTCAAGACATTATTCGACTCATTCACAACAAATCTTCCCCTTGAGGCGAATATTGTTTCTTCACTATCGACAAAGAAACTTCTCTTCTTGTGACTCACCAAATGGCCCTAAGGCATTAACTCTATACTGCGAACTCCAATCCAGTTTAGGCACTCCCTAAACTTTCGAAATGATACTGCCTTGGTCATTATATCTACTGGATTATTGTGTGTAGACACTTTCTTCACATTAACAATTCCCTTTGATATTATATCACGAACAAAATGATACTTGACATCTATGTGCTTTGTACGCTCGTGGTACATCTGGTTCCCTGTAAGGTGTATGGCGCTTTGACTGTCACAAAACACTTTTGTAGTAGTCCTATCCAAGCCCAAATCTGACACCAAACCTTGCAACCATATTGCCTCTTTAACTGCTTCTGTTACCGCCATGTACTATACCTCTATTGTAGACAAAGCTACACTAGTCCTAACTAGAGTAATTACATATCCTGTCATAGTTCTTCTTTTATCCATATCACCTGCAAAATCGGAATCAACAAAACCAACCACTGATCCTACAACATCATTCATGGATCCACCAATATCGATCTTTTTAAAAGTTAAGCCAACGTTCATAGGTATTTTTAAGATACCGGAGCGTCCATTTCACTGCATGCTAGTGTTCTTTCCTAGGACATCCTATGTTCCTGTTAACTACACTAACCGCATGTGAAATATCAGGACGTGTGCATACCGTAGCATACATGATATTACCAACTACACTTGAATATGGAACCTTTGACATTTGTTCCAACTCAATATCGTCCTTGACCGCTCCTGCTGCAGACAACTTGAAATGAGTAGCAAACGGGATGCTAACGTAGCATCAAACATGTTGAATCGATGTACCATTTTCTCAATATAGCTTCGTTGAGAAAAATGTAATGTTCCTACACTTCTGTTCCTGATAATCTCCATACCAAGAATCTTTTTTGCTCTACTCAGATCCTTCATCTCAAACTCGACACTAAGCTACTTTTTTATCTGCACAATGTGTGACATACTACAAGCAACAATAACCATATAATCCACATACAAGTAAACATAAGAATCAGTTGACATCTTTTGATGATACACATAACTATCACATGGACTCTTCGTGAACCCTTTTGACATCATGAATGTATCAAAACGTTTGTACCATTGCCTAGGTGACTGTTTCAAACCATAAAGTTATTTTTTCAGCAGACAAACCTTGTTCTCCATATTAGGTTCGGTAAATACCTCTAGTTGTCTCATATAGATTTGTTCATCCAATTCATTATGTAGAAAGGAAGTCTTCACATCCAACTGTTCAAGCTCTAAATATTGCAAAACTACCATGGCTAACAAAAATCGAATCGAAATATGCTTCACCACTGGAGAAAACACTTCATTGAAGTCGATTCATTCCCTTTGAGTAAAACCCTTAGCGACCAGTCTTGCCTAGAATCGAGATGTCTCAACCCCTAGATTAGCTTCTTTTTTCTTGAACACCCATTTACTGCCTACTACGTTCTATCCTTTAGGCAAGTCAACAAGCTTTCATGTTTGATTCTTATGAAGAGATTCAATCTCTTCTCCCATAACACCAATCCATTGATCCGCCTGTGAACTCGTTATAGCTTTTGTAGCTACTAGGTTCCCGCATCTCAACTTTTTCTGTAACTGACAGAGCATACGCAACTAGATTTACATACCTTTTTAAAAGTCTAATATCCATTCTTTCTCTCTTTAATGTTATGCTATAAGGTTGTTGTTCTGGTTCAGGCGCATCATCGTCACTATCATCCAATGCTGACGCTTCACCTCCTGATTCTGGATCCACCTTAGAACCACTCGAATTATTGGACCTACTAGGAACTGATTCTACTTCAATTTCCACCTATTTAGTCACAACCGATCCCGATTCGAACATTTCTCCTACTTCCTTCTGACTGTCTATCAAAGCAAACTCGTTAAAAGTAACGTATCCATTGATGAGAAAACTTAGAGACTTTGGAGAGGTATACCATAACCTATATCTCTTCTCTCGAGTAGCATATCCTAGAATTATGAACCTCTTTGCCCTGGGCTAAAGCTTACTATCTCTCGCATGAGCATACACATGAAAACCAAACACCCTCAACAGTTCGTAATCAGCCGACGATCCAGACCAAATTTCAAAAAGAGTTTTACAATCATTAGCCGTTGATGGAGAACGATTTACCAAGTAACATATTGTATTGATAGCTTCAACCCAAAAAAATTTTCCCACACCGGAATGCGAGAGCATACTTCGTGCCTTGTCACAAAACGTTCTGTTCATTCTTTCTACCATCCCAATCGGTTGTGGTGTTCTAGAACAAGTGCGATGGTGCACTATTCTCTCAGCTTCGCAGAACTCGTTGAAATCATGACTATAATATTCTAACCCATTATCTATCTTAAGAAGTTTGAGTTTTATTCCTGTTTTCTTCTCAATCATCTTCTTCTATTTGAAAAAGGTTGGATATGACTCATCTTTCGTTTTCATAAAGTAAACCCACACCATCATTGAATAATCATCAATCAAACTTGATGAATTAATGATTGTCTACGAGGATATTTTGGATATTGTGCCAGATGTGACTAGAGAGAGAAAGTCTAGAGAGATAAAGAGAATATATTAGAATAATCCCAAAAAAGGTCCCCTCCACCAAACATGCGGGTCACCTTTTATATTAAAATAAGGTGGGCCCGTTTGAATCTTTAGTGGGCTCTTATATATTTCATGATGCCCCTAAGTTAATTCTGCGTTTATACAATGGTCCCTGATAGACCCTAAACTCCTTATCTATCACATAAAAAGCATTTTATTACAATTAAGCCCTCATAAATTACATAGGCAAATTCCTCCCGTATCAGTAGCCCCCCATTCTTCGGGAGCATCGGGAGCGGAGACTCATTACCGAACCTGTGCGTGTCGTCTGTGCTAACCCGTGCCTCGGATTCCAACCTTCCTTTTACGGTTTCGGTTTAGGTCTGACGCGTTATAATCAGACCCGCTCCTTCAGATAATATTCAGGTTTACATAGCTCCCTTTCCCGACGCCATCCGCCCCGAGTTGGGTTGGTTTCTCCTTTATTTTGGGCTTTTATCTTGGGCCTTTCTGTGTTGGGCCGATTTTTCTTCAAGGTAACGGCAGCGAAAGCCCATTTCGTTAATCGGTTCGTAGGGGGCGGCTTAAGTAGGCTTTTGTCAGATCATGATCGACACGTGTCCCCAGCCCTAGTGGAGTGTCTTTTCCCGACTAGGCTTTTAGGGAGACCCTTCATCTTCCCGCTGTGCTTTTGTCGATTGGTATTCTCCGATCATTCATCCTTGCCTATAAGTACCCTTCAATCCTTAATCTCTCTCAGAGGCATTTTTAGAGAGAGAAAACGCTGTCAAATTGTTTTTAGAGAGAGAAAGTGGCTCGTCAGACCCGATTTAGATCTGAGATGCTCGTTTTATGAAACCAAAATACCCGAAGCAAACACCCGCAAAGAAAAAGAAAAAGCCTGAGTGGAGTTTCGAAGAGTGGTCTAGCATCGGGGACCGAGCCGAAGAATACCGCCGCGCCGGATTAATCTAGGGGTCTAACTCCAAACCTTTTATTCCCGCCCCGCTTCCTCACGACCCTGTCTCAGCTACTCCGATCCCCGCTGAGTCTTTCCATCTTCCCGATCCTCCGGTTTCTCTATCGCTCGGGACTAGTGTTTCTCCCGAAACCGTCATCCTTTCTTCCAGCGGTAGTTCTTCCAATTCCCTTGCAGTTGGGTCTAAGAACCCGACCCTAGCGCCAGTTAACTCACGCGTTTCTCGCTCTCCAATTCTTCCCCGACGCACTCGGAAAATCAAGTTCTTGTCCATGGGAGAAAGTAGTCCCCCGTCGTCTCCCACGAGAGGTAATGCTCTTGAAATGGTTCAGTTAACTCCCTCAATTCGAGGGTATCGGACCGGTATTAATACTGCGGTAACTTTTCTAGGTTTGCCCAAGCTTCGTCTGACGCCAGAGGAACTGGAGGCAGCTCTTCGGGTTCAGTCAGCAAATACAGCCGAGCCTTCCTCTTCCCGGGTACGTGCATCGGATCCAAACATTGCCACTGCCCGGAGCTCCGACCAGGCCTCGAACCCCGATGTTGGGGAGTCAGAGGTGGATGTCGCACCCGCAGAGGTATGCGTTGCTACTGCTGGCGACGTTGCCAATCCTCCGGATGATCCTCTGCCCGAGGAAGTTGCTGCTGCCATCACTACTCCTTACTTTAGTTGGCTTCTGACAAAGGATGTTGTTTCCCTTTTTAATGGAAAATACCTATACTTCCCGGAGTCTGACTACCAAGATCTGCTGATCCGATGGGGAATTCCATAATGTGTTACCGTTCGGTTCTCGGTTCCCGGGGAGACCCCCGTCCATGTCCGATCTAGGGAGATCGTGATATTTACTGAGTTGTTCAACTAGGGGCTGCGCTTCCCCCTAGACCCCGAGATCGCACTCTACTTCCAAACCCTCCAGATCTGTCCATCACAGCTGACGCCGAATGGCTGGTACACTCTAATGTCCTGCATAATGGCTTCCCGTCTTTCAGGTCGGGTTATGCCCATGGAGGAATATATTGCTGTGTCGGGTCTATCCAAGTCCTCAAAATCCCCGTTCTTCTACTCTTCTTTGGGGAATAAGTGGAAAGTGGTTAATGACTTTCTGGAGGGGGACAAAGGCTGGAAGCATCGGTTCGTGTTCCTGAGCGGGTGTTGGGAGAATGGTCTTCCTTATACCCCGCAGAACAAGAGGCAGCTTCTCCGCACTTGGGTTCATGACGGTACCTACTTTTTTTATAAAATCTGCTCTTCGTGCAGTGTCGAAGAAATGGCTGCAAGGTCTGAAAAAGGATTAGAGCAAAGCCGCTGGTGTTACGTTCGGGATTCTCAAAGCTTATGCTCGGGAACACTAGGGTCGGGCTATGCATCGGACCTTCAAGGACACGAACTTAATCATGAGTAACCTCTGGCGTTGCTCGTCTGACCCTCTAACCATTGAGCAACTGAGACAGCCCCCTTCCTTGGAAGATGTCATCGCAAAAACCGACGCCCCTGGGTCGCAGCTATACTTGCCGAAGCGCAACAAGGCGCCTAGCAAACGTCCGAAGTCAGATGAAGAGGGGGAGGAAGGCGCAGTTGTGGCTGTTGTCGAGCCTGGTCGGGAAGATGCACCCGCGACGGGAGTGGCAGAAGCTAGTCAGGAACCGGCGCCCGTGCAGAAGAGGAAGGCTCGTGCGGATGCGGATGTGACAAAGGCAAAGAAGTCCAAGCACTCAAAAGTGGAGAGCAAACTAAGCGACGGCGCGGGGGTTAGCTCCAAAATCCTGAGGCTGTCTGACAAGGACGATAGTGCGGATAATATTCCACCTGCGGACCTAGTGGTAATTCCCGACGATGCTGAGCCCCCCAAACCGTCCGATCCGAACGCAACCTCGTCAAGTGGTACAAAGTATCCACTGCTGTCCATGCTTGGCGGTCCGTACACGTTCCAGCTGCGGGGGTCGGATGGCCTGGCGTTATCCTTGTATGACTTGCTCGTTCCCGTAGCTGTGAATGCTTGGCGGTCCGCACCGAGTTTCCGCATCCAACAAGCTTTTGCTCACAAAATAGACCGCTGTAGGAGCCGGTCCTAATTCACTAATTAAAGTCGCGCTGACCGCAAAGTCTGTAACCGCGATGTAAAGAAAAAGTGTCTCGCCCACTGCGGGTTTTGTCAAGAGGTTCGGGGACGATAGATATTTTTTGATGCCCAAAAACGCCTCGTCACATTCAGAACTCCAAGCAAATTTTTTGACTTGTCTTAATACCTGAAAAAAGGGAGCGCATTTGTCAGAGGATCGGGAAATAAATCGATTTAGGGCGGCCAAACGCCCCGTTAGGATTTGTACTTCCTTGATGCTCCGGGGTGGAGTCATATTGGTGAGAGCTCGTAGCTGTGCGGGATCTGCTTCAATCCCTTTTTCGCTCACGAGGAAACCTAGGAACTTTCCCGATCGGACTCCGAAAGAGAATTTCTCCGGGTTAAGCTTGAGATTTATCCCTCGAAGGTTGTCAAAGGTTTCCCCGAGGTCTACAAGATGGATCGCGTCCGCGCTGCTTTTTACCAACATATCGTCGATGTATACCTCCATATTCCTCCCGATCTGACCCTCGAATGTTTTGTTGACGAGTCTTTGGTATGTTGCGCCAGCATTTTTTAGTCCGAAGGGCATTACTTTGTAGCAATATAATCCCCGGCCTGTGATGAATGTGGTACTCTCTTGATCCGCAGCGTGTAATTTGATTTGATTGTACCCGGCGTATGCATCCATAAAAGACAGTAATTTGTTACCCGACGTTGAATCCACCAGCTGGTCGATTCTTGGCATCGGGAAAGGATCTTTCGGGCATGCCCGGTTTAAGTCGGTGAAATCCACACACATTCTCCATTTACCATTTTTATTTTTGACCAGAACGGGTTTGGAGATCCACAACGGGTAACGTGCTTCTTTGACGTGTCCGACGCCGATCATTCTCTCAACTTCTTGCAAGATAACGTCTGCTTTTTCTGAGGAGAAGGCCCGACGCTTTTGGGAAATTGGTCGGACGTTTCTGTTGATAGTCAGCTTGTGCACGACAAAAGATTCCGGTACCCCGATGACATCTCCCGAGCACCATGCGAATAGATCTAGGTTGTTCCGCAGGAGGGTCAGCAATTGTTCCCTTAGGTTTGGCGAAAGGCATACCCCGATCCTTAAAGACTTCCCTGCGGCAAACTGGTATTGCTCACATTCCTCGTCTGTTGTTAAAAGATTTGGAGCTTCCCGCGGGTCATCAACGGGCAACGACCCCGGGGGCAGCCCCCTTAATTGCTATTCTTGAGCTTGAACCATCTCTTGGTCTTTCTTAGGGGCTAATGTCGCTCGGTAACATTCCCGTGCCGCTTTCTGGCTGCTTCGGACCACACCCACGTTGTTCCCGACCACGTACTTCAAACACTGATGAATCGTAGAAGTGACTGCGTGCATGCGCGATATCCATGATCGGCCAAAATGGCATTGTGGGAGGCCGGCGCGTCAACTACCACGAATAGGACCGTAACCTCCTTTTTGAAAGGGTCGCGGCCTAACTGCACTGTGCCTTCGAATTCTCCTATAACGTCGGCTGCTGACCCAGTAAATCCGACGATGGTCCGGTCGGACTGAACAATCGCTGGCTGTGTTCTAAACTTGGCAAAAGTAGACGCAAAGATGATATTTGCGGAACTCCCGGTGTCCACCAAGATGCGCCGAACCTCTTCCCCCGCAATAGCAGCCCCAATCACAATGGCATCCTCATGAGGTCCGGCTATATCCCTCATATCGTCGTCGTCGAAATGCAAAATCGGCGAGGGGGCGCTTCTGGTTTGGAAGCAAGTTCTGGCTTCCAGCTGGGTGGTTAAGTTGACGATGTGCCTTTTTCTAGAAGATTGTGTGACTCCCGCCATTGAATCCCCCCAAAGATTGTCAAGGATTCAAAAAGATTAAAAAGGCCTCGCACTTTACCGACGCTCTCCTCAACTTCTTCCTCAATGATTCCGATAATGTTGCGGTTAGCTTCTGGGTCGAGGTATTCAATGGAAACGTCAAACTGGTCGGTAACCTCAGAGATGGCCATGGTGATTTTGGATTTTGGTACCACCACGGCTTCTTTAGAGGTCGAACCTTGCTGCGCCTTCTTTACATACTCCAGAAGGTTTCCATGTTCTATTAGGATCTGTATTTCTTTCTTCAAGGCTATGCAGTCCTTCGTATCATGCCCAACGTCCTCGTGATAGCGACAATGGCGATTATTTCTTTGCTCTCGAGGCGTCGGAATCGGGAAAGGTTTTCGGTACATTCCGCTCCTCTTGGTTTTCTCGTAGATCGATGCCACGCACTCCGTAAGGTCCGCGAAGTATGCAGGTCGGATCCATTTGTTAGATATGGGTCGCGAGGTCGTCTGGCTGGTTCCCCTCGGTTTTGGATTAGTCAAAGTCGAAACTTTGCTTGCCACAGGATGGTTCGGGTGTATCGTGCTAACTGGTTGGGCCGCCCTTGCATAATCCAACTGGGTGCTCTGTCTTATGACTACCGATGCTTGGATACTCTGTTGAATCTGCGCGGCCAACTCAGAGGCTTCGGTTTCCTTGATCAATATCTGCTTTTCTATCTGCGCTAGCAGTGCAGAGAACGTGAACGCTTGTTTCTTTGTTACTGCTTGCTTCATTGGTCCGGGGAGCAGACCTAAGCGAAACGCTGTTAAGGCCACGTTTTCTTCACAGTGATCTAGGTCGGTTTTCGCGTCGATGAATCGTCTTGTATAATCTCTGAGGCTTTCCCCTAGTTTTTTGTCTGCAATTCATGATGGTGTCTCCGTTGGCTCGGAAGCTTTTGCTTCCCACGAAGTGCTGCCTAAACATGGTCCAGAAAATCCCGAAGTTCCGAATGCTGCCCTGCGGTAAACGGTTGTACCACTTAGAGGCTCGGTCTTTGAAGGTCATGGAAAAGGCTTTGCATAAGAGGTTGTCATCGTTATCGAAACTTAGCATGAAGTTCTTGAAGGCCTCCAAATGATTATCCGGATCTTTCTTCCCGTCGTATTTTTCTAGTTTGGAAATATCTAATCGCTTCGGGAGCTGTCCCGCGAGTATGTCATCGGATAGTGGGGATGCCCTCCAATTGACTCCGAATTCACACGCCCCGCTCCCGAGGCCTTCTGTCTGAATTCCATAAAGTCCCTCAACTCCCGGACCGATAAACTGGCTGCTAGTTCGGTAACCGTGGTTTTGACTGTTCGACGGCTGCCAGGGCACAGGCGGCAAGGTTGCCCGATCTTCTCGGCTGACGGTATGCATTTCTTCCTTCTCAGAGGATAATGGGGTTTGCTTATCAGTGCTCCCCTTCTTATATTTCAAAGAATCTGCCCTAGGTCCTCGGAGGCGTCGGGAACGACTTTTTTGTGTTCGTTGAATCCTTTCCCGTCGTTTGTACTCTCTGCCCGAAGAGTCATCCGAAGGGCTCTCTACCGTAGTGCCACGATGATCTTCCGGGTACCTCCGAGTCCTAGTGACTTGCTCGTCGTCGGGATGACACTCTCGGTAATACCTAACAGGTCGGGCGTCGATTCGCGGTCCGACGTCATGGCCCGCTGCCTCCAAAATAGGTCCCTTGCCTTTTCCTTCCCGAACCCTTTTCTCATTTAGAGCCCGCTCTCTTTCTTCCTTTAACTTGGAAATATCATCAAGAAGCTGCTTTCGCGTCATTATTAAGGTCGACCGTTTGCTCCGACCCCGATCGTCGCGTTTCCGACCAGGGATCTCTTCTCCTTCCGACACCGAGATGGCTCGGACGACTTCTCTCCCGACCCTCTCTATCGCAGCCTCGTTATTCATCTCGCGAAATGTGATTTTTTAAAGGATAGAAGATTCCTTTTTCGGTATCACTCGTTCCCACAGACGACGCCAATGATGAGTTAATGATTGTCTACGAGGATATTTTGGATATTGTGCTAGATGTGACTAGAGAGAGAAAGTCTAGAGAGATAAAGAGAATATATTAGAATAATCCCAAAAAAGGTCCCCTCCACCAAACATGCGGGTCACCTTTTATATTAAAATAAGGTGGGCCCGTTTGAATCCTTAGTGGGCTGTTATATATTTCATGATGCCCCTAAGTTAATTCTGCGTTTATACAATGGTCCCTGATAGACCCTAAACTCCTTATCTATCACATAAAAAGCATTTTATTACAATTAAGCCCTCATAAATTACATAGGCAAATTCCTCCCTTATCAAAACTCATGTAGTATCTGGCTCCGCTCTTCGATAAAATTCTGTTTGGACCCCAAAGATTTGAGTGAATGTAGTCAACTGCCCCTTTAGTCTTTATTACAACCAATTTACTGAATTTGACTCTAGTTTGTTTACCAAACACATAGTGCTCACAAAATCTCAATGATTCTACTTTATACCCTTCCAACAAATCTCTATTTCCTTAAAGAGCTAATCCTCTGTCACTCATGTGGCCAAGATGCCAATTCCACAACTTATATTGATCATGCCTACTTTGGCTATTACTCCCTGATGATTCTACTGCAACATCTCACATTCTACTTTGGCTATTACTATCTGGAGAATGTAAAAACCATTCTACAAACTGCCTTTCATGCACACCATTGTGCCTTTTGGCACTTTGATTACACCGTCTTCTGCACGATACTTGTAACTGTGAGAGCCTAGTGCCCCAAGAGAAATCAGGTTTCTCTTTAAACCAGGAACATGTCAGCACTTCAAGATTCTAACAACCCCGTCAAACATTCTAATTCTAACGTTACCGACACCACCAACAATCAACGAATGATTGTTCCCTAAATAGACAGTTCCTTGCATTGTCGTGTAAGTATCAAACCACTACTTGAACTGACACATGTGATAGCGCCAATATCGAGTACCCAAGAGTTTTTCCCACAGTATTAACTCACAAAAAATACATCTTCTCTACCACTGTTTTCACTATCGTCGGAATCGTTCACACCTTCAACAATGTTTGCTGCATTTTTCTTTTGATTTCCTTTCTTACCATTCAGATTTGAACAATCTCTCTATAATGACCCTGCTTACTGCATTCATAATAGTTTGAGTTCTTTACCTTTTATTTGGACCTCCAGTTCTTCCTTCTTAAAGAACTCGCTTTGCTTCTAGATCTTCCCCTAGTCATAAAACCTTCCCCTTCAGCCTGATTGTCTGGCTGCAACTGTCTCAACTCTTTTGATTTCAGTGCCCTTTTTACATCTACTAGCGATAATTTATCCTTACCATACATTATGGTATCTGCGATATTTTTATAGGGAGTTGGTAACAATCTCAATATAAACAAAGCTTGATCCTCACCCTCAATGTTGATATTTATGTTCTCCAAGTCCATTATAATTGATTTAAAATTATTTAAGTGATCATTTATGGACATACATTCTTTCAATTTGAAGCGTACAAGCGCTTCTTCAAGTATAATTGGTTTACTACTGATTACTCTGAGTAAATATCTCCTAGCTTCTTCCATTCACAATAAACAATATTCTTACCACTAATCTCACGAAGAACATTGCCTTTCACACTCATTAAAATCCAGCACAAAGCCCTGTCTTGAAGATCTTGTTTCTCCTCTTCTTTCATATATTCTGGTAACTTATTATCCACAACCTTCCACAACCCTTACAGTACCAATGAAGATTTCAGTTTAATCTTCCATAATGCAAAGCTGGATCCCCCATCAATTTTTTCAACCATGTATTTTGTTGTTGTAGACACCATTATGAAACCCTAATTGCAAAAGCCTTAATTTCACAACGTGGCTCTGATACCAAATTTGTTATAAATAACTATACAATTTATCACAAATGGCTCAAGCACAGAACACAAATAAAGGACAGACTGAAAAGAACATAGGATTTAATGTGGTTCGATGATTGTCTAGAAAAGGGTTACAAATTTCAGGTTGTGTTTTTGTGTAGTCCTATTAGTTTATTTATAAGGAATAAATAAAACTTACTAGATGATGAGCCTAATGGGCTCATACCACAAGACTAAAAATTATATTGTCACAACACTTAATTGTAATGCCGAACATAGTACATGGTCAATGCACAATGACACTATCATAGCTACAAAACTGTACTGCCGAACATAGTAAACTGTCAAGGAATTATTCGAATCATTCACAACATATACTATAGCTCCCATGAAAATACTATTGAAAAGTTGTATGAAGGTATAATTACTCACATATTGTTTTTACTGAAACAATTTTAACTTTTGTAAATTCAGATAACTAGGGAAGAAGACGATGTTCAACATCATTGTATTGTGCAATAAAAATATTTCAAAGCGTAGTATCATTACGTTGCGGAATGTATACTATGAAGTTTTGCAGGACATTTGTCAGTTATATTTTGCAATTGTATAGTAGGATACAAAACTCGTATAAATATGTTTACAAAACTTAGTTTGCTTGGTTTGGTTATTCGCATGTTAATCATGTTTCACAATACACTTATCAACTGTTTTGCACATGTAATTGACATAGTTAGGACGCTACAAAATTTCAAATGTATTGCGTCATTGCGTTGGTGCATAACCGTAGAAATTCGTTAACGAATGATAAATTTCACATAATACGCCATCCATTTAACGTATAATATTATATTTATTTCTACTTTTTATTTCGCCACCTAATGGGCGAATAAAACTAAATATTTTACCAAAGCACTGGCCTAATATTTTTGGCTATTCCAACCATCGATATATTATTTTTGCTAGCACCCATTTGTTGTTTTGTGTCGTGGTAGTAAGATTTACGTGAAATATTGACTTTAGATGTTTGTTTTTATCGTGTTCCAATCAGACCACGAATACTGAAATCTATGTCAATGCTTGTAAATCTAAATTATATACATGTGAAACCTTATATGATTTACATGTGAAACCTGTAGTATGTATGTTGCAAAAAAAGCATTTATATACGCAAAATCGACCATACGTGTTTCGCCACATTGGTAACAAGTAAAACTAGCTGTTTTACCAAGGCAATAATGAATTATTTTTTAGCATTCCAACCACATATATTGATTTTGTTAGCCCCTATTTTTTGTTTTTGTTTCGATGGTAGCGAGATCTATGTGAAATATTAACTTTATATGTTTGTTCTTATCGATTATTAACCAAGACGACGAATACACAAATCTGTTTTGATGCTTCCAAAATATATTACAATATACATATGAAATCTATTATGATTTATATGTGAAACTTGTAGTATATATGATGAGAAACAAATAGAACTTATATATATGAAACTTGCTTTACTTATGTTGCCACATCGATGATGAATAATACTAAAATGTCGCCAATGCAATGTCAAATTATTTTCGACCATTCTAACCACCAATCTATTTGTTTTGTTATAGTCTTTTTTTTTCGCGATAACAAGATTTGAGTGAAATATTGACTTTAAATGTCCTTAAAATCTTATATAATATACATGCAAAACCTATTTTTATATATGAGAAACTTGTAATATTTTTGATGCGTAACAAAAGATAAATATTTTACACAAAATATGTAAAACATTATTATACGCATCACTTGTAATATGATTGGTCGGAAGCCAACCAAAATATGTTTCACAAATGATGGTTGATAAGGGCAAAAATATTCGAAAGGACAAATTGGACATAAATTGATATTTATTTCTTCGTGTATTTTGTATAATTATCATATATTTATTAGTTAATAGTCCTAACGGGATTAGGACTATGGCCCAACGTCTTCGTGATACTTACAAAATCTACTGTTTCTATTTCCCCTCAGAGTTTGAATATGGAAAGGCTTACGAAATTGCATATGACCATGAGTTTTAACATATATAGTAGCCATACATTCAGTCAGATCTGCAAAATAATTTGGTCCAATCCACTTGTTGGATATTGGCCTAGCAACTTGGTGTGTACTATACGTTTGCTGATTTAATCTAGACCTCGAAGGATACTGATTTGTTCGAGGAGGTTGAGTAGTAATAAGTGATCTTTGAAACTGATTCTGTTCGAGCTGATCACTAAATCCTATTTCTGATACCCGAGTTTCTGGGGAGAAGCCCTATTCGATACGCTGCTAAAACCATGAAATATTTATAATATTCCATATCTATTTTTATCTTAACAAAACAATTGGTATTATTTTTCAAACTTTCCCCAACCTTTTGTTTGCAGTATATTATGATATCTCAATTAGCTCGAATTTTTTTACTTCCCACAAAATGCTTCCAGAAAACATTCCAGAACATGTCAATGTTTTTTATATAACCTTGCGGAAGTCGATTATACCACTTTAAAACAACACCCTCAAAAGTTTGAAAGAATTACTTGCACAACAACTTGTCATCATCATCTAAATTAATCATGAAAGTTTTGAATTGCTCAATATAACTGTCAGGATCTTGTGTCCTATCAATTTTTTCCAACTTAGAAATGTTAAAATGTTTTGGAAGGTTTCTAGAAAGTATTTTTGCAAACAAAGGACAAGACCTCCAATTATGGCATGCTCTGTAAACATTAGCTCTTGGACCCTCGTGAGCCGTCGCATATAGACCTTCATCGGAAGGAACTATGTATTTCTTACTTGCACGATACTGAAAATTTTGACTTACTGATTGATTTTGAACACAGACAACGCTATTTTTCTTTGCATGGTCCTCAGAAACCTGTTATTTCACTTTCTAGTCTTTAGTCCGATGACCCGATCGATGCTCTTTTCTATGCCTCTTCACATATTTCTTTTTAATGTCTTTCTTCATATGATAATTTGTTTCTGGAGAAGATTCAATAGAGTCATAGAGTGAATAATCACTTGACTCAGAAGATTCATACCTATACATTGGCTTTATCTTTTTCCTCGGAGAATAACGATGATGTCTACGGTATATGTCCTTCCTACTGATTCGATGATAGTGATCTGGTTCATATTTTTCAGTTTCATTTTCGCTTCAGACTTCAGACCGATTCAGAGTTCAACTTTTCAATTTCTTCCAACAACTCATTTCTTTGAGGGACCAACACAGACTCTTCTAAATTTCACCAGAGTGTTGATCATCATGTGTTGATCAATTTCCACATTATTCTGAACAGGGTTTTCTTTGAACTTTTTTCCAGTTACCAAATCTTAATTCATGTCTAAATCTCCTCGAATTTCCATCACTTTTCTTTCACAATTTCAACAAGGTTTTGAAAGACGATTCTGAGTACCAAATCATTCCCACAGACGACGCCGGCGATAGTTCTAGAAATCTTTGAGGGAGGTTTTAGAGTAAAACAATGCTTAGAGGACTAAATCGTGATTGAGATTACTTAGTTAATATTTTAAAAAGAGAAAATTATATTTTTAGAGAGAGAAAGTAAGAGTAATAATTGTGTAATTATTAATCAATCACCATTTCCCAAAAAAGGGTGGTGCTTTTATAGTACAAATAATAAGTACCACATGTCTAACAATTCACTAATTGTGGTCTCATCTTTAAGTCTATTGTTTGCCATAAATTATTTCTTTTATATTACATAATTATCAATTTCTCATAACAGACTTTCTTTACTACAAAAAAACCCCTAACTTTCTAAGATCTTTATTCTTCCCTTATCAGTAGCCTCCCCATTCCTTGTGAGAATGTTTAAACAAGGACTGTTGCATGATTACTATTATCTTCATTCAAATTTTGCTCGTTGTTATTCGTTAGATTTTAGTTGACTGTGATGGCCAGAGAGCGAATTTTTAACCTTAGAACTCTTTTTATTCATAATAAAAATCTCCCCCGGATTTTAAAAATATTATATTGGGCTTCGACACCCTTCAAAGCCCACTCTTCCCCTATAAATATTCTTGCTTTACCATATATCATCTCAACATCTTTTAGAAAGAGAAAGCTTTGTAGAAACTACTATAGAGAGAGAGAGAGAGAGAGAGAATAGTTTATGGCAAGGAGTTTTCGAATACTAGAGTGGTTAACTATTAGCCAAAAATTTGAAGAAAGAAGAGCTGCTGGTTTATACGTCGCACCTGAACCCTAGCCCCCAGAAGTTTTTCATTACGGTACCTGGCCTCTTACGAAAATGTCAACAACGATTATACCTTCAAATATGTGCTCTCAGCCCCCTAGTCATTCTTGCTTAGCCATTTATAAGAGTGACTCTAAAATCATAGAAAAAGATAAGCATTCAAGAGGATCCTCTTCGAATAGAAAAATGCATCATAAAGATAACAAGCATAAACACCAGAGTAGCAGAAGGTGTAGAAAGTATCAACACTCAAATTATCATAAATAGGGTCCCTGAAATCAAAATCTCATTAACCAATTTCTAGAAAATACGAACAAAAGAATCGGTATCCGCCTGACTTTTTAGGAAGATTACATGTATTATTATCAAATTACATATTCAGGTATATAAGAGAAGCTGAAGATTTTCTATTAACTTGGACTTTAAGTGTTCATGACCGCAGAAAAGGCTTCCTAACATATTTTTACTCAATAATATTATTTTTTCCTTGGAATGACTAGCCTTTGGAAATGTGGAATGAGCTTCAACAATAAGAGTATTTGCATATGTGATAGTTTCTTTAGTAGTCACAGTCACGTCAAGGAAACACAAGGCCGAGGGTTTCGTACATTGACATGTTTATGCCATATGTCAGAAGCTATAAACATTTGAGGGGCCATACCTGGTGTGGATTATTTCAGTTTAAGGGTAATTTTGTCAGGTGTTTTGTGGTGTTTCAAGGGTATTTAATGTTTAAGTGGTTTGTAGTGAGAGATTTGAGCTGCCTAGTTGTATTAAATTTTCATTACCCTCATTAATGAAAGTGGTTGGGTATTTATACCGTTAATTATGGGTCTCATGGGTTTTCGGGTCAAACTCATGAAACCGGGTCGAATTCAAAAACCCATTAGTTTATTAAGCAGGTTAGTAATTAGCTTAGTCATAAAGTGATTAGTTTTTAATACTTTAGTCCTGTTCGGATGGTTCAGCGGGTGGTTTTTGTCCAAATTGCCCCTGTCCGGTTTCTACAGTGAGTGGTGAGAAAATCCTGACTCATCAGTAGCCCCTTTTTTTAGGTTATGTTCAAAGGCCTTTGACAAGACCTAAAAAATCGCTCATGAGCACCTGTAACAATGTCCGGACAGATTTCGATTTGTATAACGGATTTATCCAGACTGGAAAATCTCTCAGAAGCTCAAAGGTTTTGTCATAGATCGTGCGACACGTGTCCCTTCCTGATTTGCCTCACCAGTCGTTTTTCTCCTAGAATGGCGCTTCCACTAACCTAAAAAAGTAACCTCTTCAATTAATGCTGGTGATGTCAGCGCCGTCTTTAATCATTACTCTATATTTTCGAATTCTCCTAGGTTTCAAGGTATCTTTTGTCTCTTTAGTATAAATCAAATCATTTGCACTGTTTTACCATCTTCAACATCTTTTCACTTCTAATATTCAAAGCATTTATCTCTCTTTTCCAAAAACCCATTTTAGTGTAAGTTTATGTTTACAGCAAGAAACGCTCTAGTAAAAGGTGGGTGGCTGAATCTGTCGGAGTTAGAGAAAGCACAAAGGGTCGAACGAGAAAGGCGCATTGATGCATGCCTCCCAGTCTCTGCTATTGACAAATCTGAAACACCAAACTCAGAGCCTGATCGAGGTTCGTATTCTGCAAGAAGCTCCAAACCTAGAAGGTTATTTCAACCTAGTCTTTCACCGATCATCTCAGGCTCATCGGTCCAGGAGTCGGAGCCTATTGTTGAACAAGAGCAAGCAGTTACAAGTACTAGGAGACCCTTTATATTCATAGCCATGGGATCGGATGCTGACGTCTCCCCAGAAAAGCTAAACCTTCGACGAAGAGGCCGCTTAGTAAAAGACCAGGCTATTGCTCCACAGTCTAAATCTCCAAAATCCGTGCCTTCTAAATCTTGGGCCAAAGATAAAATTTTAGGGTCAGAAGCGCCCATTAAAGTTCCTAAGGACAAATTGTCTGGTCCAGAGGCCACCAGTTCAAGCCTTCGAAACGAACCCTCCGGATCTGAGCCCCAGCCGGACTCCAGACCACAAAAAGAAAGAAGTGCTCAGCCATCCGGACAACTTACTGAGCCAACCACTAGCACTTCCCTCCCCAAAACAGCTGATAACCCTTCTATGGTAATGGAAGACGTAATGGAGGACAGTGTTGAAGAAGCCCCTTTTGAGACCGACGTCTCCGGGCAGACAAGTGAGACTGCCATTGTCAAGAAAAGCAAGGGCAAAGAGAAGCTATGCTTGAAACACCCGGACCTGCCGGAGTGCCTCGTTGGGAAAGTGGGACCTTGCTTCCACAAAGTGAGTGTGAAATATCTACTAGCCATGCAGAAGATCAATTATGCTTTTATTCACACAGCTGAACTAGGCCGGATCTGGACGAAGTGGGGGATCCCAGAAAATGTTAAAGTGAGGATACCGGTCGATCCAGAGACGCCAATGGATTGCAAGCTCAATGAGATAGTTTTATTCACAGAGTTATTCAACTGGGGGCTTAGGTTTCCCTTGGACTCAAAGATCGTTAGATACTTCCATCTGATAAAACTCTGCCCAAGCCAACTGAGCCCCAACGCTTGGTACACCCTCATGGCCTGCATCATGGCCTCCAGGCTCTCTGGAATCCTGCTTCCGATGGAGCAATTTGCTGTTGAGGCCAGCCTTTGCAGAAACCATGTCATCTCCTTTTACCATTACAATATGGGTGACAATTACAAAGTGGTGGATGACTTGCTTGAGTCGGAGAAGAACTGGAAGACTCAATTTTTGTTTATCAGTGGTGCTTGGGAGAATGGGAGGAAGATTAAAGCTAGTGACAATCCAAGCATGCTTATCAGCAGATGGAAGAGCACATGTAAACACCAAGGGGAAGGACCAAGGAAGGATTGATGCTGCTTTGCTACAAGTGGTAGAAAATGAGAATACCAAAGTGGTAGTTGGATCTCCAAAGCCCCCAAAAGCTCCCAGGAAAGATCGAAAACGGGCAGAAGGTGGAGATAAGGAGGCTAAGAATAAGAAAACCTCAAAGGGAGATGAAATTTCTCTCCGGCCTGGAGGGGACTTTCACACTGGAGAGAGCGCCAGAGGGGACATCAACATTGATGGGGTAGACGTCAGTGGCCTTCAAGGGATTGGCCTTTACTTCGAAGACCTTGAGAAGGATGACTTTTCTGGCCCTTACCTCCCCCCAAGATCTTCGAACATAGTCACTTTCAATGGTAAATATTTTTCTGTTTCAGGAGAGAAGGATATGGTGACTCACTCCTTGTTGAGCAATATTCAACCGGTGCTCAACTTGGAGAAGCAAGTTCGAAACCAGTCAGCCATCATCAACACACTCAATTCTGACAAGGAGAGTTTGTCTAACGACCTCCTTACTGCCAACCAGAGTCTTGAGGCATTAAAGAGAGAAAATGAGGAGCTGAAAAAGGAGAAGGAGGACTTGGCCACCAAGCTGGCTACTTCAGAGGGGGTTGTGAAAGAACTTCAATCCAAATATTCTGACTTGGAGAATAATCTTTCTACTTCAAAAGAGGAGGTGAAGGCCAAAGAAAATATCATTCAGACCCTAACTAGCGATAAAATTTTTCTTGAGGATGTTGTGTCTAAGGCCAAGAAAGAAAAAGACGACTTGGTAAATGATTAAGAGAAGACAATCCAAGCCAGGATTAATGCATACACCAGCAAGGTGATAGACTCCCAAGAGGAAAGGTATGCCGAAGTCAAATCGGACATGGTCTTGCTCTTTCATGAGAAATTTCTGAAGAGGACACTGGGAGATTTATGGCAATTCGTGGAATATGAAGACCTCCCTCACCATACTATGGCTGATGGTGATAAGCACGACTACTCCAGTGGTTGGGATGATACCACTGATGAAGATGAAAGGATTGGAGAGAGTCCAGATGAGGAGATCGCGGATCCCAAGAAGAAACCAAGTGAGGCTGGGCCATCCAAGAAAGCTTAGCCTTAAAGTTTTAACCATATTTCTCTTTAATTTTTGTGTAGACTAAAGTCCTTGGATGGCCAAGGAAATTTTGTAACCGTGCTCGGCCCTTGTCTGGACAAACCTTCTCTTCAAAACTCTAAATTCCTTGGATGGCCAAGGAATTTTACATATTTAATATCATTCCCCGGTATCCGCCGGGTAGTTTCATCTTACACAATTCTTATATTGTTTTATAGTTTTCCAATTTTGATGGCTCGTAGTTAAATGGCCTTCAAATATTTTAAAGTGAGAGTGTTTAAATTCTCCGATAAAAAATGTTTAAATGGTCATCACTACACTGAATTAATTCAATCTATTAGTCAACCCACTTCGAATTTTTTAAGAAGGCATTGAATTTTATTTAAAAACCTAGGCACCTCATTAAAACCTCCCCGCGCCACCAGGGTAGGAAAGAGTATGCCCCCAAATATTTACATGGATTTTAAACAAGTAAATATTTACATAGTCTTTATTCTAAATACAACCAAAGGTGTTCAATGTTCCAGGGGTGATTTAAAATTCTTCCATCTTTATCTTTGAGCCTGTATGTCCCAGGCTTAAGCTTTTCAGTGACCACATAGGGTCCTTCCCATGTTGGAGCTAGCTTGCCGAACTGCTTCTTCTTGGTATGTAGGAATACGTTTCTCAGCACCTTATCACCTGACTGAAAATCCCTCCTTTTAACTCTGGAAGCAAATCTGCTTCTCATCAAACCCTGATAGTGTGTGGCTCTAAGGTGAGCCTTGACTCTTCTTTCTTCCATCAAGTCAAGCTGGCTTCTGATTGCCTCTTCATTAGCTTGTTCGGAAAAATGGTGGACTCAAAATGAAGGGAGTATGGCCTCTATGGGAGCTATTTCATCCATACCATATACCAAGGCAAATGGGGATTCTTGTGTTATAGCCCCGGGAGTGGTCCGGTAAGCCCATAGTACTTCTTGTAGATAACTTGGGCACTTTCCAGCAACCCCTTCTAGATTCTTTTTAAGACCAAACATGATGGTTCTGTTAGCTACTTCAACTTGACCATTTGCTTGTGGGTGAAAAGGATAAGAGAAACAGTGTTGAATTCCTTTAGAGGCACAGAAATTCTCCACATCCTTGTTATCGAACTGTGGCCCATTGTCTGTGGTTATCTTTTGTGGAACCCCAAATCTGCAGCAAATATTAGATATGATGAATTTTATCACAGCTTTCGAAGTAGTTCCTGCCAATGAGGCTGCTTCAATCCACTTTGAGAAGTAATCAATAACAACTATTATAGTTCTGCATCCTCCAGATGCCATGGGTAGAGGTCCCACCAAATCTAGCCCCCAACGAGCAAAAGGTATTGGCTCAGAGATTGACTCTAATGGAACAGCTGGGATATGAATTTCATTACTGTATCTTTGGAATGGATCATACTTTTTCACCAATTCCTAGGCATCTTGCATTATGGATGGCCAATAGTACCCTGCTAACAAGACCCTTCCGGTTAGAGCCCTGAATCCACAGTGTGTTGATCCCTCGCCATCATGCAATTCGGAGAGCACCATTTGGGACTCTTCACACCCCAAACATCGTAAAAGAGGCCTACTAAAGGATTTTTTGTAAAGAACATCTCTTAGGATGATAAAGCCACGAGCCTTATACTTTACTTTTCTTGCCACTAGTTTTTCCGAAGGTAATATGCCATCTGAGAGGTACTAGAAAAGAGGAAATCTCCAATCTTGAGGCTGATTTACTTGTATATTTAAACTTTCTTCTTCCTTATTCTGACTGAGTTGAATGGATGGGCATTCTTGCACATGAATCCATGGGTATGACTCAGAATAGGCTATGGTTGCCAAGGAATCTGCTAGCATATTTTCTGTCCGGGGTATGTGCTCATAGGTGATGTTTTTGAAATTAAGTGCCACTTCTTTAAGGACAAATAAATATTTAACCAATTGCTCCTTTTTGGCCTCGGATTGACCTTGTGCATGATGGATTAGAAGCTGGGAATCGCTCATCAGCCTGACCCTTTTAGGTCCACAAATTAGAGCTAATTTCAAGCCTGCTATAGCAGCTTCATATTCAGACTCGTTGTTGGAAGCCCTGAAAGCGAAGCATATAGCTTGATACATTTTGTCACCGTACAGAGAGGTTAAACATATTCCAGCACCACAGCCCATGGTACTTGATCCTCCATCAGTCTGGATAACCCATACTTTCTTAGTTTTTTCAACTGTTGCTTGTTTGGTGTCCCTGTCTGAGTGAAATTCCACTAGGAAATCAGCAACAGTCTGAGCCTTGACTGTTGTACGAGGGGAAAAATCAATATCATAGTCCCCCAAATCCACCGACCACTTGGTCATTCTTCTTGAAACATCTGCCTTTTGAAGAACGTTTTTCAAGGGAAAAGACGTCCGGACAATGATCGAATGAGACTGAAAGTAGGGCCTCATTTTCCTAGTAGCAATTAATAAGGTCAATGCTAGTTTTTCAAGTTTCAAATATCTTTTTTCTGCATCAATCAAGCTTTTGCTGATATAGTACACCGGACGAGGATAATTATCCACCTCCCTTACTAGCACTTCACTTAAGGCGCAATCAGAAACTGCCAGGTATATGTAGAGTATCTCTCCATCAACAGGCTTAAACAAAGTTTTAGGAGAGGATAAGTGCTTCTTAATTTCATCAAAAGCCCGGTCACACTGGGGAGACCAATTAAACTCTTTTGCACCTTTCAAAGTTTGAAAAAAATGGGGCACACCTATCCGAAGACCTTGAGATAAAACAGTTTAGAGCAGCTAACCTCCCTGTCAATCTTTGTACTTCTTTAATATTCCGGGGAGGCTCCATTTGCAATAAAGCACTAAGTTGGTTTGGATCAGGTTGTATGCCCTTCTCACTTATTACATACCCTAAGAATTTTCCGGACTGCACCCCGAACACACACTTTTCTGGATTTAATTTTAAATTTACCTTTACCAAGTTGGCAAAGGTTTCTTGGAGATCTGCTAAGTGTAGCTCTTCATCCACATTCTTTACTATCATGTCATCAATGTAGACTTCCATGTTTCTTCCAATCTGATTAGCAAAAGCCTTGTTGACTAATCTCGGATAAGTAGCCCCAGCATTCTTTAACCCAAATGACATCACCTTGTAACAATGGAGGCCCCTATCAGTAATAAACGCAGTATGTTCTTGATCCCTCAGATCTACTTGAATTTGATTATACCCAGAGAAGGCATCCATAAAGGACAACAGCTTGTTCCCTGATGTGGAGTCCACCAACTGATCAATTCGGGGGACCTAATATAAATATTTTGGGCAAGCTCTGTTGAGATCTGTGAAATCGATGCACATACGCCGCTTACCATTTTTCTTTTTTACCAACACCGGATTGGCTGTCCATAAAGGGTATTGAGATTCCTTTATGTGCCCCATTTTAGTAAGTCGGTCAACCTCTTGAACTATGACATCGGCCTTTTCCTTAGAAAAAGCTCTCCTCTTTTATACAACAGGTGTTATATCCCTCCGGATGGATAATTGGTGTGATATAATGTCTGCTGGCACTCCGGTTACATCAGCATTGCACCAAGCGAAAACATGCTGATGGTTTTTCAAAAAGGCTAACACTTTACTCTTTAATTCCGATGTCATCTTGGACCCGATCTTGACACTTCTTCCTTCAGCCAGAGAGTGAGTTTCAACTTGTTCAATAAGTATTTAAAAACCAGGGGTCTCTCTGGGGTCATCAATTTCACCCTCTCCCCACAGAGGGCCCCTCAAATTGCTAATCCTCACTGATCCGAACTGCCCCCAAAGTTCGAGGGGCCAGTGCTGTTGCATAACACTCCCTTGCCCCCAAAGTTCCTGTAGTGCTTTGATTCTTTCTGCTATTCTTTTCCTGCGTAACTGTAAACCGAAATTATAGTTACAAAAGTATATGAAAAAAGAGGTGCACAAATATTGAGCAAAATCGCATGAACCAATATACATAAATCACTCGTCAAATAAACAGCAAAAATGCATCAACTATAATACATAAATCGAATCCAAAGAATCAGAACTTAAAACCGTAGTTGTTACTAAAATCGTGTATCAGATGGCCACAAGAACCACAAGATGGCAACAGAAACTAAGGTTGAATGTTCGTATCGAAAATCGCGCATCCAAAATATCAAACAAAACGCATTGTTCCCAAAAAACAAACAAAATACATCGTTCCCAAACACCGCCTTATCTTGTTCCCGAGTTTTGTCTTCTCCGAGTAATCACTGAAATTAGTCACTTTCAAGCTTAAAGTGCGCTTCTTTTTCCACAAGCAGATATCGAAAAGAAGAGAAAGAGAGGGAAAAGTTACGTTGGTGCATATGGAATCAATAGGGCTATGGAGGTAGACTACTAAAACGAATTCAAATTTTGAATTTTTGGTGGAAAAGACACTGACCAAATTTTGAGGTTAGTTGAGGGATAAAATAAAAGTTGGGTATTGGAAAGGAATTAGTTTGGTGAAAAGGGTGTTTAGTAGGCATAGAAAATATTTGAAGTATTAGATGATAATAAGATTTGTGAGAAGGTATTAAGTGTGACATTTCCCTAAATCTTAACCCTAATATCTTAAGTCAATGTTTTAGAATGTTTTACAAATTAAAGGTTAAGATCAAAAGAATCCAAATGTCACGATGTAAAAAGCTTAACATACAACACACATGCAATTAGTATTAAAACCGTTACACGTGTTAAATGAACTCTTGACTCATCCAAGAAATATGCAAATAATTGTCATTTACTACTCCAACATTTATTAAATTTTCATTTTAAGTGAATATTTTTATGTTTAGACATAAAATTTGAAGTAAAAAATTGGAAAAAAAATCCAAAAATAAAAGAAAATATCGGATATGAAATTCTAGGATTACTCGCTCTTCTTAACTTTGAACGGGCTAGGGGCTACCCAATCTCACAAGCAATTTGAACTAGTTTTTTCATATCTCAACTTCCTGTTAATGATAACTTACTAAAGTCCTATGAAATAACTAACTACTAGTAGATAAAAAAAATGAGGAGTGGTACCTACATGCGTACTCTTTTCTTTTTAGTAAAATTGAATTTTTTTTCAAAGAAGATTTGGTCGGTGAATAAGTTTTAATGAGACAAATATAAAATCGTTAGATTTCAAATTTTTTACTGGTTCAACCATAATTGGCTAAGTAGTTTGACTCGACATGACTTCAATTAAACATGCACATTAAATAAAAAACCCCTCAAAACAGATAAGATTCGACAATACATCAAAATACCAAAAAAACAGAAATCACCTTGGCCAAATAAAAATAATAAAAGTTATAGTCATTTCCACTACAAAAAGAAAATCAAAATTCTAATCCTTCTCGATGCTCTTGCAAAATTTTTAAAAAAAACAATACGGATAAAATTTGTCTAAATTAAAACTCATTATAATCATCTATAACTTAAAATTATGATTTGAAAAAATATGGATAAACTATAGCATTTAGATCAAAACTCAATTAATTTATTTTGTCCAAATCCCTATCTATATATAACCTCTCTCTTTTTTATCTAACCTAATCTTTTAGTATCACATTTATCTCTAAATTCAAAATAACTTATTCTTTAACCACCTCTTTATTTTCTATTAAAATGTTTGCATCGTTTCATTCATTAGAAATATAAAAATCTATGATAATCACTATTAATTCCAAATGAAGAAAATAGGTTTCATTCTGGTTAAGTGAGCATTAAACATATCAAAATCAATTGACATCTCTATTAATTTCAAGAGAAGAAAATATAATTTATATTATAATAAACGGTCAAGTTTATTTGGGTTAGGGATGTTATTTGATAAGCCAATATAGATAGCAAAGAACCAATGTCTATGCTGATTACCAAAGCTGTTGGCCAAGCCTGGTGTATAAGCTATTTAGAACCAAATTATAAATAACTCTTAAAAGCTCCTTCAAACTAAAGGTTAACTCTCCATCATTAATCACTCTTTGTGACCCAATACACCATAAAAGTGACAAAACTGGGACCTTCTACTCCTATTTCCCTTCACCGATCAACTTTTTTGTCTTCTTTGACTAAAAACATAAGCTTTATAGAACTCATTTTGTTGATTTTGGTTTTTTAATACTAAAATTGCTTGCCTTCATATGTCTGGCCAAACTGCCAATTCGACGGAGCAACATTGTACGAAGTAAGTGTTAGTCCGTTACTCGTCGTTACCTCGAACGACAGAGGTTGTCCTTTAAGGTTAACATTGCACTGCCAATTCTGTCCCCAGTTTCTTGCCATAGGTATCCATCCTGTTCTTGATCCTTTAACTTTGACACCAACAACTTCACCATCTAGTCCAACATTGGTGATCAAGATCTGATAAAACCGAGAACTTCCACTCACTGTGTATCTTAATCCGCCAGTCCGTTGACAATTGACCCTGCAAAAAACGCAGATACCTGATTGTATTCTAAGCTTGTATATAGACCCGAGTTTGTTCCGAAAATTTTGTTAACACAAAAGATGTACAAGTTTCAATATTTTAAGTGCAGCTGATGTAACCTCCACTAATGGCAGTGTTCTGTACCATCAGGAGGGCTTGTTTAGCCACATTTTCAAAGACAAAATGTAAGTTTCAAATTTTCAGTAGGGTGCCAAAAAGGGGTACCCAAAAAAATTGCAAGAAAATGAAAATGAGGCCTCAGCGTGTCATATCTTTTAGTTACCTTCTATATTGCACTGGCACATTATCAGCTTCCTTCTCTGCAATTTCGGCAAAAGCTGCGGCAGACATCTCAAAATGTTGTTTGGGAAAATTGCACCAACCACCATAATCAGCCGAAAGGCCTAAATTTGGTGGACAAAAATCGGTAGCAGTGACAACAACAGAAGGACTTCCTTGTAGACACCACAATATGTGATCAACACATCTAATCTCAAAACAAGCCCCACAAGTATTCCCTCTATTGAACAATATGGTACTTAGTCCAGCACTGTATTTCCCATAACTAGTCATTTTTAAACCACCATACCCACAAGCACCTTCTGTAACATCAAACACACAAAGGAAAAATAAAAAAGTTTCATTCTTTATCATAAAGTCTTGAAATTTAGGAATAAAACACCTTAACATTACTAACACCAAAATCATCTTAAAAATGTAGTCTTGAGATTATATTTCAGGATAATTTTGGGAAAAACATACCTGTCATGATTGACATGGACCCATCAGTGTCTTTAGAGTAGGTTGATGTTGCTGTCTTCCATTCCTCCTCCTTGGCATTAAGCTTGCAGACTCGAGACAGAATCAAGAAGACAAATGTGACATGAAGAACACCCATTTTAAATACCAGGGAAGAGAAATGTAAAATGTGTTGCTTTTCTTTTCTTTTTCCTTATGGGGATTGCTGCTGCGAGCTGAAGAGTAAAAGAAAATTCTTTCTAGGTCATTTCATTTGAATCTCACATTTATACTGTTTTTGTTGAATTTTCCTTTTTCACATATTTTATATTTTTCTCTTTTTTATCATAAATCTACTCTTTCAATCTTTATCAAATAATATATATATATATATATATATATATATATATACCATCCAATCTTAAATATGTAGGACTTATTCAAATTCTTGAGTGTCTTTATTTGTAGGCCACAATAGTGGCCGGAATAGACCAAATTGTGTACGAATTAAGGGGGATTGGTTTGGTTGACAATATTTTGCTCTTCTTTTGAGAAGAGAAAAAAAAAACACTTCACAAGAAAAAAGGACATTTGATTAATTAAGCACTCAACGAGAGTAAAAACACGCGCACACACAAAAATCAAGTGAATTGACGATCAATTTTAACTTTAAAATAGAAAATGTGCTTGCTGAACAATATTTTCATTGTTCTTCCCTTATTTGATATGTATGATTGCTAACTACTAAACCAATCGTCTTTTTCTGCACTAACACGAAATCGGACAACAGATGTCCTCAAAAGGAACAACGGAAGTAACAGGAGTATTCTTCCCTTTATCGCGAAAAAAGACGCTAGATTTGTTGTCCGAGCTTTGACAGTCTCCGCTTCCGTTATTACTATTGTTTTGCTGTTTCGCGAAGTGATACGAATCAAAAGTTGATTGTTCGAGTGTTCCTTCTCTGTATACGAACACGCTTTCTTCTTCCTCCATTCTTCGCCATTTCCTTTTCTTGTCTTCCGTCCGATAAAGCGGCATTCCCCTGTTAATCAATGATAATTCACACAACAATTAAATAACCACTCTTATCTACTTGTTTAAGTACAATGCAATATTCTATATATAAGTGTCAGCTAAGATGCTTAAGGCTATGGCCTTAATTTAACACTAATACATTTTTTAGTACTATGACCTAAAAGTCTAAAACCTCCTTTTATCTTGTCATTCTTTTCTTTGTGTCCTAAGGCTTGTATTTGTCCATTTGAAAGCCAGGCTTTACTTACTTCATGTTTATGTCATTCTACTAGTTCAAACCTCCAACCTACTAGCTCGGCTTCAGTACACAGACATCTGTTACAGCTTAAACATGCTATAAACTTTGTTGTCTGTCAATGAAGATAAAACCCGAGCTTCATTGTTAACAGATAAATGCATTTAGTTAAGTGATTTTAGCCCATATAAGACGAGGGACAAATATAGCATATCTCTAGAAGAGATACATAGGAATATAACTAAATTTGGCTATATTCTAAGCTCCCAACACGACTAGTAGACAAGAAGAACCTGATTCGTTTTCAGACGGAACTTATCTCGATATCATATAGCTTCTATTAGATGTTATACGTTGTCTCAGCATTCAATTCATATGATATTTCGTTTTAAGACTACCAAGAAGACAAACTAAGATGTCTTAGGTGCAACCAAAGTTCTACACGAGATAGATATGAGAATGATTAATGGTATATTAGTAAAAACAGATCTAATGCTTTTTAGAAACAGAAAGAAAACAAAGTCATGCCGGTTTTCGGGTTCAAACGGACAATCTCGTACTAATACGAAAATCGTAACGGACAATCTCGTTCTATTGTAACAATCGATAATATTGTAACAATCTCATACTAATACGGAAAATCGTAACTGACAATCTCATGCTAATACGGAAATGGGATACGTTCATACAAAGATAGGATCCGTTCATTATTAGACATCAATCGTAATTCTTCTACTATTCTCAACCAAAAATGATAAGGTTTTGATATATTATTTTGGTATCAATTAAGAAACAAAAACCTCTGAGGGCACGGAATTTGCGAGTAAACATTGGCAGCCAATAGAAGCTAGCAAAAATAGTTAAACAATCCTAAGAATTAGGCATATACAGCTACAAAAGATGATAGTTTTCACAAAATCCTGAGAAAAAAATAAATAAAGCACCTAATAGAAACAATTTAAATTTGGAGTATCAAATAGAAAAATGGTGAGATATAAAGGGACCAAAAGAAGGTTTTACCCTTTTCAGAAACATGCATGATGAAAGGAGGGTGTGTATTCATATCGTGTACATGATGATACTAAACATTAAATTTATTTAATTTTCCGAAAATATCATACTACTAGTAATTTGTATAATCTTTTACACTTTACACTGTCGATTTCTTTGGAAATCTTCATTGAACTCATCGAAATTGAAGAGATACAGCTACATAGCATAAACAGAGTTGTATGACATTCAAATTCAAATACACACACAACATTCAAAAACAATATATTCATAAATAATAGTAGTCATTAATTTATTCTTAAAAAGAAGAAAAGTTGAATAATCGGATCCGTACCTAACATGAAAAAGATCAGAGATATCACACATGTCGATGTAGAAATCAACAGCATCGAGAAACGCACGGTACGTGTAGATGTGTAGTCCGTCGATTCTGGGGTAAGGAAGACGAGGTCTCGGTAGAGAAGAAGTCGGTGGTTCCGATTTGAACCTGGTGCAGAAAGGAGCTGAGAAAACGTACTCTTTCCATCCGCCGCTATCGGGAAGGGCGACGAATCCCAAGGTGGACATGATCGGCTCCAGCTCGTCGTGAGTCATCAATGGCTTGAAGGTTTTAGTTAGCCAGAGAGCTAGTTTTCGCATACAGGCCTCCATTGTTGTGGTTTTTCTCGGTGTGTGTGTGTGTTTTCCGGTGCTGAAATCGAGAGGGAGAGAGAGAGAGAAGAGAGAGTGGGTTATGTATAGGGATCGGGATTTTTTGGAGGGTGGATTTTGAAACGGCCTTCTCTTCTTTCTTTTTAATTTAGTATTTAAAGATTTAAGGTCAAATCAAGTTTTGGTCATTTAATTTTGTACCGTTATCCTTTTTGGTCCTCTAATTTTATTATATTTCTATATATTGAATTTTATTATATTTTAATAATATTTCAAAATTATAATGATATTTTAACTGTATTCGTTTAGACCCAAAAATAAAATTTTAAAATAGCGTCTAGTTTGGAGTGTTGAAAAGATGAGTTTCTTCTCTCTCAATAAACTCTTTCTTTATATCTACTCTTTCTCTTTTCTTCATCATGAATACAACTTCAAAGCGACTTTCAACTGAAGAGTATCCTGCTCTTCATGGTGATATTGGTAATTCGCAAAACAAGAAGACTTATGCTGATATTGTCAAGTCATCTCCAAGATCAGGTATCAAGCCTGAGTTTTGTAAAGAATCGGCTGATCATTACACAATTCAATACACGAAGGATATCAAAGATCTTATGGTTTCTCAATCTTCAACTACGGTTATTGGAAAGTTTACTGATGGTATACCAAGGAAAACTGTGTTAGATGGTTTTCTTCAAGGTTTCAAATTTCAGGGCAGTTACAAGTATTCTACGCATGATTCCAGACATGTTTTCATTCAATTCCAGAGCAAAGAGGATGTCAGTAAGATCTGGACGAAGAACTATTGGAGAATTGATGAAAAATTAATGCAAATCTTGCGATGGGAACCAGACTTTGATAAAAGATATGAAAGCTCAATAGCTTTGGTATGGATACGTTTCGAACGAATTCCTGAGTTTATGTATAACGAGACGGTTATATATGATTTGGCCTCATCTATTGGTCCAACGTACAAAGTTATCATCCCCGATAACAAAGCAACTATGAACGCCTGTTTTGCTCATGTGGAAATTGATGTTTCGCAGAGATTGAAATTACAGAGTTTGGGTTGGTTTTGGCTCCAACGATGGTTGTTGGATTAATATAAGTTATAAGAATGTTGCTCCATACTGTAATGTCTGTTACCATATAGGCCATAAAGATGAGGAATGTAAAAAGGTTGAAAAGAAGAAACAACAGGTTAAAGAATCTGAAGAGGCTGAGAAGATTGGGAATCAAGTGGATGGTTCAAACACCAAGCTTGAATCAAATAATGTTGTTAATGAGTTGGACTTGCATCAGAAACAAATAACTCAAGATGGTTCAAGTAATGCTCAACCTTTTATTAAAGTTTATAGAAGGAAATTGAAATCGGTAATAGCCAGAAAGGATAAAGACTTGGATCCAAAAGACTGCAATGATATTGGTCAACAGAGTAACACTGATAGCAACATGGAGGTCATTGAAGCATTACATATGATAGACCATGATTTTGCGCAGAGCAACTTTAATATAGAAGACAACAAAACAGTCACAAAATGTGGAAACATTGGTGGCAATTGTGAGGTTTCCCCTACAAACTCGGACTACAATAGTGATTTTGGCTCTATTATATGCAGTAAAATTCGTTCTGAAATGAAAAAAAGAAGATCAAAGAAACTTACTATTAATTCTCTGCTCAAGAAGGGAGAAAAATCAACACAAAAATCTTTATCAGATAATGATAAAGATAACTAATTGGAATGCTCGTGGATTGAACAATAAGCCTACCTTGAGAAGGCTCATTTCCATTGTAAAAGAGAATAGGTAAAAAATTATGTCTATCCAGGAGCCCATGTCTGATGTGAGTAAGATGTCTGATGTTTCTGTGGTTCTTGGTTTCAAGAACTTTGTTTCAAACTGCTCTAACAAAGTCTGGATTTTTTGGGATGAAGATGTTGATATGAATGTTGTTGTGGACCATGATCAATTGCTTCATATGTCTGTGGATTATCCTGCTTGTACTTCTAAGTTCTTTTTTACTGCTATTTATGCTAAAAGTAATCGCATGCTTAGATTAGATATTTGGGATAAGTTGAAAGCTATTGCTACTAATGAGTTTCCTTGGATTGTAACTAGGGATTTCAATGCTATCACTTGCTCTGAGGATCAGGTTGGCTGTTCTACATTTGATCATATTGGCTCTTGTGATTTTAATGATGCTATCAGGCACTGTCAGCTTGAAGATGTTGGGTATATTGGCTCAAGATATACTTGGAATAGGGGAACTCGTTGGAAGAGATTGGACAGAACCTTAGCTAATGATGTGTGGATCAATAAGTTTAATAAAACTCAGGTGTTTCACATGGTTAGGACTTACTCTGACCATGCACCTTTCTTGATTCAGTCTAGCTTGATAGCTAATATTGAGAATTGTAAGAAGAACTTTAAGTTTATTAATGCTTGGTCGAATGATGACAGTTTCACTAGTACTATGAGACATAATTGGAATTTGGCTTGTAAAGGGAATAAGGGGAAGGTTTTTTGGTTCAAGTTAAAGTGATTAAAGAGTTGCTTAAAAAGGTGGAATGTCAATAAGTTTGGAAGCATCTTCATAAAGGTGAAAGATACTGCTGAGATGGTCAACAAAATGGAGGTTTTCTATCTTCAAAACAATAGTAATGATTCGAGAGCTGCTCTCTCTAAAGCTAATAGCTTGTATATTAAAGCTCTTAGAAATAAGGAAAGTTTTTGGCATCAGAAGTGTTACAGTGAGTGGCTTCGTGATGGTGATGGGAATACAACGCTCTATCATGCTTATGTTAACAAGAAAAGGAGAAGAAACAATATCAAAGGGATCAAGGATAATGGAGTCTGGATTGATAACCCTATTGAGCTTGCCAATTCAGCTCAGTCTTTCTTTAAATCTATCCTTTCTTCTAGATCTTTCAATAATATAGATAATGAATCTCTTTTGATGCAGGATGATATCTTTTCTAACATTCCCAGTCTTGTTAATATGGAGGATAATATTTCCATTACTAGGCAAACCATTAAAGAGGAAGTGTGGAGTGTTATATCTAAGATGAAAAATGAAAGTGCTCTTGGGCTTGATGGTTTTAATTTATTTTTCTGTAAAACTTGTTGGTCCATTATATGCAGTGATCTTTGTAATGCTTTCAACTTCTATCTTTCAGGCAATAGCTTTCCTAGTGGTGTCTTTGCTACAGGCATTTGTTTGATTCCAAAAACATCTAATCCTATTGCTTGGACAAATTACAGACCAATCAGTATGTGCATAATGTTTAACAGGATTTTCTCTAACCTTATTAACTCTCATTTAGCCATTATTATTCCTAATATTGTCTCTAAGATGCAGGGGGCCTTTGTTAGAGGTAGACTTATTCATGAAAATATCTTACTCACTAAAGAAATGATTCATGATATTGACAGAAAACCTAAAGCTGGCAATGTGATCATTCAGCTTGACATGACTAAGGCATTTGACAACCTTTCTCATGCCTTCATTCTGAAAGTTTTAGCTTGTTTTGGCTTCTCTGAAAACTTCATTGCTTTAATTAAAAACATGATTACAAACATTCATATATCTGTTCTAATTAATGGTCAAGTGAATGGTTATTTTAAGCAGATGAAGGGGCTTAGGCAAGGAGACCCTTTGTCTCCTAGCCTGTTCATATTAGCTGAAGATGTCTTACTCAGAGGAATATACAACCTTTTCAATAACAATAAAAGCCTGCACTATGCTGCTAGATCGAGTTTCTTGGTGCCCTGTCTTGCTTTTGCAGACGATGTTCTCATCTTCACAAACTGAAGCCTTCCTCTATTTCTATCCTGAGCAATCTCCTTGATAAGTATCAGATCATCTCTGGGCAAGCTGTAAACAAAGATAAAACTAAGCTCATCTTACCAATAAAGCTAAGCAAACAAACAAGAGCATCATAAAGATCAACACTGGTTATGTCATTGATTCTATTCCTTTCAATTACTAGGCCATAACAATTGCTCGTAATAATAAAGGGAAGTACTTCTCTAGTCTCCTTGATAGAATTCAGGATAAGATAAATGTTTGGGACTTGAATAATATGTCTTTTGGGGGTAGATTAACTTTAATATCCAATGTGTTAATGCCTATTGTTTATTACTGGATGCATAGCACTGATCTTCCTACTAATATTATCAAAAAAATTGAATCTTGCTTTAATAATTTTTTGTGGAGATCTAATTATCAGGTTAAAGCAATTCACTGGTCCTCTTGGAACCGTCTTTCCAGGCCTTTTTCTGAATGAGGCTTAAACATTAAAAGCATTGAAGAAATTCAACAAAAAATTTCTTATAAGTTGTGGTTTCTTTTCAGGAAAGGAAACAGCCTATGGTCTACTTTGATGCATAAAATATATTGCTCTAACACTCATGCAATTAAAGCTTCTTGTAAACCATCTGATTCAAGTGTATGGAAAAAGGATTTCTCTCATCAAAAGGTCTGCTGAAAAGTACATAAAATGGAAGCTTTGTCAAGGTCTCATGGATTTCTGGCTGGAAGACTGGCATGACATGCCTCCTTTGATAAGTGACTCTAACCCTCAAAACTGGTTTCTAAATGCTAGAGTTAATACTTTTTGGAATTGCAATAGTTGGTCTCTTGACTGTCTTCAAAACATTGTGCCTAATGACAGAATCAGTCATATATCTAAATATAGAATTGACCCTGATAAGCCTGATCAAATCATTTGGACTCTTTCTAACAGTCAGGCTTTTGATACTAAATGCACTTGGGAAACTATCAGGAAGTCTTTCACTAAGTCTGGTCTTTACACTAAGATTTAGAGCTCCTTTATTCCTAGAAAATTTTCTTTTTTATGTTGGAAGATTCTGAAAGGTTATATCCCTATTGATGCCTTAATCATGAAGAGACACATTCAAATGGTTTCAAAGTGTCAATTCTGTAACAGTTGTGAAGACAAAGATCATCTCTTTGTCAGCTGTTGCTTTGCTTGGCAGCTGTGGAACTATTTTGGTTGTTTGTTCAAGGTTAAGGCTGGTAGACATATGACCTTTTCTCACATTCTTCACAACTGATTTTGGTTTTCAAACAGCAAAAAGCATATAACTCATGTGGTTCCCCAAGTAATTTGTTGGGTTATTTGGAGGAACAGAAATCAGGCTAAATTTTTTGGCCATTCTGACTCTATTAATCAGGCTATTAATAGAATCATTTTCATCATCAAAAGCATAGATATAGCTAACATGTTTTCTTACGAACTATGGACGAACACTAATAATGCTGCTATCTCTATTGGGTGTAGTTCTTTTATTAACAGCAAGAAAGTTCCAACTTACCTCAGATGGATGGCTCCAAATCCAGGGAGAGTCAAGCTGAATGTCGATGGATCTTGTAACAAGCATGGAGAAGCTAGTACTGGAATCCTGTTTAGAAACTCAGATGGTGATATTCTTTTGGGCTCAGGGTCGCTTTTAGGCAAGCTAAACCCTCTCTTCGCGGAGCTGAGTGCATTAACAGAAGGTCTGCTTGCCTGCAAGAATCAAAATTGGACGGATGTTGATGTTGAATCTGACAGTTTGGTTCTGATAAACCTTCTTGCATATAGAAACGAAGCTTGGTACCTGAAGGCTTCGTTAGATGTTTGTAGATCCTTGATTCACCCGAATATGTCGATTAAGCATATCTCCAGGATGCAGAATCAGTGTTCTGATTGGATTGCTAAAAGTGTTCTCAATTCGAAGAAAAGTACTCGTTTCGTCGATCCTCCGAATGAGTTATGTAGTATGGCCTTACTCGAAAGCTTAGGGATTGGCTATGTCAATTGATGGATGAAGAAGAAGATGCCATTGTTGTTTTTTTTTGTTTAATTTTGAACCCTAACTTTTGTAATTCTTTCGATTTAGTAATAAAAATTTGTTAGTTGCTTAAAAAAAAAAGCTGTATTCGTTTAAAAAAAATATTCCTATACAAACGTAAGATCAATTTAAATAACTTTTATATAAATAAAATAAAAAATTAAAAAATTATTCTTCCATTTCTTATTAATCCGATTTGTGAACGAAGCCGATCTGGTGGTTTATGGTCCGATATTTAACACTTACTAGTATTTATTACATGCTTTTACATTTTTTTCGTAAAGTTTCCAAGTCGGATATTTGAGATAACGTTTAAGAAAGTATCTCTGACTTTAAATTTATACTTTAGCCAGTTTGAAAAAATTAGAAACTAATTTGATTTTTCTTGATATACTGGGATATTAATTAGCTAATTTGTTTTTAGCGTTTTTATATTATTTGCTAATTAATCTAATTTGATTAATTATTTTTTCAAAATAAACTTTAAATTAATTTGTTTTCCTACTATAATATTTCTAATTTCATCGGGATTCTACTTCACCTACGTTTATTAGGTTAATTTTTTATATTCTTGAATATAAATTTGAAATATTCGTTTTTTATTTTTATATTTAAATATTTTTATAAGTTAATTTTTTATATATGCATTGAAACAGAAATAGAACTTTGAGGTATTTTTTAATTATTTGAAATATTTGTTGTTTTAAAAACAATTATCAAAATTTGATTATGTTAGTACTTTAAAATCTGTAAGTTCATATTTAATTACTGATTAATTATAGTTGGATTCATAAGATTTTTTAGTGTGCATATCTTATAATTATCTCATTTAAGTATTTTAGCGGACCACGCCTCTCTATAAAGGATTTTAATTTTATCTATGAGAAAAAAAAATATTTTTTTTAAAACAAGTTTAAAAAACATTTAAAAAATGTACATAAAATCCTCATGTTACCAAATTTGATAAATTGATTCCAAAATATGAATCAATAATGAAAAAGCTAAATCTTTGCCAATCAAATATAATCTGACATTCATTAATGATAAAGTTGTGGTTGCAGTTAGGCAGCGTGTTTCTCTCTTGACATTCATTAATGATATAGTTGTGGTTGCATTTAGGCAAGGAGTGTTTCTCTCTCAACTTATTTCTTTTGGTGATAATAGGACGGATTGTTTATATTTTTACTACTTGACAATATTTATGTTTTTTATCTTATAAGCAAAAGACGTCTCGTCTTTTGTTTTATTTTTTAAAATTTTATAATTTTCCATTGTTATATTCTAAAACGTTATTAATTTTTTATATGTTCATTTGCCTCCTTTAAAACTTCAAGTTTTAATTCTTTGTTTCATTTCTTGTGCTAGAAACTTTTTTTTTACAATAGAATGAACAAAAAATTGAAATCAATGATTCACATATAAAGCAATGACTCATACAACCAAAATCAAAGCGTAAGTGATTCTTATGGGACTCATTCTCCCAGCAAACCTAAGAAGAACATGATTTTGTTTACTCCTCGTAGGAATTACCATGCATTTATAGTTATTGATATTTCTCATCTACAAGTATCAATTCCAGATACGAATTCTTTTTTTGTGATTTATGGGACAATGAATCCACTCATAAGGGTGTTTTTTTGTTATCTTCTTATTGGCCCCAACCGAGACTGATAGGGGGTGTAATGTTATGTATGTGAGAAACTTAATGAGTTACACTGAAACTTCAAGCATGCTTTATCACATATGTGTTTATATTAGAAAGGAAAATTATGACATAAAGAAAAATGAATGGTGGCTTTCTAGTAATATTTATATTTGGTTTTGCATAGCTAATGAACCTATTAGACGATGCAACTCGTGACTTTATGTTTTTTTATATATGGTTTAAAATGGATATTCGGTTCCCTCTTAGCTGAGAATTATTAAACTTTTCTTGTGAAGAGTCGTATTTGCCCAAGTCAACTTGTTGAGAATACGTGGAGAATTTTAATGGCGGTCATTATACTTTCTTATGTTTGTGTAATGATTATATAATAAATTCTTTACTACCTACCACCTTAATGAATCATAAATTCTCATATGGTGTATTCTAAAAGTTTGATATGACCTTATAATCAACATGTGTCAACTTTCAATGGTACTACTTTACAAAATTGGGATCACTAAACATAAGGAATGAGATAAAAACTGAAAGCTAAATTATTGTACTATTAATTTGAAATAGCTTGAGTGTATGCATATAATAACAATACAACCTCAAAAACTGAAAAATAATGAAATATATACAACATCTCATTGAATCCAAACATCCTTCATACTAAGGACCCTCGGGAAAAATTGTGTTCATGAAAATTAAAGGGGGTGATACTTTGGTAAAATGATCTGCAGTCATGGAATTTTTGTTGATATGCCTTACCATTGTCTAGTTGTTCAAGATTTAGATCTTCACAATCAAAAAATTAATATTTATGTTTATAGACTTATTTAACTTCTTGTTTCTATTCAAGAAAATAATTGTTAAATTATTTTTATAGTAGAGCTAGAAAGGTCTTTTAATTCCATCCATTAAGTGTAATATCCTCGTAAAAAATTTAATTCAAAGTGTATGAGTAAATGTTGTGAGATATGTTACACACTTGGCTTGCATAATGAAGTCTGTATTAAGAGTTTGTTTCACACACTTCCTCGATATGTTTCCTCCAGTTAAAATGAATATGTATTTGGTGATAGAATTTCTACTATTTATACACATGCAAAATCCACATCAAAATAAGTTGTGATCTCCAGGTTATCTGATATGTTGTATGTCAATCTGAAGTGTTTAGTATTCTTCAAGTACTAAAGTACCTTCTTCATAGAAATCCAATAGGTAGCTCTCAGATTCCTCAAGTACCTTCTCAATATCCCAACAATGAATTATATGTATGATCTGGTACATACATGAGCATACATAAGACTACCAACTACTGAGGCACATGGTATTGTATGCATAAACTAAGTTTATAAATCTATCTTACGACATCAATGGAGTAAGAACTCGTCACCTTTTGCTATAAGGGGGTATTCATGAGCGGTCTTGTCCATTTCATAATGACGTATCATGATTTCAATGTATAACTTTTGTGGGAGGACGAATCCCTAACACATAAGAGGTTTCACCAAGGGTTTTCATATCAAATTTATAGAGTAGCATGTAATAAATCTAGGTCATTAGTAGATCGGAGTATGTTATCGATATACAATACTAAATATATCATTTTAATCTCACAGATCTTGTAATATACATACCTTGGACAAGGTTTACCTCAAAACCAAATGAGGTGATATTGTCTAGATATTTTTTGGTTTCACTTATGAGACGCTTGTTTGAGTTCATACATGGGTTTCTTTAGTTTGCATACCATCGACTTTGGTTCTCCATACACAAAAAATTCAAGTTGCTTCATGTAAATTATTTCATCAATATCTTAATAGAGGAATGTTATATTAGCATATCTTTGATGAATTTGAAGGTTAAAATGAGCAACAAGATCCATGATTGTCTTAAATTAGTCTTCTGATTATACTATATATAAAGTATTAGAATAATCAATCCTTTCAATTTTATTGTACTATTTCACTACAAGACGAGATTTGTATCTTTCTATTTTCTCTAAAGCATTATGTTGGGTTTTTTTTTAAAAAACCATTTGAAACCAAGTACTTTATTCTCTTCATATAAGGTGACAATATCCGAAACTGTATTATCTGCTCTTTATTTGTACTCTTCATTCATTACTTTAATCCGGAATTTAGAGTTTGAAAGCTTCATATAAAAAGGTGACTGGTTCCGTTTCTTGAATATTTAAAGTTACTTTATATTCATCAATGGATGTTATATAATATGAAGATATGGAAATCTTCCTCTCTTGAATGGATTTACATAATTATGACTTATTATAATATTATATTTCTTCATGTTGCTAAAAAAATTCATCTGAAACAACATCAACATTTTCTTCTTGAGGTGGAAGTGCAACATCTGTAAAAGGGATAAATTCTATGGCATAACGTTTGTGATCGTTAAACTAATTGTAGTCAGATCATCAACATTAATGATTGTATAAATTGATTCTAATTCTTCCTCAAAATGTGTTAATATTTAAATATTTCCCTTCAAAATTTGCATCCTAAAAAATATTATTGTCCACATCTCAAAGATCAAACACTTAAAGAAGATTAAAATTTGTAACCCTTAAAGTGGTTTGGGTACCTATGAAATTACAACTAACTATTTTGGAATTAATCTTTTATTCATTAGGTCTGTAAGGCTTCACTTATATTGGATATCCTCATTTATAAAAGTGCTGAAATTTAGTTTTGCACTCTCTCGATAATTTATGTGGTATTGTAATTTTTGATAAAGTAGGAACCTTATTTAGAATGTATGTTACACACTTATTATCCCTACCATCCCTTCTTAGTGAATATGGTAAGGTTGTATGATGATTGATAGATAATCTCACACTTTTTAAGGTAGAAAGCAAATGATACATAATGTTGTTCCCCATATCCATCATATCTTCTATAATATTCACGACCACTATCAGATTTAACGACTTAAATCTATTTTCCAGTTTTTAATTCAAACCATACCTTTAAGTATTTGAACATGTCAATGGTTTACGATTTTCATGAAGTAAAGATAAATAACTGTATCGTGAGAAGTCATCTAGAATAAATATGAAGTAATTTTTTCATTCCATGATGTTGTAAGGAATGGGCCGCGAATATCTATATTGATTAACTTCAAGACTTAATTAGAACGAGAGGATTTAAAACTTCTCTACTTAGTCTATTTCCATTTAATACATCCTACAAATTTAATTAAATCAGTGTAGTCAATGAGACCTAATATAATTTCAGCAACAAGCTTGTCTATTATAAAGTCAGTACTTTAAGGCAGGCAATGTTGGTTCAATGCCATATCTAAAATCAACCAAGGCTTTTGATAGGGTCGTACCTGACTAATTCATGGTAAACTCAATAAACCATTAGAAACTGAAAAACATGTTATGCATGAGTATTGTGTATGTAAATGAAACACTACATCATGTAACAGTTGCTCAACAACAGGAAATATGTGAGATAATCATCCATTTGGGCCAATATACACTCACAACAACCATTTCATAAGCTGTGAGGCCTCAAACTTCTTTCTTTTCATGACTCACCTGATATTTCCCACGTAACCGGGATACTAGGTCCACCAATTAGTTCCATAGAATGGGCATATTAAGTGCTTGTATTGTACTTTCTACAAACACAACTGAATTGTCTATCTGAATATGTATTCACACCCCATCCCTAATAAGTTATAATACAAAACTATACAAGAAAATAAAGAGATAAATATGTATGTTATATATATACACATCGACAATCCAAAGAGTTTTGATGTTCAACATTAAAGTGTGTTAAATGTAAACAAACACTAAACACAATAAAATAATTTTTTTATAAATCTAGTTGGCCCACAGGTGTACTAACTTGGTCAACGACTAACAAAGCAACCTGAACTATTTTCAAATGTTCATCGTATGACAATACAAGCCACAATCATAGTTTTATCTATCGCATGCACATGAATTTGTATGAGGGTGAGCACCACCATTTACCACGTATAAATAACACAATATGCATATATATATATATATAAGAAAGTTAAATTCATGAAAATCCCCAAACATTTTATTATATATGCAATAATTAATAAATCAGATCACGTATGCATCGTCCATACATGACATAATGTCGTCCATACAAGACCTCATATCGTTCATACAGGATTATTCACATCATCCATAAATGACCAACACCATCCACACGCGATCTTATATCGTTCACACAAGACACCTTATCGTTCACATATAACCTCATATCATTCACACAGGACAATCCACATCACCCACAAAAACCAACATCTATAAATGTTTGTGCAAATACGATGCAAATGCAATATGATTATAATAATATATTCATCTATATTACAACTTCACCTTATTGTGTACTCATTCGTATTTTTAATATCATAATATATAGTACCTTTATCTGATGAGTCCGAATTCAGCATGCTCCCCGGACACGGACAGATTGGTCCAAGGCCTCCGGACCGGACAGATCACTTGGACCGGACAGATCACTTTGAACACTATGACCATAGGACTGTTCAAACTATGACAAAAGTACTAAAAAACCTAAACACTTCTTGACTAAGCTACTTGCTCACCTACTTAGATCTCATGGGTCTTTGAACATGACCCGGGTCCATTAAACATGACCCGAAAGCCCATAAGGGCCCAAACATCAGGGTATAAATACCCAACCACCTGCATTAACTATTGGTAATGAAAATTAACTGCTACCAAGCTGTTTAATTATCTCTCTACTCTCTAAACACTTAAACACCCACACACCACCATAAAACACCAACTGAAATTACCAGCCTACCCTCAGGCGATTATTATCCACACCAAATTGGCGACCACAGTGGGAGGAGAGAAGGTGCCTGAATCAAGCATTCAAAACCAGCTAAGAAAATCTGTCCGAATGAATCCGGACAATCCAGAACTTCCACCAGCTTTGCTCGAAGTGGTGGAAGAGAACGATGAATACACTTTCGAAGAGCGTGATAGGCTAAAGTGTGAAATAGAAGCTCTGAGGGCAGAGAAGGCCAAGATGGGCGTAAAAGAAAAATCCAAAGCATCGGTTGCTCATCACACCGATAACCCCAGAGAGCATGAGTCTTCGAAGACTCATGTGAGCACCAAAAAGACTCATGCCAGTTCTAAAAAGTCTCACCGGTCCAAGCCTGTAGAGAGTTCTGACTCAAGCTCAGAATCTTCTGATAGCTCTTCGGACAGTGATGGAGTTGAAAAATCCTTATCCTCTAGCAGCGATGAGGGTCGAACCAGGAAAAAGCAAAAGCAAATTAAAAAATATTCAAGAAAAAGAGATAGACATGGAAGAATGAAGAAGCATATTGGCAAGGGGTCATCTCATAACCGGAGGCATGTGGACAAGATGCTGATGGATCCCTTTGCCTTCCACGGTGAACCAGGTATCTTTGCAACTCCCAATGAGGATACTGTGTTCAGTCGTGGAAAGAATTGGAGGCAATCTCCATTGTCTTCTAAAATTCTGTCCGGAAACCTCCCCAAGAGGTTTGACAGCACCAAAATAGAGAAGTACGATGGCAGTACTGATCCGGACAACCATCTGGAGCAATTTAAAAACTTCATGATGAACTTTAACGATGATGATAAACTACTTTGTAGGGCATTCTCCCAATCCTTTACGGAGAGTGCTCTGAAATGGTACAACAACCTGCCTCAGGGTTGTATTAAAGATTTCGATACGTTTTGGGTGGCCTTTCGAAGGCAGTTCGTAGGGAGTAAAGAGCTAAAGGGCAATGGAGACACAATAATCCATTGTTCCCAGGAGCCAAATGAGTCCTTGAAAGAATACATAAGCCGTTTTGTGAACACAAAGAATGGGTTGGCTGATTGCTTCGAACAGGTAGCAATAGCATCCATGAGACAGGGTTTGAACCCAGGTAATCTAGCTGATTCAGTGACCAGAAAGAAGGCCATGACATGGGGAGGGTTGCTGAATCAAGTTGGCAAACAAATAAACGTCGATGAAACAAAGAAAACCAGGGTGCACAGGCAGGTGAGATCTACCCCGGTGACACCAAATCCCAATCAGAATCAGTCCGGGAACAAAGCAAGAGAAACCGGACAGGGGCATGGTAGGGCAAAAGCTCAGTCTCAGCCAGCTGCTCCTGCTCAAAGTCATCAATCCAGAAACAAGAGAGGGCCATGGGTCCAACCGGAGTGGTTCGCAGAATTGAAAGAAAGCGTGGCCACTATCTTTGATAAAACAAAGGACGAGGTGCACTACCGGAGACCGACAACACTGTGTTAGGTGCGACCAAAAGTCCCACATCCCACATCGGTTAAACATGGGAAGAAAGATCAGTATATAAGTTAAGAATACATCTCCATTAGTGTGAGGCCTTTTGGAAGTGGACCAAAAGCAAAGCCGTGCGGGCCAGTGGGCCAAAAGCGGACAATATCACACTATTGTGGAGATCGGAGTATTCTTACTTATATACAAAGCGGAATATACTGACCCAATATTCCCTACAAATGGTATCAAAGCACCAGGCCCAGACGGAACGCGATGTGGTGGATTGTGATGTGGGTGAAATTCTCAGGATGCCGAACATCTTACCAGGAGCCATACTCAAGGAGATTGATCTTCTGGATAGATGAAGCGCCAGATGGCTCATCAAGCAGGTGGCTTGATCAAGGAGCAACGCAGATTCATCTAAAGATAGAGTGCCTGATAGCTCATCAAGCAGGTGGCTTGATCAAGGAGCGGCGCAGATTCATCTAAAGATAGAGTGCCTGATAGCTCATCAAGCAGGTGGCTTGATCAAGGAGCGGCACACTATCATCTGATAGTGATCAGATAGATCCGCCATAAAGCTCTAGAGTTCAGGTTCCCTTCCACCTGACTAGAGTAGGCGGATGGAGGTCAATTAAGAGGAGGCTAGAGTGGTACTTTGTTCGAGAGGAGGATTGTTAGGTGCGACCAAAAGTCCCACATCCCACATCGGTTAAACATGGGAAGAAAGATCAGTATATAAGTTAAGAATACATCTCCATTAGTGTGAGGCCTTTTGGAAGTGGACCAAAAGCAAAGCCGTGCGGGCCAGTGGGCCAAAAGCGGACAATATCACACTATTGTGGAGATCGGAGTATTCTTACTTATATACAAAGCGGAATATACTGACCCAATATTCCCTACACACTGCAGTCTCCCAGAGAGCATCACAACAACTCTTTTTGCCAATATCACAATGATATTGGTCATACCACTGATGACTGCATAGCATTGAAACAAGAGGTACAAAACTTGATTGAAAGGGGAAAGCTGGGGGCCTATGTGAAAAGAAGAGGGGGTAACAGGCCTGATAACACTCACCGGGTTGGTCCAAGTAATGCTGCTCTGGAGGGAGCCATGGTTATAGTTGAAAGGTTTGACGTGGAATCTGAGTACTTGGATCCTGATCCAACTCGGAACAGAGTGGGTGCTATAGAGGAATGTTCTAGGTCGGTCTCCGGGCTCATTAAGTTTTTCGAGTCGCTTACAATTTTCGGAGGGGACACTATGACAACTCCTACTTCTTCTTCGAGGAAGAGGCATGTTCATACTTTAGCCTCCCAGCTAGAAGGAGGCATGACATCCTATCAGTCACCAAACTCATTTCCCTTCATTGTGTTTGATGAAGATGATTTAAGAAACATTGATGGAACTCATGAGGATGCTGTTGTCATAGGAGAATCTATAGGGGGCAATGCCATAAGATGAATCTTGGTGGATACTGGAAGCTCAGCCAATATCATTTTCCTAACCACTTACAAGAAAATGAAAAATCCAACTGTAATTCAGAATTCGGACAGGTCAATCGTGGGCTTCACAGGCAGCTCAGCAGATGTGATCGGGGAGTTCGAAGAAGAGGTGTTATTGGGCAAGGGCCCTTTCAAGAAACTGGTCAGAATACTCTTTATTGTGGTGGATTGTCCCACTTGCTATAATGTTATTCTTGGGAGGTCATGGCTCTCTAGGATGCATGCAGTGGCTTCAACAGTCCACCAATGCTTGAAGTATGCTGTTCAGGGGCAGGTTGGAGTTGTCCGGAGCAGCCAAAAGATTGCAAGAGAATGCTATGCCACTGCCTTGGCTCCTCGAACGCTGGGGGCAGTCCGTATTGATGAACAATAGCAGTTTGAGGGACTTTCTGGGGGTGAGGGTGAAATTGATGACCCCAGAGAGACCCCCAGAGTGTTGATACCAGTTGAAGAGGTAGAAACACACTGGTTGGAAGATGGGAAAAGTGTCAAGATATGGTCTAAAATGCCACCTATTTTGAAAGATCAAATGTTAAAGTTTTTGAAGAGCCATCGGCACGTTTTTGCTTGGTGCAATGCTGATGTTACTGGAGTTCCATCAGAAGTGATATCACACCACCTATCCGTCCGGAGAGATGTAACTCTAGTGGTTCAAAAAAGAAGAGCTTTTTCCGAAGAAAAGGCTGATGCCATTGTGCAAGAGGTTGACAGGCTCACAAAGATGGGGCACATCAAGGAGTCTCAATACCCTTTGTGGACTGCCAATCCTGTCTTGGTGAAAAAGAAGAATGGCAAGTGGCGCATGTGCATTGACTTCACAGACCTCAATAGAGCTTGCCCAAAAGACTTGTATCTGGTTCCCCGGATTGATCAGTTAGTAGACTCCACCTCTGGGAACAAGCTGCTTTCCTTTATGGATGCTTTCTCCGGATACAATCAGATTCAAGTGGATCCAAAGGATCAAGAGCATACCACATTTGTAACTGACAGAGGGCTTCATTGCTACAAGGTGATGCCATTTGGTTTGAAAAATGTTGGGGCTACTTATCAGAGGTTAGTCAACAAGGCGTTTGCTGATCAAATTGGAAGAAATATGAAAGTATACATTGACGATATGATGGTGAAGAGTGTGGATGAGAATTTGCACTTGTCCGATCTCCAAGAAACTTTTGCCAACTTGGTGAAAGTAAATTTGAAGTTAAACCCTGAAAAGTGTGTGTTCGGAGTGCAGTCAGGGAAGTTTCTGGGCTATATCATAAGTGAGCATGGAATACAACCTGATCCGGACCAGCTCAATGCTCTATTCCAAACGGAGCCTCCTCGAAACATCAAAGAAGTACAGCGGTTAACGGGGAGATTAGCTGCCTTAAACAGATTTATCTCAAGGTCTTCGGACAGGTGTGCTCCATTCTTTCAAACTTTGAAAGGTGCAAAGGGCTTTGATTAGACCCCGCAGTGTGATGAGGCTTTCAATGAGATCAAGAAACACCTGTCCTCCCCCAAAACTTTGTTCAAGCCAGTCGATGGGGAGACTCTCTTTGTATATTTGGCGGTTTGAAGTTGTGCCATCAGTGCTGTGCTGGTAAGAGAGGTTGGTGGACATCCCCATCCAGTATACTACATCAGAAAAATCTTGATAGATGCAGAGAAGCGTTACTTGAAACTCGAAAAGTTAGTATTGGCCTTGGTAATAGCAGGCAGGAATATGAGGCCTTATTTCCAGGCCTATCCCATCATCGTCCGGACTTCTTATCCCTTGAAGAATGTCCTTCAAAAAGCAGACATTTCGAGCAGAATGACTAAGTGGTCAGTAGAGTTGGGGGACTTCGACATAGACTTTGCTCCCCGAACAACAGTCAAAGCCCAAGCTGTGGCTGATTTTCTGGTCGAATTCCACTCCGACAGGGATTCAGAGCAAGCTACTGATATAAAAGATAAAAAAGTATGGGTCGTCCGAACAGATGGTGGATCTAGCACTATGGGGTGTGGTGCAGGGGTATGCTTAACTTCCCCATATGGAGACAAAATGTACCATGCTATTTGTTTTGCTTTCAGGGCATCTAATAACGAGTCCGAATACGAAGCAGCTATAGCTGGGTTAAAATTGGCCTACATTTGTGGGGCTAAGAGGGTCAAGCTTCTAAGCGACTCCCAGCTGATTATCCACCATATCCAAGGCCAGTCTGAGGCTAAGAAGGAGCAACTTGTGAAATATTTACTCCTCCTCAAAAATGAAGCGCTTAAGTTTAAAAGTGTTGTCTATGAACACATTCCCCGGGCAGAAAATGAGCTTGCAGACTCACTGGCAACCATAGCATATACGGAATCGTATCCATGGATCCATGTTCTTGAAAGCCCCTCCATTCAACTTTGTAAGGGTAAAGAAAAGGAGATTTTTGAAATACAAGCAAAACAACCTCAAGACTGGAGATTTCCTCTCATGCAATATCTCGCCGATGGTGTTGTGCCTCCGGATAAGTCACAAGCCAGAATATTGAAACACAAGGCTCGTGGTTTCATCATATTGAGAGAAGTGCTATACAAGAAGTCTTACAGTAAACCTCTCCTGCGCTGTTTGGGGGATGAAGAATCACAAATGGTCCTCTCCGAATTGCACGATGGTGAGGGGTCAGCCCATTGTGGGTTTAGAGCTTTGACAAGAAGGGTTTTACTCTCCGGTTATTATTGGCCATCAATCATGAAAGATGCTAAGGAGTTAGTAAAAAGGTGTGACCCATGCAGAGGTACAGCAATGAAATTCATGTACCGGACATTCCTTTAGAATCAATTTCTGAGCCTATTCCTTTTGCTCGATGGGGATTGGATCTAGTGGGGCCTCTCCCTGTGGAGTCCGGAGGGCGCAAAACTATAATTGTGGCCATTGACTACTTCTCAAAGTGGATAGAAGCAGCCCCTCTAGCAGGGACAACATCAAAAGCTGTTATAAAATTCATTATATCCAACATATGTTGCAGATTTGGTGTCCCACAGAAAATAACAACAGACAACGGGCCACAGTTCGACAATAGAGAAATGGAGAGCTTCTGTGCCTCAAGGGGTATACAGCATTGTTTTTCTTCACCTTTCCGCCCACAAGCAAATGGGCAAGTTGAAGTGGCCAATAGAACTATACTGTCCGGTTTAAAGAAGAATTTGGAAGGGGCTGCTGGGAAGTGGCCTAGTTATTTACAAGAGGTCTTGTGGGCCTACCGGACAACACCTGGGGCTGCAACACAAGAATCACCTTTTGCCTTGGTCTATGGGATGGATGCAGTAGCTCCCATAGAAGCAACTCATCCCTCTTTTCGTGTTCATAACTTCTCTGAACATGCTAATGAGATGGAAATCAGATGTCAACTTGATTTGATAGAAGAAAGACGAGTTAAAGCTCACCTTAGAGTTGCACACTATCAAGGCTTGATGAGGAGCAGGTTTGCTTCCAAAGTCAAAAGAAGAGATTTCCAACCAGGGGACAAAGTATTGAGGAAGGTCTTCTTACACACTAAAGAAAAGCTCTTCGGAAAGCTGGCCCCAACTTGGGAGGGTCCGTATATGGTTGTTGAAAGAATTAAGCCTGTAACTTATTGGTTGGAAGACAAAGATGGCAGAGTTTTAGCTCATCCTTGGAATAGTGAGCATCTTAGGATGTACTTGGAATAGCACTTGTGTAAATATTTACTTGTTTGAACATCCATGTAAATATTTGGGGGCATACTCTTTCCTCCCCGGTGGCACGGAGAGGTTTTAATGAGGTGTCCGGGCTGTTAAATAAAATTTGATGCCTTCTTATTTTTTTTTTCTAAGTGTTTTTAAAAGTTTTGTCCCTTTTCATACTATCCGGACTGAAATATCTAAGGGCTATTTAAACTCTAGCCGGAGAACTTAAACACTCTCACAATACAACAACTAAAAAGGCTACTTAAACTCTGGCTATCAAAATTAAAACGAACAATGAAAGAAGATGATGGTTGTACAGAACGGAGATATTCATTAAAATAAATAACTTAAAGTTGCCTTGGCCTTCCAAGGACTTTTAAATAGTCAAGATACAACACAAAAATCCTGTCCGAACAAACATCAGACACCATTACAAAAAGAGTGCCTTGGCCTTCCAAGGACTTTAGTCTGAATAAAAAATAAACAAAGTAAATCATAAGTTAAGGTTGAGCCTTTGAAGATGGCTCACCTTCATACACCTTCTTGCCTTTAAAGTCGCATTTCTCTTCGTCTACCTTCTTGCCTTTGGGATCATCTTTCTCTTCATGTGGGCTCTCCCCGGTATGCTCTTCATCATCGGATGAGGACGCACTGGAGACTCCATCCTGATCCTCTTCGGCCATTGTATGATATGGAAGGTCAGCATCGTCTACATAACGCCACAAGTCCCCTAGGTTCCTCTTCAGATATTTTTCATGAAAGAGTAGAACCATGCGGACCTCACTTTCTCAATCAATAGCTCTTCACTTTTAATCATCTGGTTGGCATAAGCATTGATCTTGGCTTGGATCGTAGCCTCTTGATCTTTTAGCAACATATATTTCTCTTCGGCAGCCTTGGACACTGCATTCTCAAGGGCAATCTTATCAGTAGTTAGGTTGGTGATGATCTTGTCCTTTGCCTTGGTCTCTTCTTTTGAGGCAGTAAGGTCTTTCTCCACACCGGACAGCTTCTCCCGGAGGCCTCTGATGGTTTCCTCTAGAGTAGCAACTTTTGTGTTGCTTTCCTCGTGATTCTTCTTCAACTCCTCATTTGCTTCCTTTAGCATGTCAGCATTGGCAGTAGCAGTGCAAAGGTCTTCGGACAGCTTTTCCTTCTCAGACTTAAGGTCTTTGATGTTGTCTGCTTGACCCCGAACTTGTCTCTCCAGTGCAAGTACCGGCTGCACATTTCTTAGCAATGAGTGGGCTATGGTTTCCTTTTCACTAGATACAATGAAAGTCTTACCATTGAAGTTGACGGTGTTGGAGCTGCTCGGAGGAATGTAAGGCCCTGCGAAGTCGTCTATGGGGAGGTTGAGGAAGTATTCGCCAAGTTCACCAAGACCGGTGATGTCTACTTCATCAATGTTAAGATCTCCTCCCTCAACTTCATCAGTATGAAAGTCCCTTGGGATCTCTTCAGTATGTGTTGGGTCAGAAGGGTCAGCTTGGACAGAAGGCTCCGGATCCCGGAGAGCAAGCTCATCTCCCTTAGCAGTCTTTTTCTTCTTGGCTGCCCGGTCTGCCCCTTCACTCCCCTGCTTGCGATTCCTCTTGGAAGCCTTTGGAGGTTTTGGGAGGTCTGCTTCCTGCCTTTCGGTCTCTTGCTCCACTACCTGCAAAAGAGCAGCATCGATTTGGCTATGAGCCGGCCCCTCCGGGTCTGTTGGAGCATCCTTCTCAGCATCAACAGGATTAGCATCGCTCACCACCTTCTTGTCTTTCTTCTTGCCCTTCATTTTGCTTGGGGCTTTGGCCCGGCCTGGCAGGAAGAGTGTCCCATCTGCTTCATGGCTCCTCTTAAGCACAGTGTCCGGAGAAGGCTGGGTGGTGAGCTCCTCCCAAGTTAAATCTCTCCGACCTGTGGTGTTCCACAGGTGAGACCTTGCCAGATTTCCACTAGTGAAAGCATTGTAGAATCGGTTCTCCCAGTTCTCTGCGGCCCATGCATTGATTTTGCCACAAGTGACATGTCCGGCCTTCAAGTAATCACCGAACTCCTTAGGCAGTTCTGTTAAGACAAAAGAAAGACCAATTAATTTAAATCAACTATGAGAAGGAAGAAGTAGACAAATATTTAAAGTGGGAAACTTACGGTCACTCCTCCACCTGCTTCTGAGGAGGCTTGGTTCACTCCGGACTTGATCTTCTGTCCGTTTTCCCAAGCGCCACTGACAAACAAAAACTGGCTCCTCCATTTGCTCTCAGACTCCAACAGATCATCAACAGCTTTGAAACTGTCCCCCATATTGAAATGGTAGAAGGGGAATTGGTGATGTTTGCAAAGATTGGCCACTGCAGCAAACTCTTCCATAGGAAGATGAATCCCGGACAGCCTTGATGCCATGATGCATGACATCAGAGTATACCAAATGTTGGGGCTCAGCTGGCTCGGACAGAGTTTGATTAGATGAAAATATCTGACAATCTCTGGGTCCAATGGGAATCGGAGTCCCCAATTAAATAGCTCCGTGAAGATGACTAATTCATTCAGCTTGCAATCCATAGGAGTTTCAGGATCTATGGGAATCCTTATCTTCACATTTTCAGGGATCCCCCATTTTGTGCGCATTCGACCTAGCTCAGCCGTATGGATGAACGCATACTTGGTATTCTGTAAGGCCAAGAGGTATTTAAGTTCGACCTATGAAAACAAGGCCCTACCTTCCCTTCGAGACACTCCGGCAGCTCTGGATGCCTCAAGCACAGTTTTTCTTTGCCCTTATCTTTTTTGGCAGCAGCAGTGTTACTAGTCTGACCGGATGGCTCAGACTGAAATGGGACTTCTTCAAGAGAGTCCTCCATCCTTTCCTCCATGATCGTTGGAGGAATATCAGTGGCAGTGGCCCGGGGAGAATTTAAACTTGGCACAGCCTGGCTTCTGGACTGCTGGTTTTCTGTGTTTTCTCTACTTCTAGTCTCAGGCTGGGGCTCTGAGGCAGAAGTCTCTCTTTGAAGTGCTGGGCTGCTAGCCTCCGGACCGGGTAGTCTTTTCCGGGGAGCTCTGATAGGCATTCCAGACCCAGAGCTGCTATTTTTTGCCCCCGATTTTGAGGGAGTGTTCTTAGAGGCTTGCCCTTTAACCAGCCGACTCTTTCTTCGGTCGACTAACTTCTCCGGGGAGTTCTCTATATCTGATCCCATCGCTATGAAGGGTGAGGGTTTTTTGAAGCTAGTGGCAGTTGCTCCTGGCTCAACGATGGATTTTGATTCCTGAACAGAGGAACCAGAGATGATGGGGGAAAGGCTAGGTTGGAATAACTTTCTAGGCTTAGTGCCTTTGGAGGAAGAAGATCCTCGATCTGACTCTGCAGCAGAGGCGATTGGTCTGTCAACAGGCGAAGTAGGTAACCCTGCTGCGATTCGTCTTTCCTTCTCGACTTTTTGTGTCTTCTCCAACTCAGAGAGGTTGAGCCACCCGCCTTTGATCAAAGCAGTCCTTGCTGTAAACATAAACTATCAAGTAAATCTTTGCTTTAGAGAGAGAAATCTCTAAGAAAATATGCAGAGTAAATATGAAAGAGATAGTAAAACAGTAGAAAGTGAGTCTGAATTTATAGTAAATCTGAAAAAGCAGTTGATTCCTAGGAGAATTCGAAAAGTTTGGCAATGATTAAAAGACGGCGCTGATGTCATCATTTGTAATTAAAGAGGTTGCTTTTCGAAGAAGGTGGGTTCGAAATTCAAGGTGAAAAAATGGCTAAAGCAACCAGTCAGAGTGTGACATGTGTCCCACGAACTCTGGCAAAAACCGTTTTGAATTCGTGAAGCTTTATCTGTCCGGGTAAACCCATAGATCTGTTCGGATTGAAAACTACTTTTGACGTCGAACTATTTTTTAGGTCTCTGACAAGAATACTTGCTCAAACACCTAAAAAAAGGGCTCCTGATGAGTCCGAATTCAGCATGCTCCCTGGACACGGACATATCGGTCCAAGGCCTCCGGACCGGACAGATCACTTGGACCGGACAGATCACTTTGAACACTATGACCATAGGATTGTTCGAACTATGACAAAAGTACTAAAAAAACCTAAACACTTCTTGACTAAGCTACTTGCTCACTTACTTAGAGCTCATGGGTCTTTGAACATGACCCGGGTCCATTAAACATGACCCGAAAGCCCATAAGGGCCCAAACATCAGGGTATAAATACCCAACCACCTGCATTAACTATTGGTAATGAAAATTAACTGCTACCAAGCTGCTTAATTATCTCTCTACTCTCTAAACACTTAAACACCCACACACCACCATAAAACACCAACTGAAATTACCAGCCTACCCTCAGGCGATTATTATCAACACCATTATCAATAATGGTGTGGTTAATTTTTGTCTGAGGGTAATTTAGTAATTTGTTTTAGAGTTTGTGAAGGTTGGTATGTGTTTAATGTTTTGAGTAGAGAGTAGAGGGAGAATTAAGCAGTCTGGTTGCAGTTAATTTTCATTACCCATATTTAATGCTGGTGGTTGGGTATTTATACTCTTACATCTGGGCTTTATGGGTTTTCGGGTCATGTTTAATGGACCCGGGTCATGTTTAAAGACCCATGAGCTCTTAGTAGGGGAGCAAGCAGCTTAGTCAATAAGTGTTTAGGTTTTTTAGTACTTTTGTCATAGTTCGAACAGTCCAATAGGCTAAGTGTTCGAAGTGGCATGTCCGGTCTGGTGGCCTTGGTTCGATCTGTCCCTGTCCGGAGAGGAAGCAGTATTCGGAATCATCAGGAGCCCCTTTTTTAGGTGTTTGTTCAAATGCCTTTGTCAAAAACCTGAAAAAACAGTCCGATATCAGGGGTAGCTTTTCCCGGACAGGTCTTTCGACTTGTGCTATGGTTTTATCCGGACTGGCAAAACTCTGTGAATCCAAACAGTTTTTCGCCAGAGTTTATGGGACACGTGTCACTTTCTGGTTGGTCATTTCAGCCGTTTTTTTCATCTTGAATTTCGCACCCACTTTCTTCGAAAAGCAACCTCTTCATTAAAGAGGCTGACATCAGCGCCGTCTTTTAATCATTACCAATCTTTTCGAATTCTCCTAGGAATCAAACTCCTTTTTTCAGATTTACCAATAAATTGAAATACTTTCTACTCTTTCACCATCACTCTCATTTTTACTCTGCAAATTCTCAAAGCTTTTTCTCTCTAAAACAAATTTTTACCCCGTTTGTTTATGTTCACGGCTCGGAACGCTTTGATCAAAGGCGGGTGGCTTTACCTCTCTGAACTAGAAAAGGCGCAAAAGGTTGAATGGGAAAGGTGCATTGCAACAGGCTTACCCACCTCCCCCATTGACAAACCAGTGACTGCAGCCACAGAGTCAGACCAGGGTTCTTCTTCTTCAAAAGGCATCAAACCGAAAAGGTTATTTGAAACCAATCTCTCACCCATTATCTCAGGTTCTTCGATTCAAGAATCGGAACCTGTTGTTGAGCCAGGTATAAGTGTTACCAGCTTTAAAAAACCCTCCCCCTTCTTAGCTATGGGGTCAGACGCTGAAAACTTTCCTCAAAAATTAGTTGACTGAAGAAAAGGCCGATTGGTCAAGGGTCAAGCTTCTAAGGGCACCCCTTCAAAATCGGGGGCCAAAGACAGCAGTGCGGGGTCAGAAGTGCCCATCAGAGCTCCTAAGGACAGGCTGTCCAGTCCAGAGGGCACTAGCTCAAGTCCCCGAAAGGAAAAATCTGCTCCAGAGCCCCAACCGGAGGCCAGGAACCAAGAAAACACTGAAACTCAGCAGTCCGGAAGCCAGGCTGAGCCAAATCTAAACCTTCCCCTTACCACTGCTACTGAAAACCCCTCATCAATCATGGAGGAAGTAATGGAGGACTCTATCGAAGAGGCTCCATTCGAGTCTGAGCCTTCCAGACAGATTAGTAGTGATGTTGCTGCCAAAAAAGATAAAGGCAAGGAAAAGTTGTGCTTGAGTGTCTTGAAGGAAGGGTGGGGCCTTGTTTTCACAAGTTCAGTGTCAAGTACCTCATTGCCCTGTAAAAGATCAACTACGCATTCATCCACACAGCTGAGATGGGCCGGATGCGTACGAAGTGGGGAATTCCGGAGAACGTGAATATAAGAATCCCTATAAACCCCGAAACTCCCATGGACTGCAAATTGAGCGAGATAGTCATCTTCACGGAGCTGTTTAATTGGGGGCTCAGATTCCCCTTGGACCCATAAATTGTCAGATACTTTCATCTGATAAAGCTTTGTCCGAGCCAGCTGAGCCCCAATGCTTGGTACACCCTCATGGCCTGCATTATGGCTTCTAGGCTCTCCGGGATTCCTCTACCAATGAAGGAGTTTGCTGCCGTGGCCAGTCTCTGCAGAAACCACCACATCCCCTTCTATCATTTCAATATGAGGGATAACTTCAAAGTTGTGGATGACTTGCTAGAGTCGGAGAGGAATTGGAGTACCCAATTCCTGTTTGTAAGTGATGCTTGGAAGAATGGGAAGAAAATCAAGTTCGGAGTCAACCCAAGTCTTCTCACAAGCAGATAGAGGAGTGACCGTAAGTCTCCTACTTTACATTCTTGTTCCTTTTTTTTAATCAAGTTTGTTTAAACTAATTGGTCTTATCTTTGCCTTAGCAGAACGGCCCAAGAACTTCAGAAGTGACTACTTGAAAACCGGGCAGACCACTTGCACCAAGATCAACGCTTGGGCTGTTGAGAAGTGGGGGAACCGGTTCCATGCTGCTTTCACAAGGGGCAACTTAGCAAGGTCTCATCTTTGGAACACCACAGGTCGGAGAGACTTAACTTGGGAAGAGCTCACCACCCAGCCTCCTCTGGATGTAGTGCTCAAAAGGACGCATGAACCGGATGGGACACTTTACTTGCCAGGCCGGGCCAAGCCACCAAGTAAGATGAAAGGAAAAAAGAAGGTCAAGAAAGTGGTGGGTGGATCTAACCCTGTTGAGGTGGAGGAGGATGTTCCAACGCATCCGGAGGGGCCAGCCCCCACCCAAATTGATGCTGCTCTCTTGGAAGCGGTAGAGCAGGAGAGTGTTAGGCAAGAGGTTCACTCCCCAAATCCTCCAAGGGCTTCCAAAAGAGACCGTAAACGGGGAGCTGAAAGCAAAGACAGGGAGGCCAAGAAGAAAAATACCTCTAAGGGTGACGAACTTTCTCTCCGACCTCCGGAGCCTCTCCCCCAAGCTGACCCCACTGACCTAACACAAGCAGAGGAGATACTTGGTGACTTCCAAACCGATGAGGTTGAAGGGGGAGGTCTTAGCATTAATGGGGTAGACATCACTGGTCTTGGTGGGTTTGGTGAGTACTTTATCAATCTCCCTAAAGATGATTTTGTTGGGCCTTATCTCCCTCCGAGCACTTCAAACACAGTCACTTTTAATGGTAAGACCTTTACTGTTTCAAGTGAAAGGGATGTTATTGCCCACTCTTTATTAAGCAATATTCAGCCGGTGCTTGCTTTAGAGAAGCAAGTTCGAAGTCAGGACGACATTATCAAAGACCTCAAGTCTGATAAGGAGAGGCTGTCTAATGACCTTCTCACTGCCACTAAACATGCTAATATTTTAAAGGGGGAGAACGAGGAGCTGAAAAAGAATAAGAAGGGGTGGACCACCAAAGTTACTACTCTGGAAGACACCATCAAGGATCTCCGGGAGAAGTTGTCCGGACTGGAGAAAGACCTCAACTCTTCAAAAGAGGAGACCAAGGCCAAAGATCAAGTTATCCACAACTTGACCAGTGACAAGATTGCTCTTGAAAACGCAGTGTCCCAAGCTGCAGGGGAGAAAGCTGATCTACTAAGGGAGTAGGAGCCCAAAATCCAGGCCAAGATCGATGCTTATACCAACAACGTGATAGACACCCAAGAGCAAATGTATGCCAAGGTGAGATCGGACATGGTCCTGCTCTTTCATGAGAAGTTCCCGCAGAGGAACCTGGGGGATTTATGGCTCCAAGTAGAGCCTGAAGACCTCCCATATCACACAATGGCCGAAGGTGACATGTATGGCTTCTCCAGTGCATCCTCTTCTGATGACGAAGAGAACATTGGGGAGAGCCCAGACGAAGAGAAAGATGCTCCTAAGGGGAAGAAGAAGATAGATGAAGCTGAGCCATCTTCAAAAGCTCAGCCTTAGATTATGAATTACTTTATACTTTTCATGTTATCTAAACTAAAGTCCTTGGAAGGCCAAGGAATTATTTTTGTAAGTGTGTCCGGTATCTGACCGAATAGATCTTTTACTCTGTTTGACAATTTGAAAGTCCTTGGAAGGCCAAAGCACTTAAGTTATTTCAATGAATATCCTTGTTTTGCATAATTCTCACATTCTTTCATAGTCTGTTTCAATTTTGGTGGCTAGTGTTTAAATAGCCCTTAGTTATTTCATAGTGAGAGTGTTTAAATTCTGCAATGACGAATGTTTAAGTGGTCATCACTCTTTTATTTCAATCTGGATGGTGTGACAAAAGACAAAGTAAGAACACTTCGGAATTTTTTTAAGAAGGCATCAAATTTCATTTAAAACCCGGACACCTCATTAAAACCTCCCCGCGCCACCAGGGTAGGAAAGAGTATGCCCTCAAATATTTACATGGATGTTTAAACAAGTAAATATTTACACAAATTCTACTCCAAGTACATCCGGAGATGTTCGATATTCCAAGGGTGGGTCAGAACTCTTCCATCCTTGTCTTCTAGCCAATATGTTCCAGGTTTAAGCCTTTCAACAACCATATAAGGTCCTTCCCAAGTCGGGGCCAATTTGTCGAGCAGCTTCTCTTTAGTGTGTAAGAAGACTTTCCTCAATACCTTGTCCCCCGGCTGGAAATCTCTTCTTTTAACTCTAGAAGCAAATCTGCTTCTCATCAAACCTTGATAGTGTGCAACTCTAAGGTGAGCTTTAACTCGTCTTTCTTCTACTAGGTCAAGCTGACTTCTGATTGCCACTTCGTTAGCGCATTCAGAGAAGTTGTGAACACGAAATGATAGGAGAGTTGCTTCTATGAGAGCTATTGCATCCATCCCATAGACCAAAGCAAAGGGTGACTCCTGTGTTGCAGCCCCAAGTGTTGTCCGGTAGGCCCACAAAACTTCTTGTAAATAGTTAGGCCACTTCCCAGCAGCCCCTTCCAAATTCTTCTTTAAACCGGACAATATAGTTCTGTTAGCCACTTCAACCTGACCATTTGCTTTTGGGTGGAATGGTGAAGAGAAACAATGTTGTATACCCCTTGAGGCACAGAAACTTTCCATTTCCATATTGTCGAACTGTGGCCCATTATCTGTCGTTATCTTTTGTGGAACACCAAATCTGCAACAAATGTTGGATAGTTAGAATTTTATAACGGCTTTTGATGTTGTTCCTGCCAGAGGGGCTGCTTCAATCCACTTCGAAAAGTAATCGATTGCAACAATTATAGTTTTGCGCCCTCTGGACGCCATAGGGAGAGGCCCCACTAAATCCAACCCCCATCGAGCAAAAGGTATAGGCTCAGAGATTGACTCTAAAGGAATGGATGGGACATGAATTTCATTGATGTATCTCATGCATGGGTCACACCTTCTTACCAGCTCTTTAGCATCCTGCATGATAGATGGCCAATAATAGCCAGCCAGTAAAACTCTCCTTGTTAGAGCCCTGAATCCACAATGAGTTGATCCCTCGCCATCATGCAATTCGGAGAGGACTACTTGAGATTTATCATCCCCCAAACAGCGCAGAAGAGGTTTACTGTAAGACTTTTTATACAAAATGTCTCTCAGTATGATAAAACCACGAGCCTTGTGTTTCAGTTTTCTTGCCAGTGATTTATCCGAAGGCACGATGCCGTCGGAGAGGTATTGCAGGAGAGGAAATCTCCAATCTTGAGGTTGTTTCATTTGTACTTCAAAAATTTCTTCTTCTTTACCCATATCAAGTTGAATGGAGGGGCTCTCCAGCACATGGATCCATGGATACGACTCTGTGTATGCTATGGTTGCCAATGAATCTGCTAACTCATTTTCTGTCCGGGGTATATGTTCATAAATAATGCTTTTAAACTTGAGTGCTTCATTTTTAAGAAGAAGTAAATACTTCACTAGTTGTTCCTTTTTAGCCTCAGATTGACCTTGGGCATGGTGGATAAGAAGCTGGGAGTCACTCAATAGCTTGACCCTCTTGTCCCCACAAATAAAAGCTAACTTCAAACCGGCTATAGTTGTCTCGTACTCAGACTCATTATTGGAAGCCCTGAAAGAAAAACATATAGCCTGGTACATTTTGTCACCATATGGAGAGGTCAAGCACACCCCCGCTCCACATCCCATAGTGCTGGATCCACCATCCGTCCGGACGACCCATACCTTTTTGTCTTTCATCTCAGTAGTCTGCTCCGATTCTCTATCAGAGTGGAATTCAACTAAAAAATCAGCCACAGCTTGGGCTTTGACTGCTGTTCGGGGAGCAAAATCTATATCTAAATCCCCCAATTCTACCGACCATTTAGTCATCCTACTTGAAATATGTGCCTTTTGGAAAACATTCTTCAAAGGAAAAGATCTTCGAACGATAATAGGATGAGCCTGGAAATAAGGCCTCATCTTTCTTGTAGCTATGACCAGGGCCAACGCTAATTTTTCAAGTTTCAAATAGCGCCTTTCTGCATCTATCAAGATTTTGCTGATGTAGTACACTAGATGGGGGTAATTATCTACTTCCCTCAATAACACAGCACTGATGGCACAACTTGAAACTGCCAAATATACGAAGAGTGTCTCTCCATCGACTGGTTTAAATAAGGTTTTGGGAGAGGACAGATGTTTCTTGATTTCATTGAAAGCCTCATCACACTGTGAGGTCCAATCAAATCCCTTCACACCCTTCAAGGTTTGAAAAAACTGGGCGCATCTGTCTGAAGACCTTGAGATAAATCTGTTTAAAGCAGTTAACCTCCCCGTTAATCGTTGTACTTCTTTAATATTCCGAGGAGGCTCCATTTGAAATAGAGCAATAAGCTCCGAACACACATTTTTCTGGATTTAACTTCAAATTCACCTTTACCAAGTTGGTAAAAGTTTCTTGGAGGTCTGCCAAGTGCAATTGCTCATCCACACTTTTCACCATCATGTCATCGATGTATACTTCCATATTCCTTCCAATCGGATCAGCAAAGGCTTTGTTCACCAATCTCTGATAAGTAGCAATAAAGACCCATGTTAGTGACAAATGTGGTATGCTCATGATCCTTCGGATTTACTTGGATCTGATTGTATCCGGAGAAAGCATCCATAAAGGATAGCAGTTTATTCCCAGAGGTGGAGTCTACTAGCTGGTCAATCCGGGGAACTGGATACAAATATTTTGGGCAAGCTCTATTGAGGTCTGTGAAGTCAATGCACATGTGCCACTTGCCATTTTTATTTTTCACCAAGCCGGATTGGCAGTCCACAAAGGATATTGAGATTCCTTGATATGCCCCATCTTTATGAGCCTGTCAACTTCTTGCACAATAACATCAGCCTTTTCCTTGTAAAAAGCCCTTCTCTTTTGAACCACTGGTGCTATGTCCTTTCGGATAGATAGGTGATGTGATATCACCTCTGCTGGAACCCCGGTAACGTCAGCATTGCACCAGGCAAAAACATGCTGATGGCTTTTCAAAAAATTTAGCGTCTCTCTTTTCAGATCGGGTGGCATTCTGGACCCTATCTTGACACTCTTCCCTTCTTCTAAACAATGTGTTTCTACCTTTTTGACTGGTATTAATACTCCAGGGGTCTCTCTGGGGTCATCAATTTCACCCTCACCCCCAGAAAGCCCCTCAAACTGCTATTGCTCGTTGATACGAACTGTCCCCAACGTCCGGGGCGCCAGGGCTGTAGCATAGCATTCCCTTGCAACCTTTTGACTGCTTCGGACAACTCCCACCTGTCCTTGAACATCATATTTCAAACATTGGTGGACTGTTGAAGCCACTGCATGCATCATAGAGAGCCAAGACCTCCCTAGAATAGCATTATAGCAAGTGGGACAATCTACCACAATAAAAAGTATCCTGACCATCTTCTTGAAAGGGCCCTTGCCCAACAAAACTTTCTCTTCGAACTCCCCGATCACATCTGCTGAGCTGCCAGTAAAGCCCACAATTAATCTGTCCAAATTCTGAATTACGGCTGGATTTTTTATTCTCTTGTAAGTGGTTAAGAAAAGGATATTGGCTGAGCTTCCAGTATCCACCAAGATTCGTCTTATGTCATTGCCCCCAATAGATGCTCCTATGACAACAACATCTTCATAAGGGCCAGCTATATCTCTTAAGTCATCTTCATCAAAAAAAATGAAGGGAACGGAATTTGCGATTGATAGGAGGTCATGCCTCCTTCTAGCTGGGTGGCTAAAGTATGAACGTGCCTCTTCCTCGAAGAAGCAGTAGGAGCTGCCATAGTATCTTCTTCGAAAATTGTAAGTGACTCAAAAAACTTGATGAGCCCGGAGACCGTTCTAGAACATTCCTCAATTTCACCCACTCTATTTCGAGTTGGGTCAGGATCCAAGTATTCAGATTCCACATCAAAACTTTCGATTATAACCATGGCACCCTCCGGAGCAGCATTACTTGGACCAACCTGGTGAGGATTGTCAGGTCTGTTACCTCCTCTTCTTTTGACATAAGCCCCCAGCTTTCCCCTTTTAATCAAGTTTTGAACTTCTTGTTTCAAAGCTATACAATCATCGGTGGTATGGCCAATATCATTGTGATACTGGAAGAAAGAGTTATTGCGATGTTCTCTAGGAGATTGCAGTGTGGCCGGTCTTCTATAGTGCACCTCTTCCTTTGTTTTATCATAAATGGTGGCCACACTTTCTTTCAATTCTGCGAACCACTCCGGTTGAACCCAAGGCCCTCTCTTATTTCTGGATTGCTGACTCTGAGCAGGTGCAGCTGACTGAGATTGAGCTTTAGCTCTGCCATGCCCCTGTCCGGTCTCCTTTGCCTTGTTCGCGGACTGATTCTGATTAGGGTTTGGTGCCAACGGGGTAGATCTCACCTACCTGTGCACCCTGGTCTTCTTTGTTTCATCAATATTAATCTGCTTTCCAACCTGATTCAGCAACCCTCCCCAAGTCATGGCTTTCTTTCCGGTCACTGAATCAGCCAAATTCCCAGGGTTTAAGCCCTGTCTCAAAGATGCTATTGCAACTTGCTTGAAGCAATCAGCCAACCCATTCTTGGTGTTCACAAAACGACTTATGTATTCTTTCAATGATTCGTTCGGTTCTTGGGCACAATGGATTATTGTGTCCCCGTTGCCCTTTAATTCTTTACTCCCAACGAACTGCCTTCGAAAGGCCAGCCAAAAAGTATCGAAATTCTTGATACAGCCTTGTGGTAGGTTGTTATACCATTTTAGAGCACTCCCTGTAAACGATTGGGAGAATGCTCTACAAAGTAGCTTGTCATCATCATCAAAGTTCATCATAAAGTTTTTAAATTGCTCCAAATAGTTGTCCGGATCAGTACTGCCATCGTACTTTCCCATTTTGGTGCTATCAAACCTCTTAGGGAGGTTTCCGGACATAATTTTGGAAGACAATGGAGATTGCCTCCAATTTCGGCCACAACTGAACACAGTATCTTCATTGGGAGTTGCAAAGATACCTGGTTCATCATGGAAAGCGAAGCGATCCATCAGCATCCGGTCTACATGCCTCCGGCTGTGAGATGACCCTTTGCCAATATTCTTCTTCAACTTTCCATGTCTATCTCTTTTCCTTGAATATTTTTTGATAAGCTTTTGCTTCTTTTTAGTTCTACCCTCATCGCTGCTAGAGGATAAGGATTCTTCAACTCCCTCGTCATCCGAAGAGCTATCAGAAGACTCTGAGCCTGAGTCAGAACTCTCCACTGGCTTAGACCGGTGAGACGTTTTGGAGCTGGCATGAGTCTTTTTGGTACTCACACGAGTCCTTGAAGGCTCATGCTCTCTAGGGTTATCGGTGTGAAGAGCAACTGACGCTTTCGATTTTTCTTTCATGCTCATCTTAGCCTTTTCTGCCCTCAGAGCTTCTATCTCGCCTTTTAGCCTATCGCGCTCCTCGATAGTGTATTCATCGTTTTCACCCACCACTTCGAGCAAAGCTGGTGGCACTTCCGGGGCGTCCGGATTCATTCGGACTGACTTTTCTTGTTGGTTTCGAATGCTCGATTCAGGCACCTTCGTGCTCCCACTGTGGTCGCCAATTTGGTGTGGTTAATTTTTGTCTGAGGGTAATTTAGTAATTTGTTTTAGAGTTTGTGAAGGTTGGTACGTGTTTAATGTTTTGAGTATAGAGTGGAGGGAAAATTAAGCAGCCTAGTTGCAGTTAATTTTCATTACCCATATTTGATGCTGGTGGTTGGGTATTTATACTCTTACATCCGGGATTTATGGGTTTTCGGGTCATGTTTAATGGACCCGGGTCATGTTTAAAGACCCATGAGCTCTTAGTAGGGAAGCAAGCAGCTTAGTCAAGAAGTGTTTAGGTTTTTTAGTACTTTTGTCATAGTTCGAACAATCCAATGGGCTAAGTGTTCGAAGTGGCCTATCCGGTCTGGTGGCCTTGGTCCGATCTGTCCCTGTCCGGAGAGGAAGCAGTATTCAGACTCATCAGATAATATATTATTTATAAAAAAAAATCAAACCTACTAAAAATTGTATAACCACATTTAGAGGTATTCATGTTTTGGTCTTTCATACACAACTCTATTGTGTCTGAGCCAATCTTAACTCATTAAATTTATTTATTTCGTATAATATCACTTATTTGAAAATTAAATATTTAATTTCGATGAAACTATTTTATATTTATATTTAATAACTTTTTAAATAATTTCTAAAATTAATATAAAAGGTCACATTCCGTGAAATTTAATTTTTAACCATATTTATTTAACTAAGTAAATACATATTTTACTACTTAAATTCTAAATCATGCATGGTTATTGTTGTATAATTATACAACTTTTAACGTATAAATCAACCAATATTATCAAAACATAACATTTATTTTCTCTAATTTTATCACAAAATAAATTTCAAAATAAATTTATTACATTAAATCTGCATTTTATATCGAATCCAAATTAAATTCAAATTGTGATGGCAGTTTTATTTTATTTTTTAGTTTAGTTTTACCCATTTTATTTATATTAGTGCTATATATATTATGGGATAACTTATTATATTGTCCAACTTTTATACCTTTAATAAAATAAATAATTGGCCAAAGTTTAACTTTTTATTTTACCATTTACCACAACAGTTGATGGGTTTGTTCACAAGAGCTGTTGAGGAGGGTGAACCACAGTTTGATGAAGAAGTGAAGAATGTTATTGAGGAGGTTCAGTCGGAAGAGGTATGTGAAAGGGATGTTGGGCAGTTGTTTGTTCTAAGGCATGTCTACTTTGCGCCTAAGGAGAGCAGTGACAATGATGATTGGTTGCGAAAAGTCGACTTGTACTATGAGAGAGAATGCATGAAAATTCTTAATGGATTCAGGAAGCTGTGAAAATATGATTTCCGAAGAAGTTGTGCAAAAGCTAGCTTTGAAGAAGGAAAATCACTCCAATCCCTGCAAACTAGTCTGGTTAAAGAAAGGTAATGAGGTAACACTTTCTAAAAGATGTCTACTGTCCTTTTACGTCAGTAATTATAACGAGAAGGCATGGTACGATGTTATTGTTATGGATGCTTGTTACCTACTTCTAGGCCGACTATGGAAAATTGATAGAAGTTTCATGTACGATGGTAGAAAAACCGTTATAGTTCATATGGAATAACACTAAAATCACGTTAGCACAATCTAATGGATTATCCCTAAACATGCACTTGTTGTGTCACATGACACGTCATTGAGATTCTTATTCCTCGTGAGATTCTAGCACTATTAACAACCAAGAAGGATGATTCATTGAGGATGTGTGTAGATAGTCGGGCTATCAATAAGATTATAGCCAGGTATCGGTTTTCTATTCCCCGACTTGATGATTTGTTAGATCAGCTGAGTGGTGCTACAGTGTTTACGAGACTGGACTTGAAAATCGGGTATCAATATATCCTCATTCGAATGAGAGATGGGTGAAAAATAACCTTTAAGACCCGAGAAGGTATGTTTTAGTGGATGGTTATTACATTCGGTCTTTCTAATGATCTTAGCACGTTTATGAGGGTAATGACTCAGGTATTTCGTCCCTTCGTTGGAAAGTTCTTAGTTTTTTATATTTACGATATTTTGATCTATAGTACTACAGATGAGTTGCACCTCTAACATTTACGGGAAGTATTGGTTGTTCTGAGAAAAGACAAGTTTTATGGAGGACTCAAAAAGTTCTCTTTTATGACAGATTCAGTTTTATTCTGTGGGTATGTTGTCTCGAAGGATGACCCATCAATTGATGATTCTAAGGTAACAGTAGTACATGATTGCCATATACCTACCTCTATCACCAAAGTCTGTTCTTTTCCTTGGCTGGTTTTATTCTCTAGGAGGTTCATCTACAACTTCAGTACTTTCATGGCTCCTATTACAGATTGTATGAAGAACAAAACTTTTTGTTAGACCCTTGAAGAAACTTTTGCGTTTGAAGAGATTAAGGTAAGACTGACCTCCGTAACTATTCTAGTTTTACATGATTCTTCTACAGTGTTTGAGTTAGATTTCGATGCATCCAGATTGGGTATTGAAGTTGTGCCCAACCAAAGGGGACGACCAATGGCCTACTTCAGTGAGAAGTTAAGTGCATCCAAACTCAATTATAACACTTATGACAAAAAGTTTTAAGTACTGGCGCGGGCCTTGAAGCACCGAAGTTCCTGTTTGGCCTATAAATATTTTTTATTGTATACCGATCATGATGCCTTGAAGTATCTACAAAGTCAAGATAAATTCTCTTTCACATCACGTACAATGGACGGCGTTTACCCAATAATTTATTTTTTCTATCAAGCACACTTCGAGGGCAGTTAACCGCATGGTTGATGCATTGAGCAAACGAAGTATGATGATTCACATGGAATGAGATGTTGTTGGGTTTGAGTAGACAGATGGGCAGACATAGGTAACCAATCGAACATTGGGAAACATGTTTCAAACAAAGGTCACCAAGAACTTGAAAGAGTGTGATTCTCACCTTTATCATGTTGAGTTCTCCTATAACATGCACTAGAAGAGAAGTACTGAGCATAGTCCGTTCATGGTAGTCTATGGTTATAATCCACAGGGTCCTATATATTTTGCATTCCCAACTTTTGACAAGGTTCCGACCAAGGTCGAGACCGCCATCGCTGATCTGTGAAAGATCCATGAGAATACGAGAAATCACATTAAGAAAACAACTAAAAAGTATAAAGTTGCCGCATATAAGAAACATCGATTGGTGGAGTTTGTAGTGGTGCATTTTGTATGGGCTGTTTTGAGCAAAGATCAATATCATGCCCATGAATACAACAAACTAGCAGCAAGGAAGGTGAGTCTATTTGAAATCATTGAGAAGATTACCCCTAATGCATACAGGTTAAAGTTAACCAACCACATGAAGACCTACGAAGTCTTTAATTTAAACCACCTTGTGCCTTTTACCAATACCGACGACGATGATGAATCCGAGAATTCGTGAAAGAAGTTCTCCCAATAAGGAGAGGATGATGTAGGTGCACAAGCCCACGACTATATGTCATATTTGGACAAACATAAACGGGCCTTACTTGGGGATAGGTTATCAGATTTAGGCGTTGTGACTACTCAAATCGAGCGCATCGAGAAGTCCAACAAATTTCGAAAGCATTACGAGATGAATGAAGTGATGAAGTTCATACCCAAATTTCCACCGTTTAGGTTCTCTTTTAACTGTTTTCGTGTTTTTCAGTGTTTTTCTATTTTTTGGATTTGTTTAAAATACTTAGATAGCTCCAATCTCTTTGTAATTGGACTGGACTATACACGATTAATCATGTTCGGCCGTTAGAAAATTCCCCCGACGAGCTCATGTCATTTGCAAAGAAGGTGTTGGAGATCACTAGTCCGTGGCTTTTGATTATGGTAGTTGCATTCGTCATTTGCATGTTGTTTTAGTTTGCAAACTGCATTTTTTGGATTGTGTTTTCCATGTTTTACATTTTGTGTTATCGTACAATTATCACGATACTCTTGTTTTCAATTTGTTTTAACTACATTGTTCGCATGATATAATGTCATTTTGTGTATTGTACAAGTGTATATCTGTTTGTGTTTAGAATTCATTCACCCTGGCGGTGGAACTCTTTCCACCCGCCGGGTGAAAATATGTCACCCGCCGGTTGGTGGCGAGTGGAAAATTTGACTTTTCCATTCATCAACCCTGCCGGGTGACAATATGTCAACCGCCGGGGACATTGTCAACTGATGGGTGAGAATTTGTGGCCCAACGGTGTCCTAGTCCAATGTCCCCAACAAATTCTAAGTTTATTGTTATCACCCCGCCGAGATGAAAATTCTCCACCACCGGGGTAGTTTTCACCCCGCCGGTGTAGTATTCAACCGGCGGTTGACAATGTTTGAACCGGCGGGGTCCAAGGCCTATGTCCCATATCGATTTTAAGTCATATGTTCGCAATCACCCCGGCGGCTTGAAAATTCTACACCGTCGGGGGAGTTTTCATCCAGCGGTTGAAACTGTCTGACCCGACGGGGAACTATTACGAAAAAACTAAGTGACTCTCCCGCCAAAAGAGAGTCCCGTCAAATGAGACTCCCGTCAAATGAGACTCCCGTCAAATGAGACTCCCGCCAACATCTGAATACCATTATAAATATACAACTATTATCAAGCAACATGACATCCATCAAACACTAAAAAACAAATGGAGTTTACGTCTAAGGAAGACTACTATATGCTTATAGCAGTGAAGGATTATCGCGTTGAGTTGAGTGAAGATAGGAGTGACGCATTTTTTGAAAGGGTCTTATGGCATATGTATTACAACTACGGTTGTTTACGAACTGGATAGGTTGTTGTGCGCAGCCGTGATGAAATCAAGAGACGGTACATTTTCGTCAAACCGCTCACGAAGTTGTTTTTCATGCAGCGAAGAATAAAAAAGGCGGCGGTAAAGGTCTGTGACATGACAGTCTGCGACTATATCACTAGGGATATGGTAGCATATGTGGAGGATATGGTTATGGCAAGGGAGGATGGCGACGATGTTTTAGATAGCTTGCGATACGACTACTAATAGTGCAATGTGTCGTCTTCGAACGTGTTTTTATTATTTATGTTTCAAAATGTTGTTATTCTGCTCATTTCTTATGTAATGCTAAGTTCTTATGTTTTGGTGAGTCCCTATGCTTTGTCAAGTCTTTGTTTGAGTTTCTAGTTGTTGTTCAATATTTATGTATTTTACATATCACCGCGTCCGCTCTCAACCGTTCGTAATTTATCTCTTTCAATGTGTGGATAGAACATTTATTTATAGACATTAAATTCCCGCCAAAAAATTTGCCACATAAAGTCCCGCCAAAAACTTTGCCACATAAACTCCCACCAAAATAATTCCCACCAAAAACCTTACCACTAAAGCTCCCGTTAAAAAACTTTACTTCCCTCCAAAATAGCTCTATATAAACATGCTGCATAATAGACAACAAGCATCTAACTAAACATTTAAGTTATAACAATGACTGATTCAGGCTGGAACGTGCACGAAGATGCAAACCTCCTAAGCGCATTTGACTTCGTCAAAGGTACGATGCAAGAGGAGATTCCTGGTTTCGTCGATGCGGTTTTGTGCAGAATGTTCTTCAACCACGATAGGGAGGCATCGTGTCCACGATGTTTAATGCCCCAAGCACGCGGACGCGAAGATGTGGCTGATAGGTTAGCTTATCTTAAAACAATTACTATACAAATTGAATCACTTCTTTATGAAGTCCGAAGCAAAGTCCGAAATGTATTCAACATGGGATTCCAAAGTACAATTACGCAGGAGATGGTGTCACATGCGGAGCAACAAATGGAGCAAGAAATAGCCGACGCAATAGCCAGCATCGTCGATACTAACACAAGTCCCGAAGGAAGTAGTGAGGAAGAGGAATATTCATTCGACAAACGCTATGAGTATGGATGGAACTATCCGTCTCCATGAAACTGAGTGCAATACTTATGTATTTCTAATTATGCAATACTTTTGATTTAAGTGTAATGTTTTAATGCAATGGACTTAAAACGAAGTTTAAGTGTTATTGTTTTTAATTTAATGCCTACCCCGCCGGTTTGAAAATTCTACCCTGCCGGGGTAGTTGTGAACCGACGGTTGACAAATGCTCAACCAGCGGGAACCTAGAGTAAATTACACAAAATAGGGGGTGTTAAAACCACCGGTGTCAAATATCTCAACCGCCGGGGACGTTTTAACACCGGCGGTTGAGTATTCCAACCGCCGGTATGAAAATATTCACCCAACGGTTTAATAACATGAAATTAAAATTCATTTTCTCTTTAATGCCTACCCAGGTAAACCGCCTGTGTCAAAATTCTCAACCGCCGGGGACGTTTTAACAGCGGCGGTTGAGTATTCCACCCGCTGGTATGAAAAATTCAAACCGGCGGGTGATAAACATGAAAGTTTCATAAGTTTTTTCTTTCACTTACATCTTTCGTGCGATGCATCTTTAGGCGGGTCCAATCGTAGTGTTTTATTTTAGAATTAACTTGCATCTTTCGTACGATCTACGTATGCCACAAGACGGTATATATTATTTGTATGTTGTTAACGTCGGAGGAACATGCATACGTTAGTAAGAAGCATAAAATAGCACAAAGCCAAACATAAAAGAAACGACCAACTCAAACATAATTTTTTGTGTTTTTATGACAAACATCAACTTAAAAAACATCAAAAATTAGCATGCATGTGCATTACAATAACATAGTAATCAAGCAAAAGCGGATAAATCTGTTACATCAGGGCAACCATTTTTTAGTTCTTGATATCTTTTGCAACGAGAGACAATCGGCAATGCCCAACCCTCTGTTTCATGTGAACGCAACTTTAGGAAACATAGATGTATCCTTGCGCAAGGGGCGTCCACCCTAATCCCAAGCTACAAAATTAAACGTCGATAAAATAAATGTCTTAATGTTAGAACTAATAGTGAAGGTAAAAAAATACTTACGTTAACGAAATGGTTGGAGTTGACCCAACCCAATCCGATTTCCACCCGGTTTGACATTAGAGGCGGTGCACCTCTTAAGGGGAGAAAAGTAAAGCTGACATCCATATTTTGGTACACTCCAACAAAATGGAGTACGCAGTTTAACGCAGATGCAATTGTCACCCCCATCTCGGGTATGGACGTCCAATGGGCTTTAGTACCCACGTTACCAGAGCACTTCACACACTCCGCAACATCAATCAGTTCCTCCATGCTTGTAAATATTTTAACATACGCTGATGCATAATCCATTAGCTCGTTGTAAAGGGAATCCCTTATCAACCTCCACCCATCTTGTTGCCCGCTTAACGCATACACTATGGAGCGGTACCCATAATGGCCATCGGCTTTTACGTCATTAATTAACTCCACAAATGGTCTAAAGTAGATGGAGAAGTGTATTAAGTATCCTTTAGGGTCTACAAAACTTGCATTGGCCGGCAACGTTGAGCTTGACCTACAACCAACCGTTCCACTAGAAAGCATCGTTCCATTTTTTAGGTTGGAATCGGACTACCTTTCTTACGAGCGGCAGCACTACCGGAACTAATTTTATTCCCCAGATTTTTTTCCCAGAATTTGTTTTCCCTTTACTTGATTTTTCTGGAGGAGATTTGAATTCATCCGCAAATGAAGGAGAACTAACATTTTCCGATTGAAGCACATACTCATGCGCAATTTTGTCGCGTTTAGTGGATGTATCATCAACATCAATAAAAAGCTTGCGCTTGTTAGGTGGACAACCGCACGCTTTTAGCTTCACCAATGGCTCCAAAATGGTAGTTGTTTCCGGATGGACGACAATAAACCTCTATTCGCACTTCATCTTTGGATTCCATCACATCACATAGTAGTTTGTCAAGCTTCGCTTTTAGTTGTTCCATAGTCGTGAGGTTTGTATGGACTAAAATTTCTAACCTCTTCCAATGTTCGTTAAACAACTCTAACGGCACCTCTAACGCTTTGGCAACAAACTCGTAGATTTCGTGCGCGTAATGGATACCGTGCGTACTTCTTATTGAGAAACCGCAAGACACACAACCCGCAATTGTCATGTTGCGAGCACAATCTACTTTGTCGGACAAAATATTCAAGGCATAGTGTGAGACGTTGGTTTTTAGTTTGTCGTACAACTTGTTTGTGAACTTGTGTAGGGCTAACAAGAGGCTCTTTTCGAATGATCCCTTTGTGTCCCCGTGCTGCAATTCTATCGAGGTATGCAACTTCATCCAAAAAAATTCAAAGTTACCTTTGCTCGTACCGATGAAACGTTTGAGGGTCGAATGAGTGCTCTCCACGCGGTTTGTGGTTCTGTTACCATAATGCATCAACTTGTTGGTTTTCCACGTCAAAAATTTGTCACCGTAAGACCCTAACCAACTTTCTGTATGCTCAATTGCTTGCGGATACTCTTTGAAGTCACGGTGCAATTCGGCTCGGTAGTCGTTGAACGCTATTTCCGTTTCAGCCAACATCATTTCATTCCACACTTTTAAGAATGAGTTGGACACTTTCTTATCCTTTATGATCTTTTTTGTTTTCCTTAGGACGTTCATGTTGATGTGCCATCGACACAACATGTGTGTTGCATTCGGGAACACATCCTCCACCGCCTTCACAAGCGTCAAGTCTCTATCCGTCAAAATGATGGATGGTAATTTGATGGAGTGAGTTACCATCAAATAATGTAAGCACTCTAACACCCATTTGTAGCTCTCGACTTTTTCTCCCGACATAAACGCGAATCCGATGTAGAAAGTCTTCCCCGTACAAGTGGCTCCGACGACCTCATACAATGGCATCCCGTATTTGATCACCTTGTACGTGTTATCCATTTCAATCACGTTTGGAAATGTGCGTAACAAATCCAAACTAACCGGGTGCGCGAAGAAAAGCTCGCCTATGGTATCGCTTCCGTCTCCGGACTTTCTATGAAATTTGTAGTAGTTTATCCACTTAAGTTCGCCCAAAAAGTATTGGAATTGCGATCGACCACCTTTCTCGAGCTTCCGATGTTTTAGTTGAGCGTTGTAGACGGTGCGCATTGAGGAATAATTCTTGGGGTTCAACTTCTTAACCCCACCGAGAATGTCCGGAGGACTGTATCCCATTTTCATAGAAGTAACTACGAAATCCATCTCTTATTTGTTCAATCGTCCCAAGTAAGAATAACTTTCTTTGTACGATGTAGTATCGTGATTGTGAACACCGCATTCGACCAGTAAACCCCACAAATCATCACCCAACTTCTTTCCTTTTAGGGTGAAAGAGCATCCGCATTTTTTCGTGCCGGTTAACTTCCTCTTTAGATGCTTCGGATCTACCAATTTTTTGTAAACTCTAGATCTTTCACACACAAACTCAATTCTCGGAGTTTTTCTTTCAAGTCTATCGCATCGTCGTAATATTACAACAAATCCATTATCCGTTGCGGTCTGCTTCACCCATTCGATCAACTCCACTTGAGAGTAGTGACATTTGGTGTCGAACAAATGGCTATAATCGACCGAGCAAGGCACCGGTGTTTCCTCCTCCTTCACCATGCACAAACTAAAATCTTCGGCCTTAAAATATTCCTCCTTAAAATTTTCATTCTTTAAATCTTTGGCCTACGTAAAAAAAAAGTAGATTATGTTAGGAACGCCTTCCCCGCCTGTTTAAAAATACCAAACTGCCGGGGATGTTATCAACCGACGGTTGATAATTGTCCAACCGGAGGGTTGGATAAAACAAACCGGCGGGTAATGACATACGCCCCGGCGGTGTAATAAATAAACACCCCGACGGGTGAAAATATCCGAACCGCTAGGGGCATTCTCAACCCCCGGTTGCCAATTACCCAACCGGCGGGGTTGACCCTAACTATTTTTCACCAATTCGTAAATATTTCTAAGGATTCGGCCCCGCCGGTGACGACACTATATCCCCGCCGGGACACTAATATTAAAACCGGTGGGTGGAAGTCAATGCTACAGCCGGTTGGGCATGACTTCGACCGCGGGGGACATTCATCCTCAAAGTTGAATGTTCTTCAACCCCGCCGGTTGAGGAGGCTTCCCCCAACGGGGTAGTTCGGGTCCAACTTTCTAAAAATAGAACATCTACTAAAACAGAAACTTTTTTCGAAAGATTGGTTAGAACAAGTACTATGTTTGGAGTTCCACGCTCTTCATCAACCTTCTCGAGTGTTGAATCCATTCTTCAATGATTTGAATTTTTTTCGAAAAAGTTGTTGACTTCTGAAGGTTTGCGAGTGTATGGAGTTTCTTAGTGGTTTTTGAGTTTTTGAATTATTTAGAGTTTCAGAATTATTTTGAGTTTTTGAATTTTTGATTAAATTTTTAGTATAAGAGGATTGTTGGGAGGAATAATTTTGTGTTCTTCTATATTTGGCTAACTATACCCACAATGCACTAGAAGACAAAATTAAAAATTCTTGGTCAAAAGACAAAACCGTCTTTGACTATCTATTAAAAATGATTTTCTAGAATTTGAGAATGGTTAACATTTTTTTGCCCCTAATTTAACCAAAACCTAATTTTAAACCTCCAAAATGAATATAAAATTTGGCGGGGCTTATAGTAAATGAGCAACAACCAATCTCAAACTACAAGAGAGAGAGAAAATGCGGCAACACTGTCGAAAACCTCTTCTTCTTCTTCAAGTATTCTTTTTGATTTCTTCACTAAAAGCAGAGTATCAAGTAGATAAAGTATCAGTAGTATCAAGATTTCAACAGTATCTTCAGATCAACACAGCCCAACCAAACCCTAACTACCAAAAATCAACTGATTTCATTCTCTCCCAAGCTAAATCCATTTCCCTCGATTCACAAACCCTCCAATTCGTAGCTTCAAAACCGTTGATTCTCCTAAAATGGACAGGATCCGACCCGAATCTACCTTCCGTCCTCCTCAACTCTCACACCGATGTGGTTCCCGTCGAGGAAGCCAAGTGGGATCGTCCTCCGTTCGGGGCGGAAATAGACGACGACGGGAACATTTACGCGAGAGGTGCGCAAGATATGAAGTGCGTTGGGATGCAGTATCTCGAGGCCGTTCGCAATCTCAAAGCTTCGGGGTTCGTTCCGGTTCGAACGGTTTATTTGAGCTTTGTTCCCGATGAGGAAATCGGCGGGGATGATGGTGCTGGGAAGTTTTCTGAATCGGATGTTTTTAGGGATATGAATGTTGGTGTTGTGCTTGATGAAGGTAATATAAATTAGAAGCTTTAGCTTTCACGTAGGAATGTTGTTACTCCAAAATGTGATTTTATTTACTTATCATTGTTTGGATATGGACTTGATTTGAACTTGGAGGTTCATGTTTTTATATAAAAGATGAATTGGAATTCTTGTGTCTTCCATGTCTACCAAGCTCGTTTTGGATTTGGCCTGACTAAATAGAGCAGAAGAAGCCTGTATCTTTCAGGTCTTGAAATTGTTTTTATTTTCTTTGATTTGGAAAGGTGTTAGGGTGTCTTCATTCTTAAAAGCATTTACTTTGTCTCACCTTGGGGGAAGAAACTCACATTGTATCCTCAAAGAAGAAGATTTATAGAGAAAGGAAGATAGAGGGACTGTGCAATTAGAGAAGGAGAGAGCGGAATATTTTATTGTGAATGACACCTAAAATATTATTGCTGAATAGGTTTTGTAAAGCTACTATGTTGGAGCACCAGTCCCTTACTTGGTCTGGTGAATATATACAGATGTTCGGGCAGAGCCAAGCCAAATACCTAGATGCTCGAACTTGGCTCGAACAGAAAAAAAGAAGCTTGGCTTAAGCTCAAAATTTTATATTCCAAGGCTTGATCCTATTTATAGTTCTTCTTTTTAGACTAGACACCAAACATTAGTATACAGCCGGGCAAAAGATACCGAAATTTGATAGAAGCTCTCTGGGTGCTCAAATATTTATCATCTCTTATATATGACGTATTTGTTCGCCATTTCTTATATATAGAGGTATTATCTTCATTTTTACTGAGTTGGAGACTTTGAATAATCCTTTAAAGGTTAATGGATACCTATATTTTCTATATATTCCATGTGTTATTTTTATATTTTTCTTCCCACGCCAGTGATTGGCAACTCGCAAGAGAATATACTGGGATCGAGCTTGGCCCAAAATGGGTTTTGACTATTGAGCCAAACTTTTGGCTCTGGCTCGAGCTCTACCTCAAATTTTGACCAGGAGCTCTAGCTGAGAATGGGTTTTGAGTCAAGTGTTGAGCAAAGTTCGAGCAGCTCGCTGGATAGCCAGCCCTATTCGTAATCCATCAATTGTAGTATACACAGTTTAATAATTTGTTTCAATCTAATAGGGTTGGCTTCGCCAAACAAGAATTACAAGGTGTACTACGGAGAGAGGTCCCCGTGGTGGTTGGTGATTAAGGCTACTGGGGCTCCTGGTCATGGGGCAAAGCTTTATGACAATTCCGCAATGGAGAATCTGTTAAAGAGCATCAAAAGTGTGATGGAATTCAGAGCTTCGCAATTAGATCTGATCAAGGCTGGTTTGAAGGCTGAAGGTGAAGTCATTTCCATCAATATGGTATTTTTAAGGGCTGGCACACCTTCTCCAACTGTAAGTTCTCTTGTAAATAGATGGGGCTTGTTTCCGGCTAATAACTATTTTTGTTATCGGTTCAATTATTAAGTTCTTATTGACTAATGTCATACTTCTTTCATTTGTTGGTTAATTCTATTGTGTCAGGTCAAATTATTATCCGTGGCTATTATAGTTGTATTATTTCTTCTTGCTCCTGCTACATCTCTTAAAAATCAATGAGTTAGTTATAATTTTATAACAATGTAAACACTTCTCTAATCACAATCTGAAAACACGTTGTCTTTGTAATTCTTTTGAAGGGGTTCGTTATGAATTTGCAACCATCTGAAGCAGAAGCTGGTCTAGATATCCGAGTGCCACCCACTGTGGATCCAGAATCCTTAGAGAGACGTATAGCTGAGGAATGGGCGCCTGTGGCGCGGAACATGACGTTTGAGGTTCTAAATAACTAACTGAAACTTACTTTTGCCAATCAAAATTAGTCATATAAGTAATAGGTGGCTGACTAACCTGGTATAGAAAATGTCGAGAAACTTATCTTAATTCAAGAATGAAATTTACAAGTGTTTCTTAGTCTTGATTACTTTATGCTTGTATCCTTCACATGAATCTAGAAGATAAATATGAGAATAGTCAGAGAAGAGTACCTTGTACAAATGTGTGATCATGAAATCTTGAATAGTGATTTGAACTACCGTGCTAATGGACTACAATTGCATTGTTACTTTTTATTAACCCATAAATTAAACAGATTATATTGTGAGGTTGTCTATTGCGGTAAAAGACCTGGCAATAAGACAATGAATTGGAAAATTGGTAATTTCATTTATTGAGTTTTGGCTGTCAAATTTATCTCTGTCTGTGCTTTGTCTTGTTTTTTTTTTCATAGCAGGCAGTCATAAGTTTTGTATGTTGTAGATCATATGATCTATAGGCACGCTGTTGTGAATTCTTAATATAAAACGTGCACCAGTAAATGAGTTGCCGTATCTACTTTTTTTTTTGCTCGGGCATTTTAAACAGAAGGTTCCGGTGCATGATCACTTAGGGAGGCCACTAATTACCGCAGTTGACGCTTCCAATCCGTGGTGGACACTTCTAGAAGAAGCTGTGAAGGAAGCTAATGGAACAATAGCGAAGCCCAAAGTCTTTTTTGGCTCTACAGATTCTCGTTTTTTCCGTGAATTGGGTGTACCTGCAATTGGTTTTTCTCCTATGGCAAACACTCCTGTTTTACTTCATGACCACAATGAGGTATTTCATCAACTTCTCTTATTTTGTTAGTAAATTTAGCTAAAACTATTGTACTATATGTTTTGGGATTAGTGAATTTTTATCATCGTAGATTATGAGGTGGGCCATTTTATGTTGTAACAAGTAAGTTTAGTTATATAGTATGATATCTCGGGGGATGATGCGCTAACTGTTTGAAATGTTTTATTGTTTCAGTATCTGAACCAAGATGAGTACTTAAAAGGTATACACATATATGAGTCAATAATCAAGGCTTACGCATCTTATATTCCTCATAAAAAAGATGAAGCCCGTCTTAGGGATGAGCTATAAGGGTGTTTCGAATCACAGCATCACGTTTGTGTAGTTACAATGTTATGAAGTTCTGTTTAGTATCCGTGGAAATAGATAAGTTGGTGAATATTTTCTTTAGCAGAGTAGAAGTCGCAACACTTCTCTTTTTTGATAATAGACGGTTAGTTCTGTCTCAATGGTGGGTTTATTCAGGCAAAACAAACTGGTGATACAAATGGGCTTATTCGGGTTTGGTAAAAAAAAAACCGATGGTACGAATCCAAACCTGAAAAATCCAAACCTGAATTCAATTTGTCATAACCAAGAGTAAACATGAGTTTTATCGAAAATAATGCGATTGTCTCAAAAGAAGGACGACTTGTTGCCATTGAAAACTGTTGAGTTTGTTCAATCCCAAAACATCCATTTGTAATTCTTAGAATGTTTTGTATTTTCGCGTTAGTTTTTGGTTCTATAGCTGGATACCAATTGTAAAGATTATATACTACTGTTTTCAAATTTCATAAAGATTGTATATTGGCTTTAAATTAAATAATATATTTTTAATGTCCATTTTACATTACTTGTTTTAAAAAAAAATTAATATCGGGTGCCGAATAAAATCAGCCAAAACGTATCTATTCTCATCCAATTTTAAGTTCATAATATTTTCTTTACTTTTTTTTTGCAATTTAGACAGATTTTGTAGTTAGATTGGTTGTTTTTAGGTAAGTTTTTGTTCATTTGGACTGCTTGGTGTGTATATTTTATAGTTTAGATTTAGAGTTTCAAATTTAGAATCGAATTTAGGAGTTTATGGTCGGTTGAAGAAATGGTTTTACTGGTTTTTGGCCATTTTCTTCGTCGGAATCGGTTGGAAAATCGGTGCAGCCCAAGGCCACACCATAGATGCACAACCCTTAGCATCTATGGTGCAAGCCATGTTTTTTTTTAAAATTATAATTTCTTATAATAATTCGTTCCGAAAAATTACCGATTATTTTTTTATTTGTCGAAATATTAACCTAGTTTATTTAATTGTTTATTTAGCTACTATTATTTTTTTACTGAAGAATTTGAATAAATTTGAAGAACAAGTTTGAATGTTGAAGAACTACTAAACAACTTGTAAGAACAACACAAACGGTAGGAAAAACAAGTTTAATATAGTAACTGGAAGTGTTTTTTTGGATGGAGTTAGTATATTAGGTTGATTTTGAAATTGGGTGAGAATAAAATACATTTAGTGTTTTTTTTCGTTACTGACAGTTTCGTAAGTAAATCAAACTTGAGAGTAAATTTGGTATCGAAAAAATCAAAACTTGGAAATAGTTATTTTTTGGAAAAGGATAAAATACAATTTTATGGAGTAGTTTTGATTGTCTTTTAGCAATTCTCCTTTTTATACACATTCTAATTTTGTTGTATATAATTTTAAAAAATTATATTTGTTTTTGGAAAATCGTCAATTTTATAAATCGACATTTTTAATGTATATCTGATCCAATTCGTCGAAATTAAAAGTTATTATGGTCTTCTGATGTCGATCAAATTGTCAACATTAGAGAAAGTTTCTAATGTCGACGAGTTAGATCGACATTGTCCAAACTAAGAATAATTTGTTTTAGTTTAATTTTTTTATTTTAGGTATATAAGCTATAGTATGAATTATGGAATGTGAGACTTTTTTTTTCCAAATAGAGAACTTCCATTGCTAAAAATTCAAAAAGTTATATAAGAGTTATATATGTCTTTTCTGAAGCAATATACATTGTTGATAATTGGATGTAATCCAGTAAACCCTATTGTGATTTATAATAAGATTTTCAAGATAAAAATGGAGTCCTCTCCGTCTTCAGGTGTCTGGCTAGGTAATTAAGGCTTCATTATGTTGTGAGCAACATCTTGATCTGTGTCCTGATGATACCGATAAGAGAAGAGTGGATTTGAGTCAGGATCAAACATGCTTGAAGAGTTTAGTAATAATATAAACATATTTCGAAGAACACATCATTTATTAAATTAATCTCAGGTAACTAATGCTTATGATTTTAAGCAAAATAATAGCTCCTCATTTAGAAATGACTGAATGAAGAAAGAATTCACAGTTCATCTTATTTTCAATAGAACATTTTGAGACCCAATCAGCATCATAATTTTGGTTTCTATGTATAAACTTGATTGTCATCTGAGGCTTTATCAAACTTCTACAACAAGTTAACAAAGGGGTAAGATACCAAAAACTATTTCCAGTGCTAAACATTTCAATAAGAATCAATGAGTCTGATTCAATCTCCACATTATAATAGTTGTTCTCTCTACATCCTATAAGACCATCAATTAGAGCTCTAGATTCGACAATCAATGAAGTATTTTTATCATATAAATATCCTTTGGATTTGATAAGATCACCCGTATGATTTCTGATGATGAATCCACCACTGGATTCACCATTAGAGAGACATGAACCATCATAGTTCAATTTCAATATATTAAAGGCAGGGGAATCCATTTAACCAAGGTATAGTTTAAAAGAACTTTTAAATGATCAAAACATCCCAACTCTTTAGCAATTTTCATATCACCAATCATAGTCGAGTGTTTATTTTTAATCAGATTAGAGATGTCTAAGCATGTTAATATTTTTAGGACCTTATCAATTATTTGCTTAGAAGTTATATTATGATTGTTTTATTTTACTTTATTTCTAGCAATCCAGATGGACCAACAAATAATTAGAGGAATTATTGTTCTGATATGTATAGATTGACTAACGGACATAAACTAGCTTGTTATTAGGTGATTAAAGGACATATGTTCACCAATTAAGATGCCAAATAGACCAACAAATTACTTCCATACTTCCCAGGATATTTGGCATGAGACAAAGAGTTGATTAATGTTTTTAATGGTGGAGCATTTTTGGCATTTTGATGCTAAAAAATGATCTCTTCTGCATGATAGAGTTAAGAGAGATATAGTTTTTAAGGATTCTCCAAAGTTTAAATGAGCATTTTGAAGGAGTGATGTTGTTCTAAATTTTACTAAAGAGAGGAGATTTTTTATGCTTTACTCTAATGGTTTTCCAGGTATCTTTGAAGGAGAAAAGACCAGCAAAAAATCTTGCCAAATAAGACAATCTTCTGATAATTGGTTTAGATGAATTTTGTTAATTCTTTCAATACAGAAGCACATTATAAAGAATCTTTTCATGATTCCATGTATCATTAGACCAGAATTCAACAAGTCTGGTACCATGATGCCAAAAGTTGTTTTCAATATGAGAAAGGGTGATGATTTGGTGATTGTACTTTCACTTGTCAAGTTAGAAGTCTATTTGGCCATGACCAACATTCCATAAGATAAATTGATCTGTTATCTCCCTTATATTGATCATTCTTTTCTAGATCTTAGAGTCTTTAGGTTTAATAAAGATTTGGAGAGGGTGGGATGAAGGACAGTATATTGAATGCATTAAGTTAGCACATAAAGATTTGTTTTTCCTGAATAACATCCATAATTTACAAGATGTAGTATTTTGGAAGTCCAAGATATTTATTATGTTTAGGCCAGCTTCATCAAATGGTTTACAAATTGTAGACCCTTTGGTCTAGATGATTGAGTGATTATTTTCTTTGGAACCCCATACAAATTAATCTAAAAGATTGTTAATTCTCTTGATTACATATTTGAGAATGGTAATGGTGATAGTTGAAGATAACAAGAAGGACAAATTGAATCAGGATCAATCTGTCACCAAAGGAGAGATTCTTGCTATCCAGTCCATGATTCTGTTTCTGATGTTGGTAACCATACTATCTAAAAGATTTATCTTATTAGTGTTATTGATGTTAATCCCAACGTAGTGAAAATGAAGATGAGAATGATTGAAACCAGTAAGATGATTTATTAAATTGATTCTATCTTGATTCATGTTTTTTTTAGAGATAAAGATAGTTTTATTATTATTGATAATTTGACCAGAGATAGATTGATTTTTTTCAAAAAATTCACATAATTTTTTAATATTATTGTTATCATAAATATTATAACATCATCCCCATAAGCAAAACATGGGATCTTAATTGATCCTCGGAATGAATAATACATAAAATTGTTTGATTGAAAGAGAAGTTTTATACCCTTGATAAGAAATTCTTCGGCAACGATGAAAAGGTTGGGTGATAATGGATCATCCTGTTTTACACCATTGTTGGATCTAAAATAGCCATGAAAAGTACCATTAATTAAGATGAAAAAAATTTATATTGTTAATCTATTTTTAAGATGAAATGTAATATTAGATTAATGTTAGATTTATGATGAATGATTTTTTCATTTTATGATTATTATGATTTTTTTTGTTTGATTTTATAAGTTTTTTTATTTATATATTTATTTTTTATTTTTACTATATAGATTAAAAAACCAATTGGAAAGTAATAAACTAGAATGTAAATTTAATTATATTTATAAAAATTAAATATTTTTTCTAAATTTTAAAATATTTTTTCTAAATTTAAAATATATTTTTTGCTATTTAATGAAATAGTATAGGTTAATCAATTATTAATTAATTTAATTTATAAGTATTCCGTGGTTATTGAAAATAATTTAATTTAATTTAATATTTATTTGTAAAATGTTTTTAAGTAGATTAAGGATGGTTTTAATCAATAAAATCTTAATTTTTAAAAAAAAATACTGTATGCAACTTTTACCTAAATATATATTTAGTTTTATTTTGACTCTAACATGCTTAGATTATGAGTACCCTAACGTGTGAAATTTGAAGATTGTGGAAGATTGTTCTTGAAATGAAAGTGACTAACATGAATGGAGAAGATGTCTATCCAAATATAAGATAGAAAACAAAAGAAGAAAGACACCAAATGGTGCCACTACTACTCCAAAAACAGAAAAAGCAGCCAAAGGAACAGAGGGCCATGTCTACTCAGCTAAAACAGACACCAAATGGTGCCACTAACTACTCCAAAAACAGAAAAAGCAGCCAAAGGAACAGAGGGCCATGTCTACTCAGCTAAAACACTCCCAAATAAAAATAAAGTTGCCTCCACACAGCTAAAACACAAACCATGCCTAACAAAACAAAAGATGTGTTGGGTTAGTGGCAGTCATAGAATATAAATATGGAAATTGCTAAAAAAAAAAGCCACAATTACTCCGCGAAATCACAAGTTTCTAATTTTCAATATTTACAAAAATACTACTCACAAAAAATCCAAAAAATCCTTAGATCTCAAATTAATTATAAGTCATGTCATTGAAGAGTCCAAACTACTCCATGAAGTTGCAAACATAATTTGAAACATCAACCTTAATTCATCTTCTTCAAACTACTAAAAATAGAAACTTAACGACCAACAAAACCCATTTTCTCATAAACTTCAAAACCTTCTTAACATGGTCGGAAAAGAGTCGGAAACACTTCATTTTCGCGAAAAATCAGACTTTTGTAAAAAACTCGTTTTTGCTGTTCTTCGCCACCCTTTGGCGTGGACGACACTGCGTACGCCAATGAAAAGGCGTAGAGAAGCATAGCCACGCCGTCTATTGGCGTGGGGGACTTGCATACGCCACACGTGTCGCGTATGACGGGTGCCCTAAGCCAGCCATTGGCGTGGTGATGTTGTCCTACGCCTTCTCATTGGCGAAATTGGCGTAACTTATCCAGAATGTCAGTTTAATTGGTTTTTCTACTTCTTACATATTGCAGGAGGTGACCCAATGCGATATTTCTCTTGTTTCAGACTACGCTCACCATTTCACCACTCACGACGATTATAACTTAGACTCGATGAACGAGTGGGTAAAAAGTAGGGGGAAGTCGTTGGATTTTTTGATAAACGTAGCATCGAAGGAGGTAGGGAAAAGGGGGAGAACACCAAGAGTAGATTATCGGTGTGAGCGATCCAGAACTTTTAAGTCGGCCGTTAAAGAGTGCGACCGTAAGCGTAAGGCTACCGGTAGCAAAAAAATAAATTGCCCTTTTCATTTAATAGGCAATCCGGTAAAATGTGACGATAAGTGGGCTCTTAGTGTCCTTTCCGGGATGCACAACCACGAACCGATTAATTATGCCCAAGGACATTTGCAATGGTCCAAGTTAAAACGGAAGGAAAAAGAGCTCGTTCATCTTTTGACGGTGAACGGGACAAGTCCGCAACAAATATTTGGTGCTTTGAAAAAGGCCGATCCGGAGAATGCTTCAAATATCCGTCACGTTTACAATCAGCGTCAAAGAACGAGGATGGTTGAAAACGGCGGTCGATCCCAAATGCAATGCTTGCTATCTAAATTACAATTGTACAAGTACACGTATGGGGTACGGACTGTGAATGACAGCTTAACGTCAGAACCGATTTGTTTTTTGCACATCCGCTTAGTATTGATTTACTACGGACCTTCCAACGCTTGCTAATTATGGATAGAACCTATAGAGTTATTCGTTACAGGATGCCTTTGTTCGAAGTAGTCGGGGTAACATCGACCAACAAAACGTTTTGCATTGGTTTCACGTTTATGGTGAGTGAAAAACAAGACAACCACGAATGGTCATTGGGATGCTTGAAAACGGTAATGGAGGGGAATGATTGTGAATTACCTTGTGTTATGTTGAAGGACCGTGAACTAGCCTTGATGAATAACATCGATAAAATATTCCCTAGCGCTAGTCACATGTTATGCGAGTGGCATATCAATAAAAATGTTAGCGGGAGAACGAAAAAAATGTTTCAAGACGGGAAGGTGGCTAACAATTTTTTGGCGGCTTGGAACGACGTTGTTTCATCCAATACCGTTGAGGTGATGAACGAGAGGTTGGCTAAGATGCGGTCGGTGTTCAAAGACCAAGATAAGGCGGTGGAATATGTGGTTGACTCGTGGATTACGCTTTATAAAGAGAGGTTTTTTCACGCTTATACTAACAAAATCATGCATTTCGATAATCACACCTCTAATAGGGCGAAAAGCTCACATACTACATTGAAAAAATATGTCGGGTCTAGCCGATTGGATTTTGATGGGTTTTGGGGTAAAGTACATGGCTTGTTAGCGATGCAACATTTGACCACTAAAGAATCAATGGAGCTTAGCAAGTGCCGTCTAATTCAAAAATTCCAAGATTTTAAACCGTTCAAATTTTTACAGGGGTACGTATCACCTATTGCATTGGCGATAGTATACGAAAACTATGTTGATAAAAGCGGTGATGAAAAATCTTCGTGCGTTTGCACCGATCGTACGATCCATGGTTTGCCGTGTTCTCACGAACTTGAGGCAATCCGAAGAGTGGACGGTCATGTACGTACTCAGATTATAGATGAGCATAGAAGAGAATAGATATCATTCCGCGAGTTAAACTCACCGGTGAAGAAGAGGTGAAATTTAATTTCGCAAATCTAAATGCAAAACTTGAAGAGTTTGATGTTTACGAACAAAGTCATTGGCTCAAAAAATTTCAACAAATTTTGGATCCGTTGATGACACTCCTTTGCGAACCCCTCGAGAAGGTTAAAACCCGCGGTATAACTCCCGAACGTGTTGGAAGCCATGGTCGTGGACGTGGTCGGGATCGCGTTAAAGGAAGCAAACTCCAACGTGATTATTCAACGAAAAGGGATCCTTCGTATCACGAATACTGCGAACAAAAAATGTTCGAGTCCCACGATAGTGCCGAAACTCCACGAAAGGTAACACCCGCTGCTAGTATAGCAACCCCGGTCGGCACTCTCGGTAGCACCGCAAGAACGGTCGCCGCACATACTCCTACTAATTCCGGAGCAAAACCGCCAAAAAATAATAAAAAAAAACGCGTTGAATGCGTTGGTTTAGGCACTCCGGATACGTCGAACCGCATCACCGCTATACCGTCATTGTTGGCTAAACCATTCCCGGCGAGATTACTAAATGTCCCGAACTCGAGATTTTCAAAAGACATACCTTAGTATATGCGTCCTTCCATAAGCCGAATTACAAATGTAATGCCCGACAATAATTGTGGTTTTAGAGCCATCGCGCATGGTATGGTTGGTAACGAAAGTGGATGGCTAATGGTTAAAGAAGCCTTGGTTCACGAGCTAAAGAGCGATCGAGAGTTTTATTAACGGGTTGCATTTTACGATGATGAAAGCGAACTCGATAAGGAGATACACCGGTTGACTTTTAATAAATAGAATGTACCTTTCGCAAATTGGATGTCCTTGCCTAATTGCGGAAAACTAGTTACGACGGCATTCAATTGTGTTTTCTATTGCCTTGCTCCCGGTGGATGTACGACTTACCTACCGGTGAAAAATGAACCGCCGAAGGATGGTTATTTAAAAGAGATCGGTGTGGCATTCGTCAACAAATACCATTTTGTTCACGTGAGTAAAGAACTTTTAGTTTCGCACACATTTAATCATTTATTTTCTTAACGCGCATTGATATTCAATGCGAACAACGAGAGATGGTAGATCCCTTTGCTAGATAGAGTCCGTGTATTTTCAAGACTGCAAAATCTCACTCCGACACATTCCGTTGAATTTGATGACCCCATAGTGGATTTAATCAAAGATTGATATTTGAGTTGGTGTTGTAATTTTTAGTTTGAAATCGAATTTATTTAGTGTTTCATTTTGTTGTTTTTTTGTTGTAAACTCACTTCGTATTGTATTCACGATCCATTCAAGTATCTTCTAGTAACCAAATTTTATGTACAATTTTTTTTTAAATTTAACATCACAATTTCGTAGGTATATATTTTCGCCGGCTAAATGGCGTAACTGATGAATCTCACGCCAACAGTTAACGTGAGACAACCTTGCCACGCCAACCGTTGGCGTGTTGATACTTCCGTACACCATTTGTCTGGCGGAAACGACCTTTTAGAGCTTATGTTCTAAAAAAACAGAGAGCCCCTTAAGAATTAAGCCTATTGCCGCCACACAGTGGCGAAAAGGGCTTCCCCTACGCCATTGCCTGGCGGCAGTAGGCTAAACCCTAAAGTACAATATTTTTGGTGGTTTTTTTTAAAACTGTAATTTTAATTTAATTTTAATTTAATTTTAATGTTAATTAAATTAAATAGATAATTAATGTTAGTAAATTTTAAATGCATAATTAAATTAATTTGTAAATTTTAAAATCTGTTTCATGAAATCAAACAAGATGAAACACAAACTAAAACATAAAAGCGAACATGAACTGAAACATAAACTAAGACATAAACTGAAACATCAACTTAAACACAAACTAATACATAAAAGCGAACATAAACTGAAACATAAACTTAAACACAAACTGAAACAATAACTCAAACTTGTCATGCTCAAACATGAACTGAAACAAACTGAAACACCAACTTAAACTTAAACTAAAACATGAACTCAAACTTAAACTAAAAATAAAACATGAACTCAAACTTATCTATCAGGCCAGTTCCATTTCATCAGCTTCCTTTCTTCTTTCGCATCCTGGTAGTCACACATTTCCTCTAGCCGGATGTCGATAATGTCAGAACGGACCTGATCAAGCTGATCCTCTGTTATCGAATCCTTGGCCTGGCAATTGAACCGTTACACGCAACAGGACGTTCCAACTCGGTGTGGACAGAAACTGGATGTAGACGGAATGTGACTAGGACTAACCACCTAGCTTTCACCTCATCAACACGCCTTGAAATTCTAGACGGTTGGACACCATCCCTTCCGTATAGGACGTACATCTGGCATAACAATGCCTCCCAATACGTTTTACGCCCCTCTTGCATGTTCGTGTTACCAACTTTAGTTGATGCTTTCATCAGGTATTGATCTTCCAACTCAGTCAATGGACACATTTTTTGCTTAATTTATCAACTACTTTACCTTTTAAGGTGGATGCAACTTCTATTTATAGATAATTTTGTTTTCGGAAAACATAATCCAGTTAGACGAATTAAAACGTGACACCCTCTTGAGTCAAATCGCGCAACAGAAACAAATATTTGTAATTGGAGTACATGTTGCTCTTGTCCAAGAATATGACCGTGCCGAACATATGTAATATGTAGGCATGGGCAGCCGCATCTACCATCAGATCACTGAGACTAGGGCTGTCATCATAGAACTCTAGCCCACTAAACCTACTCCGGAGCCATTTAAAACCCAAACCAACGCCCTTGCATTTCTCAACCTCCGTCATGAAGGAAAACTCATCCACCGTAAGCAGTTCAGCGCACTCGTGCATGGCCATAGTCTTGTCTGATATAACGGGAAACACAACAAGCTCACCTTGAACTGAGAGTCCCAAAATGGTGTGGACGTCGTCGAGAGTAATCGTCATCTCTCTGAGCAAGAAATGGAAAGTATTAGTCTGCATATGCCACCGCTCTAGAAAAACCTCCGTCATGTTGGAGTGTGTGTGCATGTGATAGAACGGCTCTATGAGTCGAACGAAAAGAGTGCATCAACTACGGCGCGTACCCTAGTCTGTGCAGCCAAACTCCATGCTCTTTGACTCAGATAATGGACATATATCCGCATCTCTCGCTCCTGAAAATATTTGTTCGAATTAGCATACGACAAAACTAAAGAGTCATAAAATGTCAAATTGGAATTTCAATATTACCTCTCCCATCCAAAGGTGGTATGCAGTATGGGAGGTGAACACCTCGCCGAATAGCGGTGTCAATCTGGATGGAGGAGGAGCTCTAGGCTGCCCTGTAGGTGGGGGAGGATGGCGTGTCTGCAGGAAGCGGAAGCAGAAGCAGAACTTGATCCGGACGCATGCGGTTCGGAAACTATAGGCAACTCATCCATCGTAACTGCTGAATCGACTGCTAAAACGGGCTGAGCAACTTCCCATACCCTACTCCGCTTCTTTATTCTCTTCGTCCGCGAGCCATCCGCAGACTGTGAGGCATCACCATGATCCATTACCTGAAATAAAAAACGTACGAAATTTCAAGGTTCGTCTAAAACACAAACTGTCATGCTCGAAGCGTTTTTAGATAAATAATAGCATATACGTGGTTACCACACACTAAAGAACAAGAATAAACCGGTCCCAGGTTATTCCGGTGACCGGAGCTGCCAGCGCCACCACTGTGGCGTGGGTATAAGAGTGTACACCAAAACTGAGGCGTACACCCTTATACCCACACCACAGTGATGGCGTAGGTAGGGTCCCTATGCCACTCGTGTGTTGTAGGTTAGGTTTCCCACGATGGCGTGTGGACCCTGTTCTTCGCCCCCGTGTGACGAAGAACACTTTCTCCATGGCAGAAGCTTGAAGCTTCTGCCAGATCGTTCCAACAGCCCTAAAACCCCTAAAAATACACTAGTAGCCTAACTAAACCTAACTAAACTAATTAACAACAACGAAATCAACTTACAGTAGATTTTTTCGATTCATATTCTATGGAGTAGCTCGTCGGTGGTGATGCCGTTCTGATTGGTTCTTCAAGTACAGTTCTCCGGTGGACGTGGGGTGGCTGTGCACCTTGGAGCGGTGGGTGGCTGTTTGCAGTTGGTGTCGTCGGCTGGTTTTTGGGTGAGGGTAAGGGAGAGAGAAGATAGGTAAGGGAGAGAGAGAGGATAGGTAAGGGTAATTTTATTTTAAAATTTTTAAGTTTAGTTTAAGTTTAAATTTAATTAAGTAGATTAAGTGTAGTTTATTTCTAATTTTGTGGTTTGATTTTAGTATTAGTTTACATTAAGTGTAGTTTTGATTTTAGTTTTATTTTTTTAAAGAGAAGATAAAGAGAAGGTAGTTTACATTTGGCGTTTTTAGATAAATAATAGCATCTACCTAACTTCACGGAGTAAATTTGACTATTTATACAATTTCGTAAGGGTATAATAGTCAAACAAAATAACTTCACAGAGTAGTTTTAAAAAAAAATTAAAAGCGACTTCGCGGAGAAATTTTGGTCGCTTTTGAGCAATTCCCTATAAATATATATCATGAACCAATTCCTCTTTCTGATATTTTATCTACTTTTATATTTTGAATGTTAATTAAATACCAATACACATCAAGTGGTAAACTAAACCTCAAATAAATTCGAAAATGCCGCTCGTGCAATCTCCCAGCCCCCGCCCCTCTAGAAATCATTACTCCATGGTGATCCACACTACAGCTTTACCATCTGACCAAACGCCCAAATTTAACCCTATCCGGTTTCTAATAGCTTTCCGGAGTCATACCCCAGTAGAAACAGTAGGAGTTAGGTTATCTTTCGTGGTTCAAAAGCTTTCAGATTTTTTGGTGTTCAACCCAACCATCTAGTTTCCTACATGATTGACGGCACAACTATTTATATTCATTTATTGGCCGATTCAGAGCAGATGGTTAATACCATCTCATCTGGCATTGGTCTAAACCGACAACAAAGATCCTGGGCTAATATAGTGGCCAAAGTTGACTCTCGAGCACCCATGAAAATTGGAAAAACTGAGGCTTTTCAAGTTGACAACGACACTCTGGTTTTCTCCGAAGATGTACTTACCGAAGATAAAAATGAATGGACAAAATGCCTATCTGGGTATTTTTTTTTCCAAAAAACGTGCTGTATCCCATGTCCAAACATTGGTCAATCAAATCTGGAACCCTTTTGGGTCCGCAGGAGTGCAAACCTAGCCCATCAAGCCACTACTACTTCAAGTTCTCTTCGACAGACCATGCTACCCACGTGTTAGAACAAGCCCCATGGTTCTTCAACAACCATCTAGTTTTTCATAAAAGGTGGAAACCTATGGAATCTCTTGTGAAGGAAGCGCTCAAAGCAATCCCACTTTGGGTCAAATTCGACGGAATGCCCCATGAGCCGTGGTCGGAAAAAGGGTTAAGTATTCTTGGGAGCTTCTTAGGAACTCCGGTCTACGTTGACAACCAAACCACCGATCACTCTCGCCTCAACTACGCCATAATCTGCATCATCAAGAAAGTGTCATCTTCTTTCCTGTCTACTATCACCATTAAATGCCTTGGAAAGGATCATATCATTTAAGTCGAGTTTCAAGGCCTTCGTACCATCTGCACCCGCTGCTTCTCTTTCGGTCGTGCGATCGCTGTGTGTTTCCATCCAGCTGACCCTCCATCCTCACTCAAACATCTTCGTATGCGGGGCAATGAGCCAATGATGGAAGCCATCCCCTTACATTGCCTTATCGGATTCCAGCACTAGCGATTCTGCATCCCCATCGCTAGAGAACCTCTGCCAATTGACGAACATGAATCAATGGTCCAAGAGCCTGGTCATTGCAAGTAACAGCTCCGCTGCAGCTCAGATCGGACACAACAATGGAGAACCTCATCCACATATATTACTTCTCTAAGACCTCCAACTGCAACTTCTGCAGCTGTTTCAAGTATGTTTGGGGACATCCCTAGGTTGTATTAGTCTTTCTTGACTTTAATCCTATAAATCATATTTAATAAAAATTGCTAGTTGGAATGTTAGAGGTCTTAATGACCCTGTGCGCCAGAAGGATGTCAGCGACTTTGTTTTTTCTAACAGCATTAATGCCATCTGCCTGTTGGAGAACAAAGTTAATTTAAACAATGTCCTCTCCATCATGAACTCCATGTTGCCCTATTGTTCATTCCTTACAAACCACAAGTGTCACCATCTTGGACGAATCTGGCTTGCTTGGAACCCAAGCGTCTATAATATCACTTTAAGAAATAACTCTGACCAGACTTTACACTGTAAGTTGAACTGGACTTCCCGTAACATCACCTTCCATCTTACCTCGATTTATGGTTTCAATGAGCCTTCTGACCGTCTTCCCCTTTGGAGTAACCTCTGCTCTATAGCTCAGACCTTGAATTCCACCCCTTGGATTGTTATTGGGGACATTAATGCTATCCGAAGCCCCCACGAAAAATATAATCCTCACTCCAGGTGGAACAGTTTCATCGCTTCATTCAATGAGTGTTTCCATAACTGTAACCTCAGCGACCTATGTTCCTATGGGTTCCAATTTTCTTGGTATAACCGCCAAGTTGACAATCCTATTTCCTCAAGGATTAATAGGGCCCTGGTTAATGACTTGTGGGATGAATCCTTCCCGAACTCCTTTGTCCACTATGATCTCCTTCGCAGCTCTGACCACACTCCTTTAATTCATCATCTTACAACCCCTTTTCTCCCCAAACCTAAACCCTTTAAGTAATTCAATATGTGGAAGTACCACCCGAGTTTTAAACCTGTTTTCAACTAGTTGGAACCTGCCTTGCGATGAGAGACCTATGAGTGCCATTGTTCTCAAGCTTACAAGAATTATCCCTTCACTCGATTCCATTAATAAAAAGGGAGTATAGCGACATTAGACAAAGAGTTGAGGATGCCCAAGTCACCCTTGCCTCAGCTCACCAAAACCTATCTCTAAATCCCATGGATAGATCCCTTGTGTCTACTGAAAGAGATGCGACCAATTCTTACATTTTCTTTAGCCGTGTTGAGGAGTCCTTCCTTAAGTAGAATGGTATAGAGTCTAGGCTCAAGCTTGGGGACAAGAACTCCAAATTCTTCCACAAGAGTATACGCGCCGGGATCCTAATCGCATCTCAAGCCTTATCCACTCCTCTATTCCCTCCGAATTTAGGACGATATGACCAAGACTATTTTAGATGAGGAGATCAAAACTACCTTATTTGCTATTAATAGTGACAAACCCATGACCCTGATGGTTTTAGCGCAGGGTTTTTCAAATCCTGTTGGCCTACTGTGGGCCCGGATATTTGTGCTGCGGTTAAGTACTTTTTCTCCAAAGGCCAAATGAACCCCAACTGAAACAAAACCCTTATCGCTCTTATCCCTACAACTGATTCACCCTCATCCCTTCAGACTATCGACCCATATCGTGTTGCAACATCACTTACAAAATCATATCCAAAATTATTGCCAATAGAATCAAGCTCGTCCTCCCATCGCTTATTGACCCCTCCTAGTCCGCATTTGTGCCTGGGCGTTCCATCTCCAATAACATTCTCCTGACCCAGAACCTCCTCCATGACTATTAGACTAATCGTAAAGGCTCTAGATGTGCTCTTAAAATTGACCTCATGAAAGCCTTTGATAACATAAGATGGAGGTCATCCTTGATATCCTCGATACTATGAGCTTTCATTTGATCATGATCAACTGGATCATTCAATGCATCACCACCCCCTTTTTCTCCGTCTGCATCAATGGTAAGCCTTCTGGCTTCTTTCAGGGGGCCAAGGGTCTCTGACAAGGGGACCCTCTCTCCCCATACCTCTTTGTTTTTGTTATATAGGTCCTCATAAGTATTCTTCAGGAAAAGAGTAAAGACCCCTCCTTCGGCTTCCACTGGAAATGCCACAAGCTAAAAATCATCAATTTGTGCTTCACAGACGACCTTATGATCTTCTCCAGAGCCAACCCCCATTCTATCAGCCTTATTCGAGATGGCCTTCTTGAACTCGCGACTGTTCCCGTGCTCCTTATTAACCTCGCCAAAATCCAGATCTTCTTTTCTGGAGTTGCGTCTAAGACCAAATCTTCCATCCACAACCTTCTTGGGTTCAACGAGGGAACTCTCCCCATCCATTACCTTGGAGTCCCCATCATCACATCGAGGCTCTCTTACAACGACTGCAAACCATTTTTCCACAAGATCACCAACTGTATTAATTCTTGGACTTCCAAGCATCTCTCATATGCGGGTCGCCTACAACTCATTACCTCGGTGCTCTTCGCGAGCCAGGTTTATTGGTCCTCCATTTTTATCCTTCCGCTTCGTGTTCTCAACGAGCTCGCTCAACTTCTCCGTCACTTTCTCTGGTCTAGCTCAGAAATGAAGATTACAGGTGCTACGATTGCTTGGGAGAAAGTCACTTTTCCCAAAGAAGAGGGCGACCTTGGGATCCTAAATCTCAAAATTTGGAATCAAGCGGCTGCCCTTAAGATATTCTGGTCCATTCTTACCAATAACAAGAATTCTATTTGGACACAACGGATTATTGAGGAAAGAATCAAGAATAACAGCATCTGGTCCCTTTCCTCCCCCGCTAGTACTAGTTGGAGTTGAAGAAAAATCCCCAGGATTAGGAATCTTGCTTCGCTGCTCTACAAGGTTATCATCGGAAATGACACTGCCACCTCCGTCTAGAAGGACCTCTGGCTCTTCCCAACCTCCCTCGTTAATTGCTTTGGCCCTAGCATTTTAAACCTAGCTCGTCTCAGAAATATTAGAAAAGTTGCTGACTTGCTCAGAGATGGTAGGTGGACATGGCCCTCGCATGCGATACCCTTTAACAGACGGTTGCGTTCTCACCTTGTGAAAATCACCACTGCCTTGAATAGCCCCCCCTTCCAGCCACAACTGATGACGATGCTTTTCTCTGGATCCCTACTATCTCTCAGCCACTATTCACTATCAAAAGCACCTACGAAGCCCTCATACCCCATCGCCCAAAATGGTTTGGGCCAATCTAGTCTAGCATAAATACTCAATCCCTATGCACTCCTTTATCGCTTGGATGACCATCCACAACAAGCTCTCTACCCGTGACAAGCTTTTGGCTTGAGGCTTTGACACTTCACCTGCCTATGTCTTATGCTCCGAGGGCCCGGAGTTCCTCGAGAATCTTCTTGTTCTCTGCCCCTACTCGAGCTCTATCTGGGAGGTACTTGCCTTCAAACTCCTCCTTCCAGCCCCCTCCCGCTTGGGATAGTTGGCTGGCTGGGGCCAACGCTTGGAACTCCTCATCAAATGGATGGAACTATGTTCGAAGGATCGCTTTCTGCTCTAAAATCTACTACATTTGGAAAGAAAAAAACGACAGAAAATTCAGTAGCACGATGCCTCCTTATTCTAGCATTGCCCATCACGTTATCTCGGATCTCAGATACCGCCTAAAAGGCATTAAGCTGAAATTTCCTTTGTAATTTATATATCACTCTGTTGTTTTACCTTTGTAGCCTCTGACGGTGTTGTTTTATGCACGGAGGCCATAATTCTCCCAGAACAATTATAAATTCCTTTCATTAATATATTTTACAACTTTTAATACAAAAAAACCCTCAAATGCTGTTTCTATTTAAGGGTTAAGAGAATCCAAATATGTTACGTCAGATTATGTCATATTTAACGATATATTATAGTTTTCTAATATTTCTATTAAAAAATAATTTGTATGTTTTAGTTTTGTCTAATAAAGTGAATTAAAATATTTATATTATTGATAAATTATTTAAAATATTTATTTGATTTTTTATATATATTTTAATTCTTTTTTTTTCTTCAACTTGAACTTTATTAAAAGTTTGGGAGTCAAATTACAAGAATTGAAAATTTATGGCTTATAATGCAATCTTTAGACCTAACCCAGAACAACATTTTGAATTAGTTTAAAGCGCCAACAAAAAACGAAAGAACAGATCTACCGCTTCACCATAGAGCTCGAACAAATCTTTAGATATAAGAAATTTTTTCAGTCAGCCATAGATCCGCTAAGAATTAGCTTAAGTTCGAATCAAAATCTTTGAAGATTATCGTTTAGCAGAATCATAGAACATGAAGGCTAACAGTATCAGGGAATAGGAGAAGAGAAGAAGACCAACTCCTGAGACCTTCATCTTCAATAACCAAACTGGATAAGGTTAGTTACTCTATATCTTCAATCCTAATATACCCAGTACCAAGACTTTCAAGTAGGTTGATAGTCTTGAGTTTATTAAGAACTTGTGTGTTGTTGAAGTATGAATTTTGGCCTATGCTTAGTGTGTTTTTGGCGATCCAGTCAGCAACAATATTCTGCTTTCGATAAATATGGCTGATATGCATTGTTGACTTGATTAGGGTTCTACAACATTAAACAATGGGTTCAAATAACTAAGGAGAATTCCCTCTTAGTAACATTTCAGTAAGAATCGATGAATCTGTTTCAATATCCAGCAAATTAATTCCTTTAGAGTGACAAAAGAGTAGACCATCCAACAATGCTCTACATTTAGCCACTATAGGTGTTTGTTTGCCATATAGTCTGCCATAACCAGCCACAATATCACCATACTGATCTCTAATCAATCCACCTCCACTGGCTTCACCAGTGTTGCTGCTAGATCCATTTGTGTTTAATTTGTATATGTTAGCTTTAGGTAGATACCATTTTAAAGATAGTGCTAATATAGGCTTTGATAAATGATTTATGCATCCTAGATGGTAAGCATTATACGATTTATTGGCCCAATGTTTTCTTTTCAACAAATTTGGCCCAATCTATTATTCTGTATAGTTGTGCCCAGATATTGAATAGGTAAATAAGTGTTACTGAAACCCAAGATTCTTTCCAATCTTTGAATTCTTGAACTAATAATCACATAAGGCATATAAAATTTGTTTTTTCTTTATTGATTGCATGTTGTGATATCTCTTGGTAACGTGTCAGGAAATAGTTGAATTTGATGATTGAAGAAGCATTACCATTGCAGAAGATGATAAAAATTATCTAAAAAAGCCAAGAAAGGTACACAACTATTCCCCTCTTTTTTATATAATGGAAATGTCTTGATTAGCCATCTGTTTGATGCCTCTTACCAAATATTCTTTAGCCATAATAAAAATATTGAGAGACAACGGGTCTCCCTGTCTTAAACCCTTCATTGACTTAAAGAATCCTTTGAGATAACCATTAAAAATGATAAAAGAATGTATATTACTGATGTTCCCTGCAAATTAAGTCATAGAACTGATTATTAAACCCAAAATCCTCAAGGATCAGGATAAACTTGTGAGAGATTCTGTTAAATGCTTTTGACATATCCAGTTTCGTTAGAATATTATTGCCCATAGTTTTATAGTTCAAATCATAAGAGAGCTCTCGTGTAATGAGAATGTTTTCATGAATACTCATATTTTTGACAAAATCCAATTGTTCTTCAGATATAATCCCAGGTAGAAGAGAAGTCATTCTATTGTTTATGACTTTTGAGATAATTTTGTTCAGCGTAGTGGATAAGCTAATAGGTCGAAAATTCTTCCAACTTTTTGAAGATTCAATCTTAGCTATTAGGTAGATTGAGGTAGCGTGCATCCCAGTAGGTATGTGGCTGCCTCTGAAGATATCTCTAATTGCTTCACAAAGGTCATTTTTTTTATTGTAGTCCAACAAATTTTAAAGAATCTTTCATTGTATCCATCTGGACCAGTTGCACCATCCATATTAAGAGAGTTTATGGTGTTTAAAATTTAAGCATTGTTAGGAGAAGCCATCATCAATATGTTATCTTCACCTGTGACTAGATTTGTGATTATATTAAGCAAATCATTCTCTTTCTTTTGATCAGGAGGCTCTACCAGCAAGGCTTTGAAGTATTTTTCAGTAGCGTACCCAATAGAAGACCGATCTTCAAGCTAAGCACTCTCATCCCAGATTATAATCTATTTTTTTGATTCTTTTTTTTAACAAAATTATAAAATGAAGCAGTATTCTTATCATAAGCCATTTAGAGTTGGATTTTTGATCCCAGTAACACTCTTCTATAGCCAATAACTTTAAGTGATGGGCTTTAGATTTATCCAGAAGTATCTTGTCAGCAATAGATTTAGAGAGCTGGTAATTGGCTTTATGATAGTTTATTTCATCTTCAATTTTCTCTAGAGAGTAAAAAACATTCCCAAAAGTAATTCTATTCCACTGCTTGGGGCAAGTTTTTAGTCTTTTCAGTTTTAGCCAGAAAACTTGAATATGATTACCTTGAATTTCAGAATTCCAGTTTATCTCAATCATTTTTAGAAAGTCCTTGTGTCTAGCCCACATATTAAGAAATTTAAAGGAGGATTTGATCTGACATTTGTTGATATTTAGGGAAATGAAAATACAAGCATGATGTGAGCATGTCTTTGTAAGATGCTTAACAAAGATGTTGTCAAAGTGGTTCAACCATGCTGTGTTATAGAGTACCTAATCTAATAGTTTCCAATTTCGACCATTAGACCATGTATATTTTGATCCAATAAATCCAACATCAGTTAGATGACAATCTATCAGCATGTTACCAAGTTCATCCATACTTTTCAGACATGTTGTAGAGCACGAGAGCTGTTCATTAGGATGCATAATTGCATTAAAATCACCAAGAATCATCCATTCATAAAATCCATCATTAATAGACCTAATATTATCCCAGAGAATTGTTCTTTGAGACCTATTGCATTTCCCATATACAACCGTTACTCTGAATGTCTTGTCTAGTGTATTGTGCTTAACAATAAGATGGAGCATTTGTTCTTCATTAGCTAGAATATTAACAATGAAATCAAAACTACCCATAACCCAGATCTTGTTATTTACATTTCCAGTAAGCCATTGATAACCCAGCTTCTTTGAGATAGTTTCCATTTTAGATTGAGAGACCATTGGTTCTTGCAGAGCCACGAAGCTTGATTTTTCAAATATTTTCAGTGATTTAAGCCTTATCAAAGTCTCTTTCTTCCCTAATCCCCTGCCATTCCAGTTGATTATAGATATAAACATTTGGATGAGTTGTTTGAAGGTTTGGAATCACCCTTCATATGCCTAAATTTGGAAGATATAGGGTGTTTACAGATTCAACCTTTTTGGTATCCTAGCTTTTCTCTTTTCAAACTTTTTAAATTCTATATTCTTGTCTATCTTACGAGGAAAATTTGGTAAGCTCCCAATATTTTCTTTATTTCAGGATTGGGATTCATCAGAAGGTAACACATTGTCTTTGATCGATGAAAATATTTCCTCTTTTTTAATAATTCTTAATGTCTCTATGATTTCAGGGTCATTGGCTTTGATTGGGCCAATACCCGAGTTAATATATGAACGATAATTGTTTGAAGATATTCTGACAGGTTTAATATTAGAGTCTCTGGGATCTTCACTATCTTTACGAGCTATATGTTTTACTGATATTGATGTGATTTTGAACAGATTGAAGATATTAGGACTGATCAGATGAATTCTTGATAATAATAGATTTCCGTCTGTCTTGTATTGTTACTTGAAGATGCTTTAACTTTTGTGAGGTAACATTGCCAATAGTTCTTTGTGTTCTTTTTGCTGATTCATTTTTATGAATTTATTTAAAGTAGGCCCATGGTGATGACATTTATGGAAATAGTTAGGCATAGAATTGTATAATATGTCTTGTCAGAAGCGTTATTCCTTGCCAAAAAAAACCCAGATTTTTTCCTGGAGAATTTTTTAGAGATCCATTTCAATCCAGATTTTACAACAATTGAACTGGGCTTTGTTTCTGGGAGAAATCCATACCGATAATGGACTGCCTATAGATTTACCAATCAATCACCCTTAGAGTATTCTCATTGAACATATAATCAAGTAAAGTAGGTAGTGTAATCCATACCAGAGATATTGGACATTCATAATTCGGGTTGAAAAATGGAGTCCACTTCAACAATCTCATTGTTTTGTTTCCAACTGCCCATACATTACGTTTCCAAATTCTCTTTATGTCTTCTTGGAATGAAAACTCAATGAATACCAGTGAAGTTGAAATTTTCCATGAACTGCATAATTATTTCCAGCGTAGGCTTTCCTGAAGTAAATTTCCCACTAAAGTTTTTTTTTGCAATAGCCTCTAACTTATCTTTGTCTTTCAGATCAAAATTAATAGCAATTTGTTCATCCTTGTTCCAGATTGTGTAACGGTCATAAATAACATTCATCATCTCATTTCTTGTAAATAGATCATCATACGAATTCTGGTTAGTATTTGTTAAATGCATATTTGAATCAAAAGTAGGACTGTTTCTAATATTGGTGATGTTTCCAGGGATCAAGAGAGATTGATTCTTGAGATTAGACTACCGATTCAAATTCAGAGCTTGATTCCCAGAAACCAGAGGAGGGTAATCAGATAGCGATGGATTTGGTTCATAGCTTGGATATGGAGCAGATTTCAAAGACGAAGGTGATAAGAATTCACCATCTTCCATCTTTGTAGGCAAGCTGTTCCGATCTAATGAGAGGAACTTTGACAAAAATTACTTCAAGACTTTGTTTTTTGGAGGAAGAAACAAAGTCCAATTTTTTCTAATTTTCTATTTATATATTTTAATTAATAGTTTATTAAAATTTTAAAATTATTGAAATCTTTAAAATTATCAACTATGATATATTTAAAATAATTTATTATATATTTTTATTATATCTTAATTTTTTTTTATCAATCTTAATTTTATTGAATATTTTTTTTTATCAAGTTAATCAATTTTTTTATTTACATTTAAATAAAAATATATATTATTATTTGTCATAGAATTAAAATTGATAATTTTGGACAATCCCGATTTGTTTTTTAATATTACTATTTTTTCACAAATTTAAAACAAAAATATAACATTAAAAAATCTAAATAATTATATATTTTTATTTTCTTTATATATTCAACAAATTTGTATTTTTCTTTCTTTCAAATTTTTGTTTATTTTTGTTTATATCTTTATTTTTGTTATACCAAACATTAAAAAAGGAAAACCAAATCCAAAACACACCAAAATTAGCCAAAATACTAGAAGAAAATTCAAGGATTACCAGAAACACGACCCAAATACTCCTGATAAATTAACGTTATAAATAACAAATCTGTTCAGAAATGGATTAGAAAAGCAACCAACTCAAATGAGTTCTAATAACTTCTTAATTGGCTTCAAACTTAGCAATGAAAATTACCATTTGTGGGTATTGGTTTGGTTTATTTTGGGCTGGGGGTAATTTTGTAAAGTGTTTTGCCAAGTATTTTGAGTATTAAGTGTTTGGTATAAAGTAGTGAAAGATTTGAGCAGTCTGGTTGTATTAAATGTTCATTACTCTCATTAATGAAAGTAGTTGGGGTATTTATACCCTTAATTAAGGACCCATGGGCTTACAGGTTAAATTATGAAACCGAGTCAAGTTTAAAGACCCATTAATCTTTTAAGCTGATTAGCACATAGCTTAGTTAAAAGGTGTTTAGGTGTTTTTTTACTCCTGTCCTGTCCGGGTAGTTTAGTGATACGTTTATGTCTAAATTGCCCTTGTCCGGATAACACAATGACCTGTGACTGGATAATCCGAACTCATCAGTAGCCCCCTTTTTAGGCCTTGTCAAATATCTTTGGTAGGACTAAAACATTTACTTAGCCAGTAGCGACTTTATCCGATCTGCCTGTGCAATCCGTACTGAGAGATTTTATTCTCATTATCAACTTAGTGTTAGGGTAGCGACCAAAGTTCCACATCCCACATCGGTAAAACATGGGAAGGATCAATGGTATATAAGTGAGAACATATCTCAACTAGTATGAGGCCTTTTGGTAGTGGACCAAATGCAAAGCCGTGAGGGCCTTCGGGTACCAAAGCGGACAATATCATACTAGTGTTGAGATCGGTTGTGTTCTTACTTATATACGGAGGCCGAATATGCGGAACCCCTTCACAACAACGCATATTCCCAACACGTGGTATCAGAGCTCCAGGCCCAGACAGTACGCGATGCGGTGGGTGATGTGGGTGAAATTCTCATTAGTCGAACATGATGAATTAGTAGCCATGCTCAAGATCCTTGTTTGGAGTGCCCGTGGCTTATCAAGCAGTGTGGCTTGATTTGAGGCTCATCAAGCATTGTGGCTTGATTGGAGAGATCCTCGTTTGGAGTGCCCGTTGCTCATCAAGCAGTGTGGCTTGATTGGAGTGTATCAAGACGGTGGTACTTGTTTGGAGTGGCGCTAAGGAACAAGGCAGGATGGTCGAGATCAGATAGATCCCGCTGTAAAAGGCTCTAGAGATCAGGCAGCCCCAACCTGATTAGAGTGAGCGGATGAATGTCAATTGAGAGGAGGCTAAAGTGGTACTTTGTTCGAGAGGAGGATTTGTTAGGGTAGCGACCAAAGTTCCACATCCCACATCGGTAAAACATGGGAAGGATCAATGGTATATAAGTGAGAACATATCTTAACTAGTATGAGGCCTTTTGGTAGTGGACCAAATGCAAAGCCGTGAGGGCCTTCGGGTGCCAAAGCAGACAATATCATACTAGTGTTGAGATCGGTTGTGTACTTACTTATATACGGAGGCCGAATATGCAGAACCCCTTCACAACACCGCATATTCCCAACACTTAGTTCGAAGTCTTTCTGAACTGACTTCTCTTCCCATAAGTCTAAGAGTTTTCTTTTTGGATCGTGGGACACGTCTCACAATCTGGTTCGACCTACCAACCGTTTTTCTTCCTAGATCGACGCTCCCACTAAGCCTAGAAAGTTACATAGGCATTTAATCCTTCACACGTTTGCGCCGTCTTTAATCAATGCCAAACCCTTTTCAACTTCTCCAAGGTAAAAATTACTTTTTTCTACTGTCATATAAATCCTTTTTCAGTATTTCATTGTCTTTATCACTCAAAAACGTTCTAGAGAGATTTTCACTCTTATCTTCAAACTTGTTCTTGAAGAGTTTTATGTTCACAGCCAGAAACACACTTGCTTAAGGCGGCTGGTTAAACTTATCAGAGCTAGAAAAGGCGAGAAAAGTTGAAAGGGAGAATTTCATAACTGTCGGTCTCTTAGTTTCCCCAAGTGAGAAATCTGGTGAACCAACCCAAGAAGCTGACCAAGGATCACCCTCTTCCAGAACTCCCAAGCCTAGACAGTTATTCAAACCAAGCCTCTCTCCTCTCCCTTCAGGCTCTTCTGTTCAGGAGTCTCATCCTTTTGTTGCCAAAGAAAAAGCGGTTTTGAGTGTCATAAAACCTTCCCCTTTCATAGCTATGGGTTCAGATGCTGAGAAATCCCTGGATAAGTTAACCCCTCGCCGGACGACTCGTCTAACCAAAGCTCAAACTTCTACTTCACTGCCAAAGCCCTCCGGATCGGAGGCATCTAAAGCAGCCTCAAAAGATAAGCCCTCCGGATCGGAGACGTCTAAAGCAGCCACAAAGGCCAATTCCTCCGGATCCCAACCTCGACCGTACACTAGACCTTTAGAAACAACAGGCGCTCATTCATCCGAACAGCCTTTAGTGCCAGAAGCTGATCCTCCACTATCCAAGGTAACTGATAAACTTTCCACAGTGATGGAAGAAGTAATGGAAGACAATATCAAAGAGGCTCGCTTTGAAACTGAAGCATTAAGTTAAACAGGGGATGTTGCTTTTGATAGGAAGGGCAAAGGCAACGTCAAGGTTTACTTGACTCATCCGGAGCTTCCGGAGTGCTTAGAAGGCAAGGTAAGCCCTTACTTCAAAAATGTTATTGTTAAATATATGTTAGCTCTTCAAAACATCAACTATGTCTACACCCACACTGCTGAATTGGGCTGGATCCGGACGAAATGGGGATCCCAGAGTCAGTGAAGGTAAAAATATATGTCACTCCGAAGACTCCGATGGACTGTAAACTCAATGAGGTGGTCATCTTCACTGAGGTGCTAAACTGGGGACTTCGGTTCCCATTAGACCCAAAAATTGTCAAGTATTTCCACCTGGTTAAGCTCTGCCCAATCCAGCTAAGCCCAAACATATGGTATTCTCTCCTTGCTTGCATAATGACATCAATGTTGTCCAAAATCCCTCTCCCAATGGAGCAATATGCCGCTGTGGCAAGTCTATGCAAGAATCACCAAATTTCCTTCTACCATCATAATATGGGGAACAATTTCAAAGTCGTAGACGACTTACTGGAGCCTGAGAAGAATTGGAGGACACAGTTCCTGATTATCAGGGGGTCATGAGAGAATGGTAGAAAGATCAAGGTCAACACCAATCCTAGTATGTTAACTAGCAGATGGAAGAGTACCGGTAAGTTTTTTTATCTTTGTTTTTCATGTTCTTCTTTTTAACTTATAAGTATTCCTCTCCTAATATATTTATTACTCTTTTTTTAGTGCTGCCGAAGGAGTTCACCGGAAACCTGGAGGAGGGGGCAAAAACCTGTGCCAAACTTAATGCATGGGTTGCGGAGCATTGGGGGAATGCCTTCCACAATTGCTTCACCTCATGCAATCTTGTGAGGTCCCATCTGTGGAACACCACGGGTCAGAAGGACCTCACATGGGAAGAGCTAACTACGCCGCCTCCACCTGGTGTGATTCTTAAGCGAACGGAGGCCAAATATGGTAAATTGGTCTTGCATTCCAGGGCCAAAGCTCCCAGCAAGATGAAAGGGAGGAAGAAGAAAGCTGCAACAGAGCCGGTCCAAGATGCCACAAAGGGGACTGGTTCGGGGAACCCAAGGGGAATCGACGCTGCCTTGCTCAAATTAGTAGAGGCTGAGACTGTTAGGGAGGCAGGAGAATCACAAAACCCACCAAAGCCTTCTAAAAAATACCGGAAGAGAAGAGCAAGCAGTGATGAAAAGGCTGCCAAAAAGAAGAAGGTCACCATAGGAGAAGAAATAATTCTTCGTCCTTCGGAGCTTCTACCTCCACCAGCCCCTGTCGACCCCATTCTCCAAGGGAAGATTCCAACAGGTCTGCAGTCCGGAGAGGATACTAGGGAGGGATTGAAGGAGTGGACATTAGTACCCTTCAAGACATTGATTTATACTTCAATGATTCTGAGAAGGATGATATTGCAGGTCCCTTACACCCTTCGAGCTCTGCTAACATGGTGACCTATAATGGTAAGTCTTTCTCCATCTCCAGAGAACAAGATGTTGTGGCCCATTTCCTTTTTAGTCACATCCAGCCAGTGATTGACCTTGGAGAGACAAGTGAAAAGCGAGACCACTTTCATCAATTCTCTCACGTATGACAAAGAGTCTTTATCAACCAACCTCCTTAATACCAACCAGAGTATAGAGGAGTTGAAGAAAGAGATAGAGGAATTAAAGAAGAACAAAGAGGATCTAACAACCCAGTTGGCCACTTCAGAGACTGTCAGAATTGAACACCAAGCTAAGTACTCTGGCTTGGAAAAGGACCTCACAACATCAAAGGAGGACTTAAAGACCAAAGATGGTGTCATCAAGACCCTGTCCGATGAGAAGACTTCCTTAGAAGGTACTGTGTCTAAGATGGCGAAGGAGAAAGAGGACTTGGTAAAGCAGCAGGAACAAACTATTCAGGCAAGCATCGATAAATATACCAACAAGGTGATAGAATCCTTAGAGACAAGATATGCTGAGGTTAAGTCTGACATAGTGCTGCTCTTCCATGCAACTTTTCCGAAGAGGACCCTTGGTCCCTTATGGAAATTTGTAGACTATGATGACATCCTATTTCACACTATGGCTGCTGGTGACAAGTATAATTATACCAGTAGAATAGACTCCACCACTGATGAAGAGGAATGAACTAGTGAGAGTTAGAGTTTCGAACTCAAAAGTCCTAAGAAAGGAGGTGACGAAGGAAAATCCGAAGGGAACAAGCCCTAAGGTTTAAACATCTTTTTGTTTTCTTACTTTTGTGAACGATTAAATTCCTTGGATGGTCAAGGCATATATTGTAACATTATTCGGTTAGAGTCCGAATAAGTCTTTAAAATACTTAAAGTCCTTGGATGGCCAATGCATATTTTGTTCTTCCTATTCGGTTAAAGTCCGAAGAGGTTTATTTATCAAATCTTTCTTTATTTAACACTTTCTTTCCCTTTAATTGTAATGGCTAATGTTTAAATAGCCCAACTATTGTTTAAATAGCCCTAATTATTTCAGAAGTATTATAGTGAGAGTGTTAATATCTCCAATAACATGTGTTTAATGGTCATCACTCAACCAAGTTTATCCGATCTACCAAAGATCCAAAGTGTTGCACCAATGATTTATACTTGAATTGAATTGTAGCAAAACCACACCAGATATTTTAAGAAGGCATCACATTTTATTAAATGAAAAAACTCGACACCTCATTAAAACCTCCCCGTGCCACCAGGGTAGGAAAGAGTATGCCCCATAATATTTACATTGATATCTAACAAGTAAATATTTACAAAACTTTTATTCAAGATATAATCTGAGAGGTTCAATATTATACGCGTGCTTCAAAACCCTTCATTCTTTGTCCTGAAGCCAATATATCCCAAGCTTAAGTTTTCCGGAGACCTCATAAGGGCCTTCCCAGTTCAGAGCCAGCTTACCAAACTGCTTCTCCTTGGTGTGTAAGAAAACGTTTTTCAAAACTTTATCTACAAGTTGAAAATATCTTATCTTGACCTTGGAAGCAAACCTGCTCCTCATCAAACCTTGGTAGTGGGCTGTTCTCAAGTGAGCTTTAATCCTTCTTTCTTCTATTAAGTCCAACTGATGCCTAATCGCTATTTCATTAGCCTGTTCGGAATAGTTATGGACCCTGTATGATGGTAGGGTAGCTTCAATGAGGGTAATGGCATCCATCCCATACAACAAAGCAAAAGGAGATTCTTGTGTAGCAGCCCAATGAGTAGTTCGGTACGCCCACAATACTTCTTGCAGATAGCTTGGCCATTTCCCTGTTGCCCCCTCCAGGTTCTTTTTTAATCCAGACAGAATAGTCTTGTTGGCAACTTCAACCTATCCGTTCGCTTATGGATGGAAGGGAGAAGAGAGGCAGTGTGGAATGCCTCTAGAGGTACAAAAATTCTCCATATCCTTGTTATCAAACTAGGGCCCGTTATCTAGTGGTAATCTTATGAGGAATCCCAAATCTGCAATATATATTAGATAAGATGAATTTTATGACATATTTTGAAGTGGTTCCTGCTAAAGGAGCTGCCTCTATCCATTTTGAGAAGTAATCAATAACAACTATAATAGTTCTGCACCGTCCGGACGTCATTGGCAGAGGCCCAACTAAATCTAATCCCCAACGAGCAAAAGGTACTGGCTCAGAAATTAACTCTATAGGTACTGCCGGCACATGAATTTCCTTACCATACCTTTGACATGGATCACACTTCTTCACCATTTCTTTAGCATCTGCCATTATAGATGGCCAATAGTACCCAGCCAACAATATTCTCCTGGTTAATGCCCTGTAGCCACAATGAGCTGACCCTTCACCATCGTGTAGTTCAAATAGAACAACTTGAGATTCTTCAACCCCCAAACAACGTAGGAAAGGTCTACTAAATGATTTTTTATAGAGCACTTCCCTTATGATAGAAAATCCACGAGCCATGTTTTAATTTTTCTTGCTATAGCTTTATCCGGAGGCAAAACCCCATCAGAAATGTATTGAAGAAGGGGAAATCTCCAATCTCTAGGCTAAACCACTTGTATACTGAAGCTTTCCTCCTCTTCCTTGTTCTGGCTTGACTGTATGGATGGACATTCTTGTACATGAATCCAAGGGTATGACTCAGAATATGCTATGGTTGCCAAGGAGTCTGCCAACTTATTTCTGATCTAGGAATATTCTCATAACAAACACTTTTGAAATTGGTGAAATTGGCTGCCACCTCTTTCAGGATGAGTAAGTATTTGATCAGTTGCTCCTTCTTGGACTCAGACTGAACTTGAACATAATGGATAAGAAGTTGGGAGTCACTCACCAACCTAACTCTTTTAGCCCCACATAGGATAGCCAATTTAAGACCATCTATAGCCGCTTTATATTCGGACTCATTATTAGAGGCCCTGAATCCAAAGCATATAGCCTGGTACATTTTATCACCATACAGAGAGGTTAGGAAAATTCCAGCTCCACAACCCATTGTGCTTGATCCACCATCAGTCCGGACTACCCATTCTTTTTTGGTTTCCCCTTCTGAAACTTGTTTAGAACTCCTATCCGGATGGAATTCTACCATGAAATCAACAACAGATTGAGCCTTGATAGCAATTCGTGGGGCGAAATCAATGTCATAATCATCCAACTTTACTGACCACTTGGTCATCCTACTTTATATGTCTACTTTCTGAAGAACATTCTTAAATGGAAAAGACGATCGGAATATGATAGAATGAGACTGAAAATACGGCCTCATTTTTCTTGCAGCAATCACTTAGGCTAGTGCCAGCTTTTCAAGCTTCAGGTATCTCTTCTCAGCATCTATCAGGCTTTTGCTGATATAGTACACCGGACGAGGGTAATTGTCCACCTCTCTTACCAATACTTCACTTAAAGCGCATTCTGACACAGCCAAGTATACATACAGTGTTTCTCCTTATATAGGCTTGAAAAAAGGGTCTTTGGTAAAGACAAGTGTTTCTTTATTTCATCAAAAGCTTGACTGCATTGTGGAGACCAATTAAAGCACTCTTCAAAGTTTGGAAAAACGGAGCACACTTATCTGAAGATCTTGAAATAAAACGATTCAAAGCAGCCAACCTTCCAGTAAGCCTCTAGACTTCTTTAATATTCCGGGGATGATCCATTTCTAATAGGGCATTCAAATGATCCGGATCGGGCTGTATCCCTTTCTCACTTATTACATACCCCAAAGACACATTTTTCTGGATTTAGTTTCAAATTCACGATTTTCAGATTGGAAAAAGTTTCCCGAAGGTCAATTATATGCAAATCCTCCTCTAAGCTTTTAACCATCATGTCATCTATGTATACCTCCATATTCATGTCAATCTGATTAGAAATTTTTTTGTTTACTAGCATCAGGTAAGTAGCCCCAACATTCTTCAACCCAAAAGGCATCACCTTATCACAATGAAGACCCCTGTCTGTAACAAACGTAGTATGATCTTGGTCCTTCGGATCCACCTGAATGTGGTTGTACCTAGAGAAGGCATCCATAAAGGACAACAAATTGTTGCCAGACGTTGAGTCCACCAACTGATCTATCCAGGGGACCGGATAAAGATATTTTGGGCAAGCTCTGTTGAGGTCAGTAAAATCAATACACATACGCCATTTCCCGTTCTTTTTTTTACCAACACTGGATTGGCATTCCATAAAGGATATTGGGACTCCTTTTTGTGCCCCATCTTGGTAAGCCGGTTAACTTCTTGAACTATTACATCAACCTTCTCTTTAGAGAAGGCCCTCCTTTTCAGCACAACAGGAACAACATCACTCCGAATTGATAGTTTGTGAGAGATAACGCTTGCAGGCACTCCGGTTACATCACCATTAGACCAAGCAAAAACCTGTTAATTGTCTGACAAAAAGAAGAACAATTTCTTTTTTAATTATGGCGCCATCTTGAAGCCAATCTTAATACTTCTACCATCTGCTAATGGGTGGGTTTCAACTTCTTCCACCGGTATTATAACACTAGGGGATTCTCTAGGGTCATCAATCTCACCCTCCCCCTCCGAAGGCCCCAATAACTGCTAATATTCATTGATTCGAACTGCTCCCAAAGTTTTAGGAGCAAGTGCAGTTTCATAGCATTCCCTTGCTATCTTCTGACTACTTCGAAAAACACCCACCTGTCCTTGAACCGCATACTTCAAACACTGATGGACTGTTGAAGCCACAACATGCATTCTAGAGAGCCAGGACCTTCCAAAGATTGCATTGTAACATGTGGTGCAGTCTACCACAACAAATAACACTCTAACTAGTTTTTTAAAAGGCCCTTTGCCCAACAACACCTCTTCCTCAAATTCCCCAATTACATCCGCAGAGCTCCTTGTGAAGCCCATAATGGTTCTGTTGGACCGTTCAATAACGACCAGATTTTTCATATGCTTGTAAGAACTTAAAAAAAGGATGTTTGCCGAACTGCCCGTGAATATCAGAATTCGTCTGATATCATTTTCCCCAATAGATGATCCTATCACCACAGCATCCTCATGAGGCCCAACGATATTTCTTAAATCTTTATCATCAAAGACTATAAATGGAAAAGGGGTTTGGGACTGATAAGAATACATGTCTCCTTCCAACTGAGTAGCCAGAGAGTGAACATGCCTTTTCCCTAATGAAGGAGTGGGCGTTGTCATGGTATCCCCTCCGAATATAGTGAGTGACTCAAAAAAGCTAATGAGTCCGGACACCGTCTTAGTTTGTTCTGTTATGACCCTTATTTAATTCCGGGTTGGATCGGGATCCAGGTACTCCGAATCAACATCAAATCTTTCAAGGATCATCATTGCCCCTTCCGGAGCGGATGTCCCCGCATTGTTTGTAGGCCCAGTTTGAGGAGCATTGTGAGGCCTGTTTCCACCTCTTCTTTTGACATAAGCCCCCAACTTACCTCTTTCAATGAGATTCTGTACTTCCTGCTTCAGAGCAATGCAATCTTGGGTGTTATAGCCAATATCATTGTGATATTTGCTAAAACAACTATTTTGACTGTCTCTGGGAGACTGCAGTGCTGCTGGTTTCTGGAAAATGGACTTAATCCTTGGTCTTGTAATAAATTGTGGCTAAATTCTCTTTTAGTTCTGCAAACCACTCCGGTTGAACCCAAGGACCTCTTTTACTCATTGTCTGCTGACTCTGGGATTGATTTTGGTTGGATTTAGCCTGTTTAGCCCTGTTGGACCTCACCTGACGGTGCACCCTGGTTTTCTTGGTTTCATCCACGTTAATCTGCTTTCCTATCTTATTTAACAAGCCATCCCAAGTTATTGCCTTCTTCCTGGTCACCGAATCAGCCAGATTACCAGGGTTCAAACCTTGTCTCAAAGAAGCAATTGCCACCTGTTCGAAGCAATCTGCTAACCCGTTCTTGGTATTTACAAACCGAATGATGTAGTCCTTCAAGGAATCATTTGGATCTTGGGCACAATGGATGTTAGTATCACCATTTCCCTTCACCTCTTTACTTCCCACAAATTTCTGATACACCCCCGGGGTAAACTGTAGTACCACTTAAGAGCGCTTCCCGTAAAGGATTAGGAGAAGGCTCTACACAGAATTTTGTCATCATCATCATCAAAATTCATCATGAAGTTCTTAAACTGCTCCAGATGATTGTCAGGATCCTTACCCCCATCATAGTTTTCTATTTTAGAATTGTCAAACCTTTTGGGTAGGTTTCCGGACAGTATCTTGGCAGACATTAGCGATTGTCTCCAATTCCTATTACGACTGAAGACTGTGTCTTCATTAGGTGTTGCAAAGATACCTGGTTTGGTCTGAAAAGAAAAAAGATCAATCATCAACTGATCCAGATGCATGTGACTGTGGCTGTGAGATGACCATTTGCCCATATACCTTTTAAGCCTCCTATGCATATCTCTCTTTCTTGAATATTTTTTAACTAGTTTTTGTTTCTTCCTGGACCTCCCTTCATCGACAAAGACTCCTCAAGCTCAGCCTCGTTCGAAGAGCTGCTGGAGGACTCAGAATCTGAACTTTCAACCGGCTTGGACCGGTGAGTCTTCTTAGAACTGAAATAAGTCTTCTTTGAACTCAAACGAGTCTTTGCTGATGGATCATTCTCCTTAGGATTGTCAGTATGATGGATGGCTGGCGCCCTTGACTTCTCCTTTATACCCATATCTGCTTGTTTTATGGCCCTCAACGCCTCTATTTCTTCTCTTAACTTGTCTCACTCTTCGATGGTGTATTCTTTGTTTTCCCAACTTCTTCCACCACAGGTGGTGGATTTTCTTGCTCGTTCGGATCCATATGAACATGTCTTTTCTACTGGTTTTGAATGCAAGATTCAGGCACCGTCGCCTCCCACTGTGGTTGCCAATTTGGTTTGGTTTATTTTGGGCTAGGAGTAATTTTGTAAAGTGTTTTGCCAAGTATTTTTAGTATTAAGTGTTTGGTATAAAGTAATGAGAGATTTGAGCACCCTGGTTGTATTAAATGTTCATTACTCTCATTAATGAAAGTAGTTGGGGTATTTATACCCTTAATTAAGGACCAATGGGCTTACGGGTCAAGTTATGAAACCGGGTCAAGTTTAAAGACCCATTAATCTTTTAAGCTCATTAGCACATAGCTTAGTCAAAAGATGTTTAGGTGTTTTTTTACTTTTGTCCTGTCCGAGGAGTTCAGTGGTACGTTTAAGTCCAAATTGCCCTTGTCCGGATAACACAGTGAGCTATGACTGGATAATCCGAACTCATCAGGCATGTCTTATGAAAAAGGTAATTGAAGGAAGAGGGAAGACACTACATCTCACTAGTACACCACCGAAAGAGACATATCCAACATATGCAAGATGGAAGCAATCGAACCAAACTATGTTTACTTGGATAGTTCAAAATATTGAGCCATCTTTGATTAACCATGTTGCACGATATCTGACGGCTAGAACCCCGTGGAATGGATTAGTTGTAACATACAGTACCGAAGGAGACTCATTCCAAATATATGAACTGCACAAAAGGGCAAGTACAATATATCATGGAATTGATACTTTTGAAACTTTATGGAATAATTTACAAAATATTTGGATGGACATTCATAAGAGATCAACAAATCTCATGAAGGATCCTAAGGATAGACTTATATACAACAAAGTTTTGGATGAACAAAGACTTTACCAGTTTTTTTACAACCATTAATGACAGATATGAAGCAATTCAGAGATAGATATATTAAATAAGTTCTTGTTCTCCTAGTTGAATCCTACAATGGTGAAAAGAAAGATAGCCAGTGTACAAAATTTTAAAGCCAAAAACCAATAATGAGGTTATTCCATCATTAGGAGACATTAGAATGGGACTAACATCAAAATAAGGCTTTAAAAACAAACTAGAATAAAGAGGAAAAAGACGAAGTGATCGTTCAAAATCTATTGGAAGTCAGTCGAAATCCTCATTGGAGGACAACCATAAAAAATGAGAAATTGCTTTGAGTTGGTAGGGTACATAAAATGGTGGGAAGACAACCACAAAAAAGACAAGGTGCATGTCCTTAATAGAAATCATGAATTCCATTCATACACTGGCCTCAATCAAGAGACACAATATAAAAGAGATAATAATGGACAATAAGGCTTTGCAAGACTAAGTCATTAAAGTAAAATAATAGAATGAATTTTAGATTATGAGGCTACAGACACAATAACCCATGACCCTTCAGATATTATTGATCGACTACCACTTTCAAAACCTCATATTAAAACTGCAAATAGGGGTTTAGCTAAAGTCAAATGATAATGATCTATTCTTATTTCTCCACAGTTAAAATTAAAAAAAAGGCATTTACCTTCCATCATTATATTGTAAAATCTTATTATTGAGTCATATAACACATGAATTGGATTGTATAGTGATGATATATCCTCGGTTTCTTCTTTTGCAGGACATTCATACGAAGAAGATCATTGGACGTGGTATAGAGCACAAAGGTCTCTACTATGTTGATGAAGTGGTTCACCAGGGAACAACCTTACTTTCTCACAAGACATCTAATAGAAACATTTGGTTGTGGCACCAAAATTTGGGTCACCCCTACTTTAGTTATATTCATATTTTATTTCCTAATATTTTTGAGAATTATGATGCTTATTTATCATATGAAAATGTATTTGTTGGCAAAGAGTCATCGAACTTCTTTTAACCAAAGTAATACTCAGGTTGAGTCTATGTTTTTTGGTACACTCAGATGTATGGGGGGCTGCAGATCCTCCAATAAGAATGGTTTTCAATATTTTGTGTTATTTTTTGATGAATCATCTCGCATGACTTGGGTATACTTTGTAAAACATAAATCGGAAGTGTATGAGAAATTTGTTTATTTTTTCCAAATGATTCAAACCCAATTAAACAAGAAAATCAAAATTCTTCGGTCCGATAATGGTAAAGACTATGTTAACCATCATATGAGAACTTATTTTTCTAAAAATAGACTTATTCATCAAACCTCTTGCCCAAATACACCCAAACAAAATAGAGTTGCCAGAACGAAAAAATCAATTTTTTCTTGAAATGACTAGTTGAGTCTAAAGTTCTTAAACAATTCTTGCCCAAATCTATTTCCACATCAGCATATCTAGTTAATCGTTTATCAACAAAAATTCTTGGCCATAAAACTCCACTTCAAATCTTGGAAAGCCAAATAAATATACCACATACCGTAACTCTCATACCTCGTATTTTTGGTTGTTCCATATTTGTTTATGTTCCGAAATGTGATAGATCTAAACTCAATCTTGTTCCATAAAATGTATATTTATGGGATATATATTTCATCAAAAATGGTATCGGCATTATAATCTAGTCAATCATCGAATCTATGTCCTTATGGATTGTAATTTTGCTTCAGTAAGATTTTACTACCTTACCCAACCTTGATTTCAGGGGGAGAACATAAGTGGCTCACTATGTTGGTTATGTTCCCCGATACTTCTAGATATTATCTCCACAGAGCCACCCATCAACATAGAACAGACCAATAACATAATACTTACCAATGATTAACCTTTAAATGACGTACAATAAGAGGTAAGTGAACGACTTAGCCAAATTGCTTCCCCTGTAATTGGTGATTATGTAAATATTGACACTGCTGTAGAAGTGCCCAAAGAAAATAGATATGTTTTACCTCACATGAATAATCTTGGAGTTCCACTACATGTTAATCACCCAAATATGTTCCTCAAGTCAGCAAATATCCTATGGGAACCTTGGTTAGAGGGAGCTTGTCAGAAGAGGCCAATGTATTTACTATAATTCTTTATACCTACAACATTCCAAAAACTATCCAAGAAGCAACACAAAATAAAGAGTGGAGGTGGGAAATTAATTTCCAAATAATTTCCCTTACAAATAATGGATTTTGGAGTAATGTAAACTTCAAGCAGGAAAAAACCTGATCAGATGTAGATGGGTCTTTACTATCAAACATAAAGTTGATGGAACCTAGAGCAATATAAGTCTCGACTTGTGGTAAAATGATACATACAAACTTACAAAATTAATTCTTACCCTAGTGGAAAATGTAGACACAATTCTAGTTATAGTCTTAGTTGCAGCAAACAAAATTTGGCCACTTCACCAATTCGATGTAAAAAATTCATTCCTTCACGGAGACTTGAAAGAAGAAGTATATATGAAGGCTCCACCATGATTCTCTGATGGGTTTCGAAAAGATGAAGCATGTCGACTTTGAGAGGCTTTGTATGGGCTCAAAGAGTCCCAACAAGCATTGTTTGGAAGATTTACTATGGTAATGAAGCAATACGAGTACAAATAGAGTAACTCTAATCATATTTAGTTTATGAGAAAAAGAGATAAAATGATCATCACATGAAATAAAAGTGATTAAATTGCAAGGCTAAATAAAAACTTGCTCACAAATTTGAGATGAATGATCTAAAAGGGTTAAAATACTTCTCAGGAATCGAGGTTTTATATTCAAACAAACGGATCTTTATATCTCAAAAGAAGTATATTCTAGATTTACTTGCAGAAACATGAATGACTGATTGTAAACCATTCGAGACTCTAATGAGGTTAATCATGGGATTAAAATAGTTGAAGGTGCTGACCTGGCGGAAAAAGAAAGATATCAACGACTAGTTGATAAACTAATTTACTTGTCACATACTTGACCAGGCATAGCCTATGCAGTTAGGGTTGTAAGTCAGTTTATGCATTAACCATAATTGAATCATATGGAAGCAGTCACGAGGATAATACGATATTTAAAAGGCACGTCAGAGAATAGAATTATGTTCAAAAGAAATAGAAATCTAAATCTTGAAGCATACAGTGATGCAGATTGGGATGGTAACCCAAATGATCGCAGGTCTACATCAGGTTATTTTACGCTAATTAGGGGAAACTTAATGAAGTGGTGGAACTTTTGAGTGCTGAGGCAGAATTATGGGGACTTTCTAAATAAGTAACATAAATCTTGTGGATCAAGAAATTAATGAATGACATTGGATTTCCATCATCTCTTCTGAGTTAAATTAAGTATGAGAAGAATGAGCAATATATAACTTAGAAAATCCCGTTCATCATGAAATAACTAGATTTGTGGAAGTAAATCAACACTTTATAAAAACTATTAAAGATGGTACAACTGAACTTCGTTTTGTAAGATCGGATAATCATCTAGCAAATATACTAACTAAAGCTATAACTGGGCAAATGTTTACTATAATTTTGAGCAAGTTGAGTATTGGAAACCTGACTATTCAACTTAAGAGGGAGTGTTGAAGATTACCATAATTAATTTTCTTGAAGATAATAATCACAAGAAGACGAAGCTATTATTTGAAGATTAACTGTGAAGACCAATATGTTAATTAGGAAGACTAAGATATTATTTGAACATTAATCATGAAGACTAAAAAATTCAAAAAATAATTAAGATCATTATATGACAAGAAAAAAATAATCAACATATCATCAATGTTATTATTATTATTTCCTTTTATTGTACAATAAAAGATTAGCCTTGTATACAGAAATAATCAACGAAAACAATTTCCTCTAAAATTCCTTTTAACATTAGATATATTTTGAAAGTTGTTGGAATCTTTAGATATTTATAGCTTTCAAATATTAGATATTATAAATAGTTTATTGATTCTTTAAACTATATATTTTTATATGCTTTAAATAGTTTATCTGTTCTTCAATACTCTCGGATACATCTTCATGTAGCGATGAATCGATCTCGACTCTTCTTTTACTTGTTGGGATGTTTTAGAGACATATGTTCAGGAACTTTTAGATTTTCTTTTCGAAGCTATTAAAAATATGGATTGAGAAAAGAAGATTTGAAATATAGTGATTGTGGGAGAAGTATGCAAATATTTGTGAGAGTAATGAACAATAAATATCATATTTATAGTATTTTTATCAAATCAGATATCCGATTTAATCCGATTTGTTTTTGATTTTATTCTTTATAAACAGAGAAGAAACTCATCCATTTATCACTCATCTCTCAAACCGAAATACGACATAGTTTCCAGAAGCTCTCAAAACCAATTACTACTATAATCTCTCAAACCGAAATCTTCTTCTATATTCATCTTCAACAATATGCGATAAAAATTCGCAATAGATCTACTCAATCAAGTTTGCTTGACGATTGAGAATCATTGGTGATTTAAGTGCTTGATATACTATTTCTGTTCTTTTATTTGCGCGCTTGTTTAATATTTTATGTCACTTACTAGTTATTTCATATTATATAATCTCTCAAATCAAAGAAAATAAACTATGAAGCATAATGGATAAAGTTTACACTGACAACCACCGAATTGAAATTGACATTCTTATTAAAGAAACTATGTCGTATTTCAGATAAGTCCTAATATTAACTTATAATACACAATGTAAGAGAAACTATATATCATTACAATTATTATTATTATTCTCTTACAATGTGTATCATAACTAATATTAGGGAGTTCTCCAAAATCTGACATATTTTTTTTAACAAGAATTTCAATTTCAATTTCGTGGTCATAACTGTAAACTTTATCAATTAGCCTACATAGTTTTTTTCCTTAGTTTGAGAGACTACATTAATTGTTTTAGAGTTTTGGAAAGAAGAATATTTATCTTTTAGACTACATCGTTCTTTTTCTTGATATTGAATGAAGTTGCTGAGGGGGGTGAGGATAAAGAATCGATTGAATTAGACGACAAATTGTTTTATGATGAAACATATTTTTAATTATTTTTAATGAGTTTGTACTAGGACAGTTTAATTTATGAATAATTTTACAATTCGTGGCCCGCAATAGTATAAATTGTGAAAGATTTAAATAAATAAAAAAATAATTTTTAATCCTTCAATCTCATAATGTACTAATATATCACAATTTCTTTACCACTTGTAAAATAAACAAACTATAACAAGTTATACTATAATCAAAATATAACAATTATTTTATCACTAATCATAATCAAAATATAAAAACAATACTAGTATTATTTATAATCAAATCACAATAACCAGAGTATAATAATAAAACAACTTTGGCTAAATCTGGTCCTAAAAGTATAACTATCCCTACCATTTTGCCAAGTTTAAAAGCGTACCAAAATTGTATTTATTCCCCGCAGATTGAGAAAGTCTCAACCGGCGGGAAAACTTAGTCTGGCGGGTGAGAAAGTTTCACCCGACGGTTGAGAAGGGTTCACCTGACAGGTGAACAAACGGGATATAAGGACAAAATAATAAAAAATCAAAAATTCTATATTTTTGGAGCTGGTTAACATTTTTTGGGACTAGATTTAGCCATAGCCTAATAAAACTACTACAATCCTATACTATTTTAAAATTATACTCCCTTTGTTTCATAATATAAATCGTTTACGGTATTTTCATAAATATTAAAAAAAGTAATAATAACTTTGAAAGAATAGAATAAAATAGATTTGATTGGTGGAGTTGATAACCTGTGGAGAAGGTTAACTATTTTATTGACTAAAAATAGAATATATGTAACCAATGTTGCATTGAAAAATAAAAACGACCTCTATTATAGAATAAAAAATTTATTCTAGAAAGAGTAATATATTGTAACTTTTTTTTATCAATCAACCACAACACTCGTATTATATCTGTAATAAAAATAATATAGTTTTGATGGTTGTAATATGGTTATGATTTTATATATTATGCGGTAACTGCGACACTTCGGACCCTATGTTATTATGTCATAACTGTGACAACTGTAATCGTATTTTAAAAATAACCTCACTAACATAAACTCTATCGTGTTTGATTACCGTGGTGACAACTCTACCATATTCCTGCCGTGATTCGTCAGGATTGCCATCTCTACTTAGTTGTGTCTTGTTGCTATGCTGTGATATTATCATATTAAGACAACAAATCAAACAGAGGATCTGAAAATGTATCTTCGTTGGTACTTGTCATTAGATATTAAGTATTTTATACGACAGACGAGTAAAAGCCAAAATAACGCATCGAACATCTCAAAGAGAAACAAAACTAGTTGCGAAAAGCTAATACACGCATTTGTATGAATTCACTTGAACGTTCGTATATTTATCAATGTCCATAGTTTCGTCAGTTCACAATGTGTCGTTTCTTTTTATTAACTCCCAATAAAAATATAATCACACAGTTGTTAAAAGTTAATTAAATAACTATTTTTAATTATTTAAAAAAATAGTTCTAATATCCGATCCAGCTTTGCTAGCAGTGCGTTTGGAATAATCTCGAACACACGGTCTTCACATTAGCTTTGTCCAGAATGTGTTTGGAATAACTTCGAATAAACGGTCTCCACATTTGTACGATCAAAGGTCCGCACAGTTTTGTTTTTGGTCCATTTTCAAAAAGTTTGTGGGATTTTGGTTGCCAGCCCTAACAAATCATCCTCATGAACAAAGTACCACTCAACCTCTTCTCTATTGACTTTCATCCGCCCATTCTAATCAGGTTGGGGCTACTTGAACCATAGAGGCACTACAGATGTAGCTGCTCACCTCCTATTAGACCACATTGTCTTGTTCCTTAGTATCACTCCCCACTACAATCATGTACCACCGCTTGATAAGTCACACACACTCCAAATTAGGATCTAGGCATGGGCATTCGGTTCTTCGGTTCGGTTCTTTCGGTTCTTCAAAACTAGTACCCATTTAGGAACCGAATAAATTTCGGTTCGGTTCGGTTCGGTTCTTCTTAATTCGGTTCGGTATGGGTAATTAACTCGGTTCCAATCGGGTAGTTTTGGATACTTTAAATGCTTTGCAATATCAACGTATATAAAACTCTTTTTACATTTTAAAACAACAAAACTATGTTAAATTGTAAGAAAAAAAATACTAAATATAAGAAATATTCAAAATTAATATATTAAAGAATAATATTAGTAATATAAAAAAAATGGAGAGATGATATAAGTTTATTAAATTATATAAAGGTTTGTATTTTGTTATTTTGTTTATACGCATTATAGTTTGTAAATATGTCGCCACTTTGAATAAAGTATCTTGTCATTTATTCAAGAGAACATAATTAGAGATCAATGATAAAAGACAAATTTAGGGGAATCTAACTTTGAAATAGAAAATATATTTTTAAAATAATTAAAAATTAAGGGTTAATACATAGGTTCGGTTCCTAACGGGTACCCACGGTTCTTCGGTTCGGTACGGTACGGTTCGGTTCCGAGAACCGTGGGTAATTGAAAACTGGAACCATTCGGGTATTATGAAAGAACCAAATCTACTTCGGTTCGGTTCTTTCAGTTCGGTTCGGTTCGGTTCTTTAGAGTAGCTCATTCACCTTGAGCTAGGCTTGTTGGTTCATCGTGTTTAACATTTGCCGAGAATTTCACCACCATTGCGTTGTGTATGGGCTGGTGATCTGATACCATTTGTTGGGTGTATGGGCCTGGTGATCTGATACCATTTGTTGGGAATATGGGTACCGCATATTCCGTCTTCGTATATAAGTAAGAACAACCGATCTCCACACTAGTATGATATTGTCTGTTTTGGCCTTGAAAGGCCGCACGACTTTGTTTTTTGTTCACTTCCAAAATGCCTCAGTTATGTATATTGATAATTCCAATGTTCAACCGATGTGGGATGTGAGACTTTGGCCGCACCCTACCATAACTGTTAGAGAAAACACATTTTCATCTTTCCGCGACATCGTCGAAAGGGTGTCGTAGCAAACCAATAGTTAAATATAGTTAGTTTGAAGCGTTACACCGTTTATCGTGACAACATTGCCCTCATCCCAAAGGAGAGCCCAAAATGACAACAGGTTTGAAACAATTTTACCTAAGTTGACATCCAACGTTACTGCGGCAAACAAGTGCTTTGTTGCAAGAATACCCCTTGATAAAATATAGCTGCGGAAATGACCTATATTCTCAAATTATTGTTATTTCGTCCAGACTTATGCGCCAAACACTACTTTTCGTTGCGACAATCAAAGTCATCTTAGGCCACTTTATCTGGGATGATTTCTTAATCTTCCTCATAGTTTATTTTTTCAATTCTAGGTTGATTATGATGATCCTAACTCGTCTCCGAATAAATTTATCACTTCATATAATCAATATTTGCAATAATCCTTTACTTAATCAAATAACATCTTTAATCTTCTCATTGAGACAATTTTTATGCGTAAAAAAATATTTGTCGATTTGAATTTTACCTTAGTATACAAATCTGGATCGGAAAATATTGGTAGTCGTAAATTTGGACAACCTCCCATGTAACCTAGTCTGCGCTCTCACACACGAAATTGACTTACCAATCGATTTTCCATAATTGTTTTGGTCGTGTGCTTAATCTTATTCAAGATCTATAACTTGAGAGAAACTTATTCTCATGAGAGGCGACACACGCTATTGATTCTTATATGTACGTTACTTGTCATGTTTGTGTCATCTTAAGCATTACATCTCAGACATAAACCAAATTTTATTAAAAGTTCTTTTGAACTTATCCATCCACAATAATGAGCATCATATAATACATACATTACAAATAGAAATCATTTTTATATATGTTGAATCTTTTATAAATAGCTTATTGTTACACATTAAAAGTTGATGTCTAGGTTCACTATAGTCTTTATGAGTTGCCATTATTTGAAAAAAAATTAAAAAAAATTTAGTCTCATCTCTCTAGATGTAGAGTTTACCACTTATCGAGCCAATGATTTGGTAAACGGATCTATTGGGTTCTCACTAGAACCCACATACTAGACCGATATGTTTCCACATTGAATCAACTGTCTAACATACTCATATCTTAGACTTATGTGTCTAAACTTAACATTATAGATACTATTATAGGGTCTGCCTAAGGTTGTTTGACTATCATTATGTATTTGGACTATCACATCTCTCTTACAAGTGAATGGTATTTCTAGCAACCAGTTTTTCTACCATTCAATCTATTTTCTTGTTACACCCAACAATATGAGCTTAGATTCCATAATGAGTGAGATATATATGTTTGTTTCTTTGATCCCCAAGAAACATCACCTCTCATGAAAGCAGATAGTCGATTCATTATCAACGAGACTCGTGATATAACTTGCGTATGTCTATCTTTAAAGTACTCCAGGAGTTAGAGTATTGGAGAAATATATTTTTGTTTTTTTCAAGTATCCTAAAACCCTTCCAATTGTATTTAATGTTTCGTATTTGGATTATTCGTATATTAACTTAATTTACTCATCGTAAAACAAATTCCACCATAGTGCATAAATATGATACAAAAAATTGCAGGTGTACTAATTCTGTTTTAGTTTTAGAGTATTTTTAAGACTCGAATATCGATCCAAGGGAATAAATATAATTTTTTTTTCTTTCTACAATTTAATATAATAATTATAGTGATTAATAAACAAAAAGTAAAGTTAAAATTTAAATAAAATAAAATTGAAACTACAACCGAAATTGATCAATATTAAAAACTATTCCAAAGTTACTAAACGTGTATCAATAATTTATAATGTATTTTATATAATCAAATTAACCTAACTTTTACAATTATTATCTAAAGTCAACGTGTATTAATAATTCATAATGTATTTTATATAATCAAATTAACCTAACTTTTACAATTATTTTTTGAAGCCAAGTTCTCTTTGAGAGTGTTTTGATCATCTCTAAGTCTCACACAACTAACCTTCTTGTACGTCTGGTTATATCTCTAGTCTCATACCTCATGTAACTTTACTAGGTCATGGTCGTAGTAAACTACTCATTTAACCCAGTGGTATTGATATAGTTCAGAAGTGGATATTACCTCTAAGTCTCGATCTAAATCTATGAGCAACCAATTAATCTCGTAGGTAATTTTCGTAGGTAATTGAATGCATTGAGATTAATATCAATACTAAAGATAAAAGAAAAAATAAATTAATAAAGATAATATACTACATTTAAAATTGTATCTACATATGTTTAATAACCCTAGAAAACAAAATAGCTTTTAGTGGGCATAACCCTAATAACAAAAAACTAAAAAAGAAAAAGTAAAAGAGATGGCTAGTTTCTAGAGAGAGAAGCTCTCTAGAAACCTCACCAAATTTTTCAATTCTATTCAAATTTTCAGCCTGATCCCCATTGTTAATCTGTTTCTCTCCCCACTACAAGCTTCTTGGCTTGCAGATGGGGAGGACATCATAATTCTCTACCTAACAGTGGTTTCGGGAGCACAAAAAACCCTTTCCACATCTCCCCAAGCTCCATTAATGGAGTCTTCAAGTTCTCCAGTAAGGTCTCAGACAGCCAAGTTAAGGCTGCCTTTCCAAAGCCTCCTCGTAGCTCAGCAAAAATTTAATGCCAGACTTCATCATCGAGCATTAAATTCTCCCGGCACCCTTTCGTTTTCCAACACAGATGCAATGAAAGAAAATCCTTTTTGCATGTACAACTGCCTCCCGCAAATCCTGCGAGCAGCGCCGCCTATGGCGGCATACCCGAGACAGCCCTCTCTGGCGATCTCTACCCTTCATCGAACCTCACCCTCTGACCTCACCCCTTATTCCTTTTGCAGCCCTGCATTTACTCCTCTTCCAGCCAATCATAAAAACCGAGCTTGCAGAGCCGCATTAATGGCTCTTACCTCTCTCCTCTCTTCTCTCTCCTCATTAATGGTAACTCAAACCGTGCAAGTAACCCTCTGCCTCTTCTCGACTGCCTCCTCAACCCTTTCGTCTTCCTCTCTTACTTCTCAACCCCTTAAAACCAGACGCCTGGACCTCACCCACTCACTCCACTACACCAAGAAAATAAAACCACCCTCTCCTCAAGCAAAAAGATAACTGCTCCCCTGGCAGTTCTTTCGACCTCATCCCAATCTCCCTCCTTTATCCAACCTCTCCTCCCACCTTCATCTCTCTGACTCCACCTCCTCCATCTCTCACAGTCACCACAGCTTCGATCTCACTCTCCATCACTCCCTCTCCTCTTGCTCACCAGATCTACCAAACAAATTCGTTCATTCTTCGAATCTCTCTAACCAGAGCCTCAAAACAGACACAAATCCCACTCTCTCCCACTCTTACCATCTCCATTCCCCTACATCACCTTTCCTCTCTCTCTGTTCCCACTTTGGTGAACTATCTCACCCCCTTTTCTCTCCTGCTCTCTCGACCGAAACTTCAACAATGGTGGAAACCAGGAGAAGCTCCTCCTCCAGGCGATCAAACCGAAAAATCACCCCTAGATTCAATGAGAAAGCAGCGCCTCCACCAACAACCGCTTCCTCTAGACCATCCAGCCCAAGCACTTCGCTGTCTCTGGAAACCAGGTCAACGTCACCCTCCTCCTCCTCCCCGTCGAAATCCACCAGCATGCATGGGCGGCCGCTATCCGTCCACGGCTCGCCTCCACCACCCTCTCCTAACCGCAAACCACCTTCCAAGCCGTCAAGTGATTCAGAGATAAGGGATAGGGACGTATCCCCGCTGTCCGTCTCTCCCCCTGGAACCAAAATCATAGCTGTGGAGAGTTCCGAAGAAGAAGACCCATCTGAAATCGGCCCCTCCCCTTCGCCGACCAGGGACCAGCAGTTATGAGCCATCTTCGAAAGAAATGACCACCTTCTTAAAGCCATAACAGCCTTAGAAGACACACCTCGCCCCACAATAGTCTCCCCCGAATCCCTCACCAAACCCAACCACCACGGCAGCGAGACAGCCCCAATCCCTGGTCTGCTCCGATCATCCTCCTCTGCTCTTTCGAACCCACCTCCCTTCACTACCCAAACCATCTTTTCACCGATTCAGAAATCCCCACCCTCCAGTATGTCGACCTCATCCTCTCTGCCAAATCCTAACTCTCTGGCTTCGTGCATGCATGCAGCTAATTTTCCCATGCATGCATGCCAAAACCCTAGCAACCAACTCATTCCCTCACTAGCCAGCTTCCTGACCCTAGCTCCCCCTCATTCCTTAGTAGAAATCACGTATGTGACGAACCGCTACCTCTTCAACAATGCCCTCCCATCAACCCTCCACCCTTTTACCACACCCCCCCCCCGCAAACCAGCGTCATCTCAACCGCCGTCCTCACGCTCCAACATGCATCCCAAGCCAACAAAGCTCCTCCCCCTTGGTATCCGTCCCGACCTATCAGATCCTTGGAAATCTAACAGTGCCTTCCGTCACGTCCGAGGAAACTCCAGCTCCATTGCCCCTCACCTCGCCGCTGAATCAGCCTCCATGGTAAACATCCACCACCCCGGAGCATCATCAAGGTCATGGGCTCATATAGTCGCCCAACCGGACCCTCGCTCCCCAATGAAGATTCAGAAAATTGAAGATATCCAAGTAGACAACGACACCTTAATATTCCCTGATGATGCCTTAACAGGCGGTAAAGAAGATTGGGAAAGATGTCTTTCAGGCTACTTTCTCTCAAAGAAAAGAGCCGTATCCCATGTCCAAACCCTGGCAAACCAAGTATGGAGTACCTATGGTCTCCAAGAATGCAAACCGACGCCTTCCGGCCACTATTTTTTCAAGTTCTCTACTGCCGACAACGCTACGGAAGTTCTGGAAAAGGCACCCTGGTTCTTCAGCAGCCACCTGGTCTTCTTAAAGCGATGGGAACCGATGGAAACATTGACAAGAGAGGCATTAAAATCCACCCCCCTCTGGGTCAAATTCCACGGAATGCCCCATGAGTTATGGTCGGAGAAAGGGTTAGGCATACAGGGGAGCTACCTGGGAACCCCCATCTACGTAGACAGCCAGACAGCAGACAGAACAAGACTAAATTATGCCCGGATATGTATCATAATGCATGCGACATCAAAATTCCCCTCTTCCATCACCATTCGTTGCCTTGGCAAAGATCATGCCATCCAAGTCGAATTCCAAGGCCTTCCCACAATCTGCAACAGATGTTATTCATTTGGACATGCGGCAGCAGCATGTCATCTGGCTATAGACCCTCCCCCCTCTTCAGGCCTCCCTGCCCACCGACCTGGAAAAGAACCAATGATCAACCCACCTCATATCACTCTATCGGACTCAAGCAACAGCGAAACACCCACCCCGGACACTCTCAGACAAATGACCGTCCAGAACAGCTGGACCAAAAGTTTCATTATCACCAGCAACACCCCAGCACCAGCCCAAATAGGACATGAAGAAGGAGAACCATCCTCAACAGAGATCACTTCGCCAAGACCAAAAGTAGTCGGGAATGCGGCTTTTTCAAGTATGTATGGGGAAAACCCCAAGATGTATTAACTTTTCCTTTTACTTTATTACCTTAATTTGAATGAAAATTGCATGTTGGAATGTTCGAGGGTTAAACGACCCAGTACATCAAAAAGACGTACGGCATTTAGTTTTTTCGAATAGTATAAATGTCATTTGCCTTTTGGAGACTAAGGTCAAAGCACCCAATGCTGAGACCATTATGCGGAACATGCTACCTTTTTGGCACTTCCGCACGAACCATGACCACCACCATTTAGGTAGAATCTGGATCGCTTGGAACCCAAGTGTCTACAAATTAAGCATATTAGATATAACGGCCCAGACCATCCACTGTTCTCTAGTTTGGACCGCCAGAAATACTCAATTCTATCTTACGGCATGTTATGGCTTTAATGACCACTCGGACCGGCTTCCTCTTTGGAACAATCTAAGGTCCACAGCGCACCGCATTGCATCCTCCCCTTGGATTATTCTCGGGGATTTTAATGCCATTAGAAATCCCCAGGAGAGAACCAGCCAAGACCCGCGATGGAATTGTTCCATAGAAGCCTTCAATAACTGTTGTCGGGCCTGTAATCTGGATGATCTCCGCTCCTCTGGATTCCAGTTCTCTTGCTTCAACAAACAAGAGAACAACCCAATATCCTCTAGAATTGATCGGGCTTTGATAAACGCACAATGGGATGACTCTTTCCCTAACTCGTTTGCTCACTATGACCTCCCGTTCACCTCGGACCACACCCCGATAATTATTCATCTTTCCGCCCCTTACGTGACCTCCCCAAGCCCTTTCAAGTATTTCAATATGTGGAAACTCCACCCTACTTTCCAGGACTTGGTCCTCAGTAACTGGAACATCCCTACGCACCAAACCCCAATGGAAAATTTAGTCTTCAAGCTAGCTAGACTTGTCCCCTCTCTAATATCCCTAAACAAATCCGCTTTTAGCGATATTAGTGACCGTGTTGAGAAGGCTAGAATTACTCTAGCCCAAGCCCAGGAGAACCTGCTTAGCTACCCCTCGAACCGTACTTTCATCTCTCTCGAAAAAACGGCTTCCGACTCCTACATTTTCTTCAGTCGAGCAGAGGAATCCTTCCTTAAGCAAAAATCCAGAGAAACCTGGCTTAAGCTAGGGGACAAGAACTCTAAGTTTTTCCATAACAGCATCCGAGCCCATAGAGCTAGGAATAAGATTCTCTCCATTCAAAAGGAGGACGGCTCTTTAAGCTCTAACCCCCGTTCCATTGCCACCACCTTAATCAATTTCTTTCGTAACCAATTAGGTTCCCCTAGTTCGAAGGACTACCCAGAGCCAGATCGAATAAGGAAACTTATTAAATCCTCGGTCCACCCGAACCTAATCCCGGATATGACTAAACCCATCTCAAATGAAGAAATCAAGCAAGCCCTCTTTTCGATTAACAGTGACAAGGCTCCGGGCCCTGATGGTTACAGCGCAGATTTTTTCAAAACCTGCTGGACAACAGTAGGTCATGATGTCTGTGAAGGGGTTAAATCCTTCTTCACCAAGGGGAAAATGGACCCCAGCTGGAACAAAACCCTTATAGCACTCATCCCCAAAATAGACACGCCTTCTCACCCGTCTGACTTCAGACCTATAGCCTGCTGCAATGTCATTTACAAAACAATCTCTAAGATCATTGTAAATCGAATTAAGCCAGACCTTTCATCCCTTATTGACCCCTCTCAATCCGATTTTGTCCCGGGAAGATCAATTATGGACAACATTCTTCTCTCCCAAAACCTTCTGCATGGGTATCATTCTAACCGCAGAGGCCCCAGATGTGCTCTCAAGATAGACCTTAAAAAAGCTTTTGACAATGTCAGATGGGAACTCGTTCTTGACATCTTGCTTGCCATGAACTTCCCCATTGACATGATAAACTGGATCATCCAATGCATTACCACCCCCTCCTATGCCGTTAGCATAAATGGCAAGTCTTCGGATTTCTTCCCGGGTGCTAAAGGTCTCAGGCAAGGAGACCCGCTTTCCCCGTATATCTTTGTTATTGTAATGCAGGTACTCTCCAGCATTCTCCAGGAAAAAAGCCGACATCCATCGTTCGGATTTCATTAGAAATGTCAAAAGCTTCGTATCATCAACTTGTGCTTCGCAGACGAACTCTTGATCCTATACAGAGCCAACCTCCCCTCCATTAAGCTCATCCTAGAAGGACTGCAAGAATTCGCAACCCTATCTGGCCTCCATCTCAACCCCTCTAAAAGCCACATTTTCTTCTCTGGTACCTCCCCCGGTACTAAGCAAGAAATCCTCTCCCACCTCAACTTCATCGAAGGTTCCATCCCTGTCCGTTATCTTGGAGTTCCCCTCATCACCTCTCGTCTAACCTACAACGAGTGCAGACCCCTTTTCCTCAAAATCACCAACCGAATCAACTATTGGACAGCAAAGCATCTTTCTTACGCCGGACGCCTTCAGCTCATCAACTCTGTTCTTTTTGCTAGCCAAGTTTATTGGTCCTCAATTTTCATTCTCCCAGTCAGAGTCCTCAAAGAACTATCCCATCTCTTACGCAAATTTCTCTAGTCTGGTCCAGAAATGAAGATCACAGGAGCAAATATAGCTTGGGAAAGGGTAGTTGTGTCCAAAGAGGAGGGCGGTCTTCGGATTCCAGACCTAAAAACCTGGAATCAGGCGGCCGCCCTGAATCTCCTCTAGTCCATTCTCACAAAAAACGAGAACTTCATATGGACCCAATGGATACTGCGGGAATAAATAAAAAAAAACTGCTTCTGGACCATCCCCACCCCATCAAATGATAGCTGGAGCTGGAGGAAAATCCTCAACCTTCGGAAAGTAGCAGCAAATCTATACAAACTCATAATTGGCAATGGAGAAGACACATCCATCTGGCATGACCCCTGGTTATTCCCCACCTCCCTGACCAACCGTTACGGACCCTCCATCCAAAACCTATCCCGCCTTCGGAACCTTCAAAGGGTAAAAGACCTCATTCAAAACGGCAGCTGGACGTGGCCTCCCCAAGCCAGAGCCCCCAAACGAAATCTTAATCCTCTCATCACAGAAATAATATCCCCAAGCCAGGGCACAAATTTTCGATCCCCAGACACTCTTTCATCACATGGCTTGCAATCCATAACAAACTCACCACGAGAGACAAACTCATTTCTTGGGGTCTGGACTCTCCCCCAACCTGTGTACTATGTGAAACTTCGGCTGAAAATCTAGAACACCTCCTAACCTAGTGCCATTACTCTACCGCTATTTGGGAATCCCTAGCCCAAAAACTTCTGTTCCCCTCCCCCCTTTCCCCATGGCCGCAATGGTTAGAGCAGGCAAGTACATGGAATGCCTCGAAGGATAACCGAAAGCCCCACTGGAAAACAGCCTTCTGTGCCACCATCTACTACATCTGGAAGGAAAGAAATGATAGAATCTACAGCAACAAGCAATCCCCCTTCTCCAGTATAGCACACCATGTGCTATCGGACCTCAGATACCGATTCAAAGGAACCAAAGCCAACTTTACAGGATAGTCCGACCTCTCCTGTCTTTCAAATTAACATAAGTGTAATTTAAATCCTGTAACAACTCCTCTAGACCATTACCTATTTCTACTTGTAATGAGGCACCCGCCTCCTGAAAACTCATGTACATTTATTTATTTATTAATTTAAGCGTTTTTATACCCAAAAAAAACTAAAAGAGATATTGTTGATTTCATGTATTCTCTTCGTCTGGATGAGTATTGTTTGATGTGTTAGGGTTATTTATATGAAGAACTGTGAGGTGTTTATTGAACTCTAATTTCTAAAAAATAAAACACATCCTCAAGAGAATTTAATTATAATTCTTATTAATAAGGTAAAAGAATTAATTTATTCTTTTAAATTAAACAATAAGATATGATAATTTATTATTGAAGACCAAATCTTTATTCTTTTTTAAGAATAAAATCAAAATTCTCATAAAATAAAATAAAAGAATTATTTTATTCTTTTAAATTAAATAATAAGATATTGTAATATATATTGAGACTAAAATATTTAAACCTTGGTATCTAATTAATTCTTCATCATTTTTATTTTTTATTCTTTTTTTAATTATCTTCAAGCTCTTTTTTATTTTTTTTCTTTAATTGTAGCTTCTATTTGCAATCTTAACTTTTTTTTGGTTATTTTGCTCATTTTTTTCCTTCTTCGCTAATAAATAAAAAATTACCAAATTAGAGTATTTTTTACTAATAATTAACTAAAATTAACAATTAAATTAGTATAAAATTAATATAAAATCAAGAATAAATATTTTTGATCAAATTAAGCCATACTTTTTAATTTTTTAATCTCGAGAAAAAAACATTGTCACTATTAAAAGTATGATAAAATGATATTATCCTATGATATATATATAACACCAAATTTCTTAATAAAAAAAGCTAATGAACCAAGTGAAGAATTCCTAACCATATGTTATATATAAAAATTTGAAGAAATCTAAAAGTAATATAAAAAATTAACTTGCATTATATACTATTTACTTGAATTTTTTTTTTATTTTTTTTTTGATAAACCAAAATAATATCAATTTTCTTTTTAATAGTTGTTAATTGTTTTTTTCTTTTTTCCATGTTTTATATATATAAATATTATTTATTTTTCTAGGTGACAGTCAATGAATCCCAAACCAGTTGGTTTAGGCCATTAGGTGATAAGATACCCCAATGACATATAAACTTTGAAAAAGAATAAAAAAAAATTCTTATATGTTTACATGTGACTTGTGCAATGTCTTCGAACAATGACATCCATCCGAGTTGGTTAAGATAATTATGTGATGAAGCACCTCTAATGATTTAGAGACTCAGACTAATTAAATTACAAAACTAAACAAGCCACGTCTAAGAATTAACATAAATCTCTTCCTTTTGTACGCAAATTTTGACAAGATTAGATAGAGATAGGGTCACTTAGTAAAACATTATGTAACCTCTTTATTTAATAAATAATATACAATTTATTTTTTCATTTTTTTACAATAACAACTATTATATTAGAAATTTTTTATTATATCCGTAAATTAATTTCCATGTAAGCAAAACATACTCAAAGTAAATTTGAAATATAAATCAATTTTAATAACTTCCAGACGCAAAGAAAATTGAAAGACATAATCAAATGAAAATTTAAACATGAAATTATTAACTCTTTAAGCTTTAAAAATTCATTTCACAAGTTTGAAATAATCTATAAGGTTTACAAAATATACAATAAAAAATAAATGATAAAAAAATGATATTTTTGCGATATTTTCATTTAAAAATTTCTCATTACCTGATAATGGAATAATAGTCTAGAACATAAAATCTAATGTTTTCTGCAATATTAAGAACATAAATAAATATATTAAGGAACAATGGTACCTGATAATTGTATTTGGGGATGAATTTGCAGAACTGGAGTTTGAAGTGTAGAAGCTAGTTGGTGCCGTCAAATGACAAGTAAAACAAAAGAAAAAAGAAAAGCAAGTGATAAAAACACCAAAAAAATAATAGTCTAAAAGTAGAATGTCAACATGCCCAAAATAAAATAAAATAAAAATACTTAAAATTAAAACTAAAAATATATATTTTTAGATGAACAATATTTTTTGAAAATGAACAGTACCTATAAACAGTGCAGTGATCAAGATTTTTGAAAATACTATTCATTAAATTATTTTCTAAAATAAAAAATAAAATAAAAATAACATTACTGGAATATAAGAAATTAAATTTTAAAAAAACTTAACTTAAGTCAGTAGCCCTACTTGTCGGATCAATAAGTTGCAGCTTGAAAAAGGATTGAGATTCGATCTTTGTCCAAAACCCCTTCAAAGTATGGTTTGAGACGGTGATCGTTCACCATAATAGTCTCATTTTCAAGATGTAAGATTTTTATGGCTTGATGGAGAGATATTACACGAATTTTATTCTTTGATATGCAAAAGATCAGTATGAAATAGTAAAGGTATTCTTTCCTTAATCCTTCACTCAGATAAATATTTGATTATACCTAGAGTCTCCATCAACCATGGACTTTGAATCATCTCTAAGAAATTCGAGAACTAATTTTTATCACATTTCTACTTCTTTATATCTGGGTATGGAATACGCATAGTAAATTTCGATAAATTGGAAGTCAGAAGGTTTTTTTCTAGCAACATCACGATAACGGTCGAGCTTGCCGCAATCAACATTGTCTTCTTTTGCTATGTCTTCACCTTTCAACTCATTTTTCTGACCTACTTCTCACTCGTGTTGTAATGTGGTTGTCTTCACTTTGGGAGGATTGTTTATTGTATTTTTGGGCCATGTTACTCTTGTTATTAAGAAAACATGGAATGTATCCGACCTACTTAAACCTCTAAATCCTTTAAACACTCCCCTTGATTTTGCACCAACACCTCTATATTCTTTATTCTTGTGTCATTCCCCTCGAAGTATTTGTTGGATGATTCAATAAACTTGTTCATATTCTCTTTAAAAGTTATTTTCTTCTCCAACTTGTCCAAGTCCTCAGGTTTTCATACGTTCTCGTTGTTCTTCCAATAAAATTTTGGATTTTGTATGCGACCTACTTGATAATTATAAGTAAAATAAGGTTTAGGTCCTTGTTGGAAATTACTTACATACTTAGCATCTTCGAATTTCATTGATGGACAGATGATAAGTACTAACGTTTGATACTGCAACCAAATTTATCTTCAGTTAGTTCATTTGCTCATCAATCGTTGCTATCTTTGTTTGAATGACAATCTTATTATAAGTGATGGTGAACACCGACTTAGTTTCACAATAAGGTGCAACCACCTTCGCTCAGAGCATGCTCGAATTAAATACATTCAATGAAGATTCATATAGTTTGTAATTCTTCATGAAACAACTCCTTGTATTAATCCTTTGGCAGCATTGTTACTGTATAAATCTGTAGAAAAAGAATTAAAATAAACATCAAATAACATTAATTTTAAAATCAAATCAAATAAAAATAAATTTGTCAACAACTAATAGATATAAATATAATTTAGATAAATTGAAATATTATTATATATTTATGTAAATTAAAAAACTATTCTAATATAAAAAATATCGAATCAAATAGTGATCAAATTAGTTAAATACAAATAAAATAAAATAAAATAAAACGAAAACTAATATTAGTACAAAAATATATCAAACTACCTAAATTATAATGTATTTTATTTAATCAAATCAACCTAACTTTTGCAATTATTCCTTAAAGTCAGGTTTTTAGAGTGTTGTGATCATCTTATATGCCTAGTTATATCTCTAATCCATTACCTTCTGCAATTATATCATAGAGTTTAAGAACCTAGTTCAGACTTCCCTAGGTCATGACCGTAGTAAACTACTTATTCGACCAATGATATTGATATAGTTCAGAAGTAGATATTACCTCTCAGTCTCAACCTAAATCTATGATCAATGAATTAATCCCCTATGTAATTATCGTAAGTAATTCAAAGCATTGAAATTAATATCAATATTAAATAAAAAAGTAATAAAGAAAAAATATATTTTTAATATATCCGAAGAGGTTTAATAATCTTAGAATAATTTTTTTAGCTAATGCTAATCACGAAAACCTAGAAAAAAGAGAGTAAAAGAGACTATGTTGATTTTGTGTCGTATTCTGGATCTCTATCGTTTGATGTGTTAGAGTTTTATTTATAGGAAGATTTACGAGCTTTTTATAATTTCCTAAAAATAAAAAAGATCTTCAAGATAATATCATTATAATTTTTACTAAGGGTTAAGTACCATTTAAGACCCAAAAGTAATACTATTATCCACTTAAGACCCATATTTTCATATATTTATGAGAAATATCTATTTCGCTCAAATATTTACCATCTAAGACTCAATAATACCATAAATACCCTTACTTAACCTTTTATGTTTTTACTTCCCCTTTTTTCTCCAATTTTTCTCTCTCTCTCTCTCTCTCTCTCTCTCTCTCTCTCTCTCTCTCTCTCTCTCTCTCTCTCTCTCTCTCTCTCTCTCTCTCTCTCTCTCTCTCTCTTTATTGTATCGGTTCCATCTCTATCTATCTTATCGGGCCAATACCCACCACCACACCACACCACATCATATCTATCGGTTTAAAATCAAATTCAAAAATAAACTGTACTATTTTAGAATCAAGATTTGTATTGATTTATAATATTTGAAATAGTACATTACAATCAAACAAGTAAAGATGTACTAATTGGTTTATATTTAAAAATTAATAAGAGAATAAATCAGATGTTGTAAGATAAAAGACTCAGAAAATATATTAGAGTTTGCATGCTGTTTAATCCATGACTAAATCTAGGGATAGGTTTATTGCAGCGAGAAACTCGAGTCTCCAACTCATTCAAGAAACCTGTTTTACTTTCTATAAAAAAAATAAAACAAATTCAAAACATATCATGAGTGGTACTGGTTTTGTTCATCTTAAAAAAACAAAACCAATGGTATTTTCGGTTTTTTTTCTTCCGAGTTACGGTTTAAAAGATATGGACTTTTAATTTTTTTAAATTTATAGTAAAAAAAAAGAAGATGATAAACCTTCTTTGTTTTGCTAGATGTCAAAACCTTCTTTGTTTTTCTAGATGCGAAACCTTCTTTGTTTTGCTAGATATGAAACCTCTTTAAATTTTATACTGGTAGATGCGAATTCAGGCCCACTATGATAGATGTTAGATGTGAAACCAACCCACTAGATACGAAACCATATAATTAGAAACCTGTGTAATTTTGTTTTTAAATTTAAAAAAAAAACCATTGATAAGGGAAGGAATGTTATATACCCCAAATTTTTTATAGACTAAATTTGTGTATTTAGTGATTAGAGAGCAAAGTAAAGCAAGCATAAGAGATAGAGGGGTTAAGTGATATACCCCAAGGGTGAGAAATCCACCTTAATGGTGGTAATTATGTAATTTTACTATCCACCACATGTACTATATAAAGAACATTCCTTTTTTGGGAAAAGGGTCAATGATAAGTCAATTATTGCTACATTTATTCCTTTTGTCTTTTTCTCTCTTTACAAAACACTGATTTCATTATTACAGTCACCTTATACAAACATTTCTTAGACAGACCCTCTCGTACGAATATTTCCACTTCTGAACTTACCTAAGAATTTTATGAGTTCATCAGTAGCGCCGTCTTTGGAAACCCGAGTGGTACCCTGAATTAATGTTCCAAAACCTTAAAAATAATCTAAAAAGAAAATGGAAAAAGAAGTTCATGGTGAGGCTGAGATAAATCCGACAAAGGATCTAATTGGAGTTGTATCTGACGACCATTTGATGGAAAAGCAAGTCACAAACGAAAGAAACAACCCTAACCGATATGCTGAAGAGCTTCTAGAAGCATCTGTATTGGTTGCCAAGCGTAAATAATTGTTGGAAGACATTGAAAGACTAAACACGGAGAAAGAAACGATAATAAGCTCTAGAAGAGTCAAACCTGAAGTCCGACGAGATACTCGTAATTGATCAGACTCAAAATGTTATTCAACCTGGAGAAAGATGTCGGAGGAAAAGTCATCGATCTTCCAAAAGACGAGCTAGATCCGAACAAAGATACGAACCATCAGTATCTAGTAAGTATACTTCTCTTAGCTCAGGTGAATTTTCATCCTCAGATACCGATGCCATGTATAAAGAAAATCAGAAGTAAAGATTTCAAAGATGCGTAAAAGCTCTCATCGGACCAGTCGGAGAAAGAATAATTTGAGGAAGAAGCGTGATCATGGGAAAAGAAAGTTGTACTCCGAGGAGCCCGACAAAGCATGAAATATTCGACCACAACATGTAATCAATCAAGATTACCGAGTCAGTAATCAATTTACATTTTTGACCGAGGAAAGGCTCTATATGATAGCTAATGAAGGTCCGAAGGGGGGAGGGGAGTGCTTATAAAGTTGGACATAACTGGAGGTCATCTCCACTCTCTCCGGATATCGACCCAAGTGGTTCAATATTTCAAAGATGGAAAAGTTCGACGAGACCCAAGATCAAGATAATCATATTGAGCAGTTCAAGAACTTCATGATCAGTTTTGATGACGATGACAAACTATTGTGCAGGGCATTCTCCCAAACCTTCAAGAACGCGACATCCAATTGGTGTAATCGTTTACCTCGGGGGTGTATAAAGAATTTTGATATGTTTTGGAGTATGTTCCGAAAACATTTGTTGGTAGCAAGAAATTCCGTGCGAATGGGAATACCATCATTTACTGTAGACAGAAAGTTGGAGAAAGCTTAAAAAAGTACACGAAACGTTTTATTCAGGTCAAGACGGATATTTAGTTTTGTGAGGACAAAGTGACACTGGCTGCTTTCTGAATGGGTCTGCTTCCGGGGGTAATGAAAGATAATGCCGTAGAGACACAGGCCATAATATTCGGAGCGTTGTGGGATCAGATACAGAAGAGGATTCTAGTAGAAAAAACTAGAATCTCGGAGATATAATCGATGTCTCAATTCTATCAAGATCCGACCTTGATAAGGACTAGTGCACCAGTGGTGAATGTCCGACCACAAGCATCGCAACCAACAACAACCGTCTGACCTTGAGCACCAGTTCAAGCAGCAGGTCAAAATCCTCGATGGCTAGTGAACAATCGACTGTACATCTCCAGGACAAGTGTCTCAACAGTATGTTTGAACCATGTCCAACCAGTGGGTTCGACCCACTCGTTATGCCAACTTAACTGAGTGTGTATCAACTATTTTCGAGAAAGCGTGTGCAAATGTAAACTTCCGTAACCTTTTCCTGTTACAGACCCCAAGGGAGAATATGAAGAATAAATATTTTCAATTTCATGAGGATATCGGGCACGACACAAAAAACCGTGTGGCATTGAAATAAGAGGTGCAGTATTTGATAGAAAATGGAAAATTAATCAATTGTGTGAAGAATAATTCCGCATTTTCTCCAAAGCAAGAAACTGCTCCTAAGAAAGAGGACACCATGATGATATCCGAAGTGGTCGATAAAGAATCTATTGATGCGTTTGATGTCACTGCAGAGTATCTAGATCCGAAGCTGGGCAGAAACAGTGTAAACATGGTTGAAGAACCAACTGCGAGAGGAAAGGTTAGTGAATTATGCTCTTTCTTCGATTCACTAAGAATTTTTGTTGGGGATACAGTGGCAGAAATATCAAACTATTCTCGGAATAGACACATTGTAAGTCTGACGACACAGTTAGAAGCAGGTGCTTTAACATACTTGTACAGAAATCCATCCCCGATACTTTGCTTTGAAGATGATAATATGAGAGACGTAGCTAGTCCACATGAGGATGCAGTAGTAATCGGAGGAGAGATAGTGGGAAATGAGATAAGGAAAATTTTGATTGATACCGAAAGTTCAACTAACATAATGTTTATGTCTACTTATATCCAAATAAAAAACCCACCAACAATCTTGCAATCTGATTGGATGATAGTGGGATTTACTAGAGATACTGCTGAAATAGTCGGAGAGTTTGAAGGGATGGTAGAATTAGGCCGAGGGCCATTCAAAAATATAGTCACAGTACTATTTGTAGTGGTGGACGCTCCCACATCAGACAACGCTATCTTCAGAAGGTCTTGGTTGTCTAAGATGCACATTGTACCGTATATTATTCATCAGTGTTTAAAGTACGTGGTAGGTACCAACGTGGGAACAATAAGAAGCATCCAAAAGATGGGGAGAGAAGGTTACCGAGCCGTGTTAGCCCCCAAGCAAATAAAAGGGGGTCAAATTGAAAAAAGAATAGTAATCAGTGGGGGACCCCGCAGACTTCGATTTTGTTGATGATCCGATGGACGCCCTTGGGTTCATGGTCCCTGATGGTGGATTTGAGGATCATGTCTTTTATCCCGGTAAAAGCCTCAAGATTGGTACAAGGTTATCCCATGAGGTAAAATAAAGTTTAGTCAAATTTCTTTCCACGAAATTTCACTTGTTTGCTTAGTGTACAGAGGATGTTATAGGGGTTCCAGTAAATGTCATTTGTCATAGGCTCACAATATGGAACAAAGTTCGCCTGATCATACAGAAGAGGAGATCATTTTCTCAAGAAAAAGCTGAAGTGGTAATGAAAGAGGTGACCCGTTTAACAAAAGTGGGCCACATACGCGAGTCACAATATCCTTTGTGGACTGCTAACCCAGTCCTAGTAAAGAAGAAAAATGGAAAGTGGCGAATGTGTGTGGACTTTACTGATCTGAACAGGCGTGTCCCAAAGATCTTTTCCATGTGCCTATAATAGATCAATTGGTTGACTCAACGTCTGGAAACCGTTTGTTATCTTTTATGGATGCCTATGCTGGGTACAATCAAATCCAGATGGGCCGAAGAGACCAAGAGAGTACAACTTTTATCACTGGAAGGGGTCTGCACTATTACAAGGTAATGTCATTCGGGTTAAAAAAGCGTTAGGGCAACGTACCAATGCTTAGTAAATAAAGCTTTTGAGTGTCAGATTGGAAGAAATGTTGAGCTTTACATTGATGACATGTTAGTCAAGAGCCTTAAAGAAGAGAATCATTTAGATGACTTGGAAGAAACGTTTTCCAATTTGACTAAGGTAAACTTGAAATTCAACCCTAAAAAGTGCACGTTCGGGGTAAGATCCGGAAAATTTTAGGCTACAAGTCAGTGTACAGGGTATTAAAATTGATCTGATACAGTTAAATCCGCTGTGTACTATGGCCTCACCGAGAACGATCAAAGAAGTAAAAATCCCGATTGGAATATTGGCAGCGTTGAACAGGTTCATATCGCGGTCCTCAGAAAAATGCGTCCCTTTATTCCAGGTGTTGAGAAAATCAAATTATTTTGATTGGACTCAAGAGTGTTCAGAAGCCTTTTATAAAAATAAAGAGTACCTTTCCTCTCCGAAAATCTTAACCAAGCCAAATCTAAAGGAAAAATTCTATATCTATTTGGTAGTGTTAGATTTTGCTGTGAGTGCGGTTTTAATCCGAGAGGAGTCGAATGTTCCGAAGCCGGTTTATTATGTGAGTAAGAGTCTTCTGGATGCAGAGAAACAATATCTCAAGTTAGAAATGTTGGCTTTTGCCTTGGTAACGTTTGTACGAAAAATAAGGCCTTACTTTCAGGCTCATTCAATTGTGGTACGAACATCTTTTCCGTTGAAGAACATGTTATAAAGGCCCGATGTGTCCGTAAATATGACGAAGTGGTCCGTAGCGCTTTGAGATTTTGATATTTAATTGGAACCACGAACTAATATTAAGGCACAATCATTAGCTAATTTCTTAGTCGAATTCCACTGCGATCGGAATGAAATAGAAATTGATAAAGAAGAATTTGATTCAGAGTTGGTAGTCTGAACCGACGGGGGTTCAAGCTCATCTAGTTGTGCAGCAAAGGTACAATTGGTATCTCCAGAAGGAATCACTATGTATCAAGTCATCTGATTTGGGCTTAAAGCATCAAATAATGAAGCTGAGTACGAAGCTACTTTGGCAGGCTTAAGACTCACAAAAATTCGTGGAGCTAAAAGGGTCAGGTTGATAAGTGATTCACAAGTTCTAGTGTAATATGGAAGTAGGATTTTGAGAATTAAGTTGTAAATAATATAAATTTAAGGATTTAATTGTAAATAATGTAAGTTTATTCCTTAAATTACATGTAATATAAGTTTTAGAGAACATTTGTGATTATGTATAATTATTGAGGACTAAATGACAATTTATCCTCTATTATAACAGATTCCACTTTAAGACTAAGTCTTGGCTCCTCTATATAAAGGGCAAGGCTATTCTAATAAAGGGGTTGAACACTTTTTCTATTGAACTTATTTGTACTTGAACTTTCTCTCTTTAAAAACTCTCTTAACTCTTTCTCTCTCTAGACTTCTCTTATAACAATTGACTAAGGTGTAATCTTAACTCATCATGGTGAACCATGCTTCTGGTCGGTCAGAGGCAAGAAAAGATCACTTGGTAAAATATGTTGCGGTTTTGAAGGCCTTAACTTTGAGTTTCGAGGATGTCAAATACGAATATGTTCATAAGGCTAGGAATTCACTGGCTGATTTTTTGGCTAGAGAATCTTACTCAGGGGAGTATCCATGGATAATCGTCCAAGAAAACCCATTGATTGTTAAGGGATCCGAATCAATCGAAGGAGGTGTTAAGGCCTTCCAAATTTGCACAGCTATAGTGAAAGACTAGAGAAGTGATATACAAGAGTTCTTGGTCAACGACATATTACCAGTTGATATAGGTATGTCGTACTCAGAGACATATTGTATAAGAAATCGTTTAGCCGTCCTTTACTTCGTTTCTTAGGGAAGGATGAATCGCAATTCATACTTTCAGAGTTTCATGATGGGGAAGGGTCGACACATTGTGGCTACAAAATGCTGATACGAAGAGTTTTTCTGGCTGGGTATTATTGGTCTACCCTATCCTCGGACGCAAAAGAACTAGTGCAGAAGTGCAACATGTGCGAAGATTTGCTAACTGGATTCATGCACCTGGCGTACCCCTCGAATCAATATCAGAGTTTTTACCATTCGACCGAAGTGATATTGATCTAGTCGGACCCCTTCCGATGGCATCGTGCGGTCGTCAGAAAATCATTGTTGTAATAGATTACTTCTCCAAGTGGGTAGAAGCTGAGCCGTTAGCAGAAATAAGAGCGAAGGATGTGATCAGATTTATTATTTCTAACAAATGTTGTCGATTTGGTGTACCAAGAAAAATTACGATGGATAACTGACCACAATTCGATAACAATGAGATGAAAGCCTTTTGTGCATCTAAGGGAATACATCAATGCTTCTCAGCACTTTTCCACCCTCAAGTAAATGGCCAGGTCGAGGTGAGTAATCGAACAATCTTAGATGGGCTGAGGAAGAATCTGGAGTGTAAGGCCGGAAAATGGCCAGATTATTTACAAGAAGTTCTATAGGCTTATAAACAACTCCTCGAACTGCAACGCAAGAGTCATCATTTACACTCGTTTATGGGATGGACGCGGAGGTACCATCAGAAACAATGTTCAAATTGTACATGTTAAATGAATACTTAGAGGAAACGAATGATAGAGGAAGGCGCATAAAGTTAGATTTAATAGAAGAAAAGAGAAGAAGGGCGCAGTGAAACTCTTTACACTACCAGACTTTGATGAGAAGTCGGTACGCGTCAAAAGTTAGAAGAAGAGAGTTCAAAGTTGGGGACAGAGTTTTGAGGAAAGTCTTCCTTCATACAAAAGAAAAGAGCTAGGAATGTTAGCTCCTAAGTAGGAAGGTCTGTACACGATAACCAAGAAGATAAAGTCAGGGACGTACAGACTCAAAGATAAATAAGGAAGAGATCTTTCCCATCCTTGGAACATTAAGCACCTCAAATTTATTTAGAGTGAATGTGTAAATATGTAAATATTTTCTTTATCAGTTTATGTAAGTATCAATGGCATACTCTTTCCTACCCTGGTGGTGCAGGAAGGTTTTAATGAGGTGCTCTAATAGCCGACTTATATATAAAATCTCATTGCCTTCTTAAAATAATTTGCATAATGTTCATCCTTTTAAATTCAAAAGGCATTCCAAAAAAGTTTGGACTAGAATGTTCATCTTTTTTAACTCAAAAGGCATTCCAAAGAAATTTGGACTAGAAAGTCCAGCCTTTTGAATTCATAATATATTCCAAAGAAGTTTGGACAAAAAATCATCTTTTTGAATCATAAAACAATGAACGTTCATGATTTTGAGCAAAGAAAGGTGGTTAACGCTATGGGTCAAAGGTAATGAGTTAAGAATTCAACTTAGTAAATTGTAATAAGAGAAGTCTAGAGAGAGAAAAAGTTAAGAGAGTTTTTATAGAGAGAAATTTCAAGTACAAATGAGTTCAATAGAAAAAAATCTTCAACTCTTTTATTAGAATAGCCTTGCCTTTTATATAGAGGAGCCAAGACTTAGTCTTAAAGTGGAATCTGTTACAAAAGAGGATAAATTGCCATTTAGTCCTCAATAATTATACATAATCACAAATATTCTCTAAGACTTATATTACATGTAATTTAAGGACTAAACTTACATTATTTACAATTCAATCCTTATATTTATATTTTTTACAACTTTATCCTCCAAATCCTACTTCCATATCAGAATCCCCTTAGTTCTCATGTCAGTAAATGAATGAGAACTAAACTGTCTTTAAGTTCTTCCATATCTCATGTCAGCTGTTGTAAAATAAACTCGAAGCAATCATTCGAAGAAACCACTAGGAGCAACCATTCGAAGCAACTATTCAAAGAGACTACTAGAGGAAACCATTCAAAGCGGGGTAAAAAACAAAGACCAATTAAAAGTAACTAAAATATGATAAATTCTCAAAGCCAATAAGTCTTCTCGAAACGTTATGAAAATATAACTCCTTGAATCATTGTGGAACTAAAAATTCAAAATATACTCATCGACTTTTATCCAAACAATATACAAAAGTAACCGTTGCATATAACCGTTCGAATCCATCATGCTTTTATAGCTTTTAGACCTATAGATAGATATCTAGCCTGACAGATGTCGAGCTCTTAATCCTCTCACCGCTTTGTATTCTATCCTATCACTATCAAAGTCTTTTAAACTTCATACGTCTCCTTTTCTTTCTATAAATTCAATTAGTAGCCTAATTTTTTCATTCTCATACTACAAATCATTTCAGAGAAAATTCAAAGCGCTTGGCTACCCTCATCGTGTTCCTCATTTTTCTCAGTACCTTCATCAGAAAAAACCAAACTCTCCGATCAACCTTCATCTTCTCCGATCAACCTTCATCTTGTTTATGAGAAAAAAAATCCAAAAACCAGAAAATCCAAGGCTAACATAGCCAAGAAATCGAAATCTCCTGAACCTGATAATAACTTAGTCTTCGGATCGTACAATTACTTCTGCATTACTCAAAGAGCAGAAGAATATATATTACGGTTACTAATCAGATCAATAGCGCTCCTGTTGGAACAACCACCAAAACAATTTGTTACGGTAATTTTGATCCAACCAAAGCTCCTGCTATTTCTCCTTCTCCTTCATTCGAAAAACATTCATCATCCAAAATCCTAGGTCCTAAAACACCTCGATCCTCTTCATCTCAAAGTAACATTTCTCCTTTGGTTAGTGAAGAATCCCCTTTAAAGCAAAAGTCAAATACTCCATATTCAAATCATTCTTCAATAATTAGAAAAAGAAGAACTTTCATTGTCATGGGAGATGAATCAGAAATTAACCCAACTCCTCCTCTTTGAATCCAGATACTAAAGCTCCTCCTTAGAGAGAAGTAACTAAGGAAATTTCTCGAACAAATAACCCTTTACCAGAAACTATTAATCCATTACCCCAACATCCTCGAGATGAAACAGCAAAAGCCAACGAAGCTGATTCAGAGGCTACCAGACCGATCTCGAAGCTGAATCTGATGATGGGAACTTAGGAAACACCCATAAGCCTCAGGAAGAAATATATGCTTGCTTTGTTTCCGAAGAAAAAAGAGCTATAATTGGAAGAAACTTAAAGAGTCTTGAAGCTAAGTACATCATTGCTTTGAAAAAAGTTCGATATATTTATTACAAGGATAGCCAAGCTTCATCTCTAAAAAAACAATGGGGAATGGGAGATAACATAACTCTTCGACTGCCTAATGAAAGAGAAACTCTTTAGATTGCAAAGATGATGAACTAGTAGTCTACCTTGAAATCAATTATGGTCTTCGGTTTTCACTGGATCCTATAATCGTGGAATACTTCAAACTCCTCAACTTGTGCCCTACACAGGTGACACCAAATTAATGGTTCACCCTTATGTCAGTGATTATGAAATCTCGACTATCTCAAATTCCCATCAACATCAAGGAATTCATCTCTTTAACTCAACTGTCAAAAGGTTTGAAGCTTCCCTTTTACTACCTCACCCTAGGGGATGATCTAAAAATTATCGATGACCTCTTAGAAGCTGATAAATTATGGAAGCGGAAATTCATTTATATATCAGGAGCATGGGAGAATGGCAAAGATATTTCTGATGCTAATCCTTCAAAGCTAAATCTCATCTGGAGAAGCAATCGTAAGCACTTCGAAATTTTTACATTATGAAATAGATTATATATTTTGCCTCTCTTTCCTTAATTTTCTACTTGCATGATTATTTCAGAAATTTTGAGGCGTTATTCAGCACATCGACCAGCTGCTAAAGCCATTTTCCAAAAACTTGCTACTTGGGCTGAGAAAGAATGGAATAATGTGTTCCACACTACCTTCCAACCCATCAATTTCCTCAACTGCCACATGTTCCCAATTTCAGAAGGCGTCTTGCCACCTCAAAATTTGATGTCAGAGCCTGATTCAAAGATTGTCTGCAAAAGGTTGGTTCATCCCAATTGTAAAGTCTTTATTCCTATTCGCAACAAATCAGAGAGTCATTTACCAAAAAATAAAAAATAAAAAACCATCAAAGAGAAGAAAGGTAAAAAGACAATTAACACATCTGTTGCTACCCTTCAAGTCCATCGAAACCGAAACCTCAAAAAAGAAAAACCGCAGAAAAAACTCTCTCACCTATCGAAGAAGGGAAAAATCAAGAACCATCTTTGAAGAAAAGAAAGGTTCTTCCAGCTCCCATGGAAAGAAAAATAAACAAGCGAGAATCACTTCGTATACACTGGTCGAAGAAGATGAAAACAATGTTGAAAACCAACAAAACCAACAAAACCCTCTGGTTGAAGAACAAACAACCAAAGACAACACTGTGATCATCATCGAAGATAGTACTACTAATGAAAATCAGGCTGCTGAAAACTTCGATCCTGATATTTTCATTAATTTTGAGTATACTGAAGCGCTTACTGGTGAAGACGATTTTGTTATTCAAGTCATCCAAAATCACATGCTTAACTTTGGGAGACCGACACCTGCCGAGGCGTCTCCAGAAATTATCTGTCCTCCTGCTCCTATCACCACTTTAGATATGATTCAACATCCTAATTCATCAGAAACAGAATTTACTCTTCCTCCTCCAAATCCTGCAATCGCTGTTGCACTTTAACCATTTACCGATCTTGATATTGCAGCAAAATTACTTGCTTCCCAAGTCAAAGCTTCTCAAAACCATCTAAAGCAATAGGCTAAAGATATGATCTATTACAAAGAATCTTATGAAGCTGAGAATTTTTTTAGAGAAGACTTGCGCAACAAAGTGGTTGATCAATTTCACATGTATGAAGTAGCAAGGTCCGAACTCATAAAAGGTGCACTCTGCATGAAGAATCATATGTGAATCACACACATAGTTGAGACAGAATTACTGACGACTTCTCATGAGAAGGATATGAATAAGCTCAAGACCGATCATGCTACTGAACTGGCTACCGAGATATCCAACTCCAAAAGTCTGCAAAATTCTCTTAACCTTTCTGAGGCAAAAAATCAAGAACTGACCGAGGAGATTGCTAAACTAAAGAAAGAATTCGAAGTGGAAAAATCTGCTGCTGTTGCTGCTGCTGAGGCTGAATTTTCAAAAGACATGGTAGCCGCTATTAAAAATAGAAAAGAAGAAACAACCATTCTCCTTCTTCGAGAATTTCACGCTACTTATCCTAAAATCAACCTCACAAGATTCTGGAACGATATTCTCATCGATAAGCGTCCAAGTGAAGCTTTCGATCCTATCCCCAATTCGTCATCCGAAGATGAAGATAAAGAAGAATCATCCGAGGAGGAGGAGTCGTCTGATTAAGTTTATTATATTTTTTGTGTTTGGTAGGTTGAAAAATTGTTTTTTGTACTTCGACGAATTAATCTAATCAACAAACGATTTCCTTGTTTTATTATTCTCTTCACATATTATTTGATGCTAAATTGTTTTTAAAAATATAATTATTAACTGTAAACTTACCACCTCAAATACCTTAACACGGTAGCGCTTCGAAAAATTCTCAGAGTGCTGTTAAGCTTTCACCTCGGAAAAAGTGTAAATGTGATTATTAAATATGGTTGTTTCTTTGAAAAGTGTTATAAACACTTCAGAATATTCTACCCTTAACCATCCTCAAAGATGATCAGTCTTTGATAAGTTGTTAAGATAGTCTTTGATAAGCATGTGTAAACAACCATTAGCCAAAAACAAACTTTATTTATAGTATTGAATATGTACACAACGCCTCATTAAAACCTTCTTGGGCTAACATGATAGGAAAGAGTGCGCCATTTGAAAGTAAAAATTCCAAAATACAAAAAAATATACTCCCAATAAAGCTTCTAGTGTTGTATATTCCATGGGTGCTGAAGCATCCTCCCTTGAAAATCGCAAAGGTGATAAGACCCTGGTTTTATCCTCTCAACAACCATATAAGGCGCTTCCTAGTTTAGAGCCATTTTTCCAAGGCTTTTATCCTTTGTGTGCAAGAAAACCTTTCTCATCATCTTATCACCTTCTTTAAACTCTCTTCTTTTCACATTCGAATCATTTCTATTCCTCATAAGAGTTTGATAATGAATTACATTCAAATGAGCTCGAACTCTTTTCTCCTCAATAAAATCTAAATTCGCCCTTCGAACTTCATCATTAGATGTCTCAGAATATTGACTTATTATAAAAGATGACATCGTAGATTCTATGGGGCTAACTGCATCCATTCTATATGCCAAAGCACAAGGAGTTTCTTTCGTAGCCTCTCTAGGAGTTGTCCAATAAGCCCAAAGCACCTCTTGCAAATAGTTTGACCATTTTCATGGTGCCCCCGTCAAATTCTTCTTCAAGCCATCTAAAATCATTATGTTTGTTACCTTCACCTGTCCATTAGCTTGAGGATGAAAAGGCGTCGAAAAGCGTTGCTGAATTCCTTTAGAAGTACAAAATGAAGTCATCTCCTTGTTATTAAACTGAGGTCCATTATCTGTTCTAATCCTCCGAGAAACTCCAAAACGACAACAGATGCTGTTAACAAAAATTTGATCACGTCTTTTGCTTTTGTCCCTGATAACGGTTCTGCCTCTGCCCATTTTGTAAAATAATCCACTGCTACAATTACCATATGTCTTCCTCCGGAAGTCATCGGCAAAGGTCCCACTATATCCCCTATCTATCAAATGGTACTGCCTCAGATATAGACATAAGAGGTACTGCTGGTCTGTGAATAGCATTGGAAAATCTGTGACAAGTATCACAACTTCAAACTAAATTCTTAGCATCATTCATGATTGTATGCCAATCGAACCCTGCAAGTAAAACTCGACGTGAGAGAGCTTTGAACCCACAATGAGCTGACTCTTCACAATCATACAACTCTGATAATACTTTTTGTGATTCATGTTTGCTTAAACATCGTAACAATGGCCTCCTCAATGCCTTTTTATACAATATTCCATCCAGTACTATATATATGAAGGCTTTACTTCTCACTTTTTTGGCCAATTGTGAATCATCTGGTAGTATTCCTTGAGTAAAAAAACTAAGAATATATGATCGCCAATCACCTCGGATTATATCAGACGTAACAAAAAATTCCTATATACATTCACATTGGCTAGATTGAGTAACAATTGGAGGATATTCTTTCGTGTAAGAGACATTTGCCAACGAGTCAGCAACCATATTACTCTCTCGCCCAATATATTCCACAACAACAATATATAAGTTCCCGAAGACATAAAATCAGACGATCCTTTCTTGCTTCGGAAAATCCAGATACTTGATTTGCTAAAAATTTAGAATCCGTTTCCAAGCGCACTGAAGTTACCCCATAAATTTTTGCCAATCTTAAACCTTCCAAAGCAGCTTCGTATTCAGCTTCATTGTTTGAAGCATGAAAACCAAAATTAATAGATTGAATCATTGTCTCTCTTGTTGGAGCTATTAACTGAACCCCAACACTGCACCCTAAAACACTAGATCCTCCATCTGTTTGAATTACCCACTTCGAATTCACTGGAGTGTCCTCTTTACTTTCTTCCTCACCTGATCGAATCGAATGGAATTCAATAAAAAAAATATGCCAGTGCTTGTGCCTTTATTGTTGTTCGAGATGTAAATAAAATGTCATAGTCTCCCAACTCCACTGACCATTTGGTCATTCTTCCCAAAATATCAGGTTGTTGCAAAACATTTTTCAAAGTGAATGAAGTTCGAAGTTCAATAGTATGAGCTTGAAAATATGGACGCATCTTCCTAGAAACAATCAACAAATTGTAATGGTAATTTTTCTAATTTTATATATCTCTTTTCTAGCTGCCACAAAACTTTTACTAATGTAATACACCGGCTTCAGAACTCCTGAATTCTCAGTGATTAACACTGCGCTCAGTGCAAAATCCGATACCGCATGTATAAAAATAGCTTCTCCCCATTTCGAGGCTTTGATAAAATATCTGGTGATGACAACAAATTTTTAATGTTTGTGAATGCTGCTTCATATTCCAATGTCCATTCAAACCTGCTTGGTCCTCGTAACACTTGAAAGAAAGGAAAGCATTTGTCAGAAAATCTAGAAATAAACCGATTAAGTGTTGTTAACCTTCCTGTCAGTATTTGCACTTCTTTGATAGACCGAGGCGAATTCATTGTTATCAAGGCTTTCAATTGTTCTGGGTCAACTTCTATTCCTTTTTCACTGATGACAAAACCCAAACACATCCCCGATCGAACTCCGAAGGCGCATTTTTCAGGATTTAATTTTAACATGGTTTGCCCTTAAATTCAAAAAAGCTTCCTCTAAATCATCAAGATGCACTTCATCCTTTGAGGTTTTTACCACCATATTATCTATATATACCTCCAAGTTTCTTTTGATCTGATTAGTAAAAGTTTTATTCATCAATCTCTGATAAGTGGCTCTAGTATTTTTTTAATCTAAAGAGCATTACCCTATAACAGTGCAGGCCCCTATCAACTATGAAAGTGGTGCATTTTTTTATCTTTTGGATCCATTTGGATTTGATTATATCCTGCAAAAGCATCCATGAAAGTTAAAATTTTATTGCATGAAGTAGAGTCAATTAACTGATCTATTCGAGGAACATGAAATGGATCTTTGGGACAAGCTCGATTCAAATCTGTAAAATCCACCACAACCGGATTTGCCGTCCACAAAGGATACTGTGATTCCCTTATGTGTCCGACCTTAGATAATCGATCCACTTCGGAAAAAATCACTTCTGACTTCTCCGAGGAAAATGCTCTTCTTTTTTTAATAACCGACTTAACCTTCAGATCAATAGCCAAGCTATGACGAATTACCTTAATTGGTACTCTTGTTACATCCTCTGTCCTCCAAGCGAAGACATTCAATTTGGAAGATAAAAAATCCAGCAGTTGTTGACGTAGATGCGGGGTTAATAAGGTTCCAATTCGAAGCACATTCCCTTCCGAAAAAATAAACTCCTCAATCTCTTCTTTTACCGTTAAAGACCCTAGGGTTTCCCTCAGATCATCAACCCTTTCTTTAGATTCTGAGGGTACCCCTTCTAACTACTATTCATGCATTAAGTCTCCAGTGATGGATCCTCGGATCCAAAGTGCAGTGGAATAACATTCCCTAGCAACCTTCTGATCGCCTCAAACGACCCCGACTCGATCTCCAACCACATACTTAAAACACTGATGAACTGTAGACACAACCCCATACATTCTTGAAAGCCATGATCTTCCAAAAATACAATTATAACTTGTGGGACAGTCCACCACCATAAAATGTACCTAGACCTTTTTCTTAAATGGTCATTTTCCCAAACTGACTTCACCCTTGAATTTTCCAACAACACGAGCTGTTACACACGTGAATCCAATAATCGTTCGATCTGATTGAGAGATGCGAGGTGGATTTGACATTCTATCATAGGTGGATTTAAAAATGACATTAGCAGAACTGCCAATGTCAATCAACACACGTCGAATTTTGACGCCAGCCACCTCTGCTCCAATAACCATAGCATCTTCATGTGGTCCTGCAGTACCTCGTAGATCATCTTCATCAAACAAAATGAAGGGAATAGCTTTCTTTCCATACAAATGCGTAGATATTTTCCCTTCAATTTGAGTTGTCAAGTTGACAACATGCCTCTTCCTCGAACTATCCAAATTTTCGATCATCGAATCGGCTCCGAAGATAGCTAACGATTCAAAAAACTTGCATAGCTCCCGTACATGTCCCTTTTCTATGGGCTCTTCGACCGTCATCAGAAGAAATTTGTTCGGATCTTTTTACACATACTCAGAAGAAGCATCAAAAGGTTCAGCCTGTGAATCCAAAATCATCAAATTCTCAGCTGGTGCAGCCTTCGAAGTTGATGCAACATTATTTTTTGACCCACTGCTTTGCGACTTCACATAAGTTAGGAGCTTTCCATATTTAATCAAAATTTGAATCTCTTTCTTCAAAGCAATGCAGTCATTTGTATCATGCCCAATATCCTCATGATAGCTGCAAAACCTGTTATTTTTTACCTCCCTTGGCCTACTAATTGGGGCTGGTTTCCTAAAATTTACGAAGCTCTTAGTCTTATCCCAAATCATAGATACATTCTCTGTCAGATCAACATAATATTCTGGTTTGACCCTTTGATTCAGTCTAGGCCTGTTATAAGTATTAAATGGAGCGTAATTTGAATATCCACCACTCCGAGGAGGCAAATTGTTGTTATTTTTCCTTGATTGCTGATTGCCATTTCCATTTCCATTCGAGGGTTTCCCCTGGTTATTAGTCGTCTGTCCTGAATTCTTTGGAGTGCTAACTGGTCCGCCTTGGACTCTAGTTGACTCCTCGACTTTAATCTGATCCTCAACTTGAGCTATCACAACTCGAAAAGTTAAGGCTCTTCTCTTCATCGTCTAAGTGGCTAGATTCCCTGGTAACAATCTTTGGCGAAAAGATGACATCGTCACATTCTCTTTACAGTTGTCCAAACTAGCTTTAGTCAAAACAAATCTCTTCGTATAATCCTTCAACTTTTCCCCAGGTGCCTCCTTGTACTGAATAATGGTATCACCATTTGCTCTCATTTATTTTATTCCCACAAACTGCCTTCGAAATTCAGAGCTGTTCAAAATTTTAAATGGACCCCCTCAGAATATGATTGTACCACTTAAGAGATGTTCCCTTAAAAGTCTGAGAAAATGCACGACACACTAGCAGTTCATCATCTTCGAAATTCATCATATAGTTCTTGAATTGGTCGATGTGATCATCGGGATCCCGCATCCCATCAAACTTCTCTACCTTGGAAATGTCAAAACGCTTCAGAAGCGTCATGGAACAAATTTCACTTATCAATAGAGAATTTCTCCGATCGATACCTTGAACAAACTAATTATCTGTTCCCATTGTAACATATAAATTTCGATCAGTTTCAACATACTAGTTTGAAGTATTTCCTTCGCACCATGTAGATTTACTCCCCTTTTTATGTTTCCTCGACTGATCTTTGTCTGGTTCCTCTTTCAAAGAACCCCTCTATCTCTTAAAAACCGAAGCTGAGCATTCTACCTCTTCGTCACTCGAGGTTACGTACTTCTGCTTATCTTTTTTCCCTTTACGAGATGAATATCGCTCTTTAAGAGACACAAAACGCGTTGCTTTGTCCTCAGATTTAGCTTGTCGGTTATCAAAAGATCGATCTGATTGACCTCCCATCTCAGTCTTTTCTGTTACTTGTCTAACCTCGGATTTAAGGTTCACCAAGTAGATCTCTTGCTCCCTTTTTTTATACTTCTCATTTAATGCATTAATCTTGTCTAAAAGCTGGTTCATTCGTACCTCAATATCAAATTAAATTTGGATCGGAGACGATCCATTAGGTCTACTTCCGTCCCTCTGTAAATCATCTTTTAGATTTTTCATGGCTGATCGAAGCGTATGATTGTTCTCAGGATTCATCGTATTAAGTTTGAAGAAAAAATACAACAAGATTGTATCAATTTCGAACAGAATAAGTCACTGATTTCTTTTATTCAGTCCCCAGTGAAATCGCCAATTTGATGAGTTAAAATTTCACCTTAGTCAATTGTTATAAAAGAAGTCTAGAGAGAGAAAGAGTTAAGAGAGTTTTTAGAGAGAGAGAATCAAGTACAAATGAGTTTAATAGAAAAAGTGTTCAATCCCTTTATTAGAATAGCCTTGCCCTTTATATATGGAAGCCAAGACTTAGTCTTAAAGTGGAATCTGTTACAAAAGAGGATAAATTTCCATTTAGTCCTCAATAATTATACATAATCACAAATGTTCTCTAAAACTTATATTACATGTAATTTAAGGACTAAACGTACATTATTTACAATTCAATCCTTAAATTTATATTATTTACAACGTAATCTTCAAAATCCTACTTCCATGTCAAAAGGTTTTCACATAAAAGATATTTTAACAAAAAACAAGTTTATTTAAATTAGAACTTTGAAAAGTTTTCATGTTGGAAATTATATATCCAGTAAAAATTGTTTTAAGTTAAACATTTTAACATAAGGCATTTTTAGTAAGAAATAAATTTGAAAAGCAGAGTTACAACATCAAAAGTTCTCACAGCAGGAGGATAATCTTATAAAACAAAGTTCCACATATTCGCGTTTACAGATGATTAACAAAACAAGGAAGACAACATTCAAACTATGCTAATCAGATGTGGAACTTTCCTTATTGTCTTCATGAGAGTCAGAATCCGAGGATGAACTTTTCGATTCGTCGCTAGTCTCCAAATCCTCCATAGATTTACCTGTAGGGTGATGCCTTTCAATAACATGCAGCCAAAGACTACCTAGCTTCAGACCCGGAAACTTCTCATGCTTCTCTAATACCATAGCTGATCTTATGTTGACATCTCTTTCGTTAAGGCGAGATACAATAGTGGCTGCATATGCATCTAGACTTTTCTTCTTCTAAGTTTCAAAGTCCTTCTTCTGAGACTCGTTCTCGTTCGACAGCTTTTCAATATCTGCAACAGCATTCTCAAAGTATGTCTTAGTTTTGGCGCAAGTTTTAATAATACCATCAATAAGAGTATCCCGTTCGGTGTCTTTAATAATGAAGCGTTACAGTTCGTCGACTTTCTTCTCTCCTCAGAAATTCAGTCTCTAAGGAGGTAATGCTGGATTAACGATCAACATACGTCTTTTTCTCTTTGAAAAGTTCGTCCTCAACCTTCTTCAATTGGGAAGACACTGCTTCTTTCTTGGCAAGTTCATCTCTCAAGTCTTTCACCTTTTTCTTCAAGTCGATCGCCTCGATGTTTAGCACTTTTTTGAAGGACTTCATTCTTATAACGATATTTGCGGTTAGCTTTCCGTTCGAGAAGAGTAGCAGAGCAGAGCAATTTGTTTAGCTCGTTAGCAAAAAAATCATTTTCGTAGACATCAAAGTAAGTTGAGGCGGGGGAAAGATATTCACCTTCCTTCAAGTTTTCTTCTTGACCTGTGGGCGGTTTTTTCTGAAGAACAAATTCCCCCCTGGAATCTGAGTCGACTGTGACAACTTTCTTTATTGGGGGTAATCCCAGACAAGTTGTATTGTCGCTTTCTCCTTTACTGTCAACCACTTTTTTCTGTTTTTCTTCAGCAATAAGCCTTCTTGGCCTTACAGCCCTGGCTCTCCTAGGTGGTCTCACTTCAACAAAAGCCTCATTGTCAGCATCCTTCTGTTTTTCTTCCTGGGCGTTATTCAGAGGACTTACACAGGTATCCATTTGGTTTTCTTGTTGACCTCTATTGGCTTTTCTTCCTAGGTCTCATTCGGATGATCTCCTTGGGCTCCAACTCCATGTTCCTCGGGAGCATCACTCTCCGACTCTACATCCTCCTCAATACGCTCACTTTCCTCCTTGGAGCTTGAGCTCGGGTGGGAAGGTAAACTATATTGTCCAAACCCTCTAGGTGTTTGAGAATAGCGTCATTCGGAGGAGGCACCATTAGGTCGGACATGGAATTTTTCTCTCCAAGGTCATACCTCCAAAGATTGCTTCTCACGAAGTTCATTGGCAGAAAACTTTGATGAAATTTATGGTTCCAATGTTCACCTATCCAAATGCTTAGTTTCTCAAAGATTTCTTGGCAGCCTATGCATAACTTTTAAAGGGTTTAACAATCCCCTTCATAGCTGTTTGAAAGAAACATCTTAAGATTATCCAACTTTAATTAATAAAACAGAAGATTATATGAGGACGCATACCTTGCCCGGACCACTTCAAAGTTAACCGATAGGGAAGGTCGTTGGAGTTCTCAAAGCCAATTTCCCATAGTCTGAAGATAAAGATGAATTGTTGCTTCCGCTTTTATCAGCTTCCAAGAAGTCTTTGATCACCTTGAACTGCCTTGCAAAACCAAGAGAGTAAAAAGGGTAATGACAGTTCTTAGCCACACCTGAAATGGAGATAAGTTGCTCCATCGAAAAGGTTGTCTCAGAACGTTTAGAGGCCATGATGATGGCCATGAGTGTGTACCATGTGTTAGCGCTAGCCTGAGAGGCACAGAGTCCGATGAGGTTGAAGTATTCTACTAGAGTAGGATCAAGAGGTAGACAAAGGCGCCAATTCACGAGCTTGATGTAAAAGATCACTTTTTGATTGCGAACGGACAATGGAGTCTCTCCGACGGTGGGAAACCGAATGGTAATTCTTTCGGGTATCGCCCACCGGTCTTTGCTCCTAATCACTGTCTGACTCGTCAATTAAAGCTTTATCTTGGATTTCAGGAATGGACTTTAAAACCTGTTCTAAGCGAACACTCCTTATAGAAGATTTCTTGGGAATCACCTCAGGAGTCATTTGGGGGGATCCCTGCAGAGTTACTCGAGGCGTTGCAGTAGAAGATGAAATTTTCACCCGAATAGACTTTGTGGGGGGATTGGCGGACCTTTTCCTTTTAACGCGTTCTCCTGCATTTTCCCTAGCGAGCTTTTCCTTTTCAGTACCCATTTTCAAGAAGGGAGAAGAATTGTAAGTGGATTCAGATGACACAAGATCAACCTTGTTATCCCTTAAACAAGCTTGAACGGGAGGCTGAGCAGCAATGGAAGTGCATTCCCGGATAGGGACCAGTTATCACGAAAGTTTGCTTCAAAGATGTCTGCAGGTGTGAGGTGCCCTCTTCCACCGGAAGTTTTACGAGCAGCATCTTGGTTTGAGATACTGAACCACCTCCAAAGCTTATATTTTCCAAGTTTAAAAAACTCTTCGGGCATGTAAAAACAAGGAAACAATTTGGGATGAAAACTAATATTTTCTCTCTCTAGAACATGTGTTCTTGGCTCAAGGATGAACATAAATCAAAGAGTGTAAACTTATAACTATAGGGGGAAATTAATATTTATAGTGAAAGTTATATGCACTAGGGGGCAGCAGGAGAAAGATTAAAAGGATAGAAGGCAAAAGGGTTTAAAAATTTTCTGAAAAGTTTCCTCTCTAAACCACTTCAAACAACGCGCTGGCAGGCCATGGTAAGGACGCGACATGTGGCCATAAATGACTTTATCGTGTAAAATATTTGTGACACTATAACGGCTAGGCAGAGACACACGAAATTAAAACAAATGATGGTTTAGGTGAGGTCATCGTGGCCAAGGGTGAGGTCATAAATCCGAACAAGCGTGGTATCATGTAATCCAATGGATAGCAACAAAATAATTCGTTGATGAAGCATAAACAACAAAGTTATCCGATCCGAGGATCATTTATACAAATAAATTCGAGTGTCATAAAATCTGAAGAATTTAGAAAGAAAGGAATAACTGCAGTCTTCATTCAGATATCTTCATAAGGACTGGGGGGCTACTGATAATGGAAGGAAAATATAAATAATAACAAGGTTTATTATATAAAATATAAAGACTAAATTTGTGTATTTAGTGATTAAGGACCAAAGTAAAGCAAACATAAGAGATAGAGGAGTTAAGTGATATATCCCAAAACTTTTTTGTAAATAGTAAAAGAGTGAGGTGATAAATCCACCTTAACGGTATTAATTATGTAATTTTACTATCCACCATATGTATTATATAAAAGACATTTCCTTTTTGGGAAAATGGCCAATGATAAGTCAATTATTGCTACATTTATTCCTTTTGTCTTTTTCTCTTTCTACAAAACACTGATTTCATTATTACAGTCACCTTATACGAACATTTTTTAGACAGGCCCTCTCCTACGAAGATTTTAGCTTATGAACTTACCTAAGAATTTTCTGAGTTTATCAATCACGAGTGGTACTAGTCTTGTTTATCTTTAAAAAATAAAAAAACCAATGGTATTTTTAGATTTATTTCCGAGATACAGTTTAAAATATAGAAATTTTTAATTTATAGTGTAAACAAAGAAGATGCAAAACTTTATTTGTTTTAATAGATGTGAAACCTTATTTGTTTTTCTAGATGCGAAACCTTCTTTATTTTTATAGATGCGAAACTTGTTCAAATTTTATACTGCTAGACGCAAATTCAGGCCCACTGCGATAGATGCTAGATGCGAAACCTACCCACTAGATGCGAAACCATATAATGAGAAACCTGCGTAATTTTTTTAAAACTCAAAACATATCTTGAGTGGTACTAGTTTTGTTCGTCTTAAAAAAACAAAACCAATGCTATTTTCGATTTTTTTTCTCGAGTTACGGTTTGAAATATATGAACCTTTAATTAAAAATAAAAATAAAATAAAGATAATGTGTCCATATTGTTTACTGGATTTTAAATAAAAGGTATTTGCAATCTTAGCTCATTTTTTGCTTCTTTTTGCTCCATCGTCACTAATTAACCAAAAATAACCAAACAAATTCAACAAGTATATTAGAGTTGATTGAATCCATTTAATCATTTATGGCCTCTTGTCACAATGCAGAATCTCGGGATGATGTTAATTTCTTATCATATTTGGGCATCTTCATGGTGGTTTTTTCACAACTTTATTCAAGAAAATAGAAAGAAATCCTTCAAAAATATATCTAATCACATCTGAGACCTTTACATCGTTTCTAGCGTTGACTCTTTCCATAATACATAATCTCGAGATGATATTACTTTCATATAATATTTGGGATCATCTTCAAAATAAAACTCTACCATAAATTTCCTGGTAATTGTTTCACAAATTAGTTTAATAAAAAAGAAACAAATCCTTTGAAATTTATCTCATCACATCCTAGACCTTTAAGTCTTTTATCTGGTTGACTCTTACGAGGTTCACGTGGTTGTTCTTCGTACCAAATGTGCTTCTTGAAAAGTTTTTCCTTCGATTTTTACTGCGGTATGAGTCCTATTAATATTAAATAATTTGAATTAAAATAAATCTGCTTCTTTATATTCAAACACCACATTAGATTCTAATTGTAATATCATATAAGTCTTGTTATAGACTACATATCCAATGAACACACTTCTCCTAGCTTTTGGACCTAAATTTATTCTTTTTAGATCCGAGTTTTTGTAAAATGGCAAACACCCATATGCTATGAAACATTAAGTATTTGGTTTGCTTCATTTCCATAACTCATATGGAGAAATTGTAGTTTTCTTAAGTATAATACGATTAATTATATGAAATCAGTTTAAAGAACTTTATCCATAAATTAAGATGAAACTTAAAATTAAATAACATTGAATTGGTCTTCTCAATCATTTTTTTACGTTCAGTAAATCCATTTTGTTTCAGCGTATAAGGTACCAAACATTGATGTATTATACCATACTTTTGGAAAAGCTAAAAAACTTATTCTGAGAAATATTCTCTAGCTCTATCAATACGTAAGATTTTGATCTTAATATCTAATTTATTTTTCAATTTTTTATTTGAATATCCTAAACATGCTAAATGCATCATCCTTATGTTTCAGCTAATAAACATAAATAAATCTAGAATAGTCATCTATGGAAGTTATAAAGTATCTCTTAACGTCACGAGTCAAGATATCACTTAACTCATATATATATATATATATGCATGTATTAAGTCTAATAATTTCATACATATTTCTATAGATTTATAAGGCTTCTTATCATTTTAGATCTCACATAAAATTCAAATTTCTATACAAACCTATATCATATTTTATAAGTCACATTTTAAAAACTCTATTTATAATATTATGACCTATATGAGCAAGTCTATCACGCCTTAATAAATAATCATTTCAAGAGCAAGCATAAATAAAATTCTATGTTCTACTCATTTAACTTTTTCAGTCGTACATAATTTTACCATTATTGTACTAGAGTATTATTTCGCAACAAAGATACCTCTTTCTTGTCAAAATAAGTTTTACCGATTTGTACACAAAATATGATCCCGTTTTAGCCCAAAACATACAAAATATTGGTGAGAGTTTTATTATTTTCCTATTTGTAAATACTAACTCAACGTCCTTCCACTTTTGATCTGTTGGTGTTGCATATTTGTACCTCATTTACATCAATATTATTTTCAGTTGACTTGAACCGAGCTCTGTGATGGGTAGCATGCACTAATGCACATGCATCATACCACAAACTAGAGGATTTATCTTCCTTAATATTGACTTTAGTTGCCATCGTTACTATTTCCTCTTCCATAGTGTTTACACTCTCATTTTTATATTGAAGATTATAATCTCTTGTTAGATAGTCTAATCTACCATAAATACAACACATAGTTCCAGTTATTTGGAAACTTGTTATGTTATTTTGTTCCAAACATGATTTATGAGAGTTTTTTTTCTTTTGGATTTGATTATGTTGATATTGTTGTAATTTTTATTCTTAGAAAATTCTTCCGCATTTGTGGACACATGTATTTTAACTATGTTTTTAGATTTAAGAGTTCATGGGAGAATAATTTATTTTACTAATAACTAATATATTTCACATTTAGATATTATAAATTTAGGGGTACATACAGTTCTCTTTTAGCGTGTTCCATATATGAATACCAAGGTCGAGAACATCACTTTGTCCTTTCACCCAACATTTATGTTTCTTCCAAATATTGAAAATGATCATCATCGTTGGTACTTTTAACCAACATATCATCTATGTACAGCTCCATATTACGTGCAATTTGAGTAGCAAAATATTTGTTCACTAACCTTTGATAAGTAGCTCCAACATTTTTAAGACCAAAAGGGATTACCTTATAATAATTGAACCCCTTATCAGTGATAAACATTGTGCTTTCCTGATCCCTTGGATTCATATGAATTTGATTATAGCTAGCAAATCTGTCCATGGAGGAGAGAAGTTTATCTCCTGAAGTTGAATTAACAAGTTGATCTATCCTTGGAACAGAAAATGGGTCCTTCTGACAAGCTCAGTTCAAAATCCGTGAAATCAACATATATTCTTCAGTTACCATTATTTTTCTTTACAAATACTGTATTCGTTGTCCACACTGGATAATGAGCTTCTCTTATATGACCTGTTTTTGAAATTTGGTCCAATCTGCTACAATTGCCTCTGATTTCTCAAGAGAGAAAGATCTTTATTTTTGGATGATAGGCGTTTCATTTTGATTTATAGTCAAGCTATGGCTAATCATGCTAGATGAAACAGATTCCTCATATGTGGTGGAATAGAGTTCATATTCTAACAATTCCCCCTCCCGGAGAATACATATACCTCTATCTTTTCATCTGTTACTAACGATCCAAGGGCTTCCCTCGAATCATCTACTATCTATGAATCCAAGGTAAGTCATTCTAACTGTTATTCTTTCATCCCCTCAACATCAACGTTCCGTTTGGTGCGCAAAGCTGTTGCATAACATTCTCAGGCTACTTGTCGACTGCTTTGAATTGTCTTGATGCAATCTCCAACAACATATTTCAAACACTGATGAACCGTTGAATTTATGGCATGCATTTTCAACAACCAAGATCTACCAAAAATTGCATTGGTACAACAGCTTGCCACAAGGTTGCATCAGAAACTTTAATACGTTTTGTGTGGCCTTCCGAAGGCAGTTTGTGGGGAGTAAGGAGGTGAAGGGAAATGAAGATACTATTATCCATTGTGCCAAAGAGCCAAATGAGTCAGTGAAAAATTATATAAGCTGCTTCGTAAACACTAAGAATAGTTTAGCTGATTGTTTTGAGCAGGTAGCAATAGCTTCTTTGAGACAAGGGTTAAACCCTGGGAATTTGGCTGATTCGGTAACTAGGAAGAAGGCCATGACTTGGGGCGGTTTGCTGAATCAGGTGAGAAATAAAATCAACATAGATGAAACAAAGAAGACTAGGGTACTTAGGAAAGTGAGGTCTGCCCCAGCTGCTCCAAACCAGAACCAGTCCGGATACAAGTCCAAAGAAACCGGACAGGGGCCCAATAGGGCCAAACAGACATAATCCCACCCAAATCCAGCTCAGAGCCAGCAGTCCATGAATAAACGAGAACCTTGGGTCCAACCGGAGTTGTTTGCTGATTTAAAAGAGAATGTGGCAACCATTTATGACAAAATAAAAGATGAGGTGCGTTTTAGGAAGCCGGAAGCGCTTCAATCTCCTAGGGAAAATCATAATACTTGTTTTTTCAATATCATCATGATATTGGCCATAAAACCAAAGACTGCATTGCTTTGACACAAGAAGTGCAGAATCTTATTGAAATGGGCAAGCTGGGAGCTTATGTCAAGAAAAGAAGCGGAAACAGGCCTAACAATGCTCACCGGACTGGCCCAACGAACAATGCGGGGACATCTGCTCTAGAAGGGGCTATGGTAATCGTTGAAAGATTTGATGTCGAATCGGAGTATTTGGATCCTGATCCAACCTGGAATAAAGTGGGGGTTATAACAGAACAAACTAATACATGGTCCGGACTCATAAGCTTTTTTGAGTCACTTACTATATTTGGAGGGGACACTATGACTGCGCCAACTCCTTCTTCAAGGAAGAGGCATGTTCATGCTCTAGCTACTCAGTTAGAGGGAGACATGTCTTCTTATCAATCCAAAATTCATTTTCTCTTCATTGTTTTTTATGAAGATGATCTAAGAGATATAGTTGGGCCTCATGAGGATGCTGTGGTGATATGAGCTTCAATTGGGAGCAACGACATCAGGCGAATTCGGATTGACACTGGAAACTCAGCCAATATTCTCTTTTTAATTTCTTATAAACAGATGAAGAATCCTGCAGTGATTCAGGGTTCGAACAGATCCATTGTGGGTTTCACAGAAAGCTTTGCGGATGTAATCAGAGAATTTGAGGAGGAGGTATTGTTGGGCAAATGCCCTTTCAAGAAGATGGTCAGGGTGTTAATCGTTGTGGTAGATTGCCCCACATGTTACAATGAGATCTTTGGGAGGTCCTGGCTTTCTAGGATGCATGTTGTGGCTTCAACAGTCCATCAATATTTAAAGTATGTAGTTCAAGGACAAGTGGGAGTTGTCCGGAGCAGCCAAAAGATAGCAAGAGAATGTTATGCAACTGCACTTGCCCATAAAACTTTGGGGGCAATCCGGATTAATGAAGATTAACAGTTGTTGGGCCCTCTGGGGTGAAGGTAAAATTGATTACCCCAGAGAGACCCCTGGTGTTTTGATACCAATTGAAGAAGTTGAAACCCACTCTCTGGCTAAGGAAGGGGTGTTAAAATTGGCTCCAAGATGGCACCAGAATTGAAGAAAAAATTGTTGTCCTTTTTGGCAGATCACAAACATGTTTTTGCTTGGTGCAATGCAGATGTGACTGGAGTACCTGCAAGTGTTATATCACACAAGCTGTCAATCCGGAGAGATGTTGCACCTGTTGTGCAAAAAATGAGAGTTTTTTTTAAGGAGAAAGTTGATGTAATAGTTCAAGAAGTTGATCGGCTTGCCAAGATGGGGCACATAAAGGAATCTCAATATCCTTTATGGACAGCAAAGCCCAGTATTAGTAAAGAAAAAGAATGGGAAATGGCGTATGTGTATCAACTTTACTGACCGCAACAGAGGTTGCCCAAAAGATCTCTATCCAGTCCCCCGGATAGATCAGTTGGTAGACTCCACATCTGGAAACAAGTTATTATCGTTCATGGATGTCTTCTCCGGTTATAACCTGATACAGATGGATTCTAAGGACCAAGAACACACTACCTTTGTTACAGATAAGGGTCTCCATTGTTATAAGGTGATGCCTTTTGGGTTGAAAAATGCTGGGGCTACTTATTAGAGGTTGGTGAACAACGCATTTGCTGATCAGATTGGGAGAAATATGGAAGTGTATGTCGATGATATGATGGTGAAAAGCTTAGAAGAAGAGTTGCACCTAACTGATCTTCAAGAAACTGTTGCCAACTTGACAAAGGTTAAATTAAAATTGAATCCTGAAAAATGTGTGTTTGGGGTGCAGTCAGCCTGATCCAGACCAGCTCGATGCCCTATTAAAAATGAACCCTCCTCGAAATGTTAAAGAAGTACAAAGGTTGACAGGAAGGTTGGCTGCATTAAATCGTTTTATTTCAAGGTCTTCGGACAAATGTTCCCTATTTTTTCAGACCTTGAAGGGTGCTAAAAACTTCAACTGGTCTCCAAAGTGCGACCAGGCGTTTGATGAAATAAAGAAGCATTTGTCTTCTCCCAAAACCCTTTTTAAGCGTGTTGATGGAGAAACACTATATGTATACTTGGCTGTGTCAGAATGTGCTATAAGTGCAGTTTTGGTAAGAGAGGTGGACAATTATCCTCGTCCGATGTACTACATTAGCAAGAGTCTGATAGATGCTGAAAAGAGGTACCTAAAGCTTGAGAAGCTGGCACTAGCCCTAGTAATTGTTGCCAGAAAAATGAGGCCATATTTTTAGTCTCATTCTATCATCGTCTACACATATTTTCCTTTGAAGAATGTGCTTCAGAAAGCTGACATATCAAGCAGGATGACCAAATGGTCAGTAGAGTTGGGTGATTATGACATTGATTTTGCCCCAAGAACTGCAATTAAAGCTCAGTATGTTGCTGATGTTTTGGTAGAATTTCATTCGAACAGGAGTACCAAACAAGCTACAGAAGAGAAAACTAGAATAGAGTGGGTTGTCCGGACAGATGGTGGATCAAGCACAATGGGTTGTGGGGCTGGGATTTGTTTAACCTCTCTGTATGGTGATAAGTTATACCATGCTATATGCTTTTCTTTTGAGGTCTAACAATGAGTCTGAATATGAGGAAGCTATAGTTAGTCTAAAGTTAGTTTTTCTGTGTGGGGCTAAAAGAGTTAGATTTATGAGTGATTCTCAGCTTCTTATCCATCATGCTCAAGGTCAGTCCAAAGCTAAGAAGGAGCAGTTGATCAGATACTTGTTCATTCTTAAAGAAGAAGCAATCAACTTCAAAAATGTCAGGTATGAGCATATTCCTAGATTGAAAAACACACTGGCAGAATCCTTAGCAACCATAGCATACTCTGAGTCCTACACATGGATTCATGTACAAAATTTCCCATCGATACAACCAAATCAGAGCAAGGAAGAGGAGGAGAGCTTAAGTGTACAAGTGGTTCAACCCAAAGATTGGAGATTTCCCCTTCTTCAATACATCTCTGATGGAATTTTACCTCCAGAGAAGGCTATGGCCAGGAAATTGAAACACAAGGCTCGTGGTTTCTTGATCATAAGAGAGGTTCTTTATAAGAAGTCGTTTAGCAGACCTCTCCTACGTTTTTTTGGGGGCCGAAGAGTCACAAATTATTTTATCCAAACTACATGATGGAGAGGGATCAGCATACTGTGGCTATAGAGCTCCAACCCGGAGGGTTTTGTTGGCCAGATACTATTGGCCTTCCATTATGGCGGATGCTAAGGAATTGGTGAAGAAATGTGACCCATACCAAAGATATGGTAATGAAATTCATATCCCAGCTGTTTCTATGGAGTCAATTTATGAGCCAGTGCATTTTGCTCGTTGGGGACTGGATTTAGTTGGGCCCTTACCAATGGCGTCTGGAGGGTGCAGGACTATTATTGTAGTCATTGATTATTTCTCAAAGTGGATGGAAGCAGCCCCATTGGCAGGAACTACTTCGAAATCTGTTATAAAATTTATTTTGTCTAACATTTGTTGCAAATGTGGGGTTCACAAAAGATAACCACAGATAATGGGCCACAATTTGATAACAAGGATATGGAGAATTTTTGTGCCTCCAAGGGAATTCAGAATTACTTCTCTTCTCCTTTCCACCCACAAGGAAATAGTCAGGTTGAAGTGGCAAACAGGAACTTTATGTCCGGTCTGAAAAAGAATTTAGAAGGGGCTACAGAAAAGTAGCCAAGCTATTTGCAAGAAGTAATGTGGGCGTACCGGACTACTCATGGAGCTGCTACACAAGAATCTCCTTTTGCCTTGGTGTATGGGATGGATGCAATTACTCCTATAGAGGAAACTCTACCATCATACAGAGTCCACAATTATTCCGAACAGGCCAATGAATTGGCAATTAGAAGTCAGTTGGACTTAATAGAAGAAAAAAAAGTTAAGGCTCATCTTAGAACCACCCATTACCAAGGCTTGATGAGATGCATATTTGCTTCCAAAATCAAGAGAAAAGATTTTCAGTGAGGGGATAAAGTATTAAGAAAGGTTTTCTTGCATACTAAGGAAAAGCAGTTCGGAAAACTAGGTCCGAACTGAGAAGGCCCTTATGAGGTCTCTGAAAAACTTAAGCTTGAAACATATATGCTTCAAGACAAAGATGGAAGAATCTTAAAGCACCCATGGAATATTGAACACCTCCGGTTATATCTGGAATGAAAGTTGTGTAAGTATTTACTTGTTTAAAGTCCATGTAAATATTAGGGGGCATACTCTTTCCTACCCTGGTGGCGCGGCGAGGTTTTAATGAGGTGTCTGGTTTTTTCAATGAAATATGATGCCTTCTTAAAATATTCGGTGTGATTTGATTACAATTTCTTTCAAGTCTTCAATTTAATACTAAGGATATTTGACAGATCGGATTAATATGGTTGAATGATGACCATTAAATACATGTCATCGGAGATTTTAAACACTCTCATCTTAAATATTTGTAAAGTAAAGAAGGGCTCTTTAAACATTAGCCATTAAAATTTAAAGCAAGTATGAAACAGAGCAAAAATTGAGTAAGATAAGCTTGTCCGGGTAAAAACCGGATAATGGTATTAGAACACAGAATATGCCTTGGCCATCTAAAGACTTTAAGTTTTAGGCTTAACCGGACTCAAACCAGATACAATTACAAAAATGCCTTGGCCATCCAAGGACTTTAATAGTTCACAAAATAAAGAAACAAAAAAGATAGTTAAAAACCTCAGGGCTTATTCCCTTCGGATGTTCCTGCGTCATCTCCTTTCTAAGGGCCTTTGAGTTCAGCGCTTGAACTCTCCCCGGTTCCTTCTTTCTCATTGGTGGTAGAATCAATTCCACTAGAGTAGTTCTTTTTATCACAATCTGCAAGTGTATAGAACGGGATGTCATCATACTCCACACATTCCCACAAGGGACCAAGCGTCATCTTCGGAAACTTCTCATGAAAGAGCAGTACCATGTCAGACTTCACTTCAGCATACCTTTTCTCCTAGTCTTCTTTCTCCTTGGTTGCCTTGGACACGGCCTCGTCAAGGGAAGTCTTTTCACCAGACAAGGTCTGAATAACACCATCTTTGGTCTTCACATCTTCCTTTAAAATGGAGAGATCTTTCTCCAAAACGGAGCACTTATTTTGGAGCTCTGTGTTAGCCTTCTCTAAAGTGGCCAGCTTGGTTGACAGATATTCCTTGTCCTTCTTCAACTCTTCAAGCTCCTTCTTCAGTGCCTCAATGATCTGGTTAGCGTTGAGGAGGTTAGTTGACACAGTCTCCTTGTCTACAGTGAGGGTGTTGATGAAGGTGGACTGATTTTTCACTTTCCTTTCTAAGTTAAGTACTGGTTGAATATGACCCAAAAGAGAATGAACAACCACATCGTTCTCCCCGGAGACAGTAGGGGCCAGCGAAGTCATCTTTCTCATTGTAAGTCACCATATTAGAAGAGCTTGAAGGACGGTAGGGGCCAGCGAAGTCATCTTTCTCAGAATCATTGAAATAAAGATCAATATTTTGAAAGGCACTGATGTCTACTCCATCAATATCTCCTCCGGTACCTTCTCTGATTTGCAGTCCGGTGGGAATCTTCTCTGCTAAGGTGGGATCAATTTGTTCTGCTGGAGGTAGAGGCTCCGAAGGGCGAAGGATTACTTCTTCCCCTAAGGTAACCTTTTTCTTCTTAGCATTCCTCTCATTGTTTCTTGGTCCCCTCTTTCGGTCCTTTTTAGGGGGGCCTGGTGAATTTTGCGATTCACATGCCTCCTTAACAGTCTCATCTTCAACTACCTTGAGCAAGGTAGCATCGATCCCTCATGTGTTCCCCGGACCGGTCTCTTCTACAGCAACCTGAACTTCCTCTGTTGCAGCCTTCTTTTTCTTTCCCTTTCCCTTCATCTTGCTAGGAGCTTTGGCTCTGGATGGCAATGGCAGTTTGCCATCTTTTTCCTCTGTTCGCTTAAGGATGACAGTTGGGGGAGGTGGTGTAGTCAATTCTTCCCATGAGAGATCTCTCCGGCTTGTAGTATTCCACAAATGAGATCTCACCAAATTGCCAGAAGTAAAACAGTTGTGGAAAGTGTTCCCCCAACGTTCTACAACCCATGTATTCAACTTGGCACATGTAGTTTGCCCCTCCTCCAGATAATCGGTGTACTCCTTCGGTAATACTAAAAAGGAAAAAATGAATGATTCAAAAGTGGAATATTTGTAAAAGTGACAAGGAGAAAATGAAAAACAAGATTGAAGAACTTACTTGTACTCTTCCACCTACTAGTCAGCATGTTAGGGTTAACCTTGGCTTTGATTTTTCTCTCATTCTCCCATGACCAACTGATGAATAAGAACTGAGTTTTCTAGTTCTTCTCTGACTCTAACAAATCATCTACCACTTTGAAATTGTCTTCCATGTTGTGGTGATAGAATGGGATGTGATGATTTTTGCACAGGCTTGCCACAGCGGCGAATTGCTCCATAGGGAGAGGAATGTCGGACAGCCTTGATGACATTATACATGCAAGAATTGAGTACCAAGCATTTGGATTTAACTGGCTTGGGCAAAGTTTAATCAGGTGAAAATACTTGACGATCTCTGGGTCTAAGGGGACTATAAGTCCCCAGTTGAATAGCTCGGTGTATATGAAAATTTTATTGAGTTTGCAGTCCATCGGAGTCTCCGGTGTGACTGGTATCTTCACCTTCACTAATTCTGGGATCCCCCACTTAGTCCAGATCCGACCCAGTTTGGCAGTATGAGTATAAACGTAGTTGATGTTCTGCATGGCCAACAGATACTTCACGTTGACCTTCTGAAAGCAAGGTCCTACCTTGCCCTCCAAGAACTCGGGAAGATCCGGATGAGCCACTCCAACCTTCATTTTGCCTTTCCCTTTCCTGTCAGAGACAGCATTCACAGTTTTCCCTGAGGCTTCTGTTTTAAATGGGGCATATTTGATACTATTCTTTATCACTTCTTCCATCACTGTGGAAGGTATAGCAGTTGTTGTGGATGAAAGGATGTTAGCCTCTGGCTCCATGGTTGGCCCGGATGGTTGACCACCAGTTTTTTCCAGAAGTCTGGTGTCCGATTGGGGCTCAGTTCCGGAGGACTTTGTTTGAGAAGTTATTTTGGTTGCCTCCGATCCGGAGGGCTTATCTCTTGGGGCTTATCTCTTGGGGATTATATAAATATCTCTGATCCGGAGGCTTTATCTTTGGATGCTGATTTAGAGGCCTCCGGTTTGGAGGACTTTGATTGTGAGACAGTTGCTTGGGTTTTCACCAAGCGAGTTTTCCGGCGCAGATTCGGTTTCTCTGGGGATTTTTTCAATATCAGATCCAATGGCTATGAATGGGGAGGGTTTTCTAACGCTCGATACGACTTTTTCTTGGGTAGTAGAAGGTTGGGACTCCTGAACAGAGGAGCCTGATGGGATTAGATAAAGACAGGGTTTAAACAACCGTTTGGGTGTTGGAGTTCTAGTTGAAGATGATCATTGATCAGCTTCTTGGGATGGTTTCTCAGATTTGTCACCTGGGGAGACTAGGAGCCCAGGAGCAATGCACCTCTCTCGTTCAACTTTCTTTGCCTTCTCTAATTCGGACAAATTCAACCGCCGCCTTTTACTAGAGCGTTTTAGCTATGAACATAAAACTAACCAAGAACAATTTTGAAAGAAAGGGTGAAAGCTCTGTAAAAGATTTGTAGAGTGATGAAGATAATGAAACAGTAAAAGAAAATGGTTTATATATCTTGGAAAAAAGCAACTGATACCTAGGAGAAGACGAAGAGATTCGAGCAATGATTGAAGACAGCGCTGATGTGGGAAATATTAAATGTAGAGGTTACTTTTTAGGCTTAGTGGGAGCGCCGATCTAGGTAAAAAACGGTTGGTAGGTCGAATCAGAATGTGACACGTGTCCCACGATCCAAAAGAAAAACTCTTAGAATTCTGAGAAGAAATTAGTCCGGACAAACCTCGAACCAAACACACGAACGAGTCGGAAAATATTGTTACCGACTAAGCGAATTTTTTAGTCCTGCCAAAGATTTTTGACAAAGCCTAAAAAAGGGGCTACTGATGAATCCAGATAACTTCACCACCGCTTACTGAGATTTCCGGACAAGGACAATTCGGATATAAACTGCCCACTGAACTTTCCAGACAGGACAAAAGTATAAAATAATTAAACACCTTTTGACTAAGCTAGATGCTAATCAGCTTATTAAGTAAATAGGTCTTTAAACTTGACCCGGTTTCATGATTTGACCCGAAAGCTCCATAGGTCCATAATTAAGGGTATAAAACCCCAACTACTTTCATTAATGGAGGTAATGAACATTTAATACAACTAGGCAGCTTAAATCTCTCATTACAAAACACTCAAATATTTAATACCCCCAAAACTTTCCAAAAACATTGGACAAGATTACCCTCAGCGTAAAATAAATCACACCAGATATAACAAGGAGTTTATGTTTTTCTTTTGATGAATATGAATTTTTCTTTCAATTATGATTCGTAGAATAGTTATATCATATACACATAATTATGGAAGAAAACATAATGCAACATACGACATGAAATGAAGTAGAGAAAATCTTTTGTCAAGATTTTTTAAATTATTTTAAAAACAGACAATACCTATTTGATTTAAATTTTAAACGTAAGACATCACTTATTTGATTTGAATTGTTTAGACATAAGTCAACAAATGTTTAATTTGAATTTGTTTAATCATAAATTGAGCATTGTTTGATTCGAATCGTTTAAACATAAGACGACACTTATCAAATTTAAATTTATTTATTGATTTTCATTTACAATTGTTTCATTTGTTTGAATTTGTTTAATATTTGTTTAATTCATTTTTTAAAATTTGTTTTTATTTATTTTAACCAAATGAATTGGAGGATGATAGTGTTAACGAATTTTTTACCCAACTTGGGATTTATATTGAGTGTGTTAAGATATACGATAGATTTTCCAATTTGAATAGTATTTCAGATTTATGTAGAACTTTTGTTAGTATAAAGAAACACAAACGTTTGAAATTAGTTTTTTCCATTAGGTTTGGCTATCAGAAGTGTTGAACTAGTATTTTATGGTATAATATATGTAAAGTCTGAGTTGAGAAATTAAATATATAATCCATGGCCTCATGACTGCTTAGTGACATTAGTGGAAGAAAGAAAATATTTACAACAAACGATGATCTAGATAGTATAAGTGTTTGCAAGCCACGAGTAAGAGGAGAATGCATTTACACTTGGACTAGATTTAGAATTTTATTTTGAGTTGTAATTGAAACATTGGTGTATTTTTTTGTTTGAATATATTTATGTAATATATTTATGGACCGACATGCTAAATATACATATTCGGTCATTGTCTTAAAGTAGTCCAAAGTATGAGTAATCAAGTTAATTTAGTTGTGTAATTAACTGAATTGGACATATGAGTGAGATTAAGGCTTATAGTAGAATTTCATCCTCTTTCTCCCTCAAGTTCTTCAACATGTACTCTTGAAGATTAAGGTTTATAGTAGATTTCTAAACAAAAAAATAAGATAAAAAAAAACTTAAAACAAACCTATAAATTCTCATTTTTTCCGTTTATTCAATAAGAAAACATAAATAAATTATTATATTTTTCGCGTTTTCGATAGACGAGTCATCATCTTTACTATGTAATATTCGAATATTTATTTTTTGTTGATTTTTTTTTTCATTTTATTTTCGATATGACTAAGTCTGAATTTCAGATCCGTCAAATATTCAAAATAATAAAAAAAATTAATTTGGATAATTGTTTTTTAGTAGTTATTAGGGTAGGAGAGAAACAAAATAAATGAGCTAGCCACACTCCTATGGTCATATCCGGATTGCTTGGAACCAAAATGTCTTTAATATTAGAGCTAGCCACACCCCAGATCATGCATTGCAATATTACTTGGATCACTAAAAACACTAGGTTTTTTTTATCTCTGCCATCTATGGTTTTAATGAACCCTCCAAGCGCATCCCGCTTTGGAACAATTTACACTCCATCGCCCCGACTTATTCCTCTTCCTCGTGGGCTGTCCTTGAGGACTTTAATGCTATCTGTAATCCCCATGAGCGATCTCACTGCGATACCCGTTGGAACAACTCTATCGTAACCTTCAATTAATGTTGCCGTAACTGTAACCTTGACGATCTTTGATCCACAGGGTTCCAATTCTCTTGGTTCAACCACCAATTGGGCAACCCCACCAATTCTCTGTTCAATGACCATTAGGACGACTCTTTCCCAAACTCATTTGCTCATCTTGACATTCCTCGTACGTCCGACCACACCCCCATCATCCTCTACCTAACCACTCCATTTATTCCCAAACCCAAACCTTTTAAATATTTAAATATGTGGCACCTTTATCCGAACTTCATTGACACTGTCTTCAATAGTTGGACCATCCCTAGTCACAAAAACCCCATGAAATCCTTAGTTATAAAGCTATCCCGTCTAGCCCCCTCCTTCGAAACTCTTAACATGAGAAATTTTAGCAACATCAGTCACAGAATGGATAGTGCCCAATCCACCATTTCTCACGTCCAACAAACCCTCGCGTCGAACCCGACCGAGCCCTCTCTCCTTTTGATCGAGAGGGAGACCGCAAAAAACTATATCTTCTATAGCCGTGCGTAACAATCCTTCCTCAAATAAAATAATAGAGAGACATGGCTCAAGCTGGGCGACAAAAACTCTAAGTTTTTCCACAATAGTATAAAAGCCTGTAGAGCTCATAATAAAATTCCATCTATTACCACCCAGGATGGCAGGACCAACTTTAACCCTAGAATAATCTCGTCTATCTTCCTCTCTCACTTTCAAAACCTTTTGGGCTCCCCTATCCCGGAAGGCTACCCTGGCCTTGACAGAGTCAGATCCTTCTTCAATAAATTTGTCTCCCATACAGACAAATCTAACATGATAAAACCCATTTTAGATGATGAAATCAAATCTTCCCTCTTTGATATTGATAACGACAAAGCCCCTGGCCCTGATGGCTTTAGTGCTGGTTTCTTCAAAACCTGTTGGTAAATTGTTGGACCTAATATTGTGCTGCCATAAAGCATTTTTCCACTATGGAAAAATGAACCCTGACTAGAATAAAACTCTCATTGCCTTAATCCCGAAGATTGAAACCCCCACATCGCTGTCGGATTTCAGATCCATATCCTGCTGTAATGTTATTTACAAGATTATTTTTAGATCCTCGCGAACAGAATCAAACCCACCCTTACCTACCTCATTAACCCATCCCAATATGCTTTTGTCCCTAGTCGCTTCATAGCTGATAACATCCTCCTTATCCAAGACCTCATGCTTGGCTACCAGACTAACCGTAAATGCCCCAAATGTACCCTAAAGATCGACTTTATAAAAGCCTTCAATAACGTCCGCTGGGAGCTTATTTTTAATGCCCTATATGTAATGGAGTTCTAAATTGAAATGTTGACTGGATTATCCATTGCATTACCACACCCTCGTTTGATGTATGCATTAATGAAAACCCTACGAGTTTCTTTCGGGGGGGGGGAAGAGGACTCGACAAGGAGACCCCCTCTCCCCATATATTTTTGTCTTCATTATGCAGGTTCTCTCGCATCCTTCAAGAGAAAAGCCAAGACCCTCATTTTGGATTCCATTGGAAATGTCACTCGCTCAAAAATCATCAATCTCTGCTTCGCCGACGATCTCATGATCTTCTGTAGAGCTAACATCCACTATATCAAGCTTACCCATGAGGTTTTAAAGGAGTTCGCAACGTTGTCTGGTCTTCACCTCAACCCGACCAAAACTCAAATCTTCCTCTCGGGTACGTCCCCTGACACTAGAAATGCTATTTTGCATCTCATCGGATTCAACGCTTACTTACAATGACTGCTCACCTCTCTTCACGATGACACAAACCGCATTAACTCATGGACTACGAAGCACCTCTCATACGCGGGACGTCTCGAGCTTATCAAGTCTGTCCTCTTTGCTAGCCATGTATATTGGTCCTCCATTTTCATTCTCCCCGTCATAATCTTAAAGGAACTCTCACAAATCCTCCGAAGGTTTCTTTGGCCGGGGTCGGAAATGAAGACCACGGGGGCTAAAGTTGTTTGGGATAAGCTTAACTTGCTCACAGATGAGGGCGGCCTTGGGATTCCAAATATAAAAATTTGGAATCAGGCGCCCGCCCTAAACTTATTTTGGTTCATATTAACTAAAAACCACAGTTCTATATGGACACAATGGACCATTATTGAAAAAATCAAAAATAAAAACTTTTGGACTATCGTCGGGCCTCTACAAGGTTAATATTGGAAACGGCTCCAACACTTCCATCTGGTATGACCCATGGATATTTCCATCCCCTCTCATCAATTGATTTGGCAATAACATCGCTATTTTGACTCGTATGCGCAATATCTCCCAAGTCTCGGACCTCAACCACAATGGCGCTTGGTGTTGGCCTTCTCATGCCAGGGCGCAAAATAGAAATATGCTCTCTCACTTAACCGGAATCAAAAATGCCCTCGCCAATCTCCCCCTCCTACCACCACCGACGACATATTCCTATGGATCCCCAATAAATCCAAACCTCACTTTACCATAAGTAGTACATATTCTGCACTCCGCCCTACTAGTGTCAAAGTCCCTTGGGGCGCCCTCATCTGGAATAAGTATTTTATACCTAGACACTTCTTTATCACCTCGATGATCATCCTGAACAAACTCTCCACGCGTGACAAGCTTATCAGCTGGGGCCTCGACTCCCCCCCCCCCCCTACATTATGTCATCTGCTCATCTGACCCAGAAACTCTCTAGCACATTACCATCACATGCTCGTTCGCCTCCTCCATCTGGGACAACATGTAGAAAGCTTTTCATCCCCTCATGCCCCACTTCTTGGGACTCCTGGCTTGAGGAAACCTGTAACTGGACGACTGCTCCCAACAGTTCCACTTTTTTATGGCGCACTGCCTTCTGCACCACCGTCTACCATATCTGGAAAAAAAGAAACGCGCACATCTTCAATAACAACTTTACTCTAAGCTCAAGTGTCGTCCATCGCATCTTTTCGGACCTCTTATAGAGCTTCCATGGAATAAAAATTAATTTTTCCTTGTAATTCTTTTTTTTATTCCGCTATATTTAGACATCCCCAAATTTAAATCCAATGTAATCTGGTCATAGTGTCATTTATAAAATTTGCAATTTTTTATACGAGATTATATTTGATAATACTAATACAACTATAACTTTGTGATGGCTGCAATAAATAACAATCAAAATTACTAGTACATGATAAATTCAAGTCAAGAGACTATGATAAGGACTATTGGTATCATTGATTCGTTGATTTGATACAACAAATGAAATTAAGTGACCCACTGTTCACGTGCAATCCACATGTGAACCCCATCACCTTATTTACTTCCGATACCGACCACAAACCAACAATCAGATTAGATACGGACTTTTTCAATCCCGTAATACATGATATTTTAGATTTTTTATTTTATTTTATTTTATTTTATTTTAAATATTGTTTTCGTATATTAATATATAATTTAATATATTATACTAATTAGTAGTAGTACCCTATATTGTTTTGATGTGTGCAGAAATTTAAAACGTGTGGGACGTAGAACACATATGGGGTGGGACGTAACGTAGGTTTCATTATCTAACTGGACATGATGCAAATACTGGACTACTTTGTTTGTCAAATCCATCTACAGCTCCCTTCTTTAAAATAAATCTTTATTCAGGTCGAGGTTT